>OX465432.1:15325176-16712638 GCA_950005045.1 Agrotis exclamationis
TAGGACAAAAAGTTAAAGGTGTCCGGCCTTTTCACCTAAATGTCCGGCTAAATTGACTGATCTGGCCGGCTTTTCGGTTTTAACACCTGGCAACCCTACCTATGTAGGTACCCATTAATTGAACATGAAGTATAAATAAATTATCTGTTATTACTGTCCAACTACATTTATCGGTTTTGATTCTTAGGTGATCAGCCTGCTGATCACTGATTGTATGTAAAAATAAAACTAATGATTTATTTTTCTCCCATTCCAGTTCTAAAGGCAATCAACGAGGACAGCCCCACCGTACCGACGCTATTAACAGACTACATCCTGAAGGTGCTGTGTCCAACATAAACACAATATAACGCTAGCCAATTGAATCTAAAACAATTGAACACATTCAACATTTCAACATTCGCACTCTACACGTATAACAGGTTCTAGGCCATATCATTGTCTACACAGATCTACTTTTGTCACGGAACAGATTGGTTTAGAAGGTTGATTCTATTTGACGAGTGAAAACAAACATACATAAATTATGGGAAGATTTAGAGACTCTGACTTTACATTGTTAAGTAAAGTCAGCGTTTCGTACGAATGTGAAATATTTACTGCCATTCCGTCATTCGAATGTGAACATTATAATTATAAAATAAAGCTCACATTCTTATAAAAATCTAACTAAACTCGAATTTTCTGTAACAAGAGATGTACGAGCTTTCTCATACACGCATACGGCGGCGGCGGTCAACGAAAACAAATGACAGTTGCGAGTGCACTTACATTCGCTATACGTGAAGCATGTCTATGTGTGCGTGCGTTTTCACTTATTTGTATGGAATCAAACTTCTATACTTCCTTATATCTTGTGCTTTTGTTCACTTAGAATAAATTTACTAAAATAAATATTTTCGGTGGCACTCAAGATGGAACGACTAAAGGTGCAGCCACACTATCGTCGATCGATACTATTTTAATCGTGTGACTGTAATAGGTACGTAAGCATAAAATATTGGTATTAAATTAAATTGACACTGATATTTATATCATAGGTATCGAATCTTAACTATTGTTGTTGCTCATAAAATTGATATTGACTAAAGCACCTTTACCGAACTGTCTAACTCACATTTCAAATAGAGTAAAATAAATTATTCAATAAAAAAAAATATTAATATTAAATATTCATCTTGTATATGCATTACTTAATAGAAAACACATTTTACAAGACAATTGATATCCTATTATATTTTTTTTGCAATGTTGTGTTGAATTTAAAAACAGCAATAAGTATGTATGAACAAAAATGTTGTTGTTCTGTTGAAATGTTCAAATCATTGCCATAACAACAATTCTTTTGGTGTTTAATTCCAAGTGTAAAATATATATGTCAACTCTATGTCTTTATTTGCATAAATGAACTGTGATATCATTAAGATAGTTTAATTAATGCTTCCTTTTAAGATTTACGTAACTATTTGTTATATTTTATTACCTATCTCTCGAACATTAAAATTATATATTTATTTTAGAGTATATTTTGTCATATTTCATCAATTGTCACCGGCAGAATGTGAATTCAAATGTAAATACTTTTAAAAATATATATGTAAAATTGAAAAGTGGAATTGTCCTCTCATATTAAACGTTTAGCTAATATAATATAATTAAGGTATGTAGGTACTCAGAAGAGGCTTGTAAATAGTGTTTAAAATATCAGCTTCTAGGATTCTTAGCTTAGGTAACTTTTATTTTAACAATTGACTTTATTATAAGAACATCGAATTTTGTTTTTTTTTTTTTCAGGCTAGTTTTTAGCTTCCTAGGTATAGTGAGCCCGAAATAAACCAGCTAATTATGATTTTTAGTAATTCCATTAATCATGACTTTTAAGTAGGCGTATAACATTGTTAGGTTTAAGTTGTATCTCTAGTCTCAACATGTAGTAGTCATACATTTGTTATTACTTTTGCGGCGTCCATTTAAAATCGCACGAGTACTCGCTGACAAAATTTCTATAGAAAACAAGCAAAAAACCGACCGCGCGATCGCTCGCTTGCAGTTGTTAGTGCCGATGATACTATTTTTTTGAAACACGCTCGCAAACACCCGCGCGTTTTTCAATGGATGCCCTAACACGACGCGACGGCAGGAGCTTGAATGTTCATTAAAAATGTAATAAAAATAATCGCATGATATTAAGTATGTAAAATAACTATTGTTGTAATTTCAAATACATTTTATTGTATTAAATGGGTTTGCAAAATTATTTATGGCGAATGCTTCTGTCGCACATTTTAATTACGAATAGGGAAATCACCGAGTTGTTGTGCATAATAATAAAATGTTGAATGAATGGACTGGACATGGTACCCAATGGGATAAGAACGATGATAAAAAAAAGTTTTTTTTTTTTTCTTTTTTATCTTTGAAAATTTTCATTCTCAAAACAAAGTCGACTTAAATATTGACAGTTTCAAATACAAACTATTTTTAAATCGATAAAATCTGTAATCGGCGTTTTATTTTTTCGGCTATTGTGGCACTACCTTTATCGTAATTTAAATTTAATGTCATTGTATGAGTGTTTATATTTACTTAAATAAATTAAAGCAAGAATGTAATAAATGTCGCCTATCATTGTATGTCTGGCTTGAAGGGGTATTGTTTTGTGAACACATTGTAAGTACCTGGTCGAAATAAAGGAGCTTGAATGATAACTCTTTTTTAATTATTTACCATCATCATCATCATCATCATGATCAGCAAGGTGACGTCTTCTCAAGGCCGTAGCCAGATGAGGTAATACCCTATTCTAAAATACATTGGTATTGGCCTTAAAAAGATAAAAAATTTACTAAGTACTATCAAACCCGTCGAACTCCGTTTCGCCACCAGATGGCTTCGTTTTATGTAACATTTCGTTTGGTGATTAAAAGAAGAAAATTTTTTTAAATAAACGGTTGAATTTGTATGCCTAAAATTAATAGATTTAAAAAATCTAAAAACCCACGTTTTTAAATGTCCTAAAAAGAAGAAAATAACCCTACGGGGCTGAGAGAGGGGCCACTCAAAACGTGGGGGCGTATATTATATAAGGGATTATTTATGGGATATATTTACATGACGTGAGATCGTAGGTGTAACTTGCAAAGATACGCCCCACGTTTTGAGTGGCCCCTCTCTCAGCCCCGTAGGGTTATTTTCTTCTTTTTAGGACATTTAAAAACGTGGGTTTTTAGATTTTTTAAATCTATTAATTATTTTATTATTTTTATCATTGTTCATCGGGTTTGAAGCTACCCTGAAAATTTTAGCCTGCTAGCTCAAGTGCCTCAAAGCCTGTCCGCCATCTTGGACGTCCGCCATATTGGATTAATAGCCTAGCCTAGCATAAGCCACATTACTATTTTTTTCGTATTCCTGACAGCAAACCCTTTCATTTGATACCCATATCACGGGGGTGGATTTCAAACAGCCAGTCTACCATCTTGGACGTCCGCCATATTGGATTTAAGTCACGTGACTATTTTTTTCGTACTCCTGATAGCAAACCCTTTCATTTGATATCCATATCACAGGGGTGCATTTCAAATAGCCTGTCTGCCATCTTGGACGTCCGCCATATTGGATTTAAGTCCCGTGACTATTTTTTTCGTATTCCTGACAGCAAACCCTTTCATTTGATACCCATATCATGGGGGTGGGTTTCAAACAGCCAGTCCGCCATCTTGGGGAGGCCGCCATATTGGATTTGTTATGACGTTTCTTAGCTAGTCATGTATTGTCATCAGAACTCAAAGCGTGTACAAAATTTCAGCCTGCTAGCTTATCGGAAAGTGCCTCAAAATTGAGTTGCAAAAGTCCAACCGGAACGACAAACAAACAAATAAACAAACAAACAAGAAAAGTGAGTGAAACACACTTGTCATACGCAATACTATCACTGATAAGTGTGTCAATTTGATCATTACCTACTTCTGATGTCTATGCTGTAGGTACCAAAATCCTACGAAACATTACTAAAGAACATGAACTATATTATGTGCTTGGTACTGGTCAAGATCAAAAGTTCAAAATAATTTTTCATCCCTCGGATCGAAAAACCTAGTAGGTATGTTTTTCTACGTTTTACCTTTTTTAATTTTGAGAGCTCAGCTTGCGCGATTCTAGTATACGTTGTACAGCACGCACACAGCAATCTAACCCAAGTTTACTTTTTTTTTTTATCAATTATGAGAGCGTGAGCGTGAAAGGAGCTCGTGGCTAAATAATTACAGCCGCACAGGACGATCTTCTAGGTTAAGCCGCGCTTGCCGAGGTTTTTCTATGGATGGATGACCATCTGTCATAGCGAGTTTTTCCTCCGTGGCTCGGAAAGCACGTAAAGCCGTTGGTCCCGACTGTCGTCATTTATAGATCTTTGGCAGTCGTTACAGTTCGTAGTAGTCATTTTTGCCCGTGGTGCTAAGACAACTGGGCCTCTCCCAGTTGTAATGCGCCTATTATTGGCCTTGTTTTGTTATGTCTCCTGCTTGCATGGAGGGAAGTGGAAACACATTTTCCCACGTTTTTATACACTCACTTTTCTTATTTGTTTGTTTTTTCATACTCCTCCACTATTCTTTTCTGATTCATTTCGTTGCAGGATCCAAGACAGGTACCTAAATTCATTCTCCGGGACACGTCGAGCTTCATTGTCTCGGTGCTTTTCTGGTGGTTGCAACTGTTGATTCTGGCTTTCAGGAGTTGCAGTGATTTGGGAATAGTGTGGTGGGTTTGTCCCAATAAAAAAAGAGTCTGAGTATCGTGTGGAGGTCCAGGCAGTCGCTCCATGTAAAATACTGGTATTCAGCCAATGATATTATAAGTAAAAAAAATATTCAGCTGCATCCGGTTTGACTGGAAGCCGACCCCAGTATAGTTGGGATGAGGCTAGGCAGTTGATGATTGTGATAAAGTTAAAAATCTAATAAAGAAAGACCGATTGGAGTAAAAGTGCTGGCATCTGTACCATGAATTACGCACCCACGTGGCTGTTAAGTAATGCTGAGCGGATTATAACCACGTGTATTCCTATAATCGCTGCAACTCCTGCGCATGTGCATAATACGATAAACTGTGACGATTGATTGATTAATCAACACATTTACCAAGCCATTAACATTATTATCGTTACTGTAATCCTGTATCTTGCAAACGATTTGTCAAAAACTGGTGACAGTACGACGCTAGATTTAATTGAAGATAACTGTTTAAATTCCATTAAATATAATAATTAAGACAAGAAAATTCATCAATTAAGATTGGCGGTTTGATTAAATTAATCTAATCACTGATTAAAGATAAAGTAATAAACAATAGGCGTAATAAGTTAGTGTACAATTACTTACATTTGTTTAAGTATCAATTTGATTACGGTTACGAAAACCAAAACTTTACACTGGATGCACGTATTGTACGCCCATTCGTTCTTCATATCTATTGAAATTAAAATGCCATAAATATAACTGTTTTCCAGCAGCTTAGCTATTCATATTCTCAATAAGAAATTACATCGCTACGATGTCCTCATCGACGCGACGGCTTTGAGATCGTACAATCGCAAACGCGAGCGCTCACCGTAGTCAGTAGTTTAGTGATTTTATTTTTCAGCGTGTTAAAATCATCAAAAGAGTCCTCCCACCCAGGGCAGGCGGGAGGGACTGTCAGACATGTACTGACTAAAATCCACGGTGTCCTTCATTAGCCCTTTACGTTCCAGGGTCACGGTAATGGAATAAGTCCCGCGACCCCGGCAGGCTTTGGCCCTCTAGAGGGGGGCCCCGTCATCTTGCTGACGCTCTTTGAGGCGCGCGTGGAACACAACGCGCCGTTGACCCGGGCTTGGTCCATGGTCAGGCGGCGAGTTGCCCATTACTTGCCGCTCGCATGCCCGCGCCTACGGTGGCCGGAGATCGTCTTGCGACGTCCGTCGCCGTGGGCGCCTACCACTGCGGCTGGGGCGGAGGGAGGACGCTGTCCTCTCCTTCTCGCGGCCCGCCTCCTCCTTCGCGAGCATGACTGCTTCGCAGAAGGATGCGACCGCTTCCCACTCCGAGTAGTTTAGTGATAGCAAACTTTTCTCCCAGCGTGGCGTGAGCGCTGCGATTAAATAGCACTGCTGCAGGTCCGTCTCCTGCACGGGACAAATATTTGTATGGTCTGCATATAACTGTTCCGAGTAGGGTTCCCAACCCTCCCGGATTGCCCGGGAGACTCCGGTAATAATGGTCAACCTCCCGACCTCCCGGAGAGCAATAATTTCTCCGGTTTTTCTAAAAAAAACCGGCCAAGTGCGAGTTGGACTCGCGTGAAGAGGGTTCCGTACGATGTTACCTATCACGTTTTTTTTTAAATCTGACCCAAATTGGTACGCACAATATTGAGTGATTTACCATGTTATTTTAATATCATGGACTTCTTATAGCGAAAATTACCTCCCATATACAGATGTGGACTTCTTATAGGTTTTCCTATAATCTATAAGTAGAAAACTAAATTCTGTATTTAAAAAAAAAATAGGTTCAGTAGTTTCGGAGATAAGGGGGGGAATGGTCAATTTTCGTCTATTTTCTTGAATAACTTGGAAACTATTAATTTTAAAATTACAAAAAAAAAATATTTAAGATTGTTTCAACAAGACCTTTCATTTGATATGTCACACGATGCAGTTTTCAAATATTTTTTTTAATTTTCCCCTTCCCCCCAAAAATTACCTCCCATATACAGATATGGACTTCTTATAGGTTATCCTATAATCTATAAGTAGAAAACTAATTCCTGTATTTTTTTCAAAATTTTAGGTTCAGTAGTTTCGGAGATAAGGGGGGGGGAATGGTCAAGCTTCGTCTATTTTTTTTGAATAACTTGGAAACCATTTATATTAAAATTACAAAAAAAATACTTTTAAGTTTGTCTCAACAATACCTTTCATTTGATATGTAACACGATGCACTTTTCAAATATTTTTTTTTAAATTTTCCCCTTCCCCCCCAAAAAATTACCTCCCATATACAGATATGGACTTCTTATAGGTTATCCTATAATCTATAAGTAGAAAACTAATTCCTGTATTTTTTTCAAAATTTTAGGTTCAGTAGTTTCGGAGATAAGGGGGGGGGAATGGTCAAGCTTCGTCTATTTTTTTTTTAATAACTTGGAAACCATTTATTTTAAAATTACAAAAAAAATACTTTTAAGTTTGTCTCAACAATACCTTTCATTTGATATGTCACACGATGCAGTTTTCAAATATATTTTTTTAAATTTTCCCCTTCCCCCCCAAAAATTACCTCCCATATACAGATATGGACTTCTTATAGGTTATCCTATAATCTATAAGTAGAAAACTAATTTCTGTATTTTTTTCAAAATTTTAGGTTCAGTAGTTTCGGAGATAAGGGGGGGGGGGAATGGTTAAATTTCGTCTATTTTCTTGAATACCTTGGAAACTATTTATTTTAAAATTACAATAAAAATATATTTAAGATTGTTTCAACAAGACCTTTCATTTGGTATGTCACACGATGCAGATTTCATATATATTTTTTTAATTTTCCCCTTCCCCCCCAAAAATTACCTCCCACATACAGATATGGACTTCTTATAGGTTTTCCTATAATCTATAAGTAGAAAACTAATTACTGTATTTTTTTCAAAATTTTAGTTTGAGTAGTTTCGGAGATAAGACGGGAGGGGGAATGGTCAAATTTCGTCTATTTTCTTGAATAACTTGGAAACTATTTATTATAAAATTACAAAAAAAATACATTTAAGATTGTCTCAACAAGACATTTCATTTGATATGTCACACGATGCAGTTTTCAAAACTTTTTTTTTCATTTTCCCCTTCCCCCCCCAAAAATTACCTCCCACATACAGATTTCATCTATTCACGTCACACATCTGTGCTTGGGTCACAGGAATTGATATGTGTCCCAAATTTCAACCCAATCGGTCCAGTAGATTCGGATATAATTGACTGTAAGCGACAGACAGACGGACACACGAGTGATCCTATAAGGGTTCCGTTTTTGTATTCGGACGTACGGAACCCTAAAAACCAATCACATGAACCAAATATTGTCAAAGGTAATGACAAATTGTACGATGAGGTTGGACTTTTGCGTGACACTGCTAAATCATGACCTCCTTTAGCACGCGGAAATTATTTATCCCGGATGAACGTAAGCGTTCCGACAAAATGGAGAGTATTAAGCTTGTCCGACAAACGGATGTGCGGTGAACGCTTGTGCGACAAAATTGTACTGGGAGTCCCAGTACAATTTAGTCAAAGTCTGGGACACACCATAGTTCGAATGCACGTTTGTGCGATACACAATGAAAGAATAGAAACAAAGTATGCTTTAAAATGTAATATTATATTAAAATTATTGAGGCTCATAGTATTTACAGGTGTTGTTGGATGAAGTTGTTGAAGCTGGTGACGCGGGCGAAGGCCGAGGGGAAGCCGAGCTGACAACCAGCAGCAGCGACGAACGAACTGATACCGATCTGAAAATAAAATGAAATAACTTTAAATATCGGAACCCGGCTAAAACCCCTTTTAGGACATACAGGCCACGGATAATATAATACCCCTGGAGGACTTTTATCGAAGTGTATTTGTTCCCGTTCAATGATCACCATAGGTCGGAATTAGGTAGAGTTATTAATGTACTTACACTGATTTCATACAGCGAAAGAATAAAGTGGATATGACCCAAATCCAGGAATTACTTAGAAAAATCCCGTGATTTATAAAATAAAAAGTTATTTAGTTTAGACAATTTATTTTTCTAATCTATCTCTGTTTTTATTCTTATTATTTATTTGTAATACTGTTTTCCACACGATATTGTCTATTAGAAATCCCGGGAAGATCCATATTAATATCAACATTTCGATGCAAGTACTAAAATAACTCTACCTAATTCCAACCTCAGAGGCCTTACCACGAGCTCTAAACGCGATTCAGTTTAGGCTGTGGGAAAGAAACAGAGCTATACAAGTCGTCTAGCATCATCTCGTTCCCTGAGCGTAAATTGGATCGTGTTAAGAGCTCGTGGTAGGCCACCTGATGATCACACAACAGCAAACTATAAATTCGGTTCCCCATAAGTAGCATTAAGAAAAAATAGTCTATGCCTCGTTTATCTACAAAACTTGTCACAGTAAGACGACAATGCTACTGAAGATGAAAGCGTTGCTATCTTTGGGAAAATTGATGACAATTCATCAATTTTCCCAAAGATAGCAACGCTTTCAACTTTTCATCAATATGAAAAGTCACCATTATTAACTTTACCCCTGAAAGGACCACTGCTGGGTTTAAAACCATCCATTTCTACACACCAGCCCATTATACAAATAGCTACAAGTAACATGTGGTAAGGACTTACCAAAGTGGGGACTCCATTTTGGATGAAAACGAGAGGACCACCAGAGTCTCCACCACACACACCAACACCGCCAGCACCGTTGGTACAGAGTGTGCTTGAGACAACGAAGTTAGATCCGAAGATGATCTGGCACTGGGCCAGACTGATCACTTGCAAGTTCACGTGACTCACGATAGTCGACGCACCCGCTTGTTCTATAAAATACGAGTAGATGTTCAACATTAATAAGACTTGCAATTTCAAGTCCAAAAACTAATCTCTTGCATCGAACTCCTCCATTTTCATGATCTTGGAAGATGCTATTTGCGTCAAGTAGTTGTGGAACCCTTATAAAAGTTTACATAACCTTTTTCTCTATGGCCATTGGCGTGACCTATACGGCTTACCCTGGCTTATTTTGACGTTGACCTCTAGCACGCCAGTCAAGCAAAGCAATACCTGCTATCAAAATCACCTGTTTATGTCCATCGCTTCTTAAGTACCGTCACAATAATCACTGGCCAAATCAAATCAAATCGTTTATTTCAACTAGGCCAATTACAGGCACTTTTGAATTGTGAAAAGACATAAAATAAAACAAGTACAAAAATAGTTATGGTGCTACAGTCCCAGTCACAAGACATAAAAACTGTGAAAGTACCGTAAGTGCTTATTCCAAAGCGTAGATCTCTATGGAGAAGAATGAGCAAGAAACTCCATGGACACTCTTTTTCAATCGCCAAAATTATTACAGAACTTTTGTAACATCATTCATCATCAGATGGTACATTATGTGAGAACGATGTGGCAAGGTAATAGTGTCCATAGTAAAATAAAAAGACAATTTAAAATAAAGTTATTAATAATTATTAAAATAGACCGTGGCAGCTAAGAGATGACCAGTCCCAACTGACAGCGCCCGTTCACGAACATGACACATAATATATCAGCACCATTCAACCATTTTGAAGGGAACTAAATGATCCGACATACACGCCACCATCAGCGAGACGTTTGAGTGCGCATGACATACTCTCAACCGCCAGAGTCATTCAAGTCAATAAAAGACGTAGGTTTCAAATCAAAGATAGCTCTGAAGTACATGGTACTCACACAATGCTGGCTATGACGCTATATAATACTATAAATACACTCTATACAATGCAAGAGATAGTTGTACATTCTTCATCTGATCCGACAATTATTAAAAATGAAGGAAACCTACGACTGTCGTACAAAAAAATAAAAATACACACAAAAAGACAAACAATAAAATGTAAAGTAGGACAACGTTGATCAAAATAAAATAATAAAACAAATACAAACACATAAAATAAAATAAGGTGACTCTTAATAGAGTCTTACTAGTTTTTTGTCGTGACTTAATAGTCATGAAAAAAAATATAAACAAATATATGAACTCATAATAACTAGTCCGGAAGAAAAAAAAAATATCTGGGAAAGAGCATGAAAGCCGTCTTAACTTCAACAGAGTGACCAGTTGTTATTATCCACTAAGTAATCGTTTATGGAATAACTAGCACTCCGCCCGCGACTTCGTCTGCGCGTGTTTCTAACTTGGAACTCAGTGAAATTAATGGCCGGTATTGGAAATCCTAAAAATGGTCTAGTAGTCCGATTTTTACCCCGCTAGGGGTTGATTTTTGAAATATAAATACATACCAGTTTTGAGTTCATCGAAGATAGCAGTAAAATTCCTCTCTTTAAAGTTATCACCCCTTTTCACCAACTTAGGGGGTGATTATCGAAAAACCGAAAAACACGTGTTTGATTATTTTCAATATAATTTCTATAAACTGAGTTTCAAATTTATCGGTTAGCGCGTTATGGTTTTCCCATACAAACTTTAACATCGTCTAGATTACAAATGGAGGGTAGTTTTTAAAAACTAATAATGCCGATCTTTTTTATTTTTTACCTAAACTCATATTCGTACCAAGTTTCAAGTTTATAAACCTAAGGGATAAGATTTTACGTCTAAAGGTTTTCACCCCTTTTCACCCCCTTATAGGTGGATTTTCGCAAAATGCCTTCTTAGTGCTTACCTACATAATAAATTGCAACTACCGAACAAAATTCAGGTTATACGTTTAGTGGTTAAATATCCTCCCCTTTAAACTTGAATACCCCTTTTCAGTAACTTGGGGCGTGATTTTCGAAAAATCCAGAAACACGTATTTAATTATTTCTGATCTAGTATACAAATACTGATTTTTACGTTAATCAACTCACGCGTTATGATTTTCCCATACGAACTTTAACAACGCCTAGATTAGCAATGGAGGGTAGTTTAAAAAAAATAATAGAGCTAATCTTTTTTATTTACTTGTGTTCTTATTCGTGGCAAGTTTCAAATTTATAAACCCAAGGAATAAGATTTCTCATACAAACGCTTTCACCCCTTTTTACCCCCTTAGAGGAGGATTTTCGCAAAATCCCGTCTTATTGCTTCCCTACACGGTAGACTGCAACTGCTGTCCAAAATTCAAGTTACTGCGTTTAGCGGTTTCGGCTGTAGTCGAGTCTTAATAAAAAACCCTGTTCTTTTATATATACACCGTGTTCCGGACGATATACATAAACTTCGACCAGATGTTCAAACCACGGAAGTAAGCATTTTTCATTATGGACACATTAATAAATTCTTATTTTTTATTTTTTGTTAATTTTCATACAAACTAAATACCTAGACGTAAATAACCCGATATGCATGCCTCTTTATCCGAATTGGCAACGTCGTATTTTCATTCATAACATTTGGCGGGCTGAAACTTGTCAAAACAAAAGTTTCTTTGATTTTTTATCTCGTTCCTCATAGCACTGTCAATGTATTATACTTATCTAAAGAGAACGTATAAGGCTACCAAGCAGGTAGATACGTATTTCGAATTGTCTTTTTAATTGAGGAATAAAAAAAAAACAAAATTCCATAACCAAATCATGATAACCTCTTCCCACGACATGCAGCCTTCGCAAAACGTTTCTGCAGTCCTTATTTTTAGTCTAGGCTTGAAGCAACGCCGGACCTCCAACGACGGGAAGGGGAGTAGGCTACCATAATTATCTTCCCATTCTGCCGTTTCGGCTTAAGTAACGAACATTCAATCTCAAAATTATTGACTAAAAGAGGGGCAGCTCAACACGCAATCTGGGGACCACGCTTAGAGCTCACGTACATTCGTAAAAATACTCTCAAAAGATAGGTCTCGGTCAAATTAAGATAAATGGTAATCACAGCATATTTTTTTTATGCATTTGAGTAGAATAATTATAATTTATAAGCACACTTGTTGCGTGGGCAACATCAGAACTAACGCCACCATCTTATTTTTCAATACATTTCACAAATGAGCGCTCTCCTGTCAACCTCAATGGAGTGTCCAAAGATCCAAACACTGTAGGTTAGACAACTACGTCAGCCGTAATGTCATTCAAAAATATTTTTATTAATAAAAAATAAACTCTAAAAAGCAAAAAATAAATTTAATGTAAAAAGTTTTCGAAATGACCACCTTCTTTTTCGACACAAATATTCAAACGAGTCCTAATTTGGCCATTTAAATTTACAGACATTTGTCTTATTTGTTCAGCAGCCTGAGATATTCTATCTAAGAGCTGTTCACGGTTCTGAATTTGTACGGAGTACACCTTCTCCTTTAAGGTTCCCCAGACATAAAAATCTAAAGGAGTCAGATCTGGGGACCTAGCTGGCCATGCGATATTTGTGCTACCTCGTCCAATCCAACGGCCAGGAAACGTTGCATTTAAATATTCACGCACTTGTGTGCCATAATGTGCAGGGGCCCCATCATGTTGGAGCCACATGGTTCGCAGAGTTTGAAGATCCACTTGTTCGAAAAATTCGAAGCTAGTGACGTTTCTTAGGAACTCTAAGTAATTGTCAGCATTTAGGCGGTGGGGAATCTCAATAGGGCCGATCAGCTGATTGTTAAAAACACCAGCCCACATGTTTACAGAGAATTCAGTTTGATGTGACGCCTGCCAATGTAAATTCGGGTTGCTCTCATGCCACTGCACTTGATTTTTGGAATTGAATACTCCCGCTCTTGTAAACTGGGCTTCATCCATCCAAAGAATTTTTTGAAGCAGTATTGGATTATTTATCAGTTCTTGATTCATTCTCTGGCAAAAAACAATTCTTGAGAAGTGATCAGGTGGTATTATGCCTTGGGATTTTCTGAAGTGGTAGGCATGCAAACCATATCATATGAGATACACCCACGATTCTCCCAACGCGTCTCGTTGAGAGTGTAGGATCATGAATAATAAGGTTCATTATTCTGTTTTCTTGAGCGACGCTCAAATTGATTGCTCGTTCAGGGCGGCGTGGTCTAATTCCGATCTCACAAAATCTCCTGTGTATGTTAATAAATGTTCGTATATCAGGAACGCGCCGACCAGGGAATCGCCGTTGGTACTCTCGCACAGCTGCTGTAGCATTTCCGTCACAGAAACCGTAGACGAAGTGAATATCAGCTTGGTGTTGAGCAGAATATTCGTGCGGCATAGTGAAACTTGTAATCAAAATGATTGATTAAATTAGTCGGAAACCCAAAAGCAAATTACAATAAACAATAATCCTGACAGTTAAAATCATGCATGACAAACAATGACAAATAACAACTTAGGTATCCATAGCGACCAGTTTAATCTCTTTGAAAGATTCGTTATCGCAAATGATCGTATTTCTTCGCTAACTCTCGGGTTCCTCTCGTACGTGCAAATGAAATGCAAATAGTATTTGATAGATTTATCATTTTAATTGCACTAAGCGGCAACATAGGCCAAATTAAGATACTTTCTCACTGCATAGCTCAATTAAATTTCATTAAATGAAATTACAAATATCTTTGTAACGAAGCCTTTTTAAGTACTACTTCCTTTGTTGGATTTGATTTGTAAAAGCCATAGAAGTATTTGCTAAAGTTTATGGATAACGTGAAGAACACGGTGTATAGATATGCCTTAGAACAAAGGATGGATTTAATCTTACATTTAAACTCACTAAACGGCAAGTCTATCAATGACGAAGGCAATTTATTATAGAATTTTATACCAAGGCCTACAAATGAGTTATGAACCTTATGAAGTCGATGAAAAGGAACACGCAGGTGGTGCTTATTTCTCGTGTTAATCGTGTGAAAATCACTGTTTTTGGTATAGAGATGTAAATTCTGCCTAATATTTATAAGATAAATTGAGATGCCACCGTCAAAATGCCAATCTCCTTAAACAAATCCCTCAGAGAAACTCTAGTACCCAGCTGGTAAATTGCCCGAACAGCTCGTTTTTGTAAGACAAATATATTTTGAATATCAGCCGCTTTGCCCCACAATAAAATGCCGTAGGACATAACGCTGTGAAAATAACTAAAATAAACTAGTCGAGCTGTATCAACGTCCGTGTACTGTCTTACTTTTCTGACAGCGTAGGCTGCCGAGCTTAATCTTCCCGCTAAACTTGTTATATGTGGACCCCATTGAATTCTAGAATCTACTTTAATACCCAGAAACACAGCTGAGTCAACAGTTTCATGTTCTTCATTACTTAGAACAATGTTAGGACCTAGATTTGTAAAATTTGGCACGGCGAACTTTACACATTTCGTTTTTTTGGCATTTAGGACTAGGTTGTTAGCAGTAAACCAATCCGTGACCAATGATAATGCGGTGTTAACGTCGTCAATATATTGTCTATTTTTATCAACTTTAAATATGAGAGAGGTATCATCTGCAAACAGTAATGTCACAAATGCCCTTTAAAAGATGTGGCAAGTCATTGAAGTAGACCAAAAACGGACCCAGAATTGATCCTTGAGGCACACCTAGCTGAACAGGTTGACCAGAAGATTTCAAGCCATTAACATCTACGCATTGAAATCTATTACGTAAGTACGATTCTATAACATTAAGAGCTTCGTTTTGGACTCCGTAATGATGTAACTTTCGCAAAAGTGTATCATGGTGTACGCAATCAAATTTTTTGGATAGATCACAGAAAACACCAATTGCATTCTTGGTGTTTAAGTACCCAAAACAGCTTCTTCCATCCCCACATGAAGAGAGTCGAAGACAGAGCCAGCCGTACAGAGTAGTCGAATCGACTCAATCATAGACGATACGATAATCATCTTCAATTCTAATTTGAATAGGCATTATGGTAGTTATGAATCAAAGAACTTACGGTCACTAGTTCTGCCAAAGCCAGCTGCGACTGCCCAGTTTCCGACGTATTGATTTGAACCAGTGGGGAGGGCTATCCGCTGAATACCGTCTGAAATTAATATCAATTGGTGAAATGGTTACACACTTATTGTATGAACGTAATAATTTTGATTAACAAAATGTAATCTAAACATTAGTCCACGTGACGTTGGCCGCACAGTCAGAGTATTTATAATGTTACCACACACACAGGTCTCCTCTCTGTGACAAGAATTGGGCTGTAATCTAGCCACGTTGAACGAGTACGGGCTGATAGAAATGTCACATTGTCTTCGAATTGGGGTGCTAAGACAGGTAACCTCCACGTGCGTCCGTGGACTGGAGTTCCCTCACGGATACGTCCGGGGGGAAGACCAGTTTTTCGGGCCGGTGCGCCCTGGGATGCGGGCAAAAACTCTTCCTTAGGCACTGTGTGCCTAAGGGGGTTTCTTTGCCCGTATGCGAATAGCCTGTCGGGTGGAAGCTCCAATGCGTGTCCCTCTGATTAGCAGAGGGCACAGCAGCGGAGCGGGCTTGCGGACGGTGAGTAATGGGTAAGCTCGCCGTCCGACCAAGGACCAAGCCCGGGTCGGTGGCGTGTCGTGTTTCACGCGTCACCGACGGGGCCCCTTATGGGGCCAAATGCCTGCCGGGGTCGCGGATTTTTTCTTAATCCAGGATACCGTGGCCCCGGAACGTAAAGGGCATCCGAAGGAACACGGGTGGATTTTAGTCAGTAAGAGTCTGACAGTCCCTTCTGCCCCACCCAGGGCGGGAGGCCTCATTTGATGATTTTGCCACCCAAAAAAAAAAAAAAAAATTGTCTTCGAATTTGATTTTAGGACATGCCCATGTTTTTCTACACCGTTATGACGACTATTACGAATTTTTCAAACTAAAAAGTCTATTTTCCCACGTTTTTTTTTTTTTTTTTTTTTTTTTTTTTTCCCACGTTTTTATACACTCACTTTTCTTGTTTTTTCCCACGTTTTTATACACTCACTTTTCTTGTTTGTTTGTCGTTCCGGTTGGACTTTTGCAACTCAATTTTGAGGCACTTCCCGATAAGCTAGCAGGCTGAAATTTTGTACACGCTTTGAGTTCTGATGACAATACATGACTAGCTAAGAAACGTCATAACAAATCCAATATGGCGGGCGTCCCAGATGACGGACATGCTATTTGAAATGCACCCCCATGATATGGGTATCAAATGAAAGGGTTTGCTGTCAGGAATACGAAAAAAATAGTCACGTGACTTAAATCCAATATGGCGGACGTCCAAGATGGCAGACAGGCTATTTGAAATGCACCCCTGTGATATGGATATCAAATGAAAGGGTTTGCTATCAGGAGTACGAAAAAAATAGTCACGTGACTTAAATCCAATATGGCGGACGTCCGATGGTAGACTGGCTGTTTGAAATCCACCCCCGTGATATGGGTATCAAATGAAAGGGTTTGCTGTCAGGAATACGAAAAAATAGTCATGTGGCTTATGCTAGGCTAGGCTATTAATCCAATATGGCGGACGTCCAAGATGGCGGACAGGCTTTGAGGCACTTCCCGATAAGCTAGCAGGCTGAAATTTTCAGGGTAGCTTCAAACCCGATGAACAATGATAAAAATAATAAAATAATTAATAGATTTAAAAAATCTAAAAACCCACGTTTTTAAATGTCCTAAAAAGAAGAAAATAACCCTACGGGGCTGAGAGAGGGGCCACTCAAAACGTGGGGGCGTATCTTTGCAAGTTACACCTAAGATCTCACGTCATGTAAATATATCCCATAAATAATCCCTTAAATAATATACGCCCCCACGTTTTGAGTGGCCCCTCTCTCAGCCCCGTAGGGTTATTTTCTTCTTTTTAGGACATTTAAAAACGTGGGTTTTAGATTTTTAAATCTATTAATTTTAGTGTCAACAACATCTTTATCAAACATTTTAATGGTGTACTCACTGCTGTATACAACATTGGTTGGAAGTCTGATAATGGCGACATCGTTGTTTAGATTATGTGGTGTCCACTGCGGGTGCAGGACAACGTCAGAGGTTGCGATTCTGGTGCCACCAGTGAACAGAAGGTTGGAGTTGAGGATGACGACGAACTGCCACGCTTGGTTGCGACCGTCGAACCAACAGTGAGCTGCAGTCACCAGCCGGTTTTGAGACAGGAGAGAAGAGCCACATACTGACTGACCAGCTTGGCCAACCAGACTGATCAACAAGCCACCCTGGACAAAAATAAATTATTAAGTCTTTGCCTGCCATAAACAATGTTTATTTGTTTTTTCTTTTGAGTGAACCTTCCTTTCAATCGAAGATCGGTCGCGTTTTGTTTTGTAGCCGGTGTAAAGTGGAACCGACCAATTGGTCGGTTTTCAATTGTCAAAACCATTGTTAAAAAAAAAATGGCCACAGTTTGAGATTTAATGTCCACAGTTTGAGATGTAGTACCTACCTAAATAAATGGAAACTTTAATATTAATTGTATTTTATTTGATGTAATTTGTGACTTTAAATGTTTCAATATTGGTAGTTAAGTGGTAGCTAAGCTACTAAAGGTAAGTGGTTAGATTCATGCTTGCACTTAGTTTTTTTTTGGGTTTGGGTCTCTGAACTTTCTAAACAGGCAACCGAGACCAACTAGGGTTATTGAAGGAACTGCATGGATTTTTAATCAGCACAAGTCTGAAATTCCCTTCCGCTCCACTCGGGGCCGGACGAATCATTTGATTATTTTACCATGACAAATAAGGGGGCAAGATATTTACTCTGTGTCATTGCGATTTAATTTTATTATTTTCTTACATTTTTAGACACAACATAATTTCATTTTCATCATTTACCTACATAAGCCAACAGAGATATTTATTATTGCACCACTAAAGAAATCGAGCGAGAAAGAGGCAGTGCAAATTGCAATATAAAAAAATGTCAAGATTTTCTGAGGAAAGAAAAATTCAGCTGCAACTGCTGCAAGCGGGGCTCGAAGTCGAAGCTGCGTCTTAAAATCTTGTACTATTAGTTCATACAGTAGGTAGCTAAATAATTTTAAATTCATAAAAAAATACTTACAAAGTAGGGATGTGCGTTTACGGGAGCAATAACACCACCCACAACTCGGTTGTCTAATGATTCCTCAGCCAAGTATTTTTCCTCTTCTAGCCTGATCCTTTCAGCAGTAGGAATACCGACTTCCTCATGGTAACCTGTCCCAACTTTCACGAAAGCCGAAGTCGAAGCCACCAGCGCCAGACCAACCAAAAATAAAGCCCTCATTATATGAAAATTATTTTCTTACTTATTACTAATAACGAATCATGACACTTATATACCTTACGCTAATTCAATCTGATCTAATCATTCGTAATTGATGATTGGTGTACACTAAACTAATTTATAAACAAAAGCCGATTAGTTTTATCGACACGGGTAAAACCAGCGGATATCCTTATCTCTACACGGATTAAAGGCAGGTCAAAAATATTTTAAAGATCTAAGTACTCCAAACATTATTCTTTCATGGGTAAATTGGATAGACGTTAAGTATACTACTGAAAAAATCCATTACGTAAATGGATGATTTTTCTTTCTGACACAATCTACCCTTGATAAATTTAATGCCATAGCTCCCCAGATCAAAATTTTAGACAAAAATTCTCTGCACCTCCTAGGTTCCCCTATTTTCGAAGACAGATTTTCATCATTCATCGACGACAAAATTAATCATTTTAACGACATTTCAGACCGACTTTCTCAAATTAATTTACATTCGGCTTTCACCATTATTAGGTATTGTTGTTTTGGTCCTTTCATGTAGGTACTTTCTCCGGTGTTCTCCTCTGTGGAAGCACACACATATTTTGGACATAATTGACCAAATTGTTCGTGAAACTCTAACATCCATCCTTAATGTGGCCCTGGACGACCGAGCGTGGCTGCAAGCCACCCTCCCTATCCGTTTTGGTGGACTCAGCGTCCGCAAAATTTCTAGTGTGAGTTTACCGGCGTTCCTGTCCACAGCACTGAAACCTTAAAAAGGAAGATTTTAAGTCTCTCCCTGGTTGACTCTGAAGTGCCGTGCTTGACCGATGCGGAGAACGCTTGGAAAATGTCTTGCCCGGATACAGATCGACCCTTGAACCCATCTTCCCAAAGGCAGTGGGATGAGCATACGTCAACCAATTCTGCAGAGCGTGCCCGCCTGCTGGCTGTGGGCGAATGAGAGTCGGGTCTATGGCTTCAGGCACTACCGTTACCCAACATATGTACCATACTGGGTGACGAAACCTTTCGGATCGCTACCTGCCTGCGTCTGGGCGCTCCTTGCGGGGCTCCACATCGTTGTCAGTGTGGCGAAGGCCTCGACTGCCTGTGCGTGCAGTGCAGGCCGGCTAACACGGCACGCTAGTTTAAATGACATTATCTGTCGTGCTCTTGTCACCGCCGGGGTGCCAGCCGTTTTAGAACCCAGTGGCTTGCCACGCGACGATGGGAAGAGACAAGATGGGATGAGTATAATGCCTTGGCAGTTGGGTAGACCTTTGATGTGGGATGCAATATGTGTCGACACCCTTGCGCCATCCCAACTTCCTGGTACTGCATGCTGTGCTGGTGCGGCTGCTGCAAGTGCCGAAAACCTCATACGGCGCAAATACAATGGCTTGACTACTAGCTATGTGTTTGAGCCGTTTGGGGTTGAATCACTAGGGCCATGGAATCCGAGTGCCCACCATCTTTTCAAAGACATCGCCAAGCGTTTAGTCGACGCCTCTCGTGACCAGAGGGCTGGCCTATTTCTTGGTCAAAGGATCAGCGTTGCCATCTAACGTGGCAATGCCAATGCTGCCAGCGTTCTCTGGGCACTTTCCCCATTGATATTTGGGACTAGCACTTTTTGAAAAATCAACAAAAACCTAAAAAGTTTTCAACATTGTCTACACCGATTACTCCGAGGTTTCTGGTCCGATTTCGATGATTCTTTTTTTGTTCGATACAGTATGTCTGCCATTTGGTCCCATAAAATTTTCATTTAGATTGGTGGAGTAGTTTTCATTTTTAGCTCATTGTGTAAGAGTACATACCTACATGGGCGATGTTATTACCGGTGCAGCGGTGCTACGGATTACAATATTTTAGGGTTATGTATTTGACAATAATTTGGGTTGAATATTGAAACTAAAAAGGATAAAATAAAAAACTTAAAAAAAAATGTAACCGACTTCCCACAAAAAAGTTCAAAATAACCTAACCTAAAAAAAACTTTTCTTTCGAAAGTCGGTAACAAAAAGTCAATGAAATAAAAAAGAAAGTCACCGACTTTCGAAAGAAAAGTTTTTTGTAGGTTATTTTGAACTTTTTTGTGGGAAGTCGGTTACTTTTTTTTTTAGTTTTATAAATTGGTTCAGTGAAATGACAAATATTACTGTTCTGTGGTATTTTAAAACTAAACCTATAGTACTATTAAGTATTCTCTGTGACTAAACTAAATCTAGTAAAATGTTAGAAAAAGTTTACGGAGCACCGCTTCGCGGTGCTCCTACTTCTGGGTGGTTTAAAAAAAATAACCACGAAGGGGATGGCCTCTCCTATCCTCTCCACCCCGACTCGGACAGGTTAGGTTAAAAGGGGATACCGCAAAGCGGTGCTCCGTCGACGTTTTCTGACATTTTACTAGATTTAATTTAGTTTTAAAATACCACAAAAAAGTAAATTTTTGTCATTTCACTGAACCAATTTAAGGATTTGTTCAAATCACTAGATTTGCTTTTTAACATCTGGTGGAATTCCCTGATGTTATCATATTCCTGCGACATAGCTACAATGTTTATAATCCCACAAGCGCCTGTGAAATCAATCTTGCTAGCCTACACGAAAATAATAAATTAGGCTCGTCATCATATGCCTAGCCTTTTCCCATCTATACTGGGGTCGAACCAGAAGCAGCTTAATATAAATATTTTACATGGAGTGACTTTACACAACACAGTAACAGGGTACCCCTTGGTAAGACTGGTTGTCAGACTTTAGGGCTTCTGACTATCGGGCACGCCGCAATCGCGGCGGTAAGACCCCTCTTTGAGGAGTGGCTGGAGAGGCGTCACGGCGTCCTCACCTTCCGCCTGACGCAGGTCCTCACCGGACACGGATGTTTCGGGAGGTTCCTGTGTCGTATAGGCAAGGAAGAAACGCCTGGGTGTCACCACTGCGAGGATCGCCCGGAGGTCACGGTGGAGCATACGGTGCAGGACTGCCCCGCTTGGGCAGAGCACCGCCGTTTTCTCACGGAGGCGATAGGCGGCGACCTCTCGCGCCCAGCATTGGTCGAGGCCATGCTGCGGGGCGAGACGGAATGGGAAGCGGTCGCCTCCTTCTGCGAAGCAGTAATGCTAGCAAAGGAGGAGGCGGAACGCGTGAGGCAGAGGACAGCGTCCACCTCACGACCCAGCCGCCGCGGGAGACGCCCGCGGCAACGGACGTCGCGAGACGATCTCCGGCCACCGTAGGCGCGGGCATGCGGGCGGCGAGTAATGGGTGACTCGCCGTCCGATCATGGACCATGCCCGGGTCGACGGCGTGTTGTGTTCCACGCACGCCTCAAAGAGCTGTCAGCAAACTGACGGGGCCCCCTAAGAGGGCCGGAGCCTGCCGGGGTCGCGGGATTGTCTCACTCGGTAACCGTAACCCTGGTACATAAAGGGCTATTGAAGGAACACCGTGGATTTTAGTCAGTACCAGTACAAGTCTGACAGTCCCTCCCGCCCCACCCTGGGCGGGAGGACTCATTTGATGATTTTACCACGCAAAAAAAAAAAAAAGGGCTTCTGACTATGTAACGACTGTCAAAGATCTATAAATGACAGTTGGGAACAACGGCTTTACGTGCTTTCTGAAAATTAGAATTAAAAGAATTAGGTTGAAAATGCAAATAAAAAGTAGTGTTAAAATTAAAGGTTTTTCTATTAATCATTATTATAATATTATGTCAGTCTCATAGTTTACAGGTGTTGTTGGATGAAGCTGTTGAAGCTGGTGATGCGGGCGAAGGCGGAGGGGAAGCCGAGCTGACAACCAGCAGCGGCGACGAACGAACTGATACCGATCTGAAAACAAACACAAGAAACAAAATTGAGCAAGAGTAATAAGAAGAAGAAAAGAACAGAAATTATTTGTTAAATTAGGTGCTGGTAGACTTGAGAATTAACTTACAACAGAACAACGAGACAAACTGAACAATGAACAGAGTCGAGGGTAGATCAAACACTCTACCTACTCGATGGTCAGAATTGATGGACGGACCTAGACAAAAAGCTGCAGGACGGACGCAGCAGAATGTCCAACACACTCACACAAAACACACTATAACAACAACAACCCGTTATAACGAGTTAGAATGGTTATTGTAGTTGCTATCTAAAAAGCTCTTGTTTGTTTTTAATTCTGTAATGTAGCTCGTGAATGTTTCGCGAGTTCATCAGCACCTAACGGGTAGAAACCAAGTCTTCCTCTTATTCGTGTCTATTGGTATGACGTTATACTTAAAATACTCGTATACATGCATGTTGGCACAGGGCAGGGGACACTTTAGCTGCTTTTTTTGGGGGTAAGAGGTGCAGGTGGACCTCCGATGATAATAACTAACATTAATGAGAGTTCTATTAAAAAAACTCATATTGGAGATGAATTCAGCAAATCGTCATTCATTCACCGGTAAATGAATGAAATCGTCATGAAGGAATTACGATCATAGGTAAATGTCAACTCACTCTGTTGTATCTTAAAGATACGATAAACAAGTTTTGTTATTAACAGCCGTGGTGAATCGGCGACACATAATTTCGTTTTGTGTCATATTTGTGGCGTATGCCAAAAACTATTACAGCTGTTTACTATTTGAACTCACCAAAGTGGGTACTCCATT
Organism: Agrotis exclamationis; assembly: GCA_950005045.1. Lineage (NCBI taxonomy): Eukaryota > Metazoa > Arthropoda > Insecta > Lepidoptera > Noctuidae > Agrotis > Agrotis exclamationis. The sequence goes on from OX465432.1 coordinate 15,348,759, forward strand.
TTGATTCAGTACGAGAGGACCGCCGGAGTCTCCACTGCACACCCCAACACCGCCAGCACCGCTGGTACAGAGTGTACTTGAGACAACAAAGTTAGATCCAAAGATGATCTGGCACTGGGCCAGACTGATCACTTGCAAGTTCACGTGACTCACGATAATCGACGCACCCGCTTGTTCTGTGGAAAAGAGAAAATATTTCATCAACGCTCTCTAGAAGACTACAACAGCTTTGAAAGCTTTTCAGAACCCTCATAGATACGATGAATGTTAACTACCGATACCGGTACAAACGAAAACGCTCTGTAATCTATACATATAATAAAACTGTAGAAAAGAAGGTTTTGTACATTAGAAAAAAAAATATAGCCAGGGTGTTAAGGACAACCAATAGAACCCATTTCCAGGATTTTTTAAATTTATGTCTGTTTGTATGTTTAGTTATCCGAGCATCACGTAAAATGTACGAAATCAATGTAGATAACTTTTACACACAACGATTTATCGTAACTTGAAGTAACATTTAGTTTTTGTTTCATTGCAATCGGTTCAGTCTATCAAAAGATATTTGGATTTAAAGTGATCCAGAAGTAAAATTACGGTCAGTTCACACCGAGACGCGAAGTTCAATAGCGCGATCTAGCTTCGAATAGAAAAACTACATATCGAGGGGTGAAAGGCTATTTGGTTTAAGCGACATCTTGGTCGATATTGAGTTATATACATATTCGGAATCAGCAATTTTTTCTCCGTCGAATGATGCCGGTTTCATCAAAATCAGAGCACTTTTATGGCGTTTAAAACAACACTATTTTTGGGTTGCTTCCAAAGTGGCAGCGTATTATCCGACGTCCATTTTGCATTTTTTTTCCAGTCATGTACTTGAACTATACAATGATATAAAGAACCGAGACATAAACCAAATACCCTTTCTCAGATTAACGATTCTATATCGGTTAAAGCGTTTTTCATGTTTCTATTTCTTATTAACATGTTACTTAAATCATTTGGAATTCCACCATTTACACGTTGTGGTGCCGCATAAAGCATTTGTCCGTCAACCAAATACGATATGGAGTGTCAGTTAAGCTCTTTCAGCTGCATCTATTTTCAACTTAGGGTGCTTCTTACACCAAATAGACGTTTTGTTTCAGCTATTTTGCATATTCGTTTAAACATTTTTGTCCAATTATTTTTTCAATTAATGTCGCTTAATACAGGCGGTAAAATGAAAAGTTGGGCTTTAAATCGTTCAATTCCAAAATAATACATTTAATTCATGTCATATAACACCATCTCCATTCCATCTCTCGGGAGTTAACAATAGTGATCATTCAACCAGACTACAACGCTCGGTCGCTTCATTCGAACTCCAAGTGGTTCAAGGAGTGATAAATATGAATAAGCGAATAATGGACCCGGGTATGTTCTTAAACTATGACCAACTATCGAACGTCGGGCTCCCCTCATTATGATTGACACCCAGTCTCCGGCATCTCCGCTATTCCTGGTCTGCTTAGTAGATCGGGTAAGGGCGAAGCAGGTGATGCAACCCCTAACGAACTTTGGCCCTGGCAACACGCAACATCTGTATATTGAGCGATGAACAATTGTCGAACTGGAGGAAGATTTGAGCAAAATAAGCTGGGATATCTTGGGATTATCTGAGTTCCGAAGAGAAGGTCAAGGTACGATGGTTCTAGATTCCGGCAAAATGCTCTTATTCCAGGAAGGAGGTGTTGGATTTCTCGTCCACAGGTTCATTAACAACGTTGTGAAAGTCGACAGTATGTCGAGTAGATATACATCATTACATCATTCCTTATACTTAGAATAACCAATCGGTATTCGTTAAAGGTCATACGGGTATATGCACCGACCTTGGCACATTCTGATGATGAAGCAGAGGCTTTGTATGAGGAGGTATCCGAGGCCATACGGTAGGTATGGCCAGGGATATCTCCAAAACATACTTTACCGTTGTTATAGGGGAATTCAACTCGAAGGTGGGTCCAGGAATGGCAATGAGTTAAGAATGGGGTCATTTGGGTATGGGCAGCAAATCCATAGGGGCCAGCGGCTGGTCGACTATATGGAAAAGGAAGAACTTCATTTGATGAACTCCCATCATATAAGCGGACGTGTGTAAGCCCGGATGGTACAACCAGAAATGTGATTGACTTCATCATGACGACCAAGAAGCGAATATTCAGTGATGTCTCTTTGATCGCCAACTTGAAAACGTGGCGATCACTGAATCGTCAGAGTCACCTTGAATATCACTGTAGAGCTTGAAAGATCACGTCCGGTGAAGTCTACGTTCCTGGTCTTGCTCACATTCAGAACCACCAAGACATCCAACTCAAACTGCACAATCGCTTCCAGTGCCTAACCGAATGCAAAATTATGTACGTGATCAACAACCGTGATTGGTGGAAACTGTCCAAGTAGTGCAGTCCAATTTTTTAAGACCCCGGAGTCAGCCTCTAAAGCTCTCGAACGAAACCATCAAGTTGATCCAAGACCGGACCGAGATGTGGCTGCAATCTTCAGCTGATATGTCGGAATATGGCAAACTCAATAGACATCTCTAAATCAATATGACGTGACCTGCGTGCCTATAATGCAGCACGGAACAGAGATACAATAGAGCGGAACCAAAGCTCAAAAGTCTTCACCAAGAATTCAGTTATTTGGCAAATGACAAAGTTGAAGATTGACGACGGCAGTATCATTTCGTCAAAACCGGAGATCCTGAGAGAGCTTGACAAGTTTTACGGAAAGTTATACATTTGCTCGGCCAGATTTTACAGAAGTCAGAAAAGTATAGTCCATTATAGGCCATTATGTCTAGCGTCAAAGTCGTCCTAAAAATCCAATTCGTATGGGCAGCGTTAGGAAACCACGTGCTATCTTCTCATCGAGAATCCCACGGTGTCTTAAGATAAAGGTGTTTAACCAGTGTGTGTTGCCAGTGATGACATACGGCTCTGTAACTTGTTCGAAGTTATGCTCGGAGTTTCTTTGCGGTATGAAATCTGGAACAAAGATATTCACGGAAGAACCAGAGTCACCGACATGGCTAGTAAAATTTGCAAGTTAAAGTGGCAATGGGGAAGAAAAGTTACGCACTGTAGGCAGGCCGCCCACTAGGTGGAATTGTCGTACAGCGTGGTGGTCTAAGGGGTAGGCCTACGTTCAGCAGTGGACGTCTTCCAGCTGATGATGATGATGAAGCGGATAATACTTTAACGGATGTTTTTGTTGATAAAAATAATTGATGTTCCTACATTGAGACAGTTCTACTTTATTATTATTCTAGATGAATACTTAAACTGATCTTGCGTTGTGTATACGTATATTTTGCTTTATTTATTAATTTAAGCACCTGTGATTTTCGGTGATGGCGATATATTCAGTTCGTTTCAACAGCCATTGATAATATTAGATGTAAAAAAATGTTACATCAAACGTTAAATTTTCAATACTGTTATGTCACATATGTCTATTAGCCTGCCATTCAATTCAATATCAATTGGCAGTTGAGATAAATAGCTTGCTACTATTCATTTTGGCCTGCGTCACTTCATGCTGTTTGGCTTATTCTGAAAGTATACTGCAGAGTCGCTTAAATCTTTTTTCCTTTCTCTGAAAAATACGGGCTTAAGACAATTTGTATTAAGCGACATTTATCTTTGTAATTAAAGGTCCTTTTTATTGGGTAAAGGCATCAAAAAATGAACGTTTATAAATGAATTTCAATTTAGTTTACCCCATTCAAATAGCTGAAGGAGTTTTTTTGTTATGATTTTTTTTCGATTTTTTAAAACTTTAAATGGCTCTCCTGTAAAGTTGCAAAAATGTCGCTTAAAGCAAATAGCCTTTCACCCCTCGATATTATTATTCAAATAATTCATCTAAACATAATTATTTCAACGATAACACGGTAGGTAGATGGCGTTAAAAAAACCTGGAATAGAGGTGTTAAATTGAAGTAACACTATGTTTTTTATTTCATCGTAATCAGTTTACACCTTACAAACAAAAAATGTAAATTAATTAAAGCGATTTAAAGGAATCGTAGAATAGAATAGGATAGGATGGGACAGGATGGGACTGGATGGGACAGGGTGGGACAGGATGGGACAGGATGGGACAGGATTGGACAGGACGGGACAGGATGGGACAGGATGGGACAGGATAGGACAGGATGGGACAGGATGGGGCAGGGTTGGACAGTATGGTACAGGATGGGGCAGGATTAGACAGGATGGTACAGGATAGGATAGGATGTGACAGAATGGGACAGGATGTGACAGGATGGGACAGGATGGGACAGGATGGGACAGGATGGGACAGGATGGGACAGGATGGGACAGGATGGGACAGGATGGGACAGGATGGGACAGGATGGGACAGGATGAGACACGATGGGACACGATGGGACACGATGGGACACGATGGGATACGATGGGACACGATGGGTCACGCATAGGTACGACCTGTTTCCTTGAAAGAATGACTTTCGCCCATGACTGCTTATGTCCTGGGGCTGCCACCGCTGGTAAAGGCAGGAACGGGCAGGCTCCGGAGCCCGCCCATACTACTCAGGTCCCAGAGGCGTTTAAACGTAGATTTTTCTCTTGCACGAGCATGCGGGCGGCAAGTATGCCTGGGTCGACGGCGCGTTGTGTTCAACACGCGCCTCAATGTGTCAGCACAATGACGCCCCCCCCCCCCCCCCTTAGAAGGCCAAAGCCTGGACTTTCGAATTACCTTGACCCCGTAACGTAAAGGCCTATTATAGGATTTATAGGACACCGCGGATTTTAATCAGTACAAGTCTGACAGTCCCTCTTACCCTGCCCTGGGTGGACTCATTTGATGATTTACGTACGCATATATATGTATACTCCAGAATGATGGTTCACAGCGAATGTTGTTAATAAAGAAGCACTAAAAAAATACATTGTTAAGTTCCGACATCCACGCGAACGAAGTCGCGGGCACAGCTAGTTATTAATAGATTTTAAACTTTACGTGCGATAATATAAAGTTCAAAAGTATTATAGACTATTGAGCATTTACGTTGATCGCTAGTCACTTGTCTACAGATTCTGTGTTTTTTTACTTTTTCATTATCGTCATTGAACATTTGGATTACTCTCCAAGGAGAGGCCAAAGCCTCTCCATTTCTCTTACTCAACAAGCTGAGTTTTTTGATTAAAACACACACCAAATGCAAAAATCCTTTCTGAAAGTAGTATTTTTTAATAACTTACGGTCGCTAGTTCTGCCAAAGCCAGCTGCAACTGCCCAGTTTCCAACAAATTGGTTTACACCAGCAGCGCGGGCTATCGGCCGGATTCTGTCTGAAAAAACATTGGTGAAATGAATAAGTATGACTCGAATTCTAGGACACCTTAAATAGCGAAAACTACAATCTCTGTAATGCCATACCATGCCACTTCCTTTTCCATGTTTATGATATCAATAATGGTAGAGTAATACAGGACAGTGATTGTACCCAGTATTTAAGTCTATAACTATCTGAGTGTAAGCAAAACTTTTACAATTTGTTATCAATTAATAATTTCATTATCTGTTGTAAATGAAAAATGTTTATAAGCAGTCTAATTTTGGCAACAATTACAAAATAATCAGTTCATACATGCATCAGATAAAAGATAGCCTTCATGGCCATCTTATATCTGATCTAATAAAATATATTTATTTATTTATTTATTTAAACTTTCACGTACAATTGTGGTACATAAGGCGGACTTAATGCCGCAAGGCATTATCTACCAGTCAACCTTTGGGTCAAATGGAGAAACAGCTGGAATAGGTGCAACAGTACAATACGAAATATTAAAACTACTACTTACATCTAACTATACTACATACTACTATTACTATACTATATATGAAAATATATAAATTATATTAAATATACCTATATATATAAATAAATATATGATAATGATAAATTAATTATACTACAGAAGTACTTAAATATAAATAAAATATATATTTTAAATGGATATATAATATGACATGATGACGACTATATTATTATCAATAATAGGAAACCTAAGGAACAAGTGTTTTCAAAAAGTATTCTCGAACTTGTCGTTTAAAAGAAAATTTACTCGGAGCTTTTTTAATGTCAAGGGGAAGCGCATTCCAGAGTTTAATTGCCGTAACCACGAAGGAATTGGAAATAAAACCTGTACGGTGAGAAGGTATCTGAAGGAGCAAATTTTCAGCAGCACGAAGGTTACGATCGTGCGAGCTACCAAGGATCTGAAAGGAACTTTTTAAATAATTAGGAGCACAAGGATCGTTCATAATGGAGAAAAGCAAGCAGAGTGATCTGAGGGATCTTCTCTGGCGGATAGGTAGCCATTTAAGCTGAGAACGGTAGCTGGAAATGTGATCATATTTTCGAAGTCCAAATACAAAGCGGATACAGTTATTCAGAAGTCGATCCAATTTGTTAAGAAGATTTTGGGATACATCAGAGTAACAAACATCCGCATAATCAATAATAGGGAGCACAAGAGCCTGGACAAGCAGTAGTTTAGTTTATATATATTATTATCGAACTAAAATTATTAACTTTTCATTAAGCCAGGGTTGTCGCAATGGCTGACCGATCGACTGCTGCACAACGCTGTGCAGTCGTGAGTTCAATCCCCACACGGAACAAATATTTGTGTATTCTAGAAGTTCTAGTTGTCCCGGGTCTGGACGTATGTGTACATATGTGTAGTTCTATGTTTGCAAACGCACCGACGACACAGGAGTTTCTAGAGTAGAGCAAAGTAAAAAAAAAGAGAAAAGAAACTTACCATTGAACCCAACCCTGGTTGGAAGCCTGATGATAGCAACATCGTTGTTAAGGTTGTGTGGCGTATACTGGGGGTGCATTATAACGTCTGAGGTAACAATACGGGTGCCACCACCGTAAAGAAGGTTCGTGCCAAGGATGACGGTGAACTGCCACGCCTGCATGCGGCCGTCAGTCCAGCAGTGAGCTGCAGTCACCAGCCGGTTGGCAGACAAGAGGGAAGAGCCGCATACTGACTGACCAGCCTGATTGATCAGATTGATCAGCAAACCGGCCTGCAAAAACATCATTCATTAGATATTTTTCGTTCTTTTACATCTTCTCGTTTCGGTAGCTAATTTTTGTGCAACCTCGTGCACAGCCCTGTTATGCTATTCTCTATAAGAAATCTCATCGCTGGACTCTCCGATGTGCTCTTCGACGCGATGGCTTTGACATCGTCATCGTTGAGAGTGCAGATTTTTGTTTTTATAAAAAAAAGAAACGAGTTACTTACAAAGTAAGGATGTGCGTTAGCAGGAGCGACAACGCCTCCCACAACCCTGTCATCTTGAACTGCTTCAGAAACAATCTTCTCCTCGGCTAGTCTGATCCTCTCAGCGGTAGGAATACCGATTTCCTCATGGTAGCCAGTCCCAACTTCCACGAAGGCCGAAGTCGAAGCCACCAGCGCCAGACCAACTAAGAATACAGCCCTCATTTTAAGAAAATTATTTTCATAAGTATGCCGAGCGAAAAATTTTTCTGCTTTTATACCTTGCGCTCATTAAATCAGATCTAATCATTTGTAATTGATGATTATTTGCAATTAAAACTGAAAGTAATTAGTTTTATCAAAACGGGTGGGGCCTTTGGATGTTATAATTTATCTAGATATAATTTAAAAATACAGTGAGCAAATATAAATTTGGGAGGTCGTCTCAGCCGACAAAATATAGTTGGGTAAAAGGCTAGGCAGTTGATAATGAAAGCATTGTCACCTCCCTCTGCGAAGCAGTCATGCTAGTGAAGGAGAGGACAGAAGCCTACGGCAACGGACGTCGCGAAGCGATTTCCCAAAGTAGGCGCGGGCGCATGGGCGACGAGTAATGGGTGAGTTGCCGTCCAATGCAACAGTCTGATGACGCGTCGTGTTCCACGCGCGCCTCAAAGAGCTATCAGCAATCTGACGGAGCCCTAGAGGGGCAAAGTCTGCCTGGGCCGTGGGACTGTCTTGTCAGATAACCTGACCCTGGAACGAAAAAGGAATATTGAAGGACATCGTGGATTTTAGTCAGTACGAGTCTGCCAGTCCCTCCCGTTCTACCCTAGGTGTGAGAACAAAAACAGAACTATGGAGCCCATGTAGAATGCAAAAGCGAGCCATTTGAATCGAATTCACAACTCTCTTTGTGCCGCCGCAAAACGGCTTTTCTTATCATTTTTCATACTAAAATATACTTACGTAACTTTAATTATTTATCTATACAAAATCAAGAGTACGTTAAAAATGAGCATAGCTTTACTCGAAAATGTTATTTATTTTATTTTATTATTTATTTATTAATTTAGTTTACATTTAGTACAGCAGTAGCTTAAAACTAAATTAATATATCCTGTCACTGTCGTCTCACAGAACCGCAAACATTCCAACATGATCGTCTTCCATTCATCAGCAAACAAGTCCAATCCAGGGTTGATCTCCACGAGCGCGTTGAGCATACGCGGTACAGGGGAGGTGGATTGGGCCACAGTGCGACAAAATGGGACATTAAACAAATGATGCTTCCTGCCACGATTATTTATTCGGAACAAATAATTGACACAGCTTGTCATTTGATCAACTATACCGGGTGTAAGAAGACACTTAACGAAGCCGAAAGCCACGTATTCTACCCATTATTTGGATCATTTTTTTCCTTTAGACCTGGGACTCCACGGCTGCACGGGTTCGCGAGATATTGAAGGTCAAAGTTGCATTTTTTTAAAACTTTTTTTTTTTACGGAATCGAATTCTAAGTATTATTACAAAACTTTTTTCCAAACAAACATTACCTGAATTTTCGATTTTTCTAAAAAAATTACGCACCACGTCGATACGTTCTTATCACAGCGCGTTCCAGCATAGGCGCGCTTGTGTGCGTCAAGCCGCCCGCCTACGCACACAACGACACGAAACCTGTTTGCTTTACATTGCGCGCAATAAAATTATTATTTTTTTGATACCTAAAAAAAAGTCGGTACCCAGCGATAATTTTAGCGTAAAGCTACTGAGTTAGATGTACAGTATGCGTAGTTAACGGCTTTGTGATGTGTCTAATTACACCCTGTATATTAAAGTTATTATATTGTTATGTTTTTGAAAGCCCCTTATTGACGTTTACAGGATCTCTGGCCCCCAAATATTAATTACGAGGTCCAGGGAACATTGCCAGAGTGCCTAAAGGGAAATGTAGATATATCCCACTCCTATCGCAAAGTAATTTGCACGTATGTAGGTCTCTTGGATTCATCGATATTTGCATTTTATAGCACATAACTCAGTTCTTCAGTGTTGGGGTATGATTTTTTTTATAAGCAGATTTATCGACACATACCTACTGTCGTACCACAAAAACTTTTAAACGTCTGTTGAACACTTGTCTAAAAAAATTTCAAATTATGTCGTTGAAATAAGGTCCGATTTGCAGTCACGCTTTTTTTAGACAAGTGTTCAACAGATTTTTAAGTTTTTGTAGTAAGGCTGAAATAGTTTAATAATATCTTAAATTAAAGTATCGGTAATCCGAAACCAAACACCCTGTATACTCACTAAGCTCAAAATTTTATTTTTAGTTCGTGTTTTAATCACAATAATCAATATTAAGCCGCACTAACCGAGGTAGGGTTTCCTCTGTGGCTCGAAAAATACTAATGTCAGTCAGTAGCTCAAAAGCCAACTCCCCATGGCAAGGCTTGATAAGCCGTGCCATGAGGAGTTGGCAAGACTTGTGGAGGTTAGATAGGCTGGTCGTTCCATGTAAAATACTGATATCAGCTGCATCCAGTTTGACTGGTTCATAGTTAAAAGGTTTGGCAGCTGATGAATTTTCAATATGTTGATAGGTCGTAACACACATATTATGCCTCCTATTGCATTCTTCTTCTTCTTCTTGTCCTTATCCCATTCTACTTGGGTTCGGCGCAACACATTTTCTTCTTCCATTCTCCCCTATCCTCCTATTGCATTATTACGAGATTAAAACAGTATTTTTGATGAAGAATTTCTACCACCAGAAGTCATAACAGTCTTCACGTTATCGTGACGTAAACGAGGACTTTAACAATTTAGCTAGATAAATAAAATAGTAGTTCCTTCTTTGTTTACTAGATGCGCTTTTTCATTTTCCATACAATTTACGTCATAGTACACTGCACGACCTAATACGTAGATGTCATGCTGGGGCCTCTGTTCCAATTTATGTTGAGAAATGGAACTTAGTTGAAAAAAAAAGAGAATTATTGTTTGTTAAAATTATATTCATAAATTAATGTCATGTATTTTTATGATAATTCTCAGGTCAGGGTGATATTACAGGTTTTGTAGGATCCAGCTGTTGAAGCTGGTGACACGCGCGTACGCAGAGGGCAGACCAACCTGACAACCGGCGGCAGACACGAATGAGACCACACCGATCTGAAATGAGGAAATATAATTAATTAAATTGTATGTAAAATACACTAATCAAAGCAACTCGTGACCCCAGAATCCTGCATTTTATTTATGGAAAAATGAAAAAGAGTTTGTAGTGTACGAAGGAAGAACTATTTTTTTCCTTCAAATTAACGTCACGGTCTTTGATTATATAATGTCTAGATGGAGCGTCAAGTGCGCGCAAACGTGTCAAAAAGTGTCAACCAACTATTGGCTCACATAACACTACATACATATACATAACACTACATACATACACCTAAAACTTATCTTATTTAATAAGTCTATTTTTTAATGTGATTTATGGGAAAATGGTAGTAGCTGGTATAATTATTTACGCACATAGAGACATAGACGCATAGTGCAAAACGACGCCTGCACGCACACATACTTGAAAATGTTGACTCGTTTTCTTTGATACGATTGTAGGGCGACGCTCCATCTAGACATTATATAATCAAAGGTCACGGTTCCAGTTTACTACATCTCACAATGAAAAGTCATGACAAGGCCTCAACGCAATGCAATTCAACGCTAAAAAGAAGATGAATAATCAGCCAATAATTTTCCCAAAGCTGTTACAGGCCGGTTTCTGTGAGAGATGTCACCATATCTTCGAATTTTTGCTTAACACTTTTTTTTCTTTTGCTCCATAGGCTCGCTAGTCGTCTTTTTTTTATCGATTGAATTATGGTCGCCACTATAATAACTTAATGATAATTTCCTCTGCTTCACATCAGCCTTTTTAAAAACGCGATGCAGTCACTTACCAAAATGGGACCTCCACTTCGGGACAAGATAAGAGGACCGCCAGAGTCTCCAATGCACGCTCCAACGCCACCACGACCGCTGGTGCAGATCGTGCTATGAGTAACGAAGTCAGGACTGTAGATCGAAGCGCAGTCGATCTCGTTCACCACTTGCACATTGACGTGGCTGATCACCGTAGATGCACCAGTTTGCTCTGACAAACATAAAAGAATTGTTACAAAATAAAACCAAGTTGAAGTTCAATCTCTAAAGATTTTTTGAAATAGAAAAATGTGTTAAGGCTATAATTACATTATTTCGTATTGTTTTGAAATATTGAAACACATTGGTAGACGGGTATCAACTACTTATATTACAGCCTTATCTGGCGGAGACTATATTAATTAGAAATTTTTCGATCGCGTTTTGAAAAAAGGCGTCCAGTTTGAGTTTGTCATTAACGCTGCAATGTCTACTGTTTACTGGTGCTGCGGTGAATCTCACAACACGCAATTTGCATAATTAATAAAAATAAACATTATTTCATTATTTTGTACCTATGTTATAAAAGAACTTACGGTCGCTAGTTCTGCCAAAGCCGAGGACAGTTCCCCAATTTCCAGCGAATGTCTGCCAAAGATCAACACCAGTGGGTAGAGCAATTGGCCGGATACTATCTGGAAATTAAATAGACATTACAGTTTTTCTGAAGCTATTAGAGGATACTAAACCGAAACTAGCATAGCGCAATTTTAATCTGTAGCACTCAAATTATTTGAGTTCATTTCGCGAATGGAGTTAACCCACAAAGTCAACCACAACAGCTATCTTAAGTCGAGTTTCTTCATCTGTTGGTTTATCATTGATAAAAATATTATACGTAGGTATGATTGCAAACCTATTGCGTTAATGCGTATACCAAATAAAGATTTTTAATCACTATGTCAATGACTAATAACTCAAATTAATCATGATAATCTTTTAAGATTAATGATGCGTGTCTATCATTGATATTAACGTCAATCAAGATAACTCACTGCTGGTTCCAACGTTGGAGTTCAGTCTGATCATGGCAATGTCGTTCCTAATGTTGGAAGGATTGTATGAAGGGTGCAACACGACGTTGGTGGTGGTAAGACGGGTGCCTCCAGAGTACAGCTGGTTGCTGCCAAGGACGACGACAACCTGCCACCCTTGGTTTCGGCCGTCGAACCAGCAATGGGCTGCCGTAACCAAGCGGTTGGATGAAAGAAGACTGGATCCACAGACTGAGTGTCCACCGGTTATGCCGACGAGACTGATCAGGAGTCCACCCTGCGCAGATATTATTCAATCAATTTCGTTTTAGCCAACAGTCTTTACTGAAAACAGCATAAATAACAGCACTTGGTTTCATAACAAAAGCGTCTGCAACATACAGACACGCTTTCATTTCTAAAACAAGCTTTTCAACAGTAATTTTATGGAAATACTCACGAAGAAAGGATATGCATTATTGGGAGCAGGAGAACCGCCGACAACCCTGCCTTGAGCTGCCTTCTCTTCAGCCACCCTGATTTTCTCAGCAAGGGGAATTCCGACTTCTTCATGGTATCCCAACCCAACTTCAGCAAACGCTGATACTGAGGCCACGAGGGCCAGACTAACCAGCAGAAAAGCACGCATTATGGCGAAATATTTTTCTAACTGCGATGGACGAATTTAATTGACCGTTTATATAGATAGCCTCTGTGAAGGAAATCTGATCTAATCAATCGTCTATCTATCTGAACGCAGAAGCCGATTAGTTTAATCAAGACACACCTCACGTGTACCGTTGGATTATAAATATCTTATCTGCGTGGATGAGATTTACCTTTATTGCTGTGTTTAATCAAGGATCAGTGCCGAAAATAGTGATGTGCCAGTGATGCCCACGCGCAGGGCGCAGACCCTGGATTGGCGTAGATATAGACAGACCAAGATCACAATTGGCCAGACCGCAGTTAAAGAAACACACTGGGCGCACAATAGGCTAGTTACGACATTGTTAATGACTACATATATAATAAGGTATTTTGCACATCAAGACGCACAAGGTCCAAAAGTTGGACAGAGTTGGAAAGAGGATCAAAAGTTGGACTAGTAAGTATGCCACGAGAGACGACAAATCAGTGCGAGCTGACATTGCGTGTTATGACTTACTTTGCTGTCTTCCAAAGATCCTGTAGGAACACTAGATCAGGCAGGTAGGTATAAGATATAAACCATAAAAATAACTCAACATATTTGCTTAAAAATCATGTATTAATAGTATTCTTCAGTCTCGTTGTTGTTAGAGGTAAGTAAGTATAAAATTAAAGGTTTTGTAGGATGAAGTTGTTGAAGCTGGTGGTACGAGCGTAAGCTGCGGGCAAACCAGCCTGGCAACCGGCACCAGATACGAAGGAGACGACACCGATCTGGGAGAGAAATAAAAACGTTAATACCAAACCCTATGGGTAAGTGAATAAGGTTTCGTTTTTTCAATCCAATTCACACAATCAACAGGTTTAAGCCCAGAATTAATCAAAATGAAAATTGAGAATTATCTGTAGTGTGGAATATTGACACAGTTCTTAAACACATCATGCTCATCCAGTTCAGATTTACTGGACACTTGCTGTCAAAAAAGTCATAGCAAAAGCAATAATATTACTAGGTCTCTTTTATGGTGTTACGACTGAGCTAAATAAAAGTTTTTCATTTTATTATACTCACCAAAACAGGTGTTCCACTTCGGTTCCACACAAGAGGACCGCCGGAGTCTCCAATGCAGGGCCCAACGCGGCCGATACCACTGGTGCAGATCGTGCTATGGATGACGAACTGAGGGCTGTAGATACCAGCACAATCGATCTCGTTGACCACTTGCACGTTAACGTGACTCACAGCTGTAGTCTGTGTGGTTTGCTCTGCGAAGTAAATAAGTTCGTTAATGATTCAGGCGGCATGAAAAGCGTAACAACCTCATCTGCCTTCATCGTGTGCTTTTTCGCAACTGTTATCTGACTAGCTATTTAAAAATCACGATGTAAAACAATGAGATGCCTAGCCGATTTTGGCCACAGCAACTACAACCGATAACTTTCTAGAGTGGTTAATTGAAACCTTTAGTGGGCATGCTGGTGTTTCATATCCTCTCCAGTGATTCGCATTATGCGAGTCGCATAGGTATCTAACTTTTGCCGAAAAACTCCGAGCTCCAAGTGGGCATGAGTAATACCATTAATGACAATTTTAAGTTGTAGTCTAATTGCAACCTCCTTGTCTCTTCAAAAACCTCTACGACCGATTTTGAAAATAATAAGATGACTATGATGTAAGGAGATTACATAATTAGATGTTATAAGACTCACGATCGCTTGTTCTGCCGTATCCAGCGACAACTGCCCAGTTACCAGCGAACGTCAGGTACAGCTCAAAACCTTGAGGGAGAGAGATTGGCTGGATACTGTCTGTAAAATTAATCAAGTCAACCATTATTTGTTAGCCAAAATGTACAGGTTCCTCGTAGTTTGGCTTCAGATGCTAAAACTTTTTGTAATTTTTGTTATACCTTAGCATTTAATTATAACTTAACGTGAGTACTGTTTATGGAATAAATAAATTATTAGTGGATTTGACAAGCGTTTCATAACAGCTTCATTCGTTTCGGTAATCGAACGAAGCCAAGAATTGAGTCAAGCCAATACAAATTTGATATAATCAGCAAATTTGCAGTACCTATTGTAAAAATTGTTAGTAAAAGCCAGCAAACAATAATATTCAAATCTATCAAGAAAGACTCACTGCTGAAAGCGACATTCGTGGGCAGCCTGATAATGGCAATATCGTTGATAATGTTAGCGGTGTACTGGGGATGCAGAACGACGTCGGTGGAGACTATACGGGTGCCGCCGCTGAAGAATTGCTTAGTGCCCAGGATCGCGGTCAACCGCCATCCCTGTCTGTTACCGTCCCACCAGCAGTGAGCAGCAGTCACCAGCCGGTTGGCAGACACAAGCGAAGCACCACACACTGAGTAGCCATTCGGAAAATTGACGAGTTCAATCATTAATCCAGCCTGCAGAGAAAGAAATATGATTATGAAAATTGATGAAAAGTGATTATGAATATTGAAGCAGAGATTTCTTGACACCAAACAGTTCGTAGCGTGATGTTATATACTATAGCATTCCTCGAAAAATGGATAAAACAAAAATATTTTTTCAATTCGAACCAGTAATTGCTCAGATTAGGGTGCGCCCTTCAGGTTTAATATAATGTTAAAGTATAGATACTCACGAAGTAAGGATGGGAGTTATCGGGAGCGAGGGAACCACCGACAATCCTGCTTTGAGCTTCCTCGGCCAAGTTCTTCTCTTCAAGTTCCCTGATCTTCTCAGCGAGGGGAATACCGACTTCGTCATGGTATCCAACCCCAAGTTCGGCAGTCGCTGCAGCGACTATGGCCAGAACAACTAACAAAAACGCCTGCATGTTGTTAAATTATTTCCCTAACAATTATGAATTGCTATGTTTTTTCCCCTTATATAGTATTTTTAATATCTGATTAAAAATTCATCCGCAATAACAAACGCAGAAGCTGATTAGTTTAATCATGACGGGGAAACCATTGAATATCTTATCTAAAACGGATTATTTTTTCCATCCTGCTTGGAACTAGATGGCGTTGTGTGATAGTTGTGGAATTTTATTATTATCCTCATGGTAGGTAGGTATCATTAACAGGAGGTGATTTGCTCGCCTGTCGCTTGTTCGAGACTCCTAAATGTAGCCAAGATTCACCAGGTAGGTAGACGCTTTCGGGAATAAAAGAAAAAGATTAAAAAATATCTTACAATTATGTTTTAAAACTGGTCATTTTAATTTTGCAAAAGATTTCTGATTGTCAATTTATCTGCAATTAAGAATTAATCATTGAAACGGAAAAAAACCTTTGAGTATCTTATTTAGAAAGGGATTAGAATTTCTATTTTTTACTCATAGGTACCTAGGTATCTACTACGGTGCATTTACACAAGTTGTGCACCCAAACATATCATCACATGAAATCTCAATCTTAATCGTGAATTATAGCATTATTCCAATCAATCCTGATTTATTACACTGTGCGTCATTTGTACAAATAACCTACCAAATAACTTTTCTTTCAGAAGTCGGTGGTTGATAAATGCTTAGTGCGTGATGTCTCGTATAATTTCATCATAATTATATAATCGTATAATTTCATATAAAGAATATTTTGACGCGTAGTGTCGCGCAGTTCCGCTGCAGTGCAGTTCCGCCTAGTGCGGTTTCACCTTAAATCTATATCTTCTAATCTATTCTATATTCTATATCTATACATATAATAAAACTGTAGAAAAGTAATTTTTGTACATAAAAAAAAAAAACAAAAAATATAGCCAGGGTGTTAAAGAAAGGACAACCAATAGAACCCATTTCCAGCATTTTTACAATTTTTGTCTGTTTGTCTGTTTAGTTGTTCGGGCATCACGTAAAATGTACGGAAGCAATGTAGATAACTAGGATTGACTGTAACTTTAGGTAACATTTAGTTTTTGTTTCATTGCAATCGGTTCCGTCTATCAAAAGTTATTTGAATTTAAAATGTTTCAGAAGTAAAATTACGGTCAATTCACACCAAGACGTGCAGTTCAGTAGCGCGATCTAGCTTAGAATAGAAAAAACCGGCCAAGTGCGAGTTGGACTCGCGTGTAGAGGGTTCCGTACGATGTTACCTATCACGTTTTTTTAAATCTGACCCAAATTGGGACGCAAAATATTAAGTGATTTACCATGTTATTTTAATATCATGGACTTTTTACAGGTTTTCCTATAATCTATAAGTAGAAAACTAATTTCTGTATTTTTTTCAAAATTTTATCTAAAATTTTTCTTGAATAACTTGGAAACCAGTTATTTTAAAATTACAAAAAAATACACTTAAGATTGTTTCAACAAGACCTTTCGTTTGATATGTCACACGATGCAGTTTTCATTTTTTTTTTTTAAATTTTCCCCTTCCCCCCCAAAAATTACCTCCCATATACAGATATGGACTTTTTATAGGTTTTCCTATAATCTATAAGTAGAAAACTAATTTCTGTATTTTTTTTCAAAATTTTAGGTTCAGTAGTTTCGGAGATAAGGGGGGGGAGGAATGGTCAATTTTCGTCTACTTTCTTGAATAACTTGGAAACTATTTATTTTAAAATTACAAAAAAATCATTTAAGATCTTCTCAACAAGGCCTTTTATTTGATATGTCACACGATGCAGTTTTCAATTTTTATTTTTTTATTTTCCCCTTCTCCCCAAAAAATTACCTCCAACATACAGATTTCATCTATTCACGTCACACCTCTGTGCTTGGGTCACAGGAATTGATATGTGAACCATCGGTCTAGTAGATTCGGAGATAATTGACTGTAAGCGACAGACAGACGGACACACGAGTGATCCTATAAGGGTTCCGTTTTTGTGTTCGGACGTACGGAACCCTAAAAACTACATAAATATTCAAATAATAATTCATCTAAACTTATGTACTTCAACGATAAAACGGTAGATGGCGTTAAAAGAAAACCTGGAATAGAGGTGTTTAAATTTAAGTAACATTGTTTTTTTTTTCATCGTAATCAGTTTAAATCTTATAAAAAATGTAATTTAATTGTAGCGATTTTATGGAATCATAGGATAGATTCATAGGATATAGACGTTGGTCAGGACGGGACAGGACGGGACAGTACGGATCAGGACGGAACAGGACCGGACATGACGGGACAGGACGGGACGGTACAGGACGGGACAGGACAGGACGGGACGGGACAGGACGGGACGGGACAGGACGGGACGGGACGGGACAGGACGGGACAGGACGGGACAGGACGGGACAGGACGGGACAGGACGGGACAGGACGGGACAGGACGGGACAGGACGGGACAGGACGGGACAGGACGGGACAGGACGGGACAGGACGGGACAGGACGGGACAGGACGGGACAGGACGGGACAGGATATTTATAACTGTAGAAAAGTAATTTTTGTACATCAAAAAGAAAAACAAAAAATATAGCCAGGGTGTTAAAGGACAACCAATAGAACCCATATCCAGCATTTTTACAATTTTTGTCTGTTTGTCTGTTTAGTTGTTCGGGCATCACGTAAAATGTACGGAAGCAATGTAGATAACTTTAGTACACTAGGATTGACTGTAACTTTAGGTAACATTTAGTTTTTGTTTCATTGCAATCGGTTCAGTCTATCAAAAGTTATTTGAATTAAAAGTGTTTCAGAAGTAAAATTACGGTCAGTTCACACCAAGACGTGCAGTTCAGTAGCGCGATCTAGCTTAGAATAGCAAAACTACATATTCAAATAATTCATCTAAACATATAATGTACTTCAACGATAAAACGGTAGATGGCGTTAAGAGAAAACCTGGAATAGAGGTGTTTAAATTCAAGTAACATTTTTTTTTTCATCGTAATCAGTTTACATCTTATAAAAAAAATAATTTAATTATAGCGATTTTATGGAATCATAGAATAGTCAGGACGGGACAGGACGGCTACAAGACGGGACAGGACAGGACAGTACGGGACAGGACGGAACAGGACGGGACATGACGGGACAGGACGGGACGGGACAGGACGGGACGGGACAGGACGGGACGGGACAGGACGAGACAGGACGGGACAGGACGGGACAGGACGGGACAGGACGGGACAGGACGGTACAGGACGGGACAGGACGGGACGGGACGGGACAGGACGGGACAGGACGGGACAAGACGGTTCAGGACGGGACAGGACGGGACAGGACAGGATAGGACGGAACAGGACGCGACAGGATGGGACAGGATATTTATGTACGCTCCAGAATGATGGTTCACAGCTGTGTTAATTTGTTCACAATATTGTTAATATTAAAGAAGCACTATAGTTTTCGCCAGATAAGTGTGGAATAAATAAAATAAAAAATACGTTGACCCCCTTATTTTGCAATATTTCAAAACCATTCGAAAAAATGAAGAACGACCAAAAGCAACGCATCGTGGTAAGAGGCGATCTTGACCTTATATTTTATTTTGTTTGAACGATGGTGATATGAAATTCGAACGATGCATTATTAGGATCAATGACCTTTATTCCAGATTATATGGCGGGGACTATAGCTTATATAAAAGATTGTATCGGTATCCTCCAACACCGCTTAGCACTAAAAATATCTAACTGTTAAGTTCCGACATCCACGCGAACAAAGTCGCGGGCACAGCTAGTTATACCCAAAGATATAAATGACACTACAAACCCAGCCAAATATCGACCAATCACTTGCTTACAGACTATTTATAAAATCTTTACAGCTTGTATAAGTGGTATATACGAACACTTAACTAAACACGACATTCTTGCGGAACAACAAAAGGGATGCCGTAAAAATAGCCAAGGTTGCAAAGAGCCCGCTGCCCCGACAAGTCGAGGCGCGGTGGAAAGAGGTCCGGCGCGATCTCAGGGCAGTATGGAGGGAACGACTGTCGCAACCGAGTTTCGGGTACTCCGCAATCGCGGCGGTAAGACCTTTCTTTGAGGCGTGGCTGGATAGGCGTCACGGCGTCCTGACCTACCGCATGACGCAGGTCCTCACCGGACACGGAAGTTTCGGGAGGTACCTGTGTCGGATGGGGTGGGAAGAAACGCCTGGGTGTCACCACTACGAAGATCGGAGGACACAGTGGAGCATATGGACTGCCCCGCTTGGGTAGAGCACCGCCTTAATTGTCCTCACGGCAGCGATAGGCGGAGACCTCTCGCGCCTGGCATTGGTCGAGGCCATGCTGCGGGGCGAGACGGAGTGGGAAGTGGTCGCCTCCTTCTGCGAAGCAGTCATGCTCGCGAAGTAGGAGGCGGGCCATAAGAGGGAGAGGACATCGTCCTCCCTCCGCCCCAGCCGCAGTGGTAGGCGCCCTCGGTGACGGACGTCGCAAGACGATCTCCGGCCACAGTAGGCGCGGGCATGCAGACGGCGAGTAATAGGCAACTCGCCGCCCGACCATGGACCATGCCCGGTTCGACGGCGCGTTGTGTTCTACGCTCGCCTCAAAGAGCGTCAGCAAGATGACGGGGCCCCCCTCTAGAGGGCCAAAGCCTGCCGGGGTCGCGGGACTTATTCCATTACCGTGACCCTGGAACTTAAAGGGCTAAAAAAGTTCCAAAGAGCAACTAACTATTGACGCGGTTGCCATGAATAGTGCAGTTAACACGTTCGGTGCGGTATCGGGTCGATTATATCCGATGCTCATCTTTCCACTGGTGCGGGGTAAAAAAAATACTATGCCAACCGCTGATGCGGGACAAATATATTTGGTCTCCCTATGAATATGAATGAGACAGTTAGTGTTTTAGAATATTGCCTTTTTAAATAAATATTGAAGCTACCAAAAAATTGCATCGGGTCCTTTAGGCCCGATGCCGACTGGGGCAAATTTTTTTACGTCTAGTGCGTTTATCGGATCTAAACGACCCGATAACCGATGACGATGACGATGATGATGTTAGTAGAGCGTTACTAGTAATAAAACCTTTAAAATTGTTTTAGTTACACTTCATCACTCTGTGCATTCATGTAACCCCTGCCCTTTGAAAATAAGGACCTCTGTCTGTGGTCAAAACTATCTTTCCAAGATAAAATTCACAATGTCCGTTAGTAATTCACACCACAAACGCCACAAAAGTGATAATGCGACGAGACTCCAGCAGGTGCTCTTTCGCCACTCACTTCACTGAGAGAGTACTTGCGACTTGCGACTCTATGAATGTCCTCTGCCGCGGAAGGCAAGAGCAGTAGATACACCGAATTGTTCCGCTTCTAGAAACGAATAGTCAAGCCGTGTCGCATTATTTATACACTTACACCACTTGATAGTGTGGCTTATAAGGAACAAGTTTATTTCGAAAAGTCTTGGACAATTGCTTTTGTTGTTAGGCTTTTTGAATTGGGCTGTGGATTTGTGGCCTAGTCCTTGTAAAGTATTCGTATTACAAGATATATTTGGTAAGGAAACGAGAAGGCCACGAAAAGAACATTTAAATATTCACAAAAGAGACTCAAATATTTTATTGATAAAGTTTATTATTACATAGTAATGTTCGTATATTCTTGGGATCTTTACAAGTGTTGGGTGATGAAACTGTTGAAGCTGGTGACTCGGGCGAATCCTGAAGGGTGGCCTCGTTGGCAGGCTCCGCTGGCAGCGAAGGAGCTGACACCGATCTGAAAATAGGTGTAAAATAGGTTCATTAAATAGATGATCATGGACAAATAAGAATGCGGACGTTCATTTATTAAAGACGTACTTTTTTTTTTTAATTTATTATTATATTATTAGACCTATTTCGATCTTTTTCTGCTATAGTTTATGTCTTACTATACATAGAAACCTTATTTTTGTGATTTATTATCATACTATTTTTGATTTCATTCACACGTGCCTTGAAGAAGACCTAAAAAGAACTGACCTATTTTATTATATTACTAGCTTCTGCCCGCGACTTCTTACGCGGATACTGTTGCTTATGCCAGAGACAACGGGTCGTCAAAATCGAAGTTTGAAACAGGTGTTCCAGATCTTCAAATTTTATACGGCAACAGGGAGTGCTCATCAGGCTGAACAACTCTTGCTAAGACGTCATTCCTTTATATGTTATAGTATAGCTGGGCGCTTGGAATTCCACATCAGGTGTTCCAGATCCGCAATAAAAAGTAGCATAGGTCCTTTCTCAGGTTCTTGACTATCTGTGTACCAAATTTCATTAAAATCGGTTCAGTAGTTTTCGGACGCGCAGGCGCGAGGCGTGTACGATTACTGTACGTACTTGGTACGTACTCTGATAGAATACCTTATCAAATTTAATGTTCGCCGTGATTCTTAAAATTGACATAACTTTTTTATTTATGAACCGATTGACATGAAATAAACACTAATGTTAAGTGAAGCTTACTACAATAAATTAGTGAAAACCGCATCTAAATCGAATAAGCCATTTCTGACATTAGCGTGCACAAACACACAGACAAAAAAAATGTAATTATAATTTCGGATTCGGCATCGATATAATAACAA
The DNA here is from genome assembly GCA_950005045.1 of Agrotis exclamationis. Lineage (NCBI taxonomy): Eukaryota > Metazoa > Arthropoda > Insecta > Lepidoptera > Noctuidae > Agrotis > Agrotis exclamationis. Next base: position 15,371,184 of record OX465432.1, read on the forward strand.
CCTCTGCTACTTTTTTATATATTTCCATTATACAGACACCACTTTCCTAAAATTTTATTATATGTATAGAATAGATGACTATCATTTATAACTTCAACTTTTGACTTCCCTCCGCGCAACCGCACAGTGCAGAAGCCTTGTTCTGTCTCCTGCTTGATGTGGAGGGAGGGAAGTGAAAACTACGTATTTTTCTACACTTCTGCAATTCCTTTCCGTTGTAGTATCCAAGACAATTAAATTCGTTGTCCAGAACTTTGTCGAGCTTCATTGTCTCGGTTCCTTTTTTGGCGGTCGCCACTATTGATTCTGGTTTTCAGGAGTTGCAGTGGTTTAAGAATAGTTGGAAATGACTCAGCTTTTCCCAGCACTCGTATTTATAAGTACTTTTCATAGAAACGGACATCTGTCATCATCAGCAATCAAACAAAACGGTAGAATCATAGTTGAAAAATATCCGCGTGCAAGCAGTGCCAAAAAAACTCACCAAGAAAGGTTCTCCATTGTAGTCATAGGTAATAAGAGGTCCACCGGAGTCTCCGCCACAAATGCCGACGCCTCCATAACCACTGGTGCAGATTGTACTGGCGGTGACAAATCCAGCAGTAAACACATTGCACTCATGTTGGGTGATCACCCGCAGTGACACATGGCTCACCACAGTCGACGCAGATTGCATTTCTAAAACGAAAGGTATAAGGATTTTAAACACTTTGTTCCACTTCTTTTTTAACGTGCTCATATTATTATCATAAAATGAGTCCTCCCACCCAGGGCAGGACGGGAGAGCCTGTCAAACTTGTGCTGACTAAAATCCACGGTGTCCTTCAATAGCCCTTTAGCCCCTGCTTTACCCCCGGAGCCACGGTTACCTGATAAGACAGTCCCGCGACCCTGCCAGTCCACCAGCTTTGTCAATGGAGTCAAAGTACCAACTGTCAACCAACAATCTAAACATTTCGACAAAGATGTCACCAAACGTGTTGCGCCGATCCCAAGTAGAATGGGATAAGGGCAGGAAGAAGAAGAAGAAGAAAGATACAACTGGGGATGAAAATCGTAAGAGATACTTCTGATCTCTTACGATTTTCGTCCCCAGTTGTAGTAGTTCTGATCTTTTAATAGACTACAAGTTAGAGGCATGGCCTAAAAGACTCACACGGTCATAGATGAGATGGAGAAGTCAAATGAATACCAGCTAATCTACTAATCCTTCATCAGGCAACCAGGTGTTTGATATACCATTCTATCTGATCTGAACAGTCTTTGTAAGTACTTACGGTCATTTGTTGCGCCAAATCCAGCAGCAACTGCTTGGTGTCCCACATACTGGTTCCACAGCTCGGAGCCCTGGGGCAGCCTGATAGGTCTGACGAGTGCTGCAAACATATAGACAACTTAGAGTTGGAGTTCAAGTGAAGAATCCAATATATGATAGTTGTTGGATGAACAATGAAACTCGGAATAAAATTAGGTAACAAAATTGATGTAACAATTGAATTTGAAGTCATCAACGTCATATCGGCCACTGAGCAATATTCGTAATGATTCACTGCGTTTATGAATAGGTGCGTCCACACAGAGCGCGCAGCCTCGCGAGGCATTTGAAAGAAAGAAAGAAAGAAAAAGATTTATTGACACGCACAGGACAGAACAACATTAATTATACAATAAGTACCTATATACATATAAGAAAAAGAAACACAAAGGAAATTCAAATTTATACATATTTAAAAAAAAAAGATAAACGTAACAAAAATAACATGGATAGTCCTGCGCGAGGAAACTGACAAGCGAGGCTGCTCACTCTGTGTGGACGCGTCTATTGTTTTTCGACCGAGGCACGAAACAATATACGCGAGCAAAACAAAAGCCGACACTGGATGGCTCCGGCGCTCGATCGCTCGTCCGCGGCAGCGCTGTCACTTGCCTCGCCCGAGACACGTCCACACCAACCGAGCTGCTTCACGCGGAAAATGCCTCGCGAGGCTACGCGCTCTGTGGGGACGCACCTAATAGCTAATGAAGTTTCTAGAAATAAATTGAAGAAAGTGGCCGTTTTAAACCCGCAAAAATACATAACCGAGCCTTAATTTTTTTATTTTATCAACAAAAGTCAACTCACCGTTGATATTAGCGTTCCAGGGCAAGTAAATCATAGCGACATCATTCGTAAGGAGAGGAGGGAAGTACTGAGGGTGCATGATCACTTGACTAGTGGGAATGCGTTCACCACCGCTGTACAAATGAGTGGAGCCAAGGATCACGAGGAACTGCCACGCCTGTCTTGTGCCGTCGAACCAGCAGTGAGCAGCAGTCACCAGGCGGTTGGGAGACAGGAGCGTGGCGCCACATACTGAGTTGGCAGTCGTGTGGGTGAAACTGACCAATAAACCGGCCTGCAGAGTAAACATGAATTAGTTACAGATGCTTCTTCTATTAACAGTACACACACACAGTAACATTGCAAGTTCGTTATCTACCTAGCCTTTTCCAATTTTGGGTTTGGCTTTCAGTCTGACCGGATTTAACTGAATACTAGTATGTTATATAGAGCTACTGCCTATCTTCCTTCTAAGCCAGTTAGTAGGTACCTACTGGGTAATACTTTGAGAATAGTTGTCAGACTATCGAGCCAGTGACTACCTGTTGTAAAGATCTACAAATGACATCCGGATTCAACGGCTAAACTCGTTATGTAATGGGTTGTGACCCTGCCATAGACCAATCTTGGCCACCGCGGCTCAAATTCGACCTTGTTTTCATCATCATCAGCCTATAAATGTTCCCATTGCTGGGATACAGGCCTCCTCTCTATGAGAGGGAGTGGGCCGTAATCTGTTTTACCCGACTGTTATTATTTAGCCACAATCTCCTCCTTTTAGAAGAGTTCGTGGCTAAATAATTGCAAATTGAATCAAATGATACTCACAAAGTAAGGATGCGCGTTAACGGGTGCTAAAACCCCCCCGATGATCCTGTTATCTTGGGGTTCTGGTTCTGCCACATCATTCTTTGCTAATTTCTCTTCTAGCAACCTAATTCTCTCCGCTTCAGGAATTCCAACGCTGTCATGATAATTCGTCTGCACTTCCACAAAAGCGGAAACAGAAACTATCAGCGAAAAACCAAATAATACCAAAGCACGCATTATTGTTTTATGAAAAAATCGAGTGTATCATTCCGTTTTTATACCTTTTATGTTTAAATCTAAGTTAATCCTTTATAATTTGTGAGCTGATTAGTTCTATCGATGTAATAATAATCTAATCTAAATAAAGCTTAAAGGTATTTGTCCAGACCAGAGAGTGGCGAAAAATGACTTGTTTTTCTTGCAGAAATCCTTGTGGGAGTCCGATTGGTGAGACCTTTTAGTACTTTCACATCATGAATTGGTGGAAGATTATTTATTTTTTGGGCAGGATCTATTATAAGCCAAAATTTTCAATAGACCCTGCCATGTGCGTTTCCTTGCAACTGAACAATCGTCTTAAGGCGCGGTGTTATCTCAATATTCCCAAAAATTGGTTTCTTAGAACGTCGAGTATGACGTAATGTAATAAAAATAAGTAACGCGAAAAATACAGTGAACAGAGAAGGGTATAAAGAAGAATTTAAACCGAACAGAATAATAAATAAATAGTTTGATATTCCCAATAAAAAATGTGGAAGTTGTAGCACAAAAATAAACTTTGACGTCGAAGATCTCTGTATTTCCAGCGATATAAACAGTTTTTTTTAAGAATTTAGTAGGTTTTCCATTTTTTTAAAACTTTAACCAAACCATTATTTAATTTTATGTCTACATTTTAAATAATCTAAAGAAAAGCAGTAAAATAAATGCCCATTCGCAGCTTACGTCACATTTCAACACAAATATCATTTTTTCAATTTTCAATCTTATTGACGCTCCATAGTGGTGACAATAGTTTACGCGGTCATAAGCGATTATTAAAATCGTAGTCAGTCCGCGTCTTAAGTGGCGCAATAAATGCAGTCTTTGGCCTTTTTTGAGTTGTGAAAAAAATGCTTGTGTGGAACAAAGTGTAAATAATCGAATCATTATATTTTGTATGGAGTTCACTTCAAATCGTTACGGCCAATGGCCTGGCAGTGAATGATTCACTCACGTTCTTTTCAAATAATAGGTACCCTTTATCATTTGTCGACTCGATATCAAAATCACGATAAGTGTGAATTTACTCAATAGTTGATTAACGCCCAAAATTAATTTTCAATCTCAATTCAAATCCCGTGCTTTTGTTTTTGACGGCTTGGCTAAAGACAAAGATCCAACCGAGATAGAATTTAATTTCCAGTTTATGTCATTGAGTGGCTTTTATCATGTCCTCACAAAATAACAAGCAGAGTTCTATAAATCGAACTTGTCTTAGCTCAAAGTTTAAATCAATCACACTTCATCCAAAAGTAAATCTTATTAATACCTATTTATCAAATTGCAACTTGCAAGTCGACCCGAGAGCTAGTGCTCGTTATCCTGCTGTGGACGGGTAAAACTGGTTGGTGATTGTTTGGTAAATGTCACATGTCTTCGAATTTTTGGTTCTAGGACGTGCCGGTTCCGTTACGATGTTTTCCTTTACCGTTTTGATGGCAGTGGTGATCATATTAATTACACAAAGTATGTAGCTCGTAAGTCAGGGCCGATACCACTACTCTATCACATCTTTATGACCAACCATTAATTATATCTTGAATACCGATATCTACGATCTGATTGACGCACAATCTTTTAATACCTTGTCACAAAAATATAGATAAGCAACCATAATCAATGCCTTGCGACTTTTTAAGTTAGTCAAAAAGTAATTGATAAACACGAGTTGATAATAAAAACGTGGCTTGGTATAAATAAACAGCTATGCGAATAATTTGGGTACAGTGGCCCACACGTCAATAGTAACCCTTTATTACTTACCTTGATCAGGCTTAACGTAATAATTATAATCGTCTGATCTGCGCAGCCTTTTCGCAACTATATGTTAGGATCGGCTCCCAGTCGAGCCGGATTCAACGTTATCAGTATTTCCCATTTTCAGTGCCGGCTTTAGCACTACCAGCGCCCTGGGCGAGATTTCTACGGCGCCCCCTAACTGCAAATTCAATCCCATATGAAATAAGGAAAAGGATACAATGAAATTACCATTTATTAAAACTAGTAAAATTTTACTTTTCTTTTCGAGGTCGAGGTTTTCAGCAATTTCATTTCGATTTTCGATTGACAAAGTTGCCAAGTTTGTCAAAATTCAACCAGTTTTTATTTAGAGATTGATAATGTTTTTCTCTATGGTCCAGGATTTTCGGTAACGTAAACTGCTATGCATGCAGTGCAGTGCTCCGAATTTGACACTGAGTTCCATTCTAATCTTGCCACCATAACGATTTTTCGCTAAAGGGCATTTACGGGAATTAAGTAGACCACTTTAAACAAGTATACGTATTGCTTTTATTCTGGGTACATAATAAATACTAAATATCTTGTTATGGTTTCTTTCAAGTATTAATATTGTTTCTACTGCATAATTGGAAATTCATAACTTTTTTTAAATTAGATATTTGATATTACTTAGAATTTACGGTATGGTGTTTTTTAATTTTCAAACTTCTAACGGAGTTTTCTTTGACTAATACAGCAAACAGGCTATAATGATCTTTCAATCTCATAATTTCATGTATTCGGAGACATAATGGACAAAAACAGCCACTTGGGGTGTCACCATAATCCAGGGGCTCCGTAGCCAGAAGAGAAAGGTTTAATAGTGGAATATTCCCAACGAGTGGTTCAAAATGCTTAAAACAGGTCTTAAAAGACGGGTAATATCACCAGACGCCGTGATCAAGGAAGAAAGTAAGTAAGTAAAGCCCAAGAAGACCATTAAGTTTGTTTAACCGCACAAATAGAGCGAAAATCTACTGCGCGGACCGTACAAACTCCATTGCGTCGAGCTACAGGCACCCCTATAATTGACTACACTATTCCGAATCGACTCCAAGACTAAGAGTACTCAAGAAGATGCTTGGTTCGCCTCCAGTTAACTGCAGCGTATGGTGCAAATCGTGAAACATTTGCGAAGGAGAAAATTTATAGAACTGTTTTGACTGGGCTTCATTGTTTTTTATTGATGACTGGTGGGTTATTTTTTTTTTTCAATAAAAACTGATTCATAAGAGTGTAGAGAAGATCTAAACAACAGGTTTCAGATCCTTGCACTCTTAAAACAGACTGTTCTGGCGAGTTCTGAGTTATGCTCTGGGGCGGTTATCTCTATCACGCAAAACTGAGCTCGCACTTCTTAACGAGGGTGCTGTAACTCCTCAAAATTGCGTAGAGAATGTGGTGCAACTCCGCATTATCCCATTCGCACAGCAAAGAATACCGGAGTTCTTCTTGAAGCAGGATAATGCTCGAGCGAACATGACGCGACAAACAGTGCACACATTCCCTTACGCTCGAATTACGATGTTACAGTGGACACTTAGGATTTTTACCTGAGTTCTAATGAGCATTTAAGAGATGAGTTAAAGAAGAGTGAAAAAGAAAGTAAAATTCCCATCAACATCTAGCTGAATCTCATAAATTGTCTGAAAACTTGCTGGTAGAGTATCCCAAAAGAAAATGTTCGGTATTTAATCCAGACCATTCCACCTTTCATAAAATGAGCAGAACAGAGAGAACGAGTTAAAAGAGAAGCTTAAAAGAACACTGGAACATTAAAGACGTTATTTTTTCGTTTTTTTTTTATGTTTTATGTAACTTGGTACATTCCTGCAATTCCCCACTTTTCATGCAATTTGTTTTATTTTAACGATTTATTGGAATAAATATTTATTTTTTGTGTATTTCCATCTAAAACCTTTAATATTAATCAGATTCAGTCATTGTAACTAGTAATATTTAAACATTATTTAATAAATCGAAAAAAACCAGGTGGCCCTTATTTTGTTTTGAGTAGTATATATTGGAAACCATTTTAGATTATCACAGGAGCCTAATTTCATCGAACTCCTGCTATTCTTTTTCATTATTTGTTTTCTATTTAATCAATTTTCAACAATTGGCTTTTTGCCTACTTAATTTTGTCGTATTCTAAGTTTTAACGCCATTATTATCTTTTTTATCGGACGGATTTATTTAATGCGGTAAATAATCCAAATCTGGGGAAATACGGCTTTACACAAACAACAGGTAATACGGTAATGTGGCTTAAGGTGCATTAAAAAAACCGATATTTTGATATGATGGGATTATTTTATTTATAAAACTCAGTAGGTACCTACTTAAAATAAATCGTATTATATGATTTCCACTCCAGAGATACCGCCGATCCAGTCGAGATATCGTTGCACCCTGGTGAACACTGAGGGTAGGTGGTCGTTGCAGCCATCACGACTGATGAATGATGCCACTCCAACCTGGTGCAAACAATCATTTGTTAAATATGTTTGTTCAATAGGCAAGATGACTGTAAAAATCTTATTAATCCGTCACATTAATCAAAAATTATTTGACCAGAATTTTTTCTTTCTTTACGCAACCCAGAATGGAAGAAGACAAAACACTTTTAAAATTCAAAATACATTAGTAGCTATTTTAATAGTTCTGACGTCACGAAACCTTACGCCCGAGCTTCTTCAAAATACATTAATTAGAAAAAACAAGAAAAGTGAGTGTATAAAAACGTGGGAAAAAAATACCTTCAAATCTGAAAAAAGAACAAAAGTTCCATCAAATAGACAGAGAAATAATTCAAGACGCCCTAAAAACATTGAGAATCAAATTGTTTTAATATGATAACAACAGGAAAGAGATACCAGTTTGTATCAGTTTTAAGAAGCTATAATCAATATCATTTTGTCATCAATAAATTTAGTGATGTCTACGCATCGCATTATTAGATATTCTTATACCTATAGCATTATTGGAGAGTTTGTTTGTTTAGTTGAACGTGCTTATCTCCGGAGCTTACTGGTCCGAATTGAAAAAAATATTTTTCATTACTCATACTCTGAAAGTAGGTCATTACATGTCTGATTAGCCGTTTGAAAGTTATCCATTGCCGCCCTAGGGAAAATCGCTTTCAACTGACAGCTGTCAAATTTAAGAAAAAAAAAACTAGTTCTATTTTGACATTTCTATTGAACCATGTTCAAACTTTTTATACAGCCACGAAATTACAGAGCGATTTAAAATTAAAATAACATAAAGTTAAGTGTTAAGGCGCGGTCTTATCTCATATTCCCAAAAATTGGTTTCTTAGAACGTCGAGTATGACGTAATGTAATAAAAATAAGCAACGCGAAAAATACAGTGAACAGAGAAGGGTATAAAGAAGAATTTAAACCGAACAGAATAATAAATAAGAGTTTGATATTCCCAATAAAAATTGGGAAGTTGTAGCACAAAAATAAACTTTGACGTCGAAGATCTCTGTATTTCCAGCGATAACAACAGTTTTTTTTTAAGAATTTAGTAGGTTTTCCATTTTTTTTAAACTTTAACCGAACCATCATTTAATTTTATGTCTATATTTTAAATAATCTAAAGAAAAGCAGTAAATTAATTTGACTTGACCGTTATTCGAAGCTTATTTAATTGAGATAGGCCCTGCGTTTCTCGCTCTTCGTATTTCTATATATCTGTCTCTTTCTAGTACGTCACTTCCGCTTGGCAGTGGTAGGGAGGCTCGTTAAACGAGACGCGCCATTTTGAATTCATTGGCGTCTTGTTTCTCGCTGTGAACGGTCGTGTCCTACCGACACTTAGCTACCTTCAAGTGTTATAATATAATTTAAAAGTGCACAAGTGCGTGAAAAAATCGTAACGGTTTTTATTCGAATTAAAAAGTGAATAAAGTTTAATCTTTCGATATTCAGAATGGAAAATTCGTGTGAAAACGCCGATAAGGCGGTTAGTGAAGTGCTTCCAGGACCTTCGCCGCAAAAGCGGCGAGCTAGGTCAAGTAGTTCCAGTAGCTCAAATTCTAGTAGCTCGAATTGAGTTCCAGTAATAGCTCCTCGTCTAGCGGAGGCAACCCAAAGAGAAGTCGCCGCTACAAAAAAAGGGGAGGCAAACACAAGCGGAGCTCTAAACGTAAGGTTCGAAAATTAGCCATAGAGGTACGTAACCTTCGACGGCAAATGGATTGCAAAGGCACCGGTCAACACGTGAGTACTAATTTGGATTACGATGCTATCTCACTATTGTCAGGTGTTAGTGAAAACCGTTACGAACAAATGCTTGATGTTGAACCTGATAATGCTAGTGCACGTGGTGATCAAGAATTTACCTTAACTTTTGAAACTAAGCTTAAGGAGCCTACGGTGCTAAGACTTCCGAAAACTATTTGAAGTTATTATGTGATTTGCAACATTTAGATAGACTGGAATGAAATAAGGTATTCCGAATCCCAAAAATTGTATAATTATTCGCCGGGTTATACAGATATTGAAATGAACGAGGAAGTTAAAGTATACGAGTATCCTCGTCACCTCATTCATGCTGATAAGGCTTTCGCAGCCTTGACCATGTGTATGCTCAAACAAAGAGGTTTTGCAAGGAACTTTTCAGGAACTATTATTATGGACAAGGAGTAATGACTCTGTTAATTCTGACGCTCTGCTTCAAAAAGTAAATGACCTTTTTTCCACAGGGGATTTTAATAAGTGTTCTTCAGACTTATTACAGGTTGTTTGTGGACATCGTGCTGAGATTTTCCAAATGAGGAGAGATTGTGTTATTAAACAGGCAAAGGACCCTTTGATGAAGGCCAACTTAAAGAAAATTCCACCGACATGTACCAATCTGTTCAATGCTGAGAAGTTTACTGCCACTGTAGAAAAAACTGGTAGCGTAAGAAAATGTTTTTGGCCATTGCAAAAGGCTCATACAACTTCTACCTCGCAGGTGGATGCAAAAAAGTTTCGTGGCCCCTCGCAGGGGTCAAAGCCTTACAATAAGTCCTCGCAGGGCATTGCTCATACAGCTCAGGCTTGCCAACACAATAAAGCACATTCGCAATCTGCTAGCAGTAACCCACCTCCGCAAGGTGGTTGCAGCAGCGGCAACCCACCTCCGCAAGGTGGCAGTAACGCTCGTCATGCTGTTCAATATAATTCGGTCACACCGAATAATCGCAATAGCTTTCGAGGCCGACCTCGGCAAAATAATCAACCAAGTCATGGGCGGAAGCGCGCGTCACCGGCCCCCCAGCACAATAATGACAACAAACGACGTAAGTATTGACTCTTTCAGAGCAGACCGTGTCCTTCAGTTTCGAGGCCAATGGTAACAAATGAATGCACCAAGTTACATTCTAAAAATAATAACAGGGTATCGTATACCCTTTTCCCAGAAACCACGTACGAAACGTGGTCAGGACCAACCTAAACGTTCCAGAATCTGCCGCAATGACATCTGTCATTAACAAAATGATAGAACAATGTTCTGGAGCGAGCCAAGCTTCCTATCATCGATGTTTCTTGTCCCCAAAGGCGACGGCTCAAATCGGCCAGTATTCAATTTGAAAGCTCTGAATTCTTACGTCCTAACAAATCGATTCAAGCTAATAAATGTTTATCGCATTCCCGATTTTCTACAACCATAGGATTGGTTGTGCAAAATCGACCTCTCGGAGGCGTATTTTCATTTACCTGTGGCTCACAGACACAGGTTTCTGCGCCTGATTTATCCAAGACCTTTGCTGCGATGACCAATTGGATAGATCAGACACTCAGACAACGAGGTGTCAGAATAGTAGTTTTTATCGACGATTTCTTAATCGCTCACCAGAACGAAGACCAGCTTCGGAGTCATGTGAAAATTGTGCTCGACATTCTAGAAAAATTAGGTTGGGTGATCAATTACAGAAAGTCGATAATCACACCGTCGAAAAACATAGTATTTCTAATCCATTGGGATCCATGGTCGAATCAGAAGCGCCTTCCCGAGGAGAAGATTCCGGGTCTTTCGGACAAAATCAATCATTTGTTTTGGAAGCAGAGCACGACCCTCAAAGAGCTCCAGAGCCTTGTTGGTCTGCTCAATTTTGCCAGCTTTGTAGTTCCGAAAGGAAGACTCAACTTTCAAGCGCTTCTGAACCTTCTGAACGAAATCTTGAAGTCAAACCACAGGCTACTACACATCTTACCTCGTACTGCCATAGACGATCTGATATGGTGGAGCCAGAGTTGTCATCTTCCGTCGGCCATTCATATGTCGCCTCCTGCTCATTTCCTCACAACAGATGCGTCAGACATCGCTTGGGGAACTCGCCTGGACAATCTTTCTCTCTCAGGTCTGTGGTCAGGAGCTGAGAAAGATCTTCATTGGAACCAAAAGGAAAGCACTCTAATGTTAGCAATCCTTAGAGTTTTGGAAGATCATTATCGGCTCCTGAGACACAAGACAGTTTTGATTCAGAGCGACAACAAGTCGGTAGTTGCATATCTCCGTTACGAGGGCGGCACCAAGTCGGCTCCTCTCCTGGACTTAACTTACAAAGTCTTCCAAATAACGGAGAATCATCAAATTCGCCTGAACGCCTTTTATATACCAGGTATATACAACGGCCACGCGGATCACTTGTCGAGGCTTCGTCCGACTCCAGAGTGGCATCTGTCTGCGGAATACACGAGCAAAATATTCTCCAAATGGGGAGTTCCACTGATCGACCTATTTGCGTCCAACCGAGCACATGTAGTGACCAATTACGTGTCCTTAGACCAAAACGACGATCAAGCCCTGTTTTGCGACGCGTTTTCCCAGATATGGAATTACAACCTGGCGTGGGTGTTTCCTCCACCCTTTCTGATCCCCAAGGTGCTAAGTCATCTCACTCAAGCACAGGGAACGTACCTTCTAGTAGTTCCACGATGGGAGCGAGTATTTTGGCGACCCGACATCAAATTGCGTGCCCTAGCAGCCCCATTTACACTATACCACCTAGACAAAGTCCTGATCGACACGACAACAGGACTGCCTCCACCGAACGTCCACAACATGACTCTGGAAGTGTGGAAATGTGGGGGTGGTCTGGGATGCTAACATCCTGGAATAGTAGTCAATTAGAACTTCTTGAGAAGTCATGGCGTCCCTCAACACATAAGGTTTATAGCGTTGCTTGGAAGAGATGGCTAGTTTGGTGCGAAACACACCATGTTAACCCCTCAACCCCGGAAGGGAGCGATTTGGCTAGATTTTTATCTGATCTCCATTTAATTAATAACTTATCGTACAATTCGATTTTGTTACACAAATCTGTGGTCGCAACCCTTTGCAACCCAGAGTCATCCGGCCAGTTAAGCTCAAATGTCCTAGTTAAACATGTTCTAAAATCGATCACGTGCATTGCATAAACCGGTCAGCAATGTCAAGCCCCCTGTTTGTAACATAAACGAACTTGCTAATTTCCTAGAGAGCAAACGCATTGATGAAAATAACATTTTCAAGTGCAGAGACATACAGCTGCTCAATTTCTGTTATGCTCTGGGAGAAGAATCCACGATTTAACTTTGCTCAGAGTTGATTCTAATCACTACTGTAATCAAAATGATGGATTAGTTTTTTTGACCGATTTTTGGAAACTGATTTTGCAGATTACAGACAATCTGGTTGGAGGTTTATTTCTAATGAAAATAACAAAAACTCAGATCCGGTATACTGAGCCAAACATACGATATCACTTCTTGAAAATCGTAGAAATGCTGCAAATTGTGGTAATTTGTTTATTAACATTAGAGGTGAACCTAAACCTGCATCGAAAACCCTGATTGCTGGCTGGATCAAGTCCTTACTAGTAGAAGCCGGTATTAAGGCATCTCCGGGGAGTTTTAGGTCAACGGTGGCCTCAAAATTGGGTGGATAATTATCCTCTTCAGGAAATTCTAGCCAGAGGTAACTGGCGATCACAAAATACGTTTTGCAAATTTTATAGACGTGAGGTTAGACCCACTGTAAATCATATTTCAGTGACCGCTTTATTTAATCCAGTTCATTAAAAATGATGTCTTGTAATTAATGACCTGATTGTACTGTTATTATTAACTGTTACTGTTACACCTATAAAAGGTGCTTTGCATTTTAGATACAAGTAACTAACTATTTGACTAAATCATACCTACAGTACATTAATTTATTAATAGTCATACTAGCTCACATTGGCGTCTTCGTCACTTCCACCAGGCGATAACAAACACGTCTCAATTAAATAAGCTTCGAATAACGGTCAAGTCAAATTAATAGAAGCGTTTTACCTCACAATAAAACGCATATTAATTTACTTACCTTATTCGAAGCTTATGTTCAAGCTCTGCCTGGTAATTAGACTCAATGAATTCAAAATGGCGCGTCTCGTTTAACGAGCCTCCCTACCACTGCCAAGCGGAAGTGACGTACTAGAAAGAGACAGATATATAGAAATACGAAGAGCGAGAAACGCAGGGCCTATCTCAATTAAATAAGCTTCGAATAAGGTAAGTAAATTAATATGCGTTTTATTGTGAGGTAAAACGCTTCTAATAAATGCCCATTCGCAGCTTACGTCACATTTCAACACAAATGTCATTTTTTCAATTTTCAATCTTATTGACGCTCCATAGTGGTGACAATAGTTTACGCGGTCATAAGCGATTAAAATCGTAGTCAGTCCGCGTCTTAAGAATATAAATAATGACTTTAAAATAATTTAGTTTCAACTATTTCTTTAAAATAATACAGATTTCGACAAAATCTTTGCCAGTTACTAAAGAATGAACATGAAAAATCCTGGCTGTATAGATGGACGACCACAGCACAAAAATTAAAAAAAAAACAAGCGGCAAAGTGACAATCCGATCTACACTCATTTTTTCTTTAGCTAAAATTTATGTTGTTAATTTTACTTTCCTCGTATTCGTAATGAAAAGCACAGTGTTTACCTCGGGTAAATTACTTATTTAGTCCCTCGAACTATTAGCGCCCTCACTACGTTACGGGCGCCAAACCCCGTCTCGGGACGTAAATAAGTAACTTTCACGCCTTGGATAACAATGTACTATTTGTGTTGGATGGTCCATTTATCGAAGAAGCCTATGAGCTAAACATAACGCTACAACCAATAGGCCGAAGCAGCGGGGAGAAATCACATCGGTACACGGGGATCAGCTATTATATTTACTTAGCAAATTGTGAGATGAAAAAAAACTCTTTTCGTACCACTTGCTCAAAAAAGTGACATTCTATGCCACAAAAAGCGAACATAACAATAGTCATTTTTAATCTGTTAAAAACAGGGAAAGAAAATTGTACTGAATTTCATTCATCCTCTAGGGGGAGAATGTGATTTAAATTTGGAATACTTTATACTGAACTACATCTGTGTTTACACCATTGAGTTTGTATATAAACACATCTTCACATACATCTTTTTGAAAAAGGAATACGCATTTATGCAGTTATGATTATTAAATAAAATTACGAAAACCGACGAGGCCGTATGAGGTTGATGCCTTTGCTTTTCCGACAAAAAAATATTCAACTAGGAATTTGCCGCATTTTTGTTTACTTCAAATACATAAACGTTAAGTTTACTTGAATTATTTTAATTGACATTATTTTTAATAAATGCTTATCTCATATTATTAGTGTGTTAATTTTTTCGCAAATGGTACGAAAAGTAGAGTATTTTCCTCGGTGATAAAGCTGTCTTAGTCTTGGGTGAACTTAAATCCCTCGCTACACTCAGGACTCGTCTTAAATCCCTCGCTTCGCTCGTGATTTAAGTTTTTAACACCCTCGCTACGCTCGGGAGTTAACCTCGAGTCCTTCGTTACGCTCGCGATTTAAATCGTCACCCGCGAGAGAAGACACTGCTTTATCCCCTTGGTAAATAATCTACTATTAAGTAATCTTTTTAGGTAGGCAGGTAATAAATAACGAAAGAGCAGAATCATAATATAAATTGCGATAAAAAATCTTTGTATACTCCTAAGCAATAGAATAGTAGGTAAATACAATATCGTAAGTAGGTAATTAATAATTGATTCTGCTAAAGCGAGCAACGAAAAACCCACTTTATCAGGATCATAGGTAATATCCACGAGACAAAAACAGGTAAAAAAATAATTTAAAGAAAAACAAAAAACCTGACCGCGTATAACTAATTTGAAAAATACGTGAAAAAATTAACTTAAATAAAAACTAAAAAGAA
The DNA here is from genome assembly GCA_950005045.1 of Agrotis exclamationis. Taxonomy (NCBI): domain Eukaryota; kingdom Metazoa; phylum Arthropoda; class Insecta; order Lepidoptera; family Noctuidae; genus Agrotis; species Agrotis exclamationis. The sequence goes on from OX465432.1 coordinate 15,386,387, forward strand.
AGAAACAAGCCCAACAGAACAGCAAGAAGAAGTAGAACAGAACGACTCACAGTCGGGGCCCCTTGGGAAGATTTGATTGGTAAAATTTCAATGGGCCCCGACTGTGAGTCGTTCTGTTCTGCTTCGCTTTCTTTTTAGTTTTTATTTAAGTTAATTTTTTCACGTATTTTTCAAATTAGTTTTTACGCGGTCGAGTTTTTTGTTTTTCTTTAAATTATTTTTCTTTATTTTATACTTTTTAGTTACGATTAATTGTTCACTGTTTTTTTTTTGTTTGTATATCGTTTATAGTTGAAATAAAAACTTAAATCAATAAGTAAGAAAATTGGCGAGAATAATTGTTTTGTCAAACAACTTTAATTAAATCGTTATATATCCTAAACTATTATATAATGAAAAATGATGAAAGAAACCTAAAGATGATTTTAAAATACCTATTCAACGACACCCACTTGACATAGTTCATCGACTTTTTGTTTTTTCATTTTGACAATATGGCACCTGGTTGTCGCTGTGGTGAATTTTGATTACTGTCATGTCTTTAGTGACACTCGCAAGGTAAAGACGAATCGATTGACGTAAGAATCATCAAAATCGGCATACGCATTTGGTCTCTAGAACGCCACATAGAAACAAACATACATACATATATACATACATACATAGACTGATAAACACATTACCCTCCTTTGCGTTGCGCAGTCAGGTAAAAAGTACAGTTACATAGTTTTAATACTTGCTGGATGACCTATTTTCAACAAAATATCACTCTGAGCATTGGTGTAACTAGTGGTACTACCAGTCTACCACATTATACAAAATGGCTGCATATTAATATTGATACTTACCAGGGGCGTAGCTACCGCCGTATCTGCCGTATCAATAAGGAAGTTTCCAATTTTTTTTATTTATTTTTAAAAAATAGTACTAAACTTGCAATGAAGCCCATTGAATTTTTTTTTCAATTATCTTCATAAATGACGAAGTTATGATACTTTTCCCGTCCGCTTTAAAACTTCTCGGCGCGCGGCCGGTCAACAATCTCATGACGTCACAAGTCTCATCACTCGCTCGAGTCGAGTAGTCGTCAATGCGCGGTCACCTCAGACGGTTATTACTTTTGGTTCAAACAAGACGGAACAAATATTATCGTTGTGGAATCATTATGGAAACCGTGCAAACTGATGTGAAAGTACATTATAAATATTGTATCGTTCCCAAGTGTACAAATACAACCATAACTCTCTGTAACTCTGTAACCATAAATCTGTAAACTACATCAAATCAAATTCAACCTTACGCATGTTTTAAGGTCAGAATTACAAAGTGTCGTTAAAAAGCAATATAACCGGCCAAGTGCGAGTTGGACTCGCCCATGAAGGGTTCCGTAGTAGCAGGCATAGATTAGGGATATAATTATATTGAGATTAGTAAGTAATATACACAAACAGTAAAAATATCTTTGTTTTTCATAGTGTTTGTATGAATGGCAAAGTTATATTTGCGGTTTTTAAAAATTTACTATATCTCAAAAACTGCTAACTGTATCTCATCCAAACCAATTTTCGTTGGAAGTTTTTGTTGAGGTCTACATTATATATTTTTTTTAGTTTTATCATTTTCTTATTTTAGAAGCTACAGGGGGGGGGGGGACATTTTACCACTTTGGAAGTGTCTCTCACGCAAACTGTTCAGTTTAAAAAAAAAATATATATGAGTAATCTCAATATCATTTTTAAAGACCTATCCATAGATACCCCACACGTATGGGTTTGGTGAAAAAAAAATAGAGTTTCAATTCTAAGTATGGGGGGAACCCCCAAAATTTGTTTTGTTTTTATTTTTGTGTGAAAATCCTAATGCGGTTCACATAATAGGTACATCTACTTACAAAGTTTCAACAGGATAGCTCTTATATTATTATAAAAGTGGCTGTGACATACGGACGAACAGACAGACAGACATGATGAATCTATAAGGGTTCCGTTTTTGCCATTTGGCTACGGAACCCTAAAAATTAACGACCGAACCTCGTCGCTTCAAGGACAAGGAATGATATGTAATACCTACGACTTATTAAAAAAAAAATTGTTTTCCACTGTTAGACTGTCCACGCACAAATCCACTCTCCATCGTCTAAATTTTACTTTAATCTAGTTTTTACTTAGCTAAAAGATAGTATATTATACGAAATATATTAATAAGGTTACTTAATACTTCACACAGACACTCAAACACCGCATTCCATGTACTTACTGTGAGCAACAAACCACGAGTCCACGAAATACTCGAAACAGCCGCTAAGCGCTACCCGCCCCACCCGCGCGTAAAGACTTGTGACGTCACAGACCAAATGCTCCGCGTGCATTTCAAAATTAATTCGGGATTATGTAAAAGTGGATTAACTTTGTCATTTTTCAAGTTATTAGAATAATTCTTTCACCATATATATTATAATTTCTTTGCCTTACAATTTTAATAAGTATTTTTAATTTTTGTTAAAATGGAAACTTCCTTATTATACGGGGCCCCCGGGCCACAGGGGCCCCCAATTTGCGTAAACAAAAATTAATAAAAACTTAATGATTTATTAAATAAAATAGTTATTTACTTTTACACAATTTATTTGTCTATCTCTGGTGTTTTTATTATTATTGTTATTTATGTGTAATACTGTTTTAAGCACGAGATTGTCTATTAGAAATCCCGGGAAGATCCATATTAATAACAACATTTCGATGCAAGTATTAAAATAACTCTACCTAATTCCGATCTCTGGACTGATCAGTCGCATCTTGAATTTTTTTGATGACCTTTGTCCAATTTTTTGCTTGTACATATTTCGGCGTAGATACAGAGAAATGCATTTTTTTTTTCATGAGTGATAAATCTTAACCCTACCTAAGGGCCCCCAAACAAATTTTTATACGGGGCCCCGCCAAGGCACGCTACGCCTCTGATACTTACCAATATAAGTTCCTCAGTTGCGTTGTGGAATATCGTCAAAGGTCCGCCGTTATCACCCTGGAAAAGATGAGACGGACAGACATAAAGTCACAGACTTAATGAAATGTGTGTGTGGTTCATTCTCTTAATCTAATATATAAAAATCAATGCCACTTTTCGTTTTACTGTTATAACTCAAGAACGGGCTAACCTATCCAAACCAAATGCTTAGGCTTTGTTCGAACTATTTAGTAGATGCTTTATGTGAAGTTTGCACAAAATCGAACGAGCGGTTCTTAATATACCCGTGCGAAGCTGGGACGGGCCACTAGTACAGTGACCGGCATGGATCTTGAGCGCTGACCTTCACCTGCGCAGAAGTGAGTTATTATGTCCCTTTGGTAGATGAAGTGAGGAAGGGGGGCGGGGAAACTGTAGTGATTGGCCCGCGTAGCGTGCCGTAGCGCATCGCGTCATAACCGCCACTCGGGATTCGTTGTTTTGTGCGTTTTATTTGTTTTATTGTGCGTTTCATTTGTCGATAAGTGGACGATGCGCAAACCGATCCCCACTCTTACGCCGAGCGCTCAAGAACCGTGCCGGTATTTGTAGTTTATAGATTTTGACGGCACGGTTGGAACAATGGCTGACTACTGCGCACTGCGCAGCGTGTCGCGGGTTCGATCCCCGCACGGAACAAAAATTTGTATGTATACAAGTAGTTGTTCCGGGTCTGGGTGTTTGTGTATGTGAGTTTATATATTTGTAAACGCAACCACGATACAGGAGAATTTCCTAGTGTAGGGCAACATTTCAAAAAAAATATGTAGAAGTTGAAACAATTAAATCAATGGTTTTTGACTGTCCAAAAGTGTGGCAGCCAGTCTTGCCAAGGGCTGTCTTATTAGGCCAGCCGCTAACTTTGACTTAACTTTTATCGCGCAGACATTCTATATTTCTACGTTTTTTTTTTTTTAATAGCCTATTCTGTGTCCCACTGTTGGGCAAAGGCCTCCCCTTTCTCCTTCCAAACCTCTCTATTTTGGGCAATTTCTGGCCATGTCTGCCCCGCGAACATAATCAGGTCGTCACACCACCTCCGCCGCGGTCGACCTCGACGGCGATGTCCTCCCTCAGGCGTCCAGTGAGTGACGATCTTTGCCCACCTCTCCGACCGCATACGCTCAACGTGGCCCGCCCACTCCCACTTCAGCTTGGCTGTTTTTACTCCTACATCAGCTACTTTGGTAATGGAGCGCAGAGTGGTGTTTCTGATTCGATCCGTTCGCTTCGCACCTATTATGCTGCGCTCCATCGCCCGCGTTTCTACGTTTAGAGTCCACAAATGTACTTTTGGCTATCAGTTGCCTAATTAGGTTTATTGCACCTCGTCTCGCCGCCTTCTGTTTGCATTACGCTTTATAGGTTAGTTAGAAGTTCTAAACTTCTAAGCCAAAACCGTCTAGTCTTCGATCATATTAAATTAAACAATAAAAATTAAACTATAATTATTTTTTTAGTATAATACCTATACCTATATCTCTTTCTATTCTACAGTGGCGTAGCGTGCCATCTCAGCGCCCGGGGCGTGAGACCCAGTTTGCCGCCCCCATTCTATAGGTGCTTAATTAAAATTAAATTTCACAGGCAATGACAATGATATTTTAGTAAACAGATATGTTATGATCGCGCAAACCGTGAAGACTAGAAAACGTCCTAATTGGGACGTGTTGCTTTTAGTCTGTTTCTCGCGCGAGTGACACGTTGCACGCTGCCACTTAATTACCATCCAAAATGCCATTGTGTGTATTTAGAAACTGTAACAATTATGATACCAAAGTTAATAAAACACAAGGGATCTCATAACACATGTAAGTACGCAAAATACTTCGATTTATTAGTATATTTCAATTATTTTCATAACATTATATTTGTTCTATCTCTCTCTCTATCTATCTCTGTCGTGATGCCAACGTGCGGTGATTGGTGGCTTGAATAATGTTTTTTTACATTCACGCGCATTTGACAACATCTAGCTGTCACTTTTTTTCTTATTGGTTTTATCAAGCTATCCTTTTTACTTGTAGTGAAATGTAATGTGTGAATAAAAAAGTGTGTATGTGTGCTGCCGTTCGGCGCGGAACAGTTTTTTCTGTTGTTTTGTAAGTGTATAACATATCTGTATATTAGAATATCATTGGGCAATGAGGTATCTTTTATTGAAGGTAAATTATGATGAGCAGTTTTACTTGTGGATTCTACGGACCTTATGAGCAGCGAAGTCAGAAATAACTTTGGCAAAATAAATATTTGCAGCCAATTCTTGTTCAGTCGACAATGAATATCGAAGTTTGATAGTCTAGCGGAGCTCATAGCAGATCTGAGATAATTTTTTATTAGCTTCAACTTCGAAAACTTCTCTCTCAACTTGCAACACTAATCGCCAAAGTCGTATATTATATACGAATCAAGATGACTATATTTGGAACCGAGATTCAGTTTCTGAATGTACTGGAGGAGCTCCAGTGGTCCTTTACCTCTTATTATCTTCCTCTGATTCAGAACTGGCAACAAACTGCTGGAGACGCTTCCGCTCCATCCAAAACTCGTCCTTGTCGATGTCTTAAATACATGGGAAAGATCACACTCGTACTTGCTGTCCAAAAGTTTCGCTGGAAAATCCGTACTTGTCCGATATTTCTTGAATTTGCTGGAACACAACGCGCCATCGACCCGGGCATGATCCATGGTCGGGCGGCGAGCTGCCCATTACTCGCCGCATGCCTCGCAGAGAGTCTTAGCAAAGTCGATTGCGTATTGGACGAAACGGTCTCTACTTTCCACTAGGAGGGTTTTTAAAACGCAAGGTTTCTGAGCACACTTATCCACACTTAGTCCTCGTTGCTAAATCTGTGCGTATGACATTGTGTCAGTTAATAATAGCGATAATGAAGAAAATGGATGAAGACTCATTTAGAATTTCTAGTAATGTTGATTTGGATAATTTTATACTTGACTAGCTGACCGGGCAAACTTCGTACCGCCTCACCTTTTAAACCTTCCCTGGACTTCCACAAATAATTCAAAACCAAAATTAGCCAAATCGGTCTAGCCGTTCTCGTGTTTTGACGAGACTAACGAACAGCAATTGATTTTTATATTATAGACTAGCTGACCGGGCAAACTTTGTACCGCCTCATCTTTTAAACCTTCCCTGGACTTCCAGAAGTAATTCAAGACCAAAATTAGCCAAATCGGTCCAGCTGTTCTCGAGTTTTAGCGAGACTAACGAACAGCAATTGATTTTTATATAATAGACTAGCTGACCGGTCAAACTTCGTACCGCCTCACCTTTTAAACCACCGGCGACATTTTTTTGCCGCCCCCACGAGCTGCCGCCCGGGGCGGGCCGCCCCCCCCCCCCGCCCCACCCACGCTACGCCACTGCTATTCTACGAACCTACTTGAGGACAGTTTTAAGTTCGTTTTTGTACGGGACGGTGTATGTAGTTTAATTTAATGATCGAAGCGTCTAGTCCTCTTTTTCGTCGTCCACCATTAACAGAGCGGAATTAGATGAATAAAATGCTGATGCAGAAAATGAATCAATGAATGAAAATGGCAGGGCAGCCAGTCCAGAAAATTATATCGAAGTTGCCACATGCTGATTAAAATCCACCGTGTTCTTTCAATTTGCCCTTTACGTTCCAGGATCACGATAGCCTGTTTGAGAGTCCGCGACCCCGGCATATGGTGTTATACAGCAGGTTATACTTTGAAGTAGTGTTTTTACCTTGCAAGTGCCAGAATTTCCTCGGAACGCACACATGGTGTTCGGAGGCAGCTGGTTGAAGAAGTACATGTTGCACATCGTTTCCGTTATCACCGTCATCTGCTTCTGGCGAAGTGTGGGTGATATGAAAGTCACTCCTGTGAAGTAACAAATGAATTTTAAATGGATTATGGACCTAAGTGATACCCAAGACGAAAATGTATGTCATTTGAGACCGCTATAACTAAGCTGTTATTGCATAAAATCCCGAGTTCAATTACCGGGTTGGGCAAAGTGTTACTGGGTTTTTCCACTAGGTTGATGATAATTAGGCTCGCCCCCTATTAGATACGACTTAAACATAACTGGCGAAATGTGGGTGTAATACTTACTCCTCTGCCTAACCCTCCGGTGATATTATGCAAAAAACCATTGAGTAGTTTGACAAACCTTCAGCTGCAATGCCCCACCCGGACACGATACAACCAGCCCCCGCGAAGTTGAATGATGAAATATTCCGGTACGGCAGTTGGATTGTATTGATCATGTCTGAAAGGAAAACACAACATAATTTATAAATTAATTGGTACTGGGCGGCTCACGTATTTCGTTTGCTTCGTTTTCTTAGGGTTTCGTGACTAAAGGGCAAAACGGGACCTTTCTAAGGGTGCCTTTCCAGCAGAGATGTGCTAAGTATGCAGATATGCTGCGAGAATGTAAAAACTGAGCTACGAAACTATGTGACCATTTCCACTGATGCTAAGTTTGTAGCGGTGCGAGTAAGATGTGATATAAAGATCGCCGACGCAAAGTACGAGTCGCAGCTCGAGCTATGCGATGTATCGATAGTAGGGAAGACGACCCATAGTAGGCATCCATAGCACACATCTATAGCACGCATCCTTCCTTATAAAATCATATCTTAGTTGAATCCGTTTCCACGATTGGTGGATATCAAACGCATCCATAGCAACGTAGCATAGCACATCTCTGGTGCAAAAGCAACCTAAAACTCCACTGGCCGTCCGTCTGTTTGTCTGTCACCAATCTGTATCTCATGAACCGTGATTGTTAGGACAAACCCACCACACTATTCCCAAATCACTGCAAGTCCTGAAAGCCAGAATCAATAGTGGCAACCACCAGAAAAGCGCTGTCACAATGAAACTCGACGTGTCTCGTAGAATGAATTTACTTGTCTTGGATCCTGCAACGAAATTAATCAGAAAAGAATAGTGGAGGAGTAGGAAGAACCGTGATAGTTGAGAGTTGAAATTTTCAAAGATGAGATCGATTCGTTATATTGCATACCTATTGATTAATTCAAGAAGAAACCTAAAACCTACCTGTAAGTTGGACAATGTTAGCCAGCTTGACTAACGCGATGTCATTATTGAAGGTGTCAGGATCGTAGTCAGGATGGATGACCAGCTCAGCCACGTTCACCACTCGACGTCCATTCTCGTAGCGGTCATACAACGAATGAGCGCCGAGAATGGCCTGAAAAATGGAAATAATTATAGGTAATAGTCGGGGCACATAACCGACATTTTACGTTGATTTTAGCGATAATTTAATAGTCTTTAAAATGTTTATAATGAGTAAACTAAGAACTCTGAATTGTCACTTTATTAATTTATAGCATTTTGACTGCTACATAGTTATTAGATGACTTTGACTACATTAGTTCCTAGATTTTTTTAAACCCAAACCAATGTGTCGTTAAAATTCTCAAGCCATATCACACCTCTGATGGGATTCCCAAAAGCGACTAAATTAATCGACACTAGGAACCTCAAAGGTCCTTCATAGGACATTCCACAGCTGTAGTATATTTTATAACCGTAATTCTATTCTATTGGAATATCAAGACCGCTCACTTACTTTGTATTACTACTAAGTTGCTCCAATCATACCTACCTGTACATGATTGACCTCTTCTCCATTGTGAAAGAGGCAGTGTGCTGCAGTGATGACCCACTCCTGGCTAATGAGGGAACCTCCGCAGAAACCCAGCTCACCTGTCGGACCCACACGCGAGTATAGGGCCACCTAATACGTGAAAGGTTTGTTTTTACAAACAATTAAACAAAAAATGACATCTTGCATTCGTAATTTATAATGCCAGAATGGTTTAAAAAATGGTTTAAATCCAGACAATTACAATAAAGTCATAAGTCATAGCAAAGAGGCAGGCTTCTAGGATCTGTTAGTTTAGACTTGAGCTAGTAGCAGTATAAATACTTGTTTTGTGGCCTTTGGAGTTTATGTACGTAATTGTAACAACATAGGGATTTACCGGCGAAGATAGACACCCTGCCCTTTTTGGGACTTTCTTTTCACGATCCAATTTAAATGAAAGATTTGTATTGTGCCATTTTTGTCCAATTTACTTACTAGGTACGTCTGACTCAATCTTCTCTAAATTCAGAATACTTAATGCGCTTTCTATGTATTGGAAAATCATCAAATGACTCCTCTCGCCCTGCGTGAAGCGGAATGTACTGACAGACTAGAATGACTAAAAACCAACCTAGCGGTCTAAAAAGCAGAATCATAACAAGAATTACAATCTTATTGTTCTGAGATTACAATCAATTATTTGTCATTTCTATTTCCTACATTATGCTATTACTAGAACAATAGAATAAAAAATTCCAGTTACGATTTTTAATCGCGAAGTGGCTTTTTGAGACCAGTTCCTATTTTTGTCGTTTGTTACGGGCGGGCCGCAATACCTTATAATTTAATTTGATAAGTCTCGCAAAGCCGACAGGTGCGGGACGATCTCCGGCCACCGTAGGCGCGGGCATGCGGGCGGCGAGTAAAGGGCAACTCGCCACCCGACCATGGACCATGCCCGGGTCGACGGCGCGTTGTGTTCCACGCGCGCCTCAAGGAGTGTCAGCATGATGACGGGGCCCCCCTCTAGAGGGCCAAAGCCTGCCGGGGTCGCGGGACTTATCTCATTACCGTGACCCCGGGACATAACGGGCTATTGAAGGACACCGTGGATTTTAGTCAGTACAAGTCTGACAGTCCCTCCCGCCCTGCCCGGGGTGGGAGGACTCATTTGATGATTTTACCACGAAAAAAAAAAAAAAAAAAAGCCGACAGGTAATCGAGTTTATAGCTCACTTGAACTTTGGTCATACACAAAAATTCACTTAACTTTGGCCTAAAAATTAACAATCTATTTCTCCGTACTTACCTGGAAAGGCCGACCGTTTTGCTCAGCCCTCTCGCCTCCGAAAATCCTAGCTGAATGCCTGGCACATCCCTCACCCTCACACACGTTTCCACTAGCACCCAGAACTAACAGAGGCCACAGATATATCAGCTTAGCTAACATTTTACTAATCATTTACTAAACACTTGTACAACAGACATGGGGATCAATGTGAGAAAATGCCTCTATTATCTCTTGGTGTGACGAATTTGGAGTATTGAGAGATATCGATATCTTGATAAAAGATTATCGATAACAGGAAATACTTTTGACCTAGTATCATCTTTACACACACTTACTTTCTTTCAGTTTAAAATTTCGTATAGCTTATACTGATAAACATTCAAAATCAAGTTATAACATTCAAATTAGGCCAAATTACAAGTCAGACTTGCAAAAAGGCTCGCAAGCTTGACTTTCAAATTGTATTTGTAATCCATTTCTAGACAACCTACGTACTAGTAGGCACAGTAACGAAATTATCTTTTCTCTAAGACAGCCAAGAGGTAGGTCCAGATTGGGACTTTTGTTAGATGAATCGGCGCCCAATCAACTTTGGGAACCACTATCCTAGTGTTTTATCTAGGCAGATGTGATAGAAAACAAAATCTCCCCATCATAAATAAGGTTAATAGCTGAAAAGTACGAATACAAATTGTTTTCCGTATTTATCTAGCATTTTGAAGTTCATTCAAAATTGAACAGGCGGGAATAAAAATCGGCATTATTTGAAAACATCATTTATTTTATATTCTCATCAATAAAGAAAGTTCTTTAAAATAAAATAAGTATAAACATAGGTTTACGAAACATGCAGTGATCAATGTGGCAGCAGCCGCTGACATAGTGTGCACTACGTCTTGCGAACACCACCACACTCGCCAAATATACAATAACCATAACACGAATAGAACTAAAAATGTGTGTACGTAATATTATGAAATGTGAATTTTAATATAATTATTTATTACTTATAAAAATTAACAATTTGTGAAATTGGCAGTAAAAATAATCATTACAAAATTAATGTTCATAATAGAAATACGTCATTTCGTAGAAGCACTTATGAGGCGATCAAGCATACTTACAAGTTGGATTACTATGTACGGACGACCGGTCGCCGCGTCCGCCGCGCTACAGTACCGACGCTATCAACTACTCGCTCGACCTAACAACGAGAATCTAAGAAGAAATCTGATAATTATTATTTTAAATGCGGCATTTGTAAGCGGACAGCGGCGACCGACAGTCGAGAGAAGACACTTTATAATGAAAATTAAATCTAATACAATTTATGTACGTAGCTTATGTTATATTTTATCTCGCATTGCTCCGACGTAGCAAAGCTGTCGATACAATTAGTAAAATGTCAATCCACTGGGAAATCGTCTATTGAATGTAAATGCGGTTACAATCCTCCGTCGTCACTCTTAGCTAAGTTAAACATTATCAAATGCGATAGTCAAATTCCGTCGATTGGTATTACATTGGTCATTAATAGTTTAAAACTTTTTTTTAATTATTTTAATCTGAATCATTAGTAAATCGCACGACATACATTTCTAGTTCAACTGAATTTACATTACACTAGCTCCATTTTATAATATAAATAATTAAAATATATATATTCTCAATCTGAATTTAAACACTAAAATCATCTATGTATAAATAGCGACGCATTTAGAATTTTATAATAATAATATGTATTTCATTCAATCATAATCGTTTCATATCATAACAATTACACTTTTCGAGGGGTGGGATCGTACATACCTGGATAAAATCTACTATAATATCTTCAATCTTCGATACGAATATCGAACAATAAATACGGCTTACGAGGGCGAACGATCGAACACTCAGATACCGAACAGTCTCAAATAACGTTTCGTACGCAACAAAAAAATAATATTAATAATAATAACATTGAACCGTGTCGACGGTCGATAGTGCCGCGAGTCGACAATTTCGTCATTAGCAAAGCTTACAGCTGCAAGCGTCGTGAGAAATGCGCGGCGTCCGTCGTCGGCGCGTGCGTGACGTGCACGCACGCCTCGCGAGCGTGCGACCGTACGTCGAGAGGACGTACGCGCACGTATCGCGGACGTGGCGAGCACTGAACGCGGCGCGAGGACGCCGCGCGAGCGTAATGAGGAAACTTGCGCCCGCCTCCACACGCTCCTTAACTGTTTAGCTGTGGAATCAAAACACATTATATGAATATTCCGAAACATTTCAAATTTTAATAGATAATCAAACAACAATAATTGAAAAACATAAAGCATTAAAGATCAGCAAGCAAGAATTAAATTTTCAGGATTAGGAAAGCAAAAAGGAGCCGTTAAGGCACCAGAGTTAGTCAAAGATGAACATGTGAACTAAATGCAACAGTACTCGTAAGTAGCGAAGTGTGTCGAAATTAGACTCCCTAACTGCGTCGATTTGACTTCCCACGAAATGTTTCGAAAAAGAAGTACATTTAATGGACGGAAGAGTTAACACTGAAAATGACGAGCACAATTATTAACACAACAAAGAATTTTGAGCTTAAAAGTAAGCATCCACTGAAGACAATAAGGAACTCCATAAATCACTGGAAAATGAAACGAAATGGAAAGTTATAAATGGAACATTCAAACCGAGGACAATATTGTCAAATTCCCAAAACCTCTGTTTGGTACAGATTTACCCACATGCTGCATTCTAGCAGTTTTCTATGGTGAACAAAGGAAGGTGACGAGAGTAACTGACGCCTCCTCGAGCGCCAAAGAGTGAAGTCTAAATAAGAAAAAAATCAGAAGCAATATTTAAACGGATATGATTTAGCCGATGGCTTGACTCATGAGAAATGATTTTAGGAAACGATTTCTTTTGAAGTCTTTTTGAATAGTGTGGGAGTGTGTGCATAGAGGGGGAAAGAGTGCAAAAACTTATCAAAATCCTCCCTTGAATTTTGACAGCTCTCGTCGAGTCTGAAAGTCGTCTGATAACCCTGCAGGAAAGAGAACTACGACACCGCATTGTAGCAGAATCATAAGCCTTGTTAACATGAAAAGAATTTCTAAACTTTCGAGAGATGATAATGTCCAGTTGAGACTCTAGGCGATTTATTATGTTCATTTTTTGTATAAAACAATGAGTGGTAACAGTATTTTTATAGTCCTCGTAGGACTTTATCAGTATTACTATTTAAATTTTGATCTATCACTTTGTTAGGGTTTTTCTTCTCGGAGAAGTCGACTAAGATAATTTTTTGACGTCTTTTTGTGTGTATCATTTAACAAATTACTGGACAATTTTCACCAAAGAGTCTCGCGTGTACATTCCCACCTCACAACAGTCAAGAAATCCATCTCATGTAAACGCACCAACAGACAGTCCCAAACGCCAAAGCCCCGTATCGCGTGTTGGGTATTGATACAAACATGGGTGATGTGGTCATGCAGTGCGGTCCTACGGAGCGTATAGCTGAGAGAGGAGAGTGACTGACTTTTTCTTGAGCGTGAAGAAGGAGCGTCGCTTGGGCTCGTTGTTGGCGGGCGCGGGTAGCGTGTGCGAGCGAGGGGCGGGCGCGGCCGCGCGCACCCGCAGGCCCTCCAGCCACCACGACATCTCCGCCTCGTCGTGCGCCTGCAGCAGGAACTCCGCGCCGCTGCTCAGTCTGGAAGGTACATACTTTTGTTATCTAATTGTTTACCCAAAAATCTTTGTCTCAAAAATGAAAAGCGTGTCAGCAACGAGAGGAATCAGGCCTTCAAAAAGACAGTGGCTTTTCAAGAAATGACCGAGACATGTGTTCGAGTTAATCGAACACTCAGCGAAAATGCGTAATAATAATTGCATCGATCGCAAGCATGCACATTCGATTGAATTCCACAATATCTAAACAGAGTTCGCGATAATATCGCGAAAGTAGTGTTAGGTCACCATAGCGCCGAGCGCAGCTTTCTACAGCATACTTCTAGATGTTACAAAATAAAGTGAGTCGTAATTGTAGCACCCAAAAACTTATCGATAACTCGTTCATCAAATTTGGATTCCGCAACGTGTGTGCATTTGTATTCCTTTAACTTGATGAAACATTCAACTGCTGTAAAAATCATGTAAAATTCTTACCTGAGACGGAAGACATGCTTCTTCTTAGTGTAGTTGGCGGCGACCTCGACGACGGCGCCGTTGAGGTCTAGCGGTGCCTCTCCGCGCCAGTGCGCCTCGGGCGACGCCTTATACGCCTTCTGGTCTTTGTAGAACGCCATGCGTCCGTCCTTAGCCACCACGTACACTTTATCCCATGATCTGTGGAGGTTTATCACGTATTGTAGGGCAATGAGCAAAAGATATACATTCAATACAGGCAAGGAGACTTGAAATTAGAGAAAGAGACAGAAATTGAGACAACAAAATGTTTTATTTGTTTTTGTAACGCACAGTTAAATATACGTTTGACCATATTATTCTTTACAATAACATTTCTTTGAAAATCTATCTGTAACAGTTCTACATAAAACTGAACCATTTTCATTAAGCTGGTTATAGAGGAAAAGATTGTATACTGTGTATCGCCAATTCTCGTGTAGTGTTCTTTGTTAATACTAGACGAGGAAATCTCAAACCGGGCTCAACCGTGGCGTACATTGAAAAAGGCCAATGTCCAGCATAGCTTTTGATGATAACGATGATAATGATATTGCATGATATTAGTTCTCACCTATTGGAAGCTCGTTTGGCGGCGGACTCCCACTCGTGTTTGCGCACCAAAGTCCCCTCTACGCCCTCGTCCTCGCTCGCGGGACTAGCGCCCTCTGTACACACAACAACAACTTTCGTACACGCTCTCACACAAAATGCAGTCACATCATCAGATTAGCCACTGGTAAGCCTAAACATCCAATAATATCAGACCTGTCAAATGTCTGTCTTGTCAAAGTGACAGTTCTTAACCGTCACTTGGGAAGAAAACTTCCCGTTGGCTTTTCCGAAATTTGACACTAATGACAGGTTGTGGGAAGAAAACTTCCCAGTGGCTTACAAGGGGTTAGACAACTTTTAAAACTGTATGAAACTTCTGAGGCAAAAAAAAAACAATCTTACGGAAAAAGTACGTTCCAAAAGCTCACTAATTCTGACAGTGAAAATGCAAGACTTAAGATCTAACATCTAATATTGCTCCTATACATTTTTTTTTCTTAAAGGTGATAGGTTTGATACGCAGGCGTCATGTCCGAACCTAACAAAATTTTGAATGAAAGCCACGCATATAAACTCGTTTATTCGCTAAACTAGGAAAAAAAACATGCGCGTAACATTACAGCAGCACAAACAAAGCGCATCTCGTAAACACATCATAAGGCGTAAATAGAAGGTAGACGGTTGTGGATGGATAAATAGACATACGTATAATAAAGGAAGGTAAATGGTTCTTCCTAAAACCTTGGACCCACCACTCCACTGAAGGATGGATTCGTTAGTTTAGTTAAACTACATGATGGCCATCACAGTATGAGCGAATGTGGTGATCAATGCTCGTGCCTCCTTTGTATAAAAATTAAGTATTTCACCTTATTTTTAAATGTAATGAGTATAAGAGCCATTCAGATTCCCTTCCATCACGACAAATCTTATCATAAATCAGGATACTGACTGAACTGGAGGTATTTTTTCCATCTTGTCCATGACAATTTAAACATAAAAAAATCCCTATCCAGGAAATCTCCATCCATCCATCACCGTCCCCTACCACGGATACCTTCATCGTCGCTATGAGGAGTTCCTGCCAGCAGTTTCTTCGCCGTTTTCCATCGGAAACTCCTGAACGGCGACTTGCTTCGAGACCGCGACTTCACCTTACCGGAACTAGACGGCGTGGCCGGTGTGGAACTTGTTCCGGGTGCTGTGCGTGCCAGAATTGGGATAGGCAGGGTTCCAAGGAAAGTGCGACGTTACAACAAAGGCCGTGTAAAGGAGTTTCAAGGTAGGTGTAACGTTTTACATCAAAAGGACGGGCCGCAATTTTCAGTGGTCGGGACGAGGGAGAAAAAACAAAAAGAAAACAAAAATAATTCAAAGCAACATAAAACAAAATTGCGTCGCAGCAAAAACAAAAGCGTTTTCATGCGAAAATATAAAACTTTTTTTTTCTTTATAAACCTGACACTTGTCTGTAGTAAGTAAATAACAAAAACACAGATGTTATCATGCAGTTTAGAGTACACATACACTGTACATATTAGGGCACCGTTTCGCCATAACTTGACAGCGGGTTAAGTCTCATTCACATTCATTAGTAGTGATTCAAATTTGAATTTCCCATCTCCTTAATGACCTCAAATAAAAGCAAACAGGTAGTTGATGATCATTAATTTCCATGTAGCTTATACGGAGAGTATGATTGATGATGGTCCATAATTTAGTAAAATTCCAAAAATATGTTCTGGACAATATTATCGCCAAACATTAAGCGATTTCACGATATCTGTAGAGCATGGGTGGACCCAGGTGTTAAACCAAAAAACCAAGCACATTCAAATTTGAACCATACCACTAACACTATAAGTTCTACGTTACCACTACAATACTCACTGGACAGGCGTGCGGGTTTGGCGGGCGTCTGTTTCGAGGTCGAGGGGCGGGGCGGGGAGTCGGTCGCGGTGACGGCTGGCGGGACGGCGGCGGGGGCGGGCGGGGCGGGGGGGGCGGGGGCCTCGGCCAGCTCTGCATGCGTACATTACATCTACGTGCTAGTTACGTCTACACTACGTGCTCACGTCATGCTTACGTTACATATTACTCTCTACATGCTACTAACTGTGTACACGGTTTTCGTATTTTATTGGGAGCTGTATTTGAGTTCTACTGTTTGGAAAAGGTCAAATTTTATTAGCTGGCGTAACTTTATAAGAAGACAAGATGTTCTAAACTTAAACAATGATAATTAAGTTTGTAAAAAATAAATGTAATGAGCTCTGAGCCCTGGGTGGAACGAAAGGGACTGTCAAACTTGATTAAAAACCAATCTGTTCATTCAATTACTCTTTGCGTTCCAAGGCCAATCAAATTTTAAGAACAACATAAGTGCACAACCCCACATTGCCCCATGTAATAGAACAATGTTTAAAACATTTTTCAATAAAATATGAAAATACGTGTACACAGTTACAAATAAATATAAACATACATGCTACACATACGATTCACCTATTATTTTCTACACAAATTAAGTTTCCAAATTATTTCAATACTAATTAAAAGATAAATAGGAAAGTCGACATTCCAGTTAAAATTAACCCTACCTAAATTCTCCGAATTTTCAATTTATTTTTATTTATTTTTTTATGATGAAGTAAAGCATGTTAAAACCCTTTTTTAAAGCAATCAATGGTGAACCAAAACCCCAAGTGAGTGATGATGACTAGAATTTGTGCCAATTATAAAATATTTGTATATACTTACTTCGTATAATGTATAATATAAATAATAAATAATAATATATAAAGCTATAGACAAAGCTGATGCAGTATACATAGGAAGCAAGACAGTAAAGCTTATAGTAAGTACACAGTGTGAACCTACCTTGTTGGAGTCAGCTCCATTTTTAAAAGAATACGGAAAGCATCGGACACGACTTAGAAATATAAAAATAATAATAAAATAGCTGGAGTTTTCGAGCTAGCTTCCCCACTAGATTGTGTTTATAATTTGCCAATTACACGACAAAAAATTGTTGTCACTTTATCTCATGTCAAAATGAGATTTATGTTTACAACAAAGTTTTGTTGCGCAAGTAACTAAAGCAAGTCTCAATATAATTTATGTTATCCGTTTTTTTAAAACTACATTTTAACATCCATACACTCGCACACAAAAACTAAAATTGACACTCAAAAATAGGTTTCAAAAATCTTTATATTTTTAATTTAAGTTTTCAAATACGAGTGTATATTGATAATATAAGTTTAGGAAGACACAACCACCACACTAGCAGGGATTCTATATGAAATGACAACTCCACATTAAAATGAAACAGAGATAGTACAGACATGAGACAGAGTATCAAACCATCACCGTGATTAGCAGTATGACGTCACAATATAGTGTTTAATGAAATATATACGATTATAACTTGTAAAAATAAGTAGTATATTCTGAAAAATTATGAAAGAAAGACATTTTTTATCGGGGTATAAAACATTATGAAAATCTGTGAAGACTTTCATGGTTTAACTTTTTTCCTTCTATTTAAATCCAAAGGTTTTAAACCCCGATCGATGATTGAAATGAATCGATGATAATAATATTTTTGTGATGATGAATTGACAGAAAGAAAACCATCACCTTAATAAAAACGAGATCGTGTAATGTGAAGAATAAATTGAAATCGTGCAATAAAAGAAAACTGTGCTAGAACCCCAACTACGGTTTACGTAAAAATAACCTACAAAAATTAAACCTACACGAAAGAAAATTCCTTAAAACGTACAATAAAAGCTTTCAAGCTAATAATAAAAATTAATCACAGTTATTAAACTAACTCCCCAAGTGTTTCTAACTATACGAGCGCAGTGTAACCCGACAGAAATACAGAGTACACCCATTTTAAACTACCGTAGAAGCTCATGCCAACAGCCGGGTATATTTTTACATCGGTAGGTTTATAATAAGCGCTCTTATTACCTGGCTGGGAATGCGGTCGTTCTTGGGCCTTCTCAGCCGCTTTAGTGGATGTTCTCCTTACGACTACGCGTGTGCATGTGTGGACAACACATCGGTAAGTAACGGCCCTTTGTCACACGCGATATTCCACCGACTAACGGAACCGACACTACTCTAACGTTACGATAGTTAACTGCCATTAACGTCGGTTTTGTTAGTCGACTGAATAAGCGAATCAAAAAGGGCATAAAATATTCACACGTAAAGCGGCAAGCATTGCCGTAAGCCTTCTTAGGCTGTAGTGCGAAATGTGCTTAATTTCTTTGTACTTAAAGTAAAAATTCCTACGGTTTCTTGAATTAAAAAGTATACTTTATCAAAATGTTCTAATTGTAAGTGTTATTGCAATATGCAAGCAGCATTCCACCGTTATGGTGAAAGTTAGTGGAAGTTTCAAATATTTCTGTTTTTACTGAATAGTTGATATTTTTGATTCGACAGTGCTAGAAGAAGAAATTACACATGCGTGCTTACATTGCAATCCGTGAAACGAAGTGATGTTAATCTTTTAGAATGGAGATGTTCTTTTCTGTGTTTTTGACTCGATAGTCTTATAATAACTTTAATCATATTACATGGATATAAAAACCTAAATTAACTATTATAATTTTGGAAGTTTTATTATGCCAATTGTTAAGTTAAAGTTCAAATCATAATTTTGAAAAAGTTTTGGACAGAATTATGTAACTGTAAAAACCCCATCAATGTTTCACCTAAATAAACTGTACTTGAAGATATCAATTCAACAATAACAACAAACAGAAATATCTTGCTTTTTGTGTATAAATGTTATTTCTTGAATGTATTGACTGGGCTTTAACAGTAACTTAAATTAATCGTAAGGCACGTGTCCTACCGTTGGCGAATAGCAGGTAGCAACGGGTAGCGAGTAGAACGAGTTTTTCTTTGACTGAGTTCTCGCCTCTTTGACACGGGAACTACAAACTCGCATTTTTTGGCATTAAATGATAAGTTGTTATTTCCTTTATTTTTACTACTCCCTTTATAACTTTATTTGTATTGTTTAGTTTTAAGTTTTAGTGCCAATAAACACAATTTTCTTTCTTTCCTATGAGACGAAATAATCTGTAACTACTCGTTTTCTTAGCCACGGTGGGACAGGTGCCTAGATAATATCTCATAACTTGTATAAACCAATAACCTAAATCTTCAGTTCATCGATCAGTATAGTCACAAATAAGACACGTACCCTGCGGCTGTTGTTCCGGCGTCTGCGCTCGGTCGACGGCGTCCTGCGCGGCAGCTGCGGCGGCGGCGGCCTCCGCGGCCTCTCGCTCTCGTTGTTCACGTTCTGCGGCCTCCGCGGCCTCCTGCCTTCGCTTCCTCTCTTTCACTTCAAACTGTAAGGATGGTAATAGTAAGTATCTGGAGCATGTATGACACAGTAGGTGGCAAGGAATATGACACATTGAATTTAAAAAGAAATGTATGGCTTTTTAGTCATACAAAATCTTTTGTCCGTTAAAACTTAATGTGCCATATTGACAGCCGTGAATGGGTGCTTTCCCATCAGACCTTATAGTCTAATAAATTTTTAACTTTATACACCAATGCATAAAGTTGAAAATCTATTGGCCCAGATGATACCGGTAAACACGACACTGGCATTATCGTCTCCTCTCGCTCATCATTTTCCTTATAAATGAATGAATCTGCCGATGTCGTGTCGTTACTGTTATGGTCTAATGTGAAAGCGCCCAATGCATGTTAAGTTAGTTGGTTTGCGCTTGGCTTTAGTAAGTAGCGAAGATTTTTAGCAGTCTTGCGTTTTTTATTCGCGTAGTACCTGTTTTAATATTCTGAACAATTTAATAAATAGAAAACAGGATGTGAAAAGGCTCAACACGATGCTGAAATACCGAATTGCCGAAAGAAAAATGACAAAAAAAAAACATGAATTGCAGGAAGAATATTAGGTATGTATTCTCAGGTTAATGAAAGGCTAAATTGTGGATTTTGTCAACAGTCAATGAATGTCACGTCCAACTTGATGAAAAAAATCCAAAGACAAGCAAATAGATTTTATTGTCAAAGTTTTGTTTTTATTGTCTATGCAGCCAGCATTCAAGCGTAAGTACATGCAATACACCAAACACCACACTTACACTATCCAAGTAGTTATAGTACCATGCACCTTCAGGGAACAAGAGATTTCGGGTCTGGGACAAAAGGACGAGGGACGAACTCAAAGGTATACTCTTCACTTCTTTACCAAGATCATTGATTGCTTTCGAACTACTCGTCAAACCAGGCAGAGATAGTACAGCAACTTCGCCCTTAATATCAGTGTCTGAAAGCTTACCTTTCTTTGACCACTTCCTTATGAACTTTTTCAAACTAGATTTTGAAGAACTATTACTTTTATGCCTTAGTAAAGATACGTTTGGATACACGTTTTGATATGACAGTCTCTCCCATAGTATTAAGTCTACGCAGGCTAAGTATTCATTCGCTTTTTCAGCCTGATCAGGGAATTCAAAGAAAACTGAGCTGTATATTTCAGGTGACATCATTGGCGACGTTGGAGGAGAAGTTGGCGCGGAACTTGTCTCTGATATCGTTGATAAACTATTTTGATTATTGGCCATAGACACGGACCATAGATAAGAGTCATTCTTCCTTTGATTATTCGCGTAACTTATATTTAATTGGCGAGCTTTAATTTTCTCTGGTATTTGAAATTTGTTGCTGTCTGTTATAATTTCTTCGACTATCTGGCTGACGGGTCGTTCGTGCTTGTCTATGATAATGGTGAGGGGGTCGCGGGTGCGGGTAGTGGGAGGGGGTTCGTAGGTAAAGTCTGATTCGTCACATTTATCCCAAGGCTGTGCACTAGGCCACATTGCAGACTCACGCTGTTCAAGCTAGTCGTGGATGAAAAAAAAGAAATTAGAAGTGTAAACCAAACACCAAGCGTAATAAGATAGCGTGCAATAGTTGATCAGTTCAGTAGAAAGTATTTTATGAGGTTTAATAGTCAGTTGTGGTGCTGTTGTTATGGAGTAATATAAGTCAGTAGAGTCGATTTTTGAAGTCATATAATTTTATCGTGCAAATAAAAAATGTAAATTAGTTCTGTTGCTAGACTAGTCATGCATCTCATAAAAAGAATTCTACCAATAATGTTGCACTCAATAACAAGCACACGTTATTGAATCCGATTTGATTTGTATTCCATACAAATGTTTATCCCGCACGAGATTTTAACCCGTACCATATAGTACTGTATATTATTGCAAAAAGATAAAACAACAAAGTCGCCAAACTACATGTTACTACTAATACTACTTTTTACCGGCTCTAGACAAAGCTTCAATTATTACTCCTCTTTTCAACGTCGCAAATCCAACATACGTATATATTTACGTTATGTGTGAAGCTAAGTCTAGAACCATCTTATACCACAGTAAAGCTAAGAACAAATTCGGGTCCCCCCACATTTATCGTCGCGGAATCGGCTTAAGCCGGTCAAAAAACCTTTATGTCAACGTAATAAGGGTGTTACCAATGCCATTCGTATCGGATCGGATCTTGACCGGCTTAACCGATTCCGCGTCGATAAATGTGGGGGGACACTAATCGGACGCGTCCGTCAGCCGGAGCTGAGACGCGGCTTAGCAGTGTGTATGGTTGTTCAGACGGCATCTTTGGACGCACAAACATCCAGTCGGCCAGATTCTGTTCGGACGTCCGAACGCTCAAGGGCGACTCAATGTCACGTCCGCGGCTTACGACCAATAGTTTGCACATTGCAGTATTAAAGGTACTAGCTAGATATCAATAAGCCGCGTCTCTCAGCCCGCGCCTGACGGACGCGTCCGATAATTTGTTCCCAGCATAAGCATGCCAAAAACTCCCATAAAACCAGTCCCACAATATAATATCTTCTTCTACTAATACATACGGTGGTGAGCCTCTGCAGCGCTGAGAATCTGTCTTCCTGTGCGGCCGCCGACTTCTCGAAGGCCTCGTGCTTCTTGATGAGTGACTCCACCTCGTCGATGGTGTGTCCTAGCTCCTGAGACATGAGGTAGGGCTCCTGGGCGATCAGCCACGCCTCCGCCACGGCCGCGTCGCGGGCGAACTGGTATACTTCCAGGACTAAGGGGAAGAAAATGGTTGTTTAGATTGAGTTGTATAACAATGTTTAGCAAAAAGCTACGTTATTGATTTAGTTGTAATCATATAAATGTACTGTTCGCAATAATAATCTAAATGGAAATAATGGTTCAGTTTATAATTTATGCTCTCAGCATAGTTTTAATTTTTTGGTATGGAATGGTAAAAAAAATAAAGATGCTAAAACAGTTCAACACTTTTTACTGTAAGTAGGTACGACTAGTTCCTAAAAAATGGATCCTTGTGAATTAGGATTTACTCCTGCTGTCATATTTAAGTATAACTGTGTTTAAATATGATAATGATTGTTTCCAATTCTGGTCAATTCTTCGGTCTGGGTGTTTGTGCATATGAGTATCTTATGTTTGTACACGCACCCGCGATAGAAGAGAAATATCTAGTGTGGGGCAAATTATATTATTATTTTGTTATTAATAAGCCTGTATTATCCCACTGCTGGGCAAAGGCCTCCCTAAATTCCTTCCAACGTTCACAGATTTGCGCCACCTCCTTCCAATTCTCAAGGAAGACATCAAGTTCATCCCGCCATCTTCTGCGAGGTCTACCGCGGCCACGTGTCGCTGTTGCTGGGCACCAATCATGAGCTTTGCGTGCCCACAGCTCGTTCGGCATGCGAGACATGTACTGCCCAGTCTCATATGGACAGCCTTTTGAGCAATGTTTACAAATATCTAGGGTGTCCGGTCGCAGAGTAGGACGAATTTCGTACATTGACCTGTCTCTGTCAGTCCCGCGTATATTATGATAAGTCTCGCTTGCACAGATGCAATGGCTGCCGTCCTCAGGGATTGTAAACCTTTTACCGATAGTATGCAAAACCACATACTGTCCCAGTGTGTTGTGTGTTTACCTTTTATTACTTAATAGAAAAATGTTTGTGATCACTGTCAGTAGGTAAAGAGGTCAATGTACGAAATTCTTCCTGCTCTGCGACCAGAGTTTAGTACTCACTAAGCTGCAGGTTCTCCCAGCGCTCCTCCCAACGCCGCAGCAGCGCGTTCCTCTGGTTGGTGAGCTGCAGCAGCTTGTCCTTGATGTCGGCGGACGCGTAGTGCTGGCGGGCCAGCAGCTCGCGGCCCAGGGAGATGCAGGCCGAGAAGTTGTCCTCGCGGGTGTCGATCTCGGCCTTCAGAGACTGGTGGTTGTTCATTAGCAGTTCCACGCCGCTTACGTCACTGTGGGAAAGAAGAAAATTATAAACAAATGTTTTACTAAGTGTTTAGTTGAAAAATGATCAGAAAACTTATCATGAGTATTCACTTTTATTGTGACGTAGACACTGTGACGTTAATTGACGTGTGCTGAATGCATTCTAGCTAGAATATGTATTGATCCGTTGATTGATTGTAATAAGTGTGTATTTAAGAAGTGTAATTAATATTTTTGTGGGGGCACTATGAATCGGCAACATTTGGTCGCAAGATCGACCAAAATCAGAATTTGGTTCGACACTATTCTCAACTTAGCATCGACACTATTCGAAATTAGCCGAGCAATTTTTGGGAATCTTGATTCCTTGAAAGATATGAGGTGTAGTGTAATGTAAATGTAGTATACATACCGTGGCTTCTCTCCAGTATTCATCTGTCGCACGACATCGTCCATCCACAACGTCAGCGTTCGCACTTGATTGAGGAACCGGTACAGATGGTCAGCGTCCTCCAGCTTGGTGGTCCTGGCGGCGCAGGCGGCCGACAGCGCGGCCCAGGCCTCCCGCACCTCGGCCTCCCGCCGGGTGATCTCGGCCGCCTTCTCACCCGCGTACATCGCGCCTAGACGGCCGCACTCGCTGCGGATTGCTTCCACCTGGGAACAATTAGCAAACATTTTTACTATTTTCTGATACATGGTTTTCTGATATATGGGAAGATACGTGATTTCTAATAGAGACTTAGGCCTCGATCAAAACGCGGTGCGTCGGACGGGGCGGGCTACGCAGCGCCATTTTTTTTAAACGTTGCTTCACACAATATTTTTTTTCAGTATCGTGGGTGCGTTTACAAACATAGACACTCACTTACACAAACACCCAGACCCAAAACAACTATATGCATATCATACAAATATTTTTTCTGTGCGGGGATCGAACTCGCAACACACTGCGCAGCAGTTGATCGCTCAGCCACTGCGCCAACCGTGCCGTCAAGTTCGTCAATTGTTACCGCTTCTCCTCAAACGCTCTATACACTGCCGTGTTTCAGCTGCTTCGCGCACCGCGCCCATAGGCGACCCGCGTGTTATTGAACAAAGCCTTGGAACATCTCTCAATAGATATATAGACGTTTCACAAACAACTTTACAACTGATCCGGATGAGCTAATACAAGCAATTTCATGAGCTCTGAACAGAATACATCTCCAAAAACTACTGACAACACATGAATTCTTATGACTACTATTTTACCTGTTGGTGCAGAGTACTAAGGTCCTGCATGAAGTTATGATGTTTCCTCTGCAATGCGCTGACGCTAATAGCGTCGCGTCCGAGCTCGTCGCTGACGCCGCGCGCCTTCTCGTTCACACGTTGTAGTGTGTCCTTGCAGTCGTGGAAGTACTTGTGGAGTTCGCGGGAAGCTGCTAACATCTGGAAGAAGAGGTAAATTTAGTAAAGACTCAAAATGACCGGTCCGGGGCAACTAATAGACCCTGAGTTGGAACTGAATGATATACACAGCGACCAAAGAAACAAGAAACAAAAGAGAGGATATCCTCAACTCTTGAATAAAATAAGACTGATGAAGTTGATGATAGCAAAGTACAAATACCGGCACGGTTCTTGAGCG
Source organism: Agrotis exclamationis (assembly GCA_950005045.1). Lineage (NCBI taxonomy): Eukaryota > Metazoa > Arthropoda > Insecta > Lepidoptera > Noctuidae > Agrotis > Agrotis exclamationis. The sequence goes on from OX465432.1 coordinate 15,411,986, forward strand.
CTCGGTGTAAGAGTGGGGATCGCTTTGCGCATCGTACACTTATCGACAAATGAAACGCACAATAAAACAAATAAAACGCACAAAACAACGAATCCCGAGTGGCGGCTATGACGCGATGCGCTACGGCACGCTACGCGGGCCAATCACTACACTTTTCTCGCCCCCGCGCCTCACTTCATCTACCAAAAGGACCTAATAACTCACTTCTGCGCAGGTGAAGGTTAGCGCTCAAGATCTGTAATAACTTTTGAAAACTATACTACTGATACTGTTAGCCTACTTCATTTCACTGCTGGACAACGGCCCCATGATTTCCAGTTTTCACGATCCAGGGTCAAAGTGGACCACTGGTCGTTGTTTTTGTCCAGCTAGACCCGCCATCTTCTACGAAGTCTGCCGCGACGCCTTTTGGCTGTCAGGGCTCCACAAAGTCTATTAATATGGCAAATTGTGACTGACATTTAACATTAAAATCGCGAAGCGTCTATCACAAAAATTGCCTTTATTTTTTCAAAGTCAAGAACCGCTATTCTACATCCAACTGACCTGTGTCCTGGTCTCAATAAGTTCCAGCAGGTCCTGCCAGGTTTCCTTGAGTCCCTCCTTCCACTGCGCGATGGTGGCGTTGTCGGAGTGTCCCATGGCGATCATCTGATCTGCGATACGTTCTGCGGTCGCCACGCGTTCTGAGCCCACTGCTTGTGTCTCGCGAGCGAATTCCTTGAAGCGCTCCCATAGTAGCTGTAACAAAGAATGTCGTTAGTTGGGAAATTCAAGGATAACTAATTTTTATTTGAGTACCTGTCCTCTATTAGGAATAAAATGTAGCCTTAATAAATCATTCAAAAAGGCTGAAATATATCAACCTTTGAAATATGCATCCTAAGTGGAGCGTTTTTCTTCGATCCGGTTGATAACGCTCAAAAGAATTTAATAGATTTTCAATTTTATACCCTAACGTTAGTTTTGCCTTTTGTCTAACTAAGGGTTAGGTCTTCTTAAGAATCGTCCCGGCCGAATATGAATTTATTTTTCATTCGATGCGGGTGACGATTTAGATTTTTTCCCTTCATCTTTTAATATCAAAATACTCACAGTGACATGGTCGTAGTCCTGCCCCAGCTCCTGCGAGCTGGCCACGAGCTCCCTCTCCGTGATCCACTGCTCCAGGTCATCAACCTCTCTGGACAGCTGGAACAGACGCAGCGCCTCATCCAGCTTGGCACGACGCTCGCCGGCCAGGTCCTTGAGGCCGGCGTACAGCTTGTCTACTTGGGATTGCTTGACGGAGATTTGTTCGCTGTGGAAATAAAAACAGATTTTAGAATTACTAGATTTAATAAGGTCTATGTGCAGCAGTGCACTGCGATAGGCTGAGTTGATGTGACTTTGTTGACGAGATTTTATTACTATACTAGATTTTGAATATTTGTTTTTTTTTTTTTTTTTTTTAATTTCGGACATTTACGCAAAACATACATATTTTTCATACAACAGTTCAATAAAGCATCCTGTCAGTAAGTCCTAGCTGCAGTAGTTACTATGAAATATAAAAACTTAGCTATGAAGCTAATTTCTTTATAGAACTATGTTTGCTGAGTATAATATCTCTTTCTGGTAGGTCATATTCCGCTATTCATATGATGTGTATAGCCTCTGATGAAAATAACAATTTACCTGAGTGGATGTTCATCAGCAGTCAGGTGTCTGACAGTTTCTCCCAGCTGCCTGATAGTATGCGCATAATCATCAACAGCCTGTTCCAATATCTCGTGTTTCTTCATAAGGTTCTGCGCAGAGATCTCATCCTTGCCGCGGTCTTCAACCATCATGTACAGCTCCTGTTCGCTCATCCAGGCTTCTGCTTCGTTCGCGTCGAATAGGTACTGTTGGGCCTTCTCCCATTGGGACAGTTTGCTCTTGCGTTCATCGATGGCATCTGTGGAATAGAATGGCTGTTAGAATAGCGAGAAAGTATTGGCAGCTGAACATTTTTCATCAGATACCTATTTCATACACTACTGTCCAGAATCACTACTGGTATTTAGAATATTGTAATTTAACTGAAGTTGGCCAAAACATAATAGAACTCACCCTTCAGTTCTCGCCACCTCGCCGTAAGTTCTTCGATAAGCTGCTTGAACTCGGGCGTGTCCTCATGTCCCTCATCAATCAGCTTCTGTCCATTAGAGATCACAGTCAGGATCCTTGGCTCGTGGTTGTCAGTCTCCGTCTTAAGCGACTGGTTCTTCTTCTGCAACATTTGTACATTGAAAAGCGAGTTTCCATAATCTGTGCTGGTAGCTAACGGCATCTTCTCGTGAACCCAAAGTTTCTCATCCTCGACATCGCGACGGAATTGGAAGGCCTCCTTCTTCTTCGCCAAGTGACGTTGGCGATCCAACAAGGGTGCCTTCAACTGCTCAAATCGTTGTTCAACCGACTTCTTCTTCTCCTTAATCTCATCCATCTTGTCAGGTACAGTCTTCTGCAAGTATTCAGCCTGAGTCTCCAGTTCGGTGACTTGCTTGGCTTTGACGGCCATCTGTGTCTCGATCATCTGTTGCTTCTGCATGAGAATGTTCACAGATGCCAGATCAGTGCCGGTGTCGGTGTTCTCGATTTGTTTCTCGAGTTCGTTCATCCACGAGTCGATGTCGTCGCAGGTCTGGTGGAGGAGAACCTCGCGGTTAGCATCGAAGAGGCGTTCGCCCTTCTCCTTTGTTGTGGTTTGCAGGTTCTCGAATTGATCTTGGAGTTCGCTCATCTTCGGAGAGATGACTTCGACGAATTCGGGCTTCTGCTTCATGAGTTCTTCGGCAGCGTTCTGTACAGCAAAGAGGCGTTCCTTGTTAGCCGCGATTTCTGCTTCGAACGCTTGATGGCGGGTCCACTTGGAGTGGATAGTCTTGGCGGAGCGGTAGGTGTCATCTTGTGCTGTGACGTTCTTCTCTTGCACCCATTCTCCGAGTTCATCGCAGTCTTGCAAGAACTGGTGAAGTTGTAGTTGGTCTTGCAATTTCTCCATTTGTTGGAGAGCCTTCTCGCGATTGGCGTTGCGTCTTGCGTCGATGTTCTCAGCCTTGCGTTGGATCTTGTCGGCGTCGAAGTGCCTCTCCTCGACCAGTCTGTTCGCGAACTGTACGACGGAGTTGATCTTGTCGTCGTTGGCCTCCATGGTGGTGAGGAAAGCTTCGTGTTCCTTGATCATGTTCTCGGCTTGTTCCAAGTTGGTTGGTGGCTCGGTCTTGCCTAGCCTGTGAATGATATTAATCGTTAGTGTATACAACAAGATAGGATGTGTATGATGTATTAATTATGTCACCAAATAGTTTACACCAGATAAAATTTAGATAAAAAGGAAAACTCGGCAGTCATGACGCTTATCGATATAAAATACAAAAATTAAGATTGAAGTTAGTGACCGCAAATAGTGTTAACAATTACAGCAAGATTGAATTTCCTTTTTTATGTCGGATGCGGAATTTCGGTAGCTAAAATAATCAGAATCTACACAGATATCAAATACGCTCGATTCAAAACACAGTTGTTGTAAGAGTTGCAGTATTGAGCAGTACAAAGTGCGTTATATCCTGTTCCATACCTGTGTTCCTGGTGCGACAACAGCACCTCAGCCTGCCTGGCGTCTCTCTGCAGCAGTTGCAGCTCCAGGCTCTGAGTGAGCAGCTGCTGCCTGTTCTCCCACATCTGCTGCAGCTCGGCCCAGCCCTCGCGCAGGGCCTTCAGGCGCTCGCGCAGGAACATGTACTGAGGATCGTCCTGTGTTGATGGCTCCTGCGGGGATGTATAAAGTTAAATTTAGAATATAGAGCAATATACAATAGATTTACTTTTATTGAAGATCTTGCTTCCAGTACACTGACGCTTTCTGGCGTTTCGACAAAGTTCAGATACCGTAAAATGGGAGAATTTCCATTAAATAAAAATCAACTATATTGGCAACAAAATTATGAATTTAAGATCACCAACTGTCTAAATCTTTGGATCTATACAACAATACATTGACTGTTATACATAAGACCTGCCCACCTGTTCCGGGTCATATTATGAAAGACATCAAATTCCATATAAAGCACTTCAAATTCCGAGTTCCGGGCCATTTTACGAAGAGCTTCAACAATCTTCCCCTGAACTAAATAATTGTGTCTCAAATTCTTCGGAAAGGGCCCAACTTGTAAATATGCTAAAATGAATGCTATACGTACGGCAGTGATCTTCTCTCCGTACTCCATCATCTTGGCATACTCGTCCTTGTAGTTGTCGATCTCTTCCTTGATGGTCTGGTGCTGAGACAGCAGCTTCTCTGCCTCCGCCAAGTTTGAGGGCGTGTCTGTTAAGAAAGAGTAAATCAGATGGTTCAAGATATACAAATATAAAATTAGAGGGTCAATCATTGTATGTACAGCAGACTTTCAGTCTTTAAATACGATCAAAACATGAAAGGAAAGTAGATGTTAATTTTTCCTTTTATCCTAAATTGTCCCACTGTTAGGCAAAGATCTCCTTCATAACCTTAAATTCCTTATTATTAAAATCTAGCATAAATACGTCTAAATCATCACGCTAATGTTTGCAATGCCACACGCAAAAAGTGCTTCATTGCCTGTGGTCATTTTATTTCGACGTAACATAGATTTAAAACACGTGAATGTTTCTTTTTCAATGTCCTTTGAAGGACCCGGGTCGACGGCGCATTGTGCATTATGACGGGGCCCCCCTTTAGAAGGCCAAAGCCTGCCGGGGTAGCGGGACTTACGAATTACCGTGACCCCGAAACGTTAAGGGCTATTGAAGGACACCGTGGATTTTAGTCAGTACGAGTCTGACAGTCTCTCCCACTCTGCCCTGGGGGAGGACTCATTTGATGATATTACCACGATAAAAAAAAATGTCCTTTGAAGGAAACTTCACATTTGTTTGAGTAACTTTTATCCATTTTATGCAAAATTGTTAAGATTTTTCTCAGTTGAATTTTAAGTGACTCACCCTCTGAAGCGACATCGGTCTGTGTTTTGGTGAGCCACGCCTGGAAGTGGTCCACGGAGCGCAAGAAGCGGTGCAAGTCACCTGCCTCTTCCAACTTTGCGTCGCGCTCTTTGAGCTGTGGAGATAGATTAGTATGTTGTTAAAACACTCCGATTACCTGTCTGATTAGAATTTAGAACACCTCCACGGATATTTTTTTTTCTAATTTACAAAGAATAGACAAAGAGTTTGTTTATTTAGACGAAGAGTTTCAACCTGTAAATTATATTTTATAGGTTTAGGCCTAATTCTCAAAATGACAACCTAGTCGCAAAACCACAAGTTCTTAAAATGACAAACAGAAATAAAAATATAAGATTTCGTAGAAAAGATTCAATTTTGATCATTTGCCATTTTGCGAATTAGGATTTTAGAGAAATGGCCATTTTGAGAATTAGCCGTTTAGAGAATTTGCCATATTGAGAACTTGTCCTTTTGAGACTAGATTGTCATTTTGAGAATTAGACTTTTTGCGCCTAAACGGTTTTATATTCTACAATTTAAACATTGTCATGTTTTTTGTATATTCTTCAGTCGACTAAACCCGTTTCTACGATATCATGCTTACAATTAGTAATGCGGTTTTGAAACGAGGACTTGGTATAAACAATATAGCAGTACTAGAATAATAGCTAGTCAATAGCGGTAGAAGTCTATTAAGTTTCTTAAGTTTTTAACAAAATGATTGATAAGTATTTGGAATGTTTAAAAAACAAATAAAAAAAACACTTCAAATCCTTTTTGCAAAAGGATTTGAAAAAAATATAGCAAATTATGTAGAGTAGTCTCAAGTTTGTTAAAAAAAAAAGTATAAAGGTATCACTACTGTTGAATTGTGAATGCAGCCCATTTCGTTTATATTTTTATAATTATTGTCTATCGTTTGCCATAAGTATTGTTGATGTTCTTTTCTTTTCCACGTATAAAATACATGCTGTCATTGTAACCACGTACTGTTTTCTTCCTTTATATTTTCCCTACATTATTCTGAAATTCATTTCCTAATAATATTACCAGTTTTCATTAACCACATACCATTTGCGTGAGTTGTTCCCAGTTCTCGGTGATGGTGACGACCCGATCCCTGATGAGCTGTGCCTCCTCGGGGTGCTCTCCCTCGATGGCGGCGGCCTCGGCCTCCAGTGAGGAGATCCTCGCCTGGATGGCCGCCAGGTCGCGCTCCATGCCCGACAGACGACGCTGCAGGGTCATCACACCTGGAGGACGGGATATTTACATTATAACTTTATTTTTTATTTGTTGTCTTGAGGTATTATCTATTTCAGTATTCCGAACGCATGAACTATGCACTGCGATAATGTTTTGATTCGCACGTTCCACACTTTTTTTTTTGGTGAAGTTTAGCAAGATAATTTAAGCATATAACCAGATTATGTAATACCTATAAACATCACTCTCTTTAATATAAAATAAAGGAATTAATTATAGAAAAAAAAATCACAAAACTATACAATAAAATAAAAATACGACCACAAACTGCGTTAATCTTCTTATGAATGTTGATGCATTAGTTATTTTTATTGACTCTGTAATCGCATCTCCTAGGAAACCGAAGACAACGCGTCCAGTATTATCGTATTACATTATTATTGTCACATCACACCTTCGTCTTTATAATTGTTAAAGTAATAAACACCTAGAATCTACAGAATTAGTTCAGCCCGGTTTCCACCACGAAAATGCCATGAGCCGGAAATGGGTAAGCAGATCAGACTTTATGAAATAGGTCTGTATTTCCACCAAAAAACAATTCATTTTCCCTCTTCTTCCCCGCATAGTAATTTCCTCTCTTGGATTCATCGTACTCCACTAGTTTTTTTTTTTTTTTGCATCTCGCAAGTCTCTCTATTAGGTTGTGTACTGCTCATCCGGGCTTTTCTGTGGATGCCTTAAGAATTTAAGGCCTCCAGCCAGGGCAACAAACTAGCTCAGCTCGCGGGCTGGCTCTGCAAGGGTCGGGGGAACTTTGACTTAGACGTCGCGGCGGACGTCCTCGGCGGCGAGGACGGAAGGACGGAGTCGATTTTTGTTTGTTTTTTCAGAGTACTAGTGTCCCTATTACTCTCTTGTAGGATGGTGGTGGGATCATCAGGGGCGGTGAGTGGATGCCTTGGGCGGCGAATCTTACTGATACGGGACGGTACATAATTTGCCGCCGCTACAATCCGAAACCCGCGCTGAGCGGGTTGGGGTGCCTGGCGGCGGACTCAAAGTACCTTTTTGAGAGGCGCTTCATAAATTGGACTATGGATTTTTAGGTCTACGTGGAGGTTGTCGTTGCGGACATAGAACGGCGCTCCCGTGATATTCCTAAGAAGCCGGTTTTGAATAACCTGCTACTTATGCAGATGGCGGAGGTGGGCTTGAGAAAACACAACGCATGCGTACGTCATGATTGGACGGATCACAGTGATATACAGCCTCAATTTGCACCTAAGTGACAATTTGCATTTGGCTGTGAACATATACAGTGGAGCCTGCCTACGGCGAAGGCAGCTCGGTCTCGCGCTATTTTAATGTGTGCGCGGAAATTGAGGCGGCTGTCAAAAGTCACTTCTAGGTACTTGGCTTGCTTCTCCCAGGGGATAGGCTTGCCGTACATAGTGATCGGAGTGGGGAGAGGGGGGAGGATGCCCCGTCGCGGACTAATGAAAAGAACCGCTTGACTCTTGTCAGGGTTGACCTCAATCCTCCATTTACGGAACCAGTGACCTAGGTCATTGGCTGCGGATTGAAGCTTATTAGCTATGGCGGATGGACTAGAGCCCGAGGTGTACACGGCAGTGTCGTCCGCGAACAGAGCTAGTTGAGTCTTTTTACTCTTGGGCATGTCACTGTTAAACAGTGTGAATAATAGGGGGGAAATTACGGCGCCCTTCGGGACACCAGCTCGTATGGGGTGGGGGGATGAGAGAGCATCCCCTACGCTATAGCGGAAAGTGCGGTTTGACAAGAAGTCTTGAATGATGAGCACGAGACGGTCTGGTATTTGCATCTCGTATAGCTTATATAATAAGCCATTATGCCAGACTTTGTCAAAAGCTTTCGCTATATCAAAAAATATCAATCAATCAAACTTTATTTGTGAACATAGGTATTAAAATAAAGGTATTTTTAATACAATTTAGTCAAACTCTATGTCCTACCAAAGAAATTGGTGTACAAATCTATTCATTTTATTATCAATAAGTCAGAATTAATACAATAAAAAGTCAAGTTCGAGTAAATAATGTCAGTTAAATCAAAAGACGGACAAATTCCACTTTATCATATTATAAATATTGTCAATTATAATTTATTGTTACATGCATGTCAAAGTTTAATTGTATTAAAAGGATAGTAATGTCATATTTTATCATTTAAAAATTCTTCTATGGAGTAGTGCGTCTTATCTAATAAAAATAAATACAATTTACTTTTGAATTTGTGGACATTTTCTTCACTCCTTATATATTTTGGTAATTTATTATAGACCCTTCGTGCCATTACAAAGATACTGTTTCCATATAGCGCAGTTCTAGACCCAACTGTTTGTAACCGATCACAACGGCGTTGACTAGTAACTTGAGCAAAGGGGTTTGCAACTTTTTGGCATCAAATTTTTTTTTCTTTCGCCATTAATGAAATTTTGGTCATTAGTAGACCACAACCTAAGAAGTCCGTAAAAAATAATTAAAAAATTCTAAACCGTAACCAACCAGAGATATGGCGGTTTGTATTTTGTTCTAAACCGGAGTTATTTTTTGTAGGAATCCATAGATTTTTTGACGTACTAGCTTTTGCCCGCGGCTTTGCTTACCCCAACCACCTTTATGTATAGCCCATAACCGTGTCTAGAGATCCATCTATCTCTGTATCAAAATTCATCAACATCGGTGCAGCCGTTTTGACGTAAAAACGGAACAGACTTATAGACTTAATTTCGTATTTGTAATACTAGTAGGTTAACGAGGAATAATGATTGGTTTGTTTAATATAATGTTAAGAAGATATTTTAACCGACTTTTAAAAAGTAGGAGGTTCACAATTCGTCGGAACTATTTTTATGTATATTCCCTTGTTTCTCAATGACGCCTGGGCCGATTTGGGTAATTCTTCTTTTGTTTGAAAGGGTATCGTAACAGATGGTCATATGGTTACTAAGGTCATGACGGAATCTTTTTTTTTTTTTTTTTGCGTGGTAAAATCATCAAATGAGTCCTCCCACCCCGGGCAGGGCGGGAGGGACTGTCAGACTTGTACTAACTAAAATCCACGGTGTCCTTCAATAGCCCGTTATGTCCCGGGGTCACGGTAATGAGATAAGTCCCGCGACCCCGGCAGGCTTTGGCCCTCTAGAGGGGGGCCCCGTCATCATGCTGACACTCCTTGAGGCGCGCGTGGAACACAACGCGCCGTCGACCCGGGCATGGTCCATGGTCGGGTGGCGAGTTGCCCTTTACTCGCCGCTCGCATGCCCGCGCCTACGGTGGCCGGAGATTCGTCTGCCGACGTCCGACGCCGTGGGCGTCTACCACTGCGGCTGGGGTGGAGGGAGGATACTGTACTCTCCCTCACGCGGCCCGCCTCCTCCTTCACGAGCATGACTGCTTCGCAGAAAGAGGCGATCGCTTCCCACTCCGTCTCGCCCCGCAGCATGGCCTCGACCAATGCCGGGCGCGAGAGGTCTCCGCCTAACGCCGCCGAGAGGACACGGCGGAGCTCTGCCCAAGCGGGGCAGTCCTGCACCGTATGCTCCACCGTGTCCTCCGGGCGATCTTCGCAGTGGTGACACCCAGGCGTCTCTTCCCTCCTTACCAGACACAGGAACCTCCCGAAACTTCCGTGTCCGGTGAGGACCTGCGTCATGCGGTAAGTCAGGACGCCGCGCCGTGACGCCTCTCCAGCCACTCCTCAAAGAGGGGTCTTACCGCCGCGATTGCGGCGTGCCCGGACCTCGGTTGCGCTTCCCGCCGCGCCTTCACTTCTCGGGGCAGCGGGGTTACACCCCGGCGCTGCGCCTCCACGCGCCACTCATAGACGCGCTGGAAGGCAGTCGCCTCCAGATCCCAGGGCAGCAATCCGGCAAGGAGGTTGGCTGATTCGCCGGCGATCGTGCGGTATCCCCGGATCATCCGGATAGCCATGACCCTCTGGCATGCGACCAACTTTAGTGGTCGCGTCCGGATGCTCAGGGCCCACACGGGGGCCCCGTAGAGGGCCATGGACCGCACGATACCGGCGTACAGCCTACGGCAGGAGGCGTTTGGCCCGCCGAGATTGGGCAGGAGTCACCTGAGGGCGGCTGCTGCCCGGTTCAGCCTTGGGGCCAAACTCAGGAAATGCTCCCTGAAATTCCACCGGCTGTCGAGGACGAGTCCCAGGTACTTCATCGTCCTCCCGACGCCGATGCGAACCCCCTCCACCGTTATGTGGGACTCAGACCGTGGCGCGTTAACGCGGCCATGAAAGCACATGGCCTCCGTTTTGTGCATCGCCACTTCGAGTCCCAGCTGCCGGATCCTTTCGACGACTGTCGCAACCGCCTGCGTCGCCTTGTCGGCCGCCGCCTGGTGCGACTCTCCCTCCGCCAGGACGAGCGTGTCGTCAGCGTTACATATTACGCTGACGCCGTCGGGGAAGTCACCGCGCAGCCCCCAGTCGTATCCGATGTTCCACAGGGGCGGCCCCAAGACCGATCCCTGTGGAACACCGCACGACATCTCTCGCCGGTTCCACTCTCCCCGGTGACCGGGGTAGATGACGGCCCTGTCCGTCAGGTAGTCCTCGACTATACGACAGAGGTAGGTCGGCACCCGGTGATACCGGAGTGCCTCCCTGATGCAACTCTAGGGCAGGATGTTGAAGGCGTTGGAGATGTCCAAAGACACCGCCAAGACGACCCTGCCCCGGGCAACAGCATCCCCCGTCGTGAGGGCTCTAACGCGCATGATGGCGTCCACCGTCGAGTGCCCCCTGCGGAAGCCAAACTGGCTCTCCGCAAGATCCGGACCCACCCGATTCAGGTGCCCGGTCTGCAATTACTCTTTCAAAGAGCTTGCCCACCTCGTCGAGCAGCACGATAGGCCGGAATGCGGACGGAGAGTCCGCAGGGCGCCCGGGCTTCTGGATCAGGACCAGTTTTCCCGATGACGGAATCTTGGAGAAACTCTTCTATAAATGACTGCAAGTCATCTGCGATTGCTGCTATCGCATATTTATGCATTGTTTACGTAAACACACAACATAATATTACCCACTAAAAAGGGTAAAACAAAATCGTCTTGTTTCTAACGTTGAAAAATACACAAAAAGTGAGTTCTCATCCCTGGGTGGAGCAGAAGAGACTGTCAGACTCGTACGGACTAAAATCCACCGTGACTTCCATTTCCGATCCAAGTGGAATATGACCCGTCGCGTCGACTCACCCATTACTCGGCGTCCGCATGCCCGCGCCTATAGTGGCCGGAAATCGCTTCACATCGTTCAACACCCCAGGCGTCTCCCGCTGCGGCTGGGGTGGAGTCTGTCCTCTTCCTCACGCATTTCGCCTCTTCCTTCACTAGCATAACTGCTTCGCAGAAGGTGCCTGCTTCTCATTTCATCTCACCCCACAGCATGGCCTCAACCAATGCCAGGCGGGAAAGGTCGCCACCATCTACCGCCTCCGTAAGTAAATAAGGACAGCGTAGCTCTGTGCAAGCGGGGCAGATCTCCAACGTGCTACGGTCAGAGTCCCAAATAACAGTGGGAGGGGTTGATATCGGCGTCGGGTTGATGAAGTACCTGGGACTCGTCCTCGACAGCCGGTGGATATTCAGGAAGCATTTCCTGCGTTTGGCCTCCAAGCTGAACCGAGCAGCGGCCGCCTTCAAGCAGCTCCTGCCCAATCTCGGCGGGCCAAACACCTCCTGCCGGAGGATGTAGGTACGCCGTTGTCATGCGGTCCATGGCCCTCTATGGGGCTCCCGTGTGGGCCCTGTGCATGCGGACGCGCCCGGAAAAACTGGCTGCGTGCCAGAGGGTCATAGTCATTTGGATGATCCGGGTATACCACACGATCGCCGGCTAATCGGCCAACCTAATTGCCGAATTGCCACCTTGGGATCTGGAGGCGAAGGCTCTCTGGCGCGTCTACGAGTGGCGCGCGGAGGCGCAACGCTGGGGCGGATCTCCGCTGCCTCGACATGTCGAGGCACTTCGAGAAGAGCTCCGGGGCGATCTTAGGGCTGTATAGAGGGAGCGACTGTCGCAACCGAGGTTCAGGAGTTTCAGGAGGTAACTGTGTCTCTGTGTCTGATAGGGAAAGCAGAAACGTCTGGGTGTCACTACTGCGAGAATCGCTCGGAGGACACGATGGGGGACACGGTGCAGGACTGCCCCGCTTGGGCGGAGTACCGCCCTGTCCTCAAGGAAGCGATAGGTGGCGACATCTCGCGCCCGGCATTATTGCGAGGCGAGACCGATTGGGAAGCGGTCGTCTTCTTCTTTGAAGCAGTTATGCTAGCGAAGGAGGAGGCGGGCGCTGTGAGGGGGAGCGCAGCCTCAATCTCACAACCCAGCCGGACGGCATCGGAAGTGGCGAAGCGACTTTCGGCCACCATACAACAGCGGACGGCGAGTAATGCGCGACCGATCATGGACCAGGCCCGGGTCGACGGCGAGTCTTGTTCCACGCGCGCCTCAAAGCGCTGTCAGCAATCTGACGGGGCCCCCCTCAGAGGGCCAAACCCTTTTGGGGTTGTAGGACCGTCTTATCAGGTAACTGTGGCCCCGGAACGTAAAGGGCTATTGAAGGACACCATGGATTTTAGTCGATCTCGGTATAATTCTGACAGTCCCTCTCGTTCTGCTCGAGTGGGAGGACTCATTGGATGATTTTACAACGTAAAAATATCGAGAGCCAAGCGCCTGTCGGGACCACGGAACTGCCCTGCGCTGGGTGGATTTTAGTACGAATCTGACAATCCTTTCCGCTTCAGCCATAGAGGAAGAACTCATTTAATTTCTTATAACTTCAAAACGAAAAACAAATCTTTTAAAAAATAAAAAGCTTTTTGAAAAAAAAAAGTTATTAAGTATTGGAAGTTGGTGACAAAAAGACGAGAAAATGAGAAACAAGTCATCACTCAGTTCCAATAATAACTTGTCCATTCAAAACTTATTTTAGGTTATAGTTGGTACAGACATTTTTTTTTTGCGTGGTAAAATCATCAAATAAGTCTTCCCACCCAGGGCAGGGCGGGAGAGACTGTCAGACTCATACTGGCTAAAATCCACGATCCTCCTTCAATAGCCCTTTATGTTCCGGGGTCACGGTAATGAGACAAGTCCCGTGACCCCGGCAGGCTTTGGCCCTCTTAGTGGGCCCCGTCAGATTGCTGACTCTTAGGGGGCCCAGTCAGATTGCTGACTCTTAGGGGGCCCAGTCAGATTGCTGACTCTTAGTGGGCCCAATCAGATTGCTGACTCTTAGTGGGCCCCGTCAGATTGCTGACTCTTAGTGGGCTCAATCAGATTGCTGACTCTTAGTGGGCCCCGTCAGATTGCTGACTCTTAGGGGGCCTAATCAGATTGCTGATTCTTAGTGGGCCCAGTCAGATTGTTGACTCTTAGTGGGCCCAGTCAGATTGCTGACTCTTAGGGGGCCCAGTCAGATTGCTGACTCTTAGTGGGCCCAATCAGATTGCTGACTCTTAGTGGGCCCCGTTAGATTGCTGACTCTTAGGGGGCCCAATCAGATTGCTGACTCTTAGGAGGCCCAGTCAGATTGCTGACTCTTAGTGGGCCCCGTCAGATTGCTGACTCTTAGGGGGCCTAATCAGATTGCTGATTCTTAGTGGGCCCAGTCAGATTGCTGACTCTTAGTGGGCCCAGTCAGATTGCTGACTCTTAGGGGGCCCAGTCAGATTGCTGACTCTTAGTGGGCCCAATCAGATTGCTGACTCTTAGTGGGCCCCGTTAGATTGCTGACTCTTAGGGGGCCCAATCAGATTGCTGACTCTTAGGAGGCCCAGTCAGATTGCTGACTCTTAGTGGGCCCAGTCAGATTGCTGACACTTAGTGGGCCCAGTCAGATTGCTGACTCTTAGGGGGCTTCGTCAGATTGCTGACTCTTAGGGGGCCCAGTCAGATTGCTGACTCTTAGTGGGCCCCGTCAGATTGCTGACTCTTAGGGGGCCCAATCAGATTGCTGACTCTTAGGGAGCCCAGTCAGATTGCTGACTCTTAGTGGGCCCCGTCAGATTGCTGACTCTTAGTGGGCCCCGTCAGATTGCTGACTCTTAGTGGGCCCCGTCAGATTGCTGACTCTTAGTGGGCCCCGTCAGATTGCTGACTGTTAAGATACCCTTTCAAACAAAAGAAGAATTACCCAAATCGCTCCAGGCGTCATTGAGAAATCTGGGAACATACATAAAAAAAATGTTCCGACGAACTGTGAACCTCCTCCTTTTTTGAAGTCGGTTAAAAGATAAGATCTTCTTAACATTATTATAAATAAACCACTCATTATTCCTCGTTATCCTACTAGTTATTACAAATACGAAATTAAGTCTAAGTCTAATCCGTTTTTACGTCAAAACTGCTGAACCGATGTTGATGAATTTTGATACAGAGATAGATGGATCTCTAGACACGGTTATGGTCTATACATAAATCCGGTTGGGGTGGGCAAAGCCGTGGGCAAAAGCTAGTACGTCATAAAATCTATGGATTCCTACAAAAAATAACTCCAGATTGGAACAAAATTCAAACCGCCATATCTCTGGTTGGTTACGGTTTAGAAACTTATTTTTTTTTCTATGAACTTCTTAGGTAGTAGTCTAATTATGCCCAAAGTTTCATCACTGGCGAAAGAAAAAAAAATTGATGCCAAGTTCCGTACTAAAAGTTGCAAACCCCTTTATGTAGATTATTTTTTAAGAACATAGACGTTTCATAAATGTACAATGTAAGATCAATGATAAAACTGATAGTCCTGCCAGCGGCGTCCTTATGAAGCCCGACTAACAATATTTGGATTTAGGAGTGTTCTATTAAGAACCTATTCTGTTCACTTCTGCGAAACATTTTAGTCCAGTTACTCTGTTAACGACATTACCAAAAACTGGCACTAGGGTATATTTTTGACTTGTATGAATTAAAATAAACAAAAAATCTGACGAATCGATAACCTCCTCCTTTTGTGAATTTGTTTATAAAAATCCTTAAATAGCAATCAGCTGAATTAGCCAAATCGTTATTTCTCGTTTCTCAAACAGACGACTTGCTTCTTTTACTTTTTTTTTTAATACTTATCATCTTGGAGGAGCTCGTGGCTAAATAATTACAGCCGCACAGGCCGAACTTCCGGATTAAGCCGGCCTTACCGAAGATGGTCTGTGGATGGGTGACCATCTATCATAGCGTGTTTCCTCCGTGCTTCGGAAAGCACGTAAAGCCGTTGGTCCCGGCTGTTATTTGCAGATCTTTGACAGTCGTTGCTGTTAATCAGAAGCTTTAAAGTCTGACAACCAGTCTTACCATGGGGTATCGTATTACCCAGTTCCTGGATTGTGGAGGTCTGATAGGCAGTCGCTCCATGTAAAATACTGATATTCAGCTGCATCAGGCCCTATAGCCAAACAGCAAACGACAGCAGATGACAATCGTTATCGCTCAGCAGTCACTAATACATTTTCAACTTTATACCTCAGCGCGTAAAGTTGAAAATCTATTGCAGTTTACAGATCGTTTTCGTTCGTTATCGCTCGGCAGTCTTTTATAGATTTTCAACTTTATATTGCAGTTTACAGATCGTTTTCGTTCGTTATCGCTCAGCAGTCTTTTATAGATTTTCAACTTTATGCGCTAGGGTATAAAGTTGAAAATGTATTAGTGACTGCTAGGCGATAACGATTGTCGTCTGCTGTTTGGCTATAGGACCTGTTTCAACTGGAATCTGACCCCAATACAGTTGGGAAAAGGCTAGGTAAATGATGATGGTTAATTCTTATAACATTAAGTATGCTCACCGTTGAGATCCATTTCCAAGTTGTCGGTCTGTTGCAGGATCCTCTTCTTGTCCTCGATCCAGGACACAGTCTCGCGGCACTCGATGTGGAAGGTCTGTACTCCTTGGGCTGACTTGAGGTCGTCCTTCTTGGCTTCGGCCTGGGTTGAATAATTTGAGTGTTAATTTCTGGGTTAGGTGTAGTTTAAATGTAGTGATAGTGAGAGCAGTAGTGGCCCAGTGGTATCGGCCTCGACTTACGAGTAATAGGTCGTGGGTTCGAACCCCGTCAGGCGCATTACTTTGTGTAATTGATTTCAACACCACTGCTCTCAAAACGGTGAAGGAAAACATCGTGAGGAAAACAGCATGTCCTAGAACCAAAAAATTCGAAGACATGATGTGACATATACCAATACGCACTGGGCCCGCGTGGTAGATTACGGCCCACTCCCTCTCACAGAGAGGAGGCCTGTGTCCCAGCAGTGGGAACATTTATAGGCTGATGATGATGATAGTGATACAGCCGATGGCCAGCATTACTTGACCCACTTTAACATTATTCTGCCGTAGAAGATGGGTGATCATTAAATGACGCATCTTATACCGGCACCGACTGTATTACAATAGAATTGTTCATCAACCGTGACGGATTAACAATAACTTTTCTTGAAGATAATATTTTAATTCTATTCTTTCTTTGGTACCTAGATTAAAAAAAAAAAACTTTTTGAAAAAAAAGGGAACCGACTTCAAAACCGAACACAAAAAACTGTAAAATAACTTTTCTTTCGGAAGTCGGTGGCTTTGTTTTTTATTTCATTGGCTATGGCCACCGACTTCCGAAAGAAAAGTTATTTTACAGTTTTTTGTGTTCGGTTTTGAAGTCGGTTCCCTTTTTTTTCAAAAAGTTTTTTTTATTTCCCTTTTTAGTTAGTTTAGAAATTCAACAAAAATCTTCATATAATCGGCGTCTTTGAAAATCTACAATCCTAGTAAGCAACAAAAACGGATCTGTACGGGCAACTTCACGAGATATCCATTATTATTATATACTAAAACCTTCCTCAGAATGTAACAAATACTTTTCTGAAAACCGCATCAAAATCGGTTCAGCCAAACGCGAGATAATCGGGGACAAACATGCAATGGTCACTGAAAATCTACAATCCAAGAAAGCAAAAACGGATCCACGCGGGCAACGTCACGGGATATCCATTAGTGTTATATACTAAAACCTTCTCCAGAAAGTAATGAACACTTTCCTGAAAACCGCATCGAAATCGGTTCAGCCAAACGCGAGATAATCGCGGACAAACATACATACAGGTCGAACTGAGAACCTACTTTTTTTTTGAAGTCGGTTAAAAATCAACCAAAATCTTCATAATCTCGCATAATGATCGGTGTTTAATTACCCGTCAGACGCCCTTCAGAAGGATTAAAGAGGGCGGTTGAGTCCGATTGCCTCATCTCCTTTCCGCTATGGTGGATACCGGTCCTGAATGCTGGAGATTCGTCTCCCATACTGGTGTTATGACACAACTTTGATTTAAGACCAGCAGCAATTAGGTCATTGCTTCAGTAAATCTTACCTTCTGATCGCGGGACCAACGAATAATTACTGTGACCCCGAAACGTAAAGGGCTATTGAAGGTGACGTGGATTTTAGTCAGTACAAGTCTGACAGTCCCTCCTGCCCTGCCCTGGGTGGGAGGACTCATTTGATGATTTTACCACGATTAATAAACTATGTTACCTTCTCCCTGAGCGCACTCCACTTGTTGTTAAGCGCGGCCTGTCTGTCCTGTATACGTGCGGCCTGCGGGTGTTCCACGTGTATGAGTTGCCGCGCCAGTTGGTTCACTACTGCCACACGAGACGCGTTCGCGTTCATCTCCTTGTCGAAACCGTCGTATCTGGGTAAAGAATTAAATATTTTATTTAAAGTTCCTTACGAGGAGCTACTACAAGGATTCCTTACTTAGGAGCTCGTGGCTAAATAATTACAGCTGGACAGGCCAACCTTTCTGGTTAAGCCGCGCTTGCCGAGGTTGGTCTGTGGATGGGTAACCATCTGTCATAGTGAGTTCCCTCCGTGCCTCCGAAAGCACGTAAAGCCATTAGTCATTACTGTTAGTCAGTCAGAAGCTCCCAAATCTGACAACCAGTCTTACCATGGAGTATCGTATTACCCCAGCTACTGGGTTGTGGAGATCCGATAGGCAGTCGCTCCATGTAAAATACTGATATTCAGCTGCATCTGGTTCGACTGGAAGCCGACCCCAATATAGTTGGGGAAAACTAGCTTTTTGCAGATGATGACTTCCTAAAGTTTGAAGTTCCTTACAACTGTTCAACACCACGAGGCCGCCAGTAGCGAATTCGCGTTCTTACAAAATAGCTAATTTCTTATTCGCGCCATAGAAATAGAAGAACGACGCTAGAGAAAAACCTGTTTCACAGAACAATTTTCAACTGAAAGATGTCTAACAAACCTGTGCTTCATAATCTCCACATCATCAATATCCTTAGGTGGCAGCATGGTGTCGAGCATACGATCCTTCTCCGCGATCCATTGATCAGCCGCGTCAGCTTCAGCCAGCAGCTTGAACAGTGAGAGTGCGTCCAGCAGACGTTGCTTGCGCAGTCTTGCCAGCTCAGCCAGCTCGCCGTGACGTGCGTCAATGGCTGCCAGACGATCACGGACTTCGGCGCTGTTGGCGTCTGATGGACTTAGCTCTTGGGCCTGGGGGTAAAGAAAACCATGTTCAAATCGTTTGAAAGGTTCAATGCCGCAGAATGATAGAGCAGTCAAACTTATAACGGGGTGTTATAAGTTATAAGGCTGGAGTAAAAAAGCTACAAATAAAATTCTGTTTGTACCTTTTCTGCCAGTGCGGTAAAAATGATCATGGATTTGTGTCTGGACATTCCGCAAATTATGTAATTTAATGAAGCTTGTGACAATATTCAGTTTCGAGAAAAAAGAAACTCTTGAAACAGTGGTTTCTTAGTCTGTCTCAATACAATCAAATCAAGTTATTTATAACCCTTCCTTGCCAAGGAAAAATATATAAAACAAATAATAATTTGCATATATTTTGGTCGCATTTTTCTGTTCTCTTCTACTTGTCTGCTAATTGTGTAGTAAACTGTTAAATTAACATGAAAGTACTACATACCTGTTGTTTGAGCTGCTGAATGACATTGGCGTAGTTCTTGAGCTCGTCGGTGACATCCTTGTGCTTCTTCAGCAGACTCTGTACCTGAGCCTCGTCCACACCGGTATCCTCGGATGATACCAACCTGAACAACAAAACATTACATTTTTGAACTATAATTACTGTATAAATTGTACTAACGGCGTAGACCTTGCTATTCTCGTATGAGTGTGAAAGAAACAGGTCAGTTACAAATAACTATTAATAAAATTTACTCGCTCGCCGAATGCTCGTGTAAACAAGAATACATTGACTGACAGTTTTGACTACATGCCTATTATTGCCTATACAGTTTACGACTGTGCGTTATAAGACACAGTTCTAATTAGCGTGCTTAGCTAAGTTTAATATGCATGTGTTTTAAGGTTGCCGTATGAGATGTATCTTCTCTGTGAAAACTAGCCAAGTCGGACTTTAGGCTTCAATATATTATCCTAAAGAAATGTTAGTTATAAAACATTTTATGTAGTTTCAAATAAATTTCAGGAATAAGCATTGAACTTGGCACCCATTTAGGTCTCACTTCTTTTGTCGTTGAAGTTAACAACCATGACATACAAATACCGGCATGGATCTTGAGCGCTGACCTTCACCTGCGCAGAAGTGAGTTATTAGATCCCTTTGGTAGACGAAGTGAGGAACGGAGGCGGGGAAAGTGTAGTGATTGGCCCGCGTAGCGTGCCGGAGCGCATCGCGTCATAGCCGCCACTCGGGATTCGTTGTTTTGTGCGTTTTATTTGTTTTATTGTGCGTTTCATTTGTCGATAAGTGTACGATGCGCAAAGCGATCCCCACCCTTACGCCGAGCGCTCAAGAACCGTGCCGGTATCTGTACCTATATCATTATTGGACTTAGCTCTCATTACACATTTATGTTTTTGATGGGATTGACTTTTACTAATCGTTGAACTGCATCCATTAGCTCAGCGTTAAAAACATACCTAAGAGTATCCAGCATCCAGTTGTCGATGTCATCAGCGTCAGCGAACAGTTGGTGGTACCGCACGGCGGCGTCCAGTCTGTTCTTGCGGAGGGAGACCATGTCCAGCAGGTGGTTCCATTGAGACAGGATGTCGCGCAGACGGTCCTGTACACAAGTGTGGACTTTATTGTGGTGGCACTTAAGTTGTTTATGTTATGAGTGAAATAGTGATTGAATGAAAGAATTCAATGCAGATATTTTATGGATGTTCCTTACTGCAAGGCACAGCGTGTTTTCGCTTTTAAACCTATGATTTGATGAGATTACCGAATAATGGAAAATGCTATTGCGAAGATACTTAGGTCTATAGCCAAATAAGAATTCGATAGTTTTACTCGGAAACCAGCAAAACTCACAATTCAGGCTCAATGGAATTTAATTAATATAATTTGCTTCGCACCTACTCGAAACGAGTCAATGAATTTGACTCAAGCATAATTATGTAGTTTTGTCTCCCTAATGCTGAATGTGTACACAAGAGCCCATACCATAGTTTTTACTTGTTTGCTCGATCGAATAAAACCATATGTAACAACGGAGCATAAGAATCACCAAATGACCAGTCCCACACTGAAGACATTTACTTCCTCAAACATTGATTTTTATGACTACTATTAGTTGTACTAAAATGATTCTGTACCAGTAGATGTATCATTTACCTGAATACGATCAGCTCCGAAGTGTCCCTGTGAGATGAGCTCGTCTCCCACGGCGGCCACACTCATGAGCTGAGGCTCGTGTGCCTGCACGTCGGCCTCCAGGGCCTTGTGCTTGGATATCAGCAGGTACACTGGCGACAAACAATATGGGTATAACACTGGACTACATAACTAGATAAAGTTTCTTGAAATAGTGAGTGTAAATGAGGGTGTAAATGTGGGTGGATGTAGATATGTTAGGTGTAAATGTAAGTGGGTGTAAATATTAGTAGATGTATTATCTAAATGTTCGTAGATTTGATTTGTATTTTTTGGTGATAATTGTATAAGGTACGCGTGCCTAATGTGTAGTCACGTTTTGCCAGCTACGTTATGTTCTATGTAATAAATATGTATGTTTTATGACCATGTTTTTGCTATTCCTGATGGAAAAACCTAAAAAATCTGTCTGAGCTGAGTAGTCCACATAGACTTCAATAGAATAAGTATCCAGATATTGGGGCCAGCCATTATTCAAATTAAACCTATACATTTGTATGTATTTAGGTAAAGTTGATTGTAGGTAAATAACTCGGAATCCAATAGAACCAGAGTTATTGGAAACACAAACATGGGAGGGAAAACGAGGCCTCAAAACAAATAAGGTAATAGCGGCGACACGACGTCTGTATTTGACTTGCTCCCCTTCATTACAATTCAGCGACGCGTCACGTGGCCGTAATAAAAACAGACCGATATTTGTCCCGTTTCCAACTACACATATTGAATATGTTTACAACAGGAAATTACGCCTATTATCCTAGAAAATTTAGGCAGATGTATACCCACATTTCATCATCATTTTCATTTATTTATGTTTAATTTCAATGAAATCGAACCGTTGTTGAGCACAAATTAAAACTCTGGCTTGCAAATTTCTAATAAAAAAGCACTGCTGCTCTGCTCAGCTTGCAGTTGCGCTTACGATCACATAATAAAGACAAAATTAGTAATAATTTTAAAAAGAAAGCAGGAGTATTAATCAATCCTGATCCCGATCTCAATCTAGATCTAGATTGCAATTGCAAACTTTGTCTGTTACCAATCAATTGAATTATTTGCCTTTCAGAATCTTTAAGAAATCCAATCACAAGCATCCAAAGGACATAAATCAGGAAACGGATTGAGATTGGTTAGTCAATTTCTACGTGGTCTCAACCAAGGCCGAAAACACAGCTAGTTAATTTTTTTATCTTTTTTTTAAACATTGCCCCACCCTAGGAATTTCTCCTGTGTTTTGCGTGCGTCTACAAACATATAAACTCACATACACAAACACCCAGACCCGGAACAACTACTTGTAGACCATACAAATATTTTAATAATATCGCTGCTTAAATTCAAAACGGCCGCAATTCTAAATCTGACTTTTTTACAGGAGAGCCCGTCAAAGTTTTCATTTCGGTTTTTGGTTATTATTTTGATCAATCTACATTGTATATAGAGGCTTGAAATCTGCATCCGATGATATATAACACATAGTGTTATATATCATCGGATGCAGATTTCAAGCCTCTATTAGTTTGTTATTTTATTTTTTCTCTAAGTTTCACCCAGTAAATATAACATCACATAAGTCCCTTTTGATTATAAAAAATCAAATTTAATATTTTTGAATTTTATAAATAAAGCAGCCATATTATCACTTTGGAAGAGTCTCTCGCGCAAACTGTTCAGTTTAGAAAAAAATGATGCTAGTAACGTCAATATATTTTTTAAAGACCTATCAATAGATACCCCACACGTATGGGTTTGGTGAAAAAAAATTTTTTGAGTTTCAATTCTAAGTATGGGGGGCACCCCCAAAATTTGTTTTGTTTTTATTTTTCTGTGAAAATCCTAATGCGGTTCACATAATACATCTACCTACCAAGTTTCAACAGGATAGCTCTTATACTTTCGAAAAAAAGAGGCTGTGACATACGGACGGACAGTTAGACAGACATGACGAATCTATAAGGGTTCCGTTTTTTGCCATTTCGCAACGGAACCCTAAAAAGGGTGATAACACCTTGTTGAAGAATTATAGAACAATCTCACTTCTGTCCCATGCATACAAGCTGTTCTTGAGAGTAAATACGAACCGTCTCGAACGCAGGTTTGGTGACTTCCAGCCTCCCGAACAAGCCGGTTTCCGAAAAGGTTTTAGTATCATAGTTCATAGTCCACATACACACGCTCCGCCAGATTATAAAGACAGAGGAGTATAATCGGCTATTATGTCTAACATTTGTGGACTATGAGAAAGCCGTTGATTCAATCGAAACCTGGGCAGTATTGCAGTCCAACGATATCATATCGACTATTGGGATATCGAAGAGTTGGAGTGTTTATTTAGAAACGGCACCATGTCCATCCGACTTCAGGAAAAGAGCACGAAACCAATCCAATTGCAGAAAGGGGTGAGACAGGGAGACATTGTTTCTCCGAAACTGTTCACGAACGTTTCCCAACAGGTGGGCCTTAAAATGAACATGGAAAAGACAAAAATCATGTCAAATGTCCATGTGGCACCCTTACCGATTGTTGTAAAAATGTAGGCCATTGTACTACCCTTGGACAGATTGTTCAGTTAAATCCAACTTCAACAAAGAGGTCGCCCGAAGAATCCAACTCGGATGGGCAGTGTTTGGGAAGCTACGTGATATCTTCTCGTCGAGTATCTCAGTGTCTTACGACAAGGGTGTTTAAAAAGTGTGTGTTGTCAGTGAGGACATACGGCTCTGAAAAGTGGTAGTTGACTGCTGGCCTTTTAGAGAGACTAAGAGTCACTTAACGAGCAATGGAAAGAGCTAGGCTCGGAGTTTCTTTACGGAATAAAATCCGGAACAATATCCTTGTTCCGGATTTTATTCCGTTTTATTCGAATTTATTCCGGCAAACAACCAGAGTCACCGAAATAGCTCGTAAAATTTGGGAGTTGAAGTGGCAATGGGTATAATGGGTAAGCCACATTGCTCATAGAACTGATAACCAATGGCGAAGAAAAGATCTCGAGTGGCGACCACGGACCGGAAGATGTCTAATAACTTGCAGTAATGATTATTTTCACATTTTGTAATAATTCAAAAGTTCGTTGTTTACATTTTCCACTCCCAACCACTTGCCACCAAAATCGTTAAAATATCTCAACAAACAAGTTGTTCTCGTAATACTAAAAAAATAATTTCTTTAATACAAACAAAGAGTTAACAGTGTTAGTATCAACAAAGTACTCGTAACTAACTAGTGTTAATATTATGAAGACTGTGAGTACGTGCGTCACTCACTGTGACAGAATAATATTGCTCGGCTCGTCCTTTCTCCTCGATCGCCTACTCGGGTAGATCCACCGCACTTAGATAATATGTTTTTATACAGGGAGTGAGACAGGCCTGGTTTAGGTTGTAATTATTGTGTTAAGTTTTAAATTTAAACATTATTTGCATATTTGTTTATAAAAATACTGGCACAATCACCATAATTTTATATGCAAAACAGAAGCATTCCAAAATACTGCACTATTCTTTAATAGAATAATAATAAAACACGTTTTATTCAAACTCAAAATGGACATATCACAAAATACGGTACTTTTCTTTGTAAGATTATGATATACTTATAATGTAATATTAAAACAATACGGTTGTATTTCGAAATGTGGCCCTATTTCACATAACAAACGTGCGCTCCCGCTGACTGCAGGGTCGCAATCCGGAATATGGCTGCTTTGATCTGAAGTTAACCATCTAAGTGACAAAATGTAAAAAGGGCGGTTGTGTGATTTGCTCATTTCTAATGCTAAAATACTGGGTGTCTTTTTGGAATATGAAAATATAGGCAGAATAGATACGATTTTTGCTTTAAAAACGATTTGATTTTTTTTTCGATTTGCGGCCGTTTTGAATTTAAGCAGCGATATATTTACCGGTAGTAAGATCATGTCCGATGTCATCAACGGACACAATCTGTTCCTTCTCCTTGATCCAGTTCTCCTCGTCGGCCATGTCCCAATAGAACTGCCACAGCTTACGGCTGTCTTCAAGGCGCTTTCTGTACACAGAGAAAATATTGTGTGAATGACTTTTGTATGAGCAAATACATTTCATCTTCGGTTTTGATATAACTGAGAGAAAAAGAGATTGGAACACAGTGTTATATTACTGGTAGAAGCCCCTTAGAGGGCTAAAGCCTGTCGGGGTCACGGGACTGTCTCATTCTCATCAGATAACCGTGTAAAGGATACCGTGGATTTAAGTACGAGTCTGACAGTCCCTCCTGTCAAGCCCGGGGTGGGAAGACTCATTTGATGATTACAAAACGATAAAAAAATAAAATAAAGTAAGGTAAAAATACAAATAATACATTACTGTCTCTCTCTTTCTCTCTTAAACGTAGAAAACAATGTCTACACTGTGGGAATATTCGGACGCATTAATTCTGATCTTCTTAATTTGAATCCCACTGTCTGTCTGTCCCTATGTATGTTTAGATCTTTAAAACTACTCAACAGAATTTATGCGGTTTTTTTTTAAATGGATACACACTCATCACAATTCACCACATACCTTTCGACTGCTTAAAAAACCCTTTATTGTTATTGCTTTTGTTATTTTTGTTTTATTATTTATTTTTTGTCTTTTTTGCTTTAGTACGTACTTATCATTAAAAATATATAACCGCTACGTGGGGTCTGGTGACCTGTAACACAGGTTTTCCCTAAACCTTCATCAGGCACCAGCTCTCACAATGTGAACTAATGCGATGTACAATACTGTTAAGTGCTACAAATCCATTGTGAGAGAAAATAAACTATTATTATTATTATTAATCAAGAGGAACTTTTATATTATGTATATATGACGCATAATGTAGTAGAGATTGCACCCGTGCGATGCCGGGGCGGGTCGCTAGTTTTCTAGTAAAATAAAATTAAGTAAGTACCTGCGCTCAACAGCAAGATGCACAAGTTCGGCGTAAGCATTCTCGAGCTGTTGTATACGCTCCACAGTGATGGCAGGGTCACACGGACGGTACCCGCCCTCCTCTTGTTCCAAGAAGCGTTGAGATTGACCTACTACCACCTGTAGAAAAAATAGTATATTTTGCAACTAGTGAATAAAGAGCGGATTTAAAGCGAGGGCCATTATATGAATCACGAGCAAGCGAAGGATTTTAATGACTGAATCACGACCGTAGGGAGTGATTCATGATGATTGAATCACGAGCGGAGCGAGTGATTCAAATATTTAAATCCTGAGCGACGCGAGTGATTCAGGCCCTCGATTTAAATCCGTTTTATTCAAGAGTTGCAAACGATACTTTATACCATGACTACGAGAAAAAGAAAGATTTGAACGATAATATATATGTAACGAAAAAAAAAGTTTTTTTTATTAATACTGCTCCACACACACGTGGGTGCGTTTCCAAACATCTAAATTCACAATACACAAACACCCACACCCGAAACAAATAATTGTAGATCATAGTGCGAATATTTGCTCCGTGCGGGAATCGAACCCGCTTCACGTAACGAAGTAGTCCAATCGCTCAGTCAACAAATTAACATTAAAATCGGAACAATGACTTAAATTAAGAGTAATATTTTCCTAATAACACGGGGGTCGACCGCATCAATGTGTTCCAAATTCAAACACCAAAACAGTGAGTAAAAGAGCTTTTTATTCACTGTTTTCAGTGAGTAAAAGTAACTTTTTAGAGTAGGAATGGTATAATAGTATATTTTGCAACTAGTGAATAAAGAGCGGATTTAAAGCGAGGGCCATTATATGAATCACGAGCAAGCGAATGATTTTAATGACTGAATCACGACCGTAGGGAGTGATTCATGATGATTGAATCACGAGCGGAGCGAGTGATTCAAATATTTAAATCCTGAGCGACGCGAGTGATTCAGGCCCTCGATTTAAATCCGTTTTATTCAAGAGTT
Organism: Agrotis exclamationis; assembly: GCA_950005045.1. Taxonomy (NCBI): domain Eukaryota; kingdom Metazoa; phylum Arthropoda; class Insecta; order Lepidoptera; family Noctuidae; genus Agrotis; species Agrotis exclamationis. Next base: position 15,438,861 of record OX465432.1, read on the forward strand.
GCAAACGATACTTTATACCATGACTACGAGAAAAAGAAAGATTTGAGCGATAATATATATGTAACGAAAAAAAAAAGTTTTTTTAGTAATACTGCTCCACACACACGTGGGTGCGTTTCCAAACATCTAAATTCACAATACACAAACACCCACACCCGAAACAAATAATTGTAGATCATAGTACGAATATTTGCTCCGTGCGGGAATCGAACCCGCTTCACGTAACGAAGTAGTCCAATCGCTCAGTCAACAAATTAACATTAAAATCGGAACAATGACTTAAATTAAGAGTAATATTTTCCTAATAACACGGGGGTCGACCGCATCAATGTGTTCTAAATTCAAACACCAAAACAGTGAGTAAAAGAGCTTTTTATTCACTGTTTTCAGTGAGTAAAAGTAACTTTTTAGAGTAGGAATGGTATAAAATGAATTGTTGTACAGCTCGCTAAATAGTCACCTTACCCAAGTTACACAATACGCATCGATGCGTAATTTACACATACTGAACGAATGTTATGTTCCTCACAACCAACGACCATTTATATCTAGATTCCTAATCACAGGCGACCGATGTCTGTCAACACATTAGGTAAAAAAGTCTTATAACCGTCGTGACTCGACCACTCCTGTGAGTCCCCTCGTCGCACTGACCTTGAGTTAGCCAATCAGAACGCAGTACCCCGTCCCGTTAGCCAATCAGAACGCAGTACCCCGTCCCCCTCGCTTACGTCGTAGCTCAGCGACTTGGCAGAATATTTTCGTTAGTCAGATCGTGCATGAGGCATCTAGATATAAATGGTCGTTGCTCACAACGGTCTGCGAGTATAACGCACCTGGCGTAGTACTCGCAACTGTCCTGTGTGTCACCCAAATAACTGTCTTACAAAAACACCTTTGCCCTGGAATGCAGAGGGTACTGCAAAAGGCGAGTTTATGACCGTAAGCGTACATACAAATACCGGCATGGATCTTGACCGCTGACCTTCACCTGCGCAGAAGTGAGTTATTAGGTCCCTTTGGTAGAGGAATGAGGAACGGGGGCGGGGAAAGTGTCGTGATTGGCCCGCGTAACGTATCGTAGCGCATCGCGCCATAGCCGCCATTCGGGATTCGTTGTTTTGTACGTTTTATTTTGCGTTTCATTTGTCGATAAGTGTACGATGCGCAAAGCCATCCCCACTCGTACGCCGAGCGCTCAAGAACCGTGCCGGTTACTGTACCTTGACCCTCTCTCCCAGCACGTTGATGTCAGCCTCGACGAGCGCGTGCTTCTGCAACAGATCTTCGACGCCCATCAGATGTTTGCCATAGTCGTCCGTCAACAGACGCATCTTGATCTCCTCCATAGAGTCCAGGATGTAGAGCATCTCCTGTTAGTGGAAGATATTGGATTAATATCAAGATAAAATTACTAGAATTTGAGGATATTGTTTTGTGTGAAGGGTGATTCGGCACCAGTTTGTATAAAACAATGGGTACTGAACATCTTTTCTGTGCATGTAATTTTAGAATGTGTGCTAGTTTTGTAACTGACCAGATTTGTGGAATTTATTTAGAGATCTGATCTCTCATCTCTTTTTGTTTTATCTCTGCAACGTTATTACGACAGAAAAAGGATTGACTTTCTCGGGAGCTAGTTAAATAGTATAAACGTTACGATTTCCAAAAAAAAATCAGAATCACTTTTGGAATAGTCAGATTTCCATGATTGGGGCGTTTTTCTTGTTGATTGCACTTGTAAACTTTTTTTATAGAATGTTATGTAACTTTGATAAATGTGATTGGCTAACACAAAGCAAATTCTCACAATAAAACAATAGCCGTTTTTGGAAAGATCATCAGATCAAATGGATCCATCAAGGCTATATTTCACGGGGACACCATGGCGATGCAAGTAGTCGCCGCTACCAATAAAATGTATTAATAACTTTTTAAGAGAGCATTCACCTAGATTCCGATTTGTTGCGCAACCATAAATACATTTTCTTGGTAGCACGACCTGGCTGCACTCAATGTTACCTATAGTACCATAGATAGCAAGTCCACCGACCTGGAAGTTCTGCTGCAGCTGCAGCGACAGCTCCAGCCTGGCCCGTCGTGCCCGCAGCAGCTCCAGCAGGTACGCCCACAGACGGAGCACGTTGTCGCGACGAGCGCACACACGCTCCATGTCGTGGTATCTGGAGGAAGGTGACGGGTTTAAATTGGGGAGGAAAAACAAGGATCTGATATCTTTGTAAATCGAAAGACTAGACTTCTTCTACAGATTGGAAATGTGACTATGATACAAGAATTTTCTCTCTCCCTTACGCGGCCCGCCTCCTCCTTCGTGAGCATGACTGCTTCGCAGAAGGAGGCGACCGCTTCCCACTCCGTCTCGCCCCGCAGCATGGCCTCGACTAATGCCGGGCGCGAGAGGTATCCGCCTATCGCTGCCGTGAGGACACGGTGCACAGTGTTTTATGAAGACCATTTTTCAGACATGGCTTTTTTATGTAAAAATCTGATAGTTTAAGTTATTTAGATGCATTATTTTGTGTCCCCATTTCACTAGCATGTTTAGTTATTGAGATAGAATTTTTTGAAAATCGTCTTTTTTGCAACCAGCTATTTAGAAAAAAAATCATTTCTCTGAAACTAAATATGATACGCAATTATGACCTTAGAAACATCGACGGCTTTTTTTATGTTGCATATTTTAGAGTACAAATAAACTTAAGGACTTCCATAGATCCGGACTTATACGAGGTTTTTCGTTTTTAGATTTTATTTTTTTTCTCAGTAATTTTGTCGAATTTGGAAAAGTTATTTATACTGAAATTATGCCCTTTATCTTCCCTACGCACCACAAAAATACCACATCCCAGTTGCGTGGAATGTAGAAGTTATACCAAATCAAACAAAAATACAGGCCTAGGAACATGAAATTTTGCAAATGGTTTCTTTTTTAACCGACTTCAAAGAGAAGAAGGTTTTAGTTATGTTCGGTTGGATGTGTTTTTTATTTTTTCTGTATTTTCACCGATTTCTTGGTCAATTATGGACCGATTTTAAACCTTTTTTTGTTTGAACGGTTATACTTTCGATTTGGTCCCATAAAAATTTTGTTATGATCTGATAATGACTTTCAAAGAAGCCTAAGTTTAATAGTCGAAATTCTAATGACCAATACATCCCATCAAATAAAAATTTATTCATTGTAATTCCGATTCGAAAGTGAAAACCCAAGCAAAAACAGTTTATTTAGAAGAACTTCTACATTCCACCCAATTGGGATGTGGTATTTTTGTGGTGCGTAGAGAAGATAAAGGGCATAATTTCAGTATAAATAACTTTTCCAAATTCGACAAAATTATTGAGAAAAAAAATAGAATCTAAAAAAGAAAAACCTCGTATAAATCCGGATCTATGGAAGTTCTTAAGTTTATTTGTACTCTAAAATATGCAGCATAAAAAACGCCGTCGATGTTTCTAAGGTCATAATTGCGTATCATATTTAGTTTCAGAGAAATGATTTTTTTTCTAAATAGCTGGTTGCAAAAAAGACGATTTTCAAAAAATTCTATCTCAATAACTAAACATGCTAGTGAAATGGGGATACAAAATAATGCATCTAAATAACTTAAAATATCAGATTTTTACATAAAAAAGCCATGTCTGAAAAATGGTCTTCATAAAACACTGTGCGGTGGTGCTCTGCCCAAGCAGGGCAATCCTGCACCGTATGCTCCACTTTCCTCCGGGCGATCTGAGCAGTGGTGACACCCAGGCGTGTCTTCCCTCCCTATCAGACACAGGTACTTCCCGAAACTTTCGTGTCTGTCGAGGACCTGCGTCATGCGGTAGGTCAGGACGCCGTCACGCATATCCAGCCACTCCTCAAACAGGGGTCTTACCGCCGCGATTGCGACGTGCCCGTTTTCCTGTCCCTTAAACCATTCTTTCACAGGAAGTTATTTACTATTGTATTTAACCTATTTTATAGACATTAAAATTTACTAAGTACCTTTCAGCCTGCAATTCAGAGCAGACAGCCACAACGGCCTGTACGCGCTCCTCGTACGCAAAGATATCGGTCTCAATAGCCTCATGTTTCTTAGCGGCCGCCTCGACAGCCGCGAGGTCGAAACCGAAGTTGTCCTGACTGACCAGGCGCTGGTTCTCAGACAGCCACGTCTCACGCATCTGGGCTTTGCGGTTGAATCTGTGAAAGGAGAAAGTATTAGATGGCAATTTTAAGTAACGTTGCCCCACAATAGAAATTTGTTGTGTCGTGGGTGCGTTTACAAACATAAAGTCACATACACATACGCCCAAACCAGGAACAACTACTTGTACAAATCATACAAATGTTTGCTCCGTGCGGGAATCGAACCCGCGACACTCAGTGCAGCAGTCCAATTGCTCAGTCACTGCACCGACCATGCCGTCGGATATAATGTCATGTGTTCGAAGTTGCGTATGTAATCTGTTCGTGTCGGTTTGATAAAACTTTTTTTTAAACTCGTTGTAAAGCAATTTGCGACTACACCAAATAAGCAATCAACCATTTACTATTTACTAGTAGAAAAGGTTACAATGCTTTCTTGCAGCATATTTATAAATGTCATTAGATTAATATTTCACATAAATATCAAAACAGCGCATTGCGACAAACATTATTTTAGCTGTTTTTTTTTTTGCACCATTGTAATGTATGTTTTAAAATGACTTATCCGTCTTGTGAAACTGCATTTTTGAGATTGACCATAACCACTGTAAAAGGGTCTATTCCATCACCTTTTTTTTTACGTGGTAAAATCATCATTCTATCACCTTAGGGTACTTAATATTCTCTCATATGCCTCTAAGAAGTATTAAAGATCACTAAGCATTTAATATTCCGGGGTCACGGGACTTATCTCATTACCGTGACCCCGGAACATAAAGGGCTATTGAAGGACACCGTGGATTTTAGTCAGTACTAGTCTGACAGTCCCTCCCGCCCTGCCCTGGGTGGGAGGACTCATTTAATGACTTTACCACGATAAAAAAAAAAGCATTTAATAATAATACCTGGCAGCAAGCTGCTCCAATTTCTCTTGTCTGATGAGTTCCTCTCTAAGCGCCAGTTCCCGTTCATGTTCAGACTTCTCGAGTCTCTCCCACGCGCGGTTGATGTCGTGGATCATCTTGCCTTCGCGAGGAGTGTACGGCTTCTGGTTGGCAGCCCGCATGCGGGATTGTAAGGTGAAGAGAAGTACTTCCAGGTTACCTTTCTCGACGAATCTGAGGAAGAAAGGTAAGATTAAGATAAAGCACAGGCATCTTCTTTAAGAATAAAGCTAATTAAGTAATTAAACTAAGATCCCCATTGTTGGGACACGTATTTCGTCTCTTCGAGAGGAAATACGCTGCCCATCTCATTGAACATGTGGACGTGGGTTAGTATTTTCCACATTTCTCTTAGCTTTGGTTCTAGAACATGCCTGTTTCCACAAGATATTTTCTTTTACAATTTTGGGAGCAAGGTTAAGATAGATAGAATAATAAAATAGTAATAATAATAATATAGATAGATAGAATAATAAAATCATAACAATGCGCCTGCAACATTGTACGAGCACCTACAGGCATTGTTTACCTTCTCAGAAATGAATGAATCGTGTAAGCAAAACGTAAAATTAGAGTTGTTTATTTTTACTCCCATACGAGCTCAATGAAAAAAAGTTTGTTTTTGACTCTGTTTATAGCAGGAGTTTACAGGGCCAAGTACTTGAAAACCCTGGTACGTTTTTAGTGAAACCAAGGAAATGCTGGCCTTGAATAAGCTAAACAAAGAGTTGCCCAGTTGCGTTCGGAAACTCATACGCAGGAAGTGAGTTCCACTCTTAGTTTACTTACTTGGGAGGTTTCTCCACAGTGCGGTAGTTAGCGAACTGAATAAGTTGCTGACGTACGCCTTCGAGTGAGTTCGCGAATGTTCGGTCGCCGAGCGCTTCGATGGTACGCTCGATCCATTGCAGGAGATCGCTGAAACATAAATATCAAGTTAGTAACGAAAAATTATAATATCTATACCTACTATACTACATCTATGGTAAACTATATTGATAACATGGTAGATAGATTGCATTTCCACAACCTTTTGTGGTTTAATTACTATCTATTAAACCATACAGGACGTAACAATAACCTATTTGCAGAACCGAATGCACATCATATGCAGCCTTGACTGAATATCAGTATTATTCAACAACATATTAAGTTTTGTTTTTTTAAACCTCGACCTACTCTCGACCCCGACCTCAAACTATTCCTGTATCAAGAAAAAGAAACATTTTTTTAAAATCTGACAGTCCACACAAATGATTATTTAGTTGAGAAATAGAACCTGCATCTCGTAGCCTAGAAGCCAATCAGATACTACGCTACCTTCCTTTGAAAATGCTAAATTCTTCCACTTGTTCCACATGTACCAATCACCATCGCATTTTTCCTGGTATCACGGTATTTTCTAAGGGAGCTTCTCTATGACGCGATGCGACGAAATTCGACCAATTCCAACTACAAGTGAAAATCATCCTTACCTCTACGACATAATGTCATAAAACGTGCGGTTATCTACGGGTAGATGAAAAACAAAACACGATCGCCACGACGACGTCAAGTCAATCGAATTGCATCATTATATCGTAGTAGCAAGGACGATTTTCATTTTTAGTTAGTAGAAATTGCATAACGCACGTATCGCGTCATGAGTAAAGTCCCTTACAGACATTGTTTCGTTTCGAGTGAATTTTGAAGCCATGGTAACTTACCTGGTGAGCGACTCGTACTCCTGCATCATCTTCTCGTTCTCCATGGCGATGCCGACCACCTTGCCGATCCTCTTGCCCTGCACCGTCTCCTGCTTCATCTTACTGAAGTAGTGGTAGTACGTCACCACGTAGGTGATGATTGACTTCTCATCGGGGTGGTCGACGGCGATGTCTGCAGAGAAAGTAACGGTGTTAATGGATTTGAGACTTTAAAGAGAGGCTATAAGATGTAACGTCATGGAAGAAATGTGGTCTGTCTCAGGGAGATAAATTTAGCATCATTTTATTGTTTGATATGCTGCAGTTCTACCAACAACATCCAGTTGGTTCTTGCAGGTAGGTTACAATTTCATTTGCGTTATCCTGTCCCAGTCAAACCCAGGAAGACGCTGAGTCATGACCACCATGACTGCGTATACTAATCCCAAATTCCCCGGTCTTATCCCCAAAGACCGAGTGTCTTTTGAAGGTTTCCCCCCGATAACTAAAATAAAAAGGATGGCCTGTATTATATGTATAAAAGTGTCAATTTAAAAAACCTATTTTGCTGTCGATACCCTTGGTAGACCCTCAAGCCTCAGCCATGTTTGGTAAACTAGCATGTTTGTGTAACTAGCAAGTTTTATTCAGACTTCAATTTGAATACAATATTTTTCTATGCGTAGAACATATCGTCACGGTAAACAGCAGATGATAATTCACCTTTACAAGTAAAAAAAAGTATGTTTTAAAGCTTACCTTCAGCATCCAAAAGTTTAGTAAGTCCAAGTTTCTCCTCAGCAACATTGAAGGCATTATTGAGGTTATGCATAGGATTGCTTCTATGCAGCTTGTCGAACTGGATCAGGTCGGGCCTGTGCTTGTGAATGATGGCGTTGAAGGCCAGTCCATCACGCCAGGAGGTGGTGAAGTTGCGCACGTTGACATTGTTGTAGCCAGCTGTCTTCATTTGGCACCACAGGAGTAACGCGTCCTTCGCGGACTTGGTCTCCTTGTTGTCTGTTTCTTCGATTGTGATATCTTGGATCTGTTAGAGAATTTGTGTTGTTAGGACAAGGAACATAAGTGAACTAGGGTTTTGTGGGATTGTTAATATAATAAAACTGACTAATAACTGGGCCTCTTAAGGGCGCGTAACTAAAAGTAGGCAACGTCGCAAATAGCTGTCAAATATTTACAAGTTTTAATTAATTTGGCAAATTTACTGTATTAAAATAAGAAATATGGCTCTGTAGTGCACTAAAACATTGATATAGGAATGCAATTAATACACTGAATTTGACGTTATCTCCGTTTCAGGTGTAAAAAAGGCATTTGGAAGGTTTCCAAATACTTTTTTTACATCTAAAACTGTGTAATATTATGTATTATATTGCATTCCCTGGCAGATGGCCGATGGGGTCGAATAGTGCTAGAGTGGACACCGCGGATTAGCAAGCGCAGCGTAGAACGTCCACCAACGAGGTGGACAGACGACCTTATAAAGGTCGCCGGAAGACGCTGGATGCAGGTCGCTTCCAACCGGTATATGTGGAGATCTAAAGGGGAGGCCTATGTTCAGCAGTGGACGTCCTATGGCTGATATGATGATGATGATGATGATTGCATTCCCTTATCAATTTTTTAGTGCACTACAGAGCCATATTTATTATTTCATAACCCTTACTGTTTTCTTGTACTTTTTTTAACTCCCATTATTATTTAGCGATAGGTTCGCGTTTGGCCACTTCTTGCCAGGCGGTTAGCGATGATGTTGTGATGATGACGTTGTACTGTGAAGCACGCTTGCCTATAAGTAACCTATACTTAAAATGTAGGGAAAAGGGTAAGTAGCATAGTACGGGTTCTGAAAAATACGGATTGAAGCACTTTCTGGATGCAAATTATTTCTGTTAAATTAATGAGAGCGCGATTATGTCAATAAGGTTATTATTTATTTATTTTATTATATTATTTATTTAGAATTTCCTTCCCTATTATGTATCAGTACAAATAATTGGAAACGGTAAATAATTAATCCTCAGTTTGTGATGGTGTTAGGGATATTGGACCCATAATATTTCAATCAAAAGCATACATTCCACAAAAATAAATAATTTGAAGTATGATAGGTATTTTGTATAACTTAAAAATAAATTAATAGCGCCATTTTCCCTGAAGGATTATACCAGATGGTACTAGCGACAATTTGATGCTCTAATCAACTCCATAAATCAACAAAGTTGATATAAAATACACAAAAAATAGCATAACATCTTATATGTGGTCTATGATATAAGTTATTATTACATCTTATAGGGAAGGTGTTGAGTCTAGTATAATTGATAATATTATTAAAACTTTTAACAAATGTCTAGCATCACTGCGCACATAAGACAATGCCACTTACGGTGCATCCACACCGCCGGTAACATTTGTGGAGCAACAAAAGGCAACACGGTAACATTCGGCAACATTCGGTAACTTTTGTGGCTCCTTGCTACTATTTGTTGATTGTTACTCATCCACACCGCAGTAACATCCGACAACAAATGTTGCCGTGTTACTGTATGTCGAGTAACGTTGCTCGACAATCGGCAACATTGTTAGATAATGGGGGTAACATTGTTACCGAATGTTGAGCAACGTTACTCGACTTACAGTAACACGTCAACACTTAGTAACATTAAATAACATTTTGTTGGCGGATGTTACCGAATGTTGAGCAACGTTACTCGACTTACAGTAACACGTCAACACTTAGTAACATTTCGTTGGCGGATGTTACCGAGCAACATTTGGAAACGTTGAGCTACAAATGTTACCGGCGGTGTGGATGCACCGTTAGGGTTGTACCAAGATAATTAACTCGGTTTTTGCTAGTCAGAGATCATTAGAGGCACTACTTAGTATTGATTTTATAGTTGCCCTTACTTGTAGGTCATGGAATGTTATAGGTACGGCAGACCGCACGTCAGTTTACATTAGGCTAGCTCAAGGGCAAAGCGTTACACCACTGACCTACAGTATGCCGTAGTTTAGTTATAAGTCTAAGTACCCACTAAATGATATGGCAAACGATTTTTTAGAAAACAAACAGTAATACATTCTTTCAGACCATAAGATAACCCTTACATTTAATCCTCGATATGATCATTTTAACGTTTCACAGCTTCATTAAAAGCCAAAGTTTCCTTCAAAGAATTAACTTTAACTTGACCATTGATATTGGATCAAATGTGTTTTTTTATCTAAATTACAGATTTAGAAGGATTTGTTTCCCCAAAAAATTGTGGGGCACTTTTACACTAGACAAAAGTAAGAAACTGACTGTACAGACACCAGCACATACCCATACGACGCCGAACTACCCTAATCTATCAAATTCTCCAAGTCGAAAATGTATCTTCTTCTTTTGTGATAAAGTGGAAAATGAATTTGATAGATTGGAATAGACTGATCAGATAATTTTAATTACCTGGAAGCGCAGGATGATGGTCCAAATAAGACCAAGACTAAGTCTGGGGTTGCCATCGACGATGTCGTGGGATCCCATGTTCTCCAAATGCACGCGTTGTTCGCGCAGGAACTGCAGTGCCTTATCCACATTCTCCAGACAGTGGATACGCATCTTGCCTTTTGTTGGACGAGGCTGCAAACAGAAATAAACCTTTAGAAACATTGTTTTAAGGACTATAATTATAATTTTCATCATTTCGTCGTTTCTAACCGTCAGGTAGACCGACAGCTAGGTTTGAAGGTACAGCGAAGATCTTAGCAGCAATCGAGTGTCTCTGGAAAGGCTTAAGTGTTGTCAAGCAGAGAAGGTCTATTCTCAGTAATACGTCAATGCTGGCTGAATGGATAGTTAGGAGCGTTTTTAAAGTAAATCATAACATTTCGAACTTTTGTTGCCATGCACACACATTTTCATTTTTGCTTCATGTCCTAAATAAGAGAAGTAAGTCATACGTGATTCCTTTCATGTAAATACATCAATGCGATATTTTGACAGAGCCTATCTTTATCCAATAATCATATCGGACATTGCAGGGATAATCAAAACTGAATTTTATCTACACTTTATTCATGCAAGCTATGAAGGTGTGCAAGGTGTGACGCAACAAGCCTTATAGTATCTTAGCTAGTGATTAAGACAATCCAACAGAAAGGATATACGCGAACTGCATGAAGCAGTCAATCGACCGTTATAAGATAGGACTGCATAGCAAACTACAGTCTTATACATTATAAAAATACACGGAAGTGCTCGAGCAGTGGAACTGCTTCAATAGCAGTTAATATCGACTGCTGGAGCAATCAGCAGTGGCAGCAATGAGCAGTCGATGTTCGTTTGATCAATGACTAATTGCTCGAGCAGTCCGTGTTTGGGCAGCTCTTAGAGTAGATTAGTATTTCTACCTTTTTCTTTTATTACTTGGTTCCATAAATTGCTATGAAGCCGAAACCTATATGGGAGATTGCGTGACTCCAAGCAATGCTAACTATCAGATAGGAATAAACGTTATAAAGTCGCATTAAATGAAAGGTGACAGGCGCGTGATGTTTGTCACGACGGACCGACCGTCGTCGACGGTTTCAATACGATACCATTAATCATGGCTTCGCGCTGTGGTTCAGTTTAATTTTATTCGTGAGACGATCAATTCGTTGTTAGAGTTCAAGTGTATAGGACGTTGATCACAGTGAGTGGGTAAAAGATACACTCTTAGGAGGAAATCACATTATTTCCGCGGAATCGGACTGACCCGGTAAGATAGGGTTTTATGTCCATGAAATAAAATCGTGGTAGATTACGGCCCACTCCCTCTCACAAAGAGGAGGCCTGTGTCCCAGCAGTGGAAACATTATAGGTCTGTAGCGGACATAATCTACTACAAAAAGAACAGCAGCGCCATCTATGCAGAGACTGATAAACTAAGAGTCTACATCGCGCAATCAAAGTTATCCTCGACATTAGAAGACATAGAATATTCCAACTATGAATGTTGGGCAGAAAGCCCACCAGACACAACACCCGTCTGGTCGGAAGGTACCTTCCTTTTCACCGGGTATCGAGAAACTTTCCACTCTGTTCCTCCTACCCCCAAAGGTCCATGATGATGAATAAAAGCACATAGTCCGATGTCGAGTTACGTCGTTCGAACTAAAACGAGGTGAACTACTGGATGGAAATAAAACTTTTTTTGCCCGGCTTTAGAAGATTCCGAATCATTTAGCAGTGTTGCTCCTTACTTCTACTAACTAATACTCTAACATGTCTTTATGAAAAACTGAAGTTCATAAATGAGGAAAAAACACATCATTTATTTACGGAAAACTATCTTGCACCGAAACGTGTTTGCATGTTTCTGGAGACCTGCATTGTGCCTAGGACGCCTGCATGGATCGTAAATAACAGAACAGAGGACGATAAATTATGCAGTTTATGCTGCAAGAGAAGCAAGTCAAGTACGGTCAGGGACAAAAGTTTGTGTGAAACAGTTAACAGCAGACAATAAAAATTACTTTTGAATTTTGTTAAGTGAAAAGTGGCAAAAATAGGCGTGTGCCAACAGTGCCCAGGCACAGGGCGTAGACCCTGAAGAGGGACAGAAACTACCAGTAGGTACAGGACCACATTTTGTCAGGCCAGGGCGCAGTTAAAGAAACTCACAATGGGCGCATAAAACGCTAGTTACGGCAATGTAAGTGTCTAAAAAAGGAAAATTAGAATAATTTCTGTTTATCTGCCTTTGTATTTAATTTTGGAGATACTGGTTTTCACAGTATCAGCTAATAAAACTTTAATGATCAAGAATTACACAATCATCTTTCAAATTGTAGACACCTCGTGTGATAACATCGCATTGGTATTTATTTACTTAGTGTTTAACTTTTTGCCCTTGACTGTACAACAATATTCCAAATACATTTCGGCTTGGTCGCGTCGCCAAAGCCTGGATAAAGTCCGGTTCTACGGGTCGAACTCCGAAGCTGGCTATTGTTTGCTTTTTATACAACACACGTAGGTATAAGAACTTGAATTTGAAACTTGAATACAATGTGAAGAACTACATGACTTAGACTTAGACTGTTTTGTTCTACGGGTGATCGCTTCGAGATGAAATTTTGGCAAAATAATTAACAGACTTTTAGGCTGATGACATCAGTAGTTGGCGTCAAATGATTTAATTATCTTGTTATGAAATACAGTCTTTGCAAATGGCAGCAGCAGCCTCGACAAAACTTTATGTCAAAGCTCTTAGAGATCACTGCGGTATGACAGACTTGTAAATGGCAGCAATAACTCAACTTATCTTTGCAAGACATTGCCATTAAACGTGGCAACGTCGTCGCCGGTCTCCCTGGGCATAATACCATTTGACAAAAAAGATTTGAGGAGTTGAGTTATCATTTATTGTCTGCTTAGTACTTTATTTTATTGTTTTATATACCTACCAAGTTAAACTTTAGTTTAACAAAGTATCCTTCGTAACTTTACCCTAAAATAAACAAAATAACTATAACAAAGTCAAATAATGATAAAGATTATAAAATCTCATCACTATCTCCACGGTTCACATAACCTTTCATACTGTCCGTTTATCGCCATTAAAATTCTGAAGCAAAGGAAATAAAAAACGTAACTAGAAGTAGTTTTACGTCCTCGTACCAGTTTTCAACTTTATAGGTTCACACAGGCCATAAGATGAGATTTATGAGGACATGAAAATAGTTTTAAATAGGGCTTGGCAGCTTTACGTTCCTTTTATTGTCAGTTCCACAGTGCGGAAAATAGGGGTGTGCCCAAAGTGCCCAAGCACAGGGCGCAGACCCTGAAGGAGCACAGAAACGGCCAGTCCAGCACCACAAATTGGCCAGACCAGGGCTCAGTTAGGGCGCATAAAAGGCTAGTTACGGCACTGGTTCTGTATAAAGCTTTCATGAAGATTCATGATTAAAATTGCCGTGCTGTACCTACTGAATATGAGTTTGGGTATCAGTTTCAGGAGGGATTTTTTCCTTGCATTAGAGTTAGCTAGTCCATCATACCTAACCTTACATACCTACATCCTCAATTCCAGTTATACATATACACAATAGTAAACTTATCATGATTCATGCACTACCATTGTTTTAAACGACTATTGCTTAGTCTGACCAGATGAAACAGTAGGCATTCAACTTTTATTATATTTTTCCAATTCAATTGCCTTTCATAATACCAAGTCTAATTATTTTATAAATGTACCTGAGCGAAGCTATGGCGTATCGCTAGCTTTCAACATAGTGTTCAATGAAAATGAATTACCCACAATAAACTCATTATTTCATAATCATATAAAGTTCAAAGCATGCATTGTACCTAATAACATGGCTGTATAAGTTTACTTATCTCACAGAAAATACAATAGACCATAACTATTATGCGGTACTTGAGGTAAAAGATTTAGGTTTCATAGTGGGAGTAATGACACCAATTAAGCCTCATTAACGCTTTAGTGAGTGGGTTTGTAACTACTACCTCTACAGATTACACGAAGAAGGAACTTGGCTCGTATTATCCTGGAACTTTAGACGAGAAAAGTTAGGGGTGGCGCTTTGTGAAGTTTTAAAGTGATCTTAACGCCGCAGGGCCGCATTAACACAACTTGGCTCTATGAAACTTTTTGGTGACATCAAGGAGTAAAGCCTCCTCACATATCAGGGCCGTGCACGGGACATGGACGGACCATACTTCGCTAAGAGCTCAAATATAGGTGCGAACATTTTATATAAACTCGATCAACACATCGGTATCAGGGACAGGCGACAGAGCTCCAGTGTTGGCGATTATTCGAGGCACGGACCATGATTTTTATATGTAGATAGATCTTAAACCAAAGTAGGTAGCGACATTGCCGCTGTCACTATTTTCATCAAGTTTACGAGTACATAGAAACCATTTGATCCTTTGCGGTTTTCCAATACGATATAGTGACAATTCCGGTGTAATTTGCGGTTGCTTTTGGAAGGTCACATTAAAAAGTATTTAGGCACACTACTAAAAGATAGCACAGAATCAAAATCAAAGATAGCACAGAATGGATAAAATAGAAGTCAAAAAGTTTGCATCTTTTCTTATAAAATCTAGCCTAATAGCATAAATCTAGAGTTGAACGCGCTAATCTCAGGAACTACTGGTGCGAATTGAAAAAATCTTTTTATGTTGGATAGTCCATATATCGAGGAAGGGTATAAGCTATATAACATATCGCTACGACCGATAGGAGACGAGCAGAGGGAGTGAAGCCACGAAAAACAGCTAATCTTAGATATTGTAGCAATGTTTCTAGGTAGGTACTGCCCAAGCAACAGTTACCATCCGCCTCTGACTAGACGTGCTAAACATGGCTTGAAGTGACGCTAACGCAATTAGAACTGCTACGTAAGATACCGATTGAAATTCAAAAGGAAACTGTACATTGTAATGATGGTGGAGCAAAGCAGCAATTTTACTGCTGACTAATTTTAAGATCTGATGCTGCCAATTAGCTAATGTTTAAGTATGTGATATTTTCTTCGTTTGCCGATAAACGTGGTTACTCTCTTAGAGTCGAGTCTCGTCACGGCTAGGTCGGAAAAAGAGCTCTATGACCCATGTAAGCGAAAATGCCGATATCTACATATTTTCTGGCCACACTACTAGATGAACATCGGAATATTTGCTTTCAAATTCGAAGATCTTTTTCGTGTTAGATAATAATTGTGGTCACTGCCTCGTCAAAGCTAATAGATGATATTAAAACATCTATGTTACTAGTTTTTGCAGTTTTAATTAAAATACCCACCAATCTCTCTCCAGAGAGCACCTCGAGCAACTTGATGAGTTGCTTGCCATCCCTCATGTCCACGTACAGGTCGCCGATACGGCACCCGACGCGCACCAAGTGAGAGTTCACCCATTTTTGAAAAGTTTTCTTCTGCACACTTTCTCGTTCGTCTGTCAAGAAACAGTATTTGTTAGTTATACATACATAATAAAACAAGACCAAGTAAGAAATAAGTAAAATTGATGTGGACCCAGAATCGTCCCTTGAGATACTCCCTACGAAGATTTACAAAAGAAGCTAGAAACAGTGCACAAATAACATTACTTTCGACGCGTGACTCAAAAAAAGCCCAAGGGAAGACACTAAAATTAAAGAAACTTATAAGTAAACGAAAATGCCCTTAAAGACGGACCTGAAAGCCAAAAGTAATGCACATAATAAACAACACTCATAAAAATTAAAGGAAAACGATAAAAACAAAGTAGGGAATGTTAACACATTAACCGCCAGTGGGGACGACCGCGCCGCGGCGACCAGAGAGCTGGCTTCGCGGACCGAGTCTCCGGCAGTGGAGGCTGCAGCCCGTCCGGGTTCGGTGCTGACATCGTAATAACTCACACGACAATACTCCAAGAAGGTGTTGGGTTCGGAATATAATATGTGTAATTCGAGATATGGATCAGATTGCTATTCGCACGCTTCAGAGCGGAAAGTACAGTCCTAGATGTGCAGGGTGTTGTTCTACAGTATCTATATTTTTTCTTGATAAAAATGTCATCATCTGCACATCTTCAACAATAAATTGCTTAAAATTGTGCGGTCACTCCCAAAAATCAAGTGATAACAGTAACACTCTGTCATTATGGTGCAAAAACAGATAGATGATTGGCATGGTAACACCAAAATTAAATGAAATTAACATTTTCAATAAATAGATTTCCTATTAAATTCCAATTTATATAATAATAGACTTACAAGGAAAATCAGGAAGGAAACTCTGAAGTTTACAACATAGAATGACATGTTAAATATTTGTTCTAAAAACTTCTGTTGTTAAATTTATGTTGGAATTAAAATTGACTACCACCACTTATCTGTCATCCGATCCGGAGAGGAAGAAAACAAAATCCAAAATGATGCAATCCAAATAAGGCACAGCACTGAGAGACACTGATAACTTGATAACACAACACTACAAACCTCTGAGTTCTATCACGACCTTGTCATAATACACTTCTAAACCAGGCACTTCAATATCTACTCCTTTTTTTATCAGCTCATATCCCTCGGTGGATGTCATGTCGCCAGCGACTAGCGGCGACTGAACCAACGTACCAGGCAAAAGTCGAGAAGAATTAGAGCGACAAAATTCAACTACCACTGGACAAGGATATTCGATACCAATGCGCCAGATGTCGACAACATAAAGCAGGTTTTAATTTATTAGCACATTCGTTACACTATTGATAATAATGTTTCCACACTATATGTTAACAACTGAAACTGTACGACACACAAAATCAATTTTTAACAAAATTATTGCCCAGGTTACGGCTAAAACGGTAAATCGTGATTGGTTCAGCGAGAAGATTCGGTTGAAGTAACAGATAACAGTTTTCATGAATCGATAAGCGTGAGGTATCGAAGACTAGGTATCTGATAGTTCATTGAATGCTATTTGGACATTTGTAATTTTATTTGATGGATTGCAGCAATTTTGACCAATGGTTTGATACTCCGTGTATTATACGGAAAAACGGATGCTGCGGTCAGCGTTGTCCGATAAGCTGCTTCATGGTGTTATAAAACAACTACAAACAATGGATGATACAGCTTATATAATAAAATACTAGTAGTGTGTCAAGGTTCCGACCTCTGACGTGTTATCTAAAACTAAAATAATCCCACATTTTTAGATAAGTCTATTTGCATCCAAAGGTCAACGAACCTTTGGTTACTTCGGAGTCACTTGTTTGGTTATGGCATAGTTTTGCCTGATTAACAGAATTTAGTGCTTATCGCAACATTAGCCCTAGTTTCTGTTGCCATATCATAGCAATCAGCTCAAATCTTATCGATAAACGTACTGACACATAATTATAAGAACGCCTTTACTTGATATTTGTAATTAATTTCTGTACTACTAGGTAAATATCAACTTCACTCAAGATATTCATGGAAAATGTCATCATTATTCAACAACTTATTGAAATCCACTCCTGAAGCAAGTCAAGCTTGCAACATACGTGCTCTTCAATAGAGCCATTGTTGAAAACTTAAGTGTAACCAGTTTTTGTTTGAGCACTTTACACGTAAGAAAAGAGTGCCATTATGGGCTTGCTAAAAGCTATGTAGACAAAAGGCTTCCCAAGTCATGTGAGCCGGAAGATTTCTACTGTTGAGTACAACACCTACGCAAAGCGATGGGGTGGATGAAAGGCCACCCTTGCTATTCATAGACGGGTACCGCACAAAAAGGTTTGTTATAGGGTAGTTCGATAGCTAGGTAGACAGTATTCCCGTATATATAGGGTTTGGCAAAGGTCACTCATGGTGCACAGAATAGAGAAGAAGTTATTAAATCTTTAGTCGACCAATGAATTAGTTGGTGGAAATCCGGCAATGACTAATCGTGAATCGAATATAAAAAAAAGTCTGATCATAGAATGAAACGGGTGTTGCCGCAAGTTTTGAATCAGAATTTATGGCAGATGCAAAGAAAACTAACAAAGTGCAGCCTACGACATTTGAGAATACCTATCTATTGAAAATAATGTATGCTGTAGAGCAGTATGTTGTATTTCCATAAGATTATGTTATGATGATGATTTTAAGGGACATCTCACCTGCTAACGCCTTAATGCGCGATCGTTCGAATAGCCTCGACGACGAATTGCCGCCATCGTACTCGAACTCGTCGATGATCTCCTGGCCGTGGCCGATGGACGGGTCCCAACGGGACACCGATATGTCGGTCGTCATGGCGACCAACCTCTACCTCGCCGCCACGCTCAACTATCTGGAAAGACAAGAAGATATTCGTTAGCGACTTGGTAACCACAAATAAGCATAATTGTGCTGAGAAAATAGCCTCTATCATCATATATCAATAGTGTCATTAGCCTTACTAAGAACATTTGGCAAATTCGTGGTCTCAAACACGCTTGGTCGTTATTTACGAGCCAAACCGGTTTTTGATAGAGTTGTAACAGGTAATACTTATAAAGTATTATGGCATAACTACGGACCGGTGCAGGATTATTATGTCCAGCCACCCTGAGCCAGTGACCGGTGACAATGCCAACGACGCGAGAGGGTTCGTTTTTCGGTCACCAACCTGTTTGCCTAGCGTTAACATTGACTTATATCCTTTTTGGCTATCATCCAACCATGTCGAATTACTCCTTATGCTATACGCGACTACCGAATAGAAAATATGAGTTAGTAATGATTAAGTGAGTCTGTGTTAGACCTTATAGACTACTAAATAAATCAGTCAATCTTTATTGGATGATAAATCGTATGTAGAGAATAAATTCTGTAACATCTAGCTACCATAATAATATAGTAAGCATAATATTACTTTTTGTACCTCAGTCAGACACAAGAGATGATCTTGATAACGACTACGGACCAAATATAGACTGTTTGACCTTGAAATTGAATTGTGAGTCAGTCAGTTTATTTAAATAAAAGAAGACCGTTTGTTAAAGTTTGTTTCAAGTTTGTTGCATTCAAATGCAATCAACTTGCCACAATGTGTTTATAATCATATAATTTTATCTAAGGCAGCATAAATAGGGATTAAAATTGAAGAGTTTCCAAATCAACCTTTCGGTCCTTGAAACCATGGTTTACCGCTTTCTCAGACCAAAATCAGTTAAAATACAAATGTTAGTACAATGCAACTGCTGATTAATTATTTGACATCACCTTGAATTTTCCAAATAATAACCGTAAAAACGAACACCAATGGGAACACGATTTCACCAAAAACACTGCTTGACAAATGCATACACAATACAAAGTCAGACACACAGTGTTCTATAATATTTTTGTTATTTCAAATGACATCACGCTGCCTGCTGGTGATAAGATTAGATAACCGCTTTCAAGACTAATAGCCACACCTAAGTGGATGAACCAAGTCGATGTGCCATTTTATTTGAACTAGATCAAACAAACAAGTAGGTTGAATAAAGACGAAAAGTTTAGAAGTCTATCTTACATCATAAGACAGTATTACAAAATGTCATGTCCTGAAGACAACGAGTTACTTAGACAGACAACAATAATTATGACAGAGTACAGCTAATGTCCTCAAGTTACTCCTCTTAGCACACAAATGTGTGAAGAATTTGCAACAGAACAGGTTTCAAAATTAAAGCGTTAAAATTATACAACAGGATCAATAATGGTAAGGTTACGTAACGTGTGACTCATTTACGCTAAACACGGAATCCGCAACAATTCAGATTTCTTGTTCATGTAGCCTCCTCAAACACAACTTTGTAAATTGTAGTTCATGGATGATATTACTCACTAAGGTTACAATTAGCTGTTAACCTTGACAAATTGGAGATAATTTGAGCGCTTCTACTTTTTATTCGACGTAATTGTTGATAGCGGTGCCTAAATAGCGAAGAAGTAATACGGCTGCGATACTCCTCATATTCAATGGCCAAGAAATGTGGCATGAAATGAAGGCCGTTAATAAAGTAATAACTGATCTATAAAAAAGGCGACTGACTATTAAAAATTTACGCGTGTTATTCGTAAAGCCAGTGAATGATTTTGTTCACGTTATTTGGTAATATGGGTATAATTCAGTTGACCAGTGAGGTTGACCTTCTCGTATAATGGCTCGGTTAACGAAGGTCCGGCGAGCTGACAGCCACAATAGAAATCTATGTCGCTGCTTGAATCCACATGAATTACGCACGCTCAGGCCTCTTGTGTTATCATGAGGGCATGCTTATCATTCAAGAGAGTATAATGATCAAGGATACTATTTAATTGAAATGCAAAATAAAATAGTCGTTTATTTCGATCATTTCATTAGTTATGGCAAAGGGGTTATGGGGACTTTTATGTAGGAATAATAATGAATATCATCATAACTATCCCTAATGCTTACTGTACCCCTATCGTTCCCAGACACAGATCTTAATTTTAAATCATTACCTACTGACTGTGGATGGAAACAATAGATATTTACATCATCTCAAATTCCCAGCAAGCACAGCATTTGACACAGACGTCACGATAAAACAAAGCTCACAATTCACACAAGTTTTTGTTAAAAACGCTACTGTGAATAAACAATAGGACACAGACATAATCTCACGTGAAATCAGTCAAGATTCTGGGACATGAACGAAAATACTAAAGTAAATAACTGCGAGAAACTCTTATCACAATCATATCATCATTCTAAATTAGGCAGACTGTACTGAACACCGAAGTAAAATTCAGAACATGACTTTGAAAGCCACAAAAAATATACAAAAGACAAGATATCATTCACGACTATGTTATTTGCGTAGCTATAAAACGTTTGCTTTTTGCATGTAAGAATTTCCAAAACTACAGTTAAGTTACATCGTTGATTTAAAACTGCAATTACTAAGCGTAATATAACAAAGCAAGTCAATCAAATTACAATAGCACGTCTACAATATTTCCGAGAAAAGACTGTACAGTTGTTCCACCGGGTATCAATAACAATATAGCATTACAACATAACTGCTAGGGGTTTCGCACTTTCCATCACGTAGCGGATCCGTCACGAAGTCCTATTTACATAATTAGCATTCTATTTATAACTAACACCCATTCTCATGACGCTATTTACCTACATACTGTTAATAAGGACGATTAGATGCGAAGCATTTACATCAAGAAGTGAAAAGAACAGGATAATGATATTCATGAAAAAGTAAAGGTTGGAGAGGACCTCAAAGGACTGCGGGTAGTTTAAAATTCATAAAAATATTCACCCCTCTTCATTTTATCTCATCCACTTTACCTTTGGACCTACCAAAGGCTCAACTTAGTTTGAATAGTCTTTCGTAATTGAAGTAGCATTTGGAATTTCAATGCCACTGTAAGTAAAAACGATGGAATCATACAAAAAGAAACAATACCGGTTTTGTCAGTGTATATTATCGACGGCAGGTTAATTGCATTTTAATGACCTTCCTACCAGGCAACACCTTATCATAAATTACTTGCTGTTCAAGATGGCGGTCTTACCGATTTTTGCTCTTCATTTGTCAGTTGAGATTCAATCTTTCCTGCAGAATAAAGACTGGACATATTTAATAAACCCGCAGTAATATCCCCGCTGCCCAAAAACAAAGCATCAAGTCTTCATCAAGGAACAACCCTCGGTCGTGTTCAATTTATGATAAAGGTCATGGTTTATTTTTCTAGAAACAAAAATCCAATTCAGTGAACCTTAATCTTTTTGGTGTGATAAGATCTACGTATGTTCAATATCTAAGCTGTTGATCCGACATGTTAAAAATTGTCTCTTTAATTCCATCTCTGATACGCTTTCGCCTCGTTCCATAAACATTGTGTGTAGGATGCAATTTATCCATTGAATAATTCTGTGGCATACTAGCGGCAGACGAGAGTCACGCATGATTGAAGAACGGTTATGATTGAATTCTAACGATTATTGTGGAGGCTGGGACCCAACAACGAGAATTACTGAATGTATTTTGGCCTTGCAAATTTATTCAGACAGCCAATATTGAAAGAAGAATTGTATAAATGGAGGAGATTATAATAAAAGAACATATAAAACTATGTAATTCCAATCCTCAATCTAATCAATAGTTTTATCTATAGATACTAAACAGTCCTGGGCCTGCAGTCTCTACAAAGATAGCGATTCGATCGATACGTAGCGATCGCTAAATATTAACGAAAAAATTCGCATGCAATAACAACTGTCACAATGAATGCAAGTCTCTACATCCGAGATAGTGAGCAAAGTCGGTAATTATGTAGACTTTGCGATGTCGCTATGATAACGAAAATCGTATTCATAGTGCGGTAGATTAATAGTATTTTTGGCATGGCTTCTAGGCTTTTCTTCCATTAGTGAGGTAAAATATTGGCAGTCGAAAAAAAACTTTTAATATAGGGAAAATTAATAGATAAGATAATTCTCAAAAAAAAAAATCTTTAAAAGTTGTGCAGAAGAAAGGTAAACCTTATTAAGTTAGCACTTAATTTCATCGAAATGTGTAAGTATTGTATACCGTTTTTAAGAATACTCATAACAAGGAACTTATTAGTTTGCTTCCTTGCAACACCTAGACGTTCAACATGTCAAACAGGCATACTGTCAATGTCAGGTTTGTTTGAGCAAAAACATTGTTTCCCAAATTTAAAATAACGGAAATAAAACGGTGTTTCCATGTATAGCGATACAGGTGGATACAGGCGCAGGCCCGCCGTGTGCCAGCACCGGGAGCGGCAGGTTAGTACAACCTATGTACAACGACAATTTTTATTCCTATTTTCAGTACTAAATTAAATAATTTAGTATACATCCGAAGTATTCTGTGCAGTGCCAGATTAAGACTACTTGATGCCTTAAGCAATCCCAGCGCATGGTCCCCCTACCATTCTTACTATACTAACCTTGGGATATATACGTTTATCTTTTAAGTTCATTCATAGACGGAGTTCATTGTTAGTCAATTTCAAAAAGCGTTTCGTACGCGTGCGTACTAGCAAAGAAGTTTTGGTCCTGTTTATGGTGCCCCTTGAGACGTGACGCCCTAAGCAATTGCTTAATTTGCTTCAGGGTTAATCCGGAACTGATTTTGTGTATATACTCGTATAATGAATAGTTTTAATGTTTCAGGTGTAGGCGTACACATCTGCTCAAATTGATGGACTATTGGAGCAAGCAGACGCTGCCAAAATGCAGTCTGAGGCAACCAAGGTACAAGCCAAGGCGTCGCCGTCGCTGCTATTTGCGCATATTCTATCACAAAATTATTGTGTAAATAAATAAAATAAATGATTTTAAATACATGTTTTTTATTTGAACAGAGTATATTAAATGAAAAAAATATACAATTATGTAAAACTAGTATTAATTAGTCTTCTTCTTATGCGCTCTGCATCAGCTCGCCCAGAGCCTGCACAACAAAAATAAAATTTCATGAATGTTCACATCAAAATGGTGTTAGGTACCTACACATATCTATATAAATATATTATAGTAAAAAAAAACATATCAGTTGATAAGTTACCCGTCATCATGGACTTTTCTACCATTGTCCACTAATGCATGTGGTGGACTCTGGTTTCTATAATCTATATTAAATCCTCAGATTCTGGAATGGATAATTATAAGGCAGCAGTATACGGTTCGTACATCAGTTGGCGTTGCTGTAACAACTAAATACAGGTTTTAGCACACCGAAGCATCTTTCTATGATGTTTCTGGCTGAGCAGTGTGTTTCGGTAATTTGTACTCCGGTGTGCCAGGGCGTTGATGTTTATGGGAGTTATTGGCCACGGTTCTAGAGGTCCACGGTTTTATAAATCATCACCTAAAAGATTAAGCATATAAAGTAATTTGAGAAATCTAATGGGCAACCTCTTCCAAACAGATTGTTATGCTGATTTATTATTACTTACCAAGCAACTGCCGCTTCATTGTTGAGCACACTAGTGAATTTGCCCACATGTGAGCTTGCTCCTGGCCATCGAGCATTAATATTTAAATATCAAGATCAGGGTCACACTCCTGTAATATATTAAATAATTATATAAAAAGGTACATATTTTTAAAGAATATTTTAGATTTTATAAAACGGAAAGTCAACTTACAGCTTGCACATTACATAAATGGCCCTAAACCATTGTCCACCATCTGCATGGATGTGGTGTTCTCTGGTTCCTGTAATCTATATTTAATGCTCATATAATGGAGCACTGCACATCAACTAATTCACTAAGGAGCCTGTGAAACAGGACCTTTGATATTCAATGTAAGTAAAGAAATTGTCCATCCTCCAAATCAAAGGGATTTTCGTTTTCTCGTCGGTTTCGTGCTATTTGCCGCCGCATTAGCACATCGCGTCTGTTCTAAGTCTCAACTAAGTCCCACACTAAATTTTCTACAGCCATCATGATTTAAATACTATTGATTTAATATTTTCGTAATGTGAAAACACAAATAAAGCAATGGTAGCGATTGTAGCTATCACTTAGCGTGCTGTCAAAAACGGTCGCAAGGAAATGACATGACTTTACGATAAATCGTTATCTTTGCGTACATATTCGATAAGTTTGCGATGACACTCGGTAGTTTTGGCAGTAGAGACTACCAAAAATCGTTACAATCGGATCGTTTCGACTTAGCGACCGATTTTTGACGCAAAGCGATCGCTATCTCTGTCGAGACTGCAGGCCCTGGCATCATTACATAAACTTAGATTAAACGCTAGCACGAATCAAAGAAACAACAAAAGTCGAACAAAGCAAGTGTATCGAATAGGCAAGTCGAAGCGGTCGATGACCTCGGCAAGCAGACATGGCGTCGTCGATACACCATAGCACACCATAGCCTGCCATTACAGTCATGGAACAACATTAACTGCGGTTATACACTATTACAGTCATTAAGTAAAATATTTTATTACAGGTTAATTTTGAAGCCAGATAGATTTGAGTTCTAAACAAAAGTCCAACAAACCAACAAGGTCGTCTAAAAGTTAAAACAAACAATTCAGATCCAATAACATTACTAAACATCAATCACGGGCTACAACGAATATATTACGTTTAGATAAATTATGTTAACCTTTGATATTTAGTCGTACCCCGACGATTTAGGGCGTTGTCTACCCTTGAACTCGTCTACACACCCAAACTATAGCGTGCTTATGAACCTAGCCTTAAAGATCGGAATCGTAGTACATAACTTGGGAGTAGAGCCAACAGAGGACTTAAGTAATAAATTAATAATGCTTTAGATTGGATTGCAAGGTAGAAAAAGCTTGGTCGTCTTAATAAATGAACGTCTTCAAAGGTGAGTGATACGAGGCGGAAAAAAGGTTCAAAGTTATGGCAGATTTACATTGAGTCAGTAACTGACGTCAGTGCTGGCGCCGAAAACTGACTCATGCTATTTAGACGAGGTCAGTATTTCAAGAAATTAATTTACATTATGGCAGTGCCAGGTCAGCACTGACTCGTCAGTGGACCACATACTACATATCAGTGGACTGACGTCAGTTACTGACTCAATGTAAATCTGCCATTACTGATGTTTCTGCCCAAAATTTCATCAAAAATACGACCCTTTCGCAAAACTCTTGCGAAATTTTTCATCAACTCAAAGCATTCTGTCGCGTTCTTATCTTGAGTCATAAAGAGCGGAGCGTGGTGAAATAGCGAGACACCAAGACAGTAACAAATAGCCAGGTACTGACTTCGACCCTCCCCCAATGTTTACCGCGTCTGGTAAATGACTAGACGACACGCAATCTGCACTGCGAGGGGACACGCAGTGCCGTCATACATTCATAAGTGGACAGACCGCTTTGGGCGGCGGATATCCTAATTCCTGTGTCAGTTTCGAATAGCATGCTTAAAGACTGCCATTAAATAGTAAAGGCGTTTAAGAGTTATAGATAGCTGTGAAGTCAATCGGACATTCCAAGCAGTTTTTCATCAGAGACCAGAATGAAAAATTGTGAATACAGGTAGAATCTAAAAGACATAAAAAGTTCAAATGCAACCAGCTTTAATCTATTTGGGAGTTTCAGAGTACAATCACTTTTACTCGAAGTTCAAATCAATGGCAAACTCCGCGCTAAGTAGATTTTCCGAGAAAAATGCAAGCGGTAACTTGTAGTTCGGTAAGGTTAAGTTTCAAATCATTGTCTTTAGAAACTTCTTTAATTAAATTTTCCATTAATTAATCATTTGAGTTCACCACAATGTCGGTACTCAATACTACGGTCAAATTCATGGCTGTCGGTTTACTACCGGTTAAACTGTCTGCAGAAACTTGCAGACATCTAATAAATTAGCTATAACATCTTAGAAGTTACTATTTCCTCGAGTACTAACAAACATACAAAGTAAAAAATACTGAAATGGCACGCAATTTACAAGTAGTCTGTAATTACGGAGCACTACGTACTGCTCGCGTTATGCGGTTTCACGTTTACTCTTGTATTATGTAAAGCGGTGTAACAACGAGAATACCGTTAGTGCACTAGAAACAACTGGCTCAGCGAGTGTCTGATAGGCAACATAGAATGATTACGAAAATGTCGACTTAAATGTTTGGTTAATGGGATTTGATAAAAAGCTGAGCTTGTTGATGTTTAACCTTTTTCAAATTAGGACTTAATTTGAAGAAGGTTAAACATTTTCACAGATCTTTATAGTAAAAATAAACAAGGAAAGGTGCAAGCGCGCAACGATTTGGCGTGACGAGTATTTTGATAGTCCAGCAAACGTAAACGGATGATGAAGTACAAAAAATAAACTGTAACAAATCCGAGAGTACCTACCAAGTGTGAGCAATCATCTCCCTCAAAATACACGCACAGATTGCAACTCATTCATAATTATGTGCATTCATTTTCATTTCCCATTCTACAACCGCAGGAAACGTTGCGATTTCTATCATTTCCATCCCGTTAAAATTATCATGTGACTGACTTTTATTTCGACAGCAATAAAGTCTATTTTCAATCAGCTTGAAATAACTGTTCATTTTTATGTACGGATGTATTTACGGTCCGTCACAGTCACAGTAGGACGGTTGCGGATCGCGTACAACCTGCCACTTTGTGCTGCATTTCTAACCGCAGTCGACTCTTTCGTTTGTTTTTTTAATCAACCTTCAGTTTTACTCCAAAGTTACATTAGTCTGTTTTTAATTTGCCACTAGGTTGAGAAGTAACCGGCTGTTATTTTAATTCTGGCAATCTCAAACTACAACTGTTTGGGATGCTAAAATGCTTGTAAAAACATTACAATTATTAAAATTTCGTAGATCAACAATTCCATGATTATAAATTATCTTTAAGTAAACATGACGAAATAATATCTGCAGTGGCACATTTTCCAGCTTCGGATGTGTGCTGACATCACGACTGCCTCTAAATTTAGAGCCATTAACTCAGCAAAAGTGGACTTGAGATGAACTCAGCTATTCGGCGAAACAAAAACACGTATGCGTGTACGACGCCGACTACGAAAATGATCTAAAGACGCACATGACGTGTTTGTCTGGAAGTCTGTGGGATAGGTGGCAGTTCGCACGAAAAACACATTGCAGACACTAGAACAGAAACTTCAGAAATCGGAAGTAAAAAGCTCTAGATTTAAACATTCAGGTGTGTTCGCGATTTCGCACAAAGTTAAACTAGGTCTTGATCATGCGGCCTGGAACCGGTAAAGCGGACGGACCAGCTAACAGGCACTTCCCATGCTGGTGGCGGTGCGCGGACGAATCCATTAACCCAAATATAGAACCGCGCCCGAAGCAGAGTCGCGTGAGTTACACTCACAACTCTACTAACTAATGACTTATTTAAAAAATATATGTGAACTTATTATTTTTGCAGTATATTTGTTGCTACCCAAAAGAGTGTAAACATTATTGCAAAACTCCCAAAACCGAAGCAGCAATGTCTCTCTACCTTGGACACATTTCTTGCATCAACATTACATGTACGGTGAGCGATTAGTACCTTTTTGCCATACTAGTAAAGTTGTTTGCAACTCATACTGCATTTTACCATGTCATGTTTGCTAAGAGAAACCGTAAGCGTTTTTGGTACTGCGCTCAGCGGTATGGAAGTTTTATTCAGATTTATTTCGTAGAGTCCGCTTTGAATGTATGGATTGTATATTTTTTTCAAGCATATGCCACGCTAGTAGCGCTACGGCTGGCCGTTCACGACCTCACGGCTAATTAGCTGCCGTAATCAAAACGCTCCCTCGTGTGAAAACGTTCCCCCTCCTACGTGAGCCACAACCGCATGCTCTAAATAATAAACAAAACCATCACTGACACGAAACATGACTGCGCAGCAGAAACAAAAGGATATCCGGTCCACATCAAAATAGTACCTGAACCAGAATCTAATAGAGAAATTTTTAATTGTTCGTGAATCAGATTGCTAATTCGAGTGATGAAATCGGAATCATAGTCTAAAAATAATGAACAAAACATTTGGGATTGTTGAAAAACATCCAAAGTTGTTGAAGGGTAATAAGACCAATCATAGTAATGCGTCAACATGTCGAAGGCCGATTACATAGGGCATCAAGTATAGACCACGATCGTGTTAGGTGCAAAAATCGATCTCCCGAGACCGGGATGGCGTATGCAGGGGTGGCGCGATAGCGCGGCAATTCGTCCAAACGTCATTGACCGGACATTGGAAAGCACGTATCTGTAGATAGATCAGCTAAACGAAATTGCTGCTTATTTTTAGAACTTCGCGTGTTTAGAATCTTTGGTGTTGGTTGAATCGAGGGATCGGGGCCAATGATTTCAGAGTTTTATGTCCCAGTCATCACGTTTATGTTCTAAATAATGGATAAAGTTGGACGACTCACTGATTTTACGTTAACTGTAACCTATATTTTGAAACTTCGAGCTTCGAAACCAGGCCAGCATTTACTTTATTAAAGGGTCCAATCTTACAATTTACTATGACAAAGTTTGGTCATTATTATGGTTACACCATCACCTCTGGTAAGATAGGAGTCAATGAGTATAGTGCGTGGGAGTCGCCACTGAACTTTGTAGAGTAGGATGCGGCTCATTTGTCAGTTGCCAACCACGACTGTATTATATCCGACGTCATTTGGATAACAGGTCTCAGGGGCATAATATACTTTTTGTTAGAGCACGTGTTGGTGTTTCTTATATTTTTATGAGATAAAAGAAGCCTTGTTAAAACGTGAGTACTTGAAGGGCTTCATTAAAATTTCTTAAATTACCAGTCAAATATTGTGAACCGATGACTTACAGTGCTTCTTTGTATCAAATGACAATATTTATGGTGCAATACTATACTCCGACCAGCTTATAACGGTCACATGAGGTACTATCATATCGTCAATGAAATGTGAATGTGCTGTAAACAGACCTAATTTGTGACGTAAACCAATCGGTATTACTAACGCATCCGACCAGACTGACCGATATTGCTTACCCATTGTTCTAAATAAACCTTTCGGCGTCAGAAGTATACACAGTCATGTAGAACGAATCATCTTTAAATCGATGAGAATGTTTTTCGGTCGAAATTATCTTTATTTCTGACGTGGGTAAGTATAATTGGCAATGAAGCAGTCCTTCTTGATAAAATGTTTCGCATAGATACGTGTTAAGTTTTGCAGGTCAATTTGGCTACAGCATACAATCGTGGTCGGTAATGGTATGACATAAGCATGGTGACGTCACCCCGGGCGTCGGCAACTGCGGCGAAGGCCGGCTCTGTTGTTTGTGCGCGACCGACCGGTTTTATGGCAACACATGCACTGCACGCTACCATCTAATCCACCTACCACTACGAACATAACACGCGATACATCTACGGCACAATAAGTCAAAGCACTGTGAGAAAAGAAGCGGTTAAATAGTGAGTTTGAAACATGCTACTTAAATACGCCACCGAGTTCGTAGCTTTAATAATTATGAACTCTATAGCGATATTCTTAAGTTCTTTATTATTTTTCATCTTCCTTTTAACATGCGGCACAACGTGCAGTTGCCACGCCTACATGCAAGAGGTTAGCCTCGGTGGTGGTGCGATGACGCTATCGCCTATTTAGGTCAATATAACTCGCAGCGGCCATAAAAATTATAAACAAGCGACAGAATCAACAACTTTAATATTGTCTTGGGCTGAATAAGTTAATTTTATGAGAGAAAATTTAATGGACATCAAAGAAACGAAATGAGGAGCTAGGATAATGATACTATAACCCATGAACAGAAACACATAAAAAGATGATCGTAGAAACTGCCCGAAATCCCATATTTTGATACGTTGCCAAAACCCATAAGTATTGCATTATTTATCAATATTATTTATAAAAATGTATATGGTGGTACGCAGGAATGCCGGTATCATACATTGGAAAAGAAATCTAATCTAGCTGATTGCTGATCAATCAATATTAATTTAACAAATGGACAGTCAGTCGAGGCTCAGTCAGACCCGGGCCAATCATGTTAGTATCAAGTTACGAGTAACTCTATCGCCTAAAACAACAAACGAGTGGACTGGATACAGATAGTGGGCTAAGCTCTTTCAATTAGATTTTATTTTCTTGTTTGCATTCATCATCAGCCTTTAAATGTTCCCACTGCTGGGACACAGGCCTCCTCTCTGTGAGAGGGAGTGGGCCGTAATCTATCACGCGGGCCCAGTGCGGATTGGTAGATGTCACATGTCTTCGAATTTTTGGTTCTAGGACATACTCCGTTGTATATCTCTTTTGGCTTTTTCATGATCTGCTCTTTATTCATAAGACACGTGATCCTACTATCATTCATTTCTCGTCTCAACAATTTTAACAAAAAATATGGGAAATGAATCCTTGCTAAAAATTCTTCATCAAACATTGCAAACAGTCGGATAATATAGAATGAAACGGCACTTATATCCATTCTTAGAAAAGAAAATAGGTAACCATTGTATGGAAGCCGTTCGTTCGTGTTAATAATGCAATATGAATTATTCACAAGCCATGACTTAGCAATGAAATTCTTTGTGCAAATGCACGTGAAGACACTTTCCATAATATTCATTATACCGGTAGAGAAATCTGTAGTCAATACACAACATCGTATCTGCAAACGTTCAAAGGAATTGCTTAATCTTTGCACACAACGTCCAAAAATATGTTTTGACGAGAAATGGTTGAGGATATGACAGCCAGTATTAAAACTGATTTTATCTTTTGGTTGTCGAAAGCATTAGTGAAGTGCAAGCCGAAGTGCCGTTACATTTTGTGTTTAAGATCTCTTGATGACCTCATTGTGGATGACAAGTTTTATGTTTACTGTCTTTGAGATGGCATCCCTTCACTGTGCCTTGTACCTTTTATTTTTATCAATCTTGACCTAAATAATAAGCCTTATGGTCTCAACCTCTTCTTGACTCTCAACATCGTTCGTCCTTCAGCTGCTGATTTTTTAAGCAGATAATATCAATGTGGGTCAAGCTTTCGACGCTTGAAATTCTGAGAAGGAAGTTGAAAGCCGGGAGCATTGAGTAGTTGAGTACTTCCATTGTCTCAGCAAAATAAAGCTCGCGTTCATAACTGCGAGTTTATCTATGTTAAACACCTCAGTGAGATATTTAAAATGTTGATGAGTGATGCAACACAGAATAATTAACGTTAAAATAACACAATGCACCATAAACATTAAAAACATTTTAAACGGAGCTGTTAACATGCAGAAGTTACCGACTTCGGTTTCAGAGCATGCCGAATGTAATATGCCTGGCATAACCTTGACTTAGTAAATATTTTCTGAATAAACAACATCTACCTACGTAAATAATTTACTTTGTTAAAAGGTCTGAACGTTTATAATGAATTTTCCTCTGCTGGTGAAGTTTCTTTCTTTTAGGATACTGTGGGCAAAATCGTGATGGGAACAGGTACTGTTTTTCATCTCAAAGTATTACATCACACTCCATTCATGATGATGTTATAATGTATCTGAAGAGCAGGACAATCCGATTTGATTGCTTCAAATTGCTGTTCAACAACCGGCAGATTGTTCCGGTGAATCAAGTACTCCATTTAATTTTCATGACATTTCAATATTCTTTGATGCGTAAACAGTTACACATAGAGCAGTTATATTACCGAACAAGGTAATGCTGGTAACGATTTCAAAATTATAAACTGCAACTATTCGTATGTTAGTCGAAACCCAGGTAGAAGGGAATGGAAAGTTGGTGAAAAGCTTTAGGAAACGTTTAAAATTTTAAGCTTCGACATTTTTCGCTGCTTTCAAGGCAAGGGCCATACACACATACATGACGATGCATAGCTAACGGTAGTACCGATAAAGATGCTAGTAAGTACCGCAGAAATATACGAGTAAAATGGGACAACACGTTATTATTTGCAGTAATAATAAACTGAAATTAGAAACCTACCAAGCAATGCACATAACAGATTGGCAAGCCGTCAACTGAGTATACTTAACCGGTTTCGCCGGTAAGATTTGAAGTACCCATATCTGATTCTGATCGTCCATTGCAAAATAACATTTCTATGAGCTTTTCCTTCCGTGCTATCACTAGCTAGACTAACTTTTACATTTTGCTATCTACTACAATTTAACGAGCATCGATTTACCTACTGAGCTAGGCAAGCGCAAAATCGATTGATATTGTATGTAAATATGCAGTTTCGCATCCTTTACATTCTTAAATGAATGATTAGACAAGACCAGATAACCTGATTGTATAACTAAGGGGAAATTATTGTAATAAACTTGTCGGTGGGTAAGTTAACGCAGCTCTTTGGGTAGCACATGCAACGCATACGTGTACTAGCGTTATGTGTACGTATGTTCAGAAAGCGGTTGTTACGTGAGTCGGCGAGTGCAAGACATGGACTGGATTCGAGGTCGACGACCCCGGTAGAGCGGGACTCAGGACTCTACTGCCGGAATATTAAACACGATTTTCAATTGCTTGAATGTCTTGCTTTAAAAATAAAAGGGTGAAGGTCTTGATTAAAATGTGTTTTCCGAGTCATGAAATAATAATTAAGACGTAGCATAATGTACTTAATTATAAAATAATGACACCATAACTACAAAGTGTGTTTGAAGAATTGAAGAAACTGGCGCAAATATGTTGACAGCAAAACGAAAAATGTAACAGAAAATCACGTAAAAACAATATTTACAAATCAAACTGTCTGGTAGTAGTACGGTATTTAGTCCGGTAGTAAATTTCGAACCAGGTCGAATAAAATAATAAACAAAGAAGCAAGTACAATGAGCACTGTTGACAGAAAGAGTAGAAAGCTAGTGGTAGCTTGCCCCTTTTGTTAGTAGCATTAACGCCTTTTGGTACTCAAGCGTGAAAGGGCCTCGACTTCGAACGTTTGTAATTTCGGTTGAGATGCAATCAAATGTGAAGGGAAGGGAATTATTTTTAACAATATTGATGTCGCAAGCTTGTAGCATGTTTCTAAAACTGAGCTTGGAAAACACATACAATGACTTGAAATGTAGAACTCCTAATTATTAAGCGTCGTATTTGGAGAGGCCTTTCTTGAAATACGCGAAAGGAGCTTATTATCCAGAAATGCAAAGTTCACTATCAATAAGCAATTAAGCTTATGATAGTTATTATTAACTACTACCTTTTTCCTTGAATGTTATTAGTAGCTGCAGTATTATATCGAAGGGGAAATACCGAGTAGTAAATTAATCTGCTTGAAGTACTCAAGTGTAGTTTTTAGAATATCCTTTCTATCAGTACTGCTGCACAGAAATATGAATTGCTCATCGATCGTTGTAAAGTATTTCTAAAGCGTTCGCGGATACCTTTGTCCAGTAGTTCACGGCTCGATTCTCTACGTGCTGGCCATAACTCTCTAAATATAGATTTCTATAAAAAGTGCTGTTGGATTCCTCAGAAACTGTAGCTTTGTGTTCGGGGAAACGTACTGAAGGTAAACTCTAATTTATCGAGATCATTAATATGATCGATGGTGTCTTCTGATTTTTAAAACGCATTTATAGACTGACATGATCAGAGACTCACTTTATTTCTGTCACGTTCAAGGTTTATTGTGTCATCAGAAGCTAAGACATACCTGTAAACACAGGAGGCATCTAATGGATCTAACTAAACATTTATGGGTAACTTGTTTTTTAAGTCACAATAATAATTAATTAATGGTTTTCAGTTTCACCTTTAGCTAATTTCATTGCGTGATATGGCAGCAAAAGCTTTCCTTACCAAAAAAATGCGGCTTAAATTATTATTGTCTTCATTTGACTCTCTTATTGATCAATTACTTCATATTCGTCAAGCTATTAATAACTTGTCCAAATAATTGGTCCAACCATTATGTCACAGAGATGGTACGCTTTTGGGTCAATTGAGAGGTCACATAACAAGCTAGGGGCGATAACTGTATGCGCCACTTGAAATGATAAAACAAACGAAATAAAAGTACACACGAATTTTTTATCCTTGAGAACCGGTAAAGCATTTTTGCGCAATTTAATTGCATAAAAGGTCAAATCAAGAATTGAACCGAAATCTGCAATTTCGATGAAAAAATTCTTTCAATATGTTTTTTTTTTGGAGATAAGTCAAGAACAAGATAAACATGAACGTCAGGCATTTATCATTACCATACTTGTGCTAATCATAGTTTATGATGTAGATTTGCTTTTTTTGAAGTATCCGCCGAGGTAAAACAAAATTTTGCGGCAAAGTGACCGATCATCGTGCAGATTTAGATGTCCGACGCCCACAAGTTGGACCAAACATCATTAAACTATGACGAAAACAGAGTAAAAAGTGAACTTAAATAAATGTATCGATGAATGGTCACTGAATGTAAGCCGTGTCGACGATGACCTCACCTATTAGTTTTTTTGTCATTAGCACACGTAATGTAGGTACCTAGTCGGCGCTCATTTCTGTATTATCATAGTTAACATTCTTCGTCTACTGAGTCATTGAGGTCTCTCGAAAACTATTTATTTGCATCATAACAAGGGCGTGGCTTAAGTATTTTATCATTTTCTTTTCAAAGTTCTTAAAATACATCTCCAGAAATGTTCAACCAAACGTTTTAGTTAGCAATGACATCATAACAAACACGATAAATTAATGTTCTAATGTACGGTATGATATCATACGATATAACTTTGTGACCGCTATAGTGCTAGGTTTTATCTTTTAAGGCTTCATTCAAGGACGATGTAGAATATTCTGATGCATAACATAAGATGCGGGAACTCCGTTGAAAATTGGACACACCTTAACAAAAAACTTTTTCAAAAAAAAGTGTAACCGCCTTCAAAAACAACCACAAAAAAGGGTAAAATAACCTACAAAATAACTTTTCTTTCAGAAGTCGGTGCCTTTTTTTTTATCATTTCATTGTTTTTTTTGCCACCGACTTCTGAAAGAAAAGTTATTTTGTAGGTTATTTTACCCTTTTTTGTGGTTGTTTTTGAAGGCGGTTACACTTTTTTTTGAAAAAGTTTTTTATTTTACTCTTTTTAGTTTAAATATTCAACTCAAATTCTTGTCAAATAAATCATTCTCTTACATGTATGTGCACTAAAATTTTGTAATCCGTAGCACCGGTAACAACATCGCTCAAGTGCACAATATGCAAATAAAATTCCCTATCTCAAAAACTACTGAACCGATTTTGATGAAACTTGCAGTATTCCGTAAGTTAAACAATACTTAGTACAACAAAAAAAGAATTACTTAAATCGGACTTGTAGTTCCAGAGATATGCGAACACAAACTAAATCTCGATACTCCAAGCCGTTGAGGAGTTGTACCTTCCATCATCAGCTCATCCACCTGAGATGATGATTATCAGATGCAAATACTTGAACAGATTTAGAAAATATATGAAAATGGCACTATGTGCCTATAAAATTTGAAGGTTTCCCTCGATTTCCCTGGGATTCCATCATCAGATCCTGACCTGATGATCATGGGACCAATTGGAAAGTATACCCTTTCAAACAAAAGAAAAAATTTCCAAATCGGTCCAGGCGTCTTCGAGAAATCGGGGAACATACATAAAAAAAAAAAAAAAAAAAAAAAAAAAAAAGATTCCGACGAATTGAGAACCTCCTCCTTTTTTTGAAGTCGGTTAAAAATACGGATACAAAAACTACGGTGAGAGTAAAGTGTTAAAATTCTTGCCAAAACTTATAAATCAGGCAGGTGAATGATTAAATATTTTTGAGTTTAGTATACAGTTTGGCGATACATTATATTCCTAACATTAACCAGTATCGGACAGTTGATTCAGTACGTCTCACAGTGTTTTATGAAGACCATTTTTCAGACATGGCTTTTTTATGTTAAAATCTGATAGTTTAAGTTATTTAGATGCATTATTTTGTATCCCCATTTCACTAGCGTGTTTAGTTATTGAGATAGAATTTTTTGAAAATCGTCTTTTTTGCAACCAGCTATTTAGAAAAAAAAACATTTCTCTGAAACTAAATATGATACGCAATTATGACCTTAGAAACATCGACGGCGTTTTTTATGCTGCATATTTTAGAGTACAAATAAATTTAAGAACTTCCATAGATCCGGACTTATACGAGGTTTTTCTTTTTTAGATTTTATTTTTTTTCTCAGTAATTTTGGCGAATTTGGAAAAGTTATTTATACTAAAATTATGGCCTTTATCTTGCCTACGCACCACAAAAATACCACATCCCAATTGCGTGGAATGTAGAAGTTATACCAAATCAAACAAAAATACAGGCCTAGAAACATGAAATTTTGCCAATGGTTTCTTTTTTAACCGACTTCAAAGAGAAGAAGGTTTTAATTATGTTGGGTTGGGTGTGTTTTTTATTTTTTCTGTATTTTCACCGATTTCTTGGTCAATTATGGACCGATTTTAAATTTTTTTTTGTTTGAACGGTTCTACTTTCGATTTGGTCCCATAAAAATATTGTTATGATCTGATAATGACTTTCAAAGAAGCCTAAGTTTAATAGTCAAAATTCTAATGACCAATACATCCCATCAAATAAAAATGTATTCATTGTAATTCCGATTCGAAAGTGAAAACCCAAGCAAAAACAGTTTATTTAGAAGAACTTCTACATTCCACGCAATTGGGATGTGGTATTTTTGTGGTGCGTAGGGAAGATAAAGGGCATAATTTCAGTATAAATAACTTTTCCAAATTCGACAAAATTACTGAGAAAAAAAATAAAATCTAAAAAAGAAAAACCTCGTATAAGTCCGGATCTATGGAAGTTCTTTAGTTTATTTGTACTCTAAAATATGCAGCATAAAAAACGCCGTCGATGTTTCTAAGGTCATAATTGCGTATCATATTTAGTTTCAGAGAAATGATTTTTTTTCTAAATAGCTGGTTGCAAAAAAGACGATTTTCAAAAAATTCTATCTCAATAACTAAACATGCTAGTGAAATGGGGATACAAAATAATGCATCTAAATAACTTAAACTATCAGATTTTTACATAAAAAAGCCATGTCTGAAAAATGGTCTTCATAAAACACTGTGCGTCTGCGCGAGTGACCTCGATGACGGCAGGGGGCGGGGCGCAGCGGCTCTGCAAATAACGACAGATTTCTGAACGCACCCGGTGAATTCCGTCTGGAATCTCCGTCTGGATAAAACGACATCCAAGACTTATATGCATACTCCTTAGCACAGGTCAAGAGGTTTAACTACTAATTAACAGACTGAGACACTCATTGCAGCAGTCAGCTACCTACTTGAGGGCCCGCGACTGACTGGGAAATTAAATAGGTCAAGACATTTTAATTCTAGGATGTAAGAAATCGTGTGTAGTGGTTTTGACTTGGAATTAAGTGCAACTTCTCAGCATTTACTGCCAACAACAGAATAGTTACTGATATTTTTTTGCCAAATTGTGCAAGTATTTAGAACAGCTAGGCCTGTTTTAGCAATGTAATGCTTGATTATCTCTCCAAAAGTTAGGGGCAAGTTCGTAATCACTCGTATTTTTTGCAGAAGAATTGTATGTAATCGGTTATCGATATCTTTTCGGGTTACTGATAAAAACAAACACGAAGAAACATGTCTATTGAGTAAGGTGCAAAATGTCTGTTTCAGTATCGGAACAAAACAGTGCAAAATTTTTTTAATCAATATCTTAAAATACACGCAAAAAGTGACATCACCACGTAAACCTCACTATTGATCTTCCAACAAGTAACACAGACACTAAACGCCGGAATCCTGTAACCCTAAATGGAACGGTGGCCTCATTCATTAAAATTTGCAAATGCACATACCAACAGCTAGCGAGGACTATCTCATCTCCGTACGTTTATCCAAACGTATAAATCCACCACAACACTGAGGTTCTACAAAAGTCTAAAGGTACGAACACACGAGCACGGAACTTGGGGAACGGCACGGCACACAAGCGCGTCGCGACTCCAACTCGACAGAGTGAGCTGTGGGCCGGAATATCGATCCAACTCCTGGCGCCGGCGGGCCGCATATCCCTAGTGCACGCACGCCCCTCCCCGCCAGCTTACCACCCCTGTGTAATACACCCTTTATAAAGCGCTTTATACACGGTCCATCACGGCTGTACGTCAGCTCAAGGCCGCGGTGCTGGATGTAGCATACAGACTATCGTGCGCACGATCCATCACGGCTGTACGTCAGCTCAAGGCCGCGGTGCTGGCAGACAGAATCCACAGAGTACTTTATAAAATCGGACGAATTTGAGAGGACGTGTTTTAATTAATTTAAAATGCCAGCTGTTTTAACAAAACGCCAAAAAATGGGACTTCTTTTATTGTTGTCAGCAGCAAAGAGGGAAAAAAAAAGGAAGAGATTTTGGATGAAAGAAATTTATCATAAACGTACAGAATACACTCAAGTATACAATATCTTAAATGATTTAAATGTGATAGATTTTCATACATATCTTAGAGTGGACAGTGAAATTTTAGAAATGTTATTAGAAAGGGTGGGACCCCAAATTCAACGTCGTGACACTATTATGAGAAATAGTGTCTCAGCAAAAGAACGTTTACTTATAACCCTGCGATACCTTGCTACGGGAGAAAGTTATCCTGAACTGATGGTTTCGTATGCAGTTTCACCACAGCTAATGAGTTTAATTATTCCTGAAACTTGTTTGGCAATTTACAAATCTCTAAAGGATGACTTTCTCAAGGTAAGTGAATGAAACAAAAGTTTTAGACATTTATTTATTAAAGAGAAAACAACTTACATTTATATTTGGCAAGTAGAAATCGCTTAGCACTACAAAAAAAAAGAAAATCATACTATCTAATAAACTTAGTTGTTAATGCTCATTTCTTTTTAAAAATCAGCAATTGGTTCAGGATGCTTTTATTTACACCTTTGTGTAGTGGAGCAGATTGTTTAGCTTCACCATCAAAAGTTATAGGAATTGAAGAAAATTGCGTGTTTGGTAATTCCTTTAATTTATCTTCATACTGAATTAAAGAATTTGCCGAAAGAAACGTCTGAGAAGATGGTACATGAGAACCTTGAGTTTCAATACCTTTTGATGTAGAAGAATACTGAATCGGTGTACTACTTTGAGAAGGCAGTCGAATAATTTCTATTGGAGATGAAGTGTGAGCGTGTGGGGGAGAACGCAGATCTTCATTGTATGGTGAAGTGATAAAATGAATTGGTGATGAAGAGTGTGCCGAGTTTTGAGAGATCGGTCGTTTGGAGACTGTCACTGGACTTGAAATGTAGGCGTTTGAGGGTGAATCCACGTCTTCAGTGTATGGCGAATTGATATATTGAGTAGATGATGAAGAGAGTGTAGAGTTTTGAGAGATCGGTCGTTGGGAGACCGTCATTGGAGTTGAAATGTAAGTGTTTGGGAGTGATCGCACATCTTCAGTGTATGGCGAAGTGATATATGTTGGTGTTGGTGATGAGGTGTATTCACTTACTGTGGTGGTTATTTGAGTGGATGGGCGCGTGATGATTTGTGTACTAGCATTTAATTGGTTGGATCTTGCCATAAACAAAACATCTGACATTAATTTTTCCGCAATAATTCTCTGGTCACTTGACAATTTTTTTAATTGAGAGTTTATATATAATCCAAATGTATTGTCCTGATCCGCAGCATTGTCTTCGGTCAATAGCTTTTTAGCAATATTTACTAACTCTTCTTGAGTTTTCGTGTTTTTTCGTTTTTTTCTGCTTATTCGGCCTGGGTCTCCACCAGATGCTGCATTTGCCTAAAAGAAAATAAAGTACCATTGGAGTCACTGAAAGATTACTTAAATTATTAATTTTGTAGGTTTCATAACGAGTGCAAACAATTTTTTGTAAACTTTCTACTATTACTTTTTTATATTTTTTCAAGTAGTTCTCTGTTTCTTCTGCGGACAGACGTGGCGGTATTAATTTGTTTCTTTTATTTGTTTCAGTTGCCATCTTCCACTGAGGAGTGGAAGCAAATCGCAGAAGAATTCCAGAGTAAATGGCAATTTCCAAACTGCGTAGGTGCAATGGACGGGAAGCATATTCGTATAACAAAACCCAACTCTAGTGGTTCTGTTTACTATAATTACAAGAAATATTTCAGTGTCGTACTATTTGCTGTGGTTAATGCTAATTATGAATTTATTTACGTCCATGCTGGAATTAATGGTCGAGCAGCTGATTCTGGTGTTTTGAAAAGAACAAAATTTTACGAAAAACTAATCAACGAAAGCCTTAATTTGCCCGAACAATGTATTTTGCCACGATCCCAAGTTACAGCTCCGTATGTTTTTATTGGTGACTCTGGATTTCCTTTATTGCAAAATCTACTTGTACCATATCCTTACAAAGATAATGATTATTCCAAAAAAATTTACAACTACCGACTATCTCGAGCAAGACGTGTTACTGAAAATGCTTTTGGTATTTTAGCGACACGTTTCAGGTTATTTTACAGGCCTATAACACTTCATGTGGATTATTTAGATTATGTTATATTAGCATGTTGTTCGTTACATAATTTTCTATCAAAAATGTGCAAAGAATCTGATATACCAGAATCACTGCTTGACCGGGAAGATACGACGACAGGAAATCGCACACCAGGAGATTATCAACAATACTACCAATTTTTGGACCTTGAAGAAAAACTTGCTTTTTCTAATGAAGAAGGACAAATGATAAGAGAGGGATACAGAAGATATTTTTGTCATGAAGGAAAAGTAGATTTCCAAGATAGAATGATTGTGTAACTATTTACACAGGGTTCGAGGATATAATAATATATCAATGGATATAATTATATCATGATATACCCATATATTTCCAATGTTTTTTATGATAAATATCAGTACAAAAATTATTTAAAACATTCATATTTTTAAGTTATTTTTGGCGTTTGTTACTGAATTTATAAAAAGGTGTGTTTGTTGATATTTTTGTAGTTGATTTTGCCTGATCTAGAAGAAAATTTTATATTTTGGTTTCAACTGGACTGATTTTAAGCACATATACAAATAAACACTACCTATAAATAAACACTAAAAAGAATTTAGTTTTTTTTAATTACTTTTTATCCCACTGTAGGTACCTACCTATAACCCTATGGTCGCGGGACATACGTATCGCGACTCCGGTACACAAAGGGCTACCGAAGGACACCGTGGATTTTAGTCAGTACAAGTCTGACAGTCCCTCCCGCCCTGCCCGGGCTGGGAAGACTCATTTGATGATTTTACCACGAAAAAAAAAACCTATAACCCTATTCGTCTGGGCTTGAGATAAAATGTAAACAATGAAAACAACGTTTTAAAGATAAAACCCAACCATAGACCCAACCGATGACGAACACGGCTCCCTGAATACGGTATCTACTTAGTTATTTGAATATAAATGACGGTGCCTATTTAAAAAAAAAAAAAAAACCTTTTTTTTAAATATAGCGATGAAACCTTACCGTTTCGTCAAGACTATCTGTTCCTGGTCTAGAGACTTCTTCTGAAGATAAAAAAGACAGCAAATCATAGTACCACAACGTTGGCGTATATACATTATTAGCAGACGTTCCCGTGGACAAGCTGGCATTTACTTTCTTCAATTCTCTATAATATCCGTTTCTAATAATGTCAATTTTTTTACGCACGTTATCAATAGTTGCACCTTCCCCTAAAATGGGCACCAAATCTTGTAAAGCGTTCATTCTTTTTTGTTTATTCATGTAGTCTGCGCTTGAGACATTCCACAAACATGTGTGGAACTTATATCTTTCAATAAATCTTGAAAGTGTTTCACGATCCATTTTGACGTGCAGTCTTCTCTTGAGACAAGCTCTAAATGGGGAATGCTCCAACCAGCCCGCGAAATTCAAAGTTAGTAAGTTAGTTAAAGAACTTGGAGGGTTGTATTGGTGAATTTTGAACATTAGAAGAAGAAGAACATAGAAGAACATAGAAGTCCCATTTTTTGGCGTTTTGTTGGCATTTTAAATTAATTAAAACACGTCCTCTCATTAATTCGTCCGATTTTATTCTGCCAGCACCGCGGCCTTGAGCTGACGTACAGCCGTGATGGATCGTGCGCACGATAGTCTGTATGCTCCAACCAGCCCGCGAAATTCAAAGTTCTTGCGTTTTTTGCAATTTACAGGCCAGTGCTAGGTTGTATGTTGATTAAAATATTATTCGTGGCTGTAAGACGTATGTAGTTACAGAATTATAATCATCAAAATCACCAATACAACCCTCCAAGTTTATTAAGGCCTAGGAACAAAAAAAAACAGAATAACTCATTCCTAGGCCTTTATGAACTTGGAGGGTTGTATTGGTGATTTTGAGATTATAATTCTGTAACTACATACGTCTTACAGCCGCGAATAATATTTTAATCAACATACAACCTAGCACTGGCTTACAAATTGCAAAAGACGTAAGAAAATTTGAATTTCGCGGGCTGGTTGGAGCATTCACCTTTAATCTGCTGTACAGCAAGCCTATTCACAATCAAGCATGCACGACGCAGGACGCTCTGACGTACGTCCGCGTTATTCACTGTCCATCTGCACGACGTTCGCGGTGGTGGGGGCGCTCGCTGGATGAAAAATCGGTCGTGCACGTCCAGCAAACAATTAATAATAATTATTGACGTACGTCAAGCCTATTCACGGTGTTTTTGCGTCGTGCATCGTGCACGACCTTGGCGGGACGTACAGCAAGATGGACCGTGAATAAAGCGCTTAACGAGGAATCGAATAGTTTTTATATTGGTAATCTCATTCAAGCACTGATAAAAAAAAACTTAGTAATTAATTAACACATAGAATGACACCACATTTTCTGATCGTTCTGAATGGTTTCGGAATGTTTTCATAATGAATTCCAACATTTTTTCGTTGCCAAGACATTTTTTTTGGCAAAT
The DNA here is from genome assembly GCA_950005045.1 of Agrotis exclamationis. Taxonomy (NCBI): domain Eukaryota; kingdom Metazoa; phylum Arthropoda; class Insecta; order Lepidoptera; family Noctuidae; genus Agrotis; species Agrotis exclamationis. The sequence goes on from OX465432.1 coordinate 15,482,647, forward strand.
CTGTGTCAAGTAGATGGGAACACTGGGTCCCCCTCCCACTCCCAGAGTGGCAGACCGACCTTGTGGGACGCGCCACGCAAACCCCGTTACCCCCTAAAGTTGTCGACACAAAATTTCTTTATAGAAATTAAGGGATGAATTTGTCACCGAGGACAATGGTGATTAAGTGGGTGGAATAAGAAATCCTTGTACTTGAATCATCATGCTTTGACTCATTCTATTTCCCAACTGGACATTGACATGCTACAGATACTTTTTGGAACATCGATATGTGTCAACTGTCAATACAATATTTGGTAGGAGGACTTTTCGTCTGAGAGATCGTGGGAGTATTTCGTTTAAACAAGCCTCATGAATGAATGTGCTTGAATCAAAGACTATGGCTTGAATATTGGTGCAAGATTAACCTACATTCACATTTAGTCTCTTTATTTATTTAAAGGCTTTTTGAGGGTCTAGTACAACAACAATAACGTTTCTCACTACCATGATTACTTAATTTTAACTCGATTCGCATAATAGGTTACTATTACTTTACATTTTGAGAAGCAAAGTATAGGTACCAATGGGCGTTTACATTGAAAACAGCGATATAAGTATCTCACATATAAATAAACGATGTGAATGGTATTGTAATATTTGATTCAATATTACAATGTTGATGCTGATGTAATTCTGAGGACTCGCGAGACGTGCCTTAACTGAAAACTGTGGGAGGCACGTTTTGTATGGAAACATTGAAGAAACATGGATAAAGTATCTGAAACTAGATAAGTTGTTGCTTTTGACGAAATAAGATCGATCTTCGTTATGTTCGAAAGTCGTAAGTCGAACTTCTGGTTGAGTTTCTGGGCCAATCTTGGCGTAGTCTGAATTCTACCAACGACTTGCAAAGTTTTAACTTTGATCGATTAATATTTGAGTTTCTATACCCAAGAAACCAATAGATATCTGGAGCTAAGCGAATGCTAGCAGTGAGATTACCGAGTTTGAATGATTAGGTTCTAAAATATTAGAACCTAATCATTCAAACTCGGTAATCGTAGGTAGTCGTAGGTAGACCGACGATCTATCTGACCTAAGCCACCACAACCAAGGCATTAGGAAACACGGATCCCTGTCCCCTAGGTAAAACTTGTGGTCAAAGTTTCAACTTTCAGGGTTTAATAAGATTTACGAATGACAGCCGAGCGAAGCCAACGGCTTAATGTGCTTTCCGGGGCACGGGGTGTCCCGGTACAAAACGGATATTGACCCATAGGGTTGAATTCGGAAAGTGTAGTTTAACCAGGATTGATCGACCTGAGCGAGTGATATTGAAAGATGAGAGAAATTATTTTACAAAATAAGGAAAACGTTTTTGGGGATGTGCATCGTCGGCCAAGAACAGCAATGTTAGTTCCAAATAACATTTAGGTCTTAAATTGACCCAAAACAAACTCTTTTCAAAAAGCATTTAAAACAGTTATAGACCCTCTTAGTACCATAACGAACAGAAAATTCCACTAGCGCAAATACCTAACTAAATGCGTTTCAAACTAAGCATATGTCTGCAAGGACAGGCATTTCACAACAGATTATCAGTTAGATACAGTGCTTTAGAGATGCAGCTGGCTTTAGAGATCAAAGTTCTGTTGAATCCCACACAGCTGGAGGCAATTTGTTGCCTTCACCGGGCACATCACTCTTCATTCCTGTATGTTCTCATACAAAACTTCCTACTAAAAATGCTCTTTCGGCCTTTTTGTCAGATGGTGAGCAATGCATCACGAGGTAATGTTTACTTTGTAAACATCGCTAAATACTGTTTACAGCTGACCTTGAAGAATCACAATGGTTGCTCAAGTAATTTTGCTTACAAATTTACAATCTATGAGCAAATACTGACAGATAATTATGTTTTTTTTTTATTATAGCTTGTGTTTGCAGTTGAAGGTTTAAGAGAAAAAAATTGTTTCATGCTTCATGAAAAACAATTCGGCATATTATTATAATTAGCAATTGATTAGTAAACATTAATTTTACATGTTAAACACAAAATCCAATTGTTGCCAAAGGGACGTTATCAGGTTAGTGAAGTTAACATTTAATTTAATTACATAATAATAAATAGGTTTAATTAGGAAATTAATCAACAACTTACTGAATGGAATTAATTGAATGATTGGTCCATATTATTCATATTGGAGACTAGTATTGTGACCATATGACACAATCATAGATGGCAAAAATGACATTTTTTTGCAATAAATAAGTTTTTTGGGGTTAAATATTAAGTGAGTCTTCTTGCCTTGGGTGCAGCAGAAGGAATTGTGAGGCTCGTACTAAGAACCACCCAGTTTCTTTGGTTGCCCTTTATGAACATCAAGGTTTATTGAAGAAACACTGTGGACTTTAGTCAGTATGAGTCTGACAGTCCCTCTGTTCTATTCAGAATGGGGTGACTCATCCGATGATTTTACTACATATAGAAAGACGTTCATATTATTATAATGGTCATCATCATCTTTCTGCCCTTATCCCATTCTACTTGGGATCGGTGCAGCATGTTTTGTTTCTTCCATTCTCCCCTATCAGACTCCACAGTATTATTTACTCCTTTTTCATTCATATCATTCCTTAGACAATCCATCCATCTTTTCTTTGGCCTTCCTTTTCCTCTCCATCCATCAACATTTTTACTCATCACTCTCTTAGTCACATGAGTCTCATCCCTCCTCATCACATGTCCATATCAAGACAGACAGTTCCCTTTAATTTTTTCTGTAACAGGTGTCACGTTAAAACTTCCCCTAGCTATAATGGTATTAGTAATAAATTAATACAAATACAATCAAGGGAGCAGTACTCAATAGTAAATATTTCAATGCTTAGTAACATACACAGTCACGCCCCACTTGCATTGCTACACTGATAACATAATGGCTGAACAAGATAAATAATTACTTGTACACTTCACCTGTTTACTAACTATAGCTTTTATAACTTCTGTTATTATGTAACTTTACATAATAACTAAATTAAGAGGCGCGACAATTTGGACTCATACTGTGAGGGCTGGTTCAAAGTGGTGCCAGACAAGAACACTTTTTTTTTTTTTTTTTTTTATCGTGGTAAAATCATCAAATGAGTCCTCCCACCCCGGGCAGGGCGGGAGGGACTGTCAGACTTGTACTGACTAAAATCCACGGTGTCCTTCAGTAGCCCTTTATGTCCCGGGGTCACGGTAATGGTATAAGTCCCGCGACCCCGGCAGGCTTTGGCCCTCTACAGAGGGGGCCCCGTCTTCATGCTGACGCTCTTTGAGGCGCGCGTGGAACACAACGCGCCGTCGACCCGGGCATGGTCCATGGTCGGGCTGCGAGTTGCCCTTTACTCGCCGCCCGCATGCCCGCGCCTACGGTGGCCGGAGATCGTCTTGCGACGTCCGACGCCGTGGGCGCCAACCACCGCGGGTGGGGCGGAGGGAGGACATTGCCCTCTCTCTCGCGCGGCCCGCCTCCTCCTTCGCGAGCATTACTGCTTCGCAGAAGGAGGCGACCGCTTCCCACTCCGTCTCGCCCCGCAGCATGGCCGCAACCAATGCCGGGCGCGAGAGGTCTCCGCCTATCGCCGCCGTGAGGACACGTCGGTGCTCTGCCCAAGCGGGGCAGTCTTGCACCGTATGCTCTACTGTGTCCTCCGGGCGATCTTCGCAGTGGTGACACCCAGGCGTTTCCTCCTTTCTCCTTAGACACAGGTACCTCCCGAAACTTCCGTGTCCGGTGAGGACCTGCGTCATGCGGTAGGTCAGGACGCCGTGACTCCTATCCAGCCACTCCTCAAAGAGGGGTCTTACCGCCGCGATTGCGGCGTGCCCGAGACAAGAACACTTGGAAAAACTTTAGGTAGGCCTTTGCCCACCTGTGAAACTTTAGGTAGGCCTTTGCCCACCAGGCCACCAGTGGGACAATGTGGACTCAACAAATAAATAAAAAAAATAGTTCTAAAGGTGTTTGCACCAGGCAGGCATCAAAGGAAATATGTTCGCTAGATCTGATGGAAACCAGTCGGCCGCATTCATCAAATGTGTTGTGGGAAGAAATAGCCATTATTTGACTCCCTGACGTGGCCTTTAGCCATTATGACAGACCTTGGATATGACATGAAACAACCAGTTGTACATAACCAAATACCAGAGGTCCACATTAGCCCTAGATTGGAAGTACTGGAAGTTGTTGAAAGAAGCCTCTGCAAAGCAGGGTGTTGATGCAGGCTTTGAGTAACTGTAATTATATAGAACACTAAAAATGCATAGACAATGAAAGAAAAAACGTTATTACCTAATAGACATGACTTAAGTCAGATAATTATGCTTGAACTGATATTGAAGTGACTCGTCATTACTAGGCAGTCCTTATCGTCGGGATCTATCTAAGATATATAGGAGACCTTTGCCTAGTAAAAGGTCAATATAGGTAGGAAATATGTATAAAACTATTATAGTAAGTATGCAATCATGAGCATAGTAAGGTAGGTTTTCAGGGTCAGATGTTTAGCAATACTCAATAAAAATACAAGAATTAGTCAAATAAAACTACCTACTTTTAGTAGTTTAATTAGATAATAAAATTAGGTACATAGGTACTTTTTTCAAGTATTTTTATGAACTTCTGTTGTTATAAAATTTAATATTGCATTTAAAATGGAAAAAAGATCTGATTGATTACAAAATCATGACCAGTATTATCTACTTAAGATTTTAAAACATTCAAAATTTTTGACAGAAACACCTTTGCAACATATTATACCCTCTATTTAAAAAAATAACTAAATACCGCTATCTTCTGATTCTAGACTTCATGATAAGATATTTAGGCACTTTTGGAACATTAATTATTCTTTGAGATAAAATGTTGATAAAATTCTTAATCTCAATGAAACTTACAAAAAGAAAAGTAATTAATATTTCAAATTGAATTTAAAAAAAAACATTGAGCCCAGTGATACTCTATTTGAATTGCCTGATTTGTCTTTGAAAAATTTGGCAAGAGGAATTTCTATGCTGGAAAATTGTAATTTTGTGTAAAGTGAACAGTTGGTATGCTAATGCTGACACTAAGGAAATCAACAAAAACAAAATACCCTATTTTTAGAAAAATACATTTTATTATTTTGGTCATCATGACACAAAAATGTTCTAGGTTGAGGCAGCTGTAGTACTTGATTCAATCTTCCCAAGTACCTCGGCGGCTTTGGCGGGTACAAGCGGCGACTCATTCAAGGCGTTACCCAAATGTAACGAGATACCGGGACCAGACTACTACTTAAGCCAATTGAAAGTAATTACAGAAAGAAACCAAGCCCAAAAATTTCAGATTAAGACCAACTCCTACAATTATTTTTATTAGCAATAAATTGTCTACGTAAATAGCTCGGTACAGAAAGTACTAAGGTATCAATATCACAATATCAAAAGAAAGAGCAAAGTGCACAGACCTATCATAAATTCGGGCTCGTAATGACATCGACCCACTACTTTCAAAACAGAATCTAATCAGTTTTGTGAAATAACTCTTTTACATACCTTCTTTTATAGGTCCAGGAACGCTTTTTCAGCCCGGTTATACACATAAATTGACGGCACACACAAAATATCACTTTGGATGAGGGACCGTAGCCAATCGTACCCAATTCAAACCCACAGCACATACACTCGATAAACAGTCTATAAACCGTCTTGCTGAATTATTAACATAACACTTGTGATATAGATTTTATAAATAATCGCTATTCATGTAGAATTTGTTGGAATATCATCCGTGACTGCGAGTACGAACACGGCATCGAAGGCGAAGCGAAAGACCGACCGCGAAAGCATCCACCTTCGCGCCGTTCATCTCATAGAACAAGTAAATAACAGACAGGACAAGAATCAACAAGTGTTTAATAGATAAATAACGGTAACCGACTTCAAAAATGAACACAAAAAAGATGGAAAATAACTTTTCATTCGGTCTTTATTTTTTATTTCACTGTCTTTTTGCCACTGACTTCTGAAATAGAAGTTATTGTGTTCAAAAAAAGAAACGACAAAGCTAAAAAAAAAAACAATTAAATAAACAAATGGAGAATCTCCACTTTTGAAAATCGGTTAACAAAGTAACAGTTAAAAAGTTGATTACATGAGATAAAATCACGTGTTACTCTATAGGAGATTAAGACTTAATAATTTGTAATGATAATGCTTGGAGGCAGAGCTGCAATGAGAAACTTAATGAATGATAATTATATAGATTGTTTTAAATATCACAGCTCGATATTCTATTATTCTTACTTGATGGATTACTCTAATACACTTTATTTTTATAATGTGCACTTATTAGGTGTTAGTTTGACTTCAGCGTTTAGGCACAAACAACAGGTGAACACGAAGAAGTTAGTTTTGTCCTGTCTAAATCATGAGCTTCAAATTTTTTTATTACTCTTTGTCAAGTATGACATCATCTACAAGTTTATCAAGTGACGTCCATCATTACGTTTAGTCTATGGTTTTGAAACAAACATTTTAAGCAAAACCGCAACACAAAGTAATATGTTTTTCTTCATTGATTTTAACAGTTCTAATGTTGTTTATTCTTTTTTTTTTTTTCTTTTTTTAGCGAAAACAAATCTGTCATATATTCATCCAAATAATAATTCACTAAAACTTAAATAATTTATCATTATAGAAAATTAGTCGGAATGACCGCATCACTCATGGACCACAATAGACCCATGGACCTAGGCACAATACCTAGGAAACCATCTGGACTGAAAACTTCAAGTTTTGTAACACACAAAAAATAATCTTAAGTGATCTCAAGCAACGGTTTACAGTTATAAGTTTAAACATTACTTTTCTTTGATTTTGCTTGTCTCTTTTCCTCATTCCCCGAAAATAAATAAATTGAGATGGTAGAAAATAAGACTGATTGACTTTTCCTTGCTTACTTATATTTTACTAGTGAAACACAAGTACACACAATACTGCAACATAATATGTATTTTTATGGTTTCAAATTTACGTGTTTGCATTTTATACTCGGGGAGGCCTATGTTCATCAGTGGACGTCTTACGGCTGATATGATGATGATGATGATTTATACTCGTAGAAAACACTCACAAATAAATATTTATTATCATTTTTGGTAGTTTTAATTAATCACTCTGGTAAAACATTGCTAACCACGTGATGGCTTTTTTTTAGTTGTTTTCAGAATCAAAACTTAAAAGATGTTTCTACTACGTTAAGATTTATTTTGAATATGTTAAAAACTTAAACACAGATATTAGTCAATTAAATAATTACAAATGCTGTTTTAAATGTCATTTACTATTTTAATAATTTATTAGTAATTTCAATGTATTTGTAACATATACAACCATTTTAGATCATTTGGTGTTGACGTGTTAACTAAACGAATATTTCCCCTTCAAAGTAACTTCTAGTTTTTAAAATGTGTGTTCTATTTAGGTTCACTCGATTAAAAAGAGACAATAAGCTCGGTTTGAGCTATCTCTGTCGGCATGCCTTTAGCAAAATGCAAATTGTCTATTCCATGTCATCACTAAACCATAGAAAATACGGTATCGAAATATTTTTCGGGTGGGGCGGTAAGCTTGTGTTTTTTTTTGTAATTTATTTTATTAGGAAACAAACAAACAAGCAATCATTAATGATTGAAGATTGCGATCAAGATATATAATAAAAATTGTGAAAGATATTTGTCCAAAACGCATTCAAAGTACATCAAAAGATTTGAATTTTTTTGGAAGAGCTACCCATAGATAGATTATAATAATCTAGATCGAGCTCTTCAAGTTTTTTGCCACACAAAAATGAATCTTATTTCTCAGCTATTTTTCCTTTCTTGTCTGGCAAAACTAACGAGAGAAATGAGAGGTTAACTTTGAAGGTCGCTATCTCTTTTCCACAATTGCCAGGAGATAAGCATTGGTAGAAATGGTAGAACATTTTATAGTTTGGGGCTTACTTAATTTATTTGTAATTCATAAGCTACAAGTAAAATAAGTTTGTGAGATTGCTTAAAAATGTATTTTACCATGTTTTTATAATACATAGAAAATAGTAATCATTATTTTTTTGTAAAGTTATATTTATTGTATGATTATGTGGTAGTAATTACATATTTATTCTGACAACACTGAATTTGACGTGTGAATGGAGATAGCAACTCAAAGCTATTCGTAGATGACGCTTCGATCGTTTGTCCCATAAGTCAGATTACTGTATAGCTTGTACAAAAAAACGAACACGTATTTTGTTATAAAAATTGAGTTTATTCTAAAAAAACAAATATGGTAAATTATTCGTCAATGCAAGTGCATATACTTGATATACTAAAACCAGAACTAAGACGCCGCAGTGCATCTACAAGAGGAAAAAAAAGTGATTTAGTTGAGAGGCTAGAAATTTGATTCTACTACATTAAACACACATTTACTTGTAGTTGGGATTTAAAATTGTAATTTTTAAGTAGGTATTACATGTGCTAGCCTCTACAAAGAATATAGTATTGCTTCTGACATTCTATACTGAGAAAAATGTCATCAAGTTTTGTGTTTGTCTTCTTCATCTAATTTTACATCTATTTTATAGATTGGAGCAATATGATAAGAATTTTAACTTCCTAACACCACAACTATCACAAATCTCGGTCCCGGTGATAATTCTTCCACCAGACGAACCATTTCATGATATAAAGAGCGATGCAATACTTAACCTCGTATAGAAAAGTAGATATTATTTTGAAAGGTGTATTCGATTGTTTATTTATGGTATAATCATAGAATTTCATTAATAAATTCAACTAACGGCCTGTCCCGGCTTCGCAAGGGTAGATATTTGTTTATTATATAGCTTTTCCTTATTGATAATACAATTTTTGTTCTCACAGCAGTCACAGCAGCTACCCATTATTTCTTGATAGTGTGAATTGTCGGAAATTTGTATGTACCATCATTTTTACAGCCTATTACGCAACATCTAGTCATTTTACATCAATAAAAGCGTTTTTTTTCAGAAAATTCCTTTGATTTGACAGTTCTTTTGGGACACTAATGTCACTTTGACACTTGCCTTCCCCATTATAAATGGCGGCTTTTTTGTAAACCATAAATAAAAATACGTTTTAACTACAGGTTTATTATCTTCTATTTTCATTGTGAAAATAGTAAAATATGATGTAGTAAGACATATAGAAGTGATTCATAGTATTGGTTGTGGCATGTTCGAATAGTAGGGTGGGGTCATAGATCTTGAGGTAAAAGTCAAATCCGAAAGTCATGAACTCATGATCCGCGATTCTCGTGGAGTTAGTAACGTTAAGGTCAAGGTCAAATGTCCTTAGAGTTAAGGTAAAATGACTTTGAAATTAAAATCAAATGATTCCGAGGGCATTATTGATTTACCTCGAAGGTCAAGGTCGAGTGGAAATTATGGTCAAGGTCAAGTGACTTTAGATTTCAGGTTCATGATCTTGAGACTCACAGTCAAGGTACTGGAACTCCAGTTGACTTCAATTGCAATAGTATATTTTTCTCTTCTTTTGTTTAAATCTCCAAAACAGTGTGTCCTGTCGCAAAAATAACGAAAAAATTCAGCCAAGTTATAGCGGGAAAAAATCTTGTTCCAGAATCTTATGATCACCCTCCTAGAAAGAGACGGTTACCTCCAAATTAGCTCTCTCAGCTGGCACGTTTTTCGGCATGAGTACTCAATCCAGCAGGGCGATTGTCTAACTGGTGGGAAACTGTGGCATAAGTGGATAGTTACTGGACACCTCTATATTTTATCGACTGTTATGCGACTAAGTTGAGAAGTGCCTCTAGAGCGTTAGAATATTTGCATAAAGGCAACATTTAAATTTAATAGGTTTATTGAAGTTGACCCTTTGACATGCCTTTGACAGCTATTTGATGCGTTCATTTCGCTGCATTCCGATTGTTCAACATCAAATTTATAATCAAACGGGTGGAAAGTGGCATCGTCTAAGACACTGCTCATGAGCAGTGTTTTAAGCTAGCCACCGGTCGAGCGGTCTGTGCCGTAGATATAAAAGATGGACTGAGCAATAGCTGAATAAAATTGGCCATACAGTAGTCATACCTATAAGTCTATGCACAATATGCAAATATTTTTTTCATCGCGGCATTGTTTTGCTTGTGTTTTGCGAAACATTTTGGAGAATGGCGCGTATGGTATTGCTGGGATTTGCTGAATGAAGAGAGGAAACGACTTCGTCTACGACTGGAGAGAAGACGCCTACGTGACCTAAGTGACCCGTTGCAGTTGCCAGAGAAGGAATTTATGGCAAATTTTCGATTGAACAAAGCTGCGTTTCAACAGGTTTGAGAAGAACTTCGCCCGTATTTACCACAACCTTTACGAAAAACAGCTGTTCGCAATGAACTAAAAGTAAATATTTATTTCTACACGTTTATTTAGTTTTGTTCCCAACTTGTTTGATAGAGTATGATCATGTAAGTCATCCTATTTTTATTGTTTGTTGCAGATTTTGGCTTCATTTTTTATGCAAATGGATCTTACCAACGTAATATCAGTACCCTCCTACTTGTTTAATATGTCCCAGCCAACATTTAGTAAGTGTTTACAACAGGTTACTGATGCACTCAATGTCCGGAAGTACTGTTGACCACATAAAATTTCCCATTTCTCAGGTAGAGAGACAAGTCATCATGACACAGTAAGTTTATAAAATTTTATGTGCCTATAATAAGTATTATCTAAATGTCTATTGAAAATATTCACCTACGCCGATGACACTGCACTTATTGTATAATAATACTAACCGGATTGCAATGGAAGTGGCTCTCTACTAATTATCCTACTAATCTATATATATAAAAGAAAGTCGTGTTAGTTACACTATTTATAACTCAAGAACGGCTGAACCGATTTGGCTGAAAATTGGTGGGGAGGTAGCTTAGAACCAGGAGAAACATATAGGATACTTTTTACCTTTTTTATTTTGTATTTTTTTTTAATCCCGTTTCCGTGGGACGTGACATAAAACGTGGTGTAATAAAACGCACCTGACATGGAATGCCAACAAAACGAAAATCAAAACATCAATTGACCAATCGATGTGTTTGTATCATGTTTGTATTGAGTTTCTAAGCTTATTGTGCCGATATTGGGGCCAATTCTCGATTTTCGCCATTTATCTCGAGTTCGAGATTGTAAGTCTATCTCTATGTCTATCAAAAATATCTCTATCTCTACTAAAAAATGTCGAATTGAGCAGAATTCCGTATTCTCGGTCAAAATAGAAATAAATGTCACGAAAATGTCGAGTCGAGTGAAGTTAATGTTACCATTATGAAGAATCGCACGTTCCGTTTTAGGTAGCTATGAGTGAATGAATGATTTTGTTTTAAAACGCTGACTAAACCTAATTATTTAAGTATAAAACGAAACGTTTAGTGTAAAAATAATCTGTTTGACAGTTAACTGTCTGTCAGTGTCAGAATTTGCGCCTCTTTGCGGTTCTTTCAAAACTTTTGTGTTTACTACAATATTCTGAATTATTCTTGTTTATTTCACTAGTGGGCTTTTTGTCATTTAATAATTTTAACATGGAGGGGAAAAAATACCCCAGTTCTCAACAAAAGCAATTATTAATCCAACTGGTTGAAGCAGACCCGGAATTGAGGGGAGGTAAATTCTCCTCCCGTTTCTCAAAAAAGGAAGCAGAGAGAAGATGGCAAGCCATCGCTCAACAATTAAATGCTGTGGCCGGAGCCAAAAAATCTTGGGATGGTTGGCGCAAAGTAAGTACAATGGTTACCGATGCACTTATCTTCCTTTCTGTGACTCAACCGTTTTTATACTTCATCGTTCGCTGTTTTCATTACTTACAATCACTGCAATGTTTTCCAAGTCTCTACTTCTCAGTCAATTATTTATCTTTGTATATGATTTCATTCTCAAAGTATGTAATGTTCGTACTAACATAATAATTTTATTTCAGAGTTGGCAAGACAAAAAGTCAAAAACTAAAAATAAAATGGCTACAATCAGAAGGCAGTCTATGTTGACTGGTGGAGGTCCACCACCAGAACAACTGAATGAAGAGGACCAATTGGTGCTTGGCACATTTAGTACAGCTGCACTCGTCGGCCACGTAGATTCCAACGAATCTATCGTGGAATTTATTGGTGAGTGAAACTGATGTTTTTCTGAATTTTCTAGTATACTGCTATAATTATATATATTGCAATTAGAGTTACTTTTTGTTTTCTTTTTTTTTCAGATTTAGCCACACCAACGAGTACCTCAAAAGTCAGCATGTGGATGGCTCCTCAAGAGACCTCTGGATCTCGAGGTAATTCTACTTTCATTAAGCTTTACATATTCGCAGTTATAAAATGAAAGTGAATAAATATTTAAGTTTTTTAAGATAAGGTTTCCATAATTAATCATCTTTAATGTCTATTTTAGATGTCATACAATGTGACAGTCTGCCAGGCACCTCACAATCCAGTGTGGGTGCAGCTGCTCCTCGAGGGACCCCTGGATCTCGAGGTAATCCTACTTTCATTAAGCTTTACATATTTCCAGTTATAAAATGAAAGTTAATAAATGTTTAAGTTTGTTATGATAAGGTTTCCATAATGAATCAATTTTAATGTTTATTTTAGATGTCCAAGATGTCATACAATGTGACAGTCTCCCAGGTACCTCACAATCCAGTGTGGGTGCAGCTGCTCCTCGAGGGACCTCTGGATCTCGAGGTAATTTTACTTTCATTTAGTTTTACATATTCCCAGTTATAAAATGAAAGTGAATAAATAATAATATTTAAGTTTGTTAAGTTATATAAGGTTTCCATAATGAATAAATTTTAATGTTTATTTTAGAAGTCCAAGATGTCATACAATGTGACAGTCTCCCAGGCACCTCACATTCCAGTGTGGGTGCAGCTGCTCTTCGAGGGACCTCTGGATCTCGAGGTAATTATACTTTCATTTAGTTTAACATACTCCCATAATCATTCTTTCGTTTAGTTTAACATGTACCTATGTATAAATTGAATGTGTATAAAGATTACATTGCCAATCAAACAAGGATTTTAAATTAAAAAGTTGTGAATTTAAGCGCTTGTTTTCCAGTACACTAAGAACAGAGTATTCCTTTAAATATTTTAAATTCATCACAATTCCATAGTAATCAAAATAAAATGTTGGCACTACTGGACCAAACAAGCAGCCTTGAAACTTTTTGAATGTGATTTTGTCAAACATTGACAAGGAAGAATAACATTAAAATTAATTTTGTTTATAGGAAAATCTAAAACAAAACCTAATGCTGCCCGACGTCAGCAGGCATCCATCGATGTTGCTGAAAAAATAAGTGCTGCGATGGAGGCAAAAAATGTCATAAAACAAAAATTTTATGAAGATTTTATTAAATTAATGGCCCAGCAAACCGAGGCTTTGGCTAGCATAGCCAGATCTATGCAGGTAAAATCATCACCCTATATATAAATATATGTATATAGGCTGATATATTATATATAAATAAATAATATTTTTTTATATATAGGGTGATAAGGGTGATGATTTTATCTACATAGACCTGTTAATGATCAAGAGACTGTTTACCTACCCAATTGGTTTGATTATTAAAAAAGACTGATTTTATAACTAGTCCGGTTAATATACACATATTGATAAAAAGTTTTTTTTCAAAGAATATAATAATAATAATTGTGAGAATGACTAAGCTGTGATTTTGTAATTAGTCTGTTAAAAGTCTGCCTCTACATTATGTACACAAATGATTGTTAATTATTTACATATTTCTGCCATAATTATTGTTATGTAGATGTAAAGTTTATTTGTTAAGTTTTCTAAGATTATTATTGTTTCAACGGCTGTACTGTGATTTTATAATTAGTATGTTAAAAGTCTGCCTCTACAATATGTACATGTACACAAATTATTGTTAATTATTTACATATTTCTGCTATAATTATTGTTATGTAGATGTAAAATTTATTTGTTAATTTTCTAAGATTATTATTGTTTAAACGACTGTACTGTGATTTTATAATTAGTCTGTTAAAAGTCTGACTCAACATTATGTACATGTACACAAATTATTTACATAATTATTTCTGCCATAATTATTGTTTTGTAGATGTAAAGTTTATTTGTTAATTTTCTAAAATTATTATTGTTTTAACAACTGTACTGTGATTGTGTAATTAGTCTGACTTTATAATGAAAAAGTGTGTCACGAGTAGCTGTTTGTGCTACATACTACATTGTTTTACAAAGTGTAATAACTACAAATGTATAGATATATTATTATATATATTTATTGAATGTTGTTTACCATGTACCTACCTAATAAATAAAACAATTTTATAAATAGTTTGTAACAATTTATTAAAATTCTAAGAAAAGTAATTATTAATTATATTTTGTTGTTTCTGTCTCCCTAGATTTAGATAAATATTGCCTCCTGTTGTGGGTAGAGGGTCTACATTAATTATGCCTAATTCTCTTTCTTCAGGCATATCAGTAAGCTCAAAATTGTGGGCTATACACAAATTGTGTAACACACAGCAGGCGTTAATTATTTTAGTGGCCTTATTAGGTGTATAATGTAAAACCCTGTCCTTTATAAGACATCTAAATCTTCCCTTTAGCACTCCATTACAGCGCTCGATAGTGGATCGCGTTTTCTTTAGTGCTTCATTGTAGAGAAACGCAGGCGTATTCGTATCTTCGTCATTCTCCTCCAAGTTTAATATGGGTGTTAGACACCATGGCCTCAAGGGATAACCACTATCACCTGAAAATATATTGCATTTGTAATGAATTAAAGCCTAGCAGAATAATAGTTGGTAAAAATATGTATAATTAGTAGGTATAGAACAAAACCTGTGTTACAATTTTATTATCTCACCAAGTTTTGAGATAAATTTGATAAGATATGTAGTAGTAGTATAGTACATACCCAATAAGTGATAGTTGGTATATCCAGCATTATGGAGATTATGTAGTAAAGGCAATACTGCAGAGTTGCTCCAGATATAGGAATCGTGTGTACTGCCTGGGAATAGTGCATTCACATTCAAAATTTTCAATTTGGAATCACAAATCTGTAAAATAAAAATCTGATTAAGTATAAAGTGGCTACAGCAGTCTGATTAAGTATAATATTTCTTAACTTTTTTGTCAACTTTATTGATATCAAATTAATACAAACCAGCTGTGTGTTAATGGAGTGAAAGTTTTTCCTATTTACATAGCTTCTCTCATCATGCGTAGTTCCTGGAGGAGGCACAATTGCAACATGTGTGCAGTCGATGCATCCTATCACTCCGGGAAACCCATAGCAGTTGTAAAAGCTAAAAAGATAACAATACATTAATTCTACACAGTTATGAAAATTAGATGAGCGCTTGGGTATTGAACAAGAATATAAATGTCTTACTCTAAGGCTATTGTTTGAAGCTCTTGCAACGTTCTTGGAAATCTCACCCATTCGTGAAAAATGTTTGGATGGTTCAACGCCTCCACAACATCACTTATGCAACGGGAGGTTGTTGCCTGGGACACATTTATTTTATTTAAGTTCCCGGTTGGAGTTTGGTAACTCCCAGTACCCAAAAAATGTAAAGTGCATAGGACCTGAAATAATATAACCAAGTGTTAGGTAGGAAGGTAAATGATAAAGTTCTTTATTTTAAAATAAAAATAGCTGTCATACAAAAAAAAAACAATTCTAATAAAATCGGTTATAATAATTGTGCACTCAACAAATACCTACTTTTTTGCACTCTAAAAATTCCATTGTACATTATAGAATAGAACGAATTTGGTGCACATAAGTAATTTAGGTATTTTAGGGTGTGCAATTAGTAATTTTGGTGGGTAAGGTTAGTTTAGTGAACAATTATACATGAAGCATGCCTATAATAAAATTATGAAGCAGACAATTATTTACCTTTGTTTTCAGGTCTATTTTCGTGGTATCCTGAATTACAGGAGCCAATAGATCTATTAGAATCCTTATTAGATCTTTATTTAATCTGAAGTTTTTAATGACTTCTGTTTCGCTTAGGTCGTAAATATCGACGGCGGGATAATTGCGCTGTTGTCGCCGTGTATTGGCCAGTTGCTCGCCACTTTCCAACAACTCCGAGATAAAAATTCTAATAAACTCGTCCATCTTTCAGTGGTTTCAAAATTCAAGTCTGTCTGATAGGTAATTACGCGAAGGTCGTCGTTTCAAGAAAACACAAATCAAAGAGTTTATATCGAATTCGAATTTCCAGTAGGTACAAGGTATGAGTCGTATTTTATTTAAAAAACGAAAGAAAAGAAAACACTACAATCCAAAACTCAACGTAGGCATTCACTCAGAAATGACGGATCTCTACAATCGACATGACATCTCTACTGCTCAGAAGTACTCGACATGAACTCTAACGTTAGCCTTCGACAAATGTCGAATTCGACATCCCCAGAATAGCAACTTTTAAAATTTGTCGAAAAAATGACGTCATTAGAAATTTTTGTCGAGTTCGACACCATCTCTAAAACCGAGAATTGGCCCCATTATCATAATTATCAATGCCATGCCGCCACCAAGACGATCAAATTTTTATCCTGTTTCCGTGAGACGTGACTTAAAACGTAGTAACATGATCACGAAGAAGGTGTTGGTGCCGAAATTGAATAAGGGATCTGAAAAAGTACTAGGAAAACATGAAGAAGAAGAATGTTCATGCCACCAGCGCCCACCGGTCTTCAATGCTAAAAAAGTATTTCGGTGAATGCTGAATAGGTACCCAAAAAATCTACTAGAACTGCATAAATTCAATACTTACAACCATACGACGAAAAAACGCCTGGGTGTCACCACTGCGAGGATCGTCCGGAGGACACGGTGGAGCATACGGTGCAGGACTCCCCGCTTGGGCAGAGCAGCGCCGTGTCCTCACGATGGCGATAGGCGGAGACCTCTCGCGCCTGGCATTGGTCGAGGCCATGCTGCGGGGCGAGACGGAGTGGGCAGCGATCGCCTCCTTTTACGAAGCAGTGATGCTATGGAAGGAGGAGGCGCACCGCGTGAGGGAGAGGACGGCGTCCTCCATCCACCCCAGCCGCAGTGGTACTACACACTACAGCCTACGGTGACGGACGTCGCCAAACGATCTCCAGCCACCGTAGGCTCCTGGCTCGGGCATGCGGGCGGCGCGTAATGGGTGACTCGCTGTCCGACCTTGGACCATGCCCGGGTCGACAGCGCGTTGTGTTCCACGCGCGCCTCAAAGAGTGTCAGCATTATGACGGGGCCCCCTTTAGAAGGTTAAAGCCTGCCGGGGTCGCGGACACCGTGGATTTTAGTCAGTACGAGTCTGACAGTCCCTCCCGCTCTGCCCTGGGTGGGAGGGCTCACATGATGATTTTACCATAATAAAAAAATGACAGTTGCAATTGAATTAAAACTCCTTGGATATGCCTGGCTTACCACCGCACTATTTACGAATGAAGGTTGGCTTCGTAGTCATCATGCTTCGAAACATAAACCAACCAAAGCTGTGCAACAGAACGCGTTTGGTGGTAAGTAAATTGATGAACAATGTGATTTACGCGACGATACTCAAAGGAAAATTCGAAGGTGAAGAAGTTCTCATTTCGAGGATCCCAAACGATATGCCGTTTTAGTTTTACGACCTCAATTTGCGATCCGTCTTGCATTCGCCATGACCATTAACAAATCACAAGGCCAATGCTTGAAAGTTTGTGATCTGAATATAGAAAATCCATGTTTTTCACATGGTCAGTTAGATATATATGTGGCATGTTGACGGGTCGGATGACCATCTGCGTTATTTGTTCTTTCGCGTGATAAGTAATAAAACAAAAAATGTCGTCTATCACAACGTGCTTCACTGAACAGTGCAACCCATGCACCAAAATACATGGCTAATAAAGAATCATTGATGTTTGATTTTTTAGAATTAGATTTGATATCCTAATAGAAAATCGAAAATCTGCTCATTTATTGCCTCTAAGGCGGAACAAAGTTCGCCGGGGTCAGCTAGTAATATTATAAAAGTGAAAGTTTGTTTGGATGGATAAATGGATGTTTGTTAATTTTTCATGTGAAAACTATTGAATGCATTTGTATAGTTTGGCAAAAGTCACTGTCCATAGTCCCTAGTGTTAACTAGGTGTTTACATTGATGAAAAACTAACCTAGAGCACCCACATAGAGGCATTATCTACATGTACAAAGAAGCTCATATTCAAAACTTTGAAATTAGTCTCTCAGTCAGTCTCTCTTTGTCTATATGCATCAATGATCACCTATTGTAATTACTGACTCTGTTGATAACATTTCATTTTCACAGGTACTGTGGCTCCTGAGATACAAGAGTATATTTTTACTTAGGAGTTAGTTTGTTCTATTTAATTTTGTAAACCTTTTAACCTATGTGTTTTTTATTTGTTCAATAAACTAATTTAATAAATATCTATAAGGAATTCAATTTTAATTTTTAATATGTATGGTTGATTTCAGGTTTATGGAAAGATTGCACTTTCCAGGCATTATTGGGTGCATAGATGGTACTCATGTGGCTATAATTAGGCTTAATGATCATGAAGAAACATATTTTAATAGAAAAAATTATCATTTTCTGAATGTTTTATTGGTGAGTAATAAGAAGTTTAATAATTGTGTTTAAATGTATATACCATCTTTATATATTGAGTAAAAAAAATTGTTTCAGATTTGTGATGCACATCTCAATATTCTACATGTAAATGCGTCATTTGGTGGTGCTGCTCATGATTCTTATGTTTGGAATTAATGTTCTTTCAAGACTTATTTGGAGAGACTGCAAAGGAATCGCCAGAGCTGTTGGCTATTAGGTAGGTAACTATATCATTTACATTGGCATTTAAATAGATTATTTTGGCATAAATTACCAAAAGTGATTGATTAATCATATCAATGCAGTTAGAGTGGTAGAACTAAAAAAGATAGATCTATTCTGCAGACCGTTATGTTGAATGGGAAATATGAAATAAAGCAAATATTATATTTCAGGTGATTCTGGATATGCACAGCGCCCATGGATGATGACACCTATCTTGGGCACAGCTCCCGGTTCACCTGAAGAATATTACATGGAATTACATTGCAAAGTGAGAAACATTTATATAGCATTAAATACTATTGTTGGAGCTGCTGAAGATTGTACAACTAGGTATTTTATTAGTATAAGCTTAGGTTGTCCTGCTGAAGGACATTTTGCATTGTATAATCTCATTATATAGCTGCATAGCCTAAGTATATTGTTTGAGTTCTATTATTATTATCATCTGCAATGTTGTTTTTTCACAATCTTGTCTTGTGTTATCAATTATCTAGGTGTTTTGCATTGTATAAATTCAATCTCATTATTTTAAAGCTGCATAGCCTAAGTATATTGTATAAGTACTGTTTCTTTATTATTATTTTTTACTTATAAATTACATTTTTTAATATTTTTACAAAAAATAAAAACATTCTCCATAGATCTACGCTTTGGAATGGACAACTACCAGTACTTTCACAGTTATTATGTCTTGTGTCTGGGACTGTAGCTTCATTATTTAAATTGAGAAACAAGCTTTGATTGGAATGAATGAAATGAAATTAAAGCCAATTTTTAAAATATATAATTAATACTTTTATTTACAAAAACCCTATATAACAAAATAATCTATTATAATAAAAAAAAAATTAAGAACTATTGTTCAGTGGTTTAGGCGCCAGCTATACAAAACAAAATTGCTTATCAACCACGCTACATAGCGTAATAATACATAACCTATCAACAGAAGCATATTTCTATGATTATTTGAGGACAATTTGATCGAAAATTTTTCAGTAGTTCAGGCGCCAGCCTACTCAAAGGATATCAAAATAAAAATTTCGAAAAAAATGATGATTTGGTATCAGAATAATAATAATATTCCACAAGTTCTATCACACAACGCCATCTAGTCGCAAGCTAAGCAGAGCTTGTGTTATGGGTACTAGACAACTGATAAACATACTTATATTTCTAAATACATACATAATAATTACACCCAGAGACAGAATAAATGATCGTACTCATCACACAAACATTTGTCCTGGGTGGGAATCGAACCCACGACCTCCGGCATAGCAGACAAGGTCACTAACCACTAGACCAACAGGCCTGCTGACATTTTATGCTAAGGAATTAAAATTTGGTTTATTTAAAAGTCTAAATCACGTTTTTTTTACAACAATCACTATCAAAAGACTACAATATTACGAATAATTTATTATTATTTAAAATATATTATGTATTATAATTATGAACTCAAACAAACACCTAAGTTTTATAAAACAAAGGTAAGACAAAATTGGTAATATTAAGCTACTTGGATATTTGTTTCAATATGTAATTATAAAAATCATGATCTTGATTATGGTATAATTAGAAAATACATTGTGTGTGATTATGTCTAGTTTTAGTAATATTTTTCTTCTTTTTTGTGTAACTTGTTTATTACACACACAGTTGTTAGTTTTAAACCACTTATGTAATAATCTTTGTTATTTTGCATGCTATTGTTATTGCAGAATGTGTCCTGCCCTAAAATATGATATCACACCTTTTGTTTACCACATTTTATGCAAATAAAGATTATGAATTTAAATTATCTACAAAAGATACATCAAAATACAGATTATCAAATGTCTCGAATTGGGAATTGAAGATTTTGGGACTTTGAGAATTGGACATTCTGCCCCTGAACGATAATAGTTGAATGAACATTATTTTAGCTTGTGGCACCACATATTTTAGGGCAGGACACATTCTGCCTTAACAATGGTATGCAAATTAATAACAAAGATTATGACCTAAGTAGTATAAAACTAACACAAATGTGTAATAAACAAGCTACAGAGAAAAGAAGAAAAATATTATTAAAACTAGACATAATCACAATTTGGATTGAGGATCCACTTTTTGGATCTTGATTAAGTTAATTTATTTTGTAGTAAGTTTAAAAAATTGTTGAAACAATCATCGATTTTGTAGTGTAATAGTTCTGGCCCTATAGATAAACAGGCAGACGATAATCGTTATCGCTCAGCAGTCACTTATGCATTTTACAACTATATACACTAGCGCATAAAGTTGGAAATCTATTAAAGGCTGCTGAAAGATGACGAAAGAAACAAAAACAATCTGTAAACTCCAATAGATTTTCAACTCTACAAGCTGTATAAAGTTGAAAAAGACTGCTGAGCGATAACGATTGTCGTCTGTTGTTTGTCTATAGGGCCAGTAGTTATACAAACATAAAAGTGGCACCTCAATCTGTTTCAATTTTGTTTGGGAGGAGAATCAAAACTAGGAACACTGTGGAGTAAAGCTTTTCACAATTTGGCATAATTTTGTAGCATTACTTACTACTGAACTAAACTTACTAATGATTAAGAATACATATTAGGATACGAATAGTGGCTCCTCAATATCCTTACATCATGAATCAAAATAAAAGGCTTGTTATTTTTGGTTCATGGCCCTGACAACATCTACTAAAGCTTCTGTAGCAGCTGCTTGTCGCCCCATTTGTTTCTGCAGCCACTGCGACAGCCAGCCCCTCCATTGCGGCTGCCTGTTGCTCCTCTGCAACAACACGACGTCTCTCAATTTCGTAAGCCCACTGAGGCGTATTTTCAGGAACTGTAATGAATATAAATAATTAATTTTACAATTGACTTCTGTTTTAGTAAAATGGCTGTTGTAAACTAACAAATAGAATATTATACCTACATTGTCTACTCAACCTTCTGACTGGACGCGGCCCAGTGGATGGTAGAGCTTGTCTGGGTCCTAGAAATATTTATTTATGAATTATCATAATCTTCAACTTGGTTTTCATTTGTAACACGTTTTATTCTCAAAGACAAGTCATGTGATTGATCAGAATATATATAATAAACAGAGGTCAGAATTAGGTAGAGTTATTTTAGTACTTGCAACGAAATGTTTAAAATATACTATACTAGCGGCCCGTACGTGCTTCGCTACGTATACAAAAACTAATAAATGAAGAACCGCTTGACCAATTTTGTTTAAACTTCACATAAACCATCTACTAAATAGTTCGAACAAAGCCTAAACATTTGGTCCAGTTTGAGGACTAAGTGCGGAAACCTAAACCCCCCCATGGTTCCAATGGGGGGCCTTCTGAAATAGAATAGCCTAAACATTTGGTTTGGATAAGTGAGCCCGTTCTTGAGTCATAAAATTACAACATAAGGTGGCATTGATTTTTATGATTATTGATTGATTCTCTGAAATACTTACTTGACTCATCTTAAGCGCGTAAATCAACGGAGGGAGTGGGCGTGGTTCTCAGGGACTGACTATCAAGCCATTCTTCTTCCATAGGGTCACTGGTAGAGTCGTCTGATGCTGGTATAGAAACAGGACAGGAGGATACCGAGTCTGCAAGCCTAATTTCGTCAGCCAAAGGCTCTGGCGTGTCCTTATCAACAGATGGTATCTGCAAAGTGTTTATTTTTTATTACAAACACACAATATCCAATGATTTGACTTACAAACAAACACATAAAAAAATACTTAAATGTGAAAATGATAGCAAAGTTTAATAGTAAGATGAATGAGAAAAGAAAAAGAACTAAGATATAAATAGGTCCCAAATTCTATAGATAATTTTGATTTTGCTTGGGCCTCCACCAGTAGCAGCTGCAGACCTCCTGGAATCTGCAGCTTTGTTTTTGGTTTTGGCTTTAAGCTCGCATTAGGTACTTCGCAAAACTAAAAACACAATGTTAATGTCATACAACCATTGTTAAGGTGCATTTATGGTAAGTAAGCTATGCTAAAACTTTTAGATTGTTTTTCTTTAACATAGTTATGTTTTTAACAATAAGCATGCGAGGGTCAGTGGGTCGTCCTAAGGGGAGTCTATTTTTATTTAGATGATTTGTGAACTTACCTTTAATTATAAATTCTTTTTTAACTTGGGCTTGAGTTCAACGGCTGAGTGACATGAAAGGTTAATCTTCAATGCAAAACCACAAGCTGAATTAAGACGCCGCGGTGCAACTGTAAGAGGAAAAAAAGTGATATAATTGAGTGGTTACACATTTTATTTTACTGTATTAAATCCATAATTACTTATAGTTGATGTTCAAATTTTTAAGATAAAGTATGTTTTACCTGTCCTCTCCTCTACCAAGAATATAATACTGCTTCTGACTTTCTATTTTGATAAAAATAAAATACAAGTTATATGTCAGTAATTTTACCCCTTCTTTTTTCTATTTAGATTAGAGAAATATCACAATATATTTAATTTCTTAACACCACAAACCTCGCTACAGGTGATAATTCTTCCACCAGACGAACCATTTTATGATTTAGAGAGCGATGCAATACTGGTACTTAACCTCCAATAGAAAAGTAGATATTATTTTGAAAGGTGTATTCGATTGTTTAGTTATGGTATAATCATAGAATTTCATTAATAAACTCAACTAACGGCCTGTCCCGGCTTCGCAAGGGTGGTTATTTGTTTATATAACTTTTCGTTAGTGATAATACAATTTTTGTTCTCACAGCAGTCACAGCAGCTACCCATTATTTCTTAATAGTTTGAATTATCGAAATGTGTGTTCCAACATTTTTACAGCCTTTTACACAATATTTAATCATGATAAATCGTTTTTTTCACAGAAAACTTCTTTGTTGTGACCGTTGTGACAGACACTTTGACATTTAACTTCCCCATTCTTAGCGCGAATTTTACCTGTCAGTTGCATATAAACCACAAAAATATAAAATACTCTATAAAACCAACTATTCTAATGCTCTTGAGGTACTCCTCAACTTAGTCGCGTAACAGTCGATAACACCAGACTACAATATCGATAAAATTAGAGGTGTCAAGATTAAGCAACCTATCGCTACAGTTGTACACCAGTTAGACAATACGGGGGCAGATTGTTATAATACATCCATGGAGCTACCACTAAAGGGGTTACCAAAGTCTAAATCTAAAATGAAGCTAAATTTAAAATGTCACTTACGGGATACCTTTCGTGATTATATTTTTGTTTGAGTTCCCGATATTTCGACGCTGTTGCAAGCGCCATGATCGCGGGTTCAACCCAATGGTTCAACCCGCGATCATGGCGCTTGTTTAAAATGAAGCTGTCATTAATGTCAGGTTCATCAAGATGGATGGCGGGATTTGTAAACAGCCTGTTCTGTGTAAACCAGTGAACGATGTAAACAGCCTGTGTTAAACAGCAGGCCAAAGACTACAATATTTATCTCAGGCTCTGCAATCGTTTTATTTCATTTTATTCTAGCCAAGAATATGCGAAGTATTTTATTATAAAACTAGCAAACCCGGCGAACTCCGTTTCGCCACCAGATGGCTTCGTTTTATGTAACATTTCGTTTGGTGATTAAAAGAAGAAAAAAAATTATTTTTCCTGAATTTTCTTTGCTATAAACCTCACGGAGCCCGAGACCTTTCCAACGAATGCAAAACCGTGGAAATCGGTTCGTGCGTTCTGGAGTTATAGCGTCAGGAAGGAAACCCGACTTATTTTTATATAGTAGACATCTAGCGGTCGCCCGCGGCTCCGCCCGCGTGGATGTCGGTTTTCGCGACAAAAAGCCTAAGTTTGATCCCATGTGTTCAACTACCCTAAGGCGAGCTCAGCGAGCCCATTACACCCCGTCCGCAAGCGGTTGGATATGCCCCGCGATATCCAACGCCCTGGGCGTCGTCAACGGTGGCTGGGGCGAGATGTGGGGGATGTCCTTTCCCTCACGCGTTCTGACTGCTCCCCATTCCTCTCGCCTGCCGCCGTATCCCTGAGATAGTTCCCGAAACAACCGTGCCCGGGAGGACTTGCGTCAGGTTGAAGGTGATGACGCCTAGCGCCTCTCCAACCACTCCTCAAAAAGGGATCTTTCAAAGATGTTATATAACAATGTTGTATAACATGTTATATGTTACATAGTCTGTACGCACCTTTAGGCGTTGAATTTTGGAACTAATTTAGTACGTACTTCATTTTGCCATAGCAAAAAGACAAAAAAGTAGGAAGTCTATGGGCCTAGGCTTTATGGGCTTCAGCCCTTTGCCTTTTCCGTTATAAGCAATGAAAGATACCAAAAAAAAAACTATGGGCCTGTTGCCTAGCAACCAATGCTGTTGATTAAATAAGTCAGAAAAATCTTGTTAGAGCCCACGTTATATCAATTTTAGTATGATTCCCAGATGATGTATACTTACATAATAATTATATAGAAGTATTTGTAATAGGAGTAATGTAGATGAATAGGTTTGTAAAAACGTCCACAAGATACTCTCCTGTTTCTGTCGTGAGGTGTCTCAACAACAAACTTGGTAGTGTCGACGAATGGATTAACACATCAAGCGACCGTTGAGTACGAATAATAATTGTGTCATGCCCAGCCCGTATTTTTTTTTTTGCGGTAATATTTTAAAACTGTGATAGGTATCTCCTAAGATATTCATTGAAATCAAATGATGTCAAGGGCATTACGTTCAAAATTAAATGCTTGTGATGATTAACGAATTTATTTGGATAAGGATAAATATCATGTTAATGAAAATACCTTCGCAAATAATGCATTATTTTAAAACAAATTTGATTTCCATAAAAAAGGTTATAGTGACTTAACCTTAAAAGATAGATATATCCTCTCGCGGACTTTATTTTAGGACTTTTTATGAGGAATAATTCCGTAATACATATTTTTTGCGTAACTCTAACCGTTTACGCAGCGCACGCAACAGAAGGAATACATTTTCCCGATTTTGAAACATTTTTCATTGCTGCTCCGCTCCTATTGTAATAGCATGATGTTATATAGCCTATGTTACTCGCAGATAATGTAGCTTTCTAATGGTGAAAGAATTTTTAAAATCGGTCCAGTAGTTTTTGAGTTTATCCATTACAAACAAACAAACAAACAAACAAACAAACAAACAAAAATACAAAGTTTTCCTCTTTATAATATTAGTGTAGATAATTGATGTTTAGTAAACCTTATTCCCTTTCCTAATCAAACTGGGTGCTGGGCTAGCTATGTTTGCAGAAATCCAAGTAAGTATTTCAAGCAATTTTCTATTCTTATTAATACTAAAAATTTGATTAAAACACATGAATTTTCATTTATTATTTTAATACAAAATGTGTAAACATATAAAATTTCCATCCAAACACTTAAGATAATCATTTATCATCACATCACAATTACTTACACATTCTTATATTTTGAATGTTCTTAAAATAGTACATTACAACTAGTTTCTTAATTTCGAGGAAGTGCTAATGAATTCGTTTCGAGAATGTCTACACAGGTAGGTATATAAGGAGCCTTAGATTATAAAATATCCAGATTCCGTGTTCAAAACAAAAATATAGGTACCTACCTAACGTTTTTTGTGACCACACTTTTCTTTATAAGTGTGAGTGAGTGCCACCCACTCACACATTTAAATGTTTTCCTTGTTGGACATGTTCACTTGTTTTACGTAGGAATTGGCGGAAAGGAATCATTTTTCTTCCTTTTTTTGAGCTTCAATTCTCATTGGCCTACTAAGAATCTTAATGGAACTATATAAGTAGGTAGTATTTGTGGAATAATTATGATCACCAACATTATTAATATTATATTAAATATAAGTTTTCTCACTTCTTCATTTAGTATTTTTTTTACATTTTTATCATGCCTCCATACATACAGTAGTCATTAGTTCAGAAGCACCGCCTCAAACGACAATAAGTCGGGTATATAACTAAAAATAAATAGCTCCTTACAACTATGAAACTAGAAAAAGACAAGCTTTGGGAGGTACTTTGAAGCACAGTCTTCAATCAATTACATAGAATAGGTACGAAAAATATTGTTTCATTAAAGTTTCTGTTTCCAAATTTTTTTAATAAAAGCCTCTTTTTTTTCACGATCTCAAGCACCTGAACAAGTGCATAATTGGAGGGTCCAAGTATGAGGCAACAGTTTTGTCAATAAATGTATTAGGTACTTCATTTTGTTTTTTTTTTTGCATTATTAGTTATGATGTATTATTAATTTAACAGTTTTGTTTACTACTGTACCAAAATTTGTGATTTTGGATAGCGGAAGTGAGAATATGCAAAAGTAATTTTTATTTATATGGCCATTTTATAATTATCTAATCCCAATAAGACAATTCTGTTCTGGTTATGAGTTAAAAGATATGTCTTGAGATCGCAAAAAGAACTCGTTTATATCTTGATACTATTGTATCAGTCAAAATCTTCACAACCCATAAAAGGACACGTAAAATATTCTAGAAAACTATCTACTATACTTAAGGCGCCATCTCCACGAGCGAGAGAATCGCGGCGAGTCCGTCCTTCTATCGTCGGAGAATCTCCACGACGAGCGATTATTCCGCTAGCGTATCGTCACGACTCGCAACGGAATCGCCGTGTTTTGTTTCGCTACTGGTAGCGCGCTCGCCACGCGTCCGCCGCTCGCTTGCTGCGAGTGCGCCACGTTAAGCAGCGAGCGCGCGGCGATACGTCGACGATACGCCCGCTCATTGCCACTCGTCGCATCGCCGCCATAATATCGCCGTGTGGAGACGCATTCATAGAGAGTATATGGAAATACGTGGCACGACGATATTATCGCCGCGATTCTCCCGCTCGTGGAGATGGTGCCTTAGTAAAACTTTTTGCAGTGACTCTGGAAAGTTGCGTGTCTGCTCATAAACAATCCATTTCAAATAATAGGGAGCATGATCGCAGCTTCACTGCCGAAATTGACTTTATGTAAAGAGGTTTTAGCTAGCCCCATTGCTTTTAAAATCTCCATATAGGCGAGACAGATTTCGCCTCGTTAAAATTCGCGTAAACTTACGTCTCGCCTACGGGCTTCTTGTCAAAAAGCCCTTGAATATGGCCAGTTATTGCTAGAAGATGAGTGGTGGTCTAAATATGGACTATCAGTTAGTAGAAGCTTGCTTCCACTGAGACCAGAGCTTGAACTCTCACTTGATGAGAACATACTCTTGCTTCCTGTGTAGAAAGAGAGAGACGTATGTAATGGCTCCCTGCCTAAACGGCGTCTTGCTCGTATTAAAGAGATGAAAGCCACGGCGATTGCACACAGGAATATGATTCCTAGAACACAAAATGCTAGGGCCATTTTCCCTGGTGATAAGCAGATGGTTTTGTCTCCTGGTGAGAACCCTCGCACAAACTCATCTTCTTCAGATTCTATTCTTCTTGACCCTGTAAAAGAGAAGATTTTGTTGGTCACATATGAAAGATGTTGCAGACTTCAGGTTAAAAACAGAGATAAGTTTTCGAAAATTGCGAGCATTTTCCAAATCGTACCTCTTATCGAAGCTTCGTCTTCTAACTCTATATTAGGAGCATGCACCTCTATACTGTTATAGACTTCCAGTCGGTCAATTATAATGCCTTTAGCATCTTTATCTAGTCTAGCCTTTCTGAGCAGTCCATCTCTAGTTTGCTGTGGTTTCTGCAAAGCTTTGCAATCTACCGGCGGGCATTGGCCTTTGCACAACTCTATCCCACAAGTTAAATGTAGCTTAGCTCTATCAGGGAATTTGAAAGCAGCGAAAGTTGTGATAGCATGTTGGTAAGTCATAATATTCTTGAACATGTTGTCAGGGTCAGATTTTTCAATTTTTCTGTTTAGTTTCTCATCAATATTTTTCTGTAAGTCAACAGGTTCTAGGTCAGAGAAATCAATCTCAGCGCTCTTGTGTTTGTGATGGTGGATTGATGGTTTGTTAAAGATCGTTTCGTCGATAGGACAGCCGGCTTCGTCAAGTAATTTCTGCGAGGCTTCTCCCAAGCCGTCGTGGGCGACGCAGTTAGTTACTAGGAGTCCAACGCCCACTGAAATTTAAAGATGGACATTGAGTAATATGTTCGGTCATCTTACAATTTTTCAATTGATTTATGAGAAACAGTCAGGATCTCTTACGCAATACCTAAGGAGGATGAGGAGATGAATCATGAATTAAATTGTTAGTGCACCTATTAAGGGTTCGTCTGTAATAGGAACTTCATCATTCATATTTTTATCCAGTTTTAAACTATGATAATTTTTTAAATTGGCTTAGGTATCAGTCACAGATTACATCCTTTTTCCCTGCCTTTCAGCAAATGGACATGCCTCGGTTGTCAGTACTACATTACAGATCAAATAAATTCAGAAATCTTTTAATAAATTGAGCACAGAGTCACACTGACACATATTGCTCATTCCATAGACAAGGCGTTTTAAAAGCCTTCTGGCAAATTTTACTAGATCACATACACTGGTTAGAATACAGCATGGTGAAACTTACCAGGCAATGTGCACTGTATCAGTAGTCTAGTAGGCTGTCCCACCTCGACGGTGGCGGGTTCTGCTGCAGACACTGCAGGTGCCAGTTCCATCCAGGCACGAGCTGCTGCCATTAACCACTCGCGTTGTTCTATTTCTGCCGCGTTCGCGAAACCTTGTCGGTTGCGGCCAGTTCTGTTGGCAGAAATGAAGGTTATAATTATTCAAAACGAACGTTTTTGACAACTTATGAACGCTGGGCAAAACTCTCCATACGATGGCTGCCGGAAAACGAAGGGAACCGTCGACCCATAAAGAGGAGAGATACGAGTTAATCGCGTAACCTACCTTAGCTGATAACCTAGTCAAACTCTTTTGGACTTGTGCGAACTGTTAAAAAGTATTATACGATAAGTACTGATTCAGACTAATTTCAATATCTATCTGATAAGGTTGCCACTTGCTCTCTAAATGTACACATTTTATTCTATTACATTTAACTTTACCTTGTTTTCTTCGCCTCCCTCGTCGTCATTTCGCGTAATTTGTTGTTGATTACCGTCTCTAAAGCCGGACTGCTGATGTGAACCGCACGAGGTTGCAATTTACATCTGAAATTCAAAATATTAACGTTTTAGATAAACAATGTTGACAAATAGATCTTGTTCAGTACAGTATTAAAAATGGAATTTAAGTTAAACATGAAATTATCTAATTTAAAATTAATTTCTACAAAATAGATTTTGTATTAGGTCGTTCCTAAATTACCAGTCTCCACCATCTTTTTATCCATCGTTCGTCCTCTATTTTAAACGTGAAGTATCGTACTCGTCTGAGGTCCTACAGGTTAATGCGTTTCCTTTGTCTAAGATAGTTCATAACTGGTTTCCAAATCAGATACAACATTACGCAGATGCTTTTGCTCCTAGCATAAGTATTATTTAAACTCAGTTGGAGAGGTTTAAACGGGAAAAAATACACAGATGGTACTACATGATATGCAATATTTGCTCATTTCTAAGCAACCGGGGTCTTGGTTAACGCTCTCCATTAGATTAAACGAGGTAACATGAAACCAAGGAGACCTTATCAGGACTTGCAATTATTATCTGCGTAGCACTTGACGCATTCCACATGGAACAAGATTTTTTAATGTCCTTGCACCTTGCGTGTGCAACTTCCACTGCATGGTTAAATCTGGTTACGTAAGATTTTTTTAATATCTATTACATGATCCTTGTTTGGTCTTAGGTAATATGTTTTTCCATATTGTCAAGTTCGACAACTCCACTCTATGTTTGTGAAAGATATTAGAATCTAGAGATTAAAACAAGAGCTTTATAAATAACGCATGAAATTATGTGGGTGTTTGTAATATTTATTACAAACACCCTAAGTGCCCACCCAGCATACTAAAATGTTAGTGAATTACTTAGATTTTAGTATCGTATTCATTATATCATCATCTGCCTAGCCTTTTCCCAATCATATTGGGGTCGGGTTCCAGTCGCACCAGATGCAACTGATTTATCAGTATTTTACATGGAGCGACTGCCTATCGGACTTCCACAACCCAGTAACTGGGTATGGGTACCTAATACGACACCCCATGCTAAGACTGGTTGTCAGACTTTAGAGCTTCTGACTAACAGTAACGACTGTTAAAGATCTAAAAATGACAACCGGGACCAGCGGCTTTACGTGCTTTCCGAGGCACGGAGGAAACTCCCTATGACAGATGATCACCCAGCCACAGACCAACCTCGGCAAGCGCGGCTTAACCCAGAAGATCGGCCTCTGCGGCAGTAATTATTTAGCCACGAGCTTTAATTATTTTAGTGTCGTATTGAGTGTTAAAACTATAAAACTTTCTTATTAGGTTTAAAACAACAAACAAATTAAGGATCATTATTTCAATAGCAGAGCAAGATCAAGGGTTTATGCACAATAGGTTGGTCGGTCGTCATAAATGCATTTATAAAATTCATAATTATGCAAAAAATTGTCCTACCTGACTAACAGCTCCTGATCGGAAGACTGCTGCAGCTGTCTGTCCATTTGCACAACCAGCTCAACGTTATAGTACAGATCCTCTTCATCATCTGGTTCTTCAACCGTAGTGTTCATGGTTGATGTCCTTACACCACATGCATTTGATGGCAGATTTAGGGTGATCTTGTTTTGATGATTCCCTGGAACATATAAAGGTATCTATTAAATATGTTTTTTTAATTCTTGACTTTTACCAAAAGCATGTGGCCAGTCTTCTGGAGAACTAAATAATTCATTAACTTATTAACTTGCATAAGTAGAAACGCGAAACATTGAATGTTTGATTGTTCAAAAATACAGTAAATCTAACTTTCTTACCTTGAACTCGACACTCTCTTGAGAAGTCCTTACTGAAGACAAGTCCTTTAAATGGCTGTGCCATCTCCAAATGCACCGTCATGGACGCCTTGTCACAAATCGTAGACACGCTGAACACCCTATTTGGCTGGATCTGCTGGCCCATTGTCGGTGAGGCCAGCCACATTAGCAGTATCGCACGCCACATCTTGGCGTGCCCTGAAATAATGAGAAAAATATTGTTTGAGAAAAAAAGGTGTAACAAAAAATATTTATGTGTTATTTAAAGACATGGAAAATTATATGAAACCACAAAAGTAGAATTTCCCTATTAAGGGCTCGAAATACACACATCAAAAGTGTCTAGGGATCAAGCATTTTTATGCGGATTTCTTGAGATTGAGATGTGGCTTTGTAATAAATTTATGATTTTATAAATTTATATGGATCCTTTTTGGTGCATTTCATAATTTGAATCAGGAACTGTGAATCAAATTCGAGTAAAAGATGAAAATCAGCTGTCAATATTTTCCCTATAAAAACATACAACGCATTGAAGACATTATTAGTGCTACTGTTTCCCTACTACTGATTAAAACCAACGTTATTATGGAGCGGCGACGTCATTTAAGCAGGGAAGAAATGCTCAGAGCCGTGGGAATGATAGAAGCTGGTTCCCGGCAACGTACTGTGGCTTTAGCTCTGAATACAAGTCAGAGTGTTATCAGTCGACTTTGGACACGTTACCGAAGCACTGGTACCGTGGCTGAGCGCCATGGAGGACGGTATCGCTGCACCACACGGAGACAAGACCGATACATTCAAATCTTAACTCGAAGAGCTCCAACAATAACCGCCATGATGTTAGCCGTGAGGCTTCATCACTCTTCAGGGAACTTAATTAGCGACCAAACAGTCAGAAACCGCTTGCATGAAGTGAACCTTCATTCCCGAAGACCGCTACGGGTACCACCTATAGCAATGCACAATCGTAGGATTCGATATCAATGGGCTCTTGAACACAGAAATTGGGCAGAAGAACAATGGCGTTTCGTGTGCTTTTCTGATGAGTCTCGTTTCGGTATGAGACCGGATACAAGACGTATACGACACTGGAGAACCCCTGGACGCCAACAGCGATTAAAATCCTGCCAGGAAGTCCATCCTTATAGTGGTGGAAACATCATGGTATGGGCGGGTATTTGGATCGGCGGAAGAACTGAGTTGATTTGGATCAGAGGCAACCTCAAGCCTCAACGCTCAAATTTATGCTGAGACGATTGTATCAGACGTCATCGTTCCTCTACAAGTGCAAATCGGTCCCTTATTTCAGTTAATGCATGATAATGCACGACCGCACACCGCAAGAGTTGTAAGACAGACTCTCGCCGCAGCTAAAATCAATGTCCTGCCCTGGCCTGCTCAGTCGCCAGACTTGAATCCGATTGAGCATGCATGGGATATGCTACAGAGAAGAGCTCTGCCGAATATGGAGGGTATCCAGTCGCAAGAAGACCTTTTTTTGTTGTTGCAACGAACATGGGCGGCCATTCCACAGCGTGATTTGGATGAACTCATTTTGAGTATGCCAAACCGATGTTCTTGTGTTGTTAGTGTTCGCGGTAGAAACACGGATTATTAATTGTTTAAGTTACCCAATAAAATTTTAAAGAAAACTGTTATTTCAGTCTTTTTTTCGAACTTTTGTGTTAGTGGTTCAAATGTCAAAAATCCCTTTATTAGGAAAATGGCAAATTTCTTTATTAATGCAAAGGTGACTTGGTTTATCGTTACTGTGACAAACGAAAACACTTTATTTGATGAATCCTTAAAGAAAATTTTAATTAATATCAATCAGGAGAAAAGTTATTGCAAAAATATATGTTGATCCCTAGACACTTTTGATGTGTGTATAATTGAACAATCACGGCACAATGCCAAATATAACTACACAGAAATAAAACCTATCTACATTCACGAGATAGGTACTAGTGAGTGATAAGCAGCCTGTCTTCTGTAAGCCATATTTACGTGAATTAATCCGGTTCAGCCAGTCTATGTGAAAAAATATTTTTATAGGTCCTTAAACATGCGTCGTAAAGTTATATCACACTGGTATTTTCATTACGTAATAAAGTAAGGTTCATAGAACTTGTCTAAAGTACAGCGTTCTAATAATAAAATACGAAGGTGTTTGCTAGGACTAGACGGACTAGATCTGCGGTGCCAGTAGTGTATCTAGCCGTGTTGATCGACAATTTGCGGTCAATATCGCGGTTGCGGCGGCGGATAT
Organism: Agrotis exclamationis; assembly: GCA_950005045.1. Classification (NCBI taxonomy): domain Eukaryota; kingdom Metazoa; phylum Arthropoda; class Insecta; order Lepidoptera; family Noctuidae; genus Agrotis; species Agrotis exclamationis. The sequence goes on from OX465432.1 coordinate 15,516,779, forward strand.
GAAAGCAATTTGAGACAATCCACAATTTACGAAATTGAAGTTTTGGGTTTGTTTCCATTGAATATTACCTAGAAATAGGGTCCTTATTTTTCTGTTGCAAATTGGCCCCAAGGAGAGTTCTGGTTTAGCAATAACGATAAATAAGCTCCTTTAGAATAATAGACAGGTCTCCATTTTAATCCAAACATATTTCCTTTAACCCCTGACACTAATAACTAACCGGACAAGTCGGAAAAGGCTTGCATCTTTGAGGGCGTTGAACGAGCGGAGTCTAGAATAATCTTGGACAGTAATATATTGAAAGGGGCGCTAAGTATATTTGAAAAAGCGATCCATTGTGCTTTGCTATCAAGGCGTTTAGCACACGATTTATAGTTAATTCTTCCTATTAATCTGCAAAATCTCAAGAACATTAATATTGTTGGAAAATAAACGGTTACATTTCCGCTCTCTGTCAGCGATCTCCGATGTTACAATTAGATAGGAAACGTTTGGAAGACAATTAAATTGTTTATACGGGGAATTGAATTGGGTCTCTATGATCTATGTCGAGCGATTATGGGTGAGATAAAGAAGTCTTACTTTCGTCTTTCGTGTGGATTTGAACTGTTAAATTAATTTTGGTTTGGAGTGCTTTTCTTTCACTTCTTGCATGCGTTACAATGGTCATACGAAAATGTGAGACGTGACACTTATGGATGACTTTGTTTTATTTTAGCTGTCTACGATCATTGTTTCGATGGCTTTGAAATGTAGTCATGATTACTTAGGCTTTTGGCTTTTAGCTTCTTCAAATCCAACCGGATTTGTACAATTCTTCTAAATTAATCTCGGTACCTATACCTAATGTTTAGTATAATCTTTCTTTATAATAAACAACCATGACTGAGATTATTTAACTTCCAGTCCATTTCAACGTAAAACCATCGAAGATCATGAAATCCGCCAGCTGTGCGTGTTGATTGTCATTAACTTTAAGATCATTGGCTTTCCGAGTCTGTCTTTAAGCTCTCAGAGGATCATATTTAGTCATGGTATTTGCAGATTTTGCACAAGAAAAGAATGTTGGCAATGATTATAAGAAATTATTACTCCATTCTAGCCCTCCTGTTCAAATTGTCATGGTTTCGCTAATGCTACATTACGCAGGATGGGATGAATAAAATTATAGAGCAAAGACGCGGTTTACATTGTAAATGGTATACGTAGTTAGTTCTAGTTTCTATAATATAGGGTTTTCACTCTTCAGAACTTGCATTTTCTCACGCAAACCGATCCCAGCAAGTCTTTCTAGGGAACAAAAAAAATGTGGCCAAGTATAGAAATTCTATGATAATGGATTGATTGTTTTTACGCAACGGTAGAGGTTGTTATAACACGAAGTGACAGAAGCGAGTGTTTGTAGTGCGCTTGCGCTTCTGTTTACAGTTAACCAACTCTCAGGGTTTATCACAAACAAAAACAATTACATAAACAGCTATGTGGTGTTGCGTAATTGACAATTAGTGGGCAATTACAACTGTATAAGAATGTGGGACCGTGGTCTGTGGGATCTCGACCTGCTCTTCAACGTCGCACGTGTGAAAATAAGGGTCATTACTCGGATTAAAGAATACCGAATGACTAGGTACTGACGTAATTTTTGGAGTAGAGTTGACAGAAACAGACTGGTAATTATTTGGCAGTGTGTTTGATCAGTATCATTTCAAAGATGTAAAAACTAATAGAGTGACAGTGTGAGTAAGTTGGTTCCTTAGTGCTGACATTATAAAGCCTGGGTACTACCTACCTACTGGTGATATAAAAAATAGGAAAATCTAATTTAGAAATGAAATCTAAACTGAAAGAAGCAGGTCATAAACAAGAAAGGTCGTTCAATTACTCAGCACAGCCTGCAGTGATGGACACAACACACGGCTACAGATGAAATAGATAAAATTATCAAATGAAGTGAAAGCAATTTTTATTGAGCGTGAGATCTGGTTTGGTGCACGGATAATTTTATCAGATTCGCCTTTCCAACGTGCAACGCCGAATAATGTTGCCAAATATGTAATGGACGTTTGGTTGGATTTACCACATTGTCTTTTTTGTTTGTGCCATATTTTGTAATTGCATAAAAGCAAAGCAAATATTTTTTATAAGATCAATAAGAATTTCGTTTTGTCTTTCACATCAGAAAGCAATTTGTTCGGGTACAATCATCAGAAAGAACGCATCCATTACGTAATTACTGCGTAAACCTACTTACATGTTTCGTAAATAATAATAAAAGAAATGAGATACAAGACGACGACGTTAACATTATTACTTTCTGGATGGCAACTTTGAAACAGATCAAGGTGATACAAATTGTTCCGATGTGAGTTACAAAAATCAAATAACATGATAATGAGAAGAGACATACAACTAGACATTCGTTGAATGAAAATCACAAACAAAATGAATATCTAGATTCTAGAAGAACTTTGGTAAATATTTTATTCTAGGTAGGTGTTGTTTTTACTAACATTACACCTTTGGGTGAGGGGAAAGTGTAGAATCCAATAAAAAGAATTATCGTTGAAAAGGGAAGAATTATCTAGGTATGGCCAGTTAGGTACCAAATGAAGTTAATAAAGATACTGCGTAATCATCAACTGATCTTGCTAAATAAAGTAGGGGCAAGTAGTAATCATACTTTTTGCATTGCCATTACCATTACTAACGTGACCTTCAGGAAAACCTAACATAATGTCTTCAACCTTACCAAAACAAGAAAACCTCAAATCTAAGTCTAACCAAAATAACACAGTGGGTAATTTACAATTATGGTCACGCACTGTCATTCCCTGTATATCATGAGAACATAACGGGACTCACAAATTGTAATAATCTATTTCTTAGTTGCTACGCCTATTTCATTCCCATCTTCCGACACATTCAAAGATGGCCGCGGTAGGTGCGAACACTATTGTATTATGAATTTAACATAACGTTAAGACGAAATAGTAATAACTTGTCAGGAGATAATGGTGTTCATAATTTGCTCCTATCATTATTCGTGGAAGTTCGTCGACATACATCTATTTTTTTACGGCATAATGATCAATTTTCTATGATGAGATCGCGGAGTATCAATCGGTTATAATTTTCAATTATCTACCTTTGTACTTGGAAACTAATATCGATTATGTTACGTGCTACCTATTATTCTTTTTGTTTTACGAATTGCCAAATTATGGCAAGCAATAACTACCTATACCCATTTGCTAAAATCGAATCATAATCATCAATATTTATATCAACCACTATTGAAAATGAAAATTACTGAAAACTTTCAATGACTTGACGGAAAACTCCGTGTTCTAGTCTATCTGCATCATCATCTAAGGTCACTTTATAGTGGTTAAATTTTCCCGCTCTTTTTGCTAATAAGGTTCCTCGTAAAATTTTAATTTAACTTCAAAATCGCAGCGCAGAATATCACAGTCCTAACGCCTTACTCAAAATTACGCGATAAGTACAGCAAATTACAAGAACAAATTAAGTTCTTGCTGCGAATCGATTCCCACAGCAGCGCTCCGTCTTAGATATTGACACGACTATTTCACGACCTTTCTTCGGAAGCCAACCCGTTATGCCATTGTGGTTTAAGAACGAATTATACAACGATCTTTATGGATATTAGTAAAATATCCCGTAATACCTGCTAGTTGAGAAGTCGAGTTCACAGTTGTTCTTAAGACCGTTATTAAATATTTACCTTCTTCTACATATATGTATTTAAATTCCATTAGCTTGATAAACTTCTACAAAATTGACAATCATTACATTATACAAGGTTAATAAAAATAAAGCTTTTCTTGAAGGTTTTTATTTCTTGATCATTATCTATTTTATCTGACAAAAAAATCAGGCAGCTGAAACAGCTGTGCCGACCCTTTTCCTAATTAAATCCGTCTTAAAATCTCTAAAGTAAAACAAGTTGTAAGTAACCAAGACTTCAACATAACGATCAGTTAGTTTACTACTAACAACAGTCAATAAAAATAGTAGCTCAACAAACCCAAATGAAGCTGATTGCTTCTGAAGATATTAATTGCATCGAAAGTAAATGGACTTCACCTATAAACCAAAATGTTAAAACAGTTACAATTAAAGTTAGCACCGCTATATAGACAAGTTCTTATTCAAATTCTTTTATTTGTATTACTTTCTTTGTAGGTAGGTAAAATGTCAAGAACGGTCACTTTAAACCATTAATCTCATTTAGACAGGAAAAAGCAATGTGTAACACAGAAATGTACTGAATGGTGACAAAAAATAAGATAAACGTTTCACATAATGTCGAATATGTCATTAGCCAAAATGGTCGAAATTTTATGTGCCGTTACAAAAACTGTTCCTGTCTTTTGACTTGAATACAACTTTTTTATTATCATTGTGAATGAACAGGTGAAAGTAAAGCTGTGGCTACATAATGAGACAAATCTTAAATTGATCTATGTGAGGCATTCAATACGGGTGATCGAAATACTGTTGAGGGCATTTTTAGGAAATCACGTGTTTATTTGAAATCAATGTTTTATAAATTATGCCTTACTTTTAATCCACTCATTAATCAGAAATATTAGCCGGTCACTGCAATTTTAAGTGAGATCAAAAAGCTAAAAGTCTCGGATTACCTCAGGGTTGTATTCTAAGACCGAGAAAAATCGTAACTATTCTTAACGGCTAATTAAAACATAAGCTCATTGTATTCGCTTATACTATACTCATAAAAATAACTCGAATGTAAACTGCGCTTAGTAAAAGAGTATCACATTACATGGAAACGGCGGTTATTTGGCCGAAACGTGATTGAGAATAACAACAAAAATACAACGGTTTTAAAGCACTTTATCAAGTTAACCTCATTAGTTTTCTTTTGTAGGTACATTCGGCAAGATTTGTTCCCATTCATTTCCCCGAGTCTACTCATTAATGTTACTACAGTAGACATACTTTGAAATAGTGACAGCACATAAAAAAGTCAATAAGATACTACCTATCTTCTTTTTATAGTTTTTGGTTTCATATAATCAATGAGGATGAATTCTCCAAATTTATTTGCGGCCAGTGCAGCATGTCTTCTTCCATGATCTTATAATCATAATCTCGTAAGTCACGTCCCCTCTAGCCATATCCTCGCAGCCCTCTAAAAGAGGATGAATATCAATTTAATTTAAAAATAGAAGTTTTCTAGGATATAATCTGTTAACACTTTCGCAATATCTTTTTTGTTTTAGTTTAAATCGAAATGGTAGGAACAAGGGGTTCGCATCGCGTGAGCTACATTCAGCAATAAAGTGCTGGGCTTAAGGGCCGTAATGGTGTACAGTGACAGCTTACTAAGTTCCTCGCCCACAGGCCTCATTCAATCGGCCATTCCGAGCTGCTAACGCTTGAGGACAGCTACCAGTTAGCATAAAATTTAGTACTGTTTAGATCTATGTTTATTGTTGTTTTTTGAATAGGTAACAAGTAAGAATATTTCAAATAGGTAGTAGAAACAGAATTTCCGCAGTAGCTAAATATCCTTCACTTAAAATTGAAAATATTTTCTATGACTGTTTCTTTAATTTCGGCAAAAATACAGTCACGTGCTAGAGTGCAAATGGCAAAAACGGAAACCTTATAGATTCGCCATGTCTGTCTGTCTGTCCGTCCGTATGTCACAGCCACTTTTCTTCGAAAGTATGAGAGCTATCCTGTTGAAACTTGGTAAGTAGATGTATTATGTGAACCGCATTAGGATTTTCACACAAAAATAAAAAAATAAAAAAACAAATTTTAGGGGGTACCCTTAGAATCGAAACTCAACAATTTTTTTTTCACCAAACCCATACGTGTGGGGTATCTATGGATAGGTCTTTTAAAATTATATTGAGGTTACTTATATCATTTTTTTCTAAACTGGTCAGTTTGCGCGAGAGTCACTTCCAAAATGGTAAAATGTCACCTCCCCCCCCCCGTAACTTCTAAAATAAGAGAATGACAAAACTAAAAAAACTATATGATGTACATTAACATGTGAAGAGATCCGCTAGAACCGAGATCAAGTAATTAGTTTTTTTTAATACGTCATAAACCGTAAACCGCATTTTACCTTTCAAAGCTACAACTACCTACAAGAACTTTTAATTATGTTACTTGCTGGTACGGAACCCTTTATGAGCGAGTCCGACTCGCACTTTGCCGGGTTTTTTTTAACTGTTATTTCAAAGATAACTTCATAAATTGCTTAGATCATCACTCACTATAAATACCCGCATTATCGCTCTTTATACATAATTCGAACGACGATTACGACCAACATAAATACACACATCAAAAGTGTCTAGGGATCAACATATATTTTTGCAATAACTTTTCTCCTGACTGATATTAATTAAAATTTTCTTTAAGGATTCATCAAATAAAGTGTTTTCGTTTGTCACAGTAACGATAAACCAAGTCACCTTTGCATTAATAAAGAAATTTGCCATTTTCCTAATAAAGGGATTTTTGACATTTGAACCACTAACACAAAAGTTCGAAAAAAAGACTGAAATAACAGTTTTCTTTAAAATTTTATTGGGTAACTTAAACAATTAATAATCCGTGTTTCTACCGCGAACACTAACAACACAAGAACATCGGTTTGGCATACTCAAAATGAGTTCATCCAAATCACGCTGTGGAATGGCCGCCCATGTTCGTTGCAACAACAAAAAAAGGTCTTCTTGCGACTGGATACCCTCCATATTCGGCAGAGCTCTTCTCTGTAGCATATCCCATGCATGCTCAATCGGATTCAAGTCTGGCGACTGAGCAGGCCAGGGCAGGACATTGATGTTAGCTGCGGCGAGAGTCTGTCTTACAACTCTTGCGGTGTGCGGTCGTGCATTATCATGCATTAACTGAAATAAGGGACCGATTTGCACTTGTAGAGGAACGATGACGTCTGATACAATCGTCTCAGCATAAATTTGAGCGTTGAGGTTGCCTCTGATCCAAATCAACTCAGTTCTTCCGCCGATCCAAATACCCGCCCATACCATGATGGTTCCACCACTATAAGGATGGACTTCCTGGCAGGATTTTAATCGCTGTTGGCGTCCAGGGGTTCTCCAGTGTCGTATACGTCTTGTATCCGGTCTCATACCGAAACGAGACTCATCAGAAAAGCACACGAAACGCCATTGTTCTTCTGCCCAATTTCTGTGTTCAAGAGCCCATTGATATCGAATCCTACGATTGTGCATTGCTATAGGTGGTACCCGTAGCGGTCTTCGGGAATGAAGGTTCACTTCATGCAAGCGGTTTCTGACTGTTTGGTCGCTAATTAAGTTCCCTGAAGAGTGATGAAGCCTCACGGCTAACATCATGGCGGTTATTGTTGGAGCTCTTCGAGTTAAGATTTGAATGTATCGGTCTTGTCTCCGTGTGGTGCAGCGATACCGTCCTCCATGGCGCTCAGCCACGGTACCAGTGCTTCGGTAACGTGTCCAAAGTCGACTGATAACACTCTGACTTGTATTCAGAGCTAAAGCCACAGTACGTTGCCGGGAACCAGCTTCTATCATTCCCACGGCTCTGAGCATTTCTTCCCTGCTTAAATGACGTCGCCGCTCCATAATAACGTTGGTTTTAATCAGTAGTAGGGAAACAGTAGCACTAATAATGTCTTCAATGCGTTGTATGTTTTTATAGGGAAAATATTGACAGCTGATTTTCATCTTTTACTCGAATTTGATTCAGAGTTCCTGATTCAAATTATGAAATGCACCAAAAAGGATCCATATAAATTTATAAAATCATAAATTTATTACAAAGCCACATCTCAATCTCAAGAAATCCGCATAAAAATGCTTGATCCCTAGACACTTTTGATGTGTGTATTTATGAAAAGCTTGGAAATAAAATATTCAAATTTAAACATGCCGTAATATGCAGATGAAAACATAAAATTGCAGTAATAATTTGCCTTTATAAAGAAAACAGAATGAAGTAATTTGAAAAAGACTTTAGTTATGATTTTCTTTCATTGCATTTGTTTTAATCGTATAGGTATCAAAGTATGTAGTGTTCCCACAGCCATTGTATCCATCTGACGGGTTTCCTCAGTGGAAATTAATCGATGAGTTTCACCTTATTGTTTCGACTCGAGGTATGGTTTACTTAGCTCCATAGGTTTACAGGAGACGCTAATTACTATAATTTGGTTATTTTTCTGAGGAAGTAACGTTGATAGAGCAATTATAGTGTTAACACGCAAAAGCTTTTATCTTTCTGCTTAGTTTAACCGAGATTAAATCAAGTCATTAAGTAGGTACCTTTTATGCAAGTGCAGTTGTTTTATTAATAGTACAATGACTTGCAGTAGTTGCAGTACGTATATTAAGTTTCTGGTAAAATAAAATACATAACATGAGTCTTGCGATTTACCCAGTAATCATTAAAATTACATCTTTGAAATCAAACCTACCATTAAATTTCTATTGTATAACATTTAATTAACCCGCTGGTTATTATGACTGAATTTGCACTTTTGTTGTTAGATATTTTAGTTTTTCTTGACTTCTTTCTAATTTTATTTTATAGTCCAACTTATAACAGAAACCCAAATATTTTGGCAACATAGTAAATTGTTACGACCAAACTATTAACATAGCAAGTGGTACGCAAAGAGCGTCGTGGAACGCTACAGTTACTGGCGTTCCGTTATACGCCAGTAACACATAGCGATACGATGTAAAAGACGCCAACTGGGAATGCGGATGAACGGAACGTGCACAAGGCCTGCATCACTGCATCTCCTAGTTATTTGTTTTGAGCTAATTAACAAGGCTGGAGAAATTGAGGCACATACAGCAAATTAAACGCCCTATAAACCTTGTCGAAGATGTCATAAACACGCTGGAAATGCTTTGGCAAGGCTTTGGGCCTTTTCAATATTTTTTTGTTACTTAATACTGATAATATAGCAAGCCGCATTGATCATGGACTGCTTTCTGGCTATATCGCAGCTGCTAATTACATTATAAATAGCTTGCTACAAACTTCATCGTTAATAAACTCCTTGAGCGATTAACACACATTCCGAATTACCATCAGACTGTATGCGAGCTCAGCAAGTAAATCTTTTATCAATAACTAGTAGTTTCTGAGATTAGCGCTTTCAACCAAACAAACAAACAGACAAACTCATCTGCTTTATAATATTAGTATACTCGTAGATTTATCATTACATCAGAGGACGCTTCTTAATATTATTAAAAGTAATATTATTTAAATTGGTCATCCGAAATTATGTTTCATAGATTTTAATTTATACCAACCTTGTTATGACCATTAATAAGTTTAAGGATTACGCAGTAATATCGACTTATATTGAATACGACTGATAAATATGTTATTATTATATTATGTAATGCGGCGACTGTTATCATACGTATTCCCACATGAAATCAACTCCGCATAACTGCATAGGCAGCGGTACTCGCTATAAACTGCTTGCACATTAGGGTACTGACACATTGCGGTGACTACCGTACTGTCAATGCGTTTATGCTCCACCAGAGTCATCATAATCATCAACATTTGAAGTTACGGGACCGAAACTAGTGGTGATTATGGTCGGTGCACAGAAATGGGAAAAATTTCCACGTACCTAGTAAGATCCGTTAATTTACTTACCTATCTTTTTCAACATTAATTCTTTGCAATAAAGTTAAAAGTGATAATTATACTATATAAAGCTCGATTACCACTCACTCACTGACATAATTGTTCTCCCAGATGGTGAAGGGGAAGGTGGGTATATTTTGACAGATTCGTAAACAAGCAACTCTCGTGAGTATGGGAAAAATCCCAAACCTCCCCTTTTCGCCCCCCCTCTCCCCCCTCCACGGCGTATCTCGGAAACTAAGAGACCAGTGTTTTGTTTTTTTACGGATTCGTATAGAGGAGGCTCGGAAAAGTAAAAACCATTTTTCAAAGTTCCCCCCTCCCTTGCCCCCTTCTCCCCCCCTTAGGCGGATCTCGGAAGTTAACATACTTGCAACATTTTTTTTTTCAGATTCATATCAAGGGGCTCAGAGTTGGTCAAAATCATTTTTCCAAACTCCCCCATCTCCCCCTCTTCACCCCTCCCCCCATCGTATCTCGGAAACTAAGAGACGCGTGTTTTGTTTTTTTACGGATTCGTATAGGGGAGGCTCGGAAAAGTAAAAACCATTTCTCAAAGTTCCCCCCCTTGACCCCCTTCTCCCCCCTTTAGGCGGATCTCGGAAGTTAACAGACTTGGAACAATTTTTTTTTTCAGATTCATATCAAGGGGCCCAGAGTACATCAAAATCATTTTTCACAACTCATCCCTCCCCCCCCCCCTTCGCCCCTCCCCCATCGTATCTCGGAAAAACTAGGTAGCGGTAAAGCGAAGCGTAGCGTAGCGTAGGGATAAGGTCACGATAGCTTTCCGGTGGTAGGTAGGTCCTGAGTGGAGCGAACCTGCGAGACCGAGTGGAGCGAAGGGGGGAGGTGGCGAGCGAAGCGAGCCGGCGACCTCCGTAGCGTAACGAAGGTTGAGTGGGTGAAGCGTAACTCAGGGGTGACGACCAGCAAACTTACAAGTAACTTTCACGAGTGTTGGAAACGTGCCAAATCCCCCTTTTTGCACCCCTCCCCCCTCCCTATCGTATCTCGGAAACTGAGAGTCCCGTGTTTTTTTTTGTTTTTACGTATTCGTATAGAGGAGGCTCGGGAAAGTAAAAACCATTTCTCAAAGTTCCCCCCCCTTGACCCCCTTCTCCCCCCCTTTAGGTGGATCTCGGAAGTTAACAGACTTGGAACAATTTTTTTTTTCAGATTCATATCAAGGGGCCCAGAGTATATCAAAATCATTTTTCACAACTCATCCCTCCCCCCCCCCTTCACCCCTCCCCCATCGTATCTCGGAAAAACTAGGTAGCGGTAAAGCGAAGCGTAGCGTAGCGTAGGGATAAGGTCACGATAGCTTTCCGGTGGTAGGTAGGTCCTGAGTGGAGCGAACCTGCGAGACCGAGTTGAGCGAAGGGGGGAGGTGGCGAGCGAAGCGAGCCGGCGACCTCCGTAGCGTAACGAAGGTTGAGTGGGTGAAGCGTAACTCAGGGGTGACGACAAGCAAACTTACAAGTAACTTTCACGAGTGTTGGAAACGTGCCAAATCCCCCTTTTTGCACCCCTCCCCCCTCCCTATCGTATCTCGGAAACTGAGAGTCCCGTGTTTTTTTTTGTTTTTACGGATTCGTATAGAGGAGGCTCGGGAAAGTAAAAACCATTTCTCAAAGTTCCCCCCCCTTGACCCCCTTCTCCCCCCCCCTTTAGGTGGATCTCGGAAGTTAACAGACTTGGAACAATTTTTTTTTTCAGATTCATATCAAGGGGCCCAGAGTATATTTTAATCATTTTTCACAACTCATCCCTCCCCCCCCCTTCACCCCTACCCCATCGTATCTCGGAAAAACTAGGTAGCGGTAAAGCGAAGCGTAGCGTAGCGTAGGGATAAGGTCACGATAGCTTTCCGGTGGTAGGTAGGGTGAAGCGTAACTCAGGGGTAACGACAAGCAAACATACAAGTAACGAGTGGGGGAAACGTGCCAAACCCCCCTTTTTGCACCCTACCCCCCTCCCTATCGTATCTCGGAAACTAAGAGACCCGTGGTCTGTTTTTTTACGGATTCGTTTTGTTCGTTTTTATGGATTCGTATAGAGGAGGCTCGGAAAAGTAAAAACCACTTTTCAAAGTCCCCCCCTTGCCCCCCTTCTCCTCCCTTTAGGCGGATCTCGGAAGTTAACGGACTTGCAACATTTTTTTTTTAAGGATAAGGATAAGGATAAGGATAAGGATAAGGATAAGGATAAGGATAAGGATTAGGATAAGGACAAGGACAAGGACAAGGACAAGGACAAGGACAAGGACAAGGACAAGGACAAGGACAAGGACAAGGACAAGGACAAGGACAAGGACAAGGACAAGGACAAGGACAAGGACAAGGACAAGGACAAGGACAAGGACAAGGACAAGGACAAGGACAAGGACAAGGACAAGGACAAGGACAAGGACAAGGACAAGGACAAGGACAAGGACAAGGACAAGGACAAGGACAAGGACAAGGACAAGGACAAGGACAAGGACAAGGACAAGGACAAGGACAAGGACAAGGACAAGGACAAGGACAAGGACAAGGACAAGGACAAGGACAAGGACAAGGACAAGGACAAGGACAAGGACAAGGACAAGGACAAGGACAAGGACAAGGACAAGGACAAGGACAAGGACAAGGACAAGGACAAGGACAAGGACAAGGACAAGGACAAGGACAAGGACAAGGACAAGGACAAGGACAAGGACAAGGACAAGGACAAGGACAAGGACAAGGACAAGGACAAGGACAAGGACAAGGACAAGGACAAGGACAAGGACAAGGACAAGGACAAGGACAAGGACAAGGACAAGGACAAGGACAAGGACAAGGACAAGGACAAGGACAAGGACAAGGACAAGGACAAGGACAAGGACAAGGACAAGGACAAGGACAAGGACAAGGACAAGGACAAGGACAAGGACAAGGACAAGGACAAGGACAAGGACAAGGACAAGGACAAGGACAAGGACAAGGACAAGGACAAGGACAAGGACAAGGACAAGGACAAGGACAAGGACAAGGACAAGGACAAGGACAAGGACAAGGACAAGGACAAGGACAAGGACAAGGACAAGGACAAGGACAAGGACAAGGACAAGGACAAGGACAAGGACAAGGACAAGGACAAGGACAAGGACAAGGACAAGGACAAGGACAAGGACAAGGACAAGGACAAGGACAAGGACAAGGACAAGGACAAGGACAAGGACAAGGACAAGGACAAGGACAAGGACAAGGACAAGGACAAGGACAAGGACAAGGACAAGGACAAGGACAAGGACAAGGACAAGGACAAGGACAAGGACAAGGACAAGGACAAGGACAAGGACAAGGACAAGGACAAGGACAAGGACAAGGACAAGGACAAGGACAAGGACAAGGACAAGGACAAGGACAAGGACAAGGACAAGGACAAGGACAAGGACAAGGACAAGGACAAGGACAAGGACAAGGACAAGGACAAGGACAAGGACAAGGACAAGGACAAGGACAAGGACAAGGACAAGGACAAGGACAAGGACAAGGACAAGGACAAGGACAAGGACAAGGACAAGGACAAGGACAAGGACAAGGACAAGGACAAGGACAAGGACAAGGACAAGGACAAGGACAAGGACAAGGACAAGGACAAGGACAAGGACAAGGACAAGGACAAGGACAAGGACAAGGACAAGGACAAGGATAAAGATAAAGATAAAGATAAAGATAAAGATAAAGATAAAGATAAAGATAAAGATAAAGATAAAGATAAAGATAAAGATAAAGATAAAGATAAAGATAAAGATAAAGATAAAGATAAAGATAAAGATAAAGATAAAGATAAAGATAAAGATAAAGATAAAGATAAAGATAAAGATAAAGATAAAGATAAAGATAAAGATAAAGATAAAGATAAAGATAAAGATAAAGATAAAGATAAAGATAAAGATAAAGATAAAGATAAAGATAAAGATAAAGATAAAGATAAAGATAAAGATAAAGATAAAGATAAAGATAAAGATAAAGATAAAGATAAAGATAAAGATAAAGATAAAGATAAAGATAAAGATAAAGATAAAGATAAAGATAAAGATAAAGATAAAGATAAAGATAAAGATAAAGATAAAGATAAAGATAAAGATAAAGATAAAGATAAAGATAAAGATAAAGATAAAGATAAAGATAAAGATAAAGATAAAGGGCTAAATAAATTAGGGCTCAGCCTCCACCATTTTCGTATGTTCAACGTTCTGCCAAACATCCTGTATATCCACTGAATTACCCCATATCACTAGACCGTAACGCAATACCGATGAAACATACCCATGATAAGCATTTAGAACTGTTTACTAGACACTAATCGTAACTTGCGAAGAGCACATACAAACTTATCAAGCTTCCTGCATACTCTTTCTACATGCTCCTTCCAGTTCAGTTTGCTGTCAATTATTATACCTAAAAATAAAGCATCTGGTTCTGGTTGCAAAATTATATGGGTATTATCATGTCGAGTTGTTACTGCAATGGTGTTAATGACGAGTTGCATGTTTGAAATTGAACTATTTTGGATTTATTAATATTAACATGAAGATTATTGTCTTCCAGCCATTTTATTACATTTATTAATTCAGTGTTAGTCTTATTTTCTATGTCAGTTTTATTGAAGCATTTAATCGTCAAAGTAGTGTCGTCTGCAAATTGTATACATTCATATTTTAAACATTTTCTGAGGTCATTTATATATAATGTGAATACTGGCGAGCCCAGTATGCTTCCCTGTGGAACGCCAGAACTATTAGTTTTTAATTCTGAGCAATAAGTCGTCCTTTTATTTTTTACTATCTTAGAGATAACAGTTCTCTGTTGGCGATCAGACAGGTAGTTTTTAAGCCATTCATGCGCCTTGCCTCTTATGCCGTACCTCTCTAATTTGTATAGTAGTCGTTCATGTGAGACGAAGTCAAATGCTTTGCTCATATCCAAAAAAAACAGACAGAACAGACATTTTATTGTTAAGAGCTTCGGTAATAATTTTTACTAGGGAAAAACAGGCTAGACTTGGTGAACAATTTTTCCTAAAACCAAACGGTGATGATGATGAACTCTTCACAATGATGTTATAAAAAAAAAACATAAAAAATAGGAAATAACCGATGAAAAATTCCAACACGGGCGGGGGGGGGGGGTCCCGAATCATGTCTCAATCTTTATTATGTCATACAATGCTTTTTCAAAAAAATTTGCAAAGATTGGGATCAGCGTAATGGGCATATAATTACCATCAGAAAGTTGCCCTTTTTGTAAACTTGTTTAATAATAGACTCTTTTAGTTTAGATGGGAAAACACCTTGTTCAAATGAGAGGTTTATAAGGTAGCTAAGGGGGGGTGTAATTTTCGCGCTAAGGGGGGGTGTAATTTTCGCGCTTAATTCAATAATTTTAGTGGTTACTTCATCATATGCGGTCGAGTTCGTGTTATTTAGTGAATTAATTAATTTAAAGACCAACTTAATTTACAGGAGTCAAAAATAATGTATTTATGTTATTGTCAATGTCAATGTTGCTTAGGTCATGATTATTATTATTAGACTTTTGTGTCAGCTCAATGAAATAATTATTAAATTGATCACATATGTCATTCGGATTATCAATTTTTTTATCATGGATTAATAATTAATTTAAGTAGTTTTTGTTATTAGCGTTGTTCAAGTTATTTTTTATGATTGACCATGTAGCTTTGTATTTATTCTTAGAATTATTTAAAAAAAAATGTTGTTGTTTATCTGTTGTGATTTTGATATGCATTTTTAGGGTTCCGTAGCCAAATGGCAAAAACGGGACCCTTATAGATTCGTCATGTCTGTCTGTCCGTCCGTATGTCACAGCCACTTTTTGTCGAAAGTATAACAGCTATCCTGTTGAGACTTGGTAGGTAGATGTATTACGTGTACCGCATTAGGATTTTCATACAAAAATAAAAACAAAACAAATTTTGGGGGTGCCTCCCATACTTAGAATTGAAACCCAAAAATTTTTTTTTCACCTAACCCATACGTGTGGGGTATCTATGGATAGGTCTTTAAAAATGATGTTGAGGTTACTGATTTCATTTTTTCGATTTTTTCTAAACTGAACAGTTTGCACGAGAGACATTTCCAAAGTGGTAAAATGTGTGTCCCCCCTTGTAACTTCTAAAATAAGAGAATGATAAATCTAAAAAAAACATATAATGTAGACCTCAACAAAAACTTCCAACGAAAATTGGTTTGGATGAGATACAGTTAGCAGTTTTTGAGATATAGTACATTTTTAAAAACCGCAAATATAACTTTGCCATTCATACAAACACTATGAAAAACAAAGTTATTTTTATTGTTTGTGTATATTACTTACTAATCTCAATATAATTATATCCCTAATCTATGCTTGCTACTACGGAACTGGTGGACCCGGGTACGTCCTTAAACTACGTCCAGCCACCGAAGGACGGGCGGCAGCGTCCTTTGTAAACTTTCGGTGACTTTCTGCAGAATATCCACTAAACCTGACCACTATATTACTTCACAAACTAACATATTTTTAGTTGCGTCATCAGCTTTGATTTTTGTATAGCATAGAATATGAGATCTGGATGGAACTCCATTGATGCCGTAATAGTCTACTTACTTATTCTGCAAATTTACACGGTGACATTCATGTCGTTACAATCTAGAATTCAAGATCACTCATAGAACGTACTCCAAATTCAAGTTGCATGGATCACAGAACAGAATCCGCAGAACATTCTTTCGAATCATAGACATAAACTACGGATACGCTTTTACTATTTCGACGACGATGCTCAATTCGTATCATCCTTTGACCATGAACAGAAGACACAAGATTGTGGAAAAAATACAATGCAAAAAAAAAAATGCCAAACAAACAAAAACAAAAACATGCAAAAAAAATGGAAAACAAACAAAAAAAGGAAACTTTCCAAACCGAGTCAAAGCCTTTTGAATTGAGACGGGTCAGATTTTTAATATTTACCTATATATTTGAATGGAACCTACAAAACTTATATTATTAAGGAACTAACTTAAAAAGAAAAAGAATTGCGTATTGAAGCACTTGTTCTTGCGTGGCACTGAAAATAGTTACATTTTGAATCATACATTTTTTGGTCTGCTTAATTTACTTCTCTATAATATACTAAAAAGTAATACTAAAAATTAATACTAAAAGGAATATCATGCAAGATTAATATTCTATTTAGTTTACACTAGAGGTGTATTTAATAATAATAAACAATTTATTTCAGGTAACAAAGACTCATAGATAAAATACCTTAACCTAAACATACATAAATAAAAATATTAGATATGGGCGCCGCGCCGGCGCGGCGCCGCCGTGTGCCCTCCGCACGCCGCCGCCGCCGCCGACATTCACCGCGCGGCGTGGTTGGCCTAAAGACGTGTATTTGTTTTAGTGATTGACTCATCCAAAATGACTGCATTGATATTCTAACAATCATTGGTGAACAGTTTCCCATCCCCCGTCTCACCCCCCTGCACAGCAGGATGTTTAGACGCTGGTTCTGTACTTGGACACACATAGTCACGGCGTCATACAGTGAAATGTCTGTACACTTCGATAATCCACAAATGCTAAGTACAGGGGCTGGTTATGCTCTTCGGACTTCTGTATAACCTGCCTCACTGTGTGGATGTGGTCTATGGTGCTAAATCTTCCGCGAAACCCAGCCTGCTCCGGAGGCTGAAACTCGTCAAGTCTTCTTGCGAGACGGTTTGTGATGACCCTCAAAAACAGTTTATAGACGTGGCTCAGGAGTGATATGGGTCGGTAGTTTTTCAATAGGGTTTTGTCACCAAAAAAGAGGATCACAATACTCCTGTTCCACGTCTTTTTTTTTTGCGTAATCATCAAATGAGTCCTCCCGCCCAGGGTGGAGCGAGAGGGACTGTCAGACTTGTACTGACTAAAATCCACGATGTTCCTTCAATAGCCCTTTACGTACCAGGGTCACGGTTACCAGGTGAGACAATTTCGCGACCCCGTCAGGCTTTGGCCCTCTTAGGGGGCCCCGTCAGATTACTCACAGCTCTTTGAGGCGCGCATGGAACACAACGCGCCGTCGACCCGGGCATGGTCCATGATCGAGCGGCAAGTCACCCATAACTCACCGTCGCATACCCGCGCCTACGGTGGCCGGAGATCGTCTTGCGACGTCCGTTGCCGTGGGCGTCTTCCGCGGCGGTTGGGTCGTAAGGTTGACGCTGTCCTCTCCCTCACGCGTTCCGCCTCCTCCTTTGCTAGCATTACTGCTTCGCAGAAGGAGGCGACCGCTTCCCATTCCGTCTCGCCCCGCCTCGACAAATGCCGGGCGCGAGAAGCCGCCGCCTATCGCCTCCGTGAGGACACGGCGCGGCGGTGCTCTGCCCAAGCGGGGCAGTCCTGCACCGTATGCTCCACCGTGTCCTCCGGGCGATCCTCGCAGTGTGTTCCACATCTTTGGAGTTCTCCCGGTGTCTAAAACAGAGTTGAATAGGTTTTGGAGCTTCCGAAGCACGGGCTTTCCACCTGCTTTCAGAAGCTTTGAAGTGACTCCGTCTTCACCCCCGGGGCTTTTCCATGTTTAAGCTGCTTGAGGGCCACCTCAACCTCACCTAGGCTGATTTCCGGCAGTTCATCGGTGTAATGGCGGGTAAGAGTGGCTCGGCTATACTCTGAAGAAGTGGCTTGTGGACCACGACTGTCGTACAACCGGCCATAAAAGTCTTCTATCTCAACTAGGATCTCCGGCTTTTAGGTTATGTTTGGCCATAAGGTGATCTAAGCTTCGTCAGATGCGTGCGAGCGTTTCAGCTGTTGTGCGAACACTTTAGCACCCCGATTTTCTTCTATAGCTTTTTAATTCGGCGTGTATTGGTGATTCGGAGGTCACGTCGCCCCAACTTGCTTATTTTCTTATAGAGTTCTCGCTTCTCTGACGGTGTAGCTTTCAGATCCCTTCTTCTGATGTCCATAAGCCGGAGAGTCTCAGCCGAGAGCTTAGACTTAGTACCTGTACGTTGCAGTTGGCTTTCAATTCATTCATGATAATTATAAAATATGTAAGATTGATAATAATGGCAAACTTGAATTATTATTGCTTAGATTATCTCCGCCTTACCACAAAAAGATAAACACCCGTTGAACACTTGTCTAAAAAGTGTAACTGCAAAACGACCCTTATATCAAGGAGAAATGTCGTTTTGACGTCGTCAATTTTTTTAGACAAGTGTTCAAAGGGTGTTTATTTTTTTTTTTGTAGTAAGACGGTCTGTGTCTGTTCTAAAAAAAATACGAGGCTATTAAAGTGTCCCTTTGGAAAACTGTTTTTGTTTTGTACCTGATGACCTGATCTGGACAAGGTATTTACTGTACTGTATAGAACTGACATCTTCCTGTCGTCCGCCTGAAACGACATTAAGGAGCCGGCTGGCTTAAAGAAGATAGGGAGTAGATTGCGAGTTTTAGTTTTAGGTTGTAGAAAACTACGCCGCCGGCGCCACGCCGCCGCCGATTGAAATTGGTCAGCGCGCCGCCGCCGAGAAATTTTAAGGCGGCGCCCATGTCTAAAAAATATACACAAAAAAAACTAAAACTTTCGGTATCTGCCATTGCCATTTACACACTCGCGTACTACAGCAGTAACCGGCTCTTTATTTTTTACTTTACAGTTAAAAGTAACTGAGACATCCCACACCTTCGTGCAACACAGCAGTCCACGCCTTATTATTATTTTATTTTTTAGTATAAAATAACTAAAACATTCGGTATCTGCCCTTCCCATTTACACTTTCGCGTACTACAGCAGTCCCTGGGTCTTTAATTTTTACTTTACAGTTAAAAGTAACTGAGACATTTAGGATCTGCCGTTTAAATCCACACCTTCGTGGAACACAGCAGTCCACGGCTTATTATTTTTTTATTTTTTTAATAAAAAGTAACTAAGACTTTTGGTATCTGCCATATAACTCATAACTCTATGCCATATAACTTATTCAACCAATACAATGACTCCACCCACACCTTTGCACACTACGACTCATTACTGATAAGACAACAACTTTTACCCATTTTAACGGACATATCTTTCGTCTTAATCGATCCACCACAAGCTAGATATCATCCACAACTTGACATCGACTCCCATCCTGATTTTCGCGCCACAGACAACGCAAGATATCCCAGCAATCAACCAACACCGACCACACTTTACTGACCTCTCATCACCGGTACGACAACTCACCTCAACGACGAATTCGCAATCACTCGGTTCTATTGACTTCATCACCAACCAGAGCATGTTCTCGGCAGTAAGCCGACTCTGATCAGAATCCAAAGCCTAACTACTTACAGATCATTCGGTTGACCGGACAACCAACCGTTCCCGATCAACAGTCGGTCAGATTTTCTACTGACCAGTAACATGGTTCAATAACGATCTCGCATTGGGTACGTATTCATCTTGAACTACCTTACGTTCCGTTTTATTTATTTATAATTGACGAATAGTTTGGGTTGGAGTGTTTGTTTGCCATGATTATCAATGACAATTTGTTATAATCATAGTTTTATATTTATTTATTTTTCATGTACACATACGAGTACACTTTGCACGCACATAGTCCGTATTATGTCCATTGCTAGCAATTAGTATGTAAAATGTTGATTAAAAGGGTTATGAATGAAGTCAAGGGAAAGTATGTGTGTGTATATGTGAAATTGCTAGCAAGCAGTATGTGAAATGTTGATTAAAAGGGTTATGAATGAAGTCAAGGGAAAGTATGTGTGTGTGTGTGTGTATGTGTGAAATTGCTAGCAATTAGTAGGTATGTAGGTAAAATGTTGATTAAAAGGGTTATGAATGAAGTCAAGGGAAAATATGTGTGTGTGTGTATAGGTGAAAAGAAGGATAATAAAAGAATGTTGTAGAAGTATTAAAGATGTAAGCATACAGGTGGACAGGAAGCGGGAAGCGACTTTGCTTTATACTATGTAGTGAAGATATAGGCGTCTTTAGAGGGCCGTGCTGAATGAACTAACAATGGTTTATTTTTCAAATTTAGCAAGTTGTATGAGAAACCAATGCGGTACATATGTTACTTGCCAAACATCAATTATTATTTAATAGTTTTTGGCTAAGGTTGATAAATAATAATAATAATAATAAGGTTGTGTTGTCTTTTTTAGATATTTTCTTAATTTTTTTTTTCAGCACGACCCCCTTCACCTATATTTTGTTATTACGAATTCACATTATCAGTTGCAGTACATATAAAGTGTTAATAGAGTACACACCTTGAGTCTAAGAAACTTTTTAATACGCTATACATTTTTCAAGTTACACGAAAAAAAGGGGGCCGTGCCAGCCAAACGTTTTCAGCATGGCTCCCTTTTTTTGTATATTTCTTCAAAAGTACGGGTTAGAGTAGTTTTGAAAAGCATAAAAGTAGGAACTTATTTCATTATTTACTTAGTCGCTTACAAGGAATATTATTTTATAGTTTATTCGTACCGACTTTTAAGTAAATCAACTGTAGGAACAAAAAAAAAAACATTCAGTTGATTCACTTAGAAGTCCATACATAAATCCGTACAAAAGGGTTTTCAAAATATTAAAAATATTTTATATAATTTACAAAATCTTTTAAGGACTATGGATTTACCAATTCATTTAAAGATTCTTATGGATTATCAAAATTTTATAAAGGTTATATAATACTTCTACAAAACACGACCCCGCGAGCTGCTTGCAGCTCGCGCAACGCGCAAATACTAGTCTATATATATAAAAGCAAAAGGTCACTCACTCATAGGACACGAAATCTCGGAAACTACCAGTGCTAGGGGTTTAAAATTTTGCATAAGGGTTCTTTTTAGGACGTAGGTGCTCGCTAAGAAGGGATTTTGCGATATTACTCCCCTAAGGGGTTGTTTTTGGGGTTGACAGTTAGTATGAAACTTTGTTGCAACAAGTACTAGGAGTTTTAAATTGTGCGTGCGGGTTCTTTTTAGGAAGTAGGTGTTACTTACCAAAGGGGTTTTTCGAAATTCGACCCCTAAGGGGTTGTTTTTGGTGTTGATAGTTTGTTTGAAACTTCGTTATTATAAGTGTTAGGAGTCTCAAATTTTGCATGGCGAATACTTTTAGGAGGTTGATGCTCACTTAGACGGGATGTTGCGAAATTCGACCCCTAAGGGGTTGTTTTTGGTGTTGATAGATAGAGGTCTCAAATTTTGTAGGGGTTTCTTTAAAGGACAAAGATGCTCACTAAGACGGGATTTTGGGTAATTCGACCCCTAAGGGGTTGTTTTTCGGCATGGATAGTTTGTATGAAACTTTGTTACTACAAGTACTAAGAGTTTCAAATGTTACATGAGAGTTCTTTTTAGGACGTAGGTGATACTTAAGACGGGATGTTGGGAAATTCGACCCCTAAGGGGTTGTTTTTCTACATGGATAGTTCGTGTGAAACTTTGTTACTACAAGTAGGTACTAAGAGTTTCAAATATTACATGAGGGTTCTTTTTAGGACGTAGGTGGTACTTAAGTCGGGATGTTGGGAAATTCGACCACTGAGGGGTTGTTTTTAGGGTTGATAGTTAGGAGTTTCAAATTTTGCAAGGGGGTACTATTTAAGAAGTAGGTGCTACCTAAAACGGAATATTGCGAAATTCAATCCCTAAGGGGTTGTTTTCGGTGTTGATAATTTGTATGAAACTTTTTTATTAATAAGTGCTAGGATCCTCAAATGTTGCAATTTTGCATGGTCGTTATTTTTAGGACGTAGATGTTCACTAACACGGGATTTTGCGAAATTCGACCACTTAATGGTTGTCTTGGGGTTGATAGTTAAAGATCTCAACTTTTGCATGGGGGTTCTTTTTAGAACACAGGTTTTTAGAACTAAGAGAGGGTCTTGCGAAATAAGACCACTGAGTTGTTGTTTTTGAGGTTGATAGTTGAATCTTCGGTACTACAAGTGCTAGGGAGTCTCAATTTTGCATGGGGGTTATTTTTAGGATAAACAAACACTAAGACGGGATGTTGCGAAACAACCCCTCTTTGAAAAGTGGTTATAGAGGCGTCACGACGTCCTCACCTTCCGCTTGACACAGGTCTTCGCAGGTTCTTCTTAAGTTTCGCGAGGTTCTTGAGTCTGATTGAGAGGGATGAAACACCTGGGTGTCACCACTGCGAGGATCGCCCGGATCGCCTGTAGCATACGGTGCAGGAAGCGAAAGGCGGCGACCTCTCGCACCCGGCATTTGTCGAGGCTTTGCTGCTGCGCGGTCGCTTCCTTCTGCGAAGCAGTCATGCTAGCGAAGGAGGAGGCGGGCCGCGTGAGGGAGAGGACAGCGTCCACCTCACGACTCAATCACCGTGGGAGACGCTTACGGCATCAGACGTCGCGAGGCAATTTCTGGCCACCATAGGCGCGGGCATGCGGATGGCGTGTAATGGTGACTCGCCGTCCGATCATGGACCTTGCCCGTGTCGACGGCGCACCGTGTTCCATACGCGCCTCAAAGAGCTGTCAGTAAAATGACGGGGCCCCCTCTTAGAGGGCCAAAGCTTGCCGAGGACGCGGGACTGTCTGATAAGGTAACCGTGACCCTGGAACGTAAAGGGATATTGCAGGACCACCGTGGATTTTAGTCAGTACCTACATGTCTGACAGTCCCTCCATCCCGCTCTCGGTGGGAGAAGTCATTTGGTGATTTTAGCACGATAAAAAAGGGGTTGTTCTGGGATAGTTAGGAGTCACAAATTTTGCACAGGTTTGTTCTTTTTAGGACTGTTTGTTTTTGAGGTTGATAAAATTTTTGTTGGATATTGATTTAGATTTTCCAAATAGTTTTCAAGAAAGAGGGTGGCCGGGAGTAGCAATTCACAGAGGCAAAGTTCGAAATACGCGCGGACGAAGTCGCGGGCGAAGTGCTAGTGATGAATAAAATTAATACCTAACGGCTTTCGCTTGTTACATAATATGTTTTCAATTTTCAGGTGCAATTATGATGTAAGTAAAAGAGCAAAACTTTTTGAAGAGTTGAACGCACTTACTTTTTTTGCAATCATTGCATTTAATTTAATTTGGTAAAACATGATAACAGTTTTGATGTAAGTAATGTCAATTTTGAGAGTACAGTTCGAATGGAAGCCACTGCACTGAGCAGTAATATCATCAGAAATTAATAAATGACGAAAATGACAATTTTTTTCGCGGTTTCGGCATAGAAAAGTTTCGGTTCTATTTTCGTTGTTTACGAATGGTTCATCTCACTATTTTAAATAGATAGAATATGATTTATTGTACACAAAAATTGTTACACAATGGCAGTCGTATGCCGTCGTATGCTTATAGCGTTGTCTTCCGGTGCATCCACATCGCCGGTAACATTTGTGGAGCAACAAAAGGCAACACGGTAACATTCGGCAACATTCGGTAACTTTTGTGGCTCCTTTTTACTATTTGTTGATTGTTACTCATCCACACCGCAGTAACATCCGACAACAAATGTTGCCGTGTTACTGTATGTCGAGTAACGTTGCTCGACAATCGGTAACATTGTTAGATAATGGGGTTAACATTGTTACCGAATGTTGAGCAACGTTACTCGACTTACAGTAACACGTCAACACTTAGTAACATTAAATAACATTTTGTTGGCGGATGTTACCGAATGTTGAGCAACGTTACTCGACTTACAGTAACACGTCAACACTTAGTAACATTAAATAACATTTTGTTGGCTGATGTTACCGAGTAACATTTGGAAACGTTGAGCTACAAATGTTACCGGCGGTGTGGATGCATCGTTCCTTCTTCGTCTTCCCTAAATAAAAAGGAAAGGTTCAGTGATGAACTGATGCGATACCATTGCTTGATCGTCGGCAATAAATTAGCAAAGCCATAGATCAGGAGCTGTGGTATACATATGTCCAAAGTATCCTACGGAAAAGGTGACTCTGGCAGTATCTACGTAATAATAATAATAATAAAGACTCTTAACGTCTCGGCCCAACGACTTTCGGATCAGGTGCGGGTCATACAACGTAATCATATGTTGGATGACGCCGCACTTGATAGGCTGCGCTCAGAGGTACTGAGCAACCGTATCATCTCAACCCCGTTACCAACAACGGTGGCTGTGTCAACTGTTGACCCAGTCCCGCCGCGATCTAACCCTTTTCCTGCTGTGGAGGAAGATGATACGGTTGCCACGGTAAGTAGCCAGTGCAACGTCCGATTGAGGTGCGCATTGGAGGATGCGCTTCGGGAGTTTCGATCTACTCCTACCGAACTTAGGCCCCGTCTACCACGTTTACCCATGCACAAGAAAAATAGGGCGCTGGTGTGTGCCTTGAACTCGCAACTCAAGAATTTATTCGAGAGTAGCGAGAACCTCATTGATACACATTCGATCCTGTACTGTGGGGCTGTCGCGGCATGTCGTTTAGCTAACGTCAAGTTCCCAATTTGTGACGAAGCTAAACGACCAAAACCAGCCGTGCCAGCTTGGCAGAGCAGGATCGAGCGTCGTATTGATGGGGCCAGGGTACTCATCGGCAAACTATACTGCTTCAGGGAGGGCAATACACGACCACGTGTAATGCGCTTTGTGAGGCGGGCATTCTCGGGTACTGATATCAGCCCTCAAGAATATATGTCCCGCGTCACGGAGCGCATCGACTTCCTGAAGCAGAAAGTTTGTGCGTGGGCGAGCCGTATTCGGCGGTACAAGCGGCGGGTTGATCGATACTCGCAGAATCGCATGTTCCAATGTGATGAAAGGTGGGTATATAGAGCATGGGAGCGACCTGAACAAAACACGGCTGACGTGTGCCGCCCGGATGATAACGCCACGAACTCATTCTGGCGCAACATCTGGTCGGTACCCGTCTGTCATGTTGAGGCTGACTGGATGCGAGATGTTGAACGAGTGTGTGAAAGTATTCCAGAAATGGAAAAATTATCAATAACGCCTTTAGATGTAGCCAGAGCAGTCCGTCCGCTACCGAACTGGAAATCCCCAGGACCGGACGGACTGCACAATTTTTGGATTAAATGGCTAAGTACTTCACACGCTTGTTTGGCATCTCAATTCCAATTGGCCTTAGAGTCTGGGTCGCTTCCACAGTTTCTAACAGTTGGTATTACCCACCTGCTTCATAAGGCTGGTAGTACCGCGGAACCCAAGAATTATAGACCGATCACATGTTTATCGACCATCTATAAACTTCTTACATCCATTTTGAGAGCAAAAATTACAACACACATTGACCAAAACAACATTATGTCTAGCTCTCAAAATGGGTGTAGGAACGGGTCCCGTGGTACTAAGGAGCTACTCCTCATAGACATGGCCATTAGCCAACAGGTTCGTCGATCTCGCAGGGATCTGTCCACATGCTGGATAGATTATAAGAAGGCCTACGACTCGGTGCCACATACATGGCTCATGAGGGTGCTAGAGTTGTACAAGATAGATGCAACTCTACGCGCCTTCCTTGAATCATGTATGGGGCAATGGAGAACGGTCCTTCGCTATCCAGGGTGTCGACAGATCCAGGCGAACGATGAACCTGTATGGATCAAGCGGGGAATATTCCAGGGCGACAGTTTGAGTCCACTTTGGTTCTGCTTAGCCCTGAATCCTCTAAGCACATTGCTGGAGGACTCAGGTCTGGGCTATCGGTTGAGGAGAGGCGGTCAGGTCATATCTCACCTTCTATATATGGATGATCTAAAACTCTTTGCCCCCAACAAATTGCGACTAATGGAGCTACTGAAGGTAACTGAAACTTTTAGTAGTGCCATCAGGATGGAATTTGGTGTGGACAAATGTGCAGTCATGCATGTAAAGCGAGGGGAGATTATGGAATCTGAAGGGATTCAGCTTTCAGATTCCATACACCTCAGATCACTTTCCTCATCCGAGACCTACAAGTATTTGGGTATGTCGGAAGCGTTAGGCATTAATGTACCGGACGTGAAACAATTGTTGAGGGAGCGCTTCTTTGGACGCTTGAAAAAGGTCTTAAACAGCCTTCTTTCAGGCGGAAACAAGGTGCGCGCCTTCAACGGTTGGGTCATGCCGGTCTTGATGTACTCTTTCGGCATACTCAAATGGACTCAAACTGAACTCGACGCCTTGGATAGACGAGTCCGTACACTGTTGACCGCAAACCGGATGCATCACCCACGATCATCGGTGATGAGGCTGTACATCCCGCGGAAGTGCGGGGGTCGAGGCTTTTTAAATGCTAAGACCCTCCACAACCGCGAGGTGTGCAGTCTTAGAGAATATTTTTTGAAAATGGAAGTGGGTATGCACCGAGATGTGGTCACAGTGGACAAGGGACTCACCCCGCTGTCCATGGCTAAAGAGAACTGGCACAAACCTGTGATACTCAGTGCCGAAGACCGCAAGGAGGTATGGCAAAGCAAGGAGCTACACGGACGCTTCTACCGGGCCCTTCATGGACCCGATGTAGATTTTCTAGCGTCCGTGTCCTGGCTACGTTTCGGTGACCTCTTCGGGGAAACTGAAGGTTTTGTCTGTGCGATTATGGACGAAGTTATCTTGACGAACAACTACCGGAGACATATTATAAAGGATGGGACGATTGACGTGTGTCGGGCATGCCATCGTCCAGGTGAATCCATTAGACATATCATCTCTGGTTGTTCTCGTCTTGCTAACGGCGAGTACTTGCACAGGCACAACCTAGTAGCCAGAATCATTCACCAGCAACTTGCGTTGAAATACAAACTTGTGGAATCTGAGGTACCGTATTACAAGTATGTGCCCGACCCAGTTCTCGAGAAAGACCATGTCACGTTGTACTGGGATCTGCCTATCATTACTGATAGGACTATTGTCGCCAATAAGCCTGACATAGTAGTGATAGACAGATCAGCGCGCCGCGCAATGATAATCGATGTTACCATCCCACATGACGAGAACCTCGTGAAGGCTGAGAAAGATAAACAAATCAAATATATCGACCTAGCGCGCGAGGTTGTCGACATGTGGAATGTGAGCTCGGCTATCATTGTGCCGATTGTCGTTACTGCCAATGGCCTGATGGCAAAGAGCCTCGACGAACATCTTTCGAGGCTCTCATTAGGGGGTTGGATCAAGGGCCTGATTCAGAAGGCAGTTCTCCTCGATACGGCTCGCATTGTGAGGAGGTTCCTGTCTCTGGAGCCCTAACCACCGGTAGCTTGGACCCTGCTCCCATACCGGTGGATCACTATTTTTATATTTTTAAATGTTTTTTTTTATTTCTTTTTTGTAAAAATATTTAAAAATGTATAAATATGATTGTAAAGATAAATAAACGACATAATAATAATAATAATATTCTACAACTATCACACAATGCCATCTAGTCCCAAGCTAAGCAGAGCTTGTGTTATGGGTACTAGACAACTGATAAACATACTTATATATTTCTAAATACATACATATTATAGATAAATTACACCCAGACACAGAACAAATGATCGTGCTCATCACACAAACATTTGTCCTGGGTGGGAATCGAACCCACGACCTCCGGCATAGCAGTCAGGGTCACTAACCACTAGACCAACAGGCTAGTCAAACAGGCTAGTAATAACTTTTATAGACGAGCTCAATGATCTTAAACTTGTGGTTAGCTTTTATCTAGTTACTGTTTGTTTATGTATGTGAAGATGAGCAAGTAACATTGACGGTACATTGACGTAACCAGCGTCTGAGCGAGACAGATCACATGTGAATCCGGCGGAACGCTTTCACTCTCGCGCCTCCGATTCTTATCTAACTGTTGTGCACTGAAGGCTGGAAAATGTCACCCACACTTCATTGAGGTTATATTGTTATTTAATTTTAGAGTTGTTATTATGTCATATGAGCGGTGTGTATGAAAAGAAGGTTAAATCGTCGTTGAGATGACATTACCTTCATCTGGTATGCAGGAAGTAGTTAACCGCGTTCCAGAACGTATTCGTGGCTGTCCGTGATTTTTGGTCTAGTTCTCTAGATATTGTAAACGATATAGAATTATGGTATGCGTGGCATAAGCAGGATTAGCTTAATAACGATGTCAATATTTGGACACGGACCTATCCAGCGGTATTGGCGCCGAATAACCCCCTAATCTACTTGACTCTCGTGAGTTGTAAGCAGTGGCGGGGCAAGACCTAAATTTGATGTGGGCAAGACTGATTTCGCGAGGCCCTGTTCTATGGCGACCTGAAGACGGATTTTATAAAATAATAAAAACAAACAAAACCATTAACACTGCCAAGTTTTTATTCATAAAAATACAAATTAGATTAACCGTATAGTTCGGTACCGGGTCCGAAACGGCCGCGACAAGTAAACCTACGCTGGCAGGTGGCTCCAGTAGTGGGTCCGAAATGGGCAGACGTTGTAGTCATACGACATCCTCATTAAATAATTAAAAAATATAATATTCTCTGCGTTAAATCCTATGAGTGCGCATTAATTAAGAATGTTAAATAAAAATCTGATTTGTTCACGCCATTAAAACTTCTACATTTACAACGCATTTTCTTAATTTACCATTACAAAATCCAAAAGTGTAAATACGATTTACGCCATTTTGATGGCAGTGCTGGGTTGGGCTAAAAATCATAAAAAATGTGGTTTCCGGATATCCAAGGTATCACTAAAGAAGGGATGAATAACTCGTCATTTAGTATTGTAACGAATTCATACGTAATTCAACATAAATTAGCAGTGGTAATGAAAAATTTGATATCTGAACTCGAAGTTTCGCGCCACTTGTGTTTGTTTACATTTTTATTTTTCACTTGGATCACACACACACGCTTATACTCAATAACAATTACGATAAATATCATGCCAAATTTTATAAATAACGTAAAAAAGCCCAGATCTTAGCTTAATTCTCTAATACAGGGCCAAAAACACGAATATTCGTAATCGACAATCATATTTTTTTTAATCGTAATGATGTGTGAAAGCGAGTATTCTAATCGATTCCATAATTGAATTTTTTGTCAACTCGAGTGAAGTGAGTTTGTTTTATTCTCGCTTTAAAAAATTTTGAGGCGCGAGGCCCCTTGTACCGCGAGGCCGTAGGCGGTGGCCCACGTCGCCCACGCCTTACGCCGCCTCTGGTTGTAAGGAGTGAGGTACCTCGACTCGTTCAACAACCTTCTACTGAAAGTTAAAAGCTTAAAAGTAGTGAAAAAGCTGCTAACTTTTATTAAAAAGAAAACAATGCGATGATTTCACAGATTTAATATTAAAACTTGTAAATTATTAAGCACTTATCTCTAAACTGTGTGATAAATGCACTGGCTATTGTGTTTCGTGCCATCAGCGTTATACAATCACTTCAGGTCACGCGTGTTGAACTAATAGTCTAATCGACTTTGCAATGTCAATGGCATACAATTACCAGTAGCCTTTAATTAAAGCAGGTGGTTTACGAGTTACGAGACAGATGATTTCATTCAATTTTGGCCAAAGCTTTTGTGCCAATTTCTCCACTTTCTTAAGCCAAAATACTCGAGAAGGAAAGGTTTTCTTATAGACTTAAAAAGATGGAAGATGGACTGTGCCTTCCCTAGCCAACTGACATACAATTGTCCATACCCTCTTGAAAGAGAGGAAAACAGTTATTTGCATAGACTTAGCAAATAATTCTTCTTTCTAGAATACTTGCATATAAATAATGGCTCAGTACATACTAAGTCACTACTACTACTAGGATTCCTATTCGGCTATTCTCAGATAAAAATAGCGATGGATGCGGGACTGATGCAGATGTTATTAAATTCCTTAGCAATTAATATATTTTCAGAATTCACAAATCCCTTTATGATAGCTTTACCTATTTTTCTTGCCAAACATATATTACACTGATCGTCAGTGGTCTCAGTCTTTATTGAAGAAGTCCAGATCATCTAGTCATTTCTACCTTTTTCTATGTCTATTTAAAAGTATTGACTATCGGTACATCGAAGTGTTGAAGTGTTTGTATAATAACGCCACCATGTCGGTCCGAGTACAGGAGCAGAGCACGAAGGCGATTCCATTGAAACTCTTCAACCAATGTGTGTTACCAGTGATGACTTACGGCACCGAAACGTGGTCTTTCACTATCGGCCTCATCTCAAAGCTCAAAGTCGCTCAGCGAGCTATGGAAAGGGCTATGCTCGGTGTTTCTCTACGTGATCGAATCCGAAATGAGGAGATCCGTAGACGAACTAAAGTCACCGATATAGCCCACCGGATTAGCAATCTGAAGTGGCAATGGGCAGGCCATATTGCTCGCAAAGCCGATGACCGATGGGGTCTAAAAGTGCTAGAGTGGAGACCGCGGACTAGCAAGCGCAGCGTAGGACGTCCACCAACGAGATGGACAGACGACCTTATAAAGGTCGCCGGAAGACGCTGGATGCAGGTCGCTTCCAACCGATATATGTGGAGATCTAAAGGGGAGGCCTATGTTAAGCAGTGGACGTCCTATGGCTGAGATGATGATGATTTAAAAGTTGCCGGTACGGTCAACCCACTCACATAAATCTTGCTGAGTAACTCAGCAGTACATTTCAATATCTGTTCTTTCAATATGCAATTATTGTAATGTCATCAAGTATGCGAAGGTTCTTTTAGCGAGAGACAGGATTACGTCACTCTTTAGCCATAAAGTGCATTGGTCAGATTTTATCGATCTGTTATAACAACATGCACGTTCAGTGAAAGGATAATACTTATAATCTTGTTCCGGCTTTTGGTGATGCATGTCGATTGATTATGTGAAACGGAGACTTTTGACAACCGAGTTTATTTGTTATTCATATTCTTGAGAGTTACAATGTTCGCTTGACTCTTATTTTCTGCTGCCTGTTCACAAATTATCTTTTCTTTGCTTACCTGTTAAGCACCAACGCGACAGATAGCCTACAAGGACTGCCTTAATATGGATGCAACGATAACCCACATAATCCTGGAATGCGAGGGTATTGCTGACCATCGGGCACAAGTTCTCGGTAATCCAGGATTGCTCCAAGAAGCCTGAGAACGTGAGCTTCTAGAAGGAACTGGGTTGGCTCGTAGACCGTCCCACCACACGTATAATGGGCCACCTAAGAGTCTGAATACGGGAATGGGAGCCCTCAATCTGTGCATTATTGAAACGATACAATGCCTTTCTTTCTTGGTTTGTTGTCTATCGCCTGATGATTTGTAAGTTTATTTACTGGCAGCAATGTCAGATCTGTCTAAGTAGTTTAATATGAATCGAGAAAGTACTCATTCACAAAATAAAATCGACTATGGTTTGTGTATTCTCCTCTCGCTGTTTCGCAAAGCACATTGTTTACTACTACGAACTGATGTTTCAGATAAAAAACAGAACATACCTATTTCCAAATGTAGGCGAATAGTTTAGATGAACGATTATTCTGATATTGCAAGCTAACGCTATGTTTATATGCCGAAAGTAATCTAAAACGAAATTCTGTTTTTACTACATAATACGAGATTCATCTTACTGTATTAATAATTTTCCTTTCGTAATTTTTGTCTAGATTCCATTTTTTTCTTTATCAACCAAGTACCTACTCTGCATTGGCTCCCAGTATTTCTTCTTCGATTTACTTTAATGTTGTAGGTGCTAGATCATTGAACCTAATTTTGACTTTCACATCCACCCTGTCTTAGCTGTTGGGTACACCGCAGGCTTTACTCGGTCGACGCCAATCGTGACTAGTTACTCCATTTCCTTTAAACTTAAGAATGTATTTGTATATGTATTCCGAGGTTGCCCCGAGCTGTGCTCGTTTCGTATCCGATCCTATCAGCAGTGTAGTTTAAAGTGACCGTACCTTTGGATACTGAGTGACAATTTGGGTCAAAAGCTTTAAATACGGTTAACTTAGAGATATGTGTTTCCAAAGGTAGGGTAAGTTTCGGACTTTTTGTGTTATACAACAAACTAACGCCTTTTTCCCGTGAGGGTAGTTAAAATTGCAGAACGTCACCTGCTACGATCTTTGCTTACCCCATCTTTTGATGATAGATAAGTACCGAAATTAAGGTCCTGATTCCTAATAGCTTACTCATTCACAACGGAAATCGTTTTTTGAATAACTTTGTACTCATTAAACTTCCATGACCAACAAAGTTGTCCGTGAAGCCTAAAGGTTCATAAATCGTCAAATAAAAAAAAATCTGGCATGTGGGTATAGGGCTGTCGAAATATTACGACTTACATACATTATTCAAGTTAAGTTATATGAGCGAAAAACTAAATCTACCCCACCTTAAAAAATATCATAGTGACCTGGTTGATCTATCTATTGAAGATAAAAAACAACAATTCTCGCCTTTTTTTTTTTTTTTAGGGTGGCAAAATCATCAAATGAGTCCTCCCGCCCTGGGTGGGGCGGGAGGGACTGTCAGACTCTTACTGACTAAAATCCACCCGTGTTCCGTCGGATGCCCTTTACGTTCTGGGGCCACGGTATCCTGGATTAAGAAAAATCCGCGACCCCGGCAGGCATTTGGCCCCATAAGGGGCCCCGTCGGTGACGCGTGAAACACGACGCGCCACCGACCCGGGCTTGGTCCTTGGTCGGACGGCGAGCATACCCATTACTCACCGTCCGCAAGCCCGCTCCGCCGCTGTGCCCTCTGCTGTTCAGAGGGACACGCGTTGGAGCGTCCACCCGACAGGCTATTTGCATACGGGCAAAGAAACCCCTTAGGCACACAATGCCTAAGGAGAGTTTTTGCCCGCATCCCAGGGCGCACCGGCCCGAAAAACTGGTCTTCCCCTCGGACGTATCCGAGAGGGAACTCCAGTCCACGGACGCACGTGGAGGTTTCCTGTCTTAGCACCCCAACAATTCTCGCCTTAAGGAATTGAATGAAAAATGTCTGCTATCTAGCATGCTTGTAAAAAAAAGCTTAATACCTACATAATCGACAAAGTGGAAAAATGGCGCTGCAAGTTGATCTTTAACCTAACACGTATTTTCGCACACAACAGCTCGCCGTGATTTAAAGTGGTTCCGTTCATAAAAAAATAAAGAAGGACTTTAATAGGTTAATTGACTGTACAAAAAATATAATGGGATACCAAATAAACTTTAACCAAAAATGTAAGTGTGGGTAGTTAGAAGTTTTATCTACCCACCTAAACTTTTCATCATACAGAACGAAGTCAAAAAAAAGTGTCACGTCTTTTGTCAGTTGAAAAAGGAAACTGCTAGAAGGCAATTAAGAAGATTTTGTTTCTTAAATTAAAAAAAGTGTCAAGGTATTACCAACCCTGTTGCCTTAATAAGAGTGTCCCGCTAACTTACTTCACTCGTCATTCTTATCACGTATCAATGCGGCACATCTACTTCATTTCATAGCTTGCATTTTAATCGGGAATCTTACTGCACTGGTATAAAGTTTAAATTGCTGTATCAAGGTAGTTTGATACTGTATCGATTGATATGGCTACCGCATACTCGACCTGCGCCTGTGACCTACAGAACCTTGACTTTTGAGTTTGGTGAAAGTCGGGAAAGGTAGGAAGTTAGATCGTAGACTGGATCAAAGTAGTTAATTCTATCAAATTGAGCAGTGTTGGAAAGTGTAGACTCCTTAGCAGAAGTTATTTATGACTGTTGTTTATTTTAACTGCCGCGGTGATTGGTTTAGAGGTCGCTAGCGTTACTGTGGAGCTTGAGTTCCAAGGTTCAATTAAAAGGTCGAGAGAGAGTTTTGGTAGAGCGGTGTGTGATTTTTTTCTAAATAGCAATACTGTACCTGTGAATTTATGACCGGTGGTATTCAAGGTGGCACTTTTATACAAAGTATACCTCTATCTACCTCACCTTTTGGAATACGCTGATGTCATATTCTAAAATGCTAGTTCCACTTTGATTGATACAAAGGATCCACTAATGCATTTGATCAACTTAAACTGTCATACTCGTATGAAGTGGTAGAAAGTAGGTACTGAATATTGTTATCGGATGGATCAGAAGTTTTAATTCGCTTCAAGTATTAATTGCTTGAAAGCTACACACAAATGAAATGGGTCAAATTGTTTGTGAGAAGTAGAGTAGAAGAAAGAGTGGGGTTCGTTACTCGAGTTTTATGTTTGAAAAATGTAAGTTATGATATAAATAAAGGCTCTAACTGAATAAACTCTGCTTTCTAAATCAATAAAGTCGGGCTTCATAATTTGTATGTAAGCAATCCTCAGAATTTAATTCAATCTTCTTTAATTAATCAATGTCGTTTATTCTTACGAGTAGCTGAAAAAATTGTCACTTTTTGAACGTCACTTCACTTTACAAGAGACAGTCCCCCAAAATGCGCCTTCCTTTCTCCACTTCTCAGTGTTTTGGCTGGAATGAAGAAGTGGCCGAACCCCAATCCCAGCAACCTGATTGTTAGGTTCAAAGACCCTGATTTTTACAATAGTGTTAATGTAATTGTATTCAATAGTTACGCTACACTAAGTAACGTTGCAGAAAAACATAAATAAGTATTAGATAAGAAAAGCACTTACTGTACTAGTTAGCTCATAAAACAAGTACTTAATAAATTAATCCATGATAATGATCAATTAATTACGAATACAGGAATAGCATAGGTTCATAGAAATGCGTAAAGTATTCACCAGTAGTATTGCAAAAAATCATATTCACACCAAAGGCCAGAATGTTTCGAAAAGACTCAATATAGGAACTTGAAATGTAAAGCAGGTACCTATTTCAAATTAGTAGACGCATGGCTGCTTTTATCTAATATTAATTACATATCTAAAAAAACTTAGCTAGACTAAGGAGTGTTGCAAAATTTAATCACCTAATTTTACAATTACTGTAATGTTTTACCACCTGAGTAAGGAAAAACTTTTAGCTTCGCCATAAACAATTGAAATGTTTTGAAATTTTTAATGATCTTGTTAATTTTGTGTTGTTTGTATGGGTATCATGCCTGAATTAAATGAATTTTATTTATTTTATAAAAAAAGGAATGCTTTAAGCACTTTGAGCTCAAACTCCACAGCGAGTATTGTTCTCTCTGCTTTTCTTTTTTTTTTTCTCTAAAAAACAAATGACAACCACAACCATCTCTCGCTCAACAAAAAAAAATGCACAAGTTACAGAAAATTAACAGCGTGAAGTAAAGCTCTTGGACCTTTATGTAGGGCAGTCCGTTACTTGGCCGTGACCGTGGTGCCACCGTATCGCAGTCCGATGACTTGTAGTTTATCACTCTAGACGCAGTTGAGGTACAATATTGACCTTTACGACACGTTAACTTGGTTCAGTAACGTGTTCTGTTATGTAATTGGTTGTGGATGATGGACGGGCCGGTTTTGTGTTTCTGCTTTTGTATCGGGACGATCTAAATGAAAGTAGCTTATCGCAGGGTAAAAAGGGCTGTTGTTTGCATCGTCATTCATCATCATCAGCCTATAAATGTTCCCACTGCTGGGATGGGACACATACTTCCTCTCTGTGAGTTAGAGTGGGTCATAATCCACCACATGTGGGTTCAGTGTGGTTTGGTAGATGTCACATATCTTCGACTTTTTTATTCTTGGACATGCCAGGTTCCTCACGATGTTTTCCTTCACCGTTTTGACTTTTTGAGAGCAGTGTTGATGTGCTAGATTACATAAAGCAATGCGCCACGACCTGCTCGTAAATCGGAACTGATACCACTGGGCCACCACTGCTTTCGTAGTTTTAACTTAATCAACCTTCAAAGTTTCCATTGTCGAGACATACAGGCGTCAGTCTCAGCCTCCTCTCTATTAGAAAACTAATCATGGCATTCAGCTATTTTGGTGAAAATTCAATTTACGAGACGCTCTTGGATGCCCAACTACAGTTTTCAGTTTGCAGTAAATGCAATTGTGCCTTTTGCGCTACACTGCACCGTTTAAAATGCCTTAATAGTAAGCGTCTGAAAACTTTAAATCTAAGGACTTCCCTGACCAAAGAACTAACTTAATTGGTACCGCATTGCCTATTGAGGACTTAATGATCCTGGAATCCTAACTTGTACAGCAATTAGAACTAAGAGCTTCAAATATGTTTCATAACGTACGCTTCCTGCATCTGTGTTTCTGAACGCATACAATGTCGTATCCGAATCTCGTCAAAGCTAAAGTGAATAATTATGCTTCTTATGGGTAAGCTCTGATGTCTGACAACCAGTCTTACAATGGGTATCGTATTACCCAGTTACTGGGTTGTGGAGGTCCGATAGGCAGTCGCTCCATGTAAAATACTGATATTCAGCTGCATTCGGTTTGATTGGAAGCCGACCCTAACATAGTTAGGAAAAGGCTAGGCAGATGATGATGGGTAAGCTCAATCCGACTTTGATCTTCTCTATCTCTCCTCGGACCTAGAGTCAAGAGCAAACGGAAAAAAAAAAAACAAATAAAAAAAAATACAACATTTATGAACGGCTTTTAGCAATAAAATGTACAGTTACTAGTTGTACCTCCTAGTTAATAGCAGACCAACAAAACAGATAGCGGCAGATAGCCCTTTTATAAGTATAAATATGTTTTCCTATAAAATGTAATTGCTTTCCCTTCTGCCAGTTTATACTCGCGGATGCTTGTAATTAATTTAATAGATTTAATATCGTAGTTCCATTTAGATATTCAGATCTTTAATTCAGATTAATATTTTCATCATATTATTAGGTACATTTTCTAATAGCATCGTGATAGAAATGAATATTTGAACTAAGTTTGATAGCAGCCTAGTTTTTACTGAGATCACTCTATAGATAATGGCATGTCTCCTCAAGACCGTCGCGGTCTGTTATGTATAAACAAAGCACACAAGTTAACAGTGCAACCCTAATATTTACAAAACCTTTCACATAGAAGGGAAACATGAATAATAGACACACAATTTTCGAACGGAGACAGGAATTCATAAACGAGTTTCGCATGTTGTGCAACCAGCAATTTCCTAGTTTGAACAACTTCAACAAGAGGAATACAAGCGTTTATGTTAATCCACAAGCGTCTGTGCCGTTAGCACTCCGTGTTGAAGGTACCTGGTACTGGGACTACTAGCACCGTTATTCGTGAGGCTGCAGTAGAATAGTTAATTCTGGGTTTAGGGTAATTCGGGTAGTTCTAGCAAGCTCACGATGCGACAATGATAACGATCAACGAATCTTCGTGACTGTGGAAATGTATTGCTGCGGTAAGTAAAATTGTGAGCACGTGATTTGGCGTCGTTGGAAAACATTCTCTAACGGTCCGTAATTTGAACTGGCGTCACGGCTTCCTCTTCTTTCAGACTCGCTAAATCCCCGTAGGCAATAATGCCAGGCAGGAGGATAGATAGCCTCCAAGCTCCAAGCACTGCACCAGTAGATAATAAGCCAGTGAGTCTGCGGGAGGCATGCTCTCGGTCAGAAGTTAACGGTTTGATGTTGCTGTTAAATCGGTCCATTAAGATAGTTAACGATCTCTCTAACTCATTGTTTTAACAGCTTATTTCCGGATAGATGATATAATAACATCAATTTAACATTAACAAGAATTGTTTGAAATTAAAAGGTAACGGGTACTTCGGAGATCCGCTTGAATTGAGTCTAGATTTCTAGCTCGGATAACGGAATTAGGCATTCCCTTATTACAAGAACTTATCGGGTAGGTGTACATGTATGTTAAGCACCTTTAGGATTTAGCAGAAGTTACTTGGAGATGTTCAAACAGGTTTATGAATATCAACTTACGTTAAATAATTCTCCCAAGAGAATACAACGTCCCTTAACCCATAATTTTCCTCCTACATAGTGTGAAGCGAAGTGAACACGTAGCTAGTTAACAGTTCCTATGTAAACAGAACTAGCCGTGGTCGTGGACCCTTGAGGAATTTAACTGTATACTTCCTTTATTTACCTATTGAACTAACAATCCTAATTTGAAACGGGTCCACGGTAACTACAGACGTAGACGCCGAGGAATTTAGACGTTGACGGTTTTAGTTGAAATTTTCTTCCACGAAAGACTGTAACTAATGCCCGATGATTTATTTTTGATAGACTCGCGTTTGATTGACCACATCGCCTCCTCTATTGCAACTTATGATAAGGAATGATTCTGAAGACTGTAGTACCTACAAGATTAGAAAACTCATTCCACTCAAGATTTTATAGTATTCGACTGTTTTGTAAATAATTGTGATAAAACGGTGCTCAGTTGCTCACGATTCTTTTGTGATTCTCATGTCATAATCGTATCAGATGGTTAAGTACAATTGACAAGATGACAAGAAATTA
Organism: Agrotis exclamationis; assembly: GCA_950005045.1. Classification (NCBI taxonomy): domain Eukaryota; kingdom Metazoa; phylum Arthropoda; class Insecta; order Lepidoptera; family Noctuidae; genus Agrotis; species Agrotis exclamationis. The sequence continues at coordinate 15,555,829 of OX465432.1, forward strand.
AATCTGGATAACGTGTGAAAAGAGAGAACGAGAATTCAAAGAAGTAAACAATATTTTCACTTCTTCAATAAAACCTCTTGAGATTTGCAGGATAGCCACCTGATAAACAAACCAAATCTAGAAACTGACAGAACAGCTTGTAGATATAACTTACAGTATGCAAATCAACCTGGCTTGGTAAAACAATACCGTTACCATATTAACAACACGGCCCAAGCTATGCATGAACTATGATTTTTCGCCAAGCTAAATGTCAGCATGTACCGAGGTCTGAAGGGCGGCTAGTGCCGTTAGTCCAGCCTCACGGAAGATCACGCTCGGAGTTAATTTGAAACCGGCACTAGACCGGTTCCGATGTAATAATGTACCGGTGAAATAGTAAATAAATATTATATCTGCAAAGGTATACGTAATCTTATGTAACTGATGAGTTATGTTTTAATTAAAGACCGGTGGCTTCTCATTATTCGTGAGACCAAATTAGTAACAACTTACTGATAAGTTGATACTAATTTGGTCTGTCCATCTCAGTGGAAGGTATGCTCGTGAAAATGTCAATTCTAGGAAGAGGAATGGACAAGACAGATTGTCACGTGTGATAGTGTATTCGTTTTCGACGTATATTTTACTATCCTAGCTCTAATTATGTGTGATATAAGTAGTCTTAAGTGCGATTAGTACCTAGTGCGTGTTAAAAGAATATCTTCTGCTGTTCTACTATATTAAAGCATTATTCGTAAATTTCAATTCATCTAATATTTGCGGTTAAAATTATAGGTAAGCAAAAAATAAAATGCATTAACAAATTTGGGTCAAATTTAAAAAAACGTGATAGGTAACATCGTACGGAACCCTCTTCACGCGAGTTCAACTCGCACTTGGCCGGTTTTTTAATGCTGGTCTCCATTCGTTTCTGATCCGGGGACACTGGTACCAATATTCAGAATTATAATATCATACTTGACTTCAATCAACGAAGCTAAACAGGTGTCAAGAAAAATCCTCCTTAATATGATAACAATAAGGCTGCAAAGGCATATTGGAAGTTTACATCAGAAAGGAGGAAATTGGGACAGTAACTGTACCTTCTTCATTAACACACGCAGAACAGTTAAAGAGTTTAAGTTAATTAGTGATTGTCTAAGGAACGGATGTGCTAGTGAATAGTGATAGTGCAGCAATTAGCATAGCCATAAAATATTGGACATTATACTTCCTTAATTTACTTCGTAGGCTAATTTATTGCTTGGACATTATTCATAAAAATGAGGTCCAAAATATTATAATAATATTTTAATGCAATCTAGAAACCTAGATTGCTTTTGAATATTTAATTAATTAGGTACCACCGAAAACAAGTTAGTATTTAGTTTATTTACAGCTTCCTAGACAATCCTAAAATCAAAGGCCTACTTCACAAAGGAATGTTACAATTTTAGTAAAAAATACTGAAACAAAGTCGGTCTCCATAGCATCTATTGCAGAAATCTCTCTGTTCACGCAAAATCTATTCACTTGGTTTTCAATAAAGGCCATTAAACTCTTTCTTATGTGATCGCATGCACATGATACAACAAGCGGAAGAACAAAGTCGCGGTGTAGCGAACTTGCAAACCCTATTCATAGTCAGGTGCAATCAACCTTAAACTCATTGTTCTAAGTGCTCCACCATTTTACCAAGACCCACCCCTACGCCCTCAAGCTCAGCCACAACGACGGGATAAGGGGAGGTAGTGGATTCTCGGAGGTCTAGCTCCATTTGTCGATTGCCGCTGGATGCACGACGCTAGATAGTAAATAAATCGGAACGAAAGGTTTACGTTCGCGTTATAATAATGAGTTATTGAATAGAAGATCGTGCGATAAACACTTGTTTGCGATTTTCTGCGACTTTTTTCATCAAAATGTTTTGTATCAGATTAGTAGATTACGAATCTACGGCGCATAGCCGATTGGTATCGTACATTCTGACAATTAACGAAATATTGAGCTCGTGGAAGTCTTAGAATTCAGTTGGATTATCTCCCTCTCACAGAGAGGAGGCCTGAACAGTGGGAACATTGAAGGCTGATGATGATGATGATCTCCTAGAGCCACAATAGTAACACGTTGCTTGTAATTACAACTAAGTACTAAGAGCAATGCCAACTAACAGCATACCAGCATAAAAAACAGATTCAAATTAACCAACAACCGTGAAAGCATGCCTGCAAAAAGACGATCCTTGTTGTTGTCCAGGTATGCGACGATGATGCACACAATAGGTAAAAACACGACTATTTTAATGGACACTTACTGTAGGGTATCGGCAAAAAGTCTAGTACCCCGGTACTAGCGACTGTCGCATGCCATGCTGCGACGGCGACATACCTCAGGCCCTGGTCGGCACCTAATGGGATCACCGTTACGCCAAGCGGGAGCGATGCATTTCGATTCGCTTCTAGGAAATGTTGATGTGCTTCACTGGCCGTGATTTTTTGTGGATCCACAGCATTCGATTCGAGAAAATTATGTTGTTTGAGCCGTAAATGTAGGTAAAGTTTTAAAGAGGGCTTGCTTTTTCCCTCAGCGACTATTAATTATAATTTCGTACCACACACAGACAAATATGGTACGAAATTATTCAATGGAAACGTACTGTAAAATGTCCTAATCTAGGTCATGATCAATGTCTGTTCCAAATTAACCTATACATTCCAACATAACCCATACGGGTGAGGCGTCTGTAAAAGCCATTTTGGAAGTCTAGATTCGTGCTCCTCCAACATTTACTTGCCGCACCTTTGTAAATAATAATACGAGTCTGCAAACACACCCAGATTCTGTATAATGTTTGAAATAATCAAATTTTACGACACATGTAATCAAATATCTTTCCAACAACTGTTTCTTCCATTTCAATCTAAATAATTATTTCCGTGGTTAAGTTTGTCATAAACGGATGTAATAATTTAAATAATTATAACCGAAAGACTCGTGCCGATAAACATTATGTAAATGTTTTAAATAAAAATCCCATTCCTCTTAATCATTACAGAATCAATAAAAGCATCTATCCTTCCTTTGAATTAACATATTTAACCAATTAATTCGTTATTACATTTCTCGCGTGTAACACGGAAATGATAAAATTATCCCTCTCCATATTGATTTAAATTCTATTTAATCTGTGGACGGGAGGCGGCCGTCAACATGGCCGTCAAAGAAATGGCGGGACGAGCCGACCGATTTCATAATATATTTACTGAAGATCATTAGCGCTAAGCGCAAAACCGTGCTAGCATAATGCTCCATGGTTATTTTAATGCGTTATTGAATCCAAGCGCTGCGCCGCTTATTTTCACTCTTCTAGAAAAGTCATTGAAACGCCAAAATAACTTAAAAGCACTCTCCTAGAAAAGTCATTGAAACGCCAAAATAACTTTAAAGAACCATGTAACCCAATAATAAGTAATAGGTATTGACTTATTAAAAAGCATTTGCACTGAAAGTAAAAGCAAAATATTTAGTAAAGCATTAACCTGCTGTTACAGGTTATAGGTGTATTAAGTATGTGAAAGCTGGAAGATACTTAGGCTAAGTTCAGATGAACGCGCGACGACGCGCGGTTGGCTCGGCGCGCGGTTTAAGATTGTAACAAATCAATGTTGTTGTGTACATGACCGCGCGTCATCGCGCGGTGACGCGCGGTTTAAGATCTACACTCCTATAACGACCTGTTCAGTTGACCCGCGCGTGATCCGCGCGTCGTCGCGCGTTCATCTGAACTTAGCCTTAGGCTAAGTTCAGATGAACGCGCGACGACGCGCGGTTGGTTCGGCGCGCGGTTTAAGATTGTAACAAATCAATGTTGTTGTGTACATGACCACGCGTCACCGCGCGGTGACGCGCGGTTTAAGATCTAGCCTCCTATAACGACCCTGTTCAGTTAACCCGCGCGTGACCCGCACGTCGTCGCGCGTTCATCTGAACCTAGCCTTAATTGTCTAGATCCTAAAACAACTGTCGAATGAACTCTGCGTCTAGGACTCTAGTTTGACGACTTACTTAAGTATATGAAAATTTTATTTCCTAAACTAATTAAATAAAAAACAATAATTATATAGACACAACCTTTTACTGAAATCTCCCTTATCTTCATATTGAAAGCGTACCTAACTACCTACTTACGAAGTATTAATACCTACTATAACCAATTACATACATAAAATTGCGTGTGAAAAACCAGTAATGCAGCCAACTACTTGGTTTCAGTAAATTATAAAATTACCTACATAAGTACCAAATCTAATTGACATAATCAATTAAGACGAAAAAAGTCAGATCCAAACCGGCTGTCCTCTTTCCTTCCGACCTTGTCTCAAGCAACACGCAACGAATGCAACATGCATTTCTTGCAATGTAATATAAACTCTATTTGTATGTAAATAAGGATTATGTAATGCCGTAGTGATGTGCGTCTTGTTGCGCAACACGCGAAAGTGCGCATCCGACCGAAGACGAATGTTGAGCGCATAACACATCTCTATTTCAATGGTATTATGTATGAGCTTGGCTTGCTTGAAGTGATACAGTTTTTTTTTAATATTTAGAAAAATAGCTCGTTAGATTGAAAACGCTTCTGCGCGCTCCACTTATTTCCATTTTTAGTGTCGGTTAAAATCGGAAGGAATTTTGCTAGATGAAAATGCCACAAGCAAACACCATAAAGTTGACAGTGTGAAAGACAATACGACTAGAAAGGAGAATACTTAAGATATGACGACCAATAAAGAAGTGGAACTCTTCAAAAATGGCGTGAAAAAGTTTTAGCAGAGTCGATAACGCGCAGCCGATACCTCTGGTGTTACTGGCAGCCCATAGGCTACTATGATCGCTTTTCATCAGGTGGGCCGTTTGCTTGTTTGTTGCCATAATGATATTAAAAAAGCCTGGACGAAGAGGAAGAAAAATGTTATGCCGATCCCCAATAAGAAGTTATGAGCTTTATGATGAGTCAGTCACAAACTCAAGTTACCATAGGAACTTTATTGAATGACGGTGATATGAAGCCAACGAGAAGCTCGAATATTCTGTAGAGGTAATAGATACACCATGCAAAGTTAAGATTATACTTAATAGAGCTTATCTTAGAGCCTCAACGGGATCTAAAGGTTTGCAACCATAAATTCTGTAACTACGACTCAAATAGGTCATTTACAAGATGAAATCTAATAATGGAAAAAGCAACAGCGGATTTTATGAATAGATAATTACTATGATCCACTGTGGGAACATGCGGTGTTACTATAAAAATCTCGAGAACAACTACCTACAACCAGGGGAAACGTAGATGACTGTCTGTGAGAAGCAATGACTCATCTTACAAGCAGGTGAAAAGATCTGGATTATCCCAAACAACCCCTAATTGGATCGTGAAAAAGAGGTGGCGGTTACTCTGAGGCTAATTAGTTTTTTTTTTGCAACATTGGAGAGTAAAATCTTTTTTAGGAAATGTTCGTCTGAGAGATACAGGGTGGTAAAATGGAGCACGGGTCTTCTCTGGGAGAGGGAGTAGGCCGTAAGCCATCACGAGGTCCTAGTACGGTTTGGGAAAATGGAACTACTTTTAGAAATTCCACTGTATTTGCTTATACCCCTACATCTTTGACTTTCAAAACCCTAACGAGACCACATAGACACAAAGACATGCCAATATGTTGTAAAAGAAAACCTTGTGTGAAGATGAAAAATATACTAACAGTATTTGCTTAGCCTACATGGAAAAGAGCTTTAAACATATCCTTATTCAAATACTACAGATTTACAAGAAAAATATCTAACCACAAATAAATTGATAGAGCAATTGAGTGCAAGTAAACTCTTGTAGAAGCTTGGTCAAGTATCAGCATACAACCACTTAAAGTGATTGACACCGTGACATTTTACTGGTTGGGAATGGCTACTGACTACAAATTGTAAATTCAACAACAGAGGAGATATTTATTCACATTTCGAGAGGGAGTTGAATGACATTTTATTATGCAACAGTGTCTTAACTTCTATGCAGTTTCGTCTTGCATATTGATTTATGACAAATTACCTAACTTCCTTTTATCATTTTTTGACTTTTGTTCACAGGGACTGTGTACCATTATCGCATGCGAAAAAAAAGAGATGAATTGTACAGTAAAAGAAGAAACTGTTACAGAAACGATATGAAAGAAAAAGGAGTAATTGATATCGTGACTGCTGAAATAGGGAATGAAAAAGAGTTGCGCTGACCCCAAGAAAAATGGGGTAGGAAGATGATAATAATGATTTAGATGCGAATAAGTGCACGAAATCTCGTTAGCTAACAAACCTAGTAAACTTAACACATCTCTTTTTTTTGGTCTAATGAAAGCTCTCAGTAGGCGTCAGTAGGTAACGCTTAGTTTTTTATACCTATCGTCTATGTAAATACATGTCGTCCAATCGTTTCATAAGCCTTTCGTGAGCGATGATGACGACTTTAAATGCATTAAGAATGTGATCGACAGGAAAGTGCAAGCATTACCTACAACAAAATAACATTGTATGCGGAACGAGAAATGTATCTCACGTAACCTAAGATTAAAATTCAAGAGGCAGTCTAGAAAGTATTCTTTGAATATATTTCTTTCTTTGACTAAATAAATCGTTCACGTAACTGTGTTTTACTGAAATATACAAACAAGTAACAACTTAGGCATTACTAAATGTTAGACAAGTATGCTTGTTTTTTGTCGACTAATACTTGAAGGAAGATTTTTTGCATCTTATGTAAGACGTTATGGCACACCTGCTTACCCAAATGCATAATCTTTACATTATTAACGTGTGTTTTAAGAAAGCCGAATAAAAAATGTGCAAAAAGTAAGCTAGCATTTTGTATACCTAACTTAGACCTAAATACATATTTTACAGCTTTGTGATCCCTCAACCATAGAGAAAAGAGTTGCATTCTTACTTTTTACTTGTGTAATACCTAGTTACTAACATATTCCTACTAGTATGTGCATGAGATAACTCACGCAAATGCAGATAATGCATGCAATTAGCTAAACCCTCGTACATCTTTAATTGAACCATTCTTTCTGTAATTTTAGTCCAGTTTAAGTACGCAAACACGACCAAAATACGAAATAAAAAAGGGACAAACGTGTGGTTAGCGAATGTTTGCAAGTTTCTATTACCTACACTTTTTTCTTATACTAATTACTTAAAGGCTGTGAGAGTGTTACTGTGGCTCTGAAATGCAAAGAGCAATAAAATTATAGGAAGAGAGTGGTTGTAAGACACAAGTCTGACAGGTCCTGATCTCTCATTGTAAAGAGTGTAGGTATAACAAATCATCATTATAAATACACCGTGCAAATCACCAGCCCTGAACTCATTTCAGCTTTTATGCAAAATTCGACGCGCGCCGAAAAAAGGCGAACGCAACACATCTTCCTAATTAACATAGACATTGCATTTGCAGACGGCCTTACATGTTATTTACTACTTACAATTCGTCTTCACTTTCAGTGTATTACTTCATTTGGTATTAAGTATTGTGCAGGTTTTGCACAGTTTTTGACCTACTGGAAAGGCTATTTTAACTTTTATTCTGCTGTATGATATGAGCCTATAGATATATCATGTATCAATAAGATCATGTTTGAGGCTGTGATGGAGCAACTTGAGAGTGTAGGGGTTGGCCCATTGTCGGTCGTGGGTTCAAACCCAGTGAGGCGTATCACCGTTCTCTCAAAACGGTGAGGAAACCGGCTTGTTCTAGAAACAAAAATTCGAAAACATCTATCTACTAAAGAGGGGTGGTTTCATGGTGGATTCTGGCCCACTCCCTCTCGCAGGGAGTAGGCCTGTGTCTCAGGAGTGGGAACAGTTTAGGTTGATGATGATAAGAGAGCACCTCAATGGGACTAAAATCACACCAAATCGCGAAAAACCATTCAAGTGTAGGAGCAATGAGCATTTGGGTCAAGTACCACTATGTGTTGAACTGTGTTATGGTACAATGGTACAGTTGCATATTTTTTCAGGATAACGGTGATGGCCCCATTGAGAAAGTTTGATGGTCTATAATATATCCTTAAAATCTAAGCTGTTTTTGCCAGCAAGCTCTGAACTTCGGTACAATGACTCTTCACTACACTCATCAGCATGAACTTTTGTGGGTCCAATTCTATATTTGCAAAAAAAGGAGGAGGTTTCTAGTAAAGAAAAGATAAGGTTGTAAGTATATCACTGTCCGTTTAACCGATTTTGTAACACTAACAATGCACATACGGTACAATGGTGAAGCGTTAGTTAGGTCGATGCCTTGCTGGTACAATAGCTGAAGATAGTCCAGTCGCCGGATCTGTTGCAAGCCATTATCGGTTCGTGTTCTATCGTTTGGTCTGATTACTTAACGTTAGCCTAATTCTTGCTGGTAATGAATCCGTTAATCATGGTGCTGAATCAAAGATAATTGGCTAGTTAGGAATATCAATCGGAATTACGGATCAATGGGTTTAAAACTTTAAAACTAGACGGGCTTGAAGGTGCTTGCTTAAACGGGTCTTCCGATTTTTTGTTTCTAGCATCCTTTTTATTTCTTTAAGTCCACACTAAAATCACCAGATCTTCAATGGATGCCTTCTTGGGTCTCTTGTACTAGCTAAAACTACACTGTTGTTCCCTCGCACACTTGAAAAACGACTTTTACAGCCCCGGAGTCCACAATGGTCAATGGTTAAGATGATTCAATAAACATTTATATTCTTCAGTTAGAGATGCACTCATTCAAGCTCGAGTAGAATTTTAGATGAAACAATGTCAAATTAGCAAACGCTCTAACGGATTTACGGTCCATATATACAATACGATTGGAGAGAACATAAGAAAACTAGAATCGAGGTATGTGACACTGGCAACAATATCGAGTTTATGTAAAGTCTTGAAAATAAAAGGCCAATAATTTCATCTGAAGTTATTAACATTTTCTGAGCTCTCTACTTTTTGTTCCGAGCTTAGACCACCTCCACAAGGTTTCATTTAGGTGCAAAAAAACTCAGTAGAATTTAGGTGCAGATTATTCCAGAAATAATGGTAATACATACGTAGATAAATTAGGTCGATAACACGTAGTAGTGGCGCGGCCCGGGGATAAACATAAGAGGCTTACTTATACAAGGTGGGCGGATAAGAACTATCGGGCTCGGCTGGAAATAACTTTCTTGTCCTAGAATGTTAGCACCAGGTTCTGTAGCTACTATGGCGGGCGATGGGCTAAAGGTAACATCCTCATTAGTGGTCTATCTGACACGTGTTTTTTTATGAGCTAGCCCAGAGGATCCTAAACTTTTCCTGATTACGTTCCAACTTCTGGCTGCTACTGAGGCCCGAGATATTCGTGATGAAAAATTTCCCAGGTAGGCTTTGTCCGAACTTGCTGATTGATCGTAGAACCTCACGGTCAGTAGCAGCGCTTGCCTTCAGTAGACCGAAATGGAAGTCTTCCTAATAGATGTGTTAGATTTGTTTACCTATCCTAAACAATATGATGCGTAAAACAATAGTAAGTAAAGGAGGAAGCTGCAAAGATAAATTACTATTTCCCTCCCGATCTATTGTTCAGTAAAAACAGCGTAATTTCGCAATCGGCTACCGAACCGACCAATTACATAGCCATTACTAAAAATGTATTATTCATAGTCTTCAATAATTCCTTTAAAAATAATAATTGAATACGGAAGTGACGTCCGCCACCATTAAAAAGTCAGGACCAATTGAAATTTTGATGCAGTTTCGTGGCGCGCGCGTGCCTGTATGTCCACTCTAATTTTATGTATATAGAGGACAGAACAAAAACGATCATTAGTATGATTCCTATGTTTCCTTTTCCTGTATCTGGCGGTGGTGTGGTGCATAATAAACGGTGAACCATTACCCTGGCTGGCGGAACGGAACGAATAAACTTGCTGGTTGCTACTTGGTTGCCATTACGTATCTCAGATTTACCGGTATCGGTAATGTCTATTGCTGACCGGTCAAGCCTCCTCAATCGTATTACATTAATGCTGCTGCTCAGGAAGGCAGGAAATGCTATAAAAACTGTGGAACTAAGTACGATTATTTGATGCTATGAACATTGTAGCGTTAAATGTATTCAAGATAATTGTAGTTGCAACAAAGAGTTTTGTAATGCGGGCTTATGTATTCTTTACTCTTTTGTTTATGTTTTAATTAAGTCCTAGATAAAAAAAATTGTAATTACAAAGGTATTAAGTATTATATTTTATACGATGCGTAGGATCTCCAGAAAATGTTGTCCATAAGTTTAGATTAAGTATTCATTATCATTAATAAGTCTTTAGTGTGCTCAATGTTCTCTGTGAGATGGGGAGGTCCAACATTCAGTACACAGGTTTAACTGCCATCTCATGTTGCATCTGCTTTCAATTCTTTTGTATATTCGGCAGTTTTGTAAACATTAAAACCGAGCACCGCAAAGCTGCCAAAGATTTCGAACTTCACACTTAAACAGACCTCTTGGAGCCTAAATATTTGCATACATATCACTACCAAGTGTTATTCACACTCATTACTCTATCTTTCATCTGTAATGTAAGACCGTTTCAAAGCCAGAGGGATACCGTGGATTTCCGTGAAATGTTCGCGCGATAAAAAGCTTGGAGATTCGAATCAACAGCCGCTGCATTCGCTGCGCATGCACATACTTAGTAGCAGACCATTAGTCGTGGCCGATTGTAAGTGTTCGGGCTTCATTTAAATGCATCCGTGATGGTTTCATTTAAGAATGTTATGTAGATATTTGTATATGAAGCAAATATTCCTTAATTAGAGCCATCCATCCGTCCCTACAAAGACCCAGAAGGAAATGGTACTGCCATCTTCCCCTATACAAACCAAATTGGGAGAATGTTATGTGGGTATTGAGAACTTATCTAGCATGAGTTAAGAGGAGGGTAGGTCAATGTGAGTTGAGACGAAAAGGGATGTTGAAAGTACAGGGTGATTTTTGGTCATTAAGACTGATTCGCTCCATTCAGAGCGGGTGAACTCATTTGATGATATTTCACCCCAATGAATATTAATATAGTAACAACAATATGAGAGCAGGCATAGGTACTACTTACTTGACTAATAAATTAGATAAAAGAGCAAAGAGAAAATTACCATGGCTCCTAAAGTTGAAAGGCCAATCTTAATTGTTAAGTAGGCAAGTACCTATACCTATCCATAAAAGAAATAGTAAAACGAGAACATAGAGCAGGTAACATTACAGTATTACATAAGCGCACAAAGATGTGTTAAAAACAGGAGATGATTAATTTGCTCGAAATTAACAGTACTTAGTAATTTAATTGTAAATAAACGAGTGGGTGTGCGTTGTGCGTACATAATTAATGAGTACTGTCGTCAAAATTTTTTGTAGCTTTATTTACCTACAACCATTCTAGCTGTCTGGTGCAGACGGTATGTTTGTATTAGACATTTAAATTAATGGTACGAAAATAATCAACGTGATTGATGGTTAAGTCCAAGACACTACCATTAATCCTAAGGTCTTCGAAATTACAGCTTAATTTACACGCAACCGTTAATATTGATCTCTTCTCTTTCTCGCTCATTTTAGAGGGAATGTTGCCATAAATTGCCTTACAATTTGCTAGTGGGTAGTAAAGGAGGCACATCAAAGACAGACACCTAATGAAGCAATTTGCAACCAGGAAACCATAAAAACCATACAATAGTTAGATTTTGAATTAATGTTTAGTCCTAAAAGCTAAAAATTCGAAGAGGACTTGCAAAGCTAGTGATGTTTTTGCAATTAGCACTTAAAATTCTAATTAAGCTATTAAAGCAGTGTCTAAAGGCGCTTTTGAGCTTTATGTCTAATACGCTCAAGGAAACTATAGAGAATGTGCGTGCACCAGCCGATAAATTAGGTACTTGCGTCTACCCTAGACCCAAGTAATTTTAAGATTTAAAAAAGCCTGACAAAGAGCCTTATGGTCATTTGCTCTAAAGTTCAGCCATTTAATTTTTTTCAGTCATTTAAATTTTTGATGATTTCCTTATTTTCTGAAAAAATCCTTTCAATGTTCGGACAAAAGGGGCCAAAATTCAGACATAAGTACCTCTTTGATGTTCCGTTATATATGTCATTTACACCATCTTGAAACCCCGGGAGCTAAAATCGAAGCGATGCACAAGTTTATGGGGTTATTAAAAGTGTATGGAGGCAATAGCCGCCATGGCGCTGCCAACTTAATTGACGGCTCCATATAAAACCAAATTGCCCGTCTAATGATTTGCATATCCTGAGGTAATGCCATGGGTTATGAGTCTTATTTATGATGGTTTTATTTAGTGTTCCTACCTATCTCCTAAAAATAGGAATCGAAATAGGTAGATATCAAGTGGTATCACCTTTTTTTTTTCATTGTAAAATCATCTAATAAGTCCTCCCGCCCAGAGTAAGAGGACTCATACTGAGGGACTATCAGACTCGTACTGACTAAAATCCAAGGTATTCCTTCAATGGTCCTTTACGTTCCAGTTCGAGGGTCACGCACGGTTACCTGAAAAGACAGGCCTGCGACTCCGGCTGAAGTGGTAAACTTGGATTTGTCCAGAGATGTCCAGCTTTCGTTCTTTTGTCCGAATCCGGCATAATAATTTTAATCAGACATTTTGAAGTGGAAGATAATGAAAATTTTAATGTTATGTAGGTACTTAGTCGTACTTTTTTACAAATGTCTTGTCTTATCAAAGCGTTGTGTGTTTAACAATGTTTTTTTTTTTAACTTACGTGCAAATATCAATTTTTGGGTTTCCGAAGTTCAGTTGAAATTGATTTTACAGAATGTTTTTCCATATTTAGGTGCGATGCCAATAGGAAATGAAAAAAGTCTAGTTCTTCTCGATCGATGCAAGAATTAAAAACATAGACAAGATGATCTGGGCTCATTTTATTTGTTTTATTGTAGAGTACAATCACCTTGGTCGTGCTTGGTTGGTTTTAGCTGAACACCTTTTGTGCAATATTGGAGTCTAGGAACTGAATCATAGCCATCAGTCCGTGGCTTGTACTAGCCTACGCTTCAAAAACAAAGGGCTATGTTTAACAAACCAGTGATTAACTGATTTATTGAGGAAGAGTTCAGAATCGCCCAGTAGCCTGCAAACCAAACCATACAGTTTTAAAACTTAAGGAAATTAAGAAATAATTCTACATATTTTGACCTCAGATAAACGAATTTAGATGACAGTGGCTCAACAAGGCCAAGAACTATGAACTGACCGGTTAAGACATGGGATATTTTATAACCCGGTAGTACGTTTTCGTGGGATAATTTCAAACGTGCATGCAGCTGAAGCCGTAGGCAATATAATTATAGGATTTCCATTTTAACGTCTCAAGGTGACGTGTAAATCTTTGAAAATTCGCTACGCATGCGTTAATGCGTTTAATAAGAATCCTATATATTATTTTATAAAAAATAATAATATATAGGATTCTCTAGAGAGAACTACTTACGACTGAAAAAGCTGTATTCCATGGTTTGACCTTCGCTACTCGGCTCTAATTGGTCGTAGCGTGATATTTTTAGCCTATAGCCTTCTTCGATAGATATATCCAAAACAAAAATAATTTACCAATTAGAATAAGTAGTTCGTGAGATTAGCGTCTTCAACCAAACAAAAATCAGCTCCTCAGCTTTTTAATATAGAAGTATTTGTAAATTAAATTTTAGTCGTTCGTCACATAACTAAACTATTCAGTGGCAATTTATTTGTTGCGATAATAGGTATAAGAACCCGGTTTTCCTATGGGAAAAGCATGACTCGTATCCTGACAGGAAATCTTAGATTTGTTTAGCGATTACTCTACTAGAAATGTGAGTTGCAAGCACTAGTGCCTAGGTCTAATAATCCTTGTTTTACATCTCGGTAGTAAGATAAATGGTAGATTTTGGAAATAAACAACCCTAGATTTCTTGACTTTCTTTCAAAGGTTATCTTTAAGAGACAGCCTTAAGCGATGAACACTTTTTTAAAGATTATGTTTTTTAGGGTTCCGTACCAAAGGGTAAAATGAGACCATATTAAGTAACACTCCGCTGTCCATCCGTCTGTTACCAGGCTGTATCTCATGAACCATGATAGACAGTTGAAATTTCTATAATAACTACCTATACTAAAAAATACCTAAAGTAAATAAGTATTTGAGGGGGCTCCCATAAAACAGTCTGCGAGACAGACCCGCTCTAGGCTTCGATTCCGGTTTTTGCTATGAGAAGTGTTTAATAGATTCTTAATTATTGTACCTATTTATGCAGTAACGTCTGAATATATTTCGTGCCTAGGTATTACTCCAGCCGGGGTCGCGGGTCTATCGGGTAACCGTGGCTCCGGAACGTAAAGGGCTATTGAAGGACACCGTAGATTTTAGTACAAGACTGTCAGTCCCTCCCGTTCTGCCCTGGGAGGGAAGACTCACTTGATGATTTTACCACGTAAAAAAAAAACAGGTAATAAGTAGGTACTCCAAATATCGACTTTCTAACCGATTAGCTGAACAGATCGCCCTATTACAGGTAATACTGTCGGTCGGTCGTAGGTTTATGTTATGATTAACCTGCACCTCTGAATGATCTACACTTTCGAAATTAAAGAGAGAAAAAAAGAGATCATACGCGCCTTCTCTCACATTCATGGTTATTTTTTCAACTCACGAAAGATCAGTATAGCGTAACAATAGTAAAATTGAAATGCTTTAAGTTCTTATTATATTATAGACACATAAAAACATAACAATTCAATCCTACGTAACTTTCGCTAAGTTTGTTTATGATATCACTTCTTTTTTTTATGCCTTCTCTATTTATTTTTTTGGTATTTTTCTTTCCTTCCATGCCTTCTCTATTTTTTTTCGGATGATTGAAAGTAGAGTTTTTATTTCTTAAGCCTAGCTTTAATAGACAATAAAGAATGAGTTATGTTTAAATTAGTAAAAGCGTAAAACCTGTGCTGCCCACTTTGCTTTAGTTTTTTTAATACTTACTTACTAATAACATGCCAAGACAAAAAGTTTACGACGAGTATACAACTACCCTACAGACTCTTGCACATCAAGTAACCACAATTTATCTTTTTTATAGATTTTTACCTTTATCACAAAAGAAGAAGGTTTATGTTCGGTTGCTCACCTGCAATTTGCGGCTGTAAACCATAGACGCCTCGAAAAGATACTCATCTATACTTATAATAAATCTGTAGAAGGGTCAATTCTGTACATTGAAAATATTGAAAAAATAAATAGCGGGGGGTGTTGCTGGATCGATACCAAACCCAAATATGTGATTAAAAAAATTTTTGTCTGTCTGTCTGTCTGTCTGTCTGTCTGTCTGTCTGTCTGTCTGTATGTGCAGGCATCACGTGAAAACTAACTGTTCGATTTCGATGAAACTTGGTATAATTATACCTTATTATCCTGGGCATAAAATAGGATACTTTTTATCCTGGAAAAATACGTAGAAAAAAAAAATCTATAACAAACCCTATTATGGAACCACTGGCGACACCTATTATCAAGCAAGTAGAACATTACGCCACGCCTGCCTCCATTGATTTCTAAAAAGGTTCCACCACTCACCACTAGATGGCGTTGTGCCTATGTTTTATTATAAAGTTAAACAATAATTCAATTCTGTTATTTTTGGTTTAGAGGACCAAAAACCCGTGCTTTTCAGCGCGACCTTTTTGATTACTTTTCCGATCAGTTATTTGTAAATACAAGGTCGGAATTACTATGAAAAAAATACTTACTAACGCGAGCAACAGCAGTAGCTCAATAGATCTCCTTAATTATTATAGGCTTAGCCGTATTTGGGTCCAATAGATATTTATAAGATGTCATTGTCAGAGTTACTCAAAATGGAGAAATAAACCATCCACGCGAAGACCGACATCTGCGCGGACGGAGTCGCGGGCGGAAGCTAGTTTGTCATAATTTCATAATTATAACGTTATATAATACTTCACTAATTGGATATTACTCTGCCAGTTTTAATTAAACTTAAGAGTACTACTGCCATAAAGATTTATGAAAATCGTGTTTTGTTAACTTAAGTTCAAGTCGAAAGCCTTGAAGAGAACCCTGTGGATTAATTGCCAATTAGCGTAAATTAATTATGTGCCAACTAATGATTAAAACAAGTGGTTAATGACTTCATCCCACACCACAATTAATATTGATAGGGTGTTCCATGTTTAATGTAAAACAGTGGTGATAACATTCTTACAAGTTCGTGGAATGTCTAAGAACAAGCATCTACTTTATCTATAGATGTAGTAAGTATTATAATTGGTAATCAGAACCAGAACAGCAAGTACAACAATAAAAATATAGCATAGACAAAAACTTGATGTTTTTCTTTAGTTTCAAGGCAGAGGACGTTAACCTATTCCACATTTAAATGGAACGCTTCGTTCGAATTCAGAATATCTAACTCAGAAGCTGGAACTAATTGACAAGGAATTTTAATAAATCGCAACTATCTATCTAGGTACACATTACAAAAAATAAAATAGTTGGTATTCTATAAATATATTTAAGTGTACATTTCATACAGATTTGTACCTATAATTATGAAGAGGCGATAATTATTAGCTCCAGGACTAGAGGGTTAAAATACTAAACATGTTCTCCGACATCTAAGGTGTAAAGTTAGTAATAAGTATAGCAATCCTGTTTCACTTACCACTACTTAAGTTAATGCAGTAGAATCCCTTGCTTCCACATCTACTTATTCCAGCACAGCACAAATTTACGTTGAAATAATATTTATATCTGTGATAATTTCATTTGATCGGTTTAAAATTTTTAATTTTTAGCGTCGATCATTTTACGCGCGCGTTCTTTTTTAAAGCGTTCGCGGGAAGGCAACGGTCTGTGTCGCTACGGCTTGCGCTCCGCGCGCACCTCTATGGACTGAATGTTTTCTTTCAAATTCGAACTCCCCCCATCTTAGCGGCAAAGGCAACGCTTGGGCCACAGCTTATAAGTTATAAGCTCGTCCAACTGTCAAGAAATCAGAACAAATTCCGCACGGGATCGTGGGCTATATAAAATAAAATACAGCCCTTTCATAAAAACAGTTTATTTATTTCTTAACTACGGTTGACAATAATCATTTTAATAGCATAGACAGAGTTACAAGTATAACTTATTAAACACTAGGAAGTTGTCTTAACAAGGTATTCAATTAAATTAATTGTTGTAACAAATATAACGATAACATAATATTTTTACCTGAATAACATTCAATTGAATTAGCACTACGATAATTTCTTCACTTTATTTAATAAGGTATAACTATTCTAATTAAACAATTACTGTTAATTTTTATGCACAATAATTATTATTCAACTACCCTATATTTAATGAAATGTGTTAAGTATATTTTTAATACATTACTGGTATCTTTGTTTATAACATTTAAAGCATAATATTAAGTAAGTAGTAAAAGTAATTAAGTAAGTTGAGAAAATATAATGTTAAAAACAAATCAGATATAGTTTCTTGAAATTTCCAGCAATGCATATTTACGTAGTAAGTAGTGAAAAATATAATAACACAAATAAAATATTTTAGGGTAAAAAAATATCACTATCGTAAAATTTATTTCGACAAAATTATATTCGTGTAGGTTAAAATTAACTGTGACATAAATACGTAGAAAATTCAGTCGAATATTGGCCTAAATTCGAAATTGTTTTTTTTTTTTTAATTCAGTCAATAAAGGTCACTAGGTATCACAAAAGAATATGAATTTATTATAATATAATAATGTAGATTCATAACATAACATAGGTAATATTTTAAGGACCCTACACATACCGAACCGCCAACACAATCGAAGGCTTTGGTGTGGTGTAGTCCATTATATCTAAGTGGTATTGCTGGTTTTAATAAAAAAAAAGAAAAGAAAATATAATTAAAAAAAGAAAAAAAAAAGCGAAATATTTTGTGACTGATAAAATACCCGAAAAATAGTTTTTGAGAATCAGAGTTTAAATTCACCTAATTATAATTTTGATATGTCCTAAATCAAATACTAAAATCCAAAAGTACCCCTACCAAAACGTTTTTTTTTTTTAAATAAATCAATTCACCTATATTTAGTCAGACCACTGCCTATGCGGCCAAATCAGTAAGACTTGTCCTAAGGGTTTACAATCAGATCAGTAAAAATGCAACCATTCTTTCTTTTTTGGCGGAATTTGTTTTCAGATCAATTAATATTATGAACTTAGTGTCCGTAGAATGGCTTTAAAAACTAACCAGAGGTTCGGGAGGGACGATCAGTCCTTTTTACACTGGCCGAGTAGTTTCACCTTCTTCGAGATGCGCTCCATCTTGTTGTATCAGGGTTTCACTGACAAAAAGGAATCAAACTCAACTCCTTTTGTTCGGAATATCATTTCCTTATTTAATTTCAGCAATTTTGTACCCAAGCTTGCCCCGTTTGTGACCTTAAAATCCTTAAGCTAAGTTTTTTGTTATTTATAAAAAAACCAACAATACCACTTAAACTTAAGGTCTGTTTCACAATGTCCGAATAATTATAGATCTAGGTACACAGCAAAGGGCTATTTGATTGAATAATTCTAATTAGTCCATCAGATTGTGATTAAATATCACAATAAGGAAGGTTAATGTTCGATTGGTAAAATTTTACGGATTGGGGTGGTAAACCTGCTAGCGACTATACAATTTTACTGAGTTCTGACGAAGCCACGAGCCCCTACTCTCAAGTTTTCATGCGTTATAGGTATCTTTGTAAATATTCATTGATTTATCAAAAGAAAAAATACGTATCCATTATTTTTTTTTTAACTTTAAATGAGGGACTAATTAGATTTGCAATGTCTATAAAGTTCAAAAATGGAACAGATCATAATAAATAGGGCCCGCCCTTTATCGTTTAATGACATTACGTGTACGAAAAGTCAAGGTGATATTTTACGGATGAGTTAGTTGCACACAAGGTACATAATAGCTTGACATTTCTGTTTTAGCCAAAAACTTCAGCCACACCGAAGCGAATCCCGCGTGGGATACACAATAAAGTTCGCACTCACTGGTCAAATACTGGTGCGAATAGTGGCTTTACTGTCTGCTTATTAGACAAAGGATGCGCGTAATCGCGTCTCTGTACTACGCAGTGTTCGCATCAGTGTGGCTAATAAACACTGGATTTGTTAGCCACACTGATGCGAAAGCGATTTGAGAAATTTGTTCTCTCATTAACAGTAATTTAACGGCAACTTTTTCAGAGATGGTGAAACAGACCCTGAAGCGATTTGCTAACAATGAAATAATTACGTCTCCTCAATGTTAGGGTTTTCGGAGAAGAGCTGGTGGTCGTTGTAGGTCCTCAAGTACTTCTTGGTGACGAGGTAAAGGAGAAGGCCCCACTTCATCATCATGAACGACCAGACGAGACGGATGATGATGCTGCTTTTTATTGGCATCACATCTGGAAGAAACGTTTTGTTCAGTACTTTTGTTTTATTAGGAAAAGTAAGGTCGTCCAAAACACTAAGATTAACATTTAGCTGATGCCAGTGGCTACACCCGTGTCTTTCTAGAAAATTATCCCACGGGCACGTAATACCGGGATAAAAACTATCCTATGTGTTAATCCAGGTTATAAACTATCTGTGTACCAAATTTCATCCAAATCTGTTCAGTACTTTTTGTGTGAAAGGGTAACAAACACATACAAATTTTCGCATGTATAATATTCGTAAGACAGATAGTAAGATTTAAGTTTAAAATCGCCCTTATTACATAGAACTTAAAGATAATATAATTAGTTAGTGGAGTATAAAACTGCATATTTTCCGATATTTCAGCACTGTTATAAGTGCCACAGCCACAGGTAAACAATTATAAATAAGATAGCGCTACTGACAATGTCAGTTCAACATAATAGGCGAAATATAAATGTGATTTAGGTATATGTCTGCCAAAACGTTGAGGAAAATACATATTATGAGGAAAATACACCTCGGAAATATACAATTATATGGTGTCAGATTTCATCTTTTTTATGTGAAAATATGTATTCAGAATACTTTTGAATACAATCATGACCGGTAAAAAAATTTATGAATTTAGAATTTCAAATAAAAAAACTTTTTGAAAAAAAGGGAACCGACTTCAAAACCAAACACAAAAAGTTTGTAAGTTTGGTTTTGAAGTCAGTTCCCTTTTTTTCAAAAAGTTTTTTATTTTACCCTTTTTAGGTTTTTAGATATTCAACAAAAATCTTCATAATAATAGGCGTCTTTAAAAATCTACAATGTAAGTAAGCAAAAAAACGGATCCACGCGAGCAACGTCACGGGATATCCATTAGTGTTATATACTAAAACCTTCTCCAGAATGTAATGAACACTTTCCTGAAAACCGCATCAAAATCGGTTCAGCCAAACGCGAGATAATCGCGGACAAACATACATACATACAGGTCGAACTGAGAACCTACTTTTTTTTTGAAGTCGGTTAATTATTGAATTTAATCAAATGTTGCTTGTGTATTGGCATTCAGTAAAGATGTTATACAAAAACAATATGCAGTTATTGAAAGACAGACTAAACAACTGTATCAAAATTTGATAAATAGTTATAAAGAATTCCTAGCAACAACAAAAATCAATGGATATGTAAAGTGATATGAGGATGACTAATGAAAATTATCAGAGTTCAACTTATCTTAGGACATGTGACAAAACATTTTGCAACAATTCATACACTAACTCTGGTAACTAATAACAAAATTATCTCAGCTCAGTTACTATCTTCGGTTGGATCTTTGTCTTTAACCAATCTACAACCAAATTTGCTTATACGAGACTTTAAGAAGTCCAATTAGACCAATTAGAAGCAGCCGTCAAAAACGTAGTAACAGGATTTGGATTACGATTGAATTATTAATTTGTTTATGCTATTACTAATAATATTTCTATATACTGTAATCATTTGTTAATGCTAGGATGATATTTACCTATCATCATTATTTTACACACAATTATTATCATGAAATGTCAAAAAGTTATCAGCACTACTTTCATTAACCTTTTGAAATGTTAATGACACTACAAAGAATATCATTTCAGTTTTCTGTTGAACTATAAATTGCTTGCAGATTTTTCTATACATCATCTCAGCCATAGGACGTCCACTGCTGAACATAGGCCTCCCTTTTAGATCTCCACATATACCGGTTGAAGGCGACCTGCATCCAGCGTCTTCCGGCGGCTTTTCTATACATACCAGCTTTATAATAAATCTCCAGGAAGAGGTAGAATAGTGTCAGGGCTGCTCCAGAGACGAAGCCAACAATGCCGAAGTCTCCAATGTACTGCAGCGCTTTTCTTGAGAAGTTTACGTGTAGTGACTCTTTAAGATAGTGGCAATGCAGCATCAGCGCCAATGATGCATGTATGCCTGGAAAACAAAGACAAATGTTGTTCTATTCTGAATAGATATTTTTGCTGACATTGACAATATTCCTAAGATTTGAAGTTGTTTTGATCTTATTCAACCCTAAGACGACCCACTGACCGAGTTTTGATTTCATCATTCTAGAAACAGCAGGATCTCAAAACAATCCCTAGGTCAATTTACGGCTTTCTAATCTTTTACAAAGGCCTGAAACTTGTTCCATTATGTTAATTACCACTGCCTGTGCTGTGTTATAAGAATATTAATATTTATATACAAAAAAAAAAATGTATTTCGCTTCACTTACCAGATAAAAGCGCCCACATTCCGGCTTCAATGTTTGCGTAAACAATGCAAAAACATATAAACGCAGACAAGCCTAAAATGGCCCCAAAAGCACTCAGTGCTATATGAATTTTAACACGCAGCATAGTGATAACAATTTATAATCAACTGCTAACAATGAATATCAATTTATTTTTTGGAAAACAAAGAGGTATCGCAATTTTCGTTACATTTATTTACGAGCACAGCTGTAAAACTCAAAACTGTCAGTTTGTCATCGTGAAGACAAAAACAAAAAGTGACTAAATAACTAAATAGTGTTGTCCACACTCCACATGTCGTGAACTCGTGACAGTACTTTCGTACAGGCACCCCAGGTGACGCAGTACCTATAGCAGTACAGTACTCCAAAATTAATAATGCGCATGCAAATCTTCGCTAATTGTCGTATTCCCGGAAACACCCGAATCATTAAAACGGAGAGAGCCCTAAACAATACACTTGCATTTTGCACCTAGTTCGAAAGAAACAGGAGTCAATGTCATATGTCAAATCATGTGAAACAATTGAAAACAATTCGGGCGGTCGGCGGCTGTCACCGGTCAGTCAAAGGTCCGTGGGGTGCTAAAACAGGTAACCTCCACGTGCGTCCGTGGACTGGAGTTCCCTCTCGGATACGTCCGGGGGGAAGACCAGTTTTTCGGGCCGGTGCGCCCTGGGATGCGGGCAAAAACTCTTCCTTAGGCACTGTGTGCCTAAGGGGGTTTCTTTGCCCGTATGCAAATAGCCTGTCGGGTGGAAGCTCCAATGCGTGTCCCTCTGATTAGCAGAGGGCACAGCAGCGGAGCGGGCTTGCGGACGGTGAGTAATGGGTAAGCTCGCCGTCCGACCAGGGACCAAGCCCGGGTCGGTGGCGTGTCGTGTTTTACGCGTCACCGACGGGGCCCCTTATGGGGCCAAATGCCTGCCGGGGTCGCGGATTTTTTCTTAATCCAGGATACCGTGGCCCCGGAACGTAAAGGGCATCCGAAGGAACACGGGTGGATTTTAGTCAGTAAGAGTCTGACAGTCCCTTCCGCCCCACCCAGGGCGGGAGGACTCATTTGATGATTTTGCCACCCTAAAAAAAAAAAAAAAAAAAAGTCAAAGGTCCGTCAGTCGTCTTTATATATTGGTGGTGACTGCACGTGTTCTCTCTGTGTGGAATTATATAGAGCTGCTATTACACACCCTTCTTGGTTTTGTTTTCAAAGGTGAATTTAATTTCAACTTTAATTATTTTACTCAAATTGAAATAGTTTATTTTGTAAAATAGGTAAATATACTAATATTTTTTTACGTTTTTTAATGTTAAAAATACCTACGTAAATGTACGAACGAATGTAGGTATGTAATGTATGTTGAACTGAGATTTTAATGATTAGATTTTAATGTAAACCTGTGTTTGAAAACCATTTTTTCTTCTTCTAATATAAACCTTGTGTTATTAAAACCTTCTTTTCTTCCATCATTACACCAGCTTCAGTATGAAGAAGTAAATCAATTCAACAAAGATTGTAGCATAATCGCAATCGTGTCGTTTTCCTCGCTATTTACTTACATAGAATTATCGAATCAATTTCGTTACTGATAAATCAATATTTATCTCTTTTAGCACAAAACACAATAATTCTGCTAAATTATGCATGAAAAAAATGCACTTAACCACTCTATATACATATCGTCTTCCGACGCTCGTGGAATACGACCGTTGCCGAACAGTGACGAAGATTTCTATGCGCATTATTAATTTGGGAGTACTGTACATCAACCTACCTCAAACTGGCTTTGTTTATCACAACGGTGGAGCAGTAAGTAATGGCCCTGTGGTGAGAGTAGTGGTGGCCCTGTGGTTAGAAGTTAGAACAGTGGTGGCCCTGTGGTATCGGTCCTGACTTACGAGTTGTAGGTACTTTGTGTAATTTATTTCATCACCACCGCTCTCAAAACGGTGAAGGAAAACAACGTGAGGAAACCGGCATGTCTTAGAACCAAAAATTCGAAGACATGTGACGTCTACCAACCCGCACTGCACCCGCGTGGTGGATTATGGCTTTATGGCCTACTCCCTCATAGAGAGGAGAAGGCCTGTGTCCCAGCAGTGGTACTCTCGTCCCACCCTGAGTGGGAGTATCAGGATGCATCCTATGATTTTACCTCGATAAAGAAAGACGTGTATTTAAATCGGCAAGAACAAAAACTAATTTTAGTCGATTTGTCTGTTCAGTAAATTCAGGAATTAACCTTCCGTCCTTGACAGCTGACTGTCAAACTTTGAATCCTGCTCTTGGCGTTCCGTATCACTGAAAAAAAATCGTTAATGAGCATTGTGAGAAAGCTATCTTTTTTACTCGCAATGATTATTACTAGTGCCATCTCATGTCGAAAGAGATTGAAATTTTGTGTGATTGAAAATTATTAAACAAATCAAAATATTTACGTGTGAATGCTACGATTAAATTAAATGTGAATTAAATACTGTGGAATATTAAGGGCTGGCTGTTATGCAGGCGGTACAAGAGTAAAATCATAAGTTTAAACCCACAACGGGTGTTTGGCAATAATATTGATAAAAAAAAACAAGTAAAACATGAGTCGCGTTAGTCAAGCTCAGATGAAGAAATTGCTAGATCTGCTTAGCGAGGACGGTGTACTGGTTGACGGTAGAGTTATGTACACTGACACGAACAAGCAAAACTTTTGGAGAAGCATCGCTTTTCAGATGAACGCCGTTGAAGGCGGTGCCTATAAAAACACTTGGAAATGGTGTAAAGTAAGTCTCTTTCTATACATTAACCGAATCATCATCATCATAAATAACCGAATACTCTTCTTTATTATGCAATGCATTTTTTTTCTTCTTTATTGCCCCTCTGTAGCATTCTTTTGTAACAAAATACTCAGCAGTTAACAAGATGTAGGTATGATGATGTAGTGGAGAGGATCCGATACAGTGTTATTCAACTCTGCCTACCCTTACTGACAGTCCAGGGGCGTTATTAATGTAGTGTAAGGTTTTATTAAACTTATCAGTTGTTTATTTTACTAATATGAAATTCCTGCATGGTTGTAATATAACTTGATCTTCAAAGGTATAAGATTTTATTTAAAAAAAATAGTAATCAAAGTTCATGGGGGTAGGCAGTAACTATAGAACACCTGCTAATATTATTATGTTATACTCCAACCCCCTTTATTTTATTTACTTACATTTCTTCTAAATTCCAGATGTGGGCTGACTGGAAGAACAAAACAAAGAAAAAAGCCAACATACTGCTGAGCAGGAAAAGCTATAACATGGAACAACCAACACCTAAACTAACTAACTTAGAACTAAGACTCCTGAAGTTAATTAACTATCCTATTGATGATAAGGAGGATGCCTTGGCTTTGGAAATGGTAATAATGTCTGTTTGAGTTTCCCGCGGACAATTATAGGCTATGACCTACAATGTAGAATGAACTTAGCATGAACATTTTATTATAAAATGCATTTTCTTACAAACCACTGTGATCAAGGGTATAATATGAATTAGAACTTAATTTTATGCAAACATGATTCCTCATTCCTTGTCAGCACTGCCAATCTCATTCAAGATAGTGAGATATATTACCATTTTTTTTTGTACCTGCTGGATGAAAATTCCATCCATGATAGTGCAAAAAGTTTTAAAATACAACCTTTGATGAGATAATCAATCATTATCATCATCATCAGCCGGAAGACTTCACTGCGTAACAAAGGGTTTATTAGAGTCTAAGGCCATAGACCAGAGGTTCCCAAACTTCCAAACTTATTATGTCTACTGGGGGCGCTAAAAATTAATTTTATTCTCAAGTGGGCTTGAGAATAAAATTAATTTTTAGCGCCCCCATTTTTTCAGTTACTTAAAAACCACTATAATTTCAAATTAATTAATTAATTGTTGTGCTATATTTACTTGTTAAAACATGATTGCCGGTCTATTCTCGAAAATTACCTATCTTTTTTAAAATGCGAAAGTGTGTCTATTGCCTTATTATTTGTTTCTTTGTGTATACTTTCATTTCGAAACGGAGCGACGACCGATTGACATGATTTTATATTGAATAAAACAGAACAGATACATGAACTTTCATTACTTTCACGACACGATTGGCGCAGTGGGTGAGCGATCGGCTGCTGCGCAGGATGTCGCGGGTTCGATCCCCGCATGGTACAAATATTTTTATTGTATGATCTACAAATAATTGTTTCGGGTCTGGGTGTTTGTGTATGTTTGTAAACGCACCCACGATATAGGAAGAAAATCCTAGTGTGGGGCAACGTTTTGAGTTTGAGCAATCTCTTAATTAATATTAGTTGATGTTCACAAGTTGTAGCCGAGACTCGAGACCTCAGTAGGCGTCTAAGAGTCCTCCTAGCTAGATGAAATTACAAATCGCCCCCGAAGCCTCTACACAACGCCCCCATTTTTTTTCTGGATCTCTTACCGCCCCCCTTTAGGCCTGCAGCGCCCACAAGGGGGCGTTATCGCCCACTTTGGGAAAGGCTGCCCTAGACTATAGAAGACATAATGTAAATCTAATATTATGGTGCTTTTTTTTCAGGTTGTGAGCAAAGAGGAAGTACCAGAGAGTACAGATGAATTCAGGGTGGAATTCTTAAACAATGACTTTGCTGACGGAGAAATGCAATCTCGAGACAAGACAATGTCTGATGTGGAGGGTGAAGAACTAGAAGAGGAACAAAAGTCAATAGATCGCTATGATAGAGTGGAGAGTAAGTTCTGTGATGTTGAAGATATTTTACAAGGTTAGTAAGGGCCAATGCAGACCATGCACCACTTTTCTAATTATTATTTTTATCTTTGTAAAATCATCAAATGAGTTCTCTCGCCCAGGGCGGGACGGAAGGGACTATCATACTTGTACTGACTCAAATCCACAGTGTTCCTTCAATAGCTCTTTACGTTCCAGGGTCATGGTAACCTGATAGCACAGTGCCACAACCCGCTTTTCTAATATTTAAACTATATGTGTCGTACCACAAAAACTTTTAAACGTCTATTGAACACTTGTCTAAAAAAATGTCAGATTATGTCGTTGAAATAAGGTCCGGTTTGCAGTCACACTTTTTTTAGACAAGTGTTCAGCAGATGTTTAAGTTTTTGTAGTAAGGCTGTTTAAGGAATAATCATATGAACAGTTTTATGGCAGTGAGAACCTAGCTAAACTCTGCTTATTTAACTCTCTCATCCCTTAGACCGCCACGCCGAATGACAATTAGCCACTTGCTTGCATCCATCGGTTGCCCGCGACTCTCACGATGTCGTCGGTCTACCTAATGGGAGGCCTACGCTGCGTCTTCTGGGCCGTGGTCGCCACTCGAGAACTTTTCTTCCCCATCGGTTGTCAGTTCTACGAGAGATGTGGCC
The DNA here is from genome assembly GCA_950005045.1 of Agrotis exclamationis. Taxonomy (NCBI): domain Eukaryota; kingdom Metazoa; phylum Arthropoda; class Insecta; order Lepidoptera; family Noctuidae; genus Agrotis; species Agrotis exclamationis. Next base: position 15,583,107 of record OX465432.1, read on the forward strand.
TGCCCATTGCCACTTCAACTTGCAGATTTTAAGAGCTATGTCGGTGACTCTGGTTCTTCGCCGAATATCCATGTTCCGTATCATTTAACTCTATGGCCCTAATAATTGAGATTTTTTTTAAATTCTGTAAGTACCTGAAATAATTTTATAAAACACTTTGTTACAGATGACAAATTAGAAGAGGAAGAACCAGATGAATCAGATTATACGGATAAAGTTAAATCAAGAGGTAACACTTTTGACGTGTGGCTCTTACTGGGTACTGCTGTCCTGACATTTTGTTTCCCAAAACTAAGTTCTAAGTTATGATAAACTTATCATTTTGTAGAAAAAAATACTACCTATTAATGTGAAGCGACATTTTGTAGTTGGCAATACCACGCCGGCGTCGCTGGCAATACCACGCCGGCGTCGCGGGAGTCAATCCCCCCAAACCACGTTAACATTCTGGTCAAGCATTCACGTCTTCAGTATTTGTGACCGTGGCAATAACTTGTCTTCCTTTACACTTCTGTATGTCTCATGAAAATTATCGTGTCTTCCCAGAAGTTTTAGTTCTGTGCTGGATCTATAGGATGAAGGGATAAAATAATCATTGATGTTTGCAATTTAAGCAAAATTCCACAGTGCGGGCTTGTATTGTGAGCAGATTCTTGTCTCTAGAGCCATAAACAACCATGAATAATTTTGACTGAAATCATTGTAAATTTTACAGAATTCTAAGTGGTAGCAACCCAAGACCACCCTTATTGTTACGACAATAGCGACCATTTTAATTTTAATAATGATGCAGTCAGTGGTAAAATAATTATCTTTTACAGGTTCAGAAAAATCATTCAAGAAAAGAAAGGTTTCATTAGAAGAATATAAAGTGAGGACAACATTAAAAATAGAGAAAGAAAGAGTTCAGCAGAAGACTGAGGAGTTAAGACTGAGAGCAATAGAATTGAAACTGAAAGGAGAGGAATTAAGACTGAAAGAAATGGAGATGAACAAGATAAACTATTTAACAAGTATTGAAGAGGAGAAATTAAGGTGTTTTAAAGAAATATCGACTTCTTTGAAAGAGTAAGTAATACTACTGACTGTCTGTAAAATTAAAAGGGAACTGTCTCTGTCCTTCTCAATTTTATTGAAATATGAATAGATGACAACTTCAAATAACGGATTTCAATGAAGCTATGCTATTCTTTCTAAGACTACGACGAGCCCATAGACAAGCTTGTACATAATAGATTTTCAACTTTATGCCCTAGGAAATATGGTTGAAAATCGACTAAAGACAAATCGTAGCTTCAGTGCTGCCGCGCTGAATCAGAGAATAGCACTACTGGTTTAGGACATAGGATGCAATACACATTAACCACTTAGTGGGTCAAAACATAATAATAATTTTAGATGTAAGATAATTATGATGTCTGATAGGGGAGAATGGAAGAAAAAAACTTGAGAGGTGTCAAGGGACACCCGGATGGAACGAAGTTACTGTATACACTCAACAAAAATAATCGTCGCGACACCACACTGTTCAATGCGACCTAATTAAAATGGTTGTCTTGTTTTTTTACCGATTTATCCTACTGGTGGGAATCAGTTGGACAAATCGGTAAAACAAGTGAAGGTCGGAAAACATTTGCTTAACGATAGCAAGTTGAAAAAAAAGGTTCAAGCGACACTCCACTCCATTCCATGGTAATAAACACATTACCCTCCTTTGCGTCGCGCAGTCGGTAAAAAGTGTCGTGACAATTTTTTCCCTTATTTTTTTCCGTCTACCCCTTTCGCAACGCGCGATAAGGAACTTTGTTCCAAAAACGTGTTGCGCCGACCCCAAGTAAAATGGAATAAGGGCAGGAAAATGATGATGTAAGATATGAGTAGTAGGATAGTGGATACTTTATAATAATATCTCGGGCGTTTCCGTGATGCGTGGGACTATCTTCGACATCCCTGCGGGCGAAAAACCGCAGCCAAAATTAGTATCGAATAATTTATTTTACTTATACAACATTCCTTTTCTGTTTTCAGATTAACAGACAAGAGCAGAAATGGCCCAACACGATATCACAATGTCATTTAATTGTTATTAAAAGAAAAATATGTGTATGTTATAAAAAAGAAAACAAAATATTATAATAATTATGAATTATATTTTCAAGAAAATGAAAACACTTTTTTTTTCTTATTATTCTCTAACATTTAACAGAAAACAACCCTCTTGCAGTTTATTGCACTCATTTTAATATAAAAAGTATTTTTAAAGTAGAAACATTATTAGAAATCTTAACAATTATTTTTAAAACATTATGAAAAGTTTAAAAACTCTTTGAAATAATGCGAACGGCTTGTAAATAATATCGTGCATTTAAAGTTAGATTTCGGTATAATTATTAGATAGACTATCAATCAAATTAGCTACAACAAGAAATAGGTGTTAAAATTTATAAATAATCAATTTATTGTTAAATTAGGCACATAATTAAACAGGATCTACTTAACAGCGCTCCGCAAACTTAAATAAAAAATTTCTTCAGGGTGATGATCTGAAACCATGGTTAAAGTTTGCCGAGCGCTGTCAAATACATGATAATAATCTGGAAGTTGGAAATAGGAAAGTTACAAGGAATCATAGACATAGAGCATGGACTGGGCAGTGGGCACTATCCGCTGAAAAGTCTGTCTCAAAGAGAGTATAGCAATGAAAGTATCATCTATCTCTATCCTTAAGGCGCGGTCTTATCTCATATTCCCAAAAATTGGTTTCTTAGAACGTCGAGTATGACGTAATGTAATAAAAATAAGCAACGCGAAAAATACAGTGAACAGAGAAGGGTATAAAGAAGAATTTAAACCGAACAGAATAATAAATAAGAGTTTGATATTCCCAATAAAAATTGGGAAGTTGTAGCACAAAAATAAACTTTGACGTCGAAAATCTCTGTATTTCCAGCGATAACAACAGTTTTTTTTTTTAAGAATTTAGTAGGTTTTCCATTTTTTTAAAACTTTAACCGAACCATCATTTAATTTTATGTCTATATTTTAAATAATCTAAAGAAAAGCAGTAAAATAAATGCCCATTCGCAGCTTACGTCACATTTCAACACAAATGTCATTTTTTCAATTTTCAATCTTATTGACGCTCCATAGTGGTGACAATAGTTTACGCGGTCATAAGCGATTAAAATCGTAGTCAGTCCGCGTCTTAACATGACCTATTTATTATATGGCAATTTTACATGGGAATGCTCAGTCTATGCTGTAAGTCTATGGAAATAATAATGATCACAAATGATTCACAGGAAAAAAAAAAAGAAAAATGTGTTGCACCAAAGGACAGGAAGATGATGATAATTATTCTGGAATCAGAACAGACTTCAAAACAACCAACAAACGTTCAAATAAACATAAAGTATATAAAAATAGCACCTTCACAATGTGAAACAGGTGCCTAAAATAAAATTCCTAATAATTATTTATTTCTGCGTGTAGGTATAATAAACTAGATTTCTAAATTCTGCGTTTTCTAGTTAAATCTAATTTATGTATTCGATCCTTATAGCTGTATTGACACCTCAAATACCCATCATTTACTACACTGCACTCTAATGTTCATCAATTGAATAAGAACTGTATCTGTGAATGTTTAGGGTAGATATTGCAATTACAGCTAGGTTGAGCAGATATTTTTGTCAAATGCACGCATTTCGTCATGAATCACATTCAAAAGAATATTATTAATACTTAACAAAAAATTCATATTTAATAACTTTAGAAATGTCTAAAAGAAATGAGTTAGTCCTCTTTATCCAGTAAGAAATAAAATTCTAAATAGGTATTAATTTCAGTAAACCCTATCCTCATAGTAAATAAGCTCTGACAAAAATTGACAAAATGGACACAATAGCTCATAGTTTTTATTCTATTCTCAAAAGACTCAGCGAAGTGGCAGCGCCGAAACTACAGTTTATCTTTAGTGGATTATCAACTTTATTACGTACGTCATAACATTGAAAATCTATTAAAAATAACTTATTTTGGTCCTCGTGATTGAGATAGTTTGTCTTAATGGATTTTCACCTTTATGCTGTAGTCTTAGAGTTGAAAATCTAACAAGCGTTTTGACAAGGCTTTCATAGTCTTTTAGAGAATGACATCTTAACAAAATAATCTTTGACATAACAACTTCTTTTTTAAAACTATTGATTAAGACTAAATAATATCTCTCATACTTTAAGGAGTTTCAGGTAGTTCGGCCTCATTTTACTCAATGTGAGGGCATCAAGTTCTGATATCCTGTGGATGCGGAGATGACTCTTCATGTTCCCTCTTTGAGCGTACCCTCGGCCACAGATAGGACATTTGAATGGGGTCTCCCCTGTATGTAACCGCATGTGTTCTTTTAGATAATCCTCGTGATAGAAACAGGTGTTGCAGACAGTACACTCGGCTGGTCTTAGACCTGAAATCAAGACATACTTATATAAAATGCAATCTGGTTGTCCAAGGGCTCTTCTCAGGGGGTCCAATATAATAATATTCCACAATAATAAATCATAGTATTAGGTTAGATATATTAGTAGGTCCTCACTTTTTCAGATTCATAGTAGTCAGTACCATAAGAAGTGTGAAGCATGAAAGAACAAATTAATACATAAAAATTTCAATTTAAATGGTTTTTAGTCTTTTTAGGAAATATAGGGTAGATGTACCTCATAAATAGAGATATTTATATATCATACTGCAAGTAATGTTCAAACTAAACAAACAAGCAAAAAATTGTTTATAAAATACTCACCTGTATGAACAGATCTCTCATGAATAATAACAGACTTTGTACATTTATATGTTTTATCACAGAATTTGCAAGAATAAACCTTCTTAGGACGTTTTAGCTTGTCATGTATATTTCTGAAGTGACTCGTCAGCTCTCCTTTGAACGCAAAGCCATGGCCACATGCAGAACAAATGAATTCTCTATGATTTTCGTGTTTTCTCTTTGTATGTCTTTTTAAATAATAATCGGAAGCGCACACTCGTGGACATTTAGGACATTTTACAGGATTCTTATAATGTACTCTTTTCTTATGACATTGAAGTTTGTCAGTATTTTGAAACACATCTCCACAAAGGTCACATAGTTTTTCTGTGGTGTCCTTTACATTTGGTATTTTAATTTTAGTCTGTGGTCTTGGTTTAGGTTCCTTTATTTCTTTGCTGACTACTTTTTTTAAAGTTGTCTGCCCAATTTTCATGCTGAAATTGAATTGTATTGTATTGAATATGATTTAGTTTGTAAATCATTTCTCGTCTGGTAAACCTATAAGAATCTTATAACAAGCACTTTAATTACCAAGATCTTCTCATAAAGGCAATTAATAAAAAAAACTCAAAACTCAAGTTACAATATACATTTTAGAGTAGTGTAATTATAAAGCTGAGCAACATAAAATAATGATCAATCAATATTACCACCATCTGTCTCCATTCCAAGAAAAATTTCCTTCTAATATAGAAGATGCTATCTTGTTTGTTCTGCTTCCACGATTTTTTTTAACTCTTTTGGATTTCTGTTCCTTTTTGATAGGTTTTACTTCCTTTTTAATTTTCAATGGTAACAAATCTTCATAATCATCAAAGCCATCATCAGACTGGTCATTAAATTCTGCTTTTATTGTTTTAATATCAATTTCTACTTCAGACATGACATCATTGTTAATGTAACTGCAATTTTCTTTTTTCACAATCAACAGACCATTTTCTAATATTTTACAAGACTCTCTAAACTTATTAATAAAATTCCATAAAGTATCTAAAGTATTATTGCACATTGTACATATATTACGTGGTAATCCTGTAATGTCTTCTATCTGAAATTAACAAGAATTAAATATCAGATGAGTATCATTTCTGGGTAAAAAATTAACTTGGTCAAATACAAACTTTTTCACATTGTAAACACAAGGAAAGTTTGGAGTGTATATTGTCTCCAATTTCTGACTTCTCAAATATTGGCAGAGTGGCCCCATCCTGCAAACATATCCTACATAAACTTGTTGAGCTTGTGTTATCCATTTTATGAGATCCTATATGATTCTAATGAGAATTCTGGTGGAATTTCGACGCTCTATAAGTTCGATGTTGTAAGGAACTTGAATGAGTTCATGAAAAAGATACATAAACTTGATAATTATGTATTAAAATTATAATTCCTAGTGCCAGATGACATTTTCCTCTCGCTGTTTTGTTTTTGACAAATTGCCACAGATTTTTGTTGACATTTTTTTGACACTTTCTCATTACACAAAAAAACCATAAAAAAACTGGCATGTCTCTGGTCATTTTGTCTGTGTCATTGAGTAGTGAATGGGGAAGGCAACTGTCAAAGTGAAAAGTGACATTTGTGTCCCAAAAAGAACAGTCAAATCAAAGGAATTTTCTGAAAAAAAAAAGCGTTTTATTGATGTAAAATGACTAGATGTTGTGTAAAAGGCTGTAATAATGATGGAACATACAAATTTACGACAATTCACACTATCAAGAAATAATGGGTAGCTGCTATGACTGCTGTGAGACCAAAAAATGTATTATCAATAAAGAAAAGCTATATAATAAACAAATATCTATCCTTGCGAAGCCGGGACAGGCTGTTAGTTGAATTTATTAATGAAATTCTATGATTATACCATAACTAAACAATCGAATACACCTTTCAAAATAATATCTACTTTTCTATTGGAGGTTAAGTATTGCATCGCTCTTTATATCATGAAATGGTTATCACCGGGACCGAGATTTGTGATAGTTGTGGTGTTAGGAAGTTAAAATTCTTATCATATTGCTCCAATCTATAAAATAGATGTAAAATTAGATGAAGAAGACAAAGACAAAACTTGATGACATTTTCTCAATATAGAATGTCAGAAGCAGTACTATGTTCTTTGTAGAGGCTAGCACATGTAATACCTACTTAAAAATTACAATTTTAAATCCCAACTACAAGTAAATGTGTGTTTAATGTAGTAGAATCAAATTTCTAGCCTCTCAACTAAATCACTTTTTTTTCCTCTTGTAGATTCACCGAGGCGTCTTAGTTCTGGTTTTAGTAAATGCACTTGCATTGACGAATAATTTCCCATATTTGTTTTTTAGAATAAACTCAATTTTTTATAACAAAATACGTGTTTGTTTTTTGTACAAGCTATACAGTAATCTGACTTATGGGACAACGATCGCAGCGACATCTACGAATAGCTTTGAGTTGCCATCCCCATTGAGTGAAGTGGTTGTTTTTAATTATGCTTTGTTCAGACAAGCGAGTACGAAAGTGGAAGTGCACAGTCCAATCACAAGTAGCTAGTTATTAGTGTATCATCTATGATCACAAGTGAATCCAATCCAATCGGGTCAAAGACTAAAGGTAGTAGGGACAAACTGAACCCATGTACAAACGTATGCAACGCGTTAAATAAATCTAAACGGTTGAATTTGTATGGCTAGAAACACACTTATCAGTGACAGTATTGCGTATGACAAGTGTGTTTCTAGGCATACAAATTCAACGTTTAGTGTAGTAACGCGTTGCATACGTTGCGTACGTGGGTTTAGTTTGTCCCTACAATTTTAAGAAATTAATCTGTCAGAAAATATTTGTTGTTTATAAATCGACTAAAGTTTTGTCATTTTCATTGAGCGAGATCACAAGACCATTCATAGACAATATATTATCACTTGTCTTCTGTCATCAGGTGATTTGGGTTTGGGAGTGAAAAAGTCCTGAAAACGGGATAAAACGCCAATTATTTCCCTAAATCAATATGTCTGGAAAAGAAAGGCTAGCGATTTTCCCGTCTCGGGGGTAAGTAATATTTATATTAACTTTATTTCGTTAATTTATATTTGTGTTAACTTTAGCGTTCCATTACGCCTGTCTCACGATGTGATTTGTCCTGGTTTTAGTGCTCAGATGTTGATAAAGGCACGTCTGGCTGGTGCACAGAAAGGCCATGGTCTCCTGAAGAAGAAGGCAGACGCCCTCCAAGTGAGGTTCCGTATGATTTTGAGCAAAATTATTGAGGTGAGTGAATATACTTTTTTTGCTGACTGCTAATGTGCAAAATGTTACAAAACAAGATTCAGTATTGATTATCTATTCAGATGATCTAATATTTATTTAGGTTCAATACAATCATTGTACGACCCTGATTTTCTAATAAACTGGCTCTCTCCATTGATTAAATATTTTGAATGTAATCAAAAAATTTTTAGTAATTTCAGAATTCCAAAGTAAATGAAACACAGTCTTATGTGAATTTTACACCTTTTACAGACAAAAACCCTTATGGGTGAGGTGATGAAGGAAGCAGCATTCTCATTGGCCGAGGCTAAGTTCACAACTGGAGACTTTAACCAGGTGGTTCTGCAAAATGTTACCAAAGCTCAGATTAAGATCCGCTCAAAGAAAGACAATGTTGCTGGTGGGTAAAAGAATCATTTTTGAATTTGGAACCAAGCCAGCCCTGCATGTATTTTTTCTCACTTGACCTCAATAAAAAGGCTTTATTGCAGAGGTTTCAAGCTCAGAAGATGAAGTAATGAATTTAATTTTGTGAAACAAGATTTCAGATCTGTGATGTAAATGGTGAACAGCTGACTGCTTTTTTTTTTGTTCTTCTGTAGTTGAGAGTTGCCAACACAGTATTTGTATAGTATAATTGTTACAAGCTATTATTAAGTTTATACAGTCAATTGATTATTATTTGATATTAGCCACTATTGTTAACTACACACATCAAAAGTGTCTAGGGATCAACATATATTTTTGCAATAACTTTTCTCCTGATTGATATTAATTAAAATTTTCTTTAAGGATTCATCAAATAAAGTGTTTTCGTTTGTCACAGTAACGATAAACCAAGTCACCTTTGCATTAATAAAGAAATTTGCCATTTTCCTAATAAAGGGATTTTTGACATTTGAACCACTAACACAAAAGTTCGAAAAAAAGACTGAAATAACAGTTTTCTTTAAAATTTTATTGGGTAACTTAAACAATTAATAATCCGTGTTTCTACCGCGAACACTAACAACACAAGAAGTTTGTTGCAACAACAAAAAAAGGTCTTCTTGCGACTGGATACCCTCCATATTCGGCAGAGCTCTTCTCTGTAGCATATCCCATGCATGCTCAATCGGATTCAAGTCTGGCGACTGAGCAGGCCAGGGCAGGACATTGATGTTAGCTGCGGCGAGAGTCTGTCTTACAACTCTTGCGGTGTGCGGTCGTGCATTATCATGCATTAACTGAAATAAAGGACCGATTTGCACTTGTAGAGGAACGATGACGTCTGATACAATCGTCTCAGCATAAATTTGAGCGTTGAGGTTGCCTCTGATCCAAATCAACTCAGTTCTTCCGCCGATCCAAATACCCGCCCATACCATGATGGTTCCACCACTATAAGGATGGACTTCCTGGCAGGATTTTAATCGCTGTTGGCGTCCAGGGGTTCTCCAGTGTCGTATACGTCTTGTATCCGGTCTCATACCGAAACGAGACTCATCAGAAAAGCACACGAAACGCCATTGTTCTTCTGCCCAATTTCTGTGTTCAATAGCCCATTGATATCGAATCCTACGATTGTGCATTGCTATAGGTGGTACCTGTAGCGGTCTTCGGGAATGAAGGTTCACTTCATGCAAGCGGTTTCTGACTGTTTGGTCGCTAATTAAGTTCCCTGAAGAGTGATGAAGCCTCACGGCTAACATCATGGCGGTTATTGTTGGAGCTCTTCGAGTTAAGATTTGAATGTATCGGTCTTGTCTCCGTGTGGTGCAGCGATACCGTCCTCCATGGCGCTCAGCCACGGTACCAGTGCTTCGGTAACGTGTCCAAAGTCGACTGATAACACTCTGACTTGTATTCAGAGCTAAAGCCACAGTACGTTGCCGGGAACCAGCTTCTATCATTCCCACGGCTCTGAGCATTTCTTCCCTGCTTAAATGACGTCGCCGCTCCATAATAACGTTGGTTTTAATCAGTAGTAGGGAAACAGTAGCACTAATAATGTCTTCAATGCGTTGTATGTTTTTATAGGGAAAATATTGACAGCTGATTTTCATCTTTTACTCGAATTTGATTCACAGTTCCTGATTCAAATTATGAAATGCACCATAAATCATATTAGAACCATTCACCATTAATCATATTATAGAAATCATAAATTTATTACAAAGCCACATCTCAATCTCAAGAAATCCGCATAAAAATGCTTGATCCCTAGACACTTTTGATGTGTGTAGTACCATTCAAACATAGTATATGCATTTGTTAATATTTAATCAATATTAATTGATCATTTAGGTAAAATTCTAGGAGTGTAGACATGTAGACATCTAGAATTAAGAAACTTCTTATTCATTATTACAAAATCAGTTTGTTGTCTTCCACTCCTGAACCATAACACTTGGTTCTAATAAGAAAAACTTATTGTTATCCTATTAGACATGAGACATAAATTACAGATTATTAAATAAATAAATCAGAGGCTTTTTAACCATAGACAAATAATTTCTGTTTCAAGGTGTGACCCTCCCAATTTTCGAGTCTTACACTGATGGTACTGACACATACGAGCTGGCTGGTCTGGCTTGAGTTTGATTCACAGTTCCTGATTCAAATTATGAAATGCACCAAAAAGGATCCATATAAATTTATAAAATCATAAATTTATTACAAAGCCACATCTCAATCTCAAGAAATCCGCATAAAAATGCTTGATCCCTAGACACTTTTGATGTGTGTAGTACCATTCAAACATAGTATATGCATTTGTTAATATTTAATCAATATTAATTGATCATTTAGGTAAAATTCTAGGAGTGTAGACATGTAGACATCTAGAATTAAGAAACTTCTTATTCATTATTACAAAATCAGTTTGTTGTCTTCCACTCCTGAACCATAACACTTGGTTCTAATAAGAAAAACTTATTGTTATCCTATTAGACATGAGACATAAATTACAGATTATTAAATAAATAAATCAGAGGCTTTTTAACCATAGACAAATAATTTCTGTTTCAAGGTGTGACCCTCCCAATTTTCGAGTCTTACACTGATGGTACTGACACATACGAGCTGGCTGGTCTGGCTAGAGGAGGTCAGCAGCTCACGAAGCTTAAGAAGAACTTCCAGAGCGCTGTCAAACTGCTGGTTGAGTTGGCCTCCCTGCAGACTTCATTTGTGACCCTTGATGAGGTCATTAAGATTACCAACAGGCGTGTCAATGCTATTGAGCACGGTGAGTTGGAGTTTCCACACAATTGCTGGTCTGGCACTTGACCCACTTTAACTTTATTCAGCCGTATTAGATGGATCATATAGTGATACCTATGCGGCCGTTCAAGTATTATGTAAGTAGATTCACAACAATTATTTAACCGGGAACCGGGAATCGAATGCGCTACACAAGAAAAAAAAAATCTGCTACACTGACCAAATGGTCTAAATTGTTTTTAAAATTAAAATAATGTCTTCTTTCAGTAAAATGTTCCATCTACAATATTTAAGGTACTTTTCCTCCATGTGGCATAGCCGTGGGACATCCTGTATATATTTTTTGTAAACTTGCCCAGAACAACTACTTGTAGATCATACAATTATTTGCTCCGTGCGGGAATCGAACCCGCGACACGCAGCCTAACAGTCCAATCGCTCAGCCACTGCGCTAATCGTGCAGTCAAAAACGACAATTCAAGAATAACACCAAGCCAAAAGGAAGGATTACTGTTCAAGTTATTCTACCGATTCTGTTTACATAAATGCTGACACAGTTGATTAACTTTTAATGTACGTATGTGAAAATGCATTATCAAGCTGATAAGAAAATATTATAATATGGTCTGTCTTTAACTGTGCCATGTTGATAAGGTATCTTATAACGTGTCCTGATTTCGACGTTTGTAACTTGATGTAGGTACTAGTTTTATGCTTAGCATGGAACGCTCCATGGCTCTCTGCTAGCCTGAGTTTGCACACAGCATCCTAAGAGCGTCCAAGTCTACGCACCATATGAAACGGCGGGCAGAAAATACTGATTGTAAAGGCAGATCTTCAGGTAAAGAACTTAAAGAAACAGATAATAATAATAAGATGCGCTTAGCCCTTTGTGGTTTTGTCTTGCTCTGAACCCACTATCTAATATATTAAATACATCAACATTAGGATTTCCGCTACAAGATTCAACTACCGAAGGACATGCACAAAAAATGAACATGTTCCAACTGATAATGCTTTGGCTTAGGCCCGTATTATCAGCACTTTCCGGCTAGCCAAGAATGTAAAATACATGTCGAAAATAATAATAATAATCTTTATTTGCGTGAAATATGGTACAATAGGTCTTATAGTTAAAAAGTTCAACATATTCCGCTTACTATTATTCAGCATGCAAATATTTTTGTAGCTTAAGTCTTAGGGGTGCTAAGACAGGAAACCTCCACGTGCGCCCGTGGACTGGAGTTCCCTCTCGGATACGTCCGGGGGGAAGACCAGTTTTTCGGGCCGGTGCGCCCTGGGATGCGGGCAAGGACTCTCCTTAGGCACTTGTGCCTAAGGGGTTTCTTTGCCCGTATGCAAAGCCCGGGTCGGTGGCGCGTCGTGTTTCACGCGTCACCGACGGGGCCCCTTATGGGGCCGGGTGCCTGCCGGGGTCGCGGATTTTTCTTAATCCAGGATACCGTGGCCCCGGAACGTATTAAAGGGCATCCGACGGAACACGGGTGGATTTTAGTCAGTAAGAGTCTGACAGTCCCTCCCGCCCCACCCAGGGCGGGAGGACTCATTTGATGATTTTGCCACCCTAAAAAAAAAAAAAAAAAAAGCTTAAGTCTTAAAGCATTAAATTTAAAATATTAGTTAGCGATGAGATACAGCATTACTCATGTTTATTTATAATACAACTGTAGTTTCAAAGAAATTTAACCTAGTTATATACCTAAATAAATACAATAGCTTATACAACAAGAAGAATGCAGATATAAAAATAACAGTTGAAAAATTAAAGCTAAACACAAAATTATTCTAGTACACTAGAAAAAAAATTGCGGAGACCTCTCGCGCCCGGCATTGGTTGCGGCCATGCTGCGGGGCGAGACGGAGTGGGAAGCGGTCGCCTCCTTCTGCGAAGCAGTCATGCTCGCGAAGGAGGAGGCGGGCCGCGTGAGGGAGAGGACAATGTCCTCCCTCCGCCCCACCCGCAGTGGTTTACACCCACGGCGACGGACGTCGCAAGACGATCTCCGGCCACCGTAGGCGCGGGCATGCGGGCGGCGAGTAAAGGGCAACTCGCTGTCCGACCATGGACCATGCCCGGGTCGACGGCGCGTTGTGTTCCACGCGCGCCTCAAAGAGCGTCAGCAAGATGACGGGGCCCCCCTCTAGAAGGCCGAAGCCTGCCGGGGTCGCGGGACTTATCTCATTACCGTGACCCCGGAATATAAAGGGCTATTGAAGGACACCGTGGATTTTAGTCAGTACAAGTCTGTCAATCCCTCCCGCCCTGCCCGGGGTGGGAGGACTCATTTGATGATTTTACCACGATAAAAAAAAAAAGTACACTAGAAAATTAGGAACGACTTGGGTTATTTATAATCTAAGAACTCATTTAAAGTGTAAAATGTATTATTAAGCAGCCATCTCTTTAGGCGTATTTTAAAACAGTTAAATGGGAGTTCTCTTATTTGTTTCGGTATGCTGTTGTAGACTTTGACAGACATACTATAGCAGTTATTTTGAAAAAGTTTACTTCTGCATCTTGTGACTGCAAGGCGAGTTGGATCTCGTGAGAGGAATCGTCTATTTTCTATGGCTTTCGTATAAAGATCTGCATGTTTTCTAACAAATATTCCCACTTCTAGAATGTAGAGACTTGTGAGAGTAAGTAGACCTAATTTTTTAAACAGAGGTCTACATGTTTCGAGCGGTCCAACACCACAGATAGCTCTTACGCATTTTTTTTGAGTTATAAAAACTTTTTTTGAAAAGGAAGAGTTACCCCATATGAGCAGACCGTATCTTATAAGTTATAATGGACCCAACATAGCCATGGTACGCGGCCAAGGCAGTTTTTACGCATGACAATTTTCTATGAATTTATTTAGATTGGAACAGATACGATCTGTGTGCGCTTTCCAGTTGCAATGTCTATCTAAGGTTATACGTAGGAACTTAGTAGCAACAACTTCTTCGATTTTAACGCTGTTATAATGCAGGTCTAAAGGTAAGGTAGAGGTATTGTTGTAATTTGAAAATTGTAGAATTTTGGTCTTAGAAATATTAGCTGTAAGGTTATTGTCTTTAAGCCAGGTCATTATGGAATTTATGGTGTTTCTTAGAGAATCTTCGTACTTTGTGTTAGATTCCTCTGGTACGATAACAGAAATATCGTCCGCAAATAGGATACAGTGGTGTGTAGTAACTTTAGGAACATCATTTATATAAATTAGGAATAAAAGAGGACCTAAGACACTGCCCTGAGGGACGCCATAGTTGTTAGATTCAAACTTAGACCTCGATGGGGTAGAAACAAGATGGTTATTTAGCTGATTAATTTCGACGCATTGTTTTCTGTTACATAAGTAGCTTTTAATCCAATCGAGTGTTTTACCACGGATACCATATAGTTCGCATTTTTTCAATAAAATTTTGTGATCCACGAAATCGAACGCTTTGCTCATACCAAAAAAGACCGCAGCAACTCGATTGCGTTTGTCTATGTTTTGTGTTATTTTTTGAATTAGTGAGAAAGCTGCTAGGGTTGTTGATTTTTCTTTTTGGAAGCCGTTTTGGTTTTTCGTTATAACATTAAATTTATTTAAGAAAATTGATATTCGGGAGTGCATGATTTTTTCAAAATAAATAAATGAACCCTTATGTTTTCCAGTAATCATCCCGCGATTGGAGCGTACCCTGGCGTACATCATATCTGAACTGGACGAGCTGGAGCGTGAGGAGTTCTACCGGCTGAAGAAGATCCAGGACAAGAAGAAGATCATCAAGGACAAGGCTGAAGCGGTGAGTTTAAAATAACATCTTTTTGTTCTCTCTCATTTACTGTACATTGCTGGACAAAGATCATGATTATATTTTGTGCCACTTTATATTAGTCCTCTTAGAACAAGTCCAGGTGGCCTCCACATCTTTCTGGGCGTATGTCAACGACAACGACCATATCTCTTGGCACTGTTTGTGTAGATGTTTTTGCCAAGAACTCATCTTTATTTTATTTATTCTGATCTACTCTATCAAACTATTGGTTAAAGGTCTCCTCCCTCTCTCCAGTTTTCCCGAACCTGCGCATCCTCTTTCAGTCCGGACGTAGACTGTCCAGTTCCTCCTACAATCTTCAGTCCCCCCTCATTATCGGATTGCAATTTTAGCCCAAAGGTCGTATGCGGCAGATATGTCCTGTCCAGTCTAAATTCTTTTAAAATAGAAAGGTAAAGCCTTTGGTACATACAAAAAATTCATATAAAAAAAACGTTTAAACTGCAGTCTGTCAAAAGCGACACGATATTTTATACATTTATCACTTTTTGTTCTTCATTAGCATTACAATCTTAATACTGTTGTTGTATTGTTCAAACTGGCGATAAATGATATGATATTGATGTTTATGCATGCCACTGGTCACGACTAATAGGCTGGCGAGTGTGACCATCGGATCCCTGAATTATTTCATTTATACGCAGCCCATCGTGCATCGTCGCTATTTGCGATTCTCTAATAACTTACTAAAGTTTTGAACATGGAAGAACTTATTATTACTAAAATACGTCTGGCTGCCACAACTAGTGCGCGGAGACTGACAGCAGCCACATAAATTCGCCTACACACGCTCTGGCTCTGGCGAACAGGCGTGTTGTATAATATTGCCAATATTGGCTGCCACAGCCGGGAATTCGTGGCTGCCTAGTGCGCGGGCTCCCATATAGCGTCCTACGTTTTACTGGTTGCTGCAGCCAGACTGCCTAGTGCGCGGGGCCCTTATTGATCTCTAGATAAAATTAATGCTTGAATGAGGCAATTGCCATAGAAAACATTCAATTCTCAATAAGCTTCCAAGAAACATATCTAGTGGTTCACGCTAAAAATAGCAACGCAACTACAATTTATTGGTAACCACCATAGTCACGTTCTATTATCTACAACTTAACAACAGTAAAGGATGATTCACGCTACACCGTGCCGTGTCCGGGCCCCGGACGGGGCACGGTCGAACATTGTTGAGTACTTTTTGTATGGAGTGATTCATGCTTAACCGTGCCTCGTCCGTGCCCTGTCCGGGCCGCAAGCATGAATCACTGCAGCGCAGGACTTGCTCCGGCTTGCCACAATGTCGACCCCCTAGGCAGGTCACTATGCAGACAAATGTGTGTGCAAAACAAGGATGCAATTTTAGGGTACCATACTCGAAAAGTCACCAACGGCATCCTAATTTGCCACTGTTGTTCGTCTGACTGTTAAACTGCGCATCCTTCTTCTAGTTCTGACGGAACCTATTGAGTTAATAATATCAACAAATCCATCTGCCTAGCCTTTTACCAACTATATTGTGGTCGGCTTACAGTCGCACCAGACGCAGCTGAATATCAGTATTTTACATAGAGCGACTGCCTATCGGACCTTCACAACCCAGTAACTGGGCAATAGAATACCCCACAGTAAGACAGGTTAAAAACCTAATATTTTATTCCACAGAAAAAACAGGCGATGTTGCTTGCCGGTAGAGACCTGGCCGACTCCGCGAACTTGCTGGATGAAGGCGACGAAGATTTGCTGTTCTAAGGCTCACGCCACATCGTAGACACTCATATATCTAGCAGTTGTTAGTAGTGTGCAGTCAGGTCAGCCCAACACTGGACCCAACATCTGAGCCCAATGTTTGAGCAATAATTTGTCCAAACAGTATTTTTTTCACGCCATTGATTTCTTTGTATCTTCAATAAGCTGTTTCCAAACTTGACTGCATGAATTATAAGTAAAAATGATATTACAGTGTTCATCACCTATGTTGTAAATACAGTATTGTTGTATCACTGTTAAATATGTACTATGTGCTGTTATATCCACTAGATCACCTCGTGTTACAGTTTAAAACAGCTTTAATTCATTGGCTGTTTGCTTAGGTGTTGTCGTATGTAAGCATTCCACCATAATTACGATTTCGTTTTTAATTTTTAAAGCTTTTTTTAAATCAAACGCTGTATGTAGCATAACATCAGTATAAGTACATGTAATAAGTATTTATGGTTTTTTGAATTGTTGTTTGGTAACCTAACTAAAATATTTTAAGTAAGCAATCAATCATGTAAATACAAGTTTGTGAAGCTAAATATATTATTATTATTGAATTTGTGACTATTATTTTGTTAATTAATATGATATTATTGTATTCCAACGATATCGTGACGATGAACACACGGGAACTAATATTGAACTCAAATAAGCGCATATCTATGTGCTATTTATAATATCACTCGCTACTGCTCTCAATATGGTGAAGGAAAACATTGTGAGGAAATGTCCAATGTCATTTCTCAGTATACCAAAAATACGAAGACTTGTAAGATACTAACCCGCACTAGGCCTGCGCGATGATGCGAAGAATTAATAGCATTAAAACAATTAGCATTCGAGAGGTCCCGAGTCTGAAAAGCGCATCTCATCCCAAGAACGTATACGGCAACTGACGCAAGAGGGTTAATTAAAAAATAATAGAAAAGAGCGATTGCCCTTCAGTTAAAATGAAAAAAAAATATGTAATACATTGGACACAAAGCGTTACAATCGTATTTCGGAAGCCAAGTAAAATTTATTCCTACGTTTCTCCAACAGTCCAAAGTCTACAGCGCACCTAATCATGTTGCCGATGGATTTGCCGGTGTTTCTGGGGTTGCCTATCACATTGTAATGTTTCTTCAGGAAGGCGATCACTCTTCGAGAGGTTAAACCGTTCTTTGAAGGAAGGTTGTGGAAGGCCCACAACACTATTGCAGCTGGGTTAGACCTCCTTAGTCCTGATTTGATTCTTCTGTACGCATGTCTCTTGTTACTTCTTGGATATTTTCTGGAAGCGTTGATCTCATACCGTTCATACGATCTACTCTTGACGATGGTCGAGTCGCTGCAAGTCCAACATTTAGAGCACACAGAGCACGGAGACGCGCGTCTTGCATACTTCATTGTGGATTGCGTTAATGAATACAAAGTAATTTCATAGCTTTCCTTAATTATTATTATTTTTTTGGTATTTTTTTGAAATCTTTCTGCTTGATTGACAAAACGTGACAAGTCGTGTCACTTTTTTTCTGTAGGTAATGTCAAATTACAGAAAAAAAATGACAACATTAGAAATAATCTAACGAAGAAGATCTTAGCTTTGATAAGAGTGGCGGTAATTTAACCTGTTGTTATTTAATTTTATAAAATCGGCTTGGATTAGCCTGCTACACAGGAACGAGAAACGTGGAAATATGGTAGGAACTTTGGCGCACAATATGCATTCCTACCTAGCTACGTAATACTATAAATGCGAAAGATACTGAGTAGATATGATAGGTGGTCGTATCGTATGGTCTCGTAGCACAGTGCGGGCTACGTCATAGCACGCAGAACTCAGAAGACTTCGAACTCGCGAGGAAGGCGAGTCAAAGGTATCAAAACGCACAACTCGAAAAAAAGAACATTTTTATACAACCAAATTGAATCACCCCGGTTATCCTTTATGCTATTGTCAAACAGACAGGCGAAGCGAAGCGTTTTTGTTTGTAATGTATGGAATTGTTTGAAGCCTGTCATGTGACAGTCTATGTAGACTATCGGATCGCTTTCGCTTTTCTATATGACAGGATTCGCTTCGCGTTTGCTTCGCCTCTCTGTTTGTTTGAGAATAGCATTAGAGTTTAAAAATCCCAAGAGCTTTAATTTCCAATAATTATTGTACTTAAGCTCCAATCTCCAATCCGCACTGGGCCCGCGTGGTAGATTACGGCCTGCTCCCTCTCACAGAGAGGAGGCCTGTGTCCCAGCAGTGGGAACATTTAAAGGCTGATGATGATGACGACAAGTTTGTATCTAACATGCAAACGGCCTAACTTAGATAACTGCAAGTAAACAGGGCAATGCTGTACGCTGTGCGCTGTAGAAATCAGCGCCGTATCCCAGTAGCAAGTAGTTCCATTTGGAACTACTGGGGACTTTTTTTCTCCCAGTAGGTCCATGGTATCCCAGGATACGACGGAAATCAGCGGGTGTTCTTCTAGTAGGTTGGTACAGGGGGTCTACTCTCTTAATCCGTCAACGAAAATGCGGGCATGCATGCTCGCGAAGCGCGTGAGAGAGAGAGGACAGCGTCCTCCCTCCGCCCCAGCCGCAGTGGTAGACGTCCACGGCGTCGGACGTCGCAAGACGATCTCCGGCCACCGTAGGCGCGGGCATGCGAGCGGCGAGTAATGAGCAACTCGCCGTTCGCGACCATGGACCATGCCCGGGTCGACGGGCGCGTTGTGTTCGACGCGCGTCCAGAGAGCGCCAGCAAGATGACGGGGCCCCCCTCTAGAGGGCCAAAGCCTGCCGGGGTCGCGGGACTTATTCCATTATCGTGACCCTGGAACGTAAAGGGCTAATGAAGGACACCGTGGATTTTAGTAAGTGCAAGTCTGACAGTCCCTCCCGCCCTGCTCTGGGTGGGAGGACTCATTTGATGACTTTACCACGCTAAAAAAAAGTGATCTCAGAGAAGATAGGAGCACTGTGATCACGTGCTACCGTGCACAGCGAAGATATCTTCACTCCTCCCCGAGGATGTGCCTTAACAGGCGTTGCACAGGGGGTTCTTGAGTTGGTCTTTTAATAGGTCCCGTTTTCCTCCTCAATGTGCTGATGGTGATCACCAGGGTGGTTTTAGTGAGGTATGAATACCACACTCCCCGGTTGTAACCCCAAAGACTGGGCGCCAATTGAAGGTTTCCCCCTGAAACAGAAAACAAAAAGGTCGGTACTGAATGAAAAACGCTCAGGAAAATCGGCAACAAAATAATAGCGGATGTCTAATATAGGTAGGCATAATAAACACGAAAATGTTTGTCAATAAATGAAAATATGATTTGTAACTGGTACAGGAAGTCGGATGTTAGCTTAGGCACGGAAAACATTGTGAAGAAAAGGTAAAAATAATGGCCAGACAACAGACAATTTATTGAACCAACTCAAAAAATCCAGACTAAACCTGACTAAACGAAGAAAACTTAACTTTCACAGCAATAAAAATGACTATCACACTGACAAAGCCCAGCAAGTAATTAACGATTAGTTAAGCATCTAAATTATCTAATTCCCTACGGAGGGAGGTCCTTGCTTAGTCGCCTGATAAGTCGGACGATCGGTCGTGCGATTGGTTGGATCGCCGTACTCGCCACGAAAGGCACATATCCGGTAACCGGGGGTGAATTATTGCAACTTCATTTGCTATGACGCTCTGCCGTATTTTGTGAGATGAATGTAGAACAGGCTTTGTGCTAGGTATATGGATACGGTTAGCTATATTTAATGACGTCATTTATGTTTTGTATAATAATGGATTTCTGTGCAATACGGCAATAGGTACGTCTAACATTGAGATTTTAATACCGTTCACTGTATTAAAATCTCAATGGATAAAATTCTGTATTAAAATTTATATGGATCTTTCGGAGCTTTTAACGAAATTTTTGTCATAATTATTGTCAAAAAATTCTATAAAAAAACCGAAAACCGTTAAGTACTTTTTTTTTGTAGTAAAATCTACAAATTAGTCGTCCCAGACAGAGCAGGACGTGAGGGATTGTCAAATTCGTGCTGAGTAAAATCCACGGCGTCCTTCAATAGCCCTTTACGTTCCGGGTTCACGGTTACCTGATAAGATGGTCATGCGACCTTGGGGACCGATACCTACTCTCTGCGTCGTTCTGATTCAGACCATGCGCTAACAACAAAAATCAAAAATCGAAGTCAAGTTATATCCGCGACCCGCACTGGGCCCTTTGGCTATAAGTACTATGGTAAGTATATTACACCCCATTTCCTCATACAGAGAAGATCTGTGTCATATTATGCCAAAATATCAGTCAACTCTACTCACATCTGTATTGTATTGTGTTATTTATGTTTATTGTCATGGCTACTACGTGGAGAGTGCGTTAAAGTTGCAATAATTATGTGGAGGAAGCTTTGTGCAACTTCCTTTGTTTCGTAAAATTCTTTGTCCACACGCATGCATAGTGGTCCTATGTTCATGCACACGCAGTTAAAGGATGTTTTTCTCATAAAGTTACAGTAGGTAATATACTTAGAAAATCTAGGTATGGCGGTTGTATAAGTTTCCACTAGTGATGTTGCGAATGTCTGATTTTTGACATTCGCGAGTGCGAATGCGGATGCGAATATTCAATTTCAATATTCGCGAATGCGAATATTGACTTTCAAATAAAACGCACGTCAGATGACAACAAACCGAACATTGGCCAAGTCGATATAGTTGAATGAATGTAACTTCATTCATTCAACACATAAAAATTAATTCAACAAGTTTAGCTGGAGCTGGATTTTTTCATACACTTCACCGGAACAGGCCTGGACAAAGAACTTATAAAAATAATTTTATATATTTTATGGTTTTCCAAAAAAAGAAATTGATGCAACATCGCGCCTGTTATTCCTGAAGGGTTAGGAAGAGGTGTACTTACCATGTGATACAACGGCGGATCCAGGGGGGGGTCATGGGGGTCATGACCCCCCCCCCGGGCGACAGGCTGGGTCATAGGCGACCACTGCAATTTTTACCCGACTACGGCAAAGCCAAAAGGAGGGTTATGATTTTGACCGGTATGTATGTTTGTTTGTTCCCTCATAACTTGTAAACTACTTGTAATTACTTGACAAATGAGGTGTCGTTAGAAACGTCTCAGTTGTCCCTGTCCGCTGGTTATAGGGTAGGTGACGTATCATCACATCCAATTTGGTGCCCTCTATATAGGTGATGTAAAGTCGTAAACAAAAAAAAAACTACAATAGAATACACTTCAATAGAATTCGGGGTTCTCAAAGAGCGCGTTAGCAAAGCGCGCGTTTCAAAACGCCCAATGTGTACCCGCTCTTAGATTAAAATGGGAGGATTAAAATGGGCTGTGTGGGAGAACTCATTTGATGATTTTACCATAAAAAAAATATACACGTAGGTATAGGCCGATTACCGGACCCACTCCACATATGTGGCCACAGGAACTACGTGCGAATACTCATGTGATGTACCGAAATTTGCTACCTATTCTAACCAAGGCGTCAGGGACTTAGAAGAACGAAGAACAAGGAAAAGATTTTTTGAGAGCTAGACGTACGTGTGTGGTATCGTTGGATCAGGGAGGAACAGGAAGCAAAATTTTGAGTTATGGCCGAAAAACGAGTTATTTTACTGGTTTTTCGGCTATAACTCAAAATTTTGCTTCCTGTCGTGAGAAATTTTATTGGATATTCGACTAGCCCGCGCGGAGCCCGATCTTTCGACACCCCGCACGTGCGTCTAGCTCGCAAAAAATTGTTTGCAAAAAAATTTGAAAAAAAAAACAAAAAATAATAATAAAAATACTTAGCTAAACAGTCTTTTGTCAGGTGGCAATAAGGTGCGCGCTTTCAACGGTTGGGTCATGCCGGTGTTGATGTATTCTTTCGGCATACTCAAATGGACTCAGACAGAACTTGACGCCCTGGATAGGAGAGTCCGTTCACTGCTGACTGCAAATCGGATGCATCACCCACGGTCGTCGGTGATGAGGCTGTATATCCCGCGGAAGTGTGGGGGTCGTGGCTTCTTAAATGCTAAGACCCTGCACAACCGTGAGGTACGCAGTCTCAGGGAATATTTCCTAGAAACCGACGTGGGGATGCACCGAGATGTGGTCATAGTGGACAAGGGTCTTACTCCGCTCTCCTTGGCTAACGAGAACTGGCGCAAACCTAAAGTATTAGACACTAATGATCGAAAGGAGGTATGGCAGAGCAAGGAGCTTCACGGACGCTTTTACCGGGCATTACATGGTCCCGATGTAGACTTTTTAGCGTCCGTATCCTGGTTGCGCTTTGGTGACCTGTTTGGGGAAACCGAAGGTTTTGTCTGTGCAATTATGGACGAAGTTATGATGACGAATAACTACCGGAAATACATTGTGAAGGATGGCACGGTTGACATATGTCGGGCATGCCACCGTCCGGGAGAATCGATCCGACACATTATTTCTGGGTGTTCTCGTCTGGCTAACGGAGAATATTTGCATAGACACAACCTCGTCGCCAGGATTATCCACCAGCAACTTGCTTTGAAGTACAATCTTGTGGAATCGGAAGTGCCGTACTATAAGTATGCGCCCGACCCAGTTCTCGAAAATGGCAATATCTCGTTGTATTGGGATCGACCTATCATCACTGACAGGACTATTGTTGCCAATAAGCCTGACATTGTGGTGATAGATCGATCGGAGCGTCGCGCAATGATTGTTGATATAACGGTCCCACATGATGAGAACCTCGTGAAGGCAGAAAAGGATAAACAATACAAGTATCTTGATCTGGCCCGCGAGGTTGTTGACATGTGGGACGTGAATACAGCAGTCATTGTGCCGATAGTCGTGTCTGCCAATGGCTTAATTGCCAAGAGCCTCGAACAACATCTGAGGAGGCTCTCGCTTGGCAGCTGGATCAGGCGCCTGATTCAGAAGGCAGTACTTCTGGACACGGCGCGTATTGTTAGGAGGTTCCTCTCTCAGAAGCCCTGACCACCGGCGGCCCGGACCCCGTTCCCGGTGCTGGTGAACTGCTATTTTTTATATTTTTAAATGTTTTTTATTTGTTTTTTGTAAAAATATTTAAAAATGTAATTTATAAGTAAAAAAAATGAATAAAAAATACTTAATAAAACTACAAAAAGAGGAATTAAAGAAAAAAAAACGAAAAAAAAAATTTTTTTGTTCGCACTACGAATCGAACCTAGGTACACATACGCCACATGTAATATATCTAACATTAAATTAACCGTACAACCTTGTTTCGTTTTGTCTAATACTATATTAAATAAAGTATAATAGTACTGTTTACATTATGTTTCATTGTGTGGTCACACTACTCTATCTGTTGTCATAGGATTTAAAAAAATATATTATCTCAGCTAAGAGGTAAGAAATACGACAATTTTAGGTTACTGTTATTTAGTAGAGACTTTTTACTAAAAGTTAAGTACACTAGACTTTCTGATAATCCTCTTGTCTAGCAGCTAATACATGCACTTATGTCAGTAGAGGTGAGGATTGAGGGACCAGTTTTATCATTCGCTATCTTCAAATTGCGTTGATATTTTTTTTTATTTCTTTTTTACAAAATGTTTTAAGACTGTTACTGAAACTTCATGTGGAAAAAGAAAGATTTACTAGGTAATATTCACTAAACTATTTATTTTTCTTCTGAGGATTGAGGGACCACAGTTTAGCAGTGATATATTTTTTACCTTTGATGCTTTGTGATCTGTGAATCTTTACAATTTCTTTACTAAATGTCTGTAGTAACAAAACCTTAATTTATTCAATACTTTCCGAGATATCGCTGATGGTCTGTGAGGACTGAGGGACCACACTTTAAGGGCTGTAGTTTTTAATATATTTGTTTACAAATTCCCAGATTTGTTCTACAATTGTTTTAAGTCTACTACTAAATCCTACGATTTTTATTTTGCGCAGTTTGGTCCCTCAGTAAACATGCACATAAAATGTAAACGCGCGCTTTACGCGCGCTTGACCAGCAGCGCGCGCTAGCATGTGTACACTTCAATAGAATTCGGGGTTCTCAAAGCGCGCGTCAGCAAAGCGCGCGTTTCAAAACGCCCAATGTGTACCCGCTCTTAAGATTAAAATATTGCCCATGATTTCGATTTCAACCTGTATAGTTTCCATGTTCAAATCTTAGAAGTAAAAAATAGTTTTTCAGAAATATTCGCAAACATTCGCATCGATTCATGCGGATGCGAATGAGAATATCAAAAAACATGCGAATATTTGCGAATGCGAATGCGAATATTCGTAACATCACTATTCTCTATTAACCATGAACCATGCACATCGACGACGACGGCGCGTTGTGTTCCACGCGCGCCTCAAAGAGTGTCAGCATAATGACGGGGCCTCCCTTAGAATTAATATAAGTATTTCAGAACGTCACTCAATATTCGAGCATTACTTAAAACTATAGATTCAAGGCATTTGATTGGTTGAAACTAGTTTTAAGTAACACTTGAGTTTTGAGGTGCATTCTGTAATACGGGCCTCAATAAGCTTCCAAGAAACATATCCCTATTGGTTCCGGCTCAAATTAGCATTGCATCTAAAATTTCTTGGTAACCGCCATCATCACCGACGTGATCGACGTCACCTGGACAGAGGAGTCCTGGGGGGGGGGGGTATTACAACGTCTTAAAACCTGCCCCCTAGCCAAGTCACAACAAATCGTAAACGCTCTGTACTAAAGTTGAAAATCTATTTAAGATATCTTAGCGTTAGCGACAGGAAAGATCGAAAACGATAAGCAATCTTCACTAGATCTTCAACTTTATACCTAAGCACGTAAAGTTGAAAATCTATTAAAGCCTACTCAGCGTTTGTGTTTATCGTTTGTAACATGGCTACAGGGCCGGGCTTGTTCCGGCGAGTGAAAGTGACAGAGCTATACAAGTCGTCTAACGCCATCTCGTTCACTCACTGGCCAGGCTTATTGCCTGGTTTTAAGACGTTGTAATACCCCCCCCCCCCCCTCCCCCTGGACTTGCTCGGGCTTGCGATAATGTCGACCCCCTAGGCAGGTCACTATGCGGACAAATGTGTGTGCAAAATAAGGATGCAATTTTAGGGTACCATACTCGAAAGGTCACCAACGGGATCCTAATTTGCCACTGTTGTTCGTCTGACTGTTAAACTGCGCATCCTTCTTCCAGTTCTGACGGAACCTATTGAGTTAATAATATCAACAAATCCATCTGCCTACTTATATAGCCTTTTCCCAACTATATTGTGGTCGGCTTACAGTCGAACCAGACGCAGCTGAGTATCAGTATTTTAAATAGAGCGACTGCCTATCGGACCTCCACAACCCAGTAACGGGGCAATACGATACCCCATGATAAGACAGGTTAAAAACTTAATATTGTATTCCACAGAAAAAAACAGGCGATGTTGCTTGCCGGTAGAGACCTGGCCGACGCCGCGAACTTGCTGGATGAAGGCGACGAAGATTTGCTGTTCTAAGGCTCACGCCACATCGTAGACACTCATGTATCTTCTTGCAGTTGTTAGTCTATGTGTTATTTATAATATCACTTGCTACTGCTCTCAAAATGGTGGAGGAAAACATTGTAAGGGAATGTCCAGTGTCATTTCTCAGTATACCAAAAATACGAAGACTTGTAAAATACTAACCCGCACTAGGCCTGCGCCTTCGAGAGGTCCCGAGTCTGAAAAGCGCATCTCAGCCCAAGAACGTATATGGCAACTGACGCAAGAGGGTTAATTTAAAAATAATAGAAAAGAGCGATTGCCCTTCAGTTAAAATGGAAAAAAATATATAATACATTGTACACAATGCGCGAACGCGTTACAATCGTATTTCGGAAGCCAAGTAAAATTTATTCCTACGTTTCTCCAACAGTCCAAAGTCTACAGCGCACCTAATCATGTTGCCGATGGATTTGCCGGTGTTTCTGGGGTTGCCTATCACCTTGTAATGTTTCTTCAGGAAGGCGATCACTCTTCGAGAGCTCAAACCGTTCTTTGGAAGGTTGTGGAAGGCCCACAACACTATTGCAGCTGGGTTAGACCTCCTTAGTCCTGATTTGATTCTTCTGTACGCATTTCTCTTGTTACTTCTTGGATATTTTCTGCAAGCGTTGATCTCATGCCGTTCATACGATCTACTCTTGACGATGGTCGAGTCGCTGCAAGTCCAACATTTAGAGCATACAGAGCACGGAGACGCGCGTCTTGCATACTTCATTGTGGATTGCTAACGCAATGAATACAAAGTAATTTCATAGCTTTCCTTATATATTATTTATTTTTTTGGTATTTTTTTTTGAAATCTTTCTGCTTGATTGACAAAACGTGACAAGTTTGACATTACAGAAAAAACTGACAACATTAGAAATAATCTAACGAAGAAGATCTTAGCTTTGATAAGAGTGGCGGTAATTTAACCTGTTGTTATTTAATTTTATAAAATCGGCTTGGATTATATCACTTACTAATCGATTAAGTGAAATCAAGTTAGTATAACTTGCCATTATGCTTAGTGTTTGTGGACTGGTACTTGAGTCACTCCAGCGATGCCGTATTGACTATCGGTACATCGAGGTGTTGAAGTGTTTGTATAATAACGCCACCATGTCGGTCCGAGTACAGGAGCAGAGCACGAAGGCGATTCCATTGACAAGAGGCGTAAGACAGGGGGACGTTATCTCCCCTAAACTGTTTACTGCCGCAATGGAAGACGCCTTCAAACTCCTGGAATGGCAAGGACTTAGCATCAACATCAACGGCGAATACATCACTCACCTTCGGTTTGCCGACGACATCGTAGTCATGGCAAAGTCGATGGAGGAACTCAGCATCATGCTCGATGGCCTCGACCGAGTTTCACAACGGGTGGGCTTGAAAATGAACATGGACAAGACGAAAATTATGTCAAATTCCAATGTTGTGCCCACCCCAGTCTCTGTTGGAAACTCGGTACTCGAAGTTGTTGACTCATATATCTATTTAGGACAAGTAGTCCAATTAGGTAAGTCCAACTTCGAGAAAGAGGTCAACCGCCGAATCCAACTCGGTTGGGCAGCGTTCGGAAAGCTACGCAATGTCTTTTCGTCCGACATACCTCAGTGCCTCAAGACGAAAGTCTTCAATCAATGTGTGTTACCAGTGATACTTACGGCACCGAAACGTGGTCTTTCACTATCGGCCTCATCTCAAAGCTCAAAGTCGCTCAGCGAGCTATGGAGAGGGCTATGCTCGGTGTTTCTCTACGTGATCGAATCCGAAATGAGGAGATCCGTAGACGAACTAAAGTAACCGATATAGCCCACCGGATTAGCAAGCTGAAGTGGCAATGGGCAGGCCATATTGCTCGCAGAGCAGATGGCCGATGGGGTCGAAAAGTGCTAGAGTGGAGACCGCGGACTAGCAAGTGCAGCGTAGGACGTCCACCAACGAGGTGGACAGACGACCTTGTAAAGGTCGCCGGAAGACGCTGGATGCAGGTCGCTTCCAACCGGTATATGTGGAGATCTAAAGGGGAGGCCTATGTTCAGCAGTGGACGTCCTATGGCTGAGATGATGATGATGATGAATCGATTAAGTTACGGTTTTCGTGTTTAGATAGTAATGCAACTGGATCAGGCGGGCCTTAGAGATCGCGGGCGTTCAGAGTGGGGCTCTGTTCGCTCACTAATTGATCTCAGAGAGTTTCGGGAGATACCTGTGTCGGATAGGGAGGGAAGAAACGCCTGAGTGTCACCACTTCGAAGATCGCTCGGAGGACACAGTGGAGCATACGGTGCAAGACTGCTCCGCTTGGGCAGAGCACCGCCGTATCCTCACGGCAGCGATAGGCGGAGACATCTCACGCCCGGCATTGGTCGACGCCATGCTGCGGGGCGAGACGGAGTGGGAAGCGGTTGCCTCCTTCTGCGAAGCAGTTATGCTCGCGAAGGAGGAGGCGGGCCGTGAGAGAGAGAGGACAGCGTCCTCCTTCCGCCCCAGCCGCAGTGGTAGACGCCCACGGCGTCGGACGTCGCAAGACGATCTCCGGCCACCGTAGGCGCGGGCATTCGGAAGTTACAAACATAAAAAAAACACATTCGAATTGATAACCTCCTCCTTTTTTTGAAGTTAAAAATAAAGAAATATGCATAAAAAATAGAGAAATGTGCATTTTTAACTCATGGAAAAACAATCTAGAGCTAAAAATGCACATTAATCTATTTTTATTGTTTAACATAAGTATTAAAATTTCAGCACATCATCAGCCTATAATGTTCCCACTGCTGGGACACAGGTCTCCTCTCTGTGAGAGGGAGTGGGCCATAATCTACCACGCGGGCCCAATGCGGGTTGGTAGATGTCACATGTCTTCGAATTTTTGGTTCTAGGACATGCCGGTTTCCTCACGATGTTTTCCTTCACCGTTTTGAGAGCAGTGGTGATGAAATAAATTACACAAAGTAATGCGCCTGGCGGGGTTCGAACCCACGACCGACAACTCGTAAGTCGGGACCGATACCATTGGGCCACCACAGCTCTCCAAAATTTCAGCACTACCTAAAAATATCCTATACCTACTTAGTTATTATTCCGCTGTTGGAAATGGATGTCGCCTTTTATAGTTAGTACCTACTAGTGAAAATGAGCATTCTTATCGATTTAGACGCTAATACTTTCTAATTTTCAATTTTGTAGTAGGTAGTAAAGATTTCAAAGTATCCATCAAATATTTAATCCTAGATGGAAAAACAGATTTCCCTTTCAAACAAGTGCTGAATTAAATTGGATCACTTAAAATTTGTGAAATAACTGTACAAGTGCCTACATTGACTATTTTCGAAATTGAAAGACATTTACGCAATGCCTCGGAATTGATCAAACGACTTTGTTACTAGGCGTGATAGAAAACTGACAAATAGATTAAATTCATTGAATGTTTTGTATCGAATTATAGAAAGGAATTGGTATACAGTCATCATCATCATCATCTCAGCCATAGGACGTCCACTGCTGAACATAGGCCTCCCCTTTAGATCTCCACATATACCGCTTGGAAGCGACCTGTATCCAGCGTCTTCCGGCGACCTTTATAAGGTCGTCTGTCCATCTCGTTGTTGGACGTCCTACGCTGCGCTTGCTAGTTCGCGGTCTCCACTCTAGCACTTTTCGACCCCATCGGCCATCTGCTCTGCCCATTGCCACTTCAGCTTGCTAATCCGGTGGGCTATATCGGTGACTTTAGTTCGTCTACTGATTTCATTTCGGATTCGATCACGTAGAGAAACACCGAGCATAGCCCTCTCCATAGCTTTCTGAGCGACTTTGAGCTTTGAGATGAGGCCGATAGTGAAAGACCACGTTTCGGTACGGTAAGTCATCACTGGTAACACACATTGGTTGAAGACTTTCGTCTTGAGGCACTGAGGTATGTCGGACGAAAAGCAAATTGCGTAGCTTCCCGAATGCTGCCCAACCGAGTTGGATTCGGCGGTTGACCTCTTTCTCGAAGTTGGACCTACCTAATTGGACTACTTGTCCTAAATAGATATATGAGTCAACAACTTCGAGTACCGAGTTTCCAACAGAGACTGGGGTGGGCACAACATTGGCATTTGACATAATTTTCGTCTTGTCCATGTTCACTTTCAAGCCCACCCGTTGTGAAACTCAGTCGAGGCCATCGAGCATCATGTTAAGTTCCTCCATCGACTTTGCCATGACTAAGATGTCGTCGGCAAACCGAAGGTGAGTGATGTATTCGCCGTTGATGTTGATGCCAAGTCCTTGCCATTCCAGGAGTTTGATGGCGTCTTCCATTGCGGCAGTAAACAGTTTCGGGGAGATAACGTCCCCCTGTCTTACGCCTCTCCTCAATGGAATCGCCTTCGTGCTCTGCTCCTGTACTCGGACCGACATGGTGGCGTTATTATACAAACACTTCAACACCTCGATGTACCGATAGTCAATACGGCATCGCTGGAGTGACTCAAGTACCGCCCATGTTTCCACCGCATCGAAGGCTTTCTCATAGTCTACAAACACTAAACATAATGGCAAGTTATACTCTTCGGTCTTCTGTATAACTTGCCGCACGTATGGATGTGGTCTATGGTACTATAGCCTCTTCGGAAACCGGCTTGTTCGGGAGGCTGGAAGTCATCAAGTCTGTGTTCGAGACGGATCGTGATAACCCTTGAAAACAGTTTATAAACATGACTCAGAAGCGTGATGGGTCTGTAGTTCTTCAATAGGCTGTTATCACCTTTTTTGAAGAACAACACCACCTCACCCCTGCTCCACGTTTGAGGCGTTTTGCCCTCGGATAGGACGGAATTAAAGAGTTTCTGGAGGACTTTAAGTACCAGTGTTCCACCCGCTCTCAGAAGCTCTGAAGTGATTCCGTCCTCGCCCGGCGCCTTGTTGTTCTTAAGCTGCTTCAGGGCCATCCTAATCTCGTACAGACTGATGTCCGGGATATCTTCCGTATAATGTCGGGACAGCTTGGCTCTTGGATCTCCTACCAAGCTGTCAATGGGCTTTGCGACCGAAGTGTATAACTGTCCGTATAGAACCTCTCGATCTCGCCTAAAACCTCTGCTTTGGTCAACGCTATGCTGCCATCCTCCCGTTTCAGCTTTGTCATCTGGCTTTGCCCAATAGACTTGTCCTTTGCGAACACTTTGGAGCCTTGGTTTCGCTGTATGGTCTCTTTAACACGATTCGTATTAAAGAGACGCAGATCGTGTCGCAAGGACTTAGATATAAGTCTATTGAGCTGCCTATATGACTTCGCGTCATCGGAAGACTGCAGCTGTAGCAAGCGTCGTTCAGCCACGAGGTTTAAGGTTTGCTCGGTCAATTTCTGAGGTCTATCTTTACGGTAGGGTCTAAAAAACAAAAACTTGTGAACGAGAAACCCCACACCACCTTGGGACTGTTGGTCGCCCTCCCGGTAGTAGAGCAAGTTACCAGACTTCAGGGTTACGGTGTCCTCCCCCTCTTTACGGAGTTCGCATAACCCTATAATGTCCCAGTGTAACTTGCTCAGCTCCTCTTCCAGCTCGCAGATCTTTTCGTCAGTCCTCATTGTGCGTATGTTGTGTGTGTCGTGGGGGTGGGTAGCTGGATCTCTTTCGGAGATTCTTAGCACCCCCTGCTCCGCGGCGCGCCGTTACCTTGACCGCTACCCGCGCCAGGGATAGCGGAGCTGCCGGGGACTGGGGCCTGGTTTCTGTGCTTTCCATCATTTGGGGGTAATTTGCCTTAAATCGCCACGGTTGGCAGGCGGGTTGGCGATCGCAGTGAGGATGTGCAGTATATGGAGGACGCTGCTGCTCGACGTCCGGTTTGTCCCTTAGTCGCCTCTTAGGACACCCACGGGATGATTTGGAGGAACGCAATTCTAAGCCGGCGCCCCACGGCATTACAGGTACTAACTTAGGTAGAAAATATTAAGATTTATCACTTATAATACCACAAGAGCTTCAAAATTATCGGGTATTTTCCGATAGGTTCGTTGCAAACAAATGAAGGAGTCAAGTTTTTCAGGTTAAAAAATCACGAGCGCGAAGCGCGAGTGATTTTTCCTGAAAAACTTGACGACTTTATTTGTTTGCAGGGAACCTTGAGGGAAATGCCAGATAATTTTGAAGCTCGTGTGGTATTCAGGGGATTATTTTTCCGACCCATCTCCAATTTTCACAATTGAATTCAACCTGTCAGTTTGACGTGACTACCAGAGAAAATTTTCAAAAAATTATCAGTATAATACCATATAGGTTGTACCACGTGACGTCGAATGGTGCAATTCTATTGGTCGATATTTGGGTCGGAAAAATAATCAGTTTTATCGTTTTCTATTATTAAGTATGTATGTATTTGGAAACTGAATTGTGCGCACAAGCATGAATTGAATTTACAAATAATTATTAGTCTTTGTCTGCTATATAATGCTTATATTCTTACCTTTTATATTCAACCGACTCAGAAAAGCAGGAGGTTCTCAATTCGACTGTAGTTTTTCCAGGGTTACATACCTACCTACTTTTTTACATAATATTAAGAAAGATCTTAGGAGAAGATAATAAGAAAGTAACGTACCTACAGTCAGCTTCAGGGAAAAGTAAAGATTTAACTTTTCTCTGAACCTTACCGTACCTACTTAGATAAACGATGAAAAATAAAAGTTGATACTTATAACAGGAAATCATGTGCAAAGTTTGAGAAAGTAAATCGATACAATTCTTAATATCCATTGAACACATTTAGGTAGTGTTCCAAAGCTAAGCGAATTACTAGAATCCCGGTAAAGAAGCTTGGCGATGAAAACTTTATTAGGTACATATTTGTATAATAAAGTAAGGGACCAGGTATTTGCACTGCCAGAGTATGTAACTACGCAACAGTACAACTTCAAGATTGTGTGTCATATAACTTAGTTAAAGGCATTTCTTATATTTACATATCTCTTGCTCTGTAAGTACACCCTTACACCCCTGAATGCCGGGGTGTATGACTATCATTACAGCATAGGTTTTGGAATTTGAAAAAAGAACTGTCATACTCATACTGCACGAAGAATATTTTTAAAAAGTAAATTTTTTTTTTCTCGGTATCGATTAATTACTCGAATCGGAATCTAGACAATTTATTTTATAAAGATTTTATTTTAAATATGGAACTATTTGTTTCCACATCGTATGTTAGATGGAATCGATTTAAAAATCAAACTGGCCAGCAAGATTTGACGCGCTTGCGTGCGTGAAAAAAAAAGGCAGTCTAAAAGGCGCGAAAGCATCGCGAAAATAATTAATTTTCTTGTTTGAGTTCTTTTTCAAAAGTTTTAAACATGTCTAGTGACGAAGACATAGATCTAACGCCCGATTTTATTAAAGAAAGGGCAAAAACAGTTGTCGAAAATATATTACCGCCGAACTCGAAAGAAAGATATGTAAAGGCATACGACGAATTTATGAAATGGCGGTCAGAAAAAAAAGTGAAATCTCTTTCTGAAAGTGTTTTTATATCATATTTTGATGAATTATCTAAGAGGCTACAACCTTCCAGTTTATGGTGCTTTTATTCCATGCTAAAATCTACAATGATGACAAAACATGACGTGAATTTGAAAGATTTTTCTAAACTTACTGCTTTCTTGAAAAGGCAGTCTGACGGCTTTAAAAGCAAGAAATCGAAGGTATTTACTGCAGAAGAAGTACAGAAATTCTTAAATGAAGCTCCGGATGAAATTTATTTAGCAATAAAGGTACCTACGTATTTACTTGCCCTTTTTAATAAGTTACCAAAATATTTCACAAAAATACTACTTATGCGAATTTGGTGCCTTTAATACAACTTATGTCTTTTTTACAGGTTGTTCTAATTTTTGGGATATCGGGAGTCTGCAGAACCGTGGAATTGACAAACTTGACAATAGAAAATGTAGAAAAACATAACAAATTACTACTCATAAAACTGCCTAACACGAAAACTAAAATTGACCGGTCATTTGTTGTGCATGAAGAATTTGCAAATTATGTTGAAAAATATCAAGCTCTTCGGCCTGAAAACGTGGATACAAATCGTTTTTTTCTTAATTACAGTAAAGGAAAATGCCACAGACAAGTAATAGGAAAAAACAAATTTACAGGCATGCCAAAGCAATAATAGCCACATATTTAAAACTGAGTAACGTAGAGTTATACACCGGGCATTGCTTTCGCAGAACATCAGCGACTCTATTGGCTGATTCGGGAGCCAACCTCACTCTGTTAAAAAGGCACGGCGGCTGGAAGTCCAGCAAAGTGGCCGAAGGTTATATCGAAGATTCGATGGCAAACAAAAGCAAAATAACTTCTAAAATAACAGAAAATATAAACTTAAAATCACCACGTCAAAGCACATCATCTGAGCCATTTTTTAATGAAGAAAATAGTACCAGTCAACTGCCGCCATTTACGAGGCAAGAACCTCAAGTCACTCAAACTCAAGTCTTATCATCACAAACTCATATTCAAACTATAAATATACCTAAAAAGAACGTGACCATATCTCTTACAAATTGTAATAATTTTACTATTAATTTTAATTAAATACACATTTTTTTCTTCTTAATAAATGTTCATTGAAACCTGCTGTCTTGTTGTTTACTTACCTCACAATCGATATGTAAAGCAGAGTATTTATCTCGGGCGTAAGCATCAATTGCATACTCGGGTTAATTAGCGCCTTCGCTTCGCTCAGGCTCCAAAAACCTCGTATGCAATTGATGTCATACAGCCCTTGGTTAATAATCTACTATTATGCAAGGAAAATTTTAAGTAGGTAGGTAAGGACGTTATTTGTTTATGGAAAACAGGAAGTATTATGAAAGGGGAGGCTAAGCATCAATTGTGTTCAATTATCGCAATCTCTTTTGGTTTTTTGGCGAGTCATCATTCTGATCTAGCCCTTATCACTTAATTTATTTGGGGTCTGTTTTCTCTTCAACCATTACATCTCTTGGGCGTCTTTGTTCGTTTCCTTGTTTAAAAATCGAATAATGAATACGTTTTGTCTATGGTCTCGTTCGAATCATTTGAATGCCTTCGTCATTTAAAAATTCGAATGATTTTGAAGCATGAATGATATTTGAACTTCCCAAAAAAGAAAAACATATGTATGCTAGGTATTTTAATAAACCACCGTATTTTGTAGTAACACATAAAGAAAATGTGAGCTTCACAAAAATTTAAACTTCAAAAATATTTATAGTACGAATTCAGAAAATTGTTTCCTTTTTTCTCGCCATGCAGCGTTTCGATACAAAACGAAATAACAAGTCAAAAAACAGAGCAATTCCTCGAAATTCGCAGTGTGCTTTAAATTTCAATCAGTTGAATTTGAACAAAATTTTTGGGTCAAAGGTTTTTGGTTCATATAGGACAGTTTTAACGAATGCTAAGATCGTACAGAAAGCACCATAATCAGCCTTAAATAATCCCACAATTGGGACTCAAGTCTTCTCTCTGGGACAAAGAAAATAGCCTGTAATCGATCTCGAGGAAGTGCTAAGTTTCCATTAGTTTTTTTTCTACACCGATGTTTTTCCGCAAAACGAGTAGGTACCTAATTGATTAAATCAATTAGATTTAATGTTATCATTCATCGGAAGCCGCAGCAAACAAAGAAGCGAGACACGATAGACAGTCACAATACTTTAATATGCATAACGATTTTCGCTCCCCTGAAATATGCCCTAACTTAACGTCCATTGCTCCATTTGTTGGATGGAGTTTCTTTAACGCCTTTAGAAGACTTGCAGTGGAAATTGAACTGTAGAATGTTATTGCAAATACATTATAACGTTACTAGCCACACGCTTAATTTATTAACAAGATAACCTACCAAGAAGGTCCTACACTCAAAGCAATGGACAATAATTTAGTCATAGACACGTTCGCGCCAAATAGTAATGCTAGTTTTCAGTAATTCCCGATGCTCTAGATAGATTCATATTTATAATTTACTATTCCCTTTAAGGGTTTCTGTTCACACTAAAAGGGTTCCTATATTATACGAATGATGGCGTAAAACTATAGTCGTAAACAGTCAACAGTCGGAACCACGAGTAATGGTAAGGTCATAGCGAAAATATCTCGTGATAGAAGATGTTTCGTGGTAAAGGAATATTTCCAGTAGGTAGGGCGAGGGGCGGCGGGGTCGTGGCGGTGTGGCGCGGGGCGGGGACGCCGAGGGTGGATGTTTGGAGTGTTGTTCCCTGTAAACGTCAAGAGCGATCACCGTCGGAATGAAACTGAAGATAGATTTGAGGTAAAGCCGGTGTAAAAACCAGAAGTAATCGGTAATGACCAGTTTTTGTCGCCTCGCTTCTGACTTAGTTTCATTTTTTTATATTATCAAAAATGTGTATTTTGTTAAGTATTCAGGAGATTTGTATTTTCCGAACTAAAGCTTATGTAAATTTTTCCTGAAATCATTTAACCATTTAATTTTTTTTTTCAATACTTTTTAAGTGGGAACCGATCAATTTACCGAATTTTGTTTGTTCGAATTTCATTACACCGAAAACTATTGACCGATATCTCTTTTGTTATTATATGCATTATTTGACATATTTTCAGTTCATCGAAGTATCATTAGCCATAAGTATTATTTTATCGAAGTATGTTCCGCCGATTAACAAAATGACTATATTATTTACTATTGACCGAAGCCTCTTTTAAACTTTTTTCAATTGCCAAATGATTTATTTGCCATATTTTCACCATACCGAAATAACATTTTACCGAAAAATTAAATTACTGTCAAATTGAATATATTGTGCTACAAAACTTTGTGGCGGAAACGAAATGCTGCAAAGCCGACTTTACGTAGTCTTGTCTGCCCTACCCCTAGAGTGTAATTTAAAATCGCGTAGGCGCGGAGGGGTGGGGTGGCCCGCGAGCTGAGGAGCAGGTGGTGAGCGTTCAAATCATCTGCGACGATAAGCTCGCGTGGGGCCACCCAAAACCCCGCAGCGCCGGAGCCATGACAGAAACAATGCTTGTTGCATGCTTGCTTGAATGCTGCGTGTTTGCTGAATGTTGCATGCTGCGTGCTTGCTGCATGTTACATGCTGCATGCTTGCTTGCACGCTGCAAGCTTGCTTGCATGCTACATGCTTGCTTGCATGCTGCATGCTTGCTTGCATACTGCATGCTTGCTTGCATGCTGCATTCTTGCTTGAATACTGCATGCTTGCTTGCATGCAGCATGATTGCTTGCATGCTGCATGCTTGCTTGCATGTTTTTGTGGTGCTTGTTTGCATGTTGCATATCTATTTTTATGCTGTATGACAATACAAACCTTTTTACAAACACAAGAACAACACAATAACAAAAGAGTATCAAGAATCACACAAAATCCGCAAAAAGATTCGGACACACGTGCTAGCCAGAACATCCCTAAAGGTGAAACCGCACTAGGCGGAAGAAAAGCGTCGTGTCGCGCAGTTCCGCTGCAGTGCAGTTCCGCCTAGTGCGGTTTCACCTTTGTAGTCCAACTATGTAATTAACAGCAAATATCATTACAATACCCGATAATAATACACCCCAATAATAATACAATACCCGTCAGAGTTATATTATCGTATATGACTTTTGTACAATTGTTTTGTATTGTCTACCTACATTTCAATGGCGCCTGCTAAAAATGTAACAGCAATAATTAGTGTGCACAAATTTCTAGGTGTTTGGTGAAATGAAAATATGGCAATTAAAACAGTGGTATAATGAATGTTTGGAAACATAATACTTCGATTAACCGTCATTTCGAGTAAGTGTAACATCGGTTTTTTTTTTTTTTTTTTTTTTTTTTTTTTTCGTGGTAAAATCATCAAATGAGTCCTCCCACCCCGGGCAGGGCGGGAGGGACTGTCAGACTTGTACTGACTAAAATCCACGGTGTCCTTCAATAGCCCGTTATGTCCCGGGGTCACGGAAGTGTAACATCGGTAAAAAGTTTTTCGGCTAAATGAAGTGTTGGAGTAACGAAAAAAAACGAATAGATAATAGGTTAACTGAAACAGTGGCAAACGTGACTTCGATGAAGTAAAAAAAAAACCAAACGATAATAGTTGAAAAGTTTTAGGGCAAATGAAATTCGGTCAAACATTTTTCGATCTTATGATAGGTAACCTTTTTAAGTAGATACACAAAAAATAGTACAATACAATACAATCTTAATTTGAATGAAAATATAACATATCTTCAATTTATTTTAGATATCAGGGACCATGTTATGTGAAATCAATGCGCAATAATTGCGCACATCTAATTTTTATGTGCCCGGCTGCCCGCATAAACAGTTCAATGTAGCTATGTACTATCTACCTTAACTGTGGATCCCTTATTTAAGTTGTTATTTCCAAGCTAGGTTTTGTGTTCAAATCCATGCACAACTATACTCACAAAATTTGTTGTTTTTAGAGAGAATTGCAAGTTGATGAGAAGAATTTATCATTTTTTTTGTACAATAAGTACCTAACAATTTTGTTTAACTGCATCATGATGGTATTAAAAAAACAGCATAAATTTATAATTACGCTCCAAATGCCACCATATCTAAATTCCTAATTCGAATTTCATTTCGCTACAGTTTTTCTTAACTATATCTTAAAAGAGAATATCCGTCGTAATTTAGAAAGTTGGGAGCTTTAATCCCGTGATTCCTGATCAAAAATTAATCTGATGCGGTTGGTGCGGGGCTATGCGACCTGTCTGTTTATCAAAGCTCTGATTACAATTTAGTTTGAATTCAAATAAACGATCTTATTTGTATCAGAACGACATAGTTAGCGGTAGCGGTACCTAGCATTGCTTCTATCAATGAGATAAAAAAAAATCTGTGGAGGTCTATGGTGTTTCATATTAGTCTATGATCTTAGTTTAAAAAAAAAAGAAATATTGTCTATGGATATACATCATGTCAGGTCTGCTTTACGTACATTATACAAGTCCTTGTCTCCCTGAGTTTTATTGAGAAGAACCCATTGCATCACGCCCGAAATATATAATATGGTGTCATCGTGAGGATATCAACAGGGTAACAGAAGAATGGAGACCAATATTTTCTTGAGTAACAGTGTCAAACCCCTAACAAGTCAAAATGGTAACATGGCTGAACATTGGAAAAATTGGAAACAAAGATTCGAGATTTACTGCGATGCTAATGATATAAAGAAGCAGACAGAAACGAAGCAAAAAGCAATATTTTTGAATCTCATTGGTGAATATGGATTAGAAGTTTTCAATTCCCTAAATATCGATAGAAAATCTACAACTATAGAAAATGTGCTGAATCACTTTGACAACAAATTCAATCCGCAAAGCAACATTACAGTGGAAAGGTATAATTTCTTTACAAGATTACAGCAACAAGACGAATCTTTGGATAACTACGTCACGATATTGAATAATTTAGCCAAGTCATGTGAATTCAACAACTTGAAAGATTCTTTAGTCAAAGATATGTTTGTTATCGGGATAAACAACTCAAAAATAAGAGAAAAATTATTACAGCAAGAAAAACTAACACTTGAAGATGCTTTAAAAATTGCAAAAAGTATGGAATTATCTCAAGAAAGGTCTACAAAAATAACATAGTCACAAAGTCATCAATCTTCAGAAAATATGTCATCAGTTCAGCAAGTGTCAAAAATAACCCACAGAGGCAGGTCAAAGTCAAGAAACAATTTCAATAATTATAGACAGAGAAGCAAGTCAAATAATAGAAATTATAATCAAAACTCTGTGCAAAGACGTGACAATTCAGTATCGAAGAAGCCTTGTACGAGATGCGGACAAGTCCATATTTATAAATGCCCAGCGGAAGGAAGAACGTGCAAAATATGTAAGAAGCAGAACCATTTTGCCAACTACTGTTTTTTCAACAAGGACAGACAGAACAAGGGTCGACAACAAAAATCTAGTGTAAGTTGTATTAATTATGATGACTCTTCTTGTACTGAAAATTATTTTATAATTAATAAATTGACTGACAATAATAAATGTAATAATAGGAATGATGAATGGAAAATTAATGTAAATTTAAATAATATTTTGATAAAATGTCAAATTGACACAGGTGCCGATACTAATGTTATTTCTAAAGACACACTTAATTCTATAATGACTCAGACTAATAGGAAAATATTTATTCGAAGAACAAATAATAAGATTTTTTCATTTTCAGGAGAAATAGTTCCAAATCTAGGTAGCTGTGTGATACAATGTGAATTTGAAAATAGACTGAAGACTAAAATATATTTTATTGTAGTTGACTGTAAATGCCAAACAATTCTAGGCTGGAAAACGTGTGAAAAACTTGGAATTGTCAAAAGAATTTATAAAATTCAAAATAACCTACAACTTGATTGTGACAGGTCAGTACAAAGTGTCGTATCTAAATATTCTCATACATTCGAAGGTATAGGATGTCTTCCAAATGAAGTTCATTTAGATATCGATGAAACTGTGAAACCAAAAGTATGTCCTATTCGTAGAATACCATTTTCTCTTCAAAATCGTTTAAAGTCTGAATTAGAAAATATGGAAAAGATGAAAATAATTGAAAAGGTCACCAAACCTACAAAATGGGTTAATTCTATTGTTTTAGTAGAAAAACCAAACGGTTCGTTGCGTGTATGTCTCGATCCGAGAAACCTAAATGTTGCTATTCGAAGACCTCATTATCCTTATCCTACATTTAATGATCTCAGGTCACAAGTTACTAATAGTAAAATATTTTCAAAATTAGATGCAAGTTCTGGCTACTGGACTATCAAATTAGATAAAGAGAGCAGTGACTTATGTACATTCAACACACCTTTTGGTAGGTATAAATTTCTTAGACTCCCCTATGGTATAAATTCTAGTGGTGAAATATTTCATAGAGTAATGAATGATCTCTTTGGTGATTTGCCTGGTATTGTGATATTTGTCGATGATATTTTAGTTCACGGACGAAATGAGACCGAACATAATGAACGGCTTGAGTCAGTTTTCAAACGTGCTTCTGAAGTCAATTTAAAATTTAATAAACAAAAATGCAAATTTGGTCTTTCAGAAATTTGTTATGTGGGACACATTTTTAACCAACATGGAGTGTCACCAGATAAGTCAAAAATAGAAGCAATTACTAAAATGCCTTCTCCTCAAAATGTCAAAGATCTTCAAAGATTCTTAGGTATGATTAATTATTTAGGTCAATACATTCCAAATTTAGCTGAAGAAACTAGTATTTTAAGAGATTTACTTAAAAAACAAAATTTATGGTCTTGGACACAAAATCAGGAAAATCAGTTTAATAAATTAAAATCAATTATTTGCAAGTCCCCAGTTCTAATTCATTATGATGTCAATAAACCTGTTAGAATGTCAGTAGACGCCTCTAAAAGTGCAGTTGGTGCAGTCATATTTCATGGTAACAATCCTATTGCTTATTCATCTAAATCCTTAACTAAATGTCAAGAAAACTATGCACAAATTGAAAAAGAACTATATGCAATTGTTTTTGGATGTAAAAAATTCCACCAATACGTTTATGGAAAACCAGTTCAAGTAGAGACGGACCACCAACCTCTAGTCACACTTTTCAAAAAACCATTATCTGAAGTACCTTCACGACTTCAAAGAATGATGATTACTTTGCAAGCTTATGATTTAATAGTATCTTATACTAAAGGCTCAAAAATGTACATTTCAGATACTCTTTCTCGAGCACCAGTCGATAATGATAACAATCTTGATGATAATTTAGAAGAATTTGAGCAAAACTTGGATATTCATATTAATTTACTAACCTCAAACTTAGCAATTTCTCAAGAAAAATTAGATAAAATTTCAGAACATTCAAACAATGATGTAATTTTACAAAAATTAAAACAATATTTTTTCCAAGGATGGCCTCAGTCAAAAAATCTATGCGATAGTTTAGTACTCCCATATTGGAATGTCAAAGAAGAAATTCATGTCATAAATAATATACTTTTTAAGAATAATTCTGTCATTATTCCTACTTCAATGAGAACTGAAATCTTGAATACTTTACATGAAGGACATCTAGGAATAGAAAAAACTAAAAATTTAGCTCGTGGTATTGTATTTTGGCCTAACATAAATCAGGATATAGAAAACAAAGTAAAAAAGTGTGAAACTTGTGCTATGTATAGTTTAAATAAATCAAAAGAATCACTCTTGTCACATGAAAAATCAATTTTCCCCTGGCAAAAACTTGCTACTGATTTATTTGAATATAAAAATCAAAAATATTTACTTGTGGTAGACTATTATTCTAACTACATTGAGATAGCTAACTTAAAAAATGATACTAGATCTTCATCAGTAATAAATTGTTTAAAATGTATTTTTGCAAGACATGGCATTCCATTACAATTAGTCAGTGATGGTGGACCACCTTATAACTCAAAAGAATTCAAACAATTTCTTCATGAATGGGATGTTCAACACATTGTCAGCAGTCCATACATGGCAAGATCAAACGGATTAGCCGAAGTCTCAGTCAAAACAGTCAAAAATATCTTAAGAAAATGTGAAGAATCAGGTACTGATCCTCACATTGGTCTATTACAACATAGAACTTCTCAAGGTTCAAACATGTACTCCCCTTCTCAATTACTCATGTCAAGACAATTGAGAACAAAATTACCGAGTCAAATTAGTCAATTAAAACCTAAAATTGTCAAATTTTCTGAATATTCTAACATTAAAGACAAAAACTTACAAAAAACTAAAAATTATTATAATAAAGGTTGTAAAAATTATCAAGAATTTCATGTCAATGATAACATTTATTTCAAGAAAAATCCTAAAGACATTATTTGGACAAAAGGTCAAATTATCTCTAAGACTAAACTCCCTAGATCTTTTATAATACAAGACAACTTTGGTAAAACATATAGGCGAAATTCTCAACACATTCGACCTGATTATTGTCAACAAAAACAACATAAAAAATCTATAAAGTTTGATGATCTTAATGGTCAAAAATCACAGTCACACTTTCAGTCACAGTCGGGTCAGTCTTTTGAAAATGAAAGGGATGATGATAGTTGTCAGAATTACACATACATAATAACTCGTAGAAAAACAAACTCATTCTCAAGTCCTAGTCAAGTTCATAATAATTCTTATTGTAACAATACAGAATCTAATGTTGAATCTGAAAATTATCAATCTTTGGAATCTAATCAGTCTGGATCAAATGTAACAAATCAGTCAGTCATAAAGTCACCTGAATTTGTCAATGTAAATGATGATGTATCTAGTAGTCAAAGTCTTTGTGACTACTATGAATATCAAGATGAATTAATTTTAACTAGTCCTCCTCAGTCATGCTCAGATGTAATGCCTAATACTATAATATCTCCTGACGAAAGAAACTATGTTTCAGAGAATGTAAATAAGCATAGTTCTAGAGGAAGATTAATGAAAAAGACACAAAAATTTGATTTATAATATAATTTATTCACAA
Source organism: Agrotis exclamationis (assembly GCA_950005045.1). NCBI lineage: Eukaryota > Metazoa > Arthropoda > Insecta > Lepidoptera > Noctuidae > Agrotis > Agrotis exclamationis. Next base: position 15,627,025 of record OX465432.1, read on the forward strand.
TGTAATACATTAAATTCAATATCACTATAAATTTAAACATTGTATTGTAATAATTTCACCTCAGGACAACTCTATTGTATTGCTTATAAATGTATTAATGTAATCAATTTATTATTGTATAATTTACTTATCACTTTATCTTAAATGATAAACATAAGTTAATAATAAATGTAATTTGTATTTCAGCATTATTTGTGTAAATTGTAAACAACATTTTAAGGGTATGCCCAGTTGTCAATGTCACTTGTCATATTTTTTTTTTTTTTTTTAAAAAGGGGCATGTGTCATATTAGTCTATGATCTTAGTTTAAAAAAAAAAAAGAAATATTGTCTATGGATATACATCATGTCAGGTCTGCTTTACGTACATTATACAAGTCCTTGTCTCCCTGAGTTTTATTGAGAAGAACCCATTGCATCACGCCCGAAATATATAACATATGGTTAATGAATAATGACATGACACACACACAGGACCATACACAGGACACTTCATTGAGAAATGACCTAATGCATTGATCGGAAAGGTCAACTAGTATAATATTATTTTAAGAAACTTTATAAATTAAGCTTTCATCATCATCATCATCATCTCAGCCATAGGACGTCCACTGCTGAACATAGGCCTCCCCTTTAGATCTCCACATATACCGGTTGGAAGCGACCTGCATCCAGCGTCTTCCGGCGACCTTTATAAGGTCGTCTGTCCATCTCGTTGGTGGACGTCCTACGCTGCGCTTGCTAGTCCGTGGTCTCCACTCTAGCACTTTTCGACCCCATCGGCCATGTGATTTAGAATATTCTTTCAAATATTCTAAATCACATTTTCTTACCAAATTCATAAAAGTGTTTGATTTTAAATTTTCCATCTCTTTGTTTTGCAAACCATAATATTTGCGTAAGTGCGATTTTTTATAGACTGCTTCCAAACCATTTTTCCAATAAAGCAAATAGTAGGCAAATTTAGATCCATTTCAAACTAGTTACCCAGCTAAACAGCACTCTCAAAACGCTAAGCAGTCCCAAAAGCTTTTTCATCCAACAGAAAGAGAATAACAAAAGTCTTGGCGCATTCCATTTTCTGTTTATATGTGCGTTCATCTTCTAAATACCAATTATTCAGAGTTCGTTGCGGTTATAATAAGAGAATATGTGTGTAAGAATGTCTAACGTAAATGTTTTCGTAAATTAAGTTAATTTCAATGTAAACAAAGACATTGTGTTTGTACGTTCTTCTAAGAATTGTTGAGACTGGTGTTTTTATTTATAGGTTTGTTTACTTATTATTTGTAAGAATAATTCCTTTGCATAAAGCCATGCCAATTAAAAAGTAAAAGTAAAATATTCTATTCAACAGCTGGCAGAACATAAAATTCAAATATTGAATTCTTAATGAAAACAAATCGTTCGGAAATTATGATATCTATCGGATCGTGAATTCTGGAAATGTTATCACTATGCCATATATAAAAAGGAAAAGGTGAGTACTTACTTACCCATTTAATACTTATGAACAGTTCTACCGAGTTTATCTCGCTCTGACCGGATTTTTATCCGTATGAAAAAGAATAGGTGCCTTGCTGAAAATAATTCTCCGATTATCCGGCTGAAATAAATAAGTTAGCGTTCACATGACGAGGGTTGCGCAAAACTCTGTTTTTGTCTGGCACGCCCTTAATATGGGTGTTGGCTGCAAGTGTATGAGTGTGTATAGAACATTTTATTTACTTTTATCGTCGACGTAAAATTTTGTTATGAATGATCTGATGTCCTGAAAAGTTAGGCTTAGGGAATTGTAAAAAACCGACTGTTTTAGCCAACTTTTGGGAAATTTCACGTAATATCCACGGATAGCTTCATTTGAGTGATGGATTAAACAAACCAGCATCAATTGACAACAAACAAAGCTGTCTGTTACTGACAGCGGGGCCGTCAAGCAGAGTCGGTTTTTCAGTTCGGAAACGTAGTCCGGGGTCGTATTGTTCGAGGTGTTCAATAAATACCGATAGGGGTCGCCCCTTACACAATGGGGCTCAATGCTACTCCTTAGCGTAGAAGATATGTAGCTAAGCTTCGTACTACGTCGTTTACATCTTTGTCAGCCGCTTCTCTCGGGTTTGGCGGTAATTTAACATTCTTTTAAATGTTCAACAAAAGAAAAACAACTTTTCTTTTCTCGTGTTCGCGGCAATCGCGGCGATGTCTAGACAACGACTCATTTTTTTGAATTGTTCGTCTAGAAGCGGTTGCTTGGGAACTAAAATTCGTGAGTTTTTGGAAGCAGAATTGAAAGTTTCAGACTTTGTCTTAGAAATAGTGGTTAATTGAAGATTTTCTGTTAATGCCAAATCCATAACTGATTTTTTACCATGTATAGCTTATGGTATGGATTTCAAATCTTTCTTTTTTATTCTTGTGGATGTTTGAGTGATGAGTTTATTAAACCGCCCCTGGGAACCCTTCAACCCGACATGCCTCTAACAGTCAGTGATGTCGTGGTGATGTCCAAGATAATCTTGGGTCACGGAACTGTCCAAACGGGAAACGGAACCTTCCAACTCGAACTAACTAAAATCCACGAGATTTTAGTTCAGTCTGATATTCTCTTCCACTCCGCCCAGGGCCTCGTGTGATAATAAACTAGGTGAAAAAAATGGTGAAAATCATAATTATCAATGTAGGGATATTTCTAACCTTCATAATTGGGGTCTGAATAGCGGAGATCAGATGGCAGTAGTCACGTGTTAAATAATGTAAGGATATAATATTTGACCTTTGACATGATTGGATGCTGATAATTCTAGAGAATCACCACAACGGTGACTGTTTATGGTTTTAAATTTAGAATATTCTTTCTAGCAATTTTGCTTGAAAGAATATTCTAAATGGAGTTCGTGGCTTGCCAAATTTTATCCAAAACTGTTTATTAGTTTTTACGTGGAAACACAGTTTATATTAAGTATTTAAAGTACTAGGTACTACTATTATGTAATTGGTATAACAATTTGTTAGGACACGATAGATTTTTGGAAAGATATGAAAACTTAAGAAACTTACGTTATCTGTGAGCAGATAAGTTATACCGAGTTTACGTTTTATCGGACTGCTCTATTTATCGGTTAGACCTCAGTTCTCGAGTATTGGATAGAAATCCATAACTCACTCAGCTGTCGCCGGGGAAGTTTCCTTTATGAATTATTGTTTTTAATAAAATACATAGTGTCAAAAATCGGATCAAGTTTCTGAGAAAATGATGTTTTGGCATTTTCATTAAAATTTTTATTAAAGCTTACTCCTAGTTCCTACCTATGTGCCCTTTTTTGACGCAGTAAAATGAGTCCTTCACTGGATGGAGTGGGAGGGACTGTTAGACTCGGACTTTCTAAAATCCACAGTGTTCCTTCAATAGCCCTTTACGTTCCAGTGACACGGTTACTTGATGAGACGGTCCCGCGACCCCGGACTGCGAGATTTGTACTGACTAAAATCCAGAGTGTTCCTTCAATAGCCTTTTACGTTCCAGGGTCACGGTTACTTGTTTAGGCAATCCCGAGGTAGGTTTATTTAGTATTCAATGAATTCGTAATTTATTCTAAACATCTGCTAAGCTTTGTGATTCATCCAAAAGATCGTTCATTTTAGGGTTTTCTCGGGAAATAAGTCTGCGGAGGCGAGAGTATTTTTCATTTTGTTTTATTCTATGTGAACGTGGTAAATGGCGTTCATGTTGATGTATATTTATGGAGTTATAGATAGATGTGTTGATAAACATACCTATAAACATACTTATGTTTTGGTAACCAGCGCTATTGTTGTATTTTCTACGATTATCTCAGCGCCTAGCAGTGCTTTTTATTTTCAGTAAAAAGGGTGCAGAGCAATCATAGCGTCTAACCTACAGTCTATATATAAAGCTACAAACTGCAATGCAGAGTTGAAGTAAATAACAACTCATATTTTTATCATGGCCAGTCCATGATAAAAATATGAGTTGTGTCCTGTCCCAGCTTCGCACGGGTATAATAAGAACCGCTCGTCCGATTTTGTAGAAACTTCACTTATAGCCAGTGGCGGCCTTAGGGGGGGGCGAACCGGGCAACCGCCCGGGGCCTCGCGCTTGTAGGGGCCTCGCGAAGCAACCCAGTGTTACCCAGTTGCTACTTAACTTTTACTAAAAAATTAACATGACCTACAATTGTATTGGTTCTTGTGGAATCTGATGAGTGGGAATTGAACTCAAGAGGCTTAGAAGTGCTGATCACGTTTAGGTCTAGCGCCTCGCCTGCTTGCGCGAGGCCCAATGTTGCAAGATAATTTGGTTACGTTGTAACTGGAAACCGTGGAGTCAAAGAAGCCTCGCAATGCCAGTGACCAAGTTTAACCAAGTCATCTTACAACAAGGGGGACTCGCGCGAGCAGCGGAGGCAAGACATATTTTTCGTCTTGAAAGAAAAGGGCCACTGATCCCCTCCTAGATTCAGTCTCGCTAAGCCGCTGATCCTAATTTGAGACTTCAAGCACCGAACGCTACTTTGCAAAAAAAAAAGCCGCGATAATTTCGGTCTTTAAAAAAAATGCTTGGACTATTGGTGGTATCTAATAACTTTTCGGAACGGTTTCAAAGATGCCTATTGCTATAATATGAGATCGAATTACATTTGTAGACCCAGTAGTTTTCGAGATAGAGCGTTTCAAAATAACTTCGCAATTTCTTGCAATATTTAAGAAACCACTCGAGCAACTCTAATTTTTAACAACAAATGTGGAAGAGGCAAAGCATCATTATTATCATGTCATTGTCATCAGTTAGGATGTTTGTGAACTTCGCAACTTTTTTTGAAAAAAATGAAAAAACTTTGAAGGGGTTTATCTCGCAGACCATTAGGTCTACAGAGATATTTCTAGTCACTCTTCATCTTCATCAGCCCATTCTCTTCATATTCCCGCTGCTGGGACGCAGGCCACCTCTCAGCGGTGGCCAACGGTAATATTTAATAAAATTCGTATCACTGTTCAGCAGTGGTGGCCAGGGGGAACTTTTATATAAAATCTTCCTTTTGTCCACCCCGGGGTGGGCATAAAGAAAATTTAGTTTAAAAAGTTTCGCATTCTGCCAGTGGTGGACAAATTGAGGGTGGACATCTGGAATCATCAAGCAAATTTAGTCCACTTTAGAAAGGAGAGATACGATAATAATAGAAGATCCCTACTATCAAAAACTACCCCTTTAAGGTTCGTATCGCCAAAGCCTAGATAGAGAAAAACCTTTGGTTCCAATGGGGATTTTGAAGAAGCGATGTTGGAATACATGACATCTGTTGCTATGCCTCTTCCACATTTGATGTAAATAAAATAACGTTGAGATGTCACTAGAGTTGCTCGAGAGGTGTCTAAACAATTGCCAGGAATTGCGAAGATCGAAAAAAATATGAATTTTAATAGCTCTATCTTGGAAGCTTTTGGATCTACAAAAACCATTTTAATCTCTTATTGTAGGAACTCTACTTTCAAAACGTCGTGCTTAAGTTTCATCAAAAACTAGTCCTTTAGCGTTAAAATCGGCAAAATTACCAAAATGTTTCAATGGTGTTTTTTCGATTTTAGAACAAAGTTGCGTTCGGTGCTCGACGTCTCAAACTTGGATTATTCTTTGGACCAAAATCATAAACATTTTCACGACACGATCGGTGTAGTGGCTGAGCGATCGACTGCTACGCAGCGTGTCGCGGGTTTGATCCCCGCGCGGAACAAATAGTTGTATGATCTGCAAGAAGTTGTTCCGGGTCTGGGTGTTAGTGTATGTGAATTTCTATGTTTGTAAAGGCACCCACGATACAGGAAGAAATTCATATAGTGGGGCAACGTTTTTAAAAAAAATCTGCAAAAAATTAGAACTACCTACTAGATTTAACTCAAACACGGATGTTGAAAGTTCTGTACTAAATGTAAAATGTTTTTAAACTCAAAATTTATTTATTTAATTGTATAACTAGAGCATTTCTCCTCAAACATGACAAATACTTAAACCAAACAACCAGACCTACTTTTGCATCACATTCTTTTTATAAACGACAAAGGGCCTCGCAAAGACCTGCTGCCCGGGGCCTCGCAATGGGTAAGGCCGCCTCTGCTTATAGCATCTAATAAATAGTCCGAACAAAGCCTCTTTAAAATTTGGTTTGGATAGGTGTGCCACCAGTTCTTGAGTTATAACATTACAACGAAAAGTGGCATTGATTTTTATATATTAGATAGATTTAGTTATCGGTCTGTTTGTTTTCCTAAAATCAGGCCTTACCTAATGTTGGTTAAAGTTAACCTGAAATACAAGAAAAACACACAAATAATAATCATTACTATAAAAAAAACCACAGCGATACTCTTTACCTTAAATAGGGACATTCGAGGCAAATTCACAAAGATTACAAGATAATTTAGCGTAAATCTTCTCTCGCTGTCATAAAAAGCAACACGTTTGCGTCCAATGACAATACATTTTGTACCGTGTTCGTCGACGATGCTCAACACACGTCGGAGAAAATGAAGCTGCGATTTGTCGGACGACCGGTCGTACGACTTGTTCGCCAACTTGTTGGTCGACCCGCCGCACCGCAGAACGGCTTCGTAGAAATATCTTGTAAGGGTTTTAGGTTAACTAATTTGTTTGATTATATGAGTTTCTGTGTCGTTCTGGATTTCTGGATGTTGTGTGAATTTGCATAATAGGAAGGTACGGATATGTTTTGTAACTTTTAGTTATGCTAATCCTACAAAAATAAATAATCAATGAAGCCTACAATGGTTTTAGTATTTTTTATCTCATTGTCAATTTATCATACTTTTCCAACTATGAAAATGATACTGTAGGTAGGTACATACTTTCTTTAACTTTATCAATCTCTAATTTTTACCAAAGTTTACGAGTAAGCTCTAGATAACTTACGAAACTCAAAATTGTCCGGACACGTGTAACTATTTAAAAATTAAATAAACAGCAATTTTCAACTAATCGTGTTGCTAGATTTGCAACTCAAATGAAAACAAAAAACATTTACCAAGCGCGAAGCCATTAAATACTTCCCGCTATTCGCCACAAGATGGCGCTAGGTGTTAAACGACGCCTCCATAAAATGATCATCGTTTCTTTTGTTATTGTAGCAACTGCGTGGGTTTATAAGTTTGTTCACACTATTTAACCTTTCTTATTAATATTGATGCTTAAATTGAAGAGCAAAGTTGAATTCAATGCCTCTAGAGGTTTAAGTGGGTGTTTCCCAGTTACCCTTAGTTACGCCAAACAATATCGGTGAACTTTGACATCGGCATTATCCATGTTTCGCCACTTTTTTATAGGCCCTATGAGTATGGATCGAGTGTATTTTTCATCGGTACGGGTAGCAAATTACTCTCCGGAGCAGTCCCACTTTCAAAAATAAAATGTTTGATCATATGAGTCCGGTGGAAAAAGTGGAAAACTTTTGTGTACGTAGCTTTTGTAATTTTCGTGTTTATCTGGTTTTGTTTTGTTAAAGAGCTTATTACCTTGTCCTGTCTGAAATTAAGGTAAAGTTTGACGAAAACAAGAGACGGTTGGATGTATTATTTCTAAAAATGGTCGTAGTAGTAGGTACTTACTTATGTAAATAGTTCTCTGCCACTAGTTGGTGCTTTATGACAGTAATATGTTTTTTTTGCATATTTATTAATATTATTTTGAAAGTGAGTTTGTTTGTTTATATGCCTTCATGCCTAAACCGATGGACTGTTTGTAACGAATTTTGGTTTATAGATAGATGAAATTCAGGAAGGGGGCGTGCGAAACCGCGTGCGGAACTTAGAATAATCAATAATATTATCAACCAGGTGTACAGGGCCAGGCAGGAGGTACTTAAGTACAAAAATAAATCAGACCAAGTACACACGATAAAGATTCGTACAGAACACCATCTAATCGACGGTGATGTTAGTTAGCACTTCGCCATTAAGCAATCATAATTACTTTTACTTTCCGCAATGAAAGGGAATTTTGTGTCAGGCGTTAATTTCTTCCTACAAGTTGTAAAAGACTTAAGAAAACTCAGCAAAAAGGCTTATTGTGCGGTTTAGAAATCTGTCTCGGAGACTGCAGCATAGGGATGTGCTATACTTGCATTTGTATCGATACTTTACGAGACTATTCTAAAATTGTATCGAATAGCTTCGATCAGACTTTTCAAAGGTTGAATCGCATCCTAACGTACTCATTTTATGGCAGGGTTGGCGCAGTGGATAAGTGTTCGTCTGCTGCGCTGCGTGTTGCGGGTTCGATTACCGCACGTAACAAATATTTAGGTATCTGATTTACATGTAGTTGTTCAGGGTCTGGGTGTTTGTGTGAGTTTAAATGTTTGTAAACGCAACTGTAACCACGGTGCAGGGGAAATTCCTTGTGTGGGGCAACGTTTAAAATAAGAAATGCGTCCGTAAAATCTTTGCACTCTTTTTCTGGCTCATTCTGTATTCTTTAAAAAATTTTGTTCTTGTGAATAGTGACTATTTGACATGGCCAATTGACCATCCATTTTTAGGATACCTGTAATTTAGTAAGTATCGATCTTTAGCATTGGATTGGATCTATTCGAACTACGTGAATATTGTATCGATATTGTAGCTGTAGCGGATTGAATAGCACATCACTAATGCAGTATTACAATATCTTATATCTTATTAGCTACCAAGCGAACTCCTCAAGCGACTGTATTCCTGGTAATCCTATTAGGAAAATTGGTAACTGGATAGAAGGATGTGTGTGTTTTTATTTGTAATGGGTATCGTTTGAATATTTGAAGGAAATAATAGAGGTGAAGGGGTTTTATTTAGATTTTTTAACAGTTACCAAATCAAATAATTTACTTGCAAAGTAGGTTACATTAAAATAAAGGTGGAATAGAAAGGAGTGAGCCATTCCGCCGGGAAATATACACACTTTATAAAAATTGTTAATCAATGTACTTATAAAATTTAATTTCCTCATCTTAATCTTCAAACGTTTTACTCATTTATTCTCTCTAAGTACTACAACGGTTAAGTTATCTCTATCGGAGACTGCAGTGTTTTAAATAAAATATCTAATATTATGTTACTAGCCACCGAGCGAACTCCTCAAGCGGCTGTATTCCTGGTAGAAGTACTTATTTATTTATTGAGAACTTTTAATATGAAAACGCTACTTTTACCCAGTTATCGTGCCTTATATCCTTAAATGTACACAATTCTACATGCCTATAACACGTTACTGATATCTAGGTACAAATAATTATGAATCCCTCAGTGGACTTAACATAGTGGCCCATATCCGCCACTGTGTATACGCTGGACATAATTTTATTACCTCCATCTCCCGCCATCGCCATACTGTGAGCGCGTGACGTCACTCGCCATATTTCACAAAAGCTGAGAAAAATTGACACGTCACGGCATAGACCGCTTCACAGCGTTTAAGTATTTAAAGTGAACCTTATGTAATTAAAACGCGGGCAACGTACCCTGAACTTTATTTTGTAGAAGATAAAGTCCAAAATTTATTATAGGGCCTCCCAGTGTCCCTTTCCAGTCAGGTAATAATAAAATAAGAGATTACATCTTTGCGTAAGCAACAATAGGGCTCCCTGTTATTTTACTAGGGTCGTTCGTACAAGTAAAATTCAACCTTGTTCGTTTAGAACAAGGTATAATTTCATGTGTAGATATTTAAATTTGATTATAACAAAGTTGGATTGCTGTGATAGGTAATCGGTTGTTTTAAAACCGTTTAACCAGCGCTGGCCACCTGTTAACGGTGTTTGCTGCACAGTGCACTTCACATGGTGATGTCTATAATTAGATTTTGTGAAGTAGGTATCTTGTTAAAATTGTGTGTAAGCAGTTTTGATTAGCAGTTCTTTGACTTGCAAGGGAATTTTATTCATGACGCTTCTTAGATAAGTTTTATTCGATTTTGATTTGTTAGCATAGAGTTCAGAAATTAAATCACAGGAAGTCATTGCCTAGTTAGTCATGGTCTACCCTGTTACCAATAAATTAAACTATGAAGCGTGAAAAGGGACAGACAGATATGTATACTAGTTACTTTCGCATTTATAATTAAGAATAACACAAATTAGTAAACCCATACTTAAAAATAAGTTCAAAATAATTAAATAACTAAAACCCGACTACGAAAAAAACGCACACTGAAAAGTATAAAACAAGAACAATATTCATTTGACCGATATTGTGCTAGCCGTGGTCGTATGCCACCTAACCAATAAAGATTGTGTGATACAACCACAGGTGGCATACCTTATTTTCACCCTCCTTTTGGCTTTGCCGTAGTCGGGTAAAAATAAAGTCTTTGGCTTCATAGAGTTCCCTTTCAAATTGATTTCTAGTTAATTCTAACACTTATCTAAAGGATATGGTGAATCTTGATGAAACCCCTAATAGTCACCCCATACAACTCTCATGGGGAGAGATAAGCATTTCCTGCAATTTCACTAATTACCTAAAGGGACTTCGTAGGGCGATCAAATAGTTAAGAAATATTTATCTTATATCAGAAATAATGCTGTTTCTTGTATTGTTACAATTTTTTTTTATGAAATAAGTTTTATAGGTTCAGGAACATTTTACTGGAAATAAAATGAATTGTAAGTCTGTCATTTTATTTATTTATTTGCTTTATAATTGAAGTTTGATGGCGAATGAGGAGGCGGATTGCATGAGGGAGACAACAACCTCCACCTCACGAACCAGCTGCCACGGGAGACACCCACTACAACGGACGTCGCGATTCCCGGCCATTTGCAGTAATGGGTAACTCGCCGTCCGATCAGGGGCCATGACCCCGGGTCAACGGCGCGTCGTGTTCCACGAGCGTTTCAAAGAGCTGTCAGCAATCTGACAAGGCCCCTGTTAAGGGCCATAGTCAGCCAGGATCGCAATACTGTCTAAACAGGTAATCGGGACCCTGGAACGTAAAGGGATAACAAAGGAACAACGTGGATTTTTGTTAATACGAGTCTGGCAAACCTTTCCGCACCACCCACGGGGTGGGAGGACTCATTTGATGATTTTACCATAACGTTACGTTACGTTAAAAAAAAACCTACGATACAGGAGTAGCTTTTCGTAAAGCCTCGAGCAGACACACACGCGATTAATCGCGCGGGGCGACTTGTTGCGGTCCATTCGCAGTACATTTAGAGTGGAAATTAGTTTGGCTCGTTGTCGCAGCGCGATTAATCGCGTGTGTCTGTTCGAGCCTTAAAGGGCAACGTTTCTAAAAAAACATTAAGATAACACTAAGAAGTCATCAGATAAACAGAAAAAGTTACTTATCCATGACATACTCCTTGTCCTACTATCATATACCTACCTAAGTAGGTATACCTAATGATGACGTCACGTTTGATTCCGTCTGAGGTTAGTTCTGGTTGCAGAGCATCATATCGTGATGTAATCTGTGGTCGCAGGCAGTGGAGCGTCTATGAATGTCTTTGTAGCACGTGTTAGGGCAATAGATGTTGACCAAACCGGTGAGCAATGATCTTTGGTTAATTTAGGTAGTCAACTAATTTGTGTCGACTACTGTTTTGATTGATCAGCATTCAGTAGTTTAACTATTTGATACTAATAATCCTATACATTTTACATAATATTTAAGTTTAGCTATTGATCATACAACTGGCTCTAAATCTAAGTACTTAATTGCATTTAATGAATTTATTTTTACCGATTCCAAAAAAAAGGAGGTTATCAATTCGACCCGTATGTATGTACTAATATTATCAGAACTGCCCAGTTTTCATATATGTTAGTCTATATCAGCGTCTGAACAAATGTGCCAAATTTCACAAGTGTATGTATGTATGTTTTTATGTTTGTGCACGCATATCTCCGGAACTACTAGTTCGATTTAAGTAATTCTTTTTTGTTGTACTAGGTATTGTTCAACTTAGGGTACACTGCAAGTTTCATCAAAATCGGTTCAGTAGTTTTAGAGATATGGATTTTTTATGTTGTGACGGATTACAAGATTAGTGCACATGTAAGAAAATTTTGTATTTTACAAGAATTTGGGTTGACTATTTAATAAATAAACTAAAAAGGGTAAAAGTCGGTCGCTAAAAATCAATGAAATAAAAAATAAAGCCACCGACATCCGAAAGAAGTTATTAATATTATTGGATGTTTAGGCTTACCAGTGGATAATTAGATTATTTCACCCTTTTTTGTTTTCTTGTTGTTTTTGAAGTCGGTTACTTTTTGAAAAAGTTTTTTTATGTTTAAAAATATCGGATTATAGGTACTGACTGCCTGTAAATTAAAGAAAAGAAGGCACTAATATTTGCTTAGGGCAGTATTGTACAGTCACGAGCAATAACATGTAAACACTTAATAAAAATCAAACGCAATTTACTCGTAAAATACTGGTTTACTGTTGCTCATGAAGTCGTGACTTTATACTACCGAGATTAAAAGTATTCAATATTTTAAAATGCAATTTAAAAAAAATCTTTTAGCGAAATGCTAAGTATTACAGCTAATCGGAATTTTTAAATGATTTATTTAAATGCGTCTGAAATTCAATTGCTATATTTATTTAATGTTAAATTGTAAAAGTTAGTTATTATTGTTAACTTCTCTTTTATTTACTTTTTATGTTGTTTGAATTTAACTTCACCCTATGTTTTAACGAAACAATTTGTACGCCAATAGCTACGAGTAGATGGCAAAACATCCAGCCACCTCATCATTTATTAATAAGACCTGTATATTATATACCACTCATGTTTTTACAAATAAATATATCTTTATCTTTTCTTTATCTTAATCCAGTTCACCAGACCTTTTTTTTTTGTAAGTAGTAGTATTGTAGTTTTTTTTTAATTAGTAGGCCTATAACTGGTAGTGGACTGCTATGGTGATGATGATGATGAAGGGGTGTTTTTCACTAGTCAAATCGATCTTTACTCAAAGACTTAGAGACAAAGAACAACACGAAAAAGATCCTCTAAAAAATAAAGAATACCCTGATGATACAGAAACCTTTTTTGTATCGTATTGTTAAAAAAAATCGGTGTTTTTTGTTTTTATATTTAAATAATGAGGAGTGGGCAGGCCATATAGCACGCAGAACTGATGACCGATGGGGCCGTAAGGTTCTCGAATGGAGACCACGCACCGGCAAGCGCAGCGTAGGACGTCCACCCACAAGGTGGGCAGACGATCTTATGAAGGCCACAGGATCACGCTGGATGCAGGCCGCTTACAACCGGTCCTATTGGAAGTCTAAAGGGGAGGCCTATGTTTAGCAGTGGACGTCTTACGGCTGATATGATGATGATGATGATGATGAATTTACAAGGCTTTAACATTTTCAATCAAAGCCAAAATAAAATGTATAATACATCTAATTTGAATGTTATAGAAAGAGTGGAATACGTCTGGAATATAAAACTGTGTCGAAATCTTGGAAGACCTTCGTTTTGTAAGTACTAGAATCTAGATTGTGTTTATGAATACAAAGTTCTTTGTTTATTTATTTGGGCGTTTAATAAATTAGTCTCAGGTCTTGTAAAAGCTTTGTTTTATGATTACCATCATCTAGGACTTGTATTCGTTAATTTGTTTTATCTTTAGAAGAAAAATTAACATTTATTTTTTTCTGGTTTGTAATTTAATTACATTGCTAGTTTAAACGTCTCTCGTTGTTTTTTTTTTTTGTGTTGATCAGTATTTTAGATAACACATTTTTTTTTATTATTGACTTCAATACGATTCTTGCAGATGAAAATGCCTTGCATTGCAAAGATTTTATTACTCCAAATCTGACCTTATTTTGTCTCTAAACTCCTCTTTATAATTATTTTATAATTTATGTAATTTGTAAACTATTTGGAAATAGTTACAGGCCCAGTGAACCATAACAGGCATGAGGCATAGTGAATAGAATATTCAAATCAAATCAGTTTCTTAGTGTGACTTTTCGTACATTTTACATGAGATCTTAAAATAAAAATAGATAAGTAGTTCCACAAAAATCTACCTGACAGCATTCATGTATTTCGTGATCGCAGGACCAGAGGGTATGATGACTCTTTAAGTTATATTTTATATTTATTTCAACTTTTAATAAATTTTTTCACAAACTCATTATCAGTTCTCCAGTGAAACGCGATGTAGAATTTGAGTGACCTATTCCCGATGAGTAGTTAGTGTTTGGCCTACTAGATGGCGCTACAAGCTCCTTAACAGTCTACAAAGTAGAATCAATCCCATCCCATTTCCTTTAATTTTAATATTCGATGTTTAAAGTGCCTAGTGGCCTAATTGAAATACTTAAAATTAAATGATTTGACTTTGCAAAAACCTTTGCCTACGTCAAAAAATGATCTTTGATTTTATAAACAAGATAAAATCAGTTATTAACTGATGATTCCGTTAATAACTGTGACGGTATTTATTTAAAATTAATCATTAATTAGTTAGACAATTTAAATGGAAATAAAGTTCTTTATTAACTTTAACTTGTCTTTAATATGAACATAAGTAGTTACAAAAATTAATCAATAAATAATTAACATCGTATCTTAGATCTTGTTAACATTTTATCTCTCTTAATCTATTTTAATTAGTTTTATAGTGAGCTAGAATTTACCTTGTTCAGTTTGTAAATGAATATTCATTCTTATAATTGGTGTGAATAGTTGAATACTTTAAATTGGTTTTATATTATTTTTGTGTTTGACGTAAGTGATGTGTTGAGGTGTTAAATTTTTTGATCATGGATTTTAACCGACTTCAAAGAAAAATCTCAATTCGGTAATATTTATTTAATTTAAGATTCGTTTTCAATGAAAATCGTTTATGAACTAGATAGTTTGGTTATCATTTTAAAAGAGAATAATTATGAACTTAATTATTTGGTTAGAATTAAAACTACTTTTTAACATAGGTAACATCATACCTATATGTCTATCTGTTGTAAGTTATGCGATTTAAACCCAGATGTGACCAAATAAAGGTATTTATTTTCAGATGATCAAATCCTCAAGTTACAAATACACGTGTAAAGAATAAAGATGTATCCAGTCATGTGTTGATGACCTATTAAACGCGTCGACACAAGTTCAAACGGTAACCAAATAAAAAATAACTTAGAAACGGATACGTCCCAAGAATGCACGCTGATAGTGATGTGACTCATCCCATCAGTGGCCACCACGAAGTTCTGACAGGACCCTCTCAATTAGACACCGAAACAATGGAAAATAACCCTTATTGCTAAGTCATAAAGATCACACCAAGTGTCGAACTTCCAACTCTATGTTTAGGCAAATACAACTTTATATTTGCGGTCGCGAAACTCAATTTGGAGCGAACGCCACGTTTACGTAAAAGCCGTAGGGGTTATAAAAAATAAATTTGATCAAAAAACGACTGCAGATTTAAATTTGTACCGTAACATAAGTTTAGACTACATTCCGACCGTAATGGTAAGCAGTGGCGTATTGTTCACAGCGTGGCTTCTAAGCATTTATAAATTAACAATTAGGCGTACTACACTTCGTAGCTGGTACAGTTGTCCTGCCATTTCTAAATAAATTCAAGCCGTTTTGGCAATTCCAGGGAGTGTAAGACGCCTAAACAAAGTGAAGGACAAATCACAAAAGATTTAAATGTCAGAAGTCGAGTGGTTTTAATTTTGGTCTTTCAAATCCTGCTAGTCTTTCTCTATGTATATTTTGTTAGACGTAAACTATAATAATTTTGTTCCTCTCGAAATCTCGAAGAGAATCTCGAAATAATTTTGCATACAGCTTGGCCAGAACGTCTTGAAACAGAACTAATCTTTTTGTTTGCTGACAACGTTTTAAAATATTTGATATTTGATGTAAACAAAGACGCAGGTTTGTTAGATTTATTATTGTGCCATAAAACTAACGTAATAAGTGAAAATAAATAAAATAAAATCATTCAAAGTGCTGGTAGCGAGAGCACAGTGGGACTTCCGGTTTTCTACTGTTTTTTGCCAAGCTGTATATCTACAATTACAAAAAGTTAGATTCTAGTATTTTTTTGTTTTTAATAATCCCTGAAGCTCCTTTGTCTTCAGACTGTTCTTCCGCCCTGGGTGTAGCAGAATTTTAGCGATTTAACTTGATTGATTAAAAAATTAGACAATTTCTTCAACCGGTGCTGTCACTATTTTCGAGTGTCAGAATCATCAATCGTCAGACTTAGCGACTAAAAACCAATTTAGCGACTACACCTTAGGTACGACTTTGCATCCATTGACGCGAGCCAGTGTACGAACCTTTATGGATTTGTATTACGATAGTCACCTGGATACCAAAGTCGTTAGGTTTCGGAGACTTGCGTCGCGTTGTGTACGAAGAAGACTGTTCAGCGACCTCGGCAGGCATTTGGCCCTATCATGGCCTTTCAGCATCTCTCAGACCCCATCAGTTATTACGCTCATATTTGTAAAATAAAAACATCTTTATCTTAACAGTTTTACCTCTTCACTAGAGAACATGACATGAAATAAAAACAGAGCAAGTAAGTATTGTTTGGGGTATCCAATGTCGCTGTGGGGGACGGGACCCCTTTGTCGTCCCCTATCGGAACTCCACGTCTACAGATAGATACATAATTGTTTCGGTTCTCAGGGTGTTGCTAAGAAATCGATAGTATGCTAGTTTTGCTATTTTTTCTAGTGAAGCTTGTGATGTTAATATCTTGATAAAGTGTTACAAGGATCTTTTCTTGACAGAAAGGCTTAATAACAGGGCATAAGAACATTACGCCTGTAGATGGCTGAGGTATTGGTACACCCACATTTTGCCAGTTATGTGTAAGTTTCACGTGACGTAAAGTCGTTGCTCCCGGCTGTCTTTTGTAAATCTTTGGCAACCAGTCTTACCATGGGGTATCGTATTGCCCAGTTACTGGGTTGTGGAGGTGCGATAGGCAGCCGCTCCATGTAAAATAATGATATTTAGCTGCATCTGGTTCGATTGGAAGTCGACCTCAATATAGTTGGGAAAAGCATGGCAAGCAAAACATATGAATAATTATTTTGTTTTCAAATTGCATCTGTGCGAAGTTGGGGCAAGTCGCTAGTTATTTAAACAAAAATATACGTATATATAATGTTTTTAAATTTAAAAAAACACGAAGGGTGCTTTAGTGCCTTTTTTAATCGCGAGCTCAACATATTTTCGTTAAAAAACTGAGGTATTCCTCGTAGCGCTCCCGTTTTGTAGCGCTCCCATCTAAGCGCTCCCGTTTTGTTCCTCCAAGCGCTCCCAAAAGGAGCGCTTGGAGGAACGATTAAAAATATTAAAATTTATTTCCTCAAAGCGCTCCCATGATTAACTTTCGGATAGAGATGGGACTATACTAACTGAAATTATCGATAATAACTAGGTAATAAGTAGAACACATTTTTAGGTGCCAAAATCATTTCACAACTTCACCCTTGCGGATTATGATGACGGTAAAAGGAGGATCCTTTTGTTTGCTACCGAGAAGAGTAGAGGGGAATTAGGAAGATGTCGTCATTTATACTGCGACGGGACTTTCAAAAGTGTGCCAAAATCATTTAAGCAGCTGTACAGCATCCATGGAGAAATCGATGGCGTTGTGAAGCCACTGGCATATGCTCTATTATGCGATAAAAAGAAGTCAACATATAAATTATTATTTCTGTTGTTGAAAACAACAGTACCAAATATGCAGGTTGATTTTTTTAAAAGCGACTTTGAGGAAGCCGCAGTCAGCGGTTTTTTAGCAGAGTTTCCAAATGCAGTTGCAAGTGGGTGTATTTTTCACTACAAACAAGCGCTTAAAAGAAAATCTCGAGGCCTAGGTCTATCCAAAAATAGTATTTTTAGGAAGCATGTTGCTTTGTGTACTGTATTACCTCATTTACCTGCCTCAGATTTAGATGAGGCATGGCTTTATATAATGAGTCAGTCTCCACAGGACAAAAATATCACAAAATTCAATGATTATATGGTTTCCCAATGGTTAGAACACCGATTTTGGAAAACCAAATTTACATGTTACGGTGAAAAGAATAAAACAAATAATTTCGTGGAATCACATTATTCAGACATTAATAAATAAATCAATCAAAAGCAAGGTGTAAATTTAGTCAAACTGCTAAAGTACTTACAAAACTATTGTAACAATTTTGCTGAAATAAGATTGAAAATGACATTTCTGAAAATCAAAAACATGCCCAAGAAAGAAACAATGTAATTGAAAATATATTACATCAATACGTGTCTGGCGCTATCTCTATAGGACATTGCCTAGAGATGTTAAGATTTTAATAAGTATTTTTGCACCTGTTAGTAATGATTAATTAATCAGTAATAATTAAGAAGTATGAAACTGTGATTTTTAATATTAAAGATTTTTATAATATACTCAAACTAGGTACTCTTATTATTAATATTGTTTCAATGTGATTGTAACTGAAAATATGATTTTATATCCTATTTGTAATTGTAAAACATCAACGAACCATCTGTGATTTTTTATTAATTAGTCAGTAATAATTATGATTATGAAACGATCTGCGATTTTTAATTTTAAAGATTTTATAATAAACATACTTATACTACTCTTAGTATAATGTTGTTTCAATGTGATTGTAACTTGGAAAATGTTTTTATATCCTATTTGTAATGGAGAATGTTACTTTGCCAAATCGCCTGAAAGTTTGTCATAATACCTATAGCCTGTATGGATACAAGTTAACAACTTTTTGTTTCTCTCAAAAATACCCTATAGTTTTTATTTTATAAGCATTTAAAGTTTCGAAAAATATTCAGTCGCGCTGGCAGACTCGCTATGCGTATGACGTCACAGTACCGTGGCGTGGAGCTAGTCGCCAGTGGAACACACAAAGTACTCTTGTAATTATTATGTAGGTCCTACTGCAATGTGATTATTATACGTATATAATTTATATTAAGTTTATCTATGTGTTTTATTTATAACATCCTCTTTGAATACACAATAACATTGGTCCTTGTATACACATAAGAGTGCCGAAAGCAAAAAGATATTATTCTCTCAATTTCGTAATTTGGTTAAGCAACTTCGATGTCGATGATGCACACACGAGTTTTTAAAAATTATCGATATAATTCATTACGTTTACTTCATGCTTTTCCCTATTTTTAAACGTGGGAGCGCTTCGAGGAAATAAATTTTAATATTTTTAATCGTTCCTCCAAGCGCTCCTTTTGGGAGCGCTTGGAGGAACAAAACGGGAGCGCTTAGATGGGAGCGCTACAAAACGGGAGCGCTACGAGGAATACCTCAAAAAACTACTTTACGTTTAGATCTTAATAACAAAGAGCATAGAAAAAAATTAAACAAAAAGAGTTTCTGTAAACATCAACATAATAAAGCATTGTAGGAAAAAATGTGGGAGATTTTTAAAAGAGAAGCTTTTTAGCTTTTATTTGTACCTAGAGCTTTTTGGGAATAGTGTTAAAAAGAAGTGCTTAGAATTAACTTCATGAACCTGTAAGTCTGGAATCTTATGTGTCACTGACAAAATAGAAATCTTTAAACTAGAATCTTCTATAGCCTAGATTGAAACCTACACTAGTCTTTACATACACTTTTACTTGCGTTGTAACCGGTCAGATAGAAAAAAAAATGTCAATATAATTACACTGCATAAGTAGGCCTACGGTCGTTCTACAAACGTTATACAAACTATGTTTGGTTGTTCTTGGCCTTTTCCACATGGAGGAATGAAATACACCAAAAGAAAACTCTGGTTTTGCCTTATACTTCAGATAGAAAAACTATTTCCATCTCTTTTTCTAGTTTTGCCTTACTTGAAATAGAGTAGTTATTTATGATACTAGTGCGGCAAGTTGGTTTTTACAAACGAGTAGACGAATGTAAGCCCGAGACGAGTCGAGGGCTTACCATAGTCACGAGTTTGTAAATACCAATTTCTGCACGTGTGTCATACAATGTTTTTCAACACATTTGCGAGAAAACAGTACATAATGTAATTAAACAAATTTTTTTTTAACAGTGGAAAAATCGCAACTATTTTTTAAGTTTCTAATATGAAAATGGCGCGAATTTGCAAATGGCGCCACATGCACGTGGTGAAAATTAGAACTACATCTTTCGTCTCATTTACTCTTTAGTATTAAAGTGAGACAACGTATTGAGCAAAAGCGCTTCCAAGGAGGTTCGATCAGTCAGGTTGTTTACTCTCATAATGTGAAACTCTTTGGTGGATTTTCTTTTTTTTTAATGGAAATTAAATAAAAACCGTAAAGAAAACGCACGGTGCTATACAACGGGGCGTGCCGTAAAATAGGTACTTAGGTGAGAGTACCCATTTTCCCGCACGTTCCGTTGTATGGTGCGTAATTTTTAACTTTCGAACAATGTATACAGGCTTCGTAAACGCATTTTTCGAGCAAATGTGTTGAAAAATCTATATCGATCTCTAGTAAGGCAAAAACAGAGATAGATTCTGGATAGATTGTATGTTGTGGACGGCCGTTAGTCAAGCACTAACAAACTAAAGTTTGAGTTATAAATCTCATTCTCAATCTCTTCTACGTAAATATATAAATCCTAAAACCCCCAATTTCTGCTTTATTAACGTAAGATAAGGAAGCAGCTGCCACACTGGGCGTGGCCTTATGAATGGAGGCTGTGTCACATCTTCGGCTTGACGTTTGATTAATAGTACCTTTTTGCGTCGCCACATTAGGCGTAAGATATTATTTGCTTCAGGCTATTAGGTTCCAATCTTGTTAAGTCTAACACCATTTATGGTTACAGTCTTAATTTGAGTTTTTGGCGCATTTGCCGAGTGTTCGACTATTGCGCAACGTGTGGCGGGTTCAATCCCCCTACGAAACAAAACGATGTCTGCAGGTGGAGGTTACACTAGGTGATGGCGGGATGAAGTGATTGAAATGGACGTGCACTGCCAATCGCTGGTTAGAGGAGATGAACACGATACAAAGTATCTGGGGAGTAATGGGGGGAAACCTTTGTCATTTTTTTTAGCGAGATAAATCTTCAAATGAGACCTCCCATCCAGGGCAGGTCAGGGAGGGACTGTCAGATTTGTACTGACTAAAATCCACGGTGTCCTTCGATAGCCTTTAACGTTCCTGGGCTAAGGTAGCTCGTTCGTCCCGTGACCCCTGCAGACTTTGGCCCACTAAGGGGGAATCGTAATGACGGGACTGTGCTGTCAGCGCAATGGTGTTGACAGCTCTTTGAGGAGCGCGTGGAACAAGACATGCCGTCGACCCGGGCGAAGCCTTTGTCCTGCAGTGGGATCAGCATGAATAAAAAAAAAGTCTGCTTGAATAATTGAAATTGTTACTTTGTACTTAATACATTCAAACGTCCTTCTCTCACAGAAAGGCGGCCTATGACTAACGTGACCATTTTTATATTTTTGTCAGAGCGCGAGCGGGACATCTGCGGAATTAAGTAATAAAAACAGTTTTAAGTGTTTTAGAATATAATAATAATATAATATAATATAATATTCCACAACTATCACACAACGCCATCTAGTCCCAAGCTAAGCAGAGCTTGTGTTATGGGTACTAGACAACTGATAAACATACTTATATATTTCTAAATACATACATATTATAGATAAATTAAACCCAGACACAGAACAAATGATCGTGCTCATCACACAAACATTTGTCCTGAGTGGGAATCGAACCCACGACCTCCGGCATAGCAGTCAGGGTCACTAACCACTAGACCAACAGGCCTGTCATCAGAATAGAAGATAGAATAACTTATTCTATAATAAAAAACTTGTAAAACACTACAAACTTTTAGTTATTCCAATGGTTATTCTGAATAACTCAAAATAATCAAAGCAAATTCGGCTGGGAATCCCATTTCGAACAAGAAAAATACATTTTGAATTTATCGTTTGGTCTGTTTGCAAAAGCAGGATAATTTCGGCCTCGCGGGGGACACCGGGACGGACTGCCTGAAAGCGGGACTGTCCCGCCGAAAGCGGGACGTATGGTCCCGTTACCTATGACCCAACAGGAATTACCATAAAATTTTACCATCACATACGTTGGAAGGGGATTTTGAGCCTCAATAACTTTCGCATGTGAATTACCCTATCTTTTTCACAAATTAAACTGATTTCCTATTAAATATGGACCGTACTCAGTAGGTATCATTCCATCATCAAGTTACCATTATGTAAGCACTTACATAATTTGTAGTACAAATTGTTGTCCAGTACCGGATTAAGGGCACCTCACGTATGATAAGACCAACATAACTTGAAACTTAAAGGTGGCGCTGCTTGCTAAGAAAATTATTATTCACCTGTGAAATTCAGTGTATTTAACTGTGTTGCTAAATTTTACCACGTCTCTAGATATATTGGTCAAGTGATACATCTAATATGAACACGGAGCGTTAGCTTTGCCCTAATTCCGTGTAACACCGAGCACTGGCCAGTTAATTGATTGGCTGGCAAGACTTATTCGAAATTTGAATTCGTTTAAAAAAGCGCGCCATTTGAAACTAACGGTGCGTGGCTCGTGTTCGATTTATGAAAGAGGTGTTTTGTGCCTGTGTGTTTAGTGCTTTTTATTTGAGGTCTGAGGTTTTATTTAAAATGTTTTCTTTGTTATTTAAAAATTAATTGGTGTTGGATTTCCTGAGTACTGTCGGGTCTCTATTAATTAAAAAGAGTTAATTTCAAACAATTCATGTTTACCACTAATGAAGCGAATATTGATACAAAACCAAAAGACGGTGGAGCAGATACTAATCAGCATTTGTACTAGATTATTTTTATTTAAAGTTAGATACTTGGATTGTAGAATGTCCATTTTTCTAGTAGGCCACTGAGAATTGAAACCAAAAACAAGGTAGAAAAATTAACCCCGTCGTTCGATTTCTACGTGAAACAAGTGAACATCTCCAAGGAAAACATTAGAATGCGTGTGTGGCGTTCACTCGCGTTTTATAAAAAAGTGGCTTCACTAAAACTGTTGTCAAACAGACAGTCGAATCGAACGCGAAGCAAAGCGAACGCGAAGCGTTTTTGTTTGTAATGTATGGAATTGTTTGAAGCCTGTCACATAAACTATCGGACCGCTTTCGCTTTTCTATAAGACAGGATTCGGATCGCATTGGCTTCGCCTGTCTGTTTGACAATAGCTTAAAAACGTTACGTTTTGTTTCGAATACGGAATCTGGACATTTTAAAATCAATAAAAGAGCAGATAAGAAATAATATAAAGAGGTAGTTTATGCACGAAAAATCATGAAAACCACTTTATATAACAGAGTTGCAGTAAGTAGGTATGTATAATAAAGAAGGAGAGACTATTACGCCACCCTTTGGAGATTACGCCTTCAAAATCAAACAAGTTGCTTGCAGTCCCCACAGAATAATCAATAGAGCTAAACACGAACTTATTTTAACGGATAACGGTTGAGATTACACCGGAATTATTATTTTTCATCTTAATAATAAGCAATTTAGTTATTGTTATAAGACTTTTTATTTTGGGCTGGAAAATCATCAAATAAAAATCGTGTCTTGTGTGGAGCTAAAGGGATTTTTAGACTCGTACTGACTTGAAACTATAACCTATTCCTTATTACCCTTTGCTTTTCAGGGCCGCGATAACTTCTTAAGACATTCCCGCGACCTGGGCAGGCATTTGGCTATATCTACCTTAATTCAAGAATAATAAGCTTAAGCCTCCTGCAGACACATGCGATTAATCGCGCTGCGACAACGAGCCAAGCTAATTTCCACTCTAAAAATACTGCGAATGGAGCGCGACATGTCGCCCCGCGCGATTAATCGCGTGTGTCTGCAGGAGGCTTTATACTACAAACATAGGTCCGCAATTAACTCAGTCTCCGTCTAACTTCTATGAAAATTAGCACATAGGAAGACCACAATCTCGATTAGGACAAAGGATAATTTTTATCCACGTAACACGTTCCATTAGGATAATTTTCATCCTCCGGTGGGCAAAAGCATGTAACAAATAAAAGAGTGTTACACATAATAGATAAAAAGCGAAGAAGCTACAAATAATGCTGACATTTGTATGTATTTCCTCTCATATTGTTATATCAAAGCAATTTCGACGTATAAGGCGTTTATCGATCTGTCAAGTGCCCTTGAAGAGCCATTTTATCTTCTTTGATCGCGTTTAAGATTTATTCGTCGACGATTGAACAACAAGAATCGTGTTTCTCATGTACTCGCGGCTACATATCAAGTTAAACATTACCAGTTTATCTTGGCCGCCCTTTTTTCGCTCTTTCCGCCTAATGAAGGATCAGCCTAAATAGGTGGAGCTTAATATATAATAACTGTCGCATGGGTATAGACCCATGCGACAGTTATACCTAAGCGCACGTGGATTAGCCTTGATAATAATAGTATTATCAAGGCTAATCCACGTGCGCTTAGGTCTAGTAGCGGATGGGTGATCATTACTTACCGTACTGTAGAAGAGTTCGAGCATGCGGACGGCGAGTAATGGGCGACTCGCCGTCCGATCATGGACCATGCCCGGGTCCATGGACCATGTCGGTTAAAAATACTGATATTCAGCTGCATCTGGTTCGACTGGAAGCCGCCCCAAT
Organism: Agrotis exclamationis; assembly: GCA_950005045.1. NCBI lineage: Eukaryota > Metazoa > Arthropoda > Insecta > Lepidoptera > Noctuidae > Agrotis > Agrotis exclamationis. Next base: position 15,651,727 of record OX465432.1, read on the forward strand.
ATACATACACTCTACTAACTGGGTTGTGAAGATCTGACACGGATTCGATCCATATTGAAATAATGAGCGGTCATCTTATACTAGTTATGTATAACTTGATGTGCAGCCGTATGTACTTGTTATTGCTCGAAAGTGCCGGTTAGCGCATTAACACACCATAATATGTAGCTTGAGTTGTTCCGAGTTATTCTCAACTACTTTCAAGCAGCTTTTACAATGTAACCATGACTTGCTTGTTTTGTTTTGTTGGTTTATAATTTTAGCATCTCTTAATCCCATCACAAGGTCATGAAATTGGGTCGTCGGAATGTCTAAGGAAGTTATCGTGATCCTGTAACGTAAAGGGCTATTGAAGGAACATGGTAGTTTTTAGTCACTACGCTCCACCCCCCACGGCAGGAAAACTCATTTGATGATTGTACAGACGCCACTTACCCGAATCTGTATTTTACCAATCGAACATTAACCTTCCTCTAATGTGATAAGGTTGAAAATCTATTAAGGATTTAGGTAGGTTAATGTGCTGGCGTCTGTACCACCTAAAAAAAAGTGATGGAAGTATCTATAAATCTCCAAGATTTATAATTTGGTCGGGACTCACGAATTACCATGAACCCGGATCACCGTGGATTTTAGTCAGTACAAGTCTGACAGTTCCTCCTGCCCCGCCCTGGGTAGGAGGACTCATTTGATGATTTTACCACGATAAAAAAAAAAAACATCATAAAGCTAGGTACATTATTCTGAGGGCTATAATTTCTATTCGATTCTAAAATCGCATCTGTGCGAAGCCAGGGCGGATCTCTAGTTAACAATTAAGCTCAAGCTTTAAGTTATGTAGATAAGTATGTCGACTTGGAGGTAATCATTAAAGATCTTAACTTTCCTACAACTGTATTTTTCGACTCTGCTATTTATCTCACAAAAACTTTACAATGAGGGTAAAAAATCTTTTATCTGCTCCAATTTACACTTGGATAAGTTTTAAGGGCTGTGTAGAATGTGAAGAAGTGAGAGTTTTGAAAAGTTGTACCTTTGACATGTTTAAAGCCTCCTGCAGACACACGCGATTAATCGCGCGGGGCGACATGTCGCGGTCCATTCGCAGTATTTTTAGAGTGGAAATTAGCTTGGCTCGTTGTCGCAGCGCGATTAATCGCGTGTGTCTGCAGGAGGCTTAACTTTGGTGCTAACTGATACCAGAGGTGTATCTATGATAGGTACCTGTACTGACCTCTGAGTTTGTTTCGGATCTTTCTTCTCAGAGTAGTCAAGTACGAAAATTCGGCCTCGTCTAGTGTAAAAATAGTGTCTTTTGACGTGTATAAATAAAGATCATTTTATACCTACTTAATCCTAACATTTTACCTATTATATTTTTTGCTCGATACAGGGGACGAGCATATTGGGAGAAGAAAACCATAATCACTCCTTTTTCCCTCAACGCTTAAATATCTGGTCAAACATCAGCTTTTTGCGAGTACTACGCACCAATGTGCGTTCTAGAGTTCCCTATACTTTTTAGACGTCATAGTTCTGGCGTTTTGTCTGAAAAAAACAGACCTCACCAGTAAGTTCAGAGGATCCAGGATAAAAATACTTATTGGAAAAAACCTAAACCTAAGTCGGTTAGTACTTCATTACTAGCTTTCATTTCAACAGTAACTTTAACATTAAAAAGATTAGTTATTTGGCCCTTTCACGAAACCTCTAATTTTGTTGCTAGAAAAACCACCACAACTTTTCTTTTTCGCAAAGTGACAGAAATAGGAAAATTGTCCGACATTTACGTATGTGTGTTGGAGTTTATTCCATCCTTCTGCTAAAAGGATTACTTTGGACCTTTCACTAAGAAACCTAGGATTAGTAAGGTTGTGGAGTACGGGCGTAAAATTATGTAGGTCATTGCCCTCGAACCAAAATATATGTGAAGGTACTTTACTCGTATATTGGCTTTATATAGGTACCTAAGTACGTCGATTTCATGTGGTAAGTAATTAGAATATAATAACATTAATTATCTTGTTTGGCGTCGATTTGAAGCTTAATAAATTTAGCATTTAATTATACATATCAGCACGCTTGTAATTCCCGTTAGGTGTAGTAGAAATGTACTTTATAGGTAACCCACATTTGGTCATTTATGTTGAAGGCCGATAGAGTTTTTCTCGATGAATCAGGCTCTCATCCAATATTGCTTTTGAAAAATTTGTAGCGGAAAAATCCAATAACTGGCATTGAATTTGAGACCTCAAGCTTAAAGTATCTACTACAACATCTTATCATAAATTAATATTAATCGTCAAATATCTTAGTCTAATATCCTTTGCTTTGTATAATGTTCCATTCCATGAAGATACATCAAATTTCTTAGATCAATTTATTTATTTATTTATTTATCTTTATTTGCACAGACTACAATGATCTATTAGTGTTAGTAACAAAACTGCTTAACCTATGTTAGTACTTAATACATAAAACGGAACGTGTCCGGTTCACGAGCGCCCACACTAGCGGACTGTCTGCCCGGGCGGCTATCGACTGCAGAATAGTGTTGGGACTGCCCCGCAGCCTGCAGAGTAACGAGGCTGATTTTTTACGCCACAGTGCATCGAAGCCGTCAGTACGTGCCTCCGCAAACATTGCCGAGGCACTACAGAACCGCGGCAGTCGCAACAATACCCTGAATGCATTATTATATTGGATACGCAGAGCATTGTAAGCCTTTTTGGTATATGTGAACCACAGAGCTCCCGAGTACAGCGTTGTGCAATACGCCTTAAACAGGGTTATTTTAATTGCGTCTGTACATCGAGAAAATCTGCGGGCCAACATATTCGCCCTAACTGACAATGCCCTGCGCTCCCTTTCTAGATCCACGTCATCCCTCAGGTCATGGGTAACCAGATGGCCCAGGTATTTAAATTTGTAAACCCTGTTAATCGGGTGTCCATTCATCAGAAGAGGAGGGGTAGTAGTGGGACACCTGGTGCCGGACCCGAAGACCATGAATTCCGTCTTACAGCTATTATAAATTAACCCGTGAGTTACAGCGTACGACTCACATACATTGAGTAGCTTTCGGAGAGCACTGATTGAGGGAGCCAGCAGCACCATGTCGTCCGCGTAGCTGATGTTGTTAAAACAAACTCCATCCACGTAGCAGCCGACACGTGTGCTGCTGAGTCGCTCAATCAGACCATTCACATACAGACCGAAGAGCAAAGGTGAGGACCGCCCCCCCTGCCTCACTCCGCACTCCGGCCGGCATGCCTCCGACAGCTCACCCGCCCACCTCACCCGAGCGTCCTGGTTCAGGTACCAATACTTGAGGAGTAACACAAGCTCCGGCGGTACTGTCGTCTCATCCAGCTTTCGCCAAAGAAGATCGTATGGGACAAGGTCAAAGGCCCTAGACAAGTCAAGGAAAACCGCATAAACAGGTGTATTTCTATCAGTGTAATACTTGACAGCGTGCTTCAAGGCAACAATAGCAGTCTCCGTTGAAAGCCCAGGCCGGAATCCGAACTGGGCATCACTGAGTCGCACATGCTTATTTAGATGTGAATTTAGCACGCTGTCAAGGACCTTGGCTATGACGGTGGCGAGAGAAATAGGCCTGTAATTTGACTTGTCCGATACGTCTCCAGTTTTACTTTTGACTACTGGCACCACCACAGCCCGCATCAGGTCAGGTGGCAGATGTGAATGACACATACACAAATTAAATAATAGTGCCAACACTCGCGGTAAGTGGGAACCAGCATGCTGCAGGTGCTCAATGCTGAGTCCGTCGTGCCCAGGGGATTTGCCTTTTGTCATCCTCTGCAAAATGAGCCTGATTTCCTTAGCAAGAATTACAGTGGACAACTCCCCGCGCTCAGGGCCAGCACCGAACACCCGGCACGGCGGCCCCAGTGTCGACTTAATAGAAAAGTGTCTCATGAACAATTCCGCTATCTCCTTCGGGCTGGAAACCCCATCGACGCTCACAGGAACGCCAGGCTTGGGGTTCAATTTGTTCGTGGCTTTCCAAAACCCTCTGAAATTAGAATTAGCATGGTGTTTGGCTAATAAATCCATTTTTATTTGTTCCTGGTGTTTTTGGCACCACTTAAGCTTCCCCTTAAAGGTCTTCCGTGCCAGTGTCATCGCATCGAAAATGGGACCAGCGGATGGTCGACCGGCCCCACACCACATATTGAACTCCAGCCTGGCCCTCCTGTGAGCCTCGCTCACATGTTTGTTCCAACCAGCTAAAGGTTTACGCTTACCACGACAGCTTTCATACGTCGCCGTCGCACACGAACACAAGATATTCACAATATTACCATATAGATTATTAATTATTTCTTTATGACTATGATCATTACAATATTTGCCACAACAATTTTGTAAGTCTACTGACAAGTCTATGTGTTTTAATTGTGAATTACACATATTTTCGTAAGCAATACATTGGTCTGCATTCCTATCTCCCCATTGTATTTTATTACAAACAGTGCTTTTCCCAATTAATTTCTGCCTAACAACATTAAGATTGCATGTTATAACTAACGGTAAATGGTCAATGCTCAATGTACCATCGGAGAAGACCTACCAGGAGCGCACACCAGCCTTAGAGGTGTTCCGTATCACCTGTACGATCCACAGGTGATATTAACAGACTATCCTTATGTGCGTAGTTCGACCATCGTGTGGTTTTAGCCAGTAGATCGCCGTAGTAACAAGCGTAGTGGCCCGACCACATCTCCCCTTCAAAGACGGAGTGAATCCTTGGAAATTTCCACGTGAGAAAATTAGGTACTCTATAAGTAGAAAATATCTATAAGTAGGGGAAATACTAGAACGTTTGAAAAATGTTTACGTCGTAGACGCCCCCGATTTTCTTTATTTAGGAATTGATATTAGATATTTTATTTTCTATTATAAGTGGTAGGAAAATTTTCTGTCTGATTATTTTTTTTTAATTTACAATGAGTTTGCTTTTAGCCTTAACCTAGTCTAGAAATAAATGGAGCCTGGAAAGAACTGGACCAAGGAGTTCCAGTTCTTCAGGATGGTGTTTGCGAGCCATATGACCCTGGTGAGGCTGCCAATGGAAACGCTCAATCGTCACCGCAGGTTACAGGTATTCTGGGGTGCCATTGCTTGGATCGCTAGAAGGTGGATCCCATCTACCCCTGCAGATTGAAGTAATTGCGTCAGATATGCGATATTTTCACGGCAAGTCAGATAATAAAAAAAAATACGTGTGGCACTCGGAGACTGCCGCGGTAAAGCTATTGCATAGCATTAAAAAAAAGGAAAAATTATCGCCTACCGCTGATATTTAACGAGAATATCATTTATTTAAAATGTTTGTGGTGCACTACTGAAATAAAGAAAAATAAATTATAATGAAGATATAAGTGGGTCTTTTTATACAGGATACCCAGGTCTCACTTCCAAACTGGGTCAAAATTTTCAACAGGTTATGGGCCTAGCACGCTTCCACTGCTTTGTTGTAGGAGAATTTTATAAGTAGGTTTCATTGTGAAAACTCCTTTTGTAGCTTGCCGTTTAGAATCAGTAAGAAAAAGTAAATTGTCTTTATGACGGATGTTTTTATGATTGCCTAAGTCTCCCGAACTGAAACGACGTTAGACGAGTGTTATGTTATGTTAGGTTATTTTCGTAAACGAATTTTTTGATTCGGTCGCCGCGCTCAGAGCCCGCGATAAAAGCTATGCAATAGCTTAAAAGTATAATAAAACTGGCTGTCCCGCGTGGTCTTAACCCGCTGCTCGGCTTCTATTAGAAGTGTGATATTTTAAAGCCTATATAGCCTTCTTAGATAAATGGACTATTTTCCTGAGATAAGCATGTTCAACAAAACAAACGAAAAGATGGGTACACCGTTAGAAGTAAGTAAAATCATTATTATACCCTCCTCACGTGACATTATTGGTGTCACGATAAAGCGCAAAACAACAAACCTATTGCATTCAACACAATTGTTATAAATAGTTGCAATACAATATTTATTCTGCGATCGTTTGCCTATTCTTATGCTAATGACTGGTACTGCATTACTAGTTATGTAAAGAATACTAATACTGCAATTAATTTGCATATACCACACCACGAGTTCGCTTGCTATCTGCGGGATCTAGCAATTTCTGTGTTGAAGGGAGATTTTAAATCTCGAATTTTGCGATCGAGTTCTAGTTTTTTTTTAAATGTTAATGTTATTGTTTGTTTTCCTGCCAGTTACTGTCCTTTTTTTAAAAAAATATTATTTGATATGATTGGTCGTTGGAAAAGTGATTCGTCACTTTTCCAACGACCAATCATATCAAATAATATTTTTTATCAAATAATTAAGAACCTCCTTTCTTTTTTCGTCGGATCAAACCAGTATTAATATGTGCCAGTATGTGGTTTTGGGCGCATTTTGTCATTTATGCAAATCAGACGATTTAGAATTGCGACTCTGGTTTGCTTAAAATTACAATAAGTTCGTTCAAATCTGTCTTATTCAAAACTATTCTAAATTCAATGACACTCTTTTTTTTTTTAAATCCTAGTAATAAATCCTGAAAATATGTCTCATATAATAAGAAGGCCAAAAGGTGCCATTTAAAAAAAAAATGATTTGCTTCAAACTAACTTTCATAGGTATGGGTGCTCGTATTTTAATATAGCTCAGTTGAATAGATTAATAACTACCTGTGTCTTAAACAGATCTAGGCATAAATCCAGTAACTAAAGAAAAAATACGATATTTATAAATAAAATACCAAAAAACAATAATTATAAATGAGCGACATTATGTTAACGATATCTGAGGTTCGTATCGTAGACAACCTTGTAACGAAATGGTTCAGTAAGGGCAAAGTTCTGACTTGGAAAGTCTGCCACAGGCGTCTGTTCATTGCCCCGAAAGTATATTACTAACGATATCGTAGGTACACACGGCTCCACATCATGCTATGCAAAATCAGTAAAAGCTGACCGTTGAATAATAGATTATCCGTCAGATAGATTCAGTTGAATGTTAGATTATCCGTCAGATAACCGTCAGTTAGATTACCAAATAATATTTTCAACATATTTTTTTCTTTTTTTTACGAAAAAATTGACGAAGATAAGACCCTTTTAAAATTAGCAATACGTCACAATTAAATAAGCAAGTGCAGTTTTATCTTACTTCTAACGTCTTTGTAAATGTGCATTGATTTAACAAGTGAATTAAATCCAATTCGAAAATGTGTCATATGTTCGTTTCGCCGAAGCACAATATATTTAAGTATTTAAGTACTAACCATATTCTACAGGGTGTAATTAGACACATCACAAAGCCGTTAACTACGCATACTGTACATCTAACTAAGTAGCTTTACGCTAAAATTATCGCTGGGAACCGACTTTTATTTTTTGGTATAAAAAAAAAATCATTTTATTGCGGGCAATGTAAAGCAAACAGATTTCGTGTCGTTGTGTGTGTAGGCGGGCGGCTTGACGCTCACAACGCGCCTATGCTGGAACGCGCTGTGATAAGAACGTATCGACGTGCGTGCGTATTTTTTTTTAGAAAAATTGAAAATTCAGGTAATGTTTGTCCAGAAAAAAGTTTTGTAATAATACTTAGAATTCGATTTCATAAAAAAAAGTTTTGAAAAAATGCAACTTTGACCTTCAATATCTCGAGAACCCTTGGAGTCCCAGGTACGGTCTAAAGGAAAAAAATGATCCAAATAACGGGTAGAATAAAGTAAATTTTCCATTATACATTGTTTTTTATCATTAGTTTGTTAACCTTACCAGTTATGAAACAATCAGTCTTTCAAAGAAGTAAAGGTGAAAATTCCGTCTTACTTGGTACATTTTCTCCTTTAGATCTTCTCGAAGTTAACCGATTGCATTCATAGACAAGATACTATCCTCGTTACACCAATTTAAATGAAGAATAAAATTGATAGCCGCACATTTACTGACATAAATAAATAAAAAAAAGAATAGGTACAGCAGCCGCAAGAAAATATTCTACCAACATGCCAACATACAAACATTTGCCATGTCATTGTCACGCAAACAGTATTCCCAACTTGTTACTGGCAATAGCCACTGGCAATGGCCACTGTGACACTTACCCTTAGGGGGTTGTCAGCAGACTTGGCCGCAACACAACTCCAGCTCCAGGTTTAGTAGTAGGTAGCCGTAGTGTAGGGTAGGCGTAAATCACTCTGTAGTAGAGGGTCTTCTCCAGGCGTCCTTCTTGACGCGGGAACCACGCAACGAGGCAGAAGGTTGTAGGGTAGACTTGAATCCTGGAAGTCCAGATGGAAATGGAAGCGTAAGCAAGCTGTCGGAACCAACGTTTCGTGGGTCCAAAGGTCACAGTGTCCCAGATAGGAAGATAGGAAGAAATACAGCAAGAAAACTAGTTAATAATTCTCATTTACATTTTATTGCATTGGGTCTTGAACTACATAAGTGCACTGCTAAAACTTTTACAGCTGCCGGTGGACAAAAATTAGCATCTATTGGATATATTAATTTACCCGTAACTTTTGAAAAACAATTCCATATTCTGAAAGCTTACGTCGTACCTTCTATAAAATCAACTTTAATACTAGGCATTGACTTCTGGACTAAGTTTAATTTATTTCCTAAATTTTATAATTCAATTTCAATTCAAGATGCCACTAACAATGTCAGTGAAGTAACTGCGGTCTCCGAAACTACTAGTGTAGTACACTCCTATAATGAGTTGACTGAAGCTCAGCGCGTAACTGCTGATAACATTATAGAACAGTTTAAAAATATTTCCTCAGAAAAACGTGGCTTAGGTAGAACTAACTTAGTAACGCACCATATTGATACTGGTGATTCCTTACCTATTAGGCAAAGATACTACAGGGTTTCTCCTGAGAAACAACGTATTTTATCTGAACAACTAGACGAAATGTTATCTTTGGGTGTTGTAGAAGAATGTGAGAGTCCATGGTCTTCACCAGTTCTATTGACTCCTAAAAAGGACGGAAAACTCAGATTCTGTCTAGACAGCCGTAAATTGAATTCAGTTACTAAAAAAGACGCCTACAAGTTACCTTACATATCTGAGATTTTTGACAATTTAAATAATGCTAGGTATCTAAGTAGCATCGATTTATCTAAAGCTTTCTGGCAAATTCCTATTGCAGAAGACGATAGAAACAAGACTGCCTTCTACATTCCTCATCGCGGTACTTTCAGATTTGTTACTATGCCCTTTGGGTTGACAAATTCACCTGCTACTCAACAGAGGCTCGTTGATACTTTATTCTATGGCCCTGAGTTCGAAAACTCTGTTTTCGTCTATATCGATGACATAGTTATAATAAGCTCTAATTTCGAAAATCATATTTCTCTTCTTCTAAAGGTCCACAAGAAACTAACTATGGCTAATCTAACCATAAACTTCGAAAAATCTGTTTTCTTTCGTAACCAACTCAAGTATCTAGGTTACGTCATTGACTCTAAAGGTCTTCATGTTGATTCTGATAAAATCAATGCTATTTTAAATTATCCTACACCTACAAACAAAAAAGACGTAAAAAGATTTCTTGGAATCGCGTCCTGGTATCGTAAATTTGTACCTAAATTTAGCTCTATTGCTGGCCCATTAAACAAACTAACTTCCACTAGTAAAAAAACTAATCCCTTCCTTTGGTCTACAGAGGCTGAACAATCTTTTACAAAACTAAAAGAACTCCTTGTGTCTGCTCCGATTCTTTCATGCCCCAACTTTGACCTACCGTTTGAAGTACACACCGACGCCAGTGATTATGGTGTTGGAGGTCTATTGACTCAGACTATAGACAGTGTTGAGCATCCTATAGCCTACACAAGTAGGACCTTAACGGGGTCAGAGAGGAATTACAGCATCACCGAAAGGGAAGCTCTCGCTGTACTAGTAGCCCTAGAACACTGGAGATGCTATCTTGATAATGGCAAAAAGTTTATAGTATATACAGACCATTCAGCTCTCAAGTGGTTTCTTAACCTAAATAACCCAACTGGACGTCTAGCTCGTTGGGGTGTTCGTCTCTCAGCGTTCAATTTTGAAATCAAACACCGTCGTGGCGTGGATAATGTCATTCCTGATGCACTGTCTCGCGCATACCAGGTATCTGCTATAGACACTAATCCTAACACTGCAGTTTCTAGTGATCAATGGTACTTAAATATATATAACGGTTGTCAAAATTCACCAACATCTTTTCCTAATTATCTGGTAAAAAATAATCGCTTATTCCGATACATGCAAACTAAACATCCACTTAATAAAGAGTTTGAGTGGAAGGAGGTAATTCCTGCTGAGTCTAGAACAGAAATTATTTTAAAAAACCACTCCGAACCAACCGCTGGTCATTTTGGTATTTTTAAAACCTACAAGCGGGTGAGTCTCAGGTACTACTGGCCTGGAATGCATGCTGATGTCGTGAAAGCGATTACGTCGTGTGATATCTGTATTGCACATAAGCATCAAACTCATTCTCCCCTAGGTGAAATGGGTAGACCTAAGCAATGTTCGAGACCTTTTCAAGTTATTAGCGTAGATCTGGTAGGACCACTACCGACTACCAGAAAACAAAACTCTTACATCCTAGTCGTGACTTGTTGTTTTAGTAAGTATTGCTTATTATTTCCAATAAAGCGCGCGACAGCTGAAATTGTTACTAAGATCCTAGAGGAACAAGTATTTCTAATACATGGCATACCTCGTACAGTGATACTTGATAATGGTAAACAATTCGTAAGTGCTACGCTAAAACAAATGTTGGACAAGTACAAGGTACCGAAATTACATTTTACTCCTAAATATTCACCACATGTGAATACAGTCGAACGATATAATAAAACCATAATGACCGCTATCTCAACGTTTATCACTACCGATCAACGTGTTTGGGATCAGTTGGTACCTAAAATACAATTCGCTGTCAATAGTTCTGTTAACGAGGTTACCGGTTTTACTCCATCATTTTTAGTTTACGGGCGTGAACTAATTCCTTGTGGATCACACTACATTGATACGGAAAATGATGAAGATCTTGTTTTTCAACCTCGCGATTCCTACGCTGAGAACCTGGGCGTACTATCTAGTATATTTAATAAGGTTCAAGCACTATTACTGCAGGCTCATAGTAGGAATTGTCAACATTATAACTTACGCAGAAGACCTGCCGAATTTAATATTGGTGACGTTGTTTGGAAAAGGACTTTTTATCAGAGTGATAAGGACAAATATTTTAATAAGAAATTAGCTGCAAAATTCATAAAATGTAAAGTTATTGGTAAAAAGTCCCCACTTGTTTATGAACTTGTTGATATGTCTGGAAAACCACTAGGTTCTTGGCATATCAAAGATATTAAACTTATCAACTATAAAGACTAAACTCAATACTTAGCTTATCATAGTACCTAACCTAGCCTTAATTTATACAAAACCTACTACATAAACTAAAATGTATTAAATCATTGCTATTTTAATACATTTAAACTTACTAATTGAGTATAATTATTTAATAATATAGTTATCACTCTGTTGCTATGGTCTCAAGTCTTATTAGTAGACTGGAAGATGTTATGAAAGGTGATTACTTGCGTGAGGTATGAAAGTGTAGTTTGTATGTATTAGTCAGTTTAGTTAATTTAGTAATGCTAGTCGGATTTTGCAACTAGTACGCAAAATCCTTCGCTTTTTGGCGGGGTACTGTAACGTTGCACCTTGCAAGTTACAAATTAAAAGAGTTTAGTATAAAGAATCCCTAATATTAAGAAATTAATTTACACTTAAAACTATATTATTTACATAAATCTTTAAAAACTAACCTATTATAATCTTATTAAGTAAACCTAAAACTTAAATAAATAATTATAATTAAATAATACTATACGGAACCTACGAACGTATATTATCTTAAAGGGTTATCGCTTCTATGCGCCCGCGCATCCTTAAAACGATCAATACCGAGCGGCGCCGAGGTATGGCGGTTCGGTTAGGATCGGAAAGGACGATGACTAGTTGATTTAGAACACTGGAGGCGACGGCTGTGTCGCGCGCTCTGACCAAAAATAAATAATTGTGATAAATACATCGCGGAATCCCTCTAGGGTAAGTTTCCTTGTATTTTTTGAGAAGGGCTAACTGTAAGGTGTTCCTAGAACTTCTTTAAACTAGTTTTCTTGCTGTATTTCTTCCTATCTTCCTATCTGGGACACTGTGACCTTTGGACCCACGAAACGTTGGTTCCGACAGCTTGCTTACGCTTCCATTTCCATCTGGACTTCCAGGATTCAAGTCTACCCTACAACCTTCTGCCTCGTTGCGTGGTTCCCGCGTCAAGAAGGACGCTTGGAGAAGACCCTCTACTACAGAGTGATTTACGCCTACCCTACACTACGGCTACCTACTACTAAACCTGGAGCTGGAGTTGTGTTGCGGCCAAGTCTGTGACGGACCATCATCGCCTTGGAGACGGTTCAGGCCAGTGTTCCTATTCCACAATTCTTCCTCTGTAATCGGGACGTGAGGCGGCCACGGAAGTTTAGGCATTAAATAATAAGTGTACTCAACTACAGAGATCTTGTTATTTACGAACCCTTCTTACCTACCTGCTGACAACCCCCTAAGGGTAAGTGTCACAGTGGCTGACGTGGCGTGACGTGACGTGGCCTATTTCTCTGGCTACAATTATCGCAAAGGTGTTTGACAGCATTCTTAATACACAATTAAACAAATACATAAAGCTACATGACAACCAGTTCGGATTTCGCCCGGGATTGTCCACAGAAGCTGCGATATTGTGTCTTAAGAGTGCTGTCAGATACTATACTGACAGAAAAACGTCTGTGTACGCTTGCTTTCTCGATCTCTCCAATGCCTTTGACCTAGTCTCGTACGATATCCTGTGGAATAAGATGAGATCATCCCAGATACCGTGTGAACTCATAAATATCTTTAGGTATTGGTACGGAAATCAGGTAAATAACGTGAAGTGGGCGGGCACATTGTCTGATCCATATAGGTTGGAATGTGGGGTGAGGCAGGGAGGGTTGAGCTCTCCCACCATTTTTAACCTGTGAATGGACTGATCGAGGCGCTCAGCGGGCAACATATCGGTTGTCACATTGATGGCGTCTGTTTTAATAACATCAGCTACGCGGACGATATGGTGCTGTTGAGCGCCTCGGTCTGTGGACTCAGGAAGCTGGTGACAATATGTGAGGATTATGCAGCTACTCATGGTCTGCGTTATAATATTAAGAAAAGTCAGTGTATGGTTTTTCAGGGGGGGGGCAGGAAAGTGCTAGAAATGCCACACATCAAGCTGAATGGCTCACCCTTGGAAAGGGTGGACATTTTTAAATACCTGGGACATTTCGTCACTCCTACCCTGAAGGACGATGCAGACATTGAGCGGGAACGGAGGGCGCTGTCGGTCAGAGCGAACATGGTTGTACGCAGATTTGCGCGGTGCACTGCAGAAGTTAAAATAACACTTTTTAGAGCTTACTGCACTACACTGTATACGTGCAGTCTGTGGACTAACTATACGCAAAAGACGTATAGCGCCCTTCGTGTCCAGTTCAACAACGCGTTCAGGATGATGTTGGCGCTCCCCCGCTTTTGCAGTGCTTCAAAGATGTTTGCGGAAGCGCGCGTGGACTGCTTCCACGCCACTATGCGCAAAAGAGGCACGTCTTTGGTGCGGCGAGTGCGGGGGAGCGCTAACAGCATGCTGGCCGCGCTCGCGGATAGACTGGATTGCCCCATCATCTCCCACTGTTGTCAGCGACATGTGTAAGAATGATTGTGACAAATTAAATTATTAAATGATTATATTTTTATTTATTATTATTCTTAATTGTGACTGTGTAATTTAATTTTAATGTAATTTGATGAATGAATAATTTGGATTGATTTAGGTAATAATTAATTATTGTATTTCTTATGTAATGTGACTATCAGTGTGTTTCTCAATGTTTGTATGAGTCTAATGAAACTCGAATAAAAATGATTATTATTTAATAGACTATAGAGTATAGATTTCTCGACGTGAGGCGGCAAAGTGCTCGGAGTTGGGCTCAACTTCCCCTCGGGTATTGGAGCATTGGCATTATATGGCTCTTATAAAACCCAAGCTCCTGACACTTGTGATGAGATCAATAGATGAATAACGAGAAACGTTTACAAGCTGTTTGACGACTCGCTTGAATTATGCGTGTAATAAGTTTTGGATTGTGAAACATTGGGAGCTGAAGTAGATTTTGTGATACTGTCGTAGACTCGTAGCGATCTTCTATGAGCGGTTGTAGCTATTATTCAATTGTTGTTACTTCAGTCTTAAGCTAGATAATTATGTATGTGAGAAAAATTGGTAATTCAGTAAAAGAAAATAGATGTCCCGGTTTCACTTTGTAAAGGAAAATTTAATAGGAGGCGCGCGCATATTGTTGTCAATTGGCACAACGTATCATCATGCTTATAATTCCAGATGCGGTTAGCAGAGTTATAAACCTTAAATATATCCATATCCACATATTCGCTTATTTTGTTAAATTCTCATGCTATATACGAGTAATATAGGGGTATATTCTGTCTAATTTTGATTATTTACCTTTATTAACAATTTTAATTAAAAATATTGATTATTCTTTTTAAAATTTACGATTCATAGGTACTCATTAGTTTACAGTGATTTTACTAAAAGTTTCACTCAGTCGTCGTCACTATAATTTTCTCCGTTCTCCTTTAAAGCCTAAGTACAGTACAGCTACAGACCCATTTGTCACTAAGCGCTGGGGTTGGTAGGTAATATCGATTTATCTTTTTAAACAAGTCTCGTGTATTTGCAGACAGGTTTAGTTTTCAAGTGGAATATCTACTACCAACATAATAATATGATATGAAATGACGGATCGTAGTTCGTTCTGTAACGATTTGTGAAAGAATACCGTCTCTATGGTTGACGCTTGGGGAAATGGCGGCTTGAATGGCGGACTGACAGAAGTTGTGCGCTTGGCGCGCTTTTGAAGCTGCGAATTTTATTAGCATGACTGTCTTTATGCTGCTGCTGTAGGTGATTTGTGAAGTATTTGGCATACTTCAACAGTATAATACGTAGTAGTATAAACTTTTGCACAGACCTATTGAAAATAAAATCAGCCGAAAAACGCGAAATCGTTCTAAGGAATTTTAATTCATTTGTTAGATAAGTTGTATCTCCCAGAATAATTGTTTTCAAGTTGGGTTATTTCCAAAGTAGGTACTCATTCTTTTACATTATCATGGAATAAAATGAAACCTAATAAAAAACATTAGATTTATTTTTCATGGAGTAGTTTAGTTAGTAACTTTTTGGAGTTCTCAAGTTTAAGTGATATTTTTGAACTCCTTAACAAATGGAGTGATGTAATGATGTATCATTGTCTTTTTAAACAAGACTCGTGTCTTGCAGACAAGTAAGTTTTAAAGTGGAAAATCTATTAACATCCTGCATCTTATGATACTTATAGAGTGACAGGATCGTAGTTCGTTCTGTAACGATTTGTTTAAGAAAACCGTCTCCTTGGTTGGCGCTTGGGGGAAATGGGGAATACTGTAAACCAGTTGAATAGATATCGACCGCGTTGATATTATGAATAGAAAAGTAAATTGTCATTTCTGTTTTAATTGTCATTAAGTAAAGTTTGTTTCACGACAATAATTTAAATTAAACACTTTCTTTCTCGTTTGAGTAGGTATGTTAAAAGGACAATGCGCAATAGAGCTAAAGGATTGTAGGTATATTTAAACCAATTGTGCATAGTACTTTTCATAAAAAAATACTGAAAAAAGCGTTTGTATAGAATAATAAAATAAGATTTTTTTTTGTAGAGCAGGTCTGCAGCGTCCTGTGTTTGTGGTGAGTTGGCACGTTGCTGATCTGTTGGCTGGGCGTTGAACGAAGTTTCAATTGAATGAGAGGCCAACTTAACCTTCAAGTACCGACGTGAGGCTTTAGTTACATAAGTACCGACGAGACGTCTGACAGACCACCGTAGCTTAACTGACCAAAAATTTTATGTTTCTGGTTTATTTAGAAAAGTAAATGTTAATATATATTTTTGACATATCTAGTTATCGTACGAGTAAAATAGAATATAAAAGTTATCACATTTATTACTAATTATAAGCATTTATCTGTCAGTCTCAACTTTTTTGTATGAAAAATCAACTTTTTACTTAGTAATTAATATTTATAAAGTAAACAATTATTTTTTCTTCCCAACATTTTTTTCTTAAAGTTTAATAACTAAGCAAATAAGAAAAATTAAAAAGAAACAAAAAATAAAGTGATTTCTTGGAAATCGCAATGCACAAAATATTCCAAACAATAAAATTTTACAAACAGTCTTTGCTACATTGTAAGCACACATGTTTCATGCAAGTGTCACATTTATAAGCAGTCTTGCGCTTGATGAACGATTATCACTCTCCATAAGAACAAAATTTGGATCGATGTCATCACAGTCACACTCCGAGCTCTCATTTAGCCATTCCTCTATGTTATGTCCGCATGGTCTTTATTTTGAGGCCTTGTAAGGTATTTTTTATGTTACGTTTTATTCCTGAAGTGCTTGTTTGATCCATTTCCGTATCTGACTGAAAATATTAGAAAAAAAGCTAAATGCTCAAACAAGTCTCATTCAAAAAAAATACACAAGTACAGACGAGTGGTCTGGTAGACCACTCGCGATCTTATAAAAGCCAAAACTCACCGGAATCGCATGCGCCAACACAATCACTCTCCACAAACGCTGCCGAGCGACTGCTCGAGGGGTAGAGAAAAGCGCGGGGGGGTACATCTTCGCTAACACAGGTAACTAGACAAATCGAAAACCCAAAGTGTCTGTCAGACCACACGTCGGTACTTAAAGGTTAAGCTGGATTTTTACCACTAGTTACTTTTGACATAGGTACTTACAATGAAATGTTTTTTTTTCAAATGCTGCTCTTTATTCACCCATCTTGTCGATAATTTTGAATCTTATTCTTTTCTAGTCCCTTTGTATCTCCGCTGTGATAAACTTATTAGGTACGTATTGATTTTGTAGAACAAAAAAGATAAAGGTAAGTACTTAGTTTTCAGGGTGACGATAAGCCAATAATGGCTGAAAGATGGAGCTTCTGAAAAAATATGTTCGTGAAAATGGAGAAAGTATTGATTCGAAGGTATGAGGATACTCAGAGGATATAATATAAACAATCTAGAGTACTCTGTTACCTTTTCACATTTTAAATACTGTACCAATTTCTATCGGTTTAGCTCACGGAGTACCTACCTACCTACTTTAAGAGCGCGTATTCTGAAAGTTGGCAACGTCGCAAATAGTTGTCAAATATTAACAAGTTTTAATTAATTTCGCAATGTTACTGTATGGAAATAAGAAATATGGCTCTGTAGTGCACTAAAACATTGATAAGGGAATATCGTAACAACGAATAAGTAGTTTTAGATGTAAAAAAAGTATTTGGAAACCTTCCAAATGCCTTTTTTACACCTGAAACGGTGACAACATCAAATTCAGGTTTTAATTGTCTTCCTATATCAATGTTTTAGTGCACTAAAGAGCCTTATTTCTTATTACCGACTTCAAAAAAAAGGAGGTTATCAATTCGACCCGTATGTATGTAATATTATCAGAACTGCCCAGTTTTCATATATGTTAGTCTATATCAGCGTCTGAACAAATGTGCCAAATTTCATAAATGTATGTATGTATGTTTTTATGTTTGTGCACGCATATCTCCGGAACTACAAGTTCAATTTA
The DNA here is from genome assembly GCA_950005045.1 of Agrotis exclamationis. Classification (NCBI taxonomy): domain Eukaryota; kingdom Metazoa; phylum Arthropoda; class Insecta; order Lepidoptera; family Noctuidae; genus Agrotis; species Agrotis exclamationis. The sequence goes on from OX465432.1 coordinate 15,669,574, forward strand.
AGTAATTCTTTTTTTGTTGTACTAGGTATTGTTCAACTTATGGTACAATGCAAGTTTCATCAAAATCGGTTCAGTAGTTTTAGAGATATGGATTTTTTTTATGTTGTGACGGATTACAAGATTAGTGCATAATATGTAAGAAAATTTTGTATTTTCAAGAATTTGGGTTGAATATGTAATAAATAAAGTAAAAAGGGTAAAATAAATTAAATATAATTTTTAAAAAAAAGTACCGACTTCAAAACAAATACAAAAAAATTTAAAATAACTTTTCTTTCGGAAGTCGGTGGCTTTGTTTTGTTGTGTCATTGAATGTTGCCACCGACTTCCGAAAGAAAAGTTATTTTAATTTTTTTGTATACTACAGATATATGTTTTAATTAATGTGGTAAATTAACTGTATGAAAAACACTACAGAGCCTTATTTCTTATTTTCATACAGTTAATTTACCACATTAATTAAAACTTATAAATATTTGACAGCTATTTGCGACGTTGCCAACTTTCTGGTATGCACCCTTAAGGCTTGTTCTATGCACAATCGACAAAATGCAATGACCCATTTTGACAATAAATCGTTTGAATCCGTCAAACTGACAAAGATCAAAGTCGTTACCATGGGTATACTATGTTTACGCGAATATGAACCTAATTCTATTTGAATGTCTGTAGGAAAATAAGCATATGGTGGGTCATAATTTCACTTTCTCGATTGTACGCATCAATTCAGTATCTATCTAAATACACTTCTGGACAAATCTATTGGCCCACCTTAGAGTTTAGGTTTCGATGGCCCCTACCGAAATATGATTGCTAGATTGAACAAAAACTGTTGATGCAGTTTTAAACCTGATACATTTTACCATCTTTTTCGATCGTATTGTTTTAAATTTGAATTCAGAATACCATACGACATGGAGCTACGCCTAACAAGTCGGATATTATGCGCCTTGTTAAAGGCAATTGATTTTTGAATAAAAAACATGTTTTATCAAATAAATGTTTAATTTAATAACGCGTGTTGCCTCCATGGGTATCTACCACAGCTCTCATACGATTAGGCATAGAGTATATCAACCGCTCTATGAAATTTTGAGGGATCATCTCCCATTCCTCTTCTATGGCAGTTTTCAACTCCTGCATCGTCTGGGCAACTGGCTGACGAGCCCTAACACGTCTTTTTAGCTCGTCTCACATGTGCTCAATGGGGTTCATGTCTGGGCTTCTGGCTGGCCAGTCCATAACTGTGATGTTCACATCCCGAAGATATTCCCTGTCGATGCCGGCCGCATGGGCTCTTGCATTATCATGCATAAAAAGGAAATTTGGACCCACATAGTCCGCGTATGGTATCACGTGAGGTTTTAAGCACTCACGAATATACCTTTCAGCATTTAATGTTGGCAGCTGTGGTCCTGTAACAACCTCAAGTTGAGTTTTGCCGCTCGCGGATATACCGCCCCAGACAGTCCATGAGCCACCGCCATAAGCAACCCTCTCTTCAAAGCAGCATTGTGCGAAACGCTCTCCCTTACGTCGGTAGACCTTCTTCCTTCCATCATTGCCATGTAACACAATTTTAGACTCATCAGAATAGAGTACACGGCTCCAATCTTGCTGTGTCCAATTTAAATGACTGCGTGCGAAATGAAGGCGCGCTGTTCGGTGGGCTCGCGTTAGTTTGGGCCCATTAGCTGGCTTGTGTGGTACCATATCGCGTTCTTTTAACCTTCTCCGAACAGTTTGAGCGCTCACAGATACTCCGTGGAAGTCGCGAAGTTGGTTTTGTATCTCAATGGAGGTAAGGTGACGATTTCTCAAGCTGGTCGTCACGATGAATCGATCCTGCTTTTCAGTTGTGACCCGAGATCGTGGCCTTCCTTGGCTACGAACAAAGCCGCCAGTCGCTAGGTAGCTCCGATAAACATTTCGGACCGCAGATCGACTTAAATTAAGTTGAGCACTCACGTTTCTTTGGCTGTGTCCGGCCTGAATAAGTGCCACAGCTTGGGCGGCGACTTCAGGTGATGTATCCATAGATTATTGATAGAACCTCACCTTAATGTTAAGAATAAGTAATGTTTGTTGCAAAACCAAAGATATTAATCACTTTTTCAAGAATGAAATCCAAGTAAACCAATAAAACCAAGTTTTCTTAGTATTCGATTGTTTGATATCAACAAACAGGTTCCAAATTGTCTTTTGTTTCTTTAAATTCTGTGTTCGAAATTCAAAAAAAGACTATTGAATGAAATTGTGAATGTGCCAGGTTCAAAACTGCATAAAAACTTTTTGCTCGACCTAATATAAAATTTTAGCTAGGACCAAACGAAACTAAAAATACAAGGTGGGCCAATAGATGTGTCCAGAAGTGTATATAAAACTCAAAGGTGACTGATATAGCGATCTATCAACGCACAGCCCAAACCACTGGACGGATCGTGCTGAAATTTGGCATGCAGGTAGATGTTATGACGTAGGCATCCGCTAAGAAAGGATTTTGATCAATTCTACCCCCAAGGGGATAAAATAGGGGATGAAAGTTTGTATGAAACTTTGTCAATTTTAAACCGATTGGACTGAGACTTTACATGCATAAAGTTACTATGACGTAGGCATCCCCTAAGAAAGGATTTTGATCAATTCCACCCCTAAGGGGATAAATAGGGGATGAAAGTTTGTATGAAATTTTGTCAATTTTCAACCGATCGGGCTGAGACTGCATGCATCTACTATGACGTGTGATGAAAGTTTGTATGAAACTTTGTCAATTTTAAACCGATTGGACTGAGACTTTACATGCATAAAGTTACTATGACGTAGGCATCCCCTAAAAAAGGAATTTGATAAATTCCACCCCTAAGGGGATAAAATAGGGGATGAAAGTTTGTATGAAACTTTGTCAATTTTAAACCGATCGGGCTGAGACTGCATACATAAAACTACTATGACGTAGGCATCCCCTAAGAAAGGAATATGATAAATTCCTCCCCTAAGGGGATAAATAGCGGATGAAAGTTTATATGAAACTTTGTCAATTTTAAACTGATCGGGTTGAGACTGCATTCATAAAGCTACTATGACGTAGGCACCCCTAAGAAAGGACTTTGATAAATTTCCACCCCTAAGGGGATAAATAGGGGATGAAAGATTGTATGAAACTTTATCAATTTTAAACCGATCGGGCTGAGACTTTGCATGCACAAAGCTACTAGGACGTAGGCAACCCCTAAGAAAGGATTTTGATAAATTCCACCCCTAAGGGGATAATATAGGGGATGAAAGTTTGTATTAATCTTCTTAGATGTTGGACGGATCGGGCTGAAATTTGGCATGCAGGTAGATGTTATGACGTAGGCATCCGCTAAGAAAGGATTTCGATCAATTCTACCCCCCAAGGGGATAAAATAGGGGATGAAAAATTGTATAAATCTTCTTAGTAAACTATATTTTTGTGAACCGATAATTTGATTGATCTTACTAAGAGAAACATTATTTTCTCCTTTTGTCCAGCTTCGATTCTACTCAATTTTTTTCGACTACGGATGCTGTACAACCACTTTTTCGAAATTTTAAGCACTGAAATCTATATCTAAGCGCTACACTCCGACTTTCACCACAAAAATAAAATGTACACAACTACACATGAACATAATATTAACCATGACCGGCACAATTTCATTCCTGCATAACACATCTTCAAGGGTAGCATTGCGTCTGGACTAAGCGATGACGTCGTTAGCCTGTTGGCTGGCTATTGTCACATTGTCTAGATATAGCTTTGCTGATATCAGTCTAATAATTGCATGATCTGTGCTGATTCCGATGTATTGTGTCCATGAGGGACTGAATAATCATTGACGGATTGTGGGATTTCGATCTTGATTGAGTTATTAGTACGCTGATTGATTGCCCGTATAATGAGCAATGTCCTTTATATTTGGTCTTTTTAATAAATTGTAGCATTATATTCATTTGTGATTTAAATACCTAAATCTTAGAACTTAATTTTGACAAAAACTATTATATTTTTTTTTTGAGGTGATTGATGTGAGTTTCTTTAGGTAGCTTTGATTATAATAATAATATGAAAATGTGAAATACTAGATGAGATTTACATCAAAGTTTGCTGGTTAGTTACTTAATTTTCGTAGGACAAAGTACTAATTTAATAAAGTAATAACACAACTTATTCATATTTTAGAGTGTCATCCCTCTAGATGATCCAGGCAGGACACCAGCCTACGTTCTAAAATATTAAAGTATACTCCTACGCTAAAACGTAACGAACTGTGATTAGGCCCGACTCTGACCTTTGTCTAAAGAACTTCACAACAACAATATCTCGGCGAAAACTTTGTAATAATGAACATTGTAAATAAATCTTATGGTGGCTGCCCGCGAAACGATACTAATCAAGACTAAAGAAAAGTACTTGGCGTTGGCAGAATGGCGCGGTGCCGCGCGCTGTTGCCGCGTGGGGGATCGGGAACGCGAGTTTTTTTTTTAAAGTGAGCGCACTTATTTTATTTAATCTATGGATTTCAAATGTAGTGCGAAAAGACGAAAATGTTTTGTCAATGGTAATAAAGTGATTACATTTTGTTAAACTTTGAGGTTTGATGAAATGCAATATTGTTTTTCCATAAACGATTGAAATGGCTGGAATACAGTAATGTTTTCTAAGGATTAGAAGTTTATACCTTAGGTACTTACAGCAATAAGGAAGTGAATCAAATTATGGAAAAGAAATTGTTCTGTTCAGCTACGAAAAAGTTATTTTCACAAAATAATATTTTATCACAATTATTCAGACTTTTACTTCGTAGACACTTCTTAATCTCAACAACTTTATAACTCCCGTCCCTAATGTTTAAAAGTACATTATCTCCTGACCCTGGATAAAATATAATCTTAGGAGGATCAATATTGACGATTAAACACACGATGCGGAATCATGGCCCCCATGCTTGTGTCAGTGAACTCGTTGCATCTATGCTCTATGGTGAACCACAGACAACATAAAGTTGTAGGGGACAATATCGAAGAGATATTTAGGAACGTTTTTGTAATGGGTTTCGGGTGCCCGTAGATCAGAAGCTGCTTTTAATCCGGTTGAAGTGAAGACATACAGTTATTTTATCTCAACGATAAACCTTTTATAAGATCACTGTTAAAGAACATTGCAAGAATAGTAGGAACTATGTATGTGATAATCGGAATTCCAGATAAAAAATTCACTTCCACTGATTTAATTGCTTGATAAATGATAAGAAAAGAAGCATCTTTCTTATTGATTGCTGTTAACAACATTTTTGACAGCTTATCTTATATACTTAGGTTGAACTGAACTGCAAAATTATTTATGACTGATCAAATTAACATTTTTAATCATTTAAACGTTTTTATCGATGTTGTAAAATTAATTTAAAATCCTTTCAACAAAATATTCTTTTAATGCGAAGGAATTGATTCGCCGTGTCTAAGTGTGTATTATTTAATTTGAAACAATATCCTTCACTTCAAGTTAAGCAATGTTGAATTAATTAATCTTTCTTATAATAACATTTTGAGTTAGAAACTTTGTAAAAGGAAGCGATTCCGTCTTGGAGAGTCAGTCCTACTAACCTTTTCTAAACGAATTGAAATTATATGAAAATAATGAGTCGTTTCTACCTTTCAAAGTTTGGGCTGTTTAAAAATGGAGGAAGGCAGAATTTCTGCGAAAATCAGGAAATATTTGGCAAAATTTAGAATTTACGTCCAAATAAATTCACAAATGGTAATGGTGATAGTACCCAATTCCCACTTACGGCCAAAAAAGCTATAATCCATCCCGTATGTCCACCCCTACTTATGGTTCTATGGGGGTATCGATTATTCCCCGCGCCCGCGCCCCCGCGCCGCACCGCCCCTCCCTTCCCCTCGCAGATCTCACCTACGACTACTCGCTTATTTTCAAACTTATTTTCACTTATTTCCACTTATTTTCAAACTTACTTACGTAAAAACTAGTGTTGAATTTTTTGTGGAGCAGAAACAGCTTTATAGTTTTTTATCTGTCTCGTCTCTATATTCTCTGTGACCAACTTATTAGATGATTGTTATCGCGGTAGTTCCTATTTAGGTTTTCATTAACTTTTGAATGCAGAATGCGGTAGGTATAGAGTAAAAAGTTGGACGAGTTAGATTAAGCGAAATGTAGAATAAAAGTATTGGACAGAATGTTATTTTTAGGGTTCCGTAGCCAAATGGCAAAAACGGAACCCTTATAGATTCGTCATGTCTGTCTGTCTGTCTGTCTGTCTGTCTGTCCGTGTATGTCACAGCCACTTTTTGTCCAAAGTATATGAGCTATCCTGTTGAAACTTGGTAAGTAGATGTATTATGTGAACCGCATTAGGATTTTCGCACAAAAATAAAAATAAAACAAATTTTGGGGGTGCCCCCTCCTATACTTGGAATTGAAATTCAAAATTTTTTTTTCACCAAACACGTGTGGGGTATCTATGGATAGGTCTTCAAAAATGATATTGAGGTTACTAATATCATTTTTTTCTAAACTGAACAGTTTGCGCGAGAGACACTTCCAAAGTGGTAAAAAGTTGGTCCCCCCCCCGTAACTTCTAAAATAAGAGAATGATAAAACTAAAAAAAATATATAATGTAGACCTCAACAAAAACTTCCAACGAAAATTGGTTTGGATGAGATACAGTTAGCAGTTTTTGAGATATAGTACATTTTAAAAAACCGCAAATATAACTTTGCCATTCATACAAACACTATGAAAAACAAAGTTATTTTTGTTGTTTGTGTATATTACTTACTAATCTCAATATAATTATATCCCTAATCTATGCTTGCTACTACGGAACCCTTCATGGGCGAGTCCAACTCGCACTTGGCCGGTTTTTTTTTTTTAATTGAACAGCTAGTTTTAGTTACCTAGTTCCTTTTCGTACATAAAGCCTATCTAATTGGATTTCTAAAGAAGTAGGGCGTCATAAATTCATTAAAATTTACTTTGTTGGCTCGATTCAGATGATTAAATTAAAAAGGTTTAACATTATTAATAAAATGTAAGCTTAAGTACAAAACAGAGCCCTCGAAATATTTATATTCGGGTCTTCTATGACACTCATAGATTAAAAAACAATTTGTATTCCTATTTTGAAATGGCCATAAATACAGGCGTGTCTATGACAAGGGTCGACACTCGTAGAGGCGTGCAGACAGAATGACATGCCACAGATAACATTTTTTTTTGTTTATTGTGTAACTTGCTGAAGAAGGAGCTTTATTTTATGAAATAGATATTATACTCGTATAGTATGTATTATGTAGTGTATGTAGTTCTAGTGTTATTGAACTGTAAGTACTTATTAAGAAAGATTTTTATAATACTCTAAGAATAGTGCAGTTTATTACTTTTCCTTTCGGTTTTACATTGTACCAACTAACAATAATAAATTATTCACTTTTAACTTTTTGGGCTATTTATCAAGTTGGGTTAGATAAGTACCTGCAAAAGTACGTTTATGGAGTTTGCTACTCAATCGAGCCCCATTTGCTTCAAGGTTTCAACCAACCTATTTTTTGTTGCTGGCCAGGGGGCGCGCATTTGAAAAAAAAAGCTGTTTATTATAAATTAGATTTCAACACGTTCCACAGATATTTTTTTCGGATATGCGTACCCACCATACATAGGTATAGACGCATGTGGATTCGATTTGTAGAAGTGGCTTTTGAAATATTACGTAAATAAAAAATGAAGTACCTAAGTAAAAAATTTTTACTGACAGTCTAGGTAACTATATTTTTCATGTTTTTTTGTGCAAGGTGGTTTTGAGAAGTTTAGAATTTTAGATCAATAAAATTACGCTTACGCTAGGCACGTTTTTCAATGAGGCATGGAATGACGTTTTGGAATGAACACTTATCTTTAATATTTTAAACCAATTGCAGAGAAAAATACTTACTATAGGTAGGTAGGTACTATAATAATTTATCCAGAAATGTACTTCTTTTTTTTTAAAAGAATAGTAAATCAAAAGCCATTTAAGCGATTGTTGAATCTAGAGTACATTTAAATAAGATTCAAAGCGTTGATTAAACATATCAATCACCTAAACCAATTAACTCCCGCCATACCTACTGTTATCGCGATATAATTAGACATCTCTCGCTATTGTCCTGTCTTAAGTTGTAATTATGAAATTATGTGGATGGCCCTAAACTTTGTAGCCCGCGCTCGGAGTGGACCATCAAGTCAACATTGCAACAAAGCGGACGCCATGAAATAATAAATTGTGGATGGAAATAAAATAAAATGGTTGATGAAATATTATATGTCCTAGGTTTACGATATGAGCTTGCACCTAAATTGCAAACCACGATCATTGTTACGTTTATTTGTTTTATCAAGTATTTAACTCAGATCATTTTCTAATATATTTTCTGACTATCTTTCTCAATAAATTGTTAAATAAAGTTTACTTTTCTTGACCCTAGTTTGCTATTTTTATTTTAAAGTAAGTCATTCGCACACGATCCCATTGTCATTTTGCTAAAAATAGTCTCATAATAAAATTGTTTTATTTTTACATTTGAACATTTTTTATTCATACCAGAATTCATTTATGTATTTTTTTTACATATTGTTTATTAACAAGCAATCTGTACTCTTAGCACGAGTTTTCACTCTTTTACTTTACAGCGTCTTTTCAGTACTTACAGCGTTTCTTGTATGAAAAAATGGTATATGAAAATATGGTATGGTTTGATATTAAAAATGGATAAAACAGGCAATATTTTGTTGAAATTATGCCTGTTTTACCCATTTTTAATATCAAATACACTTTAAAGTTAAGAAAGTGATGATACAAGAAGAAAGAAACATTTTTTTTAAATATCCAGTGGGCCAGGGCCAAATAAATTAGGGCTCAGTAAGTAGCAGATGACCCCACCTATCCACATTTTCGTATGCTCAACGTTGTGCAATTAAAGACCCTGTATAATAACAATAATAAACAACGTCAGCCAAAATAAAAGCTGTTGTGATTACGAGAGGAAAACGAAATAAGTATGTCAACTGTCGTGAATGCATAGCACGGGATATGCTAGGAGGGTTTAAAATTAAATCAATAACGTCGGTCCCACATTTTCACTGTTTTTCTGTGTATATTTTCACTGTTTCTCTTAAACTGTGATTAATATAATTATCATTATCGTACTTTACAGTAGTGATCATTACGATTTCGTATTATCTAAATAATAAAAGCTCATAAGACGAGTTGTTTGCGTTGCTAAGACCCAATTTCACCAAACTCTTTATAACCAGACATTAGCCAATGAGGTGTTAAAATTAACAGCGCTGTTATAATAATATGTGTCCCATGGTGACAATTTAACAGACCATTGCTAGATCAATCATTATTTGAATGAAACACGAAATCATTCATTCACAATATAAATCAACCAAAACAAAATGATGACAAACTCTACGATGCAATAGACAACTGGACTACTTTTCCGTTTGGCTGGTGTATATGTCAACAATACAGCAAATTAAAAAAATAAACTAAATTGAGTTTGAGGTTTTTTGTTCGGTTGTGTAAAGAGTTTGTATAATGGGTTAAAGTAATATTTGGTTAATAACAATTTTTTTTGGGTGGAAACTGGAATATCAACAAATGAGTCTTCCCTTCCTGAGTGGACCAAAAATTATGCTGTTCTTTCGGTTATTCTTTGCATCTCAGGGCCGCGGTATTGAGTCAAGACAGTTCCGCGATCCTGGCAAGCGTTTGGTTCTGCATGAATTCCGTCAGTTTACTCCTAGAAACGCGTGTGGAATACAACGTGCCTTCGACTTGGGCTACCCATTACAAGCAAACTCGCGCTAGAAATGGCCCATGATCCCCGACGCTCTGACATGGAGAAGGCGTGATGGAAGATTATCTCTCCCTCATCCATTCCACCTCCTCTTTCACTGGCTTTACTGCTTCGCAGAAAGCCGGAAGACCTTGTTTTAGACCATGTCATGGAGCGAAGGGAAATGGGAAACCAGCTTTCGTCTCCACCTTGTCTACAGTGGTGACACCCGAGTGTATTTTGCCGCCGACTTCAACACAGGAACCTCCCGAAACAACAACAAGTGGTTGAGGACATGCGTCAGGCGGAAAGTGAAGGCATCGTGATCTTCAAACCACTCCTGAACAATTCCCTGGGGTCCTGTCAATTGCGGCGAGTCTGATAACTAATTATGTAGTTTCACGCGTACTGGCCATCAGTAAAAACCTCCATAAAGTCTTAAAATAAAAAAACTATCTTGACGTACTAATCGTCTGTTACCAATTTAACGGACCCATGGAGCAGTCATTAAATTTAACAGCCGATCAAGGAAATTAAAGTGCCGTTTGCACGTGGTGGAACAATCATTAACCTAAACAGTCGGTTAATACATGTAACAGGGCATTATTCTAACAAACAGAGTATGGTGAAACTGGGTCTTAAGCTTACTAATAATAATTGTTAAAATCATTATATCTAATATCACAAAATAATTTCAACAAATAGGAATACATGTATAGGATTATAATCAATAGTTAACTATTGATAAAAAACTGGCCTTTAGTAGGTATATAAAATTAAGGTTGTTTATACACCGTGACTTTTTAGTCGTCTTACAACGGCAGCCCAGTTCATGTATCAAATGACTAGAACACGTTTATAATAAAAAAATAGGTATTTAAGAGATTTGAAAAAAATTTAAATAAAATTTTAATTCATTATTATGACGCAAGGAGTAGTTAAAAACACCCTTGTCTCATAGAAAATGGAGATGGAATGATCTGCCTGACTATTGCGCTGGGTAGGTATACTCTACAGCTTGATACGTAAACATTTTCATATTTCTAATATACCTATTAATTAATAAAAAAAAAATATTTTTTACGAGTAAAAAAAAGACTAATCTCGCCTAGATGTATTTTAGGTCGGGGACATTACGTGGACCACTTTTGTAAGACGACTAAAAAGTCACGGTGTATAGAAACATGTTGTTAGTGACTACTAAGTTAGAGGATGCTGCGACTCATATAAAGCCTCCTGCAGACACACGCGATTAATCGCGCTGCGACAACGAGCCAAGCTAATTTCCACTCTAAAAATACTGCGAATGGACTGCGACATGTCGCCCCGCGCGATTAATAGCGTCTGTCTGCAGGAGGCTTTAGGGGAACAGTGTATAAGACGGGGACGTTAGGTAATAATCGCGAGGTATAATGGGGACATACACTCTTTAGGCATACTTAACACAACACTAACGTATAGCAAGCGCCATCAGGACGACATTTGCAAGCCAGACGGAAATGGCGTCCTGTTGGCGCTTGTGCTACGTTAGTTTTGTGTTAAGTTTGCCTTAGGTGTGTGATTTCCCATCATACCTCGTATCCCTGTCTTATACACTGTTACCTGAAATTGATAGAAGGGTGGATAAAATATAGAGTTGCAAGTTTCTTTGTCTTCAACCGTTTCCTTCACCCAAAAATATCGTATTTTCCACATCATAATCGCACGAGTAACATTCCAATTCCACTAAACAGTTCGCGAGTACATACGAGCACATAACACCAACATCTGTGTGACAATCCGCGCTGTACATCCGTATGCAAAACGTGTTCGTATCAAAGGTATATTTTTATTGGATTCGGGTGTAATATAAAAACATCAAGGGCGAACTTAATAATGTTGAGGTTGAAAGTGTGGCATATTGTGTTGTTCTTACATACTTATGTAGGTATAATGTGGTGTACATACATGTTCGATATAATTTTTTGTTTTGCTTAGATTCATATGTAAGCCTACGTGTTTGCTTTCTTCATTTAGTTGGGATATCATGTTTTCCAACAGCTTGTTGTCAATCAGCTTAAAAGGAAAGATCATGTTAGAAGGTGTAGAACTGGAATATGTTGACAAGTATATATGTTTAGGAAAGCAAGTATCATTTTGTAAGACAAATAACGAAGATGAGGTCAACAGAAGAATCACATGCAGCTGGAACAAATACTGGGCGCACAAGGAAATACTGAAAGGTAACTACGACCTAGATATGAAAAAGACTGTAATGGACACTTGCATTCTGCCTTGCTTGACCTATGGTTCCCAAACTTGGACCTTTACAAACAAGATCATGAACAAAATAAATACTTGTCAGCGAGCAATGGAAAGAAGTTTGCTAAACATTAGAAAAATTCACAAAATAAGAAGTCAAGAAATAAGAAAAAAGACAAAACTCACAGATGCGCTACACAATGCACTAAAGCTGAAATGGAACTGGGCCGGACATGTAGCAAGATACACCGACCAGAGGTGGACTCTCAAGTGTACCAAATGGACCGGCCCACAAGGAAGGAGAAAAGTGGGTAGACCACATAAACGATGGGTGGATGACATAATATCGGTAGCGGGGAAAAACTGGACCAGGATAGCGCAGGACAGGAAAAAATGGAAGAAATTGGAGGAGGCCTATACCCTATCAAGGGGTTCCTATAACAATAAAAATCTAAAAATCTAGGTAATAATAAGTGTAAAACTAACATTAGTGTGACTTACTAACATAATAAAATAAGTATTGTTCAAATCTTTCTTTCTTTTTTGTAAGGCTTATGGGAAATAATAAAGGCTTTTTTTATTTTAATTTTATTTTTACATACATGTTCTTGTAGTAATATGGTGGCACGTTTGGCGCAGTGGTTAGGTGATTGACTACTGCGCTATGTGTCGCCGGTTCGATTGATTCGATTCACTGAACAAATATTTGTATGACCTACAACTATGTATGTATATTTTATGAACATTTTTCGCTTATTGAACAGTTACTTGGACGCTGTTTTTATCTACCGTTGCTACGGATTACAAAATTCTAGTGCACATATAAAAATATGTATTTAACAAGAATTTGGGTTGAATATTTGAACTAAAAAGGGTAAAACAAAAAACTATATAAAACATTTTTTTTTAAATTAGATCGGCGATATGTACAAACTTACAAATCAATTTTTTTCTTTATTAACTCTTTAGTACCCATTTGTTAAATAATTTTACATAAGTTTTGTTTAAAATCTTGCTGTGACCTTACATAATTATGCATGTAAGTATTAATATTTTGCCTTGAAATTTTAACTAATCAGTGTTCATGTAAGCTTTAAAATATTAATATAGATTACTAGTACCTAGGAATGTTTGCATATTTAGGTAATATGTACGTATGACGTAGTTACGAGGTACCTACCTACAGGGGTTTCACTAAGCTAAAACGTGACTCTTATGGCCAATTAAATAAGTACGTAGGCGTATGGAAATGCCTATATGTGTTGTTTATTCTAGACTTATACCTAAGTCTAATTTTAGTACCTATGTTAAAGTATTAAGCAAAGGTAAATTAGTGTCTACGTTGGTAGTACAGTAAATTATTTGTAGGGTTGTTAAACAGTTGGTGACGGTAAATTAATTTGTTGATTATTACTAGTGTTGATCAAGTGGTTGAAGTCTGACCATAATTGTTTAGATTAAAAAACAAGCAATATCAGACTGATTAGCTTTCTGCACAAAGTGTTTCCTCCAAGTACCTATGTTTTAATATAAACCTTGCGCTAATAAATAGTTACACTGAAATAAAGGCCGGTCTTAACGGATATACAAACTAAAGACCGATTGGAACAAAAATAAGGGGCAGTAGCCACGCTCTCTACTACGCAAAAGAAACGAAAGTTCTTTGTTCGAACTCCTCGATAAAACACGATAAAATACCATATCAAACACTTTCACTATGCACGAATTTAACACGAGTTAGATAGGTCTCCAATAAAAATGCTTTTCTCAAAATTGTTTTGTACTAATTACAAAAGTGTAAAGCCAGTTAACGACGCTCATCAAAACGCCACGTAAAGAGTACGGTTTATCAATTATGTACAAAAAATAATATCAACTATGAAAATTCTTATAATAAAGCGGAGCTGCGAGCTGCGGAGTGAACCAACGTATTTTATTTCGTGCGAAACGCTCGGAACTCGGGAGTACTCGTTTTCGCAAAATGTTCGACTTGTCAGCTTCTCGGTCGGACAACCAGTCTGCTTACCCTACGCTCCGCTAGTTCTACACTCTCCCAACTTATATCGACCTACCCCACCACTCTCAAGTTATATAAAATGCCACAAATCGGGGTAAAAGTAACAAAATTTGGAGCTCTGTTTAAACTGGACGTGGAAACAACCCACCGTAAGATTTTACGAAAATTAACTTTAAGGGCCACTTCAATCTAAAGCTTTAGAAGATTAGGGTTTTCACATAAGCGTATACATTAGGTGCCTTATGGTCATTTGTGGTTTCGCCAGTCTTTGTTAAAGTACTAGTACCTTTACCTACGGGTATTCAATCAAATGGAAAGCAATAGAGTTCATTTCAGCTTAATATGAAAACATGGTAGGTATAGGTACCTATTGTTGGCCGGATTTCGAAACCGTACGATTTTCAATTATTATTCCAATATGATTCCGACATTTTGTATCAAAGTGTTGTATTTCACGTTTCATTGGAGATGAGTATTTGTGTTGATAATGTTAATTTGATCGGTGCTAATTTTGTGAAGGCGACTGCTAATTATAAATACTTAACAGTTTAAAGCTGTTTTGGTATAATTTTGCAGTGAAAGCCGGCATCCCCTCGATTTTTTTGTAATCGTCTACGATGTCGGTGGAACACAATTCTTGTTATATCCTATTGTTGACTAGCGAACCTGTCAAAAATCTTTACCCAACCATGTCTAAGTTCGAATAAACGGACAAAGGAATTTGGAAACAGCTGTTTTCGCTTTACTTCCATATAGTCAAGTAAATAAAGCAAGTGAACTTGGGCACTCCTGGGAATTGAGACTTGATTATTTCTTTTTTATTTGCAGGCTGTCAATTTTATTCAGTTCAACATAGCGACCATAACCGCTACTCTTCACGAAACAATGAGCTTTAGAAAGACCATCTTTCAATAATTTTAATCAAATTTAAATATTACTAATTTTTAAAATACTAAAGTTTGTGAGGATGGATTTTTGATAGGTACTCTCTCACTTTAAAACTTATGAAACGGATACACACTCATAGTTCTGACTGTAATTATGTATAAATGATTCCGAGATAGATATAGTTTTTATTCCCTTAGCATGATTCCCTGAGATAAATAACAAACTCCATGTGGGCGAAGCCGAGGACACAATCTAGTTAAAATACATTCATAACGATCGCAAATAGTTTACTTCTACATAAAAAAGAATAATTGTAATTACTAATTGTTACAAATATCGTACTAAATTATTCTCGTAGAAATAATTTACTAATTGGTAATTATTACAGTAGAAATTATGACACCTTTAGCCCCTTCGAAAGTCACTTTGCCAAGGGGTACTAAAGGTTACAAAAAAAAACTAGCCAAGTGCGAGTCGATCTGTCCCATAAAGGGTTCCGTAGCACCAAGTACCATAATATAAAAGTTTTTGTAGTTGGTTGTAACTTAGAAAGGTAAATTGCGGTTTACGATTTTTATGACGCAATAAAAAAAAAAAACTAATTAAGTACTTGATCTCGTTCAAACCCAATTTTCGCTGGAAGTTTGCATGGTACGTAATGCGTACATCATTATTTTTTTTAAGTTTTATCGTTCTCTTATTTTAGAAGTTACAGGGGGGGGGACATTTTACCACTTTAAAAGTGTCTCTCGCGCAAACGTTCAGTTTAGAAAAAAGTGATATTAGTAACATCATTATCATTTTTAAAGACCTATCCATAATTATACCCCACACGTATGGGTTTGGTGAAAAAAAAATGTTTTGAGTTTCAATTCTAAGTATGGGGAACCCCCCAAAATTTGTTTTGTTTTTATTTTTGTGTGAAAATCCTAATGCGGTTCACATAATACATCTATTTACCAAGTTTCAACAGGATATATCATATACTTTCGAAAAAAAGTGGCTGTAACATCCGTACGGAGAGACAGACAGATAGACAGACAAACGTGACGAATCTTTAAGGTTTCCGTTTTTTGCCATTTGGCTACGGAACCCTAAAAAGGTACGTATAATTGTTTATCAACCCCGTATGCCATAAAAGTAGAAAGGGGAAGGGTTTGTACTAAACCGTACGTTTGACACAACTTGACTGTCATTACGGGTCGCAACTTCGACAACTTTCGTCCACCATTATTTTCACCCTACTAATCGATATATTGAAATGTAATTGTAGCTTTTAGGTGATTACTTTGAGTTACAACCTAACTAAAGGCCGATTTGGTGGCCCAGTGGTATCGGCCCCGGTTTACGAGTTGTAGGTCGTGGGTACGAACCCAGCCAGGCGCATTACTTTGTGTAATTTATTCATCACTACTGCTCTCAACCGTTTTAAAAGCAGCTGTGAAAGAATTTCTTTAAAAGCAAAAAAAGGGAAACGAAGGCAGTTTGAAGGAAAACATCGTGAGGAAACCGGCATGTCCTAGAACCAAAAATTCGAAGAATCCTCCAATCCGCACTAAGCCCGCGTGGTAGATTATGGCCCACTCCCTTTGACAGAGAGGAGGCCTGTGTGCCGTTGGAACATTTCATAATACATTCATAAGTAAATAAAAACCACATGAGAACACCTCCAGGCAAGTAGTCGTAAGTAATTAATTTGTTAGTTAAAATGACATTACGCAAATTGAACTTACATAGTTACCTAGTTACAGAAGTGTAAATAGTTCTAATATTAAAAATGTGAATGTGGGCTTGTTTTGTAAGTCACGGTTTTACGCCTAAGCCGCTAAAACCTCTTTTTTAAAACCTAAAATTAATAGATTTTAAAAAATCTAAAAACCCACGTTTTTAAATGTCCCAAAAATAAGAAAATAACCCTACGGGGCTGAGAGAGGGGCCACTCAAAACGTGGGGGCGTATATTATTTAAGGGATATATTTACATGACGTGTAATAGATCGTGGGTGTAACTTGCAAAGATACGCCCCCACGTTTTGAGTGGCCCCTCTCTCAGCCCCGTAGGGTTATTTTCTTATTTTTAGGACATTTAAAAACGTGGGTTTTTAGATTTTTTAAAATCTATTAATTATTTTATTATTTTTATTTTTGTTCATCGGGTTTGAAGCTACCCTGAAAATTTCAGCCTGCTAGCTTATCGGGAAGTACCTCAAAGCCTGTCCGCCATCTTGGACGTCCGCCATATTGGATTTAAGTCACATGACTATATTTTTCGTATTTCTGACAGCAAACCCTTTCATTTGATACCCATAACATGGGGATGGCTTTCAAACAGCCAGTCTGCCATCTTGGACGTCCGCCATATTGGATTTAAGTCACGTGACTATTTTTTTCGTACTCCTGACAGCAAACCCTTTCATTTGATATCCATATCTTAGGGGTGCATTTCAAATAGCCTGTCTGCCATCTTGGACGTCCGCCATATTGGATTTAAGTGACGTGACTATTTTTTTCATATTCCTGACAGCAAACCCTTTCATTTGGTACCCATATCATAGGAGTGGATTTCAAACAGCCAGTCTGCCATCTTGGGGAGGCCGCCATATTGGATTTGTTATGACGTTTCTTAGCTAATCATGCATTGTCATCAGAACTTAGAGCGTGTGCAAAATTTCAGCCTGCTAGCTTATCGGGAAGTGCCTGAAAATTGAGTTGCAAAAGTCAAACCGGAACGACAAACAAACAAACAAACAAACAAACAAGAAAAGTGAGTGTATAAAAACGTGGGAAGAAAAAGTGAGTGTATAAAAACGTGGGAAAAACAAGAAATTTTGGTCAAGGCGGAGGACTATGATGTGGCGAGGGCTGGGAGAGGCCTATGTCCAGCCGTGGACTGCCGTGTTACTGGATTGATGGTTTCGACCACTGGGCCACGACTAGTAAACACAATGTAATAACACATTGTGTTTGCTAATTTACTTCAATTGATACTGATGCATAATTTACCATATCAGATTATGCATCCATCCGTATGATACAATTTTTGTGCCTAAATTGCTCGATTTCCTTGTAGAATTTCGGACCCTCCAATTATACTAAAAACAATAAAGTCTATATTTCTTTATATTTTACCAAAAAATAAGGGTGAGTTAGAAGGCAGCTGTTTAATATCGAGTAGAACTGATCGGTAAAGGTCGAAACCAGAGTAATTTGGCGACCTTACACAAGTGATCGCTGCGAAAAAATGCGGGTTTTACTTTCAATTTCAACAGCATACCAACTTTTACCTTTAGGATTTTAATATAGTCTACTATGTTGTTTTTATTTTTACCTTGCTAAAGCACGTCAGTCATTTGTAGATCTTTGATAGCGTTACTGGTCTGAAACTTGAAAGTTTGACAATCAGTCTTGTTACCAGAAATGTTTTATGTGTTTATTGGTGTTTTAGTGAATAGATCTGGTCTGTGGACGCTGCGCAAGTAGAATAGTGAGATTTGAAGGGATATCGAGCTTTTAAACTGTGTTTGCAAGATAAGTTATTGTATTGATATGGCCCTAGGGTCAATCTTCAATATTTGAGACATCCGTTGATGATAATGACGCCCGATATTTTATTGACAAAAAACAAAAATATAAATTATTTTAATTACATCTAACTTAAATGAAATTAAAAGAATTTATATTTTTGTTTTTTGTCAGTGGATGGTTGCACTAGTAGTAAAAGATCGGGCGTCATTATCCTCAACGGATGTCTCAAATATTGAAGATTGACCCCCAACACTATACTACATTTTTTTGCGTTTTTCTTGGGTATAAGTTATCATATTATTATGTGTTTTCCTGCCTTGGGTGGTGCGGGTGGAACTGTCTATTTATTAATTAATAATATTGCTTGAGTAATAAAAAAAAAACATCCATTTGACGACTTTTAACTCTATTCATATAAGATTCTGCTAAGGTAGCCTTTTTTAGACTCTTTTATTTCAGCAGTCCGTATTTACTATTAAAAAAAAAAAAACTTAACCTATGTTGTCCCACTGCTGGGCGAAGGTCTCCCCCATAACCTTCCAATCTGTCCTGTGTGCGGCTTTCTCCGGCCAATTTACTAATAGTTTCCTTAAAATAAATTAATGTTTAGTTTGCAGAAGGGATCCTTATTTGAAACTTATCGATAACAGTCTTTCCAGGAATAATTTTCTACTTTTTCAGAGCAACTCATTATAACGTTAAATCGGACCTTTTATAAGATACTTACTATTTTACGTTTCGATGAATTATTGATTGTCATTAAAGGTTTCTTAAGAAATTAAATTACTATTATAAGAAGTTAGAGTTACATTCCGTAAATATTTTTTTTGTTTGCCTGGTCTGTCACGGCTCGATTCGCGGCGTGGTCCCGGATTCGATTCCCAGGCCGGACAGAGTGTCATTGGGTTTTTCAATTAAGAGGTTGTCTTATGTAGCCACGGAGTCTGGATTTGTGACCGAATGGCTTCGATCATTTATAACAACACACACACAGTTGTTATTAATGATCGAAGCCGAATGACAATAGGCTCGCCCCCTATTACATAGGACTTAAAAATAAGTAACTGGCTAAATGTTGACCTACTATTAAATTCGACTCTACCTAACCCTTCCAAGCCCCTAGCTCGACTTTTCACGTTTATGTGACGTAAAGTAAACGGGAACTTTGACGTCAATTTAGTGGAAACGATAGTTCCTCTTTAGAACATTAGAGGCGCTTTTTCAATTTATAACAAACGCAGTAAATACTTCAAATACGCTGTAAATAAAATACAGAAATTTTGTGATAAGGTCTCAGTTTCCCGAGATGATAGGCTCGTTTATTTGTAGGTACCTATTTTGTTTTTAGTCGGTATTATTTTCCATTAATCCCTGTAATAATATTGTAGCCACGAGGCGGTTACGAACAGTACTAAATAACTACTAAGCGTTTGATTTTCGAACACTCTCGATGTAGAAGAAATGGGGGGAAAGTGCGAGCGCTACTATGTAGCTACACGACTAGAATCGATTCAAAATCTTGTTTCCCACCGATGTCATTTCCAGTTACACGAAAATTAACTTTATGTTTTGTAGAATTAAGACGATTTCAGAATGATTAGTCCGTAAAGATAATTGAAGCTATAGCGCAAATTAGACTGAAAACATTTAGATATCGATAAAATTATATTACCCTTGTAATCCCTGAAAGATTAGGCAGTACTAGCTGTGTAGCTAATAGTAGTCTAGTAATACATTTATGTTATGAATATAGGATACGCCGAAAAGTGCTATCAATTGGAGTTTTTGAGAAAATTGACGAAATATTATAGCAGTTCATAGGAATTTAAATATAAAAGCTTCTTCTAACGCTTTCTGGCCTATACTATATCATTACATGGGAAATTGTGGATTCTATCCGAAATAAATGAATGTTAATAATATTGACATGTAAAAAAACGGCGGTTCTCACAGTTAGCGCTAACTTAGTAGGGCAGTGTATGAGTTATTTGTTTACATGTTTGGAAACTTAGTACCTAACATAGTTTACATAGTATCATGCTTAGTAGCGAGTTACAGATTGCAGGTTACGCTTGTATGGCACTGAAGTGTATGCTGCGTGAGGGAGGACGCTATCCTCTCCTTCACGCAGCCCGCCTCCTCCTTAGCGAGCATGACTGCTTCACAGAAGGAGGCGACCGCTTCCCACTCCGTTTCGCCCGCAGCATGGCCTCGACCAATGCCGGGAGGCAGGTTGCCCTAATCAAAATTGTTTTTTCCAACTCAATGAATAAATATTTTTTTTCTTAACTGAGACGTTAATTAGATTGTGTTTCAGTTATTTTTTTATACGTAATTTCATCTCGCTGCATCTACTGTAAATAATTATAAGTACAATTATTGACTATTAGTCTTCGATAGTTATGTACATAACTACATACTATGCGACCATGATATTATGTGTAAATACGTCAATTGACTTCTAACGGTCAACCATGTCACTTGGAAATTACGTTTATGAAAATTAATCAAATAAAATGCTAATATTTTTCAATAATTTATTTATAAGCTTGCATATGTTAAAAAAGCGTGCATGACGTCACATTATGGCGTCATCACAGCTTTACCATAGGTCGCATTATACATAGGTAATTAGGTACATACTTTTCGTTGCGCATCACATGAACGAAATCCCATTGAACAATAAGACCACAGACTACCATTAAGCAGGATATTCGGTTATAATAAAGTACGCAACCTTATGGGGCAACTGCACCTGTCCTCATATCTAGGGTGGCGGAGTTATTGTCCCATCTGGCTCGGGGGTGCCGGGGAATAACAAACACCATGAGGAGAGCCGCCATCCGCCATGGCCGGAGGTACCCATTGATATTAACGTATTTTTGTGGAAGGAATATTTGTTTTTGGATTCACCGGAAATTGTCTATGGTATCTTTTTCCTTTTTTGGCCGCCGTGGACTAGGACTGAGATAGAATGTGTCATACTATAGTTGTGGCTATATGAGCTAGCGGTCTATCAGCACAAAAATAACTGTTTATGACATGCTAGGCCTCAGTGGCGTAGGGTAAATATTCTTGAAAGTGAAGCCGGACCAAAACGTGAATTCCAGTAACTACAGCTTTGGCCTAATATTAGCCTTTTTAATTCAAATATTCAACCCAAATTCTTGTCAAATACCTACATATCTTTCTTACATATGAACTAGAATTTTATTATCCGTAGCACCGGTTATAACATCGCCCATGTACACAATAAGCTAAAAATGCTGATAAAATAAAAACTACTGAACCAAACTATAATTTTTTATGGGACCAAATGGCAGGCGTCTTCGCCATCAGACCCCTAATGACAGTTGCAACCCGTCTAGGTGGAAAGTTCTTATCAATACAAATTAATCAAGCTCAAACACAAGGTAGCTGCTGTGAATCGTTGAGGAGTTCCATCAGCTGTCTCTCGGCTCCATCATCAGATATTATACTCCAGACCTATATTAAATTGTGGTGCTTTGAAATACTTAATGAAAAAACTTACAAACACACTAGTCGCCCCTAAGATTTTTGAAAAGATCCACTCGATTTCTCTGGTCTTGCATCATCAAACTCTGATTCTCTTATCATGGGACCACATTTGGAATATCTTCTTAGTTCTTTCCAAGTTCCAACAAAAAAAAAAAGATCATCAAAATCGGTTCATTAACGACGATTCGACGAAGTTATATCGCGAACAAGGAACAAACAAACAAAAAAAAAAAAACAACATTGTAGTACAATGTTGTTTTTTTTGTCCGTGTGGTGTACAATGATTGTACACCGGACTAGGTGTACGAAATGGGTGTGGGTCACCTCTTTTTTTGTGCGGTTAACAAATTGGACGCTATTTTTGAACACTATTTTAAAATTCATGTTCACAAAACTTTATACTAATCGCCTACAGATCTTAACACCGCGATTCAGGATCGTGACGTAATTGCACAACGCCATCTAGTTTAAACTTCGAAACTAACATAACACCGTTTTACGGTGAACATTTACCAAAGAATACAATTGAACTGAACTAACCTTGTTATTACTGCACTCACTACGCAAAACTTATCAATTTCAACAATAATACCAAATCAAATGCAAATGTACAGATGAAAACAATAACATACAAAATTATAAATAAGCGCGAAAAAAACTAATGTGAATCTGTCATCCAAATAATACTATCTAAACGAATTACGAAGTCCAGTATCATTCCATCTCATTCTGGCGTACGCATTACGTATCTCTGTCCTTATCGTAAGCCGTAAAATCGCGGGTTATAACTTACTTAAACTAGTCGAGTTATGAGCTCACGGTCGCTAAAAGAAATGCAATGAATTAGATAGACTGAATTCCTGGTTCGCGTTGCGGCTTCCTTGCTGTTTTGCGCGAGTTGAAATTGCTCGGATAAAAATGGTAGGCGTTTATTTATTTCTTTGTTATTTTCATAAGCAATAATGTTATACCTGCAAAGTAACTTGAATAGGTAATTAATTTGTTTTAATGATAATTGAAAAGATTAGTATTTGCCAAATGGTCAAATTTCGGAAGGGAACTCGATAGGAATCGTTTTGTATTAGAGATTCGCTGCTGCTAGGCCTAACGGTGCGTTTACTTCCATTGTACAAATAACTTGTAACCAAGTTGCAAATTGTATATGCAACTTGAAAAAAAAAACCGGCCAAGTGCGAGTTGGATTCGCCCATGAAAGGTGCCATTTGGCTATGGAACCCTAAAAACCTGCACAAAAGCTACAAGTTGTAAATATGTGGTTTGAACCTGTAGATTTTGTTTGTTTTAACTGTCAGCCTACTCAATTGGAAACTATGCAAGTAAAAGTTTTCCAATTCAAACTTCTTGTATGCAAATGTGACGTCATACTTTTAAATGTAAATAATTATGTTTGCCTTTGATGGCTTAGTTTCAATCGGTTAACAGGAATGTGTCTGCACACTACACACAGTATCATTTCACTTGATTGTAACTTAACTGAAGCACAAAAGGACGATTCTAGGAAACATTTAAACCTGTTCAACATTAAGCTTTTGGTAAATTATGTCTACATAATATTAATACATTTTTGGAAAATGATTTGTTTGTTCGTGCATATGTAAAAAAATATCCTATGGTAAGCCGTCGTGTTGTTAGCTACTCACGCTATGAGAAAGCAAGACGCGCGAGGGAGAGGACAGCGTCCATCTCACGACCCAGCCGCAGCCATGAGAGACACCCACGGCACCGGACGTCGCGGAACGATCTCCGGCCACCGTAGGCGCGGGCATGCTGACCAAGAACCTGGCAGCAATACGAGGGGGCCAAATCCTGCCGGGGTCGCGATACTAACGAGCTACCGTGACCTCGGAAAGTAAAGGGCTATTGAAGGACACCGTGGATTTTACTCGGTACAAGTCTGACAGTCCCCTGCCCTACCCTGGGTGGGAGGACTCATTTAATGATTTTACCACGTTAACAACAACCACAAAAAAGGGTAAAATAACCTACAAAATAACTTTTCTTTCGGAAGTAGGTGGCTTTGTTTTTTTTTATTTCGTTGTCTTTTATGCCACCGACTTCCGAAAGAAAAGTTATTTTGTAGGTTATTTTACCCTTTTTTGTGGTTGTTTTTGAAGGCGGTTAAATTTTCATTCATTTCTTACATGTGCTCTAGAATTTGGTAATCCTTAGCACTGGTATTAACATCGCTCATGCACACAATAAGCTAATAAAATTCCCTATCAATAACTGCTGAACCGATTTTGATGAAACTTACAGTGTTCCCTAAAGTGAACTATTCCTCGTACAACAAAAAAAGAATTTTGAAAATCGGTCCACAATTGGCGGAGTAATCGCGTAACAAACACTCAAAAAAGTAAAAATCATCACATCATCCATCAATAAAAATGCTCACAAAATAAAAAGTACTGAACCAAATTGGATGAAATTTTTATGGGACCAGACTGCAAGTATACTGCATCGAACGAAAAAAGAATTACACTAATCGGGTCAGAAACCTCGGAGTAATCGGTGTACATACATAAAAAAAAAAAAACATACCGACCGAATTGAGACCCCCTCCTCCTTTTTTGAAGTCGGTTCGGAAAAAAAAGGTACACGCTATACAATCATATTAAGTCTCATTCAATTATTGAACTATAATAATATGCTATGTAGAATAAACTAATTCATTCATAAAAACTTTTAATTTGTTGTAAAATATTTTGACATCAAGCTCGATAGATGGCGTTGGCGGTCAGTTCGCGCCATTATTATATCTGATTTGGATTGTTGTAATTTTAAATAATCTAGTTTTGTTTTTTTTTTTAAACCTAGGGAACGATTGTTGTTGTATTATTTTCATCATTATTAGTTTTTACATACATAAATAATTTAATATTACCTTTCAGCACGATAATAAACGTGTTTTTTTAATGTTGTTGACCGAAAAACATAGATAACTTAAAAGTTACTTTATTCCTTTTTTCTTCATTCTTGTTATTAATTTCCGATCTTTCCTTTGTTACATACACAAGTTTTTCATTAACTGAATCCTCATCCTTCAAGAGAAACCTTAGTATTTATTTATTTATGTACTCCTGAAATTCTTACTCGTTTTGTTTCGAGAAATATCTTGTGAATTCAATGTAGGGTTGGCTACCCTACTGTATAATATAGCAAGGCCACCATAATAAGGCCAACGAAACTTGCCATTTTTCGAGCTTGTTTTGCCAAGGTGGTGTTGGTAAAAGCTAAGAAAAACCGAAATGCCTCTTACAATTTTCTCATTATAGGTAGGTAGGTACGTAAAAAGTTTTTTTATAAATGAAATAAAACCAGAATAGGCCTAAAATAGAATAATTTTTTCTCAAACTACTAACTAGGTATACGGTTGAGGCTATTGATCGAAAGTTGTAGGTGATCAAAGAAAATAAATTGAGTCAGAAAAACGTTGGCAACCCTAGTTCAGGGAAAAGTTTCTGTTACACGT
Organism: Agrotis exclamationis; assembly: GCA_950005045.1. Classification (NCBI taxonomy): domain Eukaryota; kingdom Metazoa; phylum Arthropoda; class Insecta; order Lepidoptera; family Noctuidae; genus Agrotis; species Agrotis exclamationis. The sequence continues at coordinate 15,695,124 of OX465432.1, forward strand.
GGATTTTGAAAATAGCAATTGATGGAATAGGAATTTATACTGTTGTCGACGTTTTCTGATTAGAGTATGTTCACAAATAAACATACATTGGCTGGCTGTTTATATTATGTTACTATTCAGTTTATAACAAAGATATAATATCATGAAGTTGAGGGTTTCCTTAATTTAATAATGAAAGTCAGTTAAAAAAAATGGTACCTCGATCATTATCTACACTAATGTTATGAACTGAAGGTTTTTTATCTGGTGGAACGCAACTTAGTATGTAATCTCGGGTTCATCAACATACTGTAAGAAAACTAGTATAATTCATACCAGTAGAATAACATAACGATACGTAAAAGTAAAATAAAACTTCTAGTAATCTTCAACTCAGTTGCTAAATGACAGTTATACTATAATAAAGAATAATTATATTCGTCAGCGAAATTCGAGAGTACTTACTTATACTTCTCATCGATTTGAGCTTTCCGTTGTTAACTAGGGAATATTAAAAATCTTTTGTAGTCGTTTTGACAGAATTGCCGAACAAAGTAAACTTGAAACAGATAATTATGATCACGTTTTCGATTAATAAAAGAAAACTATTAATTTTTTTTTTCGAAGAGTTCCATAATGCTATTTCCTATACCAAAAATCTTCGCACCACGTACTCTTAAACTAGGAGGTCAAAAATGCGTAAGTATTCTCAAAAACAAAACTTTCAAACCATATTTTTAACCTTGAAAAACCCAGACGCGCACCAAAGCGACAGTATTCCAAAGGTGCGCTTAAGTTAACACAAATATATCAAAACTATGGTAAAAAACAAAAAGCCTTAAAAAGTTCCCAGTATAAAGTGCCGGCGCAGCTGGCTTGTCGGCGTGCGCGCATGCCATTCACAATAGAGACAGGTACAGAAGATCCACTATTGTCTTGTTTCTAGTGCAGCTGTTGAACAAATTGGGATACTTTTTTCTTTAAGAACTTTTGGATTTAGCTTAATTTCTGTCCGACTTAGCACAATCCTTTTATTTGCTTTGTTTAAAAGTTGGAAGGTGTGTTTTGCATTGTCATAACTGTTAGGGATTATGCCAAGGTGGTCTTTCAAGTGATTTGTAAAAAGGCGGGAGTAACAGCTGGACAGGTCGATCTATTGAAATAAGGAAAGCGAGCCAAGGTCTGTCCTTAGATATGTGACGGTCAACTAGGCTGCTAGTTAGACCTTTCCTTGTCTTGCTCGATGTTTAGGTCAGAGAAAATTAATACTTCGTCAAATCTTCTTAGGTAAGGAATTAAATAATCCAAAGAAAGAACAAACAAGAAAATGTAATATGAGGTTATAGATAGATTTTTCTGTTTTTTTTTGTGTGTTTTTGTGCCAAATAAACCTATTTTCTTACTCTCCTTCACCACTTTGTAAAAATCTCTTCGCAATTCAATATACCGGACTTATTCACTCTTCTTTAACCTGCGCATTGTAATGTAACAGCTGGTACTTCTGTAATTGATTGTTCACGTTTTTTCTCCGGATCGCGGGGCGGGTTGAGTGACCGCCGTCGGATGCGCCGGCGACCCCGCTCGCGACCGATTTCCGCCCAATTCCGCAGTGTGTGTGCCCACCCTTAACGATCTGATATCACCACGTGCGACGTGTCACGTTTGACAGTTCGTCTATGACGCCATCTTGGATTTAGATTATTTTTGTTAAAAGATATAACATTAAATAGGTCTTAAATCACAAACTTGTCTTTAGCAAGCATGGTGATCAATGCTTTTAGCTAATGCCCTGCAGTGCGCTTGTAATAGGCTGAGTGTGATAAAAACAGGCCCATAATAAAGGGTTTGGACAGTACATTTTGCCAATTATGTCTAAGTCCCACGGTATAAGGACGAGCCTATTGTTAACAACCGGGCACAGCTGATCGCAACAAAGAAATTCCTATTTGAAAAACTAGATGACAAGGAATATTACCTGACGAGAGAATTGAACCGAGGATCTCAAGTCTTATCTTACTATCTTCTTCTATACTAAATGCGAAAGTTCGTGAGGATGGATTTATGGATGTTTTCCTTCACACAAAATTATTGAACGGATTTCCACATAGATAGGGTAAAACTAGGTAATACGCCCTAATTGACAAAACGCCCCGTCATTTGTCAGGATGACCGAGGCCGTGGGCCTTGTACGCCAACAGTGGCCACACGGGCATGTGGACGACAAGAAATAGGCGACTCGCTGTCCGATCATGGACCATGACCGGGTCGACGGCGCGTCCTGTTCCACGAGCGCCTCTAAGAGCTGTCAGTAATATGACGGGGCCCCCCTTAGAGGGCCAAAGCCTGCCGAGGTACCGACGTGTCCTCACGGCGGCGATAGGCGGAGACCTCTCGCGCCCGGCATTGGTCGAGGCCATGCTGCGGGGCGAGACGGAGTGGGAAGCGGTCGCCTCCTTCTGCGAAGCAGTCATTCTCGCGAAGGAGGAGGCGGGCCGCATGAGGGAGAGGATAATGTCCTCCCTCCGCCCCACCCGCGGTGGTGGACGCCGACGGCGACGGACGTCGCAAGACGACCTCCGGCCACCGTAGGTGCGGGCATGCGGGCGGCGAGTAAAGGGCAACCCGCTGCCCGACCATGGACCATGCCCGGGTCGACGTCGCGTTGTGTTCCACGCGCGCCGCAAAGAGCGTCAGCATAATGACGGGGCCCCCCTCTAGAGGGCCAAAGCCTGCCGGGGTCGCGGGACTTATCTCATTACCGTGACCCCGGAACATAAAGGGCTATTGAAGGACACCGTGGATTTTAGTCAGTACAAGTCTGACAGTCCCTCCCGCCCTGCCCGGGGTGGGAGGACTCATTTGATGATTTTACCATGTAAAAATAAAAAATAACAGTGGCCACACTAGCGTGTTGTTCCGAGCAGTAGAGAAGGGGTATTACCTACTTTTACCCAACTATTAGTTGCATAATATAATATAGGTACCTACTTTTTACCTCGGTATCAATGGGCAACGCCACGGGGATTAGCTGTAGTTCAACAATAAAGTTGCAGCCACCAAACCAAAGAGCCAGTCACTCTGATTATTTTAATCAACGTTTAATTTAGTTTTGTTTAAGATGTTTATCACGTGTTGTAAGTTATTAATTAAGTTAATTTAATAGAACACGAGTTGAGGTGTTGATTTATAAACGCGGGGTCATGCGTTCGAGTCTCTCATGTGGAACTATTTTGTGGTAAGCGCTCTTTCTTGTTTAGCATGAATGACTTCAATGTCCTGTTTCCATTTGTGGGTTTAGAGTAGAGCCTTATTGTTTTCAATCAACTTTTTGAGTATAATACACTACAGTCCTTACTATCTACAACTAATGTTATAAAACTACCTGTTCTCCGCGGTTTCATGATTTCATCCCTGCTTCTCAGCTCCTCAGGGTCACGCGACCAAACGCGGCTAAGCTAAGTTATGACGGGGCCCTCCTCTAGGGGGCCAAAGCCTGCCGGGTTCGCGAGACTAACGAATTACCGTGACCCCAGAACGTAAAGGGCTGTTGAAGGACACCGTGGATTTTAGTCAGTAATAGTCATTTGATGATTTAACCACGCTAAAAAAAGCTTAGGTAAGTTAACCAAACTAAAACACAATTCTCACGGAAACATTACCAATGGTCAATTTCGTAGTTAAAATGACGTAATCGTTCCCCAATGCGAGTCCACTTCCGTTTTGCTAGAAAGAGAGAGAAGATCTAACAATGACCGCGGTATCAAAATTCTTGCAAGGACTTGTATATGAGAGCGTTGACCCTTTTTTTCTGTACGAAAATAAAAATAACTAGGTAGGTAATAGGTGGGCTGGTAACCGAATCTTTTTTGTATTTTTACGTCCTTTTTCACATTGTCTTTATGAAACGGTACTATTCTGCTAGCGAAGTAAGTTCGGTCCATTTTTAAGTGGCACAGGTTTTATTTTTTTTTAATTTTTTTTCGTGGTTATTATCATCAAGTGATTTCTCCCATCCAGGGCAAGAGACTGTCAGACTTGTACTGACTAAAATCCACGGTGTCCTTAAATAGCCCTTTACGTTCCGGGGCCACGGTAACCTGATAAGACAGTACCGTGACCTCGGAAGTGGCACAGGTGACAGTTTACAGGAGGTAAAGTGTCTGATATGATAACCAGTGATGGTGACAAAATGTCATGACGACGTAACTTTGATAAAATCATAATGTAGTTGTAATGCCTGTTTTGGCTAACACTAAATGTCATTTAGGTAAGTACATAGTAACTTAAACATATCTGCATTAATTTTCTTGCCCAAATAAGTATCATTTCACTGAATTTTAACCCTCAGTTTCAAGTGCCTGTTGAAACTTCTTTATTTTAATTTTATTTAACAGGCCTTTGTTACCTACATTGTCGTTGCCTACACTCTACCGAATAGCTAAGCAAAAAACTTAAAAAAAAAATTAACCGCCTTCAAAAACAACCACAAAAAAGGGTAAAATAACCTACAAAATAATGGCATAAAAGACAACGAAATAAAAAAAACAAAGCCACCGACTTCCGAAAGAAAAGTTATTTTGTAGGTTATTTTACCCTTTTTTGTGGTTGTGTTTGAAGTCGGTTAAAAACTGCCCATGTCCTTTTTATTGTAATTTCAATATTTTATTTATTTTATTTTGATTGGGTACTTACCATACCTACTTTACATTTTCATGTGACGATAAAATATAAAAAAAAAATATGTAAAATATTTGATTTGATTATCCTACAGTACCAACGTTTTTATATAAGCACTCATTTCGTTAAAACGGGTATGAACCTCACGAAACGTACCTACCGCTTACATTTACATGAAACAATGACCCTTACCTACGCACCTGTACATACCTATCTACTGTAAAGTAAAGTAAAAAACGTGTAAAAGCTTACCCATAGCGAGTTACAAACAGCTTTACTTCCCGTTTGTAGAACACCTTTAACGAAAGGACAGAGAGACGTCCGGTTTTTAATTTATAGAAAAAAAAAACTTGCTTTTGCCTGTGACTTCACTCTTGTTAATTTAGAATTTGTATGATCTGCAAGTAGTTGTTCCGGGTTTGTGAGTTTCTATATTTCTAAACGCATCCACGATACAGAAAGAAATTCCTAGTGTGGGGCAACGTTTTTTAAAAATAAATAATAATCATACATGTGGCGCTATCTGTTTTTATTAGAATGGTATTGTTGTTTTTCTCATATAATTGGAGAATTATAGAAAGTGAAAGTTATAGCTAAATACTATAAACATAAAATTGAACAGCCAATGGGTAATTTTGGCAGGACACCACCTTTTTGGGCAGTTACATAAAAATAGTAATATAATATTCTTCAAAAAGCTTATTCTAGCTTATAAAATTCTGCAAAAGCACTTCATCCACTCTACTCGTTTAAACTAAGTTAAATAATCAAAATTCAAACAGTCTAGAATTTCTAGATTGTACAAATAAGAATGTCTGATATATTTAATGTCTGTCGGTTAAAAGCATTGACTAACATTCTTATATAAGAGATCACAGCTTTACATATTATAAAACAAAGATTCTTCAGGCTGTCTGTACGGGGTGCTAAGACAGGAAACCTCCACGTGCGCCCGTGGACTGGAGTTCCCTCTCGGATACGTCCGGGGGGAAGACCAGTTTTTCGGGCCGGTGCACCCTGGGATGCGGGCAAAAACTCTTCCTTAGGCACTGTGCCTAAGGGGTCTCTTTGTCCGTATGCCAATAGCCTGTCGGGTGGACGCTCCAACGCGTGTCCCTCTGAATAGCAGAGGGCACAGCGGCGGAGCGGGCTTGCGGACGGTGAGTAATGGGTATGCTCGCCGTCCGACCAAGGACCAAGCCCGGGTCGGTGGCGCGTCGTGTTTCACGCGTCACCGACGTGGCCCCTTATGGGGCCAAATGCCTGCCGGGGTCGCGGATTTTTCTTAATCCAGGATACCGTGGCCCCGGAACGTAAAGGGCATCCGAAGGAACACGGGTGGATTTTAGTCAGTAAGAGTCTGACAGTCCCTTCCGCCCCACCCAGGGCGGGAGGACTCATTGGATGATTTTGCCACCACAAAAAAAAAAAAAGTGTCTGTACGCGCATAGCTTCCGAATGCCTGCACCAAAATGAAACAATTCATTTTAATTAGGGTTCTTTTCGCTGTGGAATACTTTTCGAGTTGTAGTGGCCGATGCCGCTGGCACTAGCTAGTTAATAATAATCAAATGAAATAAAATCAACAAGATATATCAATACTAAATATTAAAAAATATTTATTATATTTTATTCTGCTACAACTAATTTTCAAGTGACAGATTGGAGGTCATTGACATTGTTTTCACCCACGTGTTCGCTAGAATAAAGTTTTCGGAAAATCCACCTACAGGGTAGTACGTTGAAAATTTAAACTCGTGCGAAGTAATGTCAAACCGCTAGTATTGATAATGTGTCCTTGAACATAAGTGAGTGTCTAACTACATCTAATACTCATATTTGATTCTCGTACATAATTTGTGTGTAAATAAAGCTCACAACTTTGGCTGGATACCAATATTATTTTGAAGAAAGCATTTATGTTTCCTTATATGAGTAAAAAATAGTGTACTTAGCAGAGTAAAAGCTTATTACATTTAAACAGACAAAACGTTGTAGAACATCTTCATACCTATATTTTGTTTCATGAAATATGTATAGTATTTGTGTATGTTGTTTGCTATGTACATAATATATTTACATACAGTATAAATATATGTACTTACATGCTTTTTTGGCTTTGATGTTATTTTACTTTTTTTTTTAATTGTTTAGTTTTAAGTTCTTTTGTTTGTTTCTTTTCGTGATACTGTGTGCACTTGTGGCATGTGCCAATAAACGTTTTTTCTTTCTTTCTTCTTTCTATTTTCTGTGTAATTTTATCCACAAAATGAATACTCCAATTCTGTGTGTAGTCCGAAAACGTTAGCTTTTTTTCTTTTTTTTTTCAAATTCGTATTAGGAGAATGACAGTAATAATATTCATCATTATTCTACCATTTTCTTTTAAAGTGGAAAACGATCAAATGAGTCTTCTCTTTGAGAGGAAAGGACTGTCAGACTTGAGGAACAAAAACCAACCTATTCCTTCAGTTGCTCTTTGCGTTTCAGGTCCGCGTTGCCCTTTTAAGACGGTCCTGAGATTCTGGCAGGTGTTGCCTTCAGTCAATTTGCTCATTGCTATGTGGCGCGTGTGAAACATGACACATCCTCAACTCGCACCTGGTTCTTTTTCGGACGGCGAGCTACCACCTATTACCCGCCGTCCGCATGCCCTTGATCCATTATTTTATCTTTATGAGCTTGTTGTCTCAGTAATAACCATATTGTCTTTATAAGGTCTGTTTCAGAACTGAATAATACACACAAGCACCTTCAATTAAAAGAATTGAGTAAAAGAGTACAAAATTATCTTAAATTAACCTTACACTAAAACTACTGAAAATCTAACGAATTATTATTTAAATAGCAACCTTACGCCACTAACAATAGAGTCCTATTTCTAATAGCTACAAGTTTCACTTCAAAACATAATATTTTATCGTTCATTAATCCTCATCGATTGCTAATTAGCGTCACTTATCATCAAAAACCCGCGTCTGGCCGCTCGTGAACGATAAGCCAGTTAATTCATCACTTTTCGGTATTTTCTGTTCCAATAACTGAAAATTAAACCTGTTACGAACCGTTTGTTATACAAAAGAACCCGTTTTATGTAGGTACCTAGCTGCTCGGCTCCTATTGGCCATAAGTACAGTGATTGAAATAGCCTATAGCCTTCCTCGATAAATGGACTATCTGACACAAAAAGTATAGTAGCTACTGGTCTAAACTGAAAAAAAGACTTTTCAATTTGAACCAGTAGTTCCTGAGATTATCGCGTTTTACCAAAAAAACTCTTTAGCATATCAGACGTAAGACGTCCACTGCTGAACATAGGCCTCCCCTTTAGACTTTCAATAGGACCGGTTGTAAGCGGCCTGCATCCAGCGCGATCCTGTGGCCTTCATAAGATCGTCTGCCCACCTTGTGGGTCGACAATGGTAACAAACTTTTCAGCTTTATAATGTTAGTATAGATTATCTATACTAGCTACAACATTATTTTTTGTTTATGCGAAACCTGATACACCGGTCTACTATTTTTGTGTAAAAAATCTATATACAAAATTTTAAAACCGTATCATAAAATATCAGAAAGTTATAAAATTGTATATTACCTGGTTGACCGTTCAAAAACATGCTCATTTCGCGGTACACCCGCGTAAACCGCGTCTCCGGTGTTATACACTCGTGATAATAGTTTACCAATAGGGTGATTGTATTGTAATTAACTGGTAATAAAATTAAATAAAAATATTTTTGAAAAAAAAAAAATAAGTATAAGAAAAATGATTGGAATCGAATCAGTTACTGATTCTGAACAAAAAATCTGTTGGTGAAAACAACGTTGTAAAAAAATAGATAGCAATTTTATCGATCTTTATCGCAATTTCCAATATCATCATTTGTGTTCGTTCAATGCCGTAACTAGACTTTTATGCGACTAGTGCGAGCTTCTTTAACTGCGCCCTGGTTTGGCCAATAGGCTAGTTGCTCAAAAAAATGTAATTAGTCCGTCTTTTAGATTATTCAAAAATAAGGGACACTTATTTTTTTCTTTGTAAATTAGACTAAAAATGACAAGGGCTATATCTTTGTTATTTTTTGTTCAATCGAAAAAAGAAAAAATACGTGTCCAATATTTTTTTATAATCTAAAATACGAACTAAATAGACTGTAATTATTTTGACCCTGGAAACTACCCTATTGTGGTGGTAGCGAGAGTAGTTCCAGTGTGGGAACAAGATGGCGTTAGACGACTTGTATAGTTCTGTTTCTTTCCCACAGTGGAATTACTATCGTTTTCAGACGTCATGGTAGGTCCCCTGTGCTAGGACACCGTTGGCACACCTCTATTTTCGACAATGAATGTGTCCAGTCTTTTCCTATGTTGGGATCGGCTTCCAGTCTTACTTACTGGTTGCACTGGAATACCAGTATTATACATACATGGATCTACTGCTTATCTGACCTTCTTATCCCAGATAATGGATGGGTAATAGAAAATATCTATTGCAATGCGCAGAAGTTTGGGAAACAGTATTAAACAACACTGGGAACAGTATTAAAAACCATGTAGATTGTAAACTTCCTTTATTGTAAGTTAAAACACTGAAATCTTAGTTCAAAACTATAGAGAAAAGTAAATAAAAGCGTAAATGAGCTTCTCCTATTATCCTCCCCAGATGTCACTAAACACAATAACAATAAAAATACTTCTAACAGCGCGTTATCCAACTATCTCTCATACAAAAACCATATCGCGAACAAAAGTGGTTTGAAAATCAACACGATACAAAGCAAAGCGAGTAGTAACGACCTATATACAAATACCGTAAGTCCATTTAAGGCGATCCGTTGCTATCTTCCCTTGTTGCAACTATTACTGGGTTTGTAAGCCAGGTAGTATTCAGGTTCAGTTTGAGAAAAGTAATGTATATAGCGCCAATGGGAGGTGACATTCTGATTTCGCATGCGCTACGGTCGTCTCGAGGGCATACGGTGATAGTGTGGCAAAACGACGTAAGTTTTGAAAACTTTTCATTCAAATCTAGTCTCTACTGTTCCAATCTTAGGTGTTATAAAGCCTTGTACAGCTGTGGTATATAAATCCTTTTCAAAAATAGGAGGGAGCACGTTCGACGCCGATCGGTCGCATTCGGGTGCCGTCGGCGCGCACGTGCACACGAAGGCAATGGGACACCATTCATGTAGGGCTGTCCCTGTATCTGCGATATCTTAGCAATGTTTTTACTCGTCGACACTCTCGTAAAGATTGTTTTACGACTTTTTAGCTACTATTTAGACATGAGAATAATTGGGAATGCTTTTAATGTACTTGTTTTGGTTGTTCATTGATTTTTAGGAAGTTAGATAAATGGAGAGATATTTAAGTTACCAAAAACAACAATATTCCTCAATAAATTTTAATACTTAGCTTATTATCTTTCTAATTATGTACCTAATCTTTTATTAATGTTTACATTATGAAGCAATAGCAGGTACTCAGGTGTTGTTATTATGCGGAACGAGTAACCCTAGTAAATAATGCCACAGAAATGTGTGGCACAACCATATTTATAACGCCTCCGCCACAGTTTTTGTAACCGAGTAAATCGACTGAATCCATCCATATGTGCGCCGAGTCGGTGACGCGTAGTTTACTCGACCAAGTTTAAAAGTTCATTAACGTTCAGTATCCAATGTCGGCCAATATAATTTAATTTTCCGGCCAATCCGCGTATACATTTACATATTATTGTTTGATTACTCTAAGACAATGTTTGGCCAACCTTTGTTCCAACAATATCTGATGAACACAAGGAGATTTAGCACATTCGGGCCAACAGTTGTGGACTTGTGGTTAGGTGATGATTTCATTTGTTATTTTGTGAAAGGCGTTCCGTGCGTTATTATATTCGTAAGGCCTTGGTTGTTCGTGGGTAGCCAGAGCCACTTCATTCAAGATGTCGAATCTTTCTTTTAAATAGATAAACAATTTTGTCGTGCGGAGTTTGTGTTTTCTTTTGTTTTTAGTTAGTTTTTACGATGCGCCCACTCAGTTGTACAGGAATACGGAAATGTGGGGTTTTGCTCTAGTAGCTAAGAATAAGTTGTGCTATAATTGAGGGCCATTTGTTGTGAGGCTGAATCAACTTCTGGGTCAAGGCTTCTGAAGGGAGGTCGTTTACGACTCTATTTTTTATCGTCTTCAATATTGCAGAAGATTATGAACTGAGCTATTGAACTAAACTTAAAACAGTACTAAATCGTGATATTGCCAATAATAGATTTAATGGCAAAGCGATAGATTGTTTGAAAGCTAATAAAATTAACGAAGATATAATCCGCCTTCCCTTCGCTACCAGAGAGATTATTGATCAAAAGATTACAGAAGTGAACATAGACAAGGAGAGTTTACAACTGTCCCCTGCTTTATGGTGATGACTGAAACCGTAGATTAATTAAACAGACAATTACAGTGGAATAGACAAAAGACTTTAATTATGTTCAATTTAGATAAACTACCTAGCAGATTAAAACATTTGTAGGAATATATGGTATCCTTGATTTGAATGCTAACCTTTGTAACAAACGGAAGCTGTAATAAAAAAAAACTGACTTAGCATGTTTATTTAAATTATTTTTTAAATATAGGTACCTACATTTTTTTTGTATCGTGGTGAAATCATCAAATGAGTCCTCCCACCCCGGGCAGGGCGGGAGGGACTGTCAGACTTGTACTGACTAAAATCCACGGTGTCCTTCGATAGCCCTTTATGTTCCGGGGTCACGGTAATGAGATAAGTCCCGCGACCCCGGCAGGCTTTGGCCCTCTAGAGGGGGGCCCCGTCATTATGCTGACGCTCTTTGAGGCGCGTGTCGAACACAACGCGCCGTCGACCCGGGCATGGTCCATGGTCGGGCAGCGAGTTGCCCTTTACTCGCCGTCCGCAAAATATAGGTACTTACGATATTAAAAATGATGTAATTAAAGAAACTGTAATACAAAATTTATTCATACTTACTTGTAAATAAAATAATGTAAAATCTTAATAAATAAACAGATTCAACAAAAAAAATAATAATAAGCCAAGCAAAAAATAATGCATTTACACAATAATTACTTGTAAATATTTTTTAAATAATTATAATTGTTATCAAAGTTGAACCATAAATTCAAATCCTTTGTCTTGCCAGACGAGACGGTATGACTAATGGTTACGATGATATTATTATAATCATTCGCACTAAACAGATAAGTGTCATTGTCGGTAGCACGTAAAAACCAACTCACGAAATTTTTACCTCTGTTTACTACCTACTCTGTGGTTTTCGTTGAATTAGATTGAAGTTCCCTGAAGGACGGGGAAAGGGGGCTTTGCGTCGTAGAGATTTCAGTTCTATACATATTTATATTTGGTTTATTTTTCAGTAATGGGACTTACATCATTATCTGCCTTTTCCCAACTAGGTACATATATTGGGGTCAGCTTCCAGTCGAAACAGATGCAGCGGAATATCAGTATTTTACATGGAGCGACTGCCTATTGGACCTCCACAACCCAGTAACTGGGTAATACGATACCCCATGGTAAGACTGATTATCAGACTTTTAAGAGCTTCTAACTAATAGTAGCGACTGTCAAAGATCTACAAATGACAGCCAGGACCAACGGCTTTACGTGCATTCCGAGGCACGGAGAAAACTCGATGGTCACCCATCCACAGACCAACCTGGGCAAGCGCGGCTTAATCCGGAAGATCGGCCTGTGCAGCTGTAATTATTTAGCCAATGCCTTACATAATTATGTCCAGTGTATAATATTTTATTATTATTATCAGCCTATTGCCGTCCACTGCTGAACGTAAGCCTCCCCCAAAAAGCGCCAACCATCCCGGTCCTGGGCAGTCCGCATCCATCCACTGCCACCTTCCTTAAATCATCGTCCCATCTTGCAGCAGGGCGTCCTACACTACGTTTGCCCGTTCGCGGTCTCCACTCTAGCACATGTTTGCTCCGTCTGTCCGTCTACAGACGTGGCCGGTATATTAAAAAATAATTTCATCGTTTCAACAGTTTATGAGAAAGGGGGGGGGGGAGACGCTGGCAAAACCAGCTAAAAGTATTTTTTACTTTGACAAGATTTACTATCAAAAGAATCTTAGTTACCATCTTATTAAGAGTAAAACATGGTGAGAAAGTTCGTACTTCCTAGGTCTGAACTTAGGTAGTCTTAAACACCTATGTGGATAACGGGAAGCTCTCCGAAAGATCTGAAGCGCCGCAGCGGGAGGTTAATGCCCTGAAATGGAATAATTTAAGTGAACAATGTTGGTATAAACCTGTACTGCCTAAGATCATGATCTGAGTTATATTTTATTTATTTTAACTAAGCCGTTTTATTTTGTACTTGTATTTATTTTATTCTGTATATGAATTATTTCAAATTGTAGGTACATTATATAATTAATAGATTTAAAAAATCTAAAAACCCACGTTTTTAAATGCCCTAAAAATAAGAAAAAAACCCTACGGGCTGAGAGAGGGGCCACTCAAAACGTGGGGGCGTATCTTAGCAAGTTACAACAGTTGGAAACGTGGGAAATAATAAAACTAGTGGCCCGTCCCAGCTTCGCACGGGTATATTAAGAACCGCTCGTCCGATTTTATGCAAACTTCACAAAATTAAAGCATCTTCTAAATAGTTCGATTAAAGCCTAGGTGAGCCCGATCTTGAGTTATAACTCAAGAACGGGCTCACCTATCCAAACTAATCATTACAACGAAAAGTGGCATTGATTTTTATATAAGTATTAGATATGAGATTAGATATTAGAATTAGATTAACCGACTTCAAAAAGGAAGAGGTTCTCAAATCGATCGGATTTTTTTATTTTATGTGTGTACACCGAATACCTACACCAAGGTTTTTGGTCCGACTTGTACGACTCTTTTTTGTTCGATGCAATATTGTACTTGTCATATTTTAGTCCCATAAAAAAATCATTCCGTTTGGTTCAGTCGTTTTATATTTTATGAGCAGTTTTCGTTTGTTGTTTATTAATTTCGTATTATAATCACTAAGCTCGTATAGTTCTCATTTGAAAACCGCTGTTACAAATACAAACATTTAGTCTAAGTACCTACATCTAAAATAGCTGAAAAAAATATAGAATCAGGAAAAAATACGGGAAAAAGGGAGGCCTACACCTCTGCAATAATTTTTGGTTATTTGGAATCACGGTGTATTAATTTTCATTGACAATAAAGTAAATTGTTTCTATTTCACGATCTCCGGCCACCGTAGGCACGAGGGGCGAGTAATGGGCAACTCGCCGCTCGACCATGGACCATGCCCGGGTCGACGGCGCGTTGTGTTCCACGCGCGCCTCAAAGAGCGTCATCAAGATGACGGGCCCCCCCTCTAAAGGGCCAAAGCCTGCCGGGGTCGCGGGACTTATACCATTACCGTGACCCTGGAACGTAAAGGGCTAATGAAGGACACCGTGGATTTTAGTCAGTACAAGTCTGATAGTCCCTCCCACCCTGCTCTGGGTGGGAGGACTCATTTGATGATATTACCACGCTAAAAAAAAAGAAAAATTTAGTTTATCTAAGTAGTATTAAATTATATTAAAGAAAATGCGGTGTCAACATTCAGATTCAACCCTTTATTTCTAGTTCTACCAAAATCCCTTAATTTTAAACCTGTAATCAACATAATCGTATCATACAGTTTACCTACACGGTCTACTAACATTAATATTCGGTGCAAAAGATAAATTTGTTCAGTTTCGATATTATTTATTTAGGCTGAGTCCGTGAGGCGGTCTTTACGGATTGACTCCGTTCAGACCGAGAGAGGTCGCTTAATAATTTAACGCTCCTGTGTGTTATGCATCTTATAATGAGTTTATTTCATTGTAAATTACTTATGGATTAAATAAACAATGGGCCAGTAGTAAAAGGAGTACGCAATGTAAAAATAGGCTAAAATAAATTAAGTTACAGGTTTCCTTGATTTCTGCCAACCTGTGAAGGGAAAAAGCGTATGTATAGTATGTAAACGATGATAGATATAAACACATTATGTCTCTCATGTTTTATGCGACGTTAACCAAAGGAGTACGCCGTACGGTGAAATAAATAGCAGCAGTCTCTTTTTATGCCTACTTCTATAAGAAAAGCTGTAAAATAATCATTAATTGTAAATTAAATATGTATTAAAATCATCTAAAAACATCATAAAAACAAAACAAATCAACTGTTTGTTGCCGAAACCACCGAAACTCAGTGAATAATTTTAGTTCGTGTCGCGACACATAGATGGCGTTAGTGTCACTACATTATTAAAATCTAGCAACGAGTTTGTATGCATGGCGTTTACTCTATTGCTTCCCTGTTTGACAGTACTCTATGGCGAATAGTGGACTGCGAAAAAGGCGAACTAGGGTATTATTATTAACTTGCAATACAGGTATAGCTTTTATTTCAAAGTCAAATATTTAAATATGTAGATTTATGAAAAGGTCATAAGTCCAATGACATTTTCAATGTCTAGGTCAACCGACCTTGGTATTTGGCTAAATCGGGTATCTTATGTTCCAAATATTTGTCTATGTTTCATGGCTTGTACTTGCTATAGTGCAATGACCTAACTTCTTCTTCTTCTTCTTTGTCTTTGTCCAGTGCCAATGCGGAGCAGTAACGTTCAGTGTTTTTTTTTCTACTTACAATTTATCTCTTTTTAATTATTAATTACTTAGCAGTATTGTGCCCATCAGAGTACAAGAAAATCATAATCGATATTTTTGTAAACTATTTTACAAAAATTTCGATAATGATTTTGACGGGCCTCTTAGCTTTGTCAGACTACCCGGTATCATAAAAGAGTCGTAGGTATTAATTGATTCTATCTCTTTCAATTATGAAAAAAAATGTTACCTAACACCTTCATACTTAATTAGTTCCACGAACTTAATAAATAACAGTGGAGTTCAAGACCTTCATGTTATACAAACACACTTACATAAACTCACACCTTTTCCCAATGAGTGTAGGCAGCAACTACAGAACGTCACCTAAAACTTAAGGGCGCATAACCAGAAAGTTGGCAACGTCGCAAATAGCTGTCAAATATTTACAAGTTTTAATGCATTTGGTAAATTTACTGTATGAAAATAAGAAATATGGCTCTGTAGTGCACTCAAAATTGATTAGGGGATGCAATAATTAATATCGTAACACCGAATATTATATAGTTTTAGATGTAAAAAAAGTATTTGGAAACTTTCCAAATGCTTTTTTTACACCTGAAACGGTTACAACATCAAATTCAGTGTATTAATTGCATTTCTATATCAATGTTCTAGTGCACTACAGAGCGATATTTCTTATTTCCATACAGTAACATTGCTGAATTAATTAATACTTGTTAATATTTGACAACTATTTGCGACGTTGCCAACTTTCAGAATAA
This sequence comes from Agrotis exclamationis, assembly GCA_950005045.1. Lineage (NCBI taxonomy): Eukaryota > Metazoa > Arthropoda > Insecta > Lepidoptera > Noctuidae > Agrotis > Agrotis exclamationis. The sequence goes on from OX465432.1 coordinate 15,711,244, forward strand.
GCGCTCTTAAGTAGGTACACACTCCTTGTATCCTTACAAAATTATAAAAAGATTAGAACTAGGTTCAATATTCGACTTAAAAATCTCTAGTTAAAACTTGTAAATCTGTTGTCATAACAGTGAATCCTTGCATTGTATCAGCGTCATCAGAGCGACCGTCAATTTGGCCGGGTGGCATCAAAGCGTTCTCGTCGGCCCTTCAACGAAAACAATATTTAGGTGAGCGGGGCTTCGTAGAGCGGGGACGCGGGGAGGGGGCGGGCAAGGTGGAATAAACAGGCAGAAGGTTCACTTCGTCACAGACTGCGTCACTTATCTACGTCGTTCTTTTTCGTCTCATAAATAATCATTATGTTAAACATGAGATCCTTAAATTTCAATATTTATTGATTTTAAATTTTAATACAGTGGTTACCTAAATATTTATTGCCTTATTTCAAGAAAACAAAATGGAACCTCTACACACATCTCTCAATTGTATGTAATTGCATTTTATTATCAAGTTAAACTGATGAGCAAAATTAAGTCATTTGATTTGATGATTTAAGTTCGAAAGGGCTACGAAGTACTCGTACTTTAACGAACATTAGCATTAAATAATTAGGGACACGGGGCCGTCTGTATAGGTAACCGAGATTCTGAAATATAAAGGACAAATAAAGGAGCAGGGTAGATTTTTGTCATTAAAAGTCTGATAGGCCTTCGAGGACTCATCAAGATTTTACAAACTAAAAAAAAAGGATAGAATCATCAATTCTTCACACTGCTCCATTCAATTTTCATCTTTAATCTGATATACCTAACCTTCTGGCTCCTTCGCGTCATGACGAGCGAGATGACGCCGCGGTGACGGCGCGGCGCTCCGTAAGCACACACATACGGTAACGATACGCTGCCGATAAGTGAACATAATTTCCGTACTGATCCGATATTTATTATATTTTATACTGTTTGACAATGATAGAGTAAAATATTTTAGTATTTAACTGTTTTATAAAGTTACTTGCAGATTTTTCTGTGGATTATAACATTTAAAATTTCTATGGTACATTTGAATCACGAAATCACAAAAACTACAAGTGCTATGAGTTTCAAATATTGCATGGGGTTTCTTTTTAGGACGTAGGTGTTCATTAGGATGGGTTTTTGTGAAACTTCTATACGCATTAACGCTTTTGTAAAAGGAAAACAATCAATTGCGAGCAGGATTTTAACCTGCGTCCTCCTGACTCAGAACCAACACCAGAAGCTCTAAACCAACCAAGCTATCGCAGTCATGCTCGCAGGGTCAAATTCTTCATTTCATTTTTACTGGTAATGATGTGCGACTGGGCACTGTCTCTGAAAACGCATGGTTTAGGTTAGTTTGGGAATCCGTCTCATTTATTCGTAACTTTAGAATAATGCATTTAAATTAGTCAAGTTAATTTTAAAATTGATTTAATGTAATCAATTTTAAAATTAACTTGACTAATTTATTTAGCCGATTCACTCGTGACTTGAAGACCCCAAGGTTGACGCTATAAGGAAACACATACCCGGCTGTATTCAGCTAGCATTAGGATATTTTTACTATTTTAGGATACGAAAATGATGATTCTTGGAGTTAATACCTTGCACTTAAATACTACTATGCTATCGCCATTCATGTTTGGTAGGAATACAAACAATCGTTCACAAGCGACAGTAGTAAACCCCCGCGAGAATGGGGGTTCGTTGAACCATGCACAGAGTAAACGCCGAGACTACGTCCCGTTTTCCCAATGTTGGTTAGTCGCAAATTGGAATTAATTTAGCTGAAAAATGTATAGAATCTTTGAGTCTTAACAAATACTTTTTTTAATACTTTAAATTACTTTTTACTGAATATTTTGAATTAAAGTGATCGTATGATAGGTGCTGCTACGCTAAGGCGGCTACGCGATGCGTAGCGGATGCTACGCTAGCGCGCCGCGGCTACGCGACGTGTAGTGGATGCTACACTACCGCGGCTACGGCACGTGTGTGTAGGCTATGCTACACTACCGCGGCTAGACGGCGACGGGTAGGTAATGCTACTGCTGCTACGCGACATATAGACGCTGCTACGCTGCTGAGGCTACGAGCCGCGGTTACGCTACTTGTAGCTGCTGCTACGCCGATTTGACTACAAGAAGCGGCTACGCAGCGTGTAGACACTGCTACACAACGGATATGGAACATAGTACTCTACGCTTACTTAACGCTCTGTGAAAAGACAAAGATGAATGAATACTATTTTGGGTTCTTCTCAAGTTAACTCTCCTATGTTAAAATTCAATACAATTTGATAGCCAAGTCTAATAAGAAATTACTTGTCAAGAAAGACAGTTACTTTAATCTGAAATCTTGCTTTTGACATTAAATAAACAAAGCAATAAATTCTCCTCAATAGCTAAAACAATGATCTATTCCCATCCAATACCAAGAGCTAATACCATTTGGTATTGTAGTTTATTTCCGAATTTGTTTTCTATTCCCAACGAGTAAGTACCACATTTCAAAACCAATACCAAAACAAGTTTGAAGAAATTAGGTACAGTCAGTTTTAGAAAAATTAAAATGCTTTGAGTGATTTTAATTAAGGTGTAAAAATTACCTACTACAGTTTCAAAGAACACCGACGACATCTTAAAAAGCCCGCTATACCATTTATGTCCAAACCTACCAAGGTAGCTCGACGGAACCCCGCTTCGCCGGGCTCCTATTTCTGTTTGCAAGGTTTAAAGTAACCTTACACGAAGGGGACGGCGGGGTCTTTCAAACCCCGCCATCCCCTTCGAACCTAACCTGTCCGAGTAGGGGTGCCCCAAGTCCCGAGCTCGCTTCGCTCGCTCTTGCATCGATAGTATGTAATTTGTGTAGTTGAGTATACAAAAAGTCACGTTTTGGTATTCGTTAGTAATAAATATTTTATTTAAAAAAATGTGGTAAGTACTCGTTGAGAATAGAAAATACATTCGAAAATAAACTAATACCAAATGGTATTAGCTCTTGGTATTGGATGGGAATACACCAAGACAATAATAGTAGATTACGCAACAAGGGAGTGAAGCATTGCCTTACGTCACGGGCGTATTGAATCCCGAAGCGACACTAAGGATTCTGGGGGTGAACCTCCGTAGCGCAGCGAGGGATTCAAGTTAGCCCAAGACAAGGCAGCTTTACTCCCGAGGAGCGTACTCTGCTTTTCACACCTACTGCAAGGAAATAAATTCGACTTTTGAAATTTGATGTGGTACGGGTACGACAACCTTCGAACGTGAAGTTGGCACCACTGCAAGCGAGCAGCTGTTGCAGTCACCGGCCGCCATTACTGCTACAACTCCTTGGTGAAAGTTTTCATACTGTTTTATTTGAGGTTCCAAATTCAAATCACATTATTCCCACAGGAATAATGAAATTCAGTACAATATTATTGCCCGGCTCGAATGGGGGGCAGCAATGCCTTGCTTTATTCTTTGTTTGCATGACATATAATTTGACATTTACGAGCAAGTGGTGTGAATAGTTATTTATGATACTAGTGCGGTAAGTTGGTTTTTACAAACAAGTAGACGAATGTAAGCCCGAGACAAAGCCGAGGGCTTACCATAGTCACGAGTTTGTAAATACCAATTTCTGCACGTGTGTCATACAATGATTTTCAACACATTTGCGAGAAAACAGTGCAATAAGTAATTAAACAAACTTTATTTAACAGTGGGAATGTCGCGTATGAAAATGGCGCGAATTTGCAAATGGCGCCTCATGCACGTGGTGAAAATTAGAACTACATCTTTCGTCTCATTTACTCTTTAGTATTAAAGTGAGACAACGTATTGAGCAAAAGCGCTTTCAAGGAGGTTCGATCAGTCAGGCTGTTTATTCTCATAATGTGAAACTCTTTGGTGGAATTCTTATATTTTTTTTATGGAAATTAAAAAAAAAACCGTAAAGAAAACGCACGGTGCTATACAACGGGGCGTGTCGTAAAATAGGTACTTAGGTGAGAGTACCTATTTTACCGTACGTTCCGTTGTATGGTGCGTAATTTAAAGCGAAGCCTGTATACATTGTTCGAAAGTTAAAAATTACGCACCATACAACGGAACGTGCGGTAAAATAGGTACTCTCACCTAAGTACCTATTTTACGGCACGCCCCGTTGTATAGCACCGTGCGTTTTCTTTACGGTTTTTTTTTAATTTCCATTAAAAAAAAGAAGAACTCCACCAAAGAGTTTCACATTATGAGAATAAACAGCCTGACTGATCGAACCTCCTTGGAAGCGCTTTTGCTCAATACGTTGTCTCATTTTAATACTAAAGAGTAAATGAGACGAAAAATGTAGTTCTATTTTTCACCACGTGCATGTGGCGCCATTTGCAAATGCGCGCCATTTTCATATTAGAAACTTCTAAAAAAAGTTTGTTTAATTACATTATTGTACTGTTTTCTCGCAAATGTGTTGAAAAATATTGTATGACACACGTGCGGAAATTGGTATTTACAAACTCGTGACTATGGTAAGCCCTCGATTTCATCTCGGGCTTACATTCGTCTACTCGTTTGTAAAAACCAACTTACCGCACTAGTATCATAAATAACTATTTCGAGCAAATGTGTTGAAAAAGTTATTTATCAAACAAAAAGCGATCATGTATATACACACATCAAAAGTGTCTAGGGATCAACATATATTTTTGCAATAACTTTTCTCCTGATTGATATTAATTAAAATTTTCTTTAAGGATTCATCAAATAAAGTGTTTTCGTTTGTCACAGTAACGATAAACCAAGTCACCTTTGCATTAATAAAGAAATTTGCCATTTTCCTAATAAAGGGATTTTTGACATTTGAACCACTAACACAAAAGTTCGAAAAAAAGACTGAAATAACAGTTTTCTTTAAAATTTTATTGGGTAACTTAAACAATTAATAATCCGTGTTTCTACCGCGAACACTAACAACACAAGAACATCGGTTTGGCATACTCAAAATGAGTTCATCCAAATCACGCTGTGGAATGGCCGCCCATGTTCGTTGCAACAACAAAAAAAGGTCTTCTTGCGACTGGATACCCTCCATATTCGGCAGAGCTCTTCTCTGTAGCATATCCCATGCATGCTCAATCGGATTCAAGTCTGGCGACTGAGCAGGCCAGGGCAGGACATTGATGTTAGCTGCGGCGAGAGTCTGTCTTACAACTCTTGCGGTGTGCGGTCGTGCATTATCATGCATTAACTGAAATAAGGGACTGATTTGCACTTGTAGAGGAACGATGACGTCTGATACAATCGTCTAATAGATCTATAAATTTGAGCGTTGAGGTTGCCTCTGATCCAAATCAACTCAGTTCTTCCGCCGATCCAAATACCCGCCCATACCATGATGGTTCCACTACTATAAGGATGGACTTCCTGGCAGGATTTGAATCGCTGTTGGCGTCCAGGGGTTCTCCAGTGTCGTATACGTCTTGTATCCGGTCTCATACCGAAACGAGACTCATCAGAAAAGCACACGAAACGCCATTGTTCTTCTGCCCAATTTCTGTGTTCAAGAGCCCATTGATATCGAATCCTACGATTGTGCATTGCTATAGGTGGTACCCGTAGCAGTCTTCGGGAATGAAGGTTCACTTCATGCAAGCGGTTTCTGACTGTTTGGTCGCTAATTAAGTTCCCTGAAGAGTGATGAAGCCTCACGGCTAACATCATGGCGGTTATTGTTGGAGCTCTTCGAGTTAAGATTTGAATGTATCGGTCTTGTCTCCGTGTGGTGCAGCGATACCGTCCTCCATGGCGCTCAGCCACGGTACCAGTGCTTCGGTAACGTGTCCAAAGTCGACTGATAACACTCTGACTTGTATTCAGAGCTAAAGCCACAGTACGTTGCCGGGAACCAGCTTCTATCATTCCCACGGCTCTGAGCATTTCTTCCCTGCTTAAATGACGTCGCCGCTCCATAATAACGTTGGTTTTAATCAGTAGTAGGGAAACAGTAGCACTAATAATGTCTTCAATTCGTTGTATGTTTTTATAGGGAAAATATTGACAGCTGATTTTCATCTTTTACTCGAATTTGATTCACAGTTCCTGATTCAAATTATGAAATGCACCAAAAAGGATCCATATAAATTTATAAAATCATAAATTTATTACAAAGCCACATCTCAATCTCAAGAAATCCGCATAAAAATGCTTGATCCCTAGACACTTTTGATGTGTGTAGTTAATCACAGTACTTGTGAACCCATCAATAGGTATTGAAAATCCGCCAATATAGAACTTTGTATGGAGGCAGTGATCTGTACATAACTATGATTTGAAAACCTCGGGTTATAAACTCAGCCGCAATGTACTTACACACGGCTACACATCAAGCTATGTAAAACCAGTATTAGCTGATCGTTAATTGTATGGAAAGATCATATGAAGCTGGGCCAAGACAAACTGGTTTTTGTATAGCTTAGTGTGTAGCCGTGTGTACCTATGTATGTAGCAATAGCAATTATGGACTAGGTGTATCAATCAGTCCTATGGAATGGTGAGTGATAACAATTTATTTTATTTTTCATTTATTATTTTGCTGTAGGATTTTGGTCTTTTTAATTTTATTTTATGTGCTTTTAAACAAAAAGTTAATAAAAGAAAATTGTTATTATTTTTCACAGCAAGATACAGGCTGCGCCTAGTTGGGTAACTCAAGATAAATAAACATGTTATGTTAATAAATAAATAGAATATTTATAAGTTTGTATTTGGTAAAATAAGGTACCATTTTATTAGCCTGTAGTTTTTAAAACTCCGAGATAATAAAAATTAACATTATGAGTTTCGAAATAAGAGTTCAAAATAAGTAATAAGATAAGATTAAATACCTCAAAATAGTTATGTTTTTATTTTGTATCTATGTACCATTTTGTGGGAAAAATCCTTGTCTTGATCATTATATTTCCTGCACTTGCCTTCCCCGCTTTAAAGCTCTCGTGTCCTATTTACTTACTGAAAAGCGCAAGATAACGAAACTCCACTGAATTTCAGGAGCATAGTAGTGTTAACTTCCTGAATATTTTGAACTAAGTTTTTGAATTGCTTGAGTAAAACTCGTCATTAGGAAACGCCAAATTCTCGCCTTTAACGCTTGGTGATTTTATTTAAATTAAATTGCAGTTAGAGAAGACATTTAAATAAGATATTGTTGGCATGTTTGATTCAAATTTTTTATTACTTCTGAGATAATTACTTAAATATTATCACGTGATACCGAAATTGCACTGTTGAAAATTTAGCTCTCGATTCTGAGCCGCGAAGAGCTTTTTTTAAACGTTGGGAATTTTTCCTATCATCATCATCATCTCAGCCATAAGACGTCCACTGCTGAACATAGGCCTCCCCTTTAGATCTCCACATATACCGGTTGGAAGCGACCTGCATCCAGCGTCTTCCGGCGATCTTTATTTCTCCTATACCGTGGGTATATTTACAATCACATATCTACACAAACAGCCAGAAAATTTCTTTCGGGAATCGAATCAGTAACTGATAGCGCAGCAGCAAATCACTCTGACACTGTGCCAACGGTGTCGCTTTTCAACAAAGTGCTTTTTTACTCCTTTACGTTTTCTCTTGTTTTCATCAGAACGGCTACGTAGAAGAAACAATGTCTAACCGGAGGACCTAGTATGAATTCTAGTTACGTAAAAAAATGCGCCTTTAGTACGCACGAGGAAATTAAAAAAAAAAATCAAATTAACGTCAAATTCTCCTTTTATTTCACGTCACAAAAACGCAAAAACTTGTGATAAGCCCTCGTTTGCGTCGTAACATCTGATAGTTTATGTACACACGGCGACGGACGTCGCAAGACGAACTCCGGCCTACGTAGGCGCGGGCATGCCATGGCCCATGCCCTGGTCGACGGCGCGTTGTGTTCCAAGCGCGCCTCACAGAGTGTCAGCATGATGACGGTGCCCCTCTATAGAGGGCCAAATCCTGCCGGGGTCGCGGGATTAACGAATTACCGTGACCCCGGAACGTAAAGGGCTATTGAAGGACACCGTGGATTTTAGTCAGTACGAGTCTGATAGTCCCTCCCGCCCTGCCCTGGGTGGGGACTCATTGGTGATTTTTTACCACGTTAAAAAAAAAGTACTCGAATGTAATTTCGTAACCGATTATCAATAACAACATAAGACATACGCAGTAACAATTGATTGGACCAGCGTGCGCGCAGCGACCTCCGGATCCAGTGGCGAGGTGAATCAATCCTCTCAAGGTTCCCTCAGTAAGAGGTCCGACCATTTTATATGCTAACATCCATAACCGGCGGCTATGCTCGCGAATTCCGGTTGTTTCTAAAAAGGATCTTTAACTTTAAAGGTTTTAATGTTTAAATGAGAGTCTATGGTTATAAGAGTAGAAGTCCAAAAAAATGTTGGATGGATTGTGTGAAGGATGATGTCGATAGGTGTTGAGATGACGAGTAATGGAGAAAAATGGAAGATTAAGATATGATACGCTGATCTTAACTCTTATGGGATCATTGAATAATCTATACTAATACGAGTATTTTATCGTAAAAGAGAAACAGAATTTGTTTGTGTTATGAAAAGGAAAAATGTATACAACGTGTAACGTTACTAACGCAAGACCTCTCGTGGGGTAACTCAGCCCATGTTACTGAACAATGTTTGTTCTAAGACTTTTGGAAATTCGCAAAAAAAAAATGAATTTTCATACTGATCAATTTCTTTCTTTTTTGCGAATTTCCAAAAGTCTTAGAACAAACATTGTTCAGTAACATGGGCTGAGTTACCCCACGAGAGGTTTTGCGTTAGTAACGTTACACGTTGTAAGTATATGTACGGATCGTCGAAAGTGATTTTCTGAAGATTCTGCTTACTCTTTTTAACTAAAGGCGTGTGTTTATAAATGTAGCTATGTTAATAAAAAACATCACCATATTGAAAAGACGAAAGCTCAATTATATTTTTCCTCGAAAAAAGTACAATTTGCTTCTAGAAATGACAGAGAATGATATTTGATCTACAACAAAAATCTCTATATCATTCCGTGTAATTCGTTATTGAAGTTATATTTTGAAATAATAATTTTGCTTCATGTATACCCAGCCAGTATACCTACTGTCAATTACTATCATGAAATAACAATTTGTTAAAAAAAACGTCTTAAATCACTATCAAACAGTACCCTTTTTTTTTTTTTTTTTTAGGATGGCAAAATCATCAAATGAGTCCTCCCGCCCTGAGTGGGGCGGAAGGGACTGTCAGACTCTTACTGACTAAAATCCACCCGTGTTCCGTCGGATGCCCTTTACGTTCCGGGGCCACGGTATCCTGGATTAAGAAAAATCCGCGACCCCGGCAGGCATTTGGCCCCATAAGGGGCCCCGTCGGTGACGCGTGAAACACGACGCGCCACCGACCCGGGCTTGGTCCTTGGTCGGACGGCGAGCATACCCATTACTCACCGTCCGCAAGCCCGCTCCGCCGCTGTGCCCTCTGCTGTTCAGAGGGACACGCGTTGGAGCGTCCACCCGACAGGCTATTTGCTTTATCAAACAGTACCCTTAGCACGAGTTTTCACTCTTTTACTTGTCTTTACAGCGTATTTCCAGTATTTACAGCGTTTCTTGTATGAAAAAATGGAACAGCGCCTCTGGTGTGCGAAGAAGGAACTATTTTTTCCTTGAAAATTGTCAATTTGAAGTTGTCAAAGTTCCAGTTTACTTTACGTCTCAAATACTGAAAACTCGTGCTCAGGGTACAGATCTTATAAACTTTAAGTTATTTGTATTATCTACAGGCTAGGTAGTCGTGGTCGCGGGACTTATTTCATTACCGTGACCCCGGAACATTTAGGCTATTGAAGGACACCGTGGATTTTAGTCAGTACAAGTCTGACAGTCCCTCTCGCCCTGCCCTGGGTGTTTGTGCATGTGAGTTTCTATGTTTGTAAACGCACCCACGGTACAGGGGAAATTCCTAGTGTGAACTTAAAAATAAAATAATTTGATAAAAAACGTTTTAAATCACTTATAAATATTATCAAACACATCTTATAACAATTTGATCAATGACTTCGTCTCCTTTTCACGGTTAGATAAATTCCTCAAATGTCAGTAGAAACCGGGTCTTTTGAAAAGCTTCCGAAAGGGACATGGGTCTACCCAACGGTCCCTTTGGAGAATTTTAATTCAAAAATGGACTGGGGAATAAATAACCAATGATAATTGAGATACATTTAAAAATAGCTTTTTACTTTTGCGGATTATGCTTTATGGTAGTTCTAATTTGATTACTAAAGGCAAAAACTAGTATTACTTCTTATCTTATCTTATTATCTTTTTGACAGGCCTGTTGGTCTAGTGGTTAGTGACCCTGACTGCTATGCCGGAGGTCGTGGGTTCGATTCCCACCCAGGACAAATGTTTGTGTGAGCATGATCATTTGTTCTGTGTCTGGGTGTAATTTATCGATAATATTTATGTAATTAGAAATATATTATATAAGTATGTTAATCAGTTGTCTAGTACCCTTAACACAAGCTCTGCTTAGTTTGGGACTAGATGGCGTTGTGTGATAGTTGTGGAATATTATTATTATTTCTTTATTCTTTTTATACACTTAATTGTTACATTTTTAAATATTTTTACAAAAAAGTAATAATAAAAAACATTTAAAAATATAAAAAAAAATATATGTATTATTATCTCTTTATTCATCTTAATACTTATAAATTACATTTTAAATATTTTTACAAAAAAGAAATAAAAAAACATTAATGTTATTAACATTAATATTATTATTATTATCTTACTTCTAACTAATCCTTCTAATATTATAAACGTGAAAATTTGTTTGGATTGGTGTTTGATACTATTTCACACAAAAACCACTGAAAGGATTTGGATAAAATTTGGCACACAGATATGTAGTTTATAAACTGGATTAACACGTAGGATAGTTTTTATCCCGATTTTATATTCCTGTGCCATGCCTATCGAGTTGTAGCATGCGAAAACGCTGACAGCGGTTGGTTTGAAATAAAATAACTTAAGTAAATAAATACAAAAATCACGTCTATTTCTATGGGGTTAGATAAAATCAAATAAAGAGTGTAAATAAATGCAATTTGTTTAACTATAAACGGCCTAGAGTTCAGCCTTGGTAGGTTAGATCCATTCGTGCGTTCTAAATGTGATGAAATAAAAATAGAAACAATGAAATCATTCACACTATTATACAGTATACTTTTAACTTAGCTACCAATAGAAAAGTTCACATAACAATTATATCAGTTCGATGCTATTCTCATATTGTCTCATACAAAATTTGAAAATTGCAATACATTATCAACATAAATGTATGTTGTGATAGCACATCAGTGACATCAGTTAGATGCGATTCTTAAGCCTCCTGCAGACACACGCGATTAATCGCGCGGGGCGACATGTCGCGGTCCATTCGCAGTATTTTTAGAGTGGAAATTAGCTTCGCTCGTTTTCGCATCGCGATTAATCGCGTGTGTCTGCAGGAGGCTTAATCCATACAGTTCCATACAAAATTGCAATATAAATCGACCAAAACTGTTTGTGATAGCACATTTCGTTGCGATTTTCATATACCTACCGTCTCACACAATCCTATAAAACATTTTGAACTCTTGGCGCTGGATTAAACGTTGAAATTCCAACCACGAACTTTTGTGTTGTAATTTGGGTGTTGCGCTTTAGTAAAAACAGGAATAAGTGCGGTTTTTTCCACCACACTCCCACATTTTTAATTGTCCACGCTACTAACAGAAATAACTTAAAATAATTAACAGTACCAGTCAAGGAATTCTGCAGATTTTTTTTTAAATTTTCTATGTCGGCATAATCTCGCCGGCCTACTAGTTTTATCTGTTTGAAAGGTCTGTTATACAAAGGAGTATGAAAGGATCCACAGGTCTACTTATAGTGGTCAGTGTGAATCGTGAGTCTCGATGTGTAGTTGTATAATTATATGCGTGTAAGGCGATTACATACGGTTATTATATTATCATACTGTTGGTGTTAGAAATACTTTAGTTTTTAAAAAAGGATATGATTTTGTCTATAAATATTCCGTAAACCACAGTGTTAAAGAAATGAAGATAGTCATCTTTCTGCGACAGTGTTCAAAAGAGGCAGCCCTGGAAGAAAAATGGCCATTGAAGGAACAGGGTAGGATTGAGTCATTAAGAGTCTGACATTCTTCCACTCCAATCACAACTGGAAATGTCATTATGATTTTCCAAAATAAAAAAGTCTTCTTCCATACTTTTTTAGGAAGAACTTGTCAACTTTTCTTTCTAGTTATATCATCCACTAAATAGATAAATATAAATTGAAAATATTTCTATTACTTTCTTATTTAGATTACAATTATTGTGCTATTACTTTCAATAAAACAAGTTAATCCACCACATCAGCTATTCGTCTATCGTTTATTTTGCCTTCTCAAAAAATATCTTGTGACAAAAAAATGCAGGTAGTTATCAACTTTCTTCGAAATGGTTTAAGGCTTTGTGTAGATAAAACCTCTTTTTAAAACGTGATACTTGATAGACAGGATTGGATAGCCCAAAGAAACAATAGATATACTGTAAGAGGGGTTATATAGATGGAAAAGAGATAGCTACAGACATGCACGGTAATAGAGAGTCAAGATATTCTCTTTTGACTCAAAAACGTTTATAAATATTAACCCAACAACATTATAACAAAATATCCACACGAAGTTATCAATTTGTCCATTTCTTTTTAATCCATTTTTCAGAATCAGAAATGTATCTACAAAAAATTAATGCATGTAAGATCCGGAACGAGACAGGAACACTCAGAAATGACGTCGAGATGGAAGCCTGCGGTTATCTCAAATCAATCAGTCATAACATTCTGCTTCCGGAAATGCGTTGAAGAATTCCTGATGAGTTTCCGGGTGCAAGCAGCCAGCTTCATTTGCTCTATAACATACTTATGACTCAGGCTACTAACCGTCCGGAATTTTACGGACAAGTCAGTTTTTAGGGTTCCGTAGCCAAATGGCGAAAACGAAACCCTTATAGATTCGTCATGTCTGTCTGTCTGTCTGTCTGTCCGTCCGTATGTCACAGCCACTTTTTGTCGAAAGTATAAGAGCTATCCTGTTGAAACTTGGTAGGTAGATGTATTATGTGAACGGCATTAGGATTTTCACACAAAAATAAAAACAAAACAAATTTTGGGGGTGCCCCCCATACTTAGAAATGAAACTCAATTTTTTTTTCACCAAACCCATACGTGTGGGGTATCTATGGATAGGTCTTTAAAAATGATATTGAGGTTACTATTATCATTTTTGTCTAAACTGAACAGTTTGCACGAGAGACACTTCCAAAGTGGTAAAATGTGTGCCCCCCCCCCCCCTGTAACTTCTAAAATAAGAGAATGACAAAACTAAAAAAATATATAATGTAGACCTCAACAAAAACTTCCAACGAAAATTGGTTTGGATTAGAGACAGTTAGCAGTTTTTGAGATAAAGTACATTTTCAAAAACCGCAAATATAACTTTGCCATTCATACAAACACTATGAAAAACATAGTTATTTTTATTGTTTGTGTATATTACTTACTAATCTCAATATAATTATATCCCTAATTTATGCTTGCTACTACGGAACCCTTCATGGGCGAGTCCAACTCGCACTTGTTTAGTACTTGTCCTGACTTTGTCCGGTGTTTTCATCTTCTAGTGGCCTACCGTCTTTAACACTTTAGGTACCACTGTGGGAACGTGATGGCACTAGACGACTTTTATAGCTCTGTCCCAGGGATTTTTACTGCAAAAAGAAAAACATGTATCCAATAATGGCTTCCGAAAAAAGAAAAGGAGAATATGACCGGACATTTACAGAAATGCGCAATGTTTTTTCTGGACTTTATTTCGACATGTTTACCCTTATGACAGGGTATCTTTCATTTTCAGGCCTTTATTAATTGATTAAAAATTAATCCGCTTGTTATGACACGTTGAGCTTTAATAATCACGCCGGCGCGGGCGCGGCGGCAAGATTGACGCAGTGGTAATGGGAGACGCGGGTTCGATTCACGCACGCCCACAGAACAAATATTTGTATATCATATATTTTTTTATTCCGGGTCTGGGTGTTAGTGCATGCTAGTTAAAATGTATGTAAACGCACCTACGATACAGGATAAATTCTTAGTGAAAAAGAAATGTCAGCACAGCAGTTCTGACATTGGTTTAATTCAGGTATTTACTGATTTTGTTAAACTCTTCAGAAATTAGTTGTTATTTGCTACAAGGATGTTTACACATCTTGAAATAACACATCAATCACTTGGTTATTTTCATGCACAATAACAAGCAAAAATGTTAATGTAAATAAGATACCCTAACGTTGGTGACCCCTGAAAGGTTATACAGAGGTGTAGGTACGTACAATCATCCGCCCACAAAAATAGGGTCAGAGAACGATTCACTATCTACTTATCAAATACTATTTCTGGCCAATAAATGATCATTTACAAATGATAGGCTTATTTTTATACCAGTTAGCTACTGAAATAATGTCATTAAATCGTCCTGTGTCGGTTTATAAGGCCAGCTTTCCACGCGTGGGTGGAAAGTGGGAGTTTTACACGTGGCTGCCTAATTTTTCTAAATGTCCTGAAGGCATAATGTCATGTTGGTGACAAAATTAAAAGACGATGAGAGCAGTGCACTAAGTCAAATCATCCTTTCGGTGATTTTTAGTTTAATTGAAATTTTGATAAGGTTCCTAGTTTTTATTTGGTTTGATAGCTTGTATTATTAAAGACAGATAATTTTCAAACAATTTAGTGCATTTTTTAGCTAGTTTATTTATTTATTTACTTAAAGGTTCACCCACAGCACATATATAAACATAAATACAATTAATCTTAGGTTACATCCTAATATATATGCCAATTACGGGCAAACACAACACTGACAAAACAGACGCCAGACTACCGCTTACATCCTAACTTATAATAGGTTTACATAGTATAACAAACAGAAAAAAAAACTAATAATATGAAACAGACGCGAACATATATAGCAAGACAAACATGAAGTCAATTACCAGTTTTACCAGTACGCAGGGAAGCCAAGATTCTCGATCTAAACTTCGCTTTAGAATCACCATATTATCTGCTTCAGGTACGGACTTAACAAATGAATTAAGGTTGTCACACATCTTTGCAAGTGGGGAGTTGAGACCTACTCGTATGTTGGTAGAGGTTGAAGGGCGAGGGCGAGGTGGTTAAACCATTTCCTTTTCAACTTATTTTCAAAAAACAATCTGGTATTTCAAATATTCTGCACTTCCTCTAAACATACCGTTAAGCTGTACTTACTTGTACTACATTACGTTAATTCTATCCCTCAAACTTTTCGCATATATGGATCTTGAGAAGATTGACTGATAGTAAAAAAATCTACTATGATCGTCTTCCATTTATCAGCAAAAAGGGTCTTTACCATCACGTTGAGCATCAAGATGTATCATCATCGTTATCATCATCATCATCTGCCGGCAGTGGTAGATTTGCCCTAGGCTAGGAGAAGTAGGCGGCCAGATATTAGGTGCGGCAAATCGTGTCAAAAAAATCACTGATAATAACATTATCAACAAGAAATAACTGAAATGCAAAGTATCTTATCCATATTGCTCGCAGAGCAGATGGCCGATGGGGTCGAAAAGTGCTAGAGTGGAGACCGCGGACTAGCAAGCGCAGCGTAGGACGTCCACCAACGAGGTGGACAGACGACCTTGTAAAGGTCGCCGGAAGACGCTGGATGCAGGTCGCTTCCAACCGGTATATGTGGAGATCTAAAGGGGAGGCCTATGTTCAGCAGTGGACGTCCTATGGCTGAGATGATGATGATGATGAAAGTATCTTAATATTTTATATTAAACGCTTGCGTACCTTGTTTTCCTAAATCACTGGAGATGGATTATTAATGTGTAAATAATATCGTACATATAAAATAGTTCGTACATTTTGTTTAACTATAACCTAAAACCGTATATATGTTTTCTTAAAATTTTCAATAATCCCTGAAACCTCGGAAAATATTATCTATAAACTGGCAGCATTCAGTTTTCAGCCAGAAGACGTCCACTGCTGAACACAGGCCTTCCCCTTAGACCGCAACATCCATCCATTGCATCCATCGATTGCTCGCGACTCTCACAATGTCGTCGGTTCACCTAGTACTGGCCGGCCGCGGCGTACGCCTCAGCATCTATGGTTGCGCAAAAGCCCTCAAAATCCACATATCATTACTAAACAAACAATCAAATTCAAAATGTATTTAATCTTTTTAATCAACATGAACTCATCGAATAAGTAACTTTTAAACACAGTACATTCGGAGTGTTTACTTTCTCGATATGTTTAATAAAACTTACTCGGCTGATCGTACGCGGTACACTCGCCGACAAATACTTTGTCACACATCAAATCGTTTTCACGAACTAGGGGAGTATTGTGAACGCGTTTGTGTGAGCGTTTCTGTTACGTTTATAAGTGATATTGGTTTCTGAATGTTGGGTTTTTTAATCATTTGGGTTACTCTAGGGTTTTAGCTTTGGTTTTTTGCTCATTACTGATTGTTTTTTTTTAAAGTTCTACGATGTTTAGGGTTTTAGTTTGTATTTGTCACCAGAACATTAAGGAATGATTTTGAAAAAATCATATTATACTAAAAAAGGCCTTTTTTTTCTTTTTTATCGTGGTAAAATCATCAAATGAGTCCTCCCACCCCGGGCAGAGCGGGAGGGACTGTCAGGCTTGTACTGACTAAAATCCACAGTGTCCTTCAATAGCCCTTTATATTCCGGGGTCACGGTAATGAGATAAGTCCCGCGATCCCGGCAGGCTTCGGCCCTCTAGAGGCCGCGCGCGTGGAACACAACGCGCCGTCGACCCGGGCATGGTCCATGGTCGGGCAGCGAGTTATACTAAAAAGGCCTTAGACACATTTATACTCATTTTAAATATCATACATAACATTAATTATGACATTAATAAGGTTGGATAAAATTGACAGACCGTCCGGTACATTCGCCGACAATATTCTTTGACACATCAAATCGATTTTAGAAACTAGGGGAGTAAGTATTGTAAGAACGTTTTAGTTAACTTTTTGAGTGATATTGGTTTCTGGATGTTGAATTTTTTAAAAGATGTTAGGTATTCGAGATTGTAGCGTTAATTTTGTTGCAATAATGACCAGCAGAATATTTTAAAAGTTAAATACTTACATCTCAAGCATTTTCTTCAGTGAGGTATTAAGTCGATACTATAGTTATTCAGCGTCAAATTAGTTTTGCTAAATTAGTAAAGATGAAAAAAGTAACATAAAAACCTGCCAAGTGCGAGTTGGACTCGCCCATGAAGGGTTCCGTAGCAGCAAGCATAGATTAGAGATATAATTATATTGAGATTAGTAAGTAATATACACAAACAATAAAAATAACTTTGTTTTTCATAGTATTTGTATGAATGGCAAAGTTATATTTGCGGTTTTTGAAAATGTACTATATCTCAAAAACTGCTAACTGTATCTCATCCAAACCAATTTTCGTTGGTAGTTTTGGTTGAGGTCTACATTATATATTTTTTTTTAGTTTTATCATTTCTTATTTTAGAAGTTACGGGGGGGGGACACACTTTTTACCACTTTGGAAGTGTCTCTCGCGCAAACTGTTCAGTTTAGAAAAAAATGATGTTAGTAACCTCAATCATTTTTAAAGACCTATTCATAGATACCTCACACGTATGGGTTTGGTGACAAAATTTTTTTTGAGTTTCAATTCTAAGTATGGGGGGCACCCCCAAAATTTGTTTTGTTTTGATTTTTGTGTGAAAATCCTAATGCGGTTCACATAATATATCTTTCTACCAAGTTTCAACAGGATAGCTCTTATACTTTCGACAAAAAGTGGCTGTGACATACACGGACAGACAGACATGACGAATCTATAAGGGTTCCGTTTTTGCCATTTGGCTACGGAACCCTAAAAAATGCGAGTAGAAATAATATTTATTTGTTAACCAGCAATAGTCCAGCCGATTCCCAAAAAAAAAATCGGCCCATATTTCGCGTGGCACCGTACCGTGCACCGTACACCGTACTGTAAGTTAAAAATAAAATCAATTATTTTATTTTTAGCTTACAGTACAGTTGCTGGCTGCTGTTTATGCAATGTCCACATAACGAGCGATATCAGCATTCTACATTAACTTAATTTTGAACGTGATCGGCAAATTCGCGTCACTGAACGAGTATCAACATTGGCGTTAACAATATGGCGAATTTAGCGGTAACTGTGTATGGAGAAATAATCAAATTATAGGAGTCTGTACTTTCCTGCATAGAATGATACTGTAGTCCTGTAGAAACAGATTTTGTCGACGAAAGAATAGACAACATTTTAGAGTGTAGAAAGATTTCTATCTTGCTTCAGCATAGCGATGTTTAAAAGGTAGACCAAAACATATTTCTACTCTTCAGTCGTCTAGTCGTGTCATAATGGGTCATTTTTTTCGAATATTATAGAAATAACTTTGTCAATTCTCGATACAAAATAAATTGTCTTTATGAGGCAAGTTAAAAAAAAAAGTGATTTTATATTTTTCAAAATATTTGCTTCAATAAAAATTAAGAATGAATTCACAGATTTTTTTAAGATAAAATTATTTCTATAGAAATGTTTTAGTTAGCAATATTATAGTAAGTACATATTTTATTTCATTCAAAAACACCCTTCACAGATATCTTATCAATTTTCAGTGCCATTTTCTTAAACAACCTTGTATTTCAGTGGCAAAAATGTTACCAATAAAGCGTATCTAGTATTAATATATTTATTATTGAGGAGCTGGTACGGTCAGCCCACGCGATACCACCCCGTGGCTAACCTTTCTTTCGGTACAGTTGGCACCATCAAGATAGAAATAATACTCACTCGTATAAATTATAACATGGTTCATAGTTCAAAATCTATATGTTGGTTATCTATATAATAATGTAGCTTAATCGAATTTAGAATATAAATAAAATGACTTGTGGGGCACGGAGGCCTTGGAACGCAAGGGGAATTAACTAGTGGGATTGCGTATCCAGCTGTTTAGTATAAGTGAGTTATCTGTAGAGATTTTCTTAAATTTTCCAACATTTTTCAATAGTCATGTATCAAAACAAAATTAATGTTATATTCGACTATTTTAGTCGAACAAAACATCATGTCTGTAATATCTAAGGTTTGGCAGAGGTGGTATATTGCACATTCATATAATAGCTAACATCAACATAACAATATTTCAATTCAAAATGATATTATAAGTACATACATAAAAACGTAGCTTATATAATACGTTAGCAGCAGTTTGGAGTGCGTCAATGTGAAGCCTATTTTAACTTTTTATCAAGGGTGGCTCACCTCGCTCGACCGCCGTTAACCTCCGTTGAATATTTATATTAGCCGAGACCCCACTCCATGCTCCCTTTGAGACGTTCTGCTCGTTCTATATAATAGTAATCTGTTTATTGTTAAAAATAAGGGACAAGTTTGAAGTACGTGGTGAACTGTAGATGAGTTATCGGAGAGAAATTCTTTGTGGATGAATCAGAGATGATTTTTAACGATTGGACGCATTTGGTTGGTACGAGTATTAATTTGAATTTTTGAAAAACTAACTAGCTGTCGTTTGCGTTCTCTAAAATAACACAACTATTTAATTGAATACACTAACTTATAATCCGTACTAACAAAACTTACGAATCTGAAATAAAAAAAAATCATGACGTTGCAGATAGGTACGAGTATAAGTAACTAATATGTACTTATTTTTTCATTTTATATTATAGTCAAATAGTTAAGGGTTTAATTATTTTGTATACAGTACTTTAGTTTAGTTAAAGGTACGTATATTTACTTAAACCCTACGTGATCGAAAACTTATGCTATTTAATCATGGAATGATTAATGTTACCTGTATCAGAGTTTGGTAATCTTGTTCACTAGAAGGTGACCATTAAATTATTGATCTACTCTAACTGGATAACTTAGACTGCACTTGAATTAACCTCATAAAGGTTCATTGTACTTATCATTACGAACAACTTTTTCTATGGGACTGGCACTAAAATAGTTAGAAAAAAATCTGTTTATTAGTTTATTGGTATTTTAAAAATACCAATAATTACGCTTTTCTTTTACGTTCACTTCAATTAATATCTTCAAGTTAACTTAAGTGCCATTGTAATACTGCAGTGGATTTCATCTGATTTTAATGTGCTGCCAAGTTGTGGAGACTAGAATTACTTTGTATTAGTTATTACTTAATGCTTTATTGACTCTTTTGCCCACTTACTCAAATTGAAAACTGATTCTTCTAAAGATACACTGTCGTACCACAAAAACTTTTAAACGTCTGTTGAACACGTGTCTAAAAAAATGTCAGATTATGTCGTTGAAATAAGGTCCGTTTTACAGTCACACTTTTTTTAGACAAATGTTCAACAGATGTTTAAGTTTTTGTAGTAAGGTTTTTGCGGCTCTTTTTCGATATTATTGAAACATTTTGTGGAAATTTCAAATTTTTCTTTTCACCGCTGCTGCTATGAATGTTTAACACTAGATGCGCCGAACATTCTGATACATCGCGCTTTGAGGTTTTGGATAAAAAAATATTTACATTGCATTTTCGTGATTGAAGTATCGTAAAATAATCTCGTATTTCATGAAAAGTCATAAAAATTTAGAATTATACGAGTAATAAGATATGAACTAGAGCAGGAAGAACACGAAATGGGTCAATTTTGGAACGCCGCCGGCACTTCTAGTGTTAAAATGCCAACAAGATAAATATTACACAATGTCATAACACAAGGCATGGTGTGCCCGTGAACCTCCTTTTTAACGTGTAAGAAATCATCGCACGTCTTTTCCCTGTCAAGATGCAGCAAGAGAGTGCCATCCTTTCAGACCAAAACTCATCGTGTTTTTTTTTATATGGTAAAATCATCAAATGACTCCTCCCACCCAGGGCGGCCACCAACGAGATGGACAGACGACCTTATAAAGGTCGCCGGAAGACGCTGGATGCAGGTCGCTTCCAACCGGTATATGTGGAGATCTAAAGGGGAGGCCTATGTTCAGCAGTGGACGTCCTATGGCTGAGATGATGATGATGATGATGACCCAGGGCGGGACGGGAGGGTTTGTCAGACTTGTCCTGACTAAAATCAACGGTGATTCTCCAATAGCCCGGCACGCAAAACTGATTCGGTGCCATCAATTTCCCAATTGAACAATACCGTTGCCTCTCATAAATAAAAAGGCATAATGTTAAAATGCCAACAGATAAAGGTACACAATGGTGTGCCCGTGAACCTCCTTTTTAACGTGCCAGAAATGATCGCACATCTTTTCCCTTTCAGGATGCAGCAAGAGAGTGCCATCCTTTCAGACCAAAACTCATCGTGTTTTTTTTTATATGGTAAAATCATCAAATGACTCCTCCCACCCAGGGCGGCCACCAACGAGATGGACAGACGACCTTATAAAGGTCGCCGGAAGACGCTGGATGCAGGTCGCTTCCAACCGGTATATGTGGAGATCTAAAGGGGAGGCCTATGTTCAGCAGTGGACGTCCTATGGCTGAGATGATGATGATGATGATGACCCAGGGCGGGACGGGAGGGTTTGTCAGACTTGTCCTGACTAAAATCAACGGTGATTCTCCAATAGCCCGGCACGCAAAACTGATTCGGTGCCATCAATTTCCCAATTGAACAATACCGTTCCCTCTCAGAAAAAAAAGGCATAATGTAAAAAGGCACAACAAAAAAGGTCTAATTAAAAAAGTTCTAATAATAAAATGTCATCTCAATCGATGCAGCCGTTATGACATAAATAGGTAATTTAATCAAATAAATTCGACACTGTGTCGAATTTATTTTATTAACTTACCTTTTTTTTTTTTCGTGTTAAAATCATCAAATGAGTCCTCCCAGCCCCAGGCAGGGCGGGAGGGACTGTCAGACTTGTACTGACTAAAATCCACGGTGTCCTTCGGTAGCCCTTTTGCGTACCGGAGTCGCGGTATACGTATGTCCCGCGACTCCGGCAAGGCTGTGGCCCTCTAAAGGGGGGCCCCGTCATTTATTAACTTACCTAAGACTTGAACAAAATAAACACGTGTATCGTTAGATAAACTGTATTTTTCAACTAATTGTAGACTTAAACAGGTTTTCATTGCCAATGTCAAGCACCATTCATTATTAAAACCCTTTTTTCAAGGTTTTTCAAGACTAGCGTATTATTATGTTGGTACCACTTATTGATTTATTTTTCTAGGTACACACTGCTACACAAGCTATGAAAAACTAGTATATCTTGGCCTCGCTTTACTGGATCTTTTCGCATAATGAACGTATGCGAACGAACATATCAGCTCATAATAATTTTCTATAGCTTGACGTGTAGCTGTGTGTACCTTTTAGTAAATTTTATTGTATACTGCAGATGAATGTCACCCTGAATTGGAAAACGGAACATCCAAGTCCTAAGAAATGACATGAAATGAGACCAGTGTGTTATCTAGATTTGTGAATATAGATATCTACACTAATTATAAGGAGGAAAGATTTGTTTGTTTGTATTGGATAGGCTTAGAAACTAACTGGACCGATTTCAGAAATTGTTTCACCAGTTTAAAGCTGCTTAAGTCCTGAGTGACAAAGACAATAAAGGGGTAAAGTTTGTAAGTTTTTTTGTAGGCAATAATCTCCGGAACTTCTGAACCGATATTGAATAATTGTTCACCAGTAGGAAGCTACATTATTCTTGAGTGACATAGGCTATATTTTATGAGAGTACTGGCCTATTTTTAGTCAAAAAATCAGTAGGTATAGCACATATTCACTTTTTCTGTTGACAGCGATCCTGATCGAGCTCAATAAACTGTGTTCACCTTTTAACTTAGAGGTTATCCAAAAAAGAGCAACTGTTCCATAATATTTGTATATTATATTCTCTTATATTAAAAAAAGTAAGTTTTGTATTTATCTTCGTTGTTTTAGTATCTAGGCAGATGCAAAAGTCCTGAATATCGACTTTATTGGCATTTGCGACGCCCACTTTCAGTTTTACGACGTTCGATGAATATTTTTATTCCCTTTCCCCCCGGGCTTGGTACCCCTGCCGTTCACCAGGGGTCCTCAACATTGCACTCTGATATTGAATGAAGTGTAAACAATTTTATACGCTCTTTGGTGGGAACAAATTATGAATGGGCCCGTATAATGAAGTTAAGATTTTTGCTGTGATAAAGTTTTATGTTCCGTTCTCGTGTTTTAGATTTATTTAGCAATTTTCGTTTGTAAATAAACTGTAGTAATAAGTGTTACTTTTTTGGTGTATATTGGCGCAAAGTTTGATCGTTTCTGTTGAAAATAAGGGCCACATATAACTATTTGGAAGCGAAGGCGCAGCGTTATTCGTTTAGTTCGTATTCGCTATGTGCAAGCTCACTGGTCCTGTTTTATTTATTTTTTAATGAAAAACAAGCTGGTTTTTTTTAACAAAACTTCTAGGGAGGGGAGGAGGCGCTGCCGCTGTCATCGCGCACACGTTACACGAAAACCCGAATTCTAAAATCTGAAACAAACATTAAACGAAATGTGTGATTGACTGTAGGTACTGGAATTGGCATACCTATGTAAGTCTAAGTATTATTATATGTATATCAATTACTCCCCAAAGTTCCTACCATGGTATACATTTCTTTTAAAAAAAACAGCACTACAGTATAATAATAATAGTTTTATCTCCTAAAACCAGACATACTCGTAAGTGGTCTTATCATATCGTATAGTCGTACCTGCGAGGGGTTCCTTCAACAGTTATCACCGTGTGGTCACCCTTTACAAATTACACCCACTGAATTAGGGTAACCATGTTTATGGGAACAAGCATAGATTTAAATCATAGATTCGTTCGTCACACTGCGCCAGAAAATATTCACGTTTCTATTTCGTTGACAATGAAAGTAAAATAGTGTCATCTCTTTCACTCTTATTGCACATGGTATCTATCTTTTCATGAGGAATATGCAAGCTCACACTTTGAGAGCACTTCTGTGTATGATTTAAATCTATAGGACTAAGTTTTCTCTATAATAATGACCAGGCTGTGATGACCTTCGGAAGTCATTATGTACGTACTTAAAAAATTAACCCTATAACAAACTTTTATAAGTATAGAGCAAATTTAATAAACTCGTTGACAACTTGCGTCAAAAAACCTAGTCCAAAATACGATTATTAATTCGAGTCAGTAAAATGACATTTCCAATGTTCAGGTTTGTTTCATTTTGTATGTATCAGTGACAGTTGCATTTGTCATTTCACTGACTCGAATTAATAATCAAACTATAGTACCTATGTCGTTGACAGATATGATAAAACAAACAGTAGCTACTACAGTTGCACTTAGATTAAGCGAACAATTACATAACAACCGCGATTACAATAAAATTGCAATTCTAATGCTACTATACATATAAAACACAAATGTAAGGCGAATTGGAACAAATTAACGAACATTTGCTCCAATGTTGGCGGTGACGTATAAATACGAACTAAGCGCTACAAGCTCACAGGAAAACGAAACAGAATATGATTACCAACGCGATCGTACAGCTGGTCGACGGGAATGCGATAACGATTTTACAAACCCACGTTATTACACATCCATTGCTGCTACAGACACAGAAGCAGACGAAAACATCAGTAATAGAACAGCAATGTACATTATCTAAAGATGTACGCTCTTTAGTAGAAGAAAATGCTTATACAAGTCGTCAAACGCACACATTCTATAATAAAATGACGCACACAAATAAATGCTTTACACATGGAAAGAAGTTATTTCGACAAGGATCGCTTTACTTATTGATGACGGTCATTCATTGTATGTCGCATTATGACGTATAGACACCAAAAAAAAAGATGGCGGGGTACGGTAAAAATAAATCTGAATAGAAATCAAATCGACACACCTGCAGTAAATAAACTTTCACGGAGTCTGCCAAAAGATAATGGTTTTTAGGTCATAGACTTCCGGTAGAAGAACCAAAAACCTAAATAAAGGTGGATAGATGTAGTGCAAAGGGACATGGTGGAAAGAGAAGAAAGATTGTAGAGGTAACGAGAATATAGAGACAGCAGATAACTGAACAATGATGTTAGATTATCAGAAGAGACAGCAGCAGTACTTAATCAAAGACAAGAAAAAAACATAGATTGTCTTTTATTTAGAAGACGAAATTCAAATTCACGTGACATTCCAAATATTTATTTTGAAAAGTATTCGAATGATCGTAATAGCGTTTTAATTGTTATTTAATATAAACAGTAGTACCAATTAAGTTGAAACTATGTCATTGAGATTAGCAGTCAAGGCGAGCAGATATTACGCTGAATTTATTTGAGTATAAAAGGTATAACTGGGTAAGTTGAAATAAATTAAGTATTATTTTAAAGAAATATTTTGTTGCCTCTAATTACTTAAGGCTATCTTCTGCCCGCGACTTCATTTGCGTTTTGGCCATCCTCCTACGCTTTAACGGATCATTCTCAAGTCGACAGAAACGCAACTCGTCAGATTCGTAACTCGTCAGAAAACGCAACTCGTCAAATTTGCAACTCGTCAGATTCGCATCTCGTCAGATTTTGCATCTCGTCAAAAACGAAACTCGTCAGATTCGCAACTCGTTAGATTTTTATCTAGTAGGTAGTTTCCTTAGCAACTAACTAAGGTTGTTTTTTCCGGAAGTGCATTTTTCCATCGTCGACCTTGTCTTAGTCATTTCTGACCTAGGCTAAGGTCAAGAGCAAACCCATCTCACACAAAAAAAGTACGTATCAGAATCGGATGGAATATTTGAAGTAACCTAACCTAAATTTTGTTTGATGAAAAAAATTCTTTGCCAAAAACATTTTTTGGCCGCTCCAGTCTCGGGGTTCATTTGGTTGACTCGAGAGGGATCTATACCACTACCATCATGTACTATATTATTGCTACTTATTGCTTTGACTATTGTGACCTATTAAAATGTGGAAAGGTATCCGAGACCTACATTGATTACCTACATTGTTAAATGTAGGTAATTCTAAGCGTAAAAAGCGGCCTCGGGCACGCCGCAATCGCGGCGGTAAGACCCCTCTTGGAAGAGTGCCTGGATAGGCGTCACGGCGTCCTATCCTTCAGCATGACGCAGGTCCTCACCGGACACGGATGTTTCGGGAGGTACCTGTGTCTGATGAGGAAGGAAGAATCGTCTGGGTGTGCCGGAGGACACGGTGGAGCATACGGTGCAGGACTGCCCCGCTTGGGCAGAGCACCGCCGTGTCCTCACGGCAGCGATAGGCGGAGACCTCTCGCGCCCGGCATTGGTCGAGGCCATGCTGCGGGGCGAGATGGAGTGGGAAGCGGTCGCCTCCTTCTGCGAAGCATTCATACTCGCGAAGGAGGAGGCGAGCCGCGTGAGGGAGAGGACAGCGTCCACCCTCTACCCCAGCCGCAGTGATAGACGCCCACGGCGACGGACGTCGGCAGACGCTCTCCGGTGACCGTAGGCGCGGGCATGCGGGCAGAGCACCGCCGTGTCCTTACGACCGGAAGACGCAGCGTAGGCAGGCCTTATTCCACTAGGTGAACCGACGATATCGTGAGGGTCGCGGGCAACCGATGGATGCAAGTGGCGAATATCGTTCGGCGTAGTGGTTTAAGGAAGACTTCCACTGCTGAACATTAAGGCCGGGACCCGCCTATGTTCAGCAGTGGACGTCTTCCGGCTGATGATGATGATGATTCCTATTAATATGTAAATTGTTTTTATTTTTTATTTGACTAGTTAAATCACACGCAATTGGTCAGAAACGCAACTCGTCAGATTCGCAACTCGTTGCGAATCTGACGAGTTGCGTTTCTGTCGAGTTACGTTTCTGACAAGTTGCGACTCCATCCTGGGAGATGACGAGTTGCGAATCGGACGAGTTGCGTTTCTGTCGACTTGAGAATTATCCGCTTTAACTTTCTACGACTTGCTTGGTAAAACACAATCGTATTCGCAAAATATAAAATCAACTGTTAACTAAATTTCGATGAGTTAATCTAACAATTTGTTAATACCTATACTTTTTAAACCATTTATGAATAATATTCCACAAATATCACACAACGCCATCAAGTCCCAAGCTAAGCAGAGCTTGTGTTATGGGTATTAGACAACCGATAAACATACTTATATATTTCTAAATACATACATTATTATAGATAAATTACACCCAGACACAGAACAAATGATCGTGCTCATCACACAAACATTTGTTCTGGGTGGGAATCGAACCCACGACCTCCGACATAGCAGTCAGGGTCACTAACCACTAGACCAACAGGCCTGTCATAAAAAGGGATTTTATTGAATAAAAAGGGATTTTTGAATAAAAAGGGATTTAAACAATAGTTAGTTGCAATTTTCCATTTATAAGTTAATATTCTTATAGATTTGTATCTCTTAGATAATGACCCCTTGAGAAGCTTTTCTTCAAAGATAATAAATAAGGTTTTACATATTCCCTCTTACCTTAAACTAAGAAAGTACGTCTTTGTCAACCCATCAATATACAGACGTGACAGGTGACCAGAACTGCAGGCGACGCAACACTAGGTGCACGGAACAAGGGGTCTACTCTCTTAGTCCGTTAACGAAAATACGGGCCCGTACGAAAGTAACATGAAACTTTTGATAGATTATAGAATCAGGCGTTACTTTGCGGAAATCCATCACATTAAATGTTATGAAAAATATCTAGTTTTAATTCCGCTACAAAAATCCAGGCTTCATGCAGGATGCACTCCCACCCTCCCGCCCTCATGCATATGCACATGAAGCAAAGCTTTGCTTCATGTGCATATGCATCCTGCATGAAGCCTGGATTTTTGTAGCGGAATTAAAACTAGATATTTTTCATAACATTTAATGAAACTTTTGAGTGAACTCCCTACTAGTTTTGAATTCGTAAGTTCTGACAACACATTGGGAGTCGGGAAAGTCGTCCAATTATTTATTGGCTATTTGACTATTTAAAAAAATATTCGAACCATATTTTTTCTTTTGGTACGTAAACCAAAATTAACGGAGATACGACGCTCATAAAATTGGCAATACTTCACAATTTAGTACAATTTTTATAGAATACTGACGTCACGAGCTCTCTCGAGTTTTAAATTTGATGCGTTATATCTTGTTTCATCATTGATTTTGCAATCTTCTAATTTTTAAAAATTTAAAAATTTATATTTATTTTAATAAAGATTAAAAAACGCCCGAAACATCGGCCGAAAATACGGGTTTCGTTGCTAAGATAGTAGTACCCAACTAACAGGCATACAAGAGCAATCTATTGCGTTTGCACAACGCAAATGTGAACGCAGACAGTTTATTGGGCTATAGCTTGTGAAAGCCATAGTGTTTGTATTTTCTCTATTCGACTGTTACTATTTGTAATGTGTTTAAGGAATTTGGCAGAAATGAGGAATTGTCTTTTCCTAAAATCTTCTTTTACCTAGTGGTAATTGGCACTGGCCTGTTCAGGCGTAAACGCCTGCTGTAAATAAATAGCAGAAAGTTGTAAAAACACTTAATTATTAAAATTTGTATAGGCGCTGCGGCACGTATTAGTAATAAACAATGTCATCGTTCACTTGCCTGACAACCGTTGTACGTCTAACTTTAATTAACATATTAAACCTGATTTCGCTAATTTTCGGAGTTTTTTCTTAACTTTGATTGGCACCATTACATCCTCTAAAGTTGTAACAGGCCAGTATCAATAAATTACAAAAATAATGAGTCCGTCATTTATAATTTTGAGAAATAAAGGTCACGTTCATTTTCTTTTTTAAAATCAATGAAAATTTAACAAGATATAACGCACCATAACTCGAGAGAAAGTATAAAGAGGGAAAGAACAAAAATTGTGAAGTATTGCCAATTTCAAAAGCGTCGTATCTCCGTCAATTTTGGTTTACGTACCCACCAATTAAAAAATAGGGTCGAATATTTTTTGATAATACAGCTGGCGGACTAATTAGAATTTTTTAGTCAAATAGCTTGCATATACGAGTATTAAGTAAAGTAAGTAGTTAGTAAAATGAATGAATAACTCACTACGTTGCAAATTAATATTGTTATTCCTGTTATTTACTTATAATACATTTTTATTTTAGTGTTGCACAAGTTTAATAAAGTAAAGCTTTTAGTTATTATCTTTGGTGTTCACTCATCTCAAGCGTTTAAAGATCTAGTATTTGCTTCTCTATAAGGCTTCGTTCACACCACATTTAAACTGGCATGTTACAAAAACGACCTAAGTACTAAAACTGTTTTTACTAGTTCATGTGTAATATAACTAAGGTATTGCTTTCTCTCTCAAGTTTTTAGAGTCCCAGTACCTAACTGGCTTCTCCTAAAGGTCTTTATTTCTAGTCTTTCCTACACATTATTCGCTAATATTCTGCTATCTGTAATGACCAGATCATCATCATCACAAGCGTTTAATATTCCCATTGCTGGGACACAGGCCTTCTCTCTGTGAGAGGGAGTGGGCCATTATCCACCACGTGGGCTTAGTGCTGGTTGGTAGATGCCACATTTCGTCTAATTTTTCACAATGTTTTACTTCACCGTTTTGATAGCAGTGGTGATTAAATAAATTACTTACATAAAGCGCATGGCTGGGTTTGAACCCAGGAACTATAACTCGTAAGTCGGGGCCGATACCATTGGGTCACCACTGGTCTCAGCGTCCAAATATCTAATATCTATTTTGTTCTATCAAAAACGTTGCTATTTCCACAAAACCTCGTACAGTTTGAAGGCAGGTAGGATGCCGCAGCCATTACATTGGCATCGCAAGGTCAGCGCATAAGAATAGGGTATTTATAAAACAGTTAGGCGCAAGTCCGTGCTCACCTTTGTTTAGCTCAGGTAGGCTTCCGGCCCGCTTGTGTATCGACAGCCTGATGTTTAGCGACAAACGCATAGATGCGACGATAGTTAAGTAAATTAATGGGGCTATGTTAATTTTCTAAGCATTTTTATATCAGCGGGCATATTAATGCTTTTTTTCTAGCCTTTGCGTATTGATTGCTTGATGTTTAGCGACAAACGTGTCTATAGATTCCATAATTTCCTTGTTAGTTGATTAAATTAATGGGACTATATTAATTTTTTAAGCATTCTCTATCAAGGATTAAAATAATGCTTTTTTCTGGTCTTTGCTTATTGATTTCTTAATGTTTAGCGACAAACGTATCTATAGAGTCCATAATTTCCATGATAGTTGAGTAGGTAAATTAATGGGGCCATGTTAATTTTCTAAGCTTTTTCGGCTTTTTCTATCAGGGCGTATATAAATGCTTTTTTTCTTGATGTTTTGCGAACTTAAAAAAATAGGTTCTATGCAATGACAGTTGAATAAATTTATGGGAATATGTTAATTTTTTAATCATTTTTTTATCAGAGAGTAGCTGTACTTTGTCTAATTAAGTCTTTTATAGGGTTCCGTGGCCAAATGGCAAAAACGGAACCCTTATAGATTCGTCATGTCTGTCTGTCTGTCTGTCTGTCTGTCTGTCTGCCCGTGTATGTCACAGCCACTTTTTGTCGAAAGTATAAGAGCTATCCTGTTAAAACTTGGTAGAAAGATGTATTATGTGAACCGCATTAGGATTTTCACACAAAAATCAAAACAAAACAAATTTTGGGGGTGCCCCCCATACTTAGAATTGAAACTAAAAAAAAAAATTTCACCAAACCCATACGTGTAGGGTATCTATGAATAGGTTTTTAAAAATGATATTGAGGTTACTAACATAATTTTTTTCTAAACTGAACAGTTTGCGCGAGAGACACTTCCAAAGTGGTAAAAAGTGTGTCCCCCCCCCGTAACTTCTAAAATAAGAGAATGATAAAAGTAAAAAAATATATAATGTAGACCTCAACCAAAACTACCAACGAAAATTGGTTTGGATGAAATACAGTTAGCAGTTTTTTAGATATAGTACATTTTCAAAAACCGCAAATATAACTTTGCCATTCATACAAATACTATGAAAAACAATTTTATTTTTATTGTTTGTGTATATTACTTACTAATCTCAATATAATTATATCTCTAATCTATGCTTGCTGCTACGGAACCCTTCATGGGCGAGTCCAACTCGCACTTGGCCGGTTTTTTTTTTAATTATTTTTTGCCACGCTTTTGTATCGATATAGCTTTATGTTTGGCGACTACGCGTAGATGTTGACGATACTTGAGGAAATGTATTAATTTTCCAAGCATTTTCTATCACGGAGTTTGTATATTAATGCTTTTTTTTAAATATGATATACCTAATCCTTTTTTTCTGCGTATTGTTGGATTGGTGTTTAACGACAAACGCATAGATTCCATTATAGTTGAGCAAATTAATGAGATTATTGTTAATTTTCTAGCAGGGAATTCAATATATTACAATTCATGTTGTTTTTGTAGCTAGTAAAAACTAGCTAGTTGGCCTACGTGTTTGCCTTTTTGGACGAAGCTAAAGAAATGTTTAAGGATCAAAACAACGTTTCTGCTTACCCTTATGGCAATAAGGCGTAAGTTTTTGTATGAATGAACATTTTTAAGGTTTCATTACTTCAATGAACGTTGAATTCACAAAACATCGTGCAAAGGCACACCCCACGTTGAATTAAAAATAAGCTCTTTCAATGCTATTATTAAATAATTGCGAAAACTTCATCATAACTCCGAAAACCAAACTCGAAACAACTTAAATCTTATGTAACTTAATTTTCTTTCCCCCAATACCTACCATACTTTTATTATTTTCCACTTCTAACCAATAACGATTATGTAACTCGCCGTATTTCATTCTACACATCTCAACGCACCGTTTTGTCGTTTCTATCGTTGGTAACTTACTAAAGATAAAGAAGGAGGTTTTATTCTTTTACAGCTATCTTCATTGCTCTATGGTATTTCATGATAAACACGAGTGTACACGTAGCGTGTGAAACAAGCTTTATGGGTCTAGATTTACGAGCGAGTCAATAGAGAGCTCTTAATGTAGACGCATTGAACAGAGTTCATCTTGTTTTGGGGTGCTAAGGAGCACAGCCAACACGGACCGCCCACGAAGTGCCCTCGATTACCACACAAACGTATCGCCTTTAAATATCAAACGACAAGTTCATCAACATTATGTAATTAATATCTTATACGTTTTTTCTTGACAAGTTTACGCAAAAAAGTATTTTCTAAAAATCTCCGGGCGTAATACGATCCAAAACAAACTTTATGACCTACAATTAAAGCCCAAATTCCAGTATCGAACCGTAGAGGCCAATGCCACAAACACATGTTGGCGTTGCACGTCCAGGTAAGCTGAGCTGCCCTGCCTCCTTTATCCGTACAAAAATGTTCATAAAAGGAGGTTGCGTCGGGGTGGGCTGGAGGTCTTTTGGGCTGGTTTGCGTTATAGGAGCAAAGGGGGCGCAGAAACGGAATCAATGAACTCCGTTCGAGCCGACCGACAAAGGACGTTTCGGGCCGGCAGGTAATTAACTTAATATCAATCCCTGCTCTTTTATACATAATACTAAACTATAGACAAACACTAAACTACGTTCTGTGATTGGCAGAGAAAGTTGTGATAGATACGACGTAGATGGAGCCACTTAGCGCTTTAGTACTAATATTGGAGCTGGCATCCGTTCTGGATAAAACGATTATTAACTTTTTTAGGTGTTCAGACTTTTGCGCAATAAAAACTGGGACTCTTCATAAATGCCCTGTAAGAACTCTGTAATTGGAGCGTTCTGTAAATCTGTTGCCGTCTCGCTTTATTGAAAGAAAACGACAGTGACAGGTAAGACTTATCAAGGATTTATGGATGTCAAGTTTTGAGAAGAAGGGCGCGTGGCTGTAGAATTGTGTAGTCAGTTATGTTTCTCTTTAAAGCAGGGATTACATCGTTGTATAGCTCGAACGGGCTGTACGTAACTGACTAGCTAGAGTATGATCCCTTGGGTGTCCCACGAAGCGTTGACACTTGACGAAATGAGTCCATAAGGAGACATTTATAGTGCAACACGGTTATTTAGGCTTGAAGCATTTTGTCTATGGTAAAACAAAATAAAATGTTTCTTCTTGTCTATGGTACCTAAATCTATTGAAAAACAAAATGGCGGAGCTAATTTCGATTAAATTACGCGCCAAAAGCTTCTTATACGAATGACTACGTATTTTTGAATAAAGTAATAAAATGATTGAATGAGAACACAATATTGTTTCATATAGCGTGCGAGGTCATGAACTTGACAAGATACTTTCAAGAACATCGATTGAGGCGGTTTTAGTAGATTTTGGTTTTAAGCATGAGACGCGTTAAGCTGCTTTTGTTATTAAACCGTGTTTTTATTTACATACATGATACATATATGATTTTATAGATATTTTTATTGTATTGTATTACCACTTTGAATGCTGAATAAAAAAATATTATTTATATTTATAATTACTTTTAAAAAAATATGACGGTTATTTATTTCGTTATGTTGATTCTGGCTACAGTTGTGATGTAATTACCTAGTACTACGTAAAAATGTTGAGATTTACCTGCAGATATTTTCTTTTATTTGTATTAGAATAGTACTTAATAAAGTGTATGAAATTCGTATCATTTATTAACTTTTACATTGAAATTACTTAAATTAATTTATTTTACCTACGTATTTTTTTTTTCCTGAAAACGTAAAACGTCAAGCCTCGAGCAGACACACACGATTAATCGCGCGGGGCGACTTGTCGCGGTCCATTCGCAGTACATTTATAGTGGAAATTAGCTTGGCTCGTTGTTGCAGCGCGATTAATCGCGTGTGTCTGTTCGAGCCTTTACTCACGTAAACGTAAATTGCTATAGGTAAACATTAAAGTGTGGAAATACATTACACATTATGTATGTTTAAATAACATACCTATATTCCAAAATTTCGTTAACTAACTTTTATTCTGTTTTCATGTTTCAGTAAAAGGAATAAAGGGCTAAAGGGGTATAGGGGTGTGCCAGGGTCGTAGCACGTGGCTTTCTGTAATTTCTGCCTATTCCCCTGAGACAATGGCTTGAATTTATGTACCTACCTATGTGTTAAAGATCCAAGCCTTGAGAACTCCTTGTGTTTTCTTAGTATGTTAAGAAAGCTGTTTTTATTTAGACAAGAAATCCTTACCAATATTATAAACTAGCTGTTGCGGTTTCGCCTGTTACACCTCGAAAATTATCGTACGGGATCATAAAAGTCAATTTAGAAACTGTTAATGTGTTATAAACTATCTGTGAACCAAATTTTATCCAAATCCGTTCTTAAGTTCTTGCGTAAAAGAGTAATGAACTCTTGCATTTATAATATTAGTACGTTATGAAGTAAGATATTAGTAAGATGGAAGAGAATTTAGATGATGAGTGAAAGGATATTTGTTACTCAATCAAGACAAAATGCCTGAATAGATCTGGATGAAATTTGGTACAAAGATAGTTTATAGTCTGGAATAAAATGTAGGAGCTCCGGTATTACGTTCCTGCTGCATAATTTTTTACATATTATACGCGGGCGAAGCCACACGTGTTAATTAGTTAGTATACAATTATGGCTGACTGCAATGTTGAAACCGTGCTCGAAATAGTTTGATTTTTATGTGTTTTTAAGAGGAAAAGTAAATCAAGTACTTTCTTAATTTTTGTTATTTCCGATATTT
Organism: Agrotis exclamationis; assembly: GCA_950005045.1. Taxonomy (NCBI): domain Eukaryota; kingdom Metazoa; phylum Arthropoda; class Insecta; order Lepidoptera; family Noctuidae; genus Agrotis; species Agrotis exclamationis. The sequence goes on from OX465432.1 coordinate 15,746,207, forward strand.
GAGAAATTAAGTAGAAATTAATATAATCTTTACTGATGAGGTAAATAGAGTTACATGTTCTCTATATTAATATAAGCATTAGGTACAACCGGATTTCGCTTATTACATAAGTAAGTATTAGATATTTCCCACAGATAATTTGAATATATTAGCCAATATACACTTAGATTGGCTTCATAATATAGGTATGTACACTATCGATGTATATTGCCCGAATTTTAAGCTATTTTAATGAAAAAACTGCTGAGAGTTGATATTTTTGATCTGAATTAATATTTGTTTTAATGAAAGGAACATGTCTAGAGTTTTCAGTGATATCCAATCAAGTCATTAAAGAAACACTTAAAATAATTCACAAACGAAATGTCAATTAATTTTTTTCTGAAACACATAAAAGAAATTTAAATACCTACACATTTAATAGCAGCGTAATTAAGTTTGTTTTTGTGATGGGGTGTAAAAATCATGAAATGAGTCCACACCCCCAAAAACACCCTATTCCTTTACAAGCCCTTTTCGTTTCAGGATCACGATTTTCTTTTAAGACAAATTTAAAAAACCTACCAATAACATCAGTCATCCAAGAATCAACTTAAGATTGCCATATAATATTAGCTCGATTACATAAATGAGACTCAATTTGAAGTGTGTAGCGACGACTCGTATGCGAAGCAAACTTACGAGTTACGAGTAGTTTGCACTCAAACTTGAGGCAGTAATGATAGGTGCTTGACTCAAGTTTTTTATACATAATCCCACTTATAGGTATATGTAATAAACTTAGTAACAATATTTCAATAAAGAATACAAAATTGAATGGACTACATAATATCAGGTGTTTGTGAGTATCAATGTTTGCAAACGAACCCTCGGCACAAAAATTCTAGTGTGGGGCAACGATTTAAAGAATAAAAAACACAAAACAATGCATCAATTAATTCTATAATAAATAAAATTAGTCATAATTTAATAACTCAACATTTTATAATCACCCTTCGATCATTAATAACAACTAGATACACAATCCCGTACAAAAACGAACTAAAAACTGTCCTCAAGTAGGTCGTAAAATAGAAAGAGAAAGAAAACAGAGAGAAACATAACTGGCCAACATATTATACCAAAAGAAATTAAACCTTATTCAAATGGGTTAAAGTCGGACTTAGAACGGTCATAAAAACACATTAAATTTTACGACCGCGACTCGAATCAACACATGTTACCCGACTAAATCAAGTAGCCATGCGACACTACGAACTGTACGTTTAGTAAAAGTCTTTTCAATTTAGGTGCTTTATAAACCTGGCTGATAATTTCGTCAATTTTAAAATAAATGTTTTACGGCGATTTCTTAACGAAATATCAGTATTTATAATACAGTGATAGTTATTATATATTGGTAATGTTAGTACTTTTTTTTTTTTTTTTTATCGTGGTAAAATCATCAAATGAGTCCTCCCACCCCGGGCAGGGCGGGAGGGACTGTCAGACTTGTACTGACTAAAATCCACGGTGTCCTTCGATAGCCCTTTATGTTCCGGGGTCACGGTAATGAGATAAGTCCCGCGACCCCGGCAGGCTTTGGCCCTCTAGAGGGGGGCCCCGTCATCTTGCTGACGCTCTTTGAGGCGCGCGTGGAACACAACGCGCCGTCGACCCGGGCATGGTCCATGGTCGGGCAGCGAGTTGCCCTTTACTCGCCGCCCGCATGCCCGCGCCTACGGTGGCCGGAGATCGTCTTGCGACGTCCGTCGCCGTGGGCGTCCACCACTGCGGTTGGGGCGGAGGGAGGACACTGTCCTCTCTCTCACGCGGCCCGCCTCCTCCTTCGCGAGCATGACTGCTTCGCAGAAGGAGGCGACCGCTTCCCACTCCGTCTCGCCCCGCAGCATGGCCGCAACCAATGCCGGGCGCGAGAGGTCTCCGCCTATCGCCGCCGTGAGGACACGTCGGTGCTCTGCCCAAGCTGGGCAGTCTTGCACCGTATGCTCTACTGTGTCCTCCGGGCGATCTTCGCAGTGGTGACACCCAGGCGTTTCCTCCTTTCTCCTTAGACACAGGTACCTCCCGAAACTTCCGTGTCCGGTGAGGACCTGCGTCATGCGGTAGGTCAGGACGCCGTGACTCCTATCCAGCCACTCCTCAAAGAGGGGTCTTACCGCCGCGATTGCGGCGTGCCCGGCCGTCGGTTGCGACAATCGTCCCCTCCATACTGCCCTGAGATCGCGCCGGACCTCTTCCCGCCGCGCCTCGACTTGTCGGGGCAGCGGGAATTCTCCCCGGCGCTGCGCCTCCACGCGCCACTCATAGACGCGCTGGAGGGCAGTCGCCTCCAGATCCCAGGGCAGTAATCCGGCAAGCAAGTTGGCCGATTCGCCGGCGATCGTGCGGTATCCCCGGATCATTCGGATAGCCATGACCCTCTGGCATGCGACCAACTTTAGTAGTCGCGTCCGGATGCTCAGGGCCCACACGGGGGCCCCGTAGAGGGCCATGGACCGCACGACACCGGCGTACAGCCTACGGCAGGAGGCGTTTGGCCCGCTGAGATTAGGCAGGAGTCGCCTGAGGGCGGCTGCTGCCCGGTTCAGCTTTGGGGCCAAACTCAGGAAATGCTCCCTGAAGTTCCACCGGCTGTCGAGGACGAGTCCCAGGTACTTCATCGTCTTCCCGACGCCGATGCGAACCCCCTCCACCGTTATGTGGGACTCAGACCGTGGCGCGTTAACGCGGCCATGAAAACACATGGCCTCCGTTTTGTGCAGCGCCACTTCGAGTCCCAGCTGCCGGATCCTTTCGACGACTGTCGCAACCGCTTGCGTCGCCAGGTCGGCCGCCGCCTGGTGCGACTCTCCCTCCGCCAGGACGAGCGTATCGTCAGCGTAACATATTACGCTGACGCCGTCAGGGAGGTCGCCGCGCAGCACCCAATCGTATCCGATGTTCCACAGGGGCGGCCCCAAGACCGATCCCTGTGGAACACCGCACGATATCTCTCGCCGGTTCCACTCTCCCCGGTGACCGGGGTAGATGACGGCTCTGTCCGTCAGGTAGTCCTCGACTATGCGACGGAGGTAGGTCGGCACCCGGTGATACCGGAGTGCCTCCCTGATGCAACTCCAGGGCAGGGTGTTAAAGGCGTTGGTGATGTCCAAAGACACCGCCAAGACGACCCTGCCCCGGGCTACTGCATCCCCCGTCGTGAGGGCTCTCACGCGCATGATGGCGTCCACCGTCGAGCGCCCCCTGCGGAAGCCAAACTGGCTCTCCGCAAGGTTCGGGCCCATCCGATTCAGGTGCCCGACGAGGCGGTCTGCAATTACTCTTTCGAAGAGCTTGCCCACCTCGTCGAGCAGCACGATGGGCCGGAATGCGGACGGAGAGTCCGCAGGGCGCCCGTGCTTCTGGATGAGGACCAGTTTTCCCGTCTTCCAAAGAAGCGGGAACCGGCCCCTCTCCAAGCATGCGCTAAAGAGCCCCCCAAGTCGAGGCCCGAGAGTCCTCGAGGCCAGGACCCAGGCTTTCCCTGGCAGGCCGTCGGGTCCTGGGGCGGTATTTTTGGCCTTGAGCCGTTGTACCGCCACTCTCATGTCTACCTCGGTCACCTCTGGAGCGTCGTAGACGTCGTCGTCGCTGTGGTCCGCGTTTGCGTCAGCTTCGTCCTCAGATTCCGTCGGAGACGGAGCCATGGGCGGGGGAGTATGCTCCCCTCGCGATGGGAACAGGGCGCTCACCACGTCCTCCACGAACTGAGGCTGGAGACTCTGCGTCAACGGGGGAGCCCAGGGGCGGAGCTTTTCTCGCACCCACTTGTAGGGGCGGCCCCATGGGTCCCCGTCCAGAGTCCCCAGCATCTCCTCGCGGGCCAATTCCTTGGCCCGCCAGATCTCGTCGCGGAGGACGGTCTTCGCTGCCCTGTAGCTCTCGTGCAGCTCCGCCTCTACAGTCGCCGCATCCGGAGGTCGGGTGCGGCGCCTGCGGAACCTGGTGTACCGGCGTCGCGCGACAACGCACGCCTCGCGCAGCGCTGCTAGCTCGCGCGACCACCAGTACAACTGACGCCGGGCGCGTCCTTGCCGGACCCGGGGCATGGCCACGTCACAGATCTCGGACATGGCCTCCCGGAACCACTCCGCCTCGTCGTTGATGTCGGCAGGCCTGTCCGGTGGTGACACCCAGGCCTGCACGATCGAGGCTTCCAGGAATAGCTCCCGGTCCAGCTGCTTCAGCGCCCATCGCGGACCACTTGGGTTCCGTCCACTTGGAACCGGCGCGTCTGAGGTCTGGGCGGAGACGTCGAACCGGATATACCGGTGGTCGGAATAGGTCTCCACCTCCTCCACAACGCGCCAGCCGGTGACGCGCGGCGACAGGTCGGCGGTGGCGAACGTAACGTCCACCACCGACTCGCCCGTCCACCGCACGCACGTGGGGACAGAACCCCGGTTCTCGATCACCAGGCCCTGCGCACGGGCCCAGTGCTCGAGCATCCTACCCCGCGTATAGTCCGTGGACCGGGAACCCCAAGCCGGACTTTTGGCATTGAAGTCCCCAAGGACGAGCGCGGGGAGGGAACCGAGGGCGACGACGACATCTCCCAGCTCCGTTAGGGAGTCTTGGAACTCGGCGAGAGATCGATTCGGGGAGAAGTAAACGCCTACAACGGCGATCTCCCCGAACCGTGCTGCGACAATCCCGCGCCCTCTCTTTACGCGATCGAGGGGCGGGGTACCGGCGGCGGCCGACGAAATTAGGGTCACCGAGCCGTCCAGGTCCGCTACCCAGTCATTCCTGGGCAGGACAAAATACGGCTCGGCGACCACGGCGACGTTGATCAACCACTGCGCCATGCTCTGGAGCAAGAGATCCTGAGCAGCGGCGCAGTGGTTGATGTTCGCCTGGAGGAAGCGCAATGGAGACATTAATCTGAATCCATTGCAGCCTCCTCCAGGACCCTCTCCGAGGGTTGAGCCACGGCGGCGGCGGCGGCGGCGGCAGAGGCGGCGGCGGCGGCGGGAGTGGCAGTGACGGCGGTGGCAGAGGGCCTACCTCTGCTCTTGGCTTTGGTGGGTGGGGCGCAGGACTTGCCCCCAGCCCGGTGATCGGCCGGCTTGCCAGCCGCCGCACATGCGAAGCAGTGCGGCGGGGCAGTGCACGAGCCGGCCTTGTGACCGGGCTGACCGCAGCGGAAACACTTGTCGCTGCGGTCCACCTCCGAGGTGCAGTTACATGCCGCGTGGTTGCCCACTTGGCATCGGTAGCACCTCAGAGGTCTGGGTTCCAGCAGTTTCACCTGCGCGGAAACCCATCCAACCAAGAGCCTTCGGCCCCCCTCCAGTATTTTGGCCGCCGACACGGGGCAGCTGACCGTAATGGTCTGTAGCCCCGCGAAGTCAGGACGCAGGACGCCCGCCCTCACCTGATCGGAAGGGCACCCCCCAGTCCTGGCAACGGCGGCCACCACGTCCTCAACCGTCACGGAGTCATCCAGACCCAATATGCGCACGTCTGCGCGCTTGATGGGTCTGGATACTCGGGCCTCCTCCGCATTTAAGGACGCTCTGAGCCGTTCGGCCAGAGCGTCAGCGGTAGGGCCACTGGCCGCACCGGGGAGCTCCAACATCCGAGCCCCCGTTGCAGTGACCCGTAAACGGAGGCCCCCGGTGATTCCGAGCTCCGTGAGGTCCACCGCCTCCCGCGCTTTCGCGAGCACGTCGCGGTACGATACGCCCTTCTTGACCGCGTCCGGCTGCAGTGTGATCACCACAGCCGCGGTCTTTGGGGCGCGCAATCGCGCCGCGACGCCGCGCTCCTTGCGCCGCCGTCTACTCTCCCTCCTTCTCTTCGACCTGGCCGCACTGGCAGCCTTCCTCTTCTCTCCGGCCACTTGCCAGTCGGCGCTGGCCGGAGGAGTTTTAGGAGGAGGCTGCTGGGGTGGTCGGCTATCGGCCTGGCCGCCCTTCTTTTTTGTAGCCGACCGTGCCGGCCCCGCAGGTGTCGGGGTCGGAGTCGGCTTGGACGGACCCGGTTTCGCCTGACTAGGCTTTGCCGGGGCCGTCTTAGAAGGGGCCGTCTTAGGGGCCGTCTTCGCCGCAGCCTTCTTCTTCGCCGCCGCCTCTGCCGGAGGCGGCTCGGTCGGGGGTGGCCTCGACGCGGCCACAGCCGCGTATGAGGACGCCGCCAGCGGGGGTCGCAGCACGCGGCTCTCCAATACGGAGAACCGCTGCTGAAAGGCGGCCAGCTCCTGTCGCACCAGGTCGAGAACAGAGTTCTCCGCTGGTGTGGGCTGGCCTTTCTCCCTTTGGCCCCGCGGCGGCGTGTTTTGCTGGCCGCCTCCCCGAAGTTTCGCCAGGTCCTCCTTGAGGGCGATGTTCTCCCTCTGGAGAGCCCCCATGGCGGCAGTCAGGCGGGTGACTTCCGACCGCAGTTCGGACATGTCGTCCCTTGCAGCCGGAGCCCCGCCGTGAACGCGCGCGGCCGCCATGATGGAGGCCGTGGCGTCGCCGATCGCACCCTCCTTGCTACTTTTGGTCCGCTTCTGGATCACGATGCGGATGGCGGCTGCCACGGCCTCTGCTAGTCTAGCCTCGTTCGAGGCCAGACCAGTTTTGGGCTCTCCAGAGGAGATCCCCCTCCCCGAAGTCTTGCCTCGGCCTTTACCCCGCACGCTCGTGGGGATCTTACGGGCCGAGGCAAGCCCTTCCTCCGACGACGAAATGTCGTCCCTCGAATGGGGGCGCTTGAGGAACTCCTTCCTCCTATCTGCGCCCCCCTCATCCCTCCTTGCCACGCCTCCAGAGCCCACGCTCTGGAAGCTCACGGCGTCTGATGCCGAGTCGGACTCCGACCCGAGCACCAGCGCCCCCTCCATCCGCGGAGCGGCACTCTGTGCCCGCTCTGTTGTCGGTGCCGGTGGCGCGGACGTGCTGGACCGATCCAGCGACTCCACACCACGGGCACGTGAGCCCCCTTGGCTCATTGCGGCGACTGCCGGAGCAAAGACTGGGTAAAAGTGGTTAGTGTTGTCCCCCCCAGAGTACGTTGGGACTGACCGGACGTGTCCGGTGCGGGATTCCCCAGCTGCAGAGCAGCTGGGACCCGCCTGGGTATTCCTTCCATTAACCGTTTTTTCCATTTTTTACTTTTTTAGAGAGGTGAGTTCCTCTTTTTTCCCTAAGCCCCCATTTCCCTTCCCTTGGTTCACTTCACGGTTACGTCTGAAGATTAGACGCGTACCGGAAGTGAACCTTTCCCCCCCTAGACCCAGTCTCTGAGACCGGGCCCCGCGCCGTCTAGAGGCTCGAGCTGACTGCTCGATCCTCCAGGCGGCGCGCCTTTCCCCGGTGTGTCCCTCTTTGTCTGGTCTCTCCCTCTGAGCCTGTCCGGCATGAGTGCACGAGTGCCTCTACCGGCAGGGGCCCAGAGATCATCGAGACACACAAGCCCCACCACGACGGCAACGTGGGGACACGTTGGTGGGGGGTAATGTTAGTACTTACTGAAAAAATGAAATTACATCCTTTTTATCGGTCCTGGAAGAGTGATTTTTGCACTTTTTAAACGAGCACAGAGGCATGTTTACGTTCCGAGCGTTAGAACAGTACTAAACCAAAAGGATGACCGATCTCTGATTTGGTCATTCTTTTGGTGAGGACGTTTTTTGTCGCTGATTGTGTATCTAGTTGTTATAAATGATCGAAGTAATCACCCCATTTTATAATAGGAAAAAAAAAAACGTGTGGCACTCGGTGACTGCCGCGGTAAAGCTATTGCATAGCATTTTTTTATCAACTTATGCAATTATAATTATTTATTTATTATACCTATTTATTACTGTACTAATTAGGCTATGGTCAGTCACGTCAATCAAGTGAACCGTCAAAAAACGTTCTCCTCCTCCTCCTCCCTCTCCCTCTCCCTCTCCCTCAATAAAATTGCCCCTTGCTCAACAAAAGCATGCTTTCGTGCTAGTAATGAGCACATCTGTCCGTACCTTTATGAGCACGTCTGTCCGTACCTTTATGATTGCCGAAGTTTCCCGAACTGAAACGACGTTAGACGATGCTTGCTGTCAGATATGGTCAGGAAATTTCCTTAGGATTTTTCGTTACGTTTTTCGCGCGCGCCGAGCTCAGAGCCTGCGATAAAAGCTATGCAATAGCTTAACAGGATTTAGAAATAACACAGCGACAAATTAAAAATGTTCAGTCTAAAAATGTAATATGTGTTTCTGATATCAGTTTCAGGAGAGAATACTTTTACAAACAAAGTAAATTAAAACAAGAAATTAGGTGGAATTGCTAACGATCACTTGAATTTTAAGCCAGAAGGAAAGCCTATGCCAATAGTTAATACAGGTTGTATTATTTCTTTAAAAAGCAAAGCTCACGCAATTTTAGGCCTTACCAGTTCCTAATTTAGCACGAACATAATGAGTTCAAATATAACACAATTCTGAAGAAACGCTTTTAAAATTTTCAGATAAAACGTCACAAATCATGCGGTGTCCTATAAAATGTTTATGAATGGAAGTTTTCTCCGAAGCTGGGTGGTTGAGCCACAGTAGAACTAACATACAGTATCTCAACTAAGAATAAATGATAAAATGAAAGATATACAAGAAGATAATATACGTCTTTCGGACTGTTGCTGATGTAAAACTGAATTATCGCATTGAAATCGGGACAAATGGTTACGTTTGTGCGAGAAGTATGACATAACACAAAGTTTAGTTGACAACCCGAATACTGCGTTCCGTTTCAGAATATATTAATTACTTACGTCACACGTCCGTGTTTGAGTCTCAAAAATGCATGTGTAATTGTGTATAGGTATCAAACTACTAAAAAGATCCAGTATATGTAGAGTTGGCAATAACGGTTTGACAGACGAACAGATACATGAGTGAACCTATGAAAGGTCCATTCATGTTTCATCATCATCATCATCACCATCATCCACATCCCGACGATATCTGGGAATTGGTTAATTCCCAGATATAGGCCTCTCTATGTTTACCTATCCCTGTTTTGTTCTGATAAATCATCAAATGAGTCAGCACAGAGCTGCGATCCTGTGTCTTGCCATATTTAGTTTAAGTTCCTTTCTACAGGATCCTAAATGTTACATGTAAGTAGTTGGTTTACTGGTCATGTTTGCACTGTGGCTGGCGGTTGGACCACTTCGCTCGCTGCACTGCGCTAACAATAAGCTTAAATCTTCGAAGCCCTGTTACATTATTATTGGCTTACGACTTTAGTACATATAATATAAATATAAGCTTTCTTCATTCAACGGTTATGGCGATGAATTACTAGACTGTTCTATTGTGATGTAAGTCATTTATTTTATTTAATCATTTATTATTTGAGTAATATTGACTTGTGCTGAATTTGACAGGTTAATATAATATTTTTATCGGATTAAATATTATTTTTGGATTGCAAATGGACAAAGAAATGGCCACCAGGATCGTTATGATTATAAATCTTGATTTCTTTGTGAGAGTCTTATTATATTTTCGTGAATCTTCAGAGGCCTTCTGAGGTCTAAATTATATCTTACGGTTCATCTTATTGATGGCGCTTCGAGTCGCCACCGCCAACGATATTTGATCAGTAGTACAGTTATTCTACTGTTTATTGGTTAAATAAGTACTGGTTTATTTAAAAAAATCGGCCAAGTGTGAGTTGGACTCGCGTGAAGAGGGTTCCGTACGATTTATTTTTAGCCTACCTATAATTTTAACCGCAAATAATAGATGAATTGAAATTTACGAATAATTGAAGATTGGTACGCACAATATTGAGTGATTTACCATGTTATTTTAATATCACGGACTTCTTATAGGTTTTCCTATAATCTATAAGTAGAAAAGTAATTTTAGGTTCAGTAATTTTCGTCTATTTTTCTTGAATAACTTGGAAACTGTTTATTTTAAAATTACAAAAAAAAATACATTTAAGATCTTCTCAACAAGACCTTTCATTTGATATGTCACACGATGCAGTTTTCAAAAAAAAAACTAGTTTTCCCCTTCGCCCCCAATAATTACCTCCCATATACAGATTTCATCTATTCACGTCACACCTCTGTGCTTGGGTCATAGGAATTGATATGTGTACCAAATTTCAACTTAATCGGTGTAGTAGATTCGGAGATAATTGACTGTAAGCGACAGACAGACGTAGACGTATTCGGACGTACGGAACCCTAAAAAAGAATCTATCTTAACCCTATCTATCCATCACTTAACAAGGAAAAAAATTATGGTAAATCAGGAGTTAAACCTGGTTGGAATTTATCTCCACATTTTTTTCTGGGTTGTAGGAATGTTAAGCAAGATACGGCACTTGAAGAAGGCGGTGGTTTTTACTTAGTTACTCCTGACCTAGACTAAGGTCAAGAGAAAACCCACTACACATAAAAAAAAAATAGAAAGAGTCCGGAAGTTCGGTCCGATTATCATTCCTTCTAATTTGATGTTTATTAAAACCAAAAAAAAAAACATTAAAACGTCTGAAGCTTGATGTAGTACATACCTACATTATGTAGAAGTAGTAAAAGTAATAGAAATTGCACTCTTTTTCTTAAGACCAAACAGGGTGGTTCTATTTCCAGAGTCAGAAAAACATAGTTCATAATACATATAATGCAATGGTTCCAGCATGTCATAAATGCATGCGAGGTAACTGTTTACATGCTTATGTTATGGGTCACAGCAGTTTAACAGGATAGGACGCGAACACGCAAACTTAACATTGTAGGTCACACACCCGTCGTGTTTGGAAACCCTCCCTGTATGATGCTTTTTTTACCGTGGTCAAATCATCAAATGAGTCCTCCCACCCAGAGGCGGTGGAAGGGACTGTCATACTTGTACTGATTAAAATCCACGGTGATCATTCGATAGACCTTTACGTTCCAGGATCACGGTAACCTGATGAGACAATCCCGCGACCCCAGCAGGCTTTGGCCCTCTAGAAGCCCTCCCCTTCAGATTGCTGACAGTTTTGAGGCGCGGGTGGAACACGACGCGCCATCGCCGTTGTCGACCCGGGCATGATCCATGATCGGACGGCGAGTCATCCATTACTCGCCGTCCGCATACTTGGGCCTTGTATGGTGATAAACTGGGTTTTTGTTTGAAACAATCATTATTCCAATATTATTTATTTATTTTGATAAAACATAGGCCTAGTTGCAATTTCACCAATTCTTATAAAAACCTGTTTTAGAATAGAATAGAAAAATAATATTTAATTGGTATAGGACACACACAGAAATAATAATAAAAAAATCTATTTAAAGCATATAACAGGCATTGGAATAACCATTTATACCGGTTGTCTATTTCATGCTGGTTAATTTATAATTATTTTTTTTTTACAAAAGAGATAAGTATTCATTTCTTATCTGCCTGTACCTGTAGTCATACTCTGTCATACATGTTCTGTGTTTTTATGAGCTAAAATAACGAAACCATAGATGCAACTGCACCATAGATGTCATACGATCTTCTCCAAAATCAATTTTACTTTCACATAATCCAATGACGGACATAGGCGTCTCCCAAGCTCGGCCACAACACCCTGACCTCCGTATTCCTAATCCAGACTGTCCCAGTCACCGTGTAAAGGTCATCGGTCTAAATAAGAAGTGGGCGTCACACGCTACGCTTACCGATACACGGTCTCATTCCAGGACTCACACAATCACATCCCAATTCCCACTAAAAGTAGGTTGATGACGAACTCTCCTCAAATACACTTCCAGAATTAACTCATCTTCCAGTACAGGATCTATTAATAGTAGCTCATAACAACGAGAATCATAATCCGATGTGAATACTAAATCGATTGGGCCCACAAATAACAGTAAACAAAGCGAAACACTGACAGCAGTAGATCGTTGAGCGGTAACGCAGGTAATTGTCGTTGGTATCCGCATTCGAGTCAGAACTCACGGCCTTAGTATTGAACAAGACACTCCGAACATTCATCGTCGGCCCACACAGACATGCATGAAGCTAGGTAATGGGAAAGTTAGCGGGGTGCTACGGGGACTCATTGGCGCACCAACTAAAATTCCGCACAAATGACGTATAACGCCTCTGTGTGCGTACGCTAACCATGAATGTAGTACGGTATTTGTACGGTGCGTAATCTGTGTTCATGGAAACATAAGCCCCGCCTACTACGCTTCTGTTGTGGGTAAGTTTTCTCATTTCTCTCCAAGGCCTCCCGTACTCGGTCCGTTGAGAATTTTTACATATTTGTATCCTTATCCTTTTGTTCTTTGGTAAACGTTTATTGCGTATCATATTTCTTTTAGATAAGCGACGTACTTTAAAGTGTAGGGATGTGTAAAAATTCGTTTACTCGAATCCCCTAAGAGGCTGGGGTAATACTCGTACGTTGAGATTAAAGAACACAGCCATAGCTTACTTTGTTGCTGCTGTTTTCTGGCTCACTGATTTAAGTTGAAATTACAGTAAACTTGTTTAAGCACGCGAAGCTATCCGGATTACAGAATGCTGTCAATTTCAAACGTGAACTTTTGCTTCTCTTTGTGATTACACAGGTTACATGACTAATGCGGTCTACGAAAAATACCATTAGGTGGCTAGAGGTTACGAATTACGTAACAAAAACATGATACAGACATTAATACTGAACCTTAGAACACTTAAAGCTAAATGAGACGTTCCTACAGAAATATTGATTTACATAATTATAAAGTTTACAAAAGGGCCTTTGAACTCCCAATGTTTTAACTCTGATGACACGAAAATTCAGTGATCATTGAAGTTTTGAAAGCCACCGTGCACACATTATACCATCGCTCGTTATAATAAATACTTTTTAGTTTCATGCCAGTAACCTTTGCATAATTTAGTCGAAAAAGAAAAAGAATCCAGCTTCTTTGTTAGTTCGTAACTTCGGAATTACTAAACCTATTTCGATTCAACTTTTACTAGTTATGTAAGATAGTCTGTCGCTGTTGTTACGTGTATATTTTGTATTCCCTAAGATTATATGGATAGGCACTAAGCTGATAGTGAAGGTTTTGAATTAATTGGATAAAGTTAAGTAAAAAGAATAACTCGAAATAATGGCTGAAAGTTATTAAAATTAATCATTCCATTCTTTGGAACATGGAGATATTTTTTATTTCAGTTACAACACCAGCTTAATTACATTAATAGCTTCTGTTACTCATAATACGATTATATCTCATAACGAGCATGTAAGAAAAGAAAAAGGCGCAAACGATCTTGCAAAAAAAAGTTAACACGTATCAAAGAGGCCGTGTGCCTGGTGCGCCTCATTGGACATACGCCAGACCATAGAGTTATCTAGACTTGTTCGACCAAAGACACGCCATTACGCGGCTGATTATAATAAGTTGAGCCATTTGCCGCCAATAAAACACATTCTACGTGTGACTTTGGCCAAATTGTTCAGTGTATCTTTATTTGAACACTTCGAGTTCATTCAATATTTTTAGTTGTGTGTCGAACATTTTATTTGGCCCATTTGTTATTTCTACAACAATTTTGGGTTCTTTCTAAAAGCAGAATAATCATTCCGTTAAATTTCGAATTTAAATCTTACCAGTTGGAGAGAGGTGGGATCGATCCCGACCTTGTTAGAGAATTTGGTGAAGAGGAATCCTAAATAAGTTCTTTCTTTAATTATTGAAATAGTAAACTGATGCCATGGTTCATTCTACATTTATCAAATTTTCTAGGCCCATTAGATACCCATGACAAATGGCGTTTTTAAGCGTAGTTCAGAATCAAGCTATTGCAAAATAAAACGAATCGCAATCGATTTTAGTATCCTACCATAGCAGGATATCTTGTCAGTTCTGTACAACTCTAACTTATTATAATTTTGCAACTTAACATTCAATTTATATTCGACCAGTAGCAGTTTACCTGCTCTTGTCACTTACAGCGAAATTAATCGAAAGTGATTAATTATGTTACCCACCGTTATTAGTTCGGAACTCACCGAATCTAATTATGAAACAAGTTCTTTTCCATATCTACCTAGTATTAATAATAGTCCGTATTATACTAGTTTTTTGGATGCCTGCGAAATCACAAAGTCATGCTTAGTATCCGGATCAAGCGCCGGAGGAATTTGACATTTTAACATTCATCAAGATCAAATCTGCCTGTTGCTAAGTAAAGACCTCTTAGCGGTTCATCAGATTTATTACCTACGAAGTTAAACCTCCTTCGATGTTTTGTTTTCATTGCCTACATTCCATGTCTGCGCATCATGAAAGTCTTCAAACAATTCTAGTCTTACAACTCCAGTTCTCACTATTAAAATGGAAATAGCAGACCGTAAACCTCGAAAACGTTGAATTGTCCTGGAATTTACAGCAAATTTAACGGAACCAAACACGGTCTGTCTCGGGCCAAGGGAGCGAGGTTCTTTGTTACTCAGTCGCCAAATAGATGGCGCTAGTCGTTGTGGCAATGCCGTCTCAAATGGAATTCATCTTGCCTTCAGACAAGTCATTATAATCGGGTCCATTGTCACGTTCTCGTGAACCGGCCCCAAAAGTAAGTATCAAATAACAATAAGAAAAATTAAGGCGAATACCGACAGCTCGAATGTGTTTTGTTTTATTTAAAAGTTGTTTTATTACTGGTAGGTTCCAGTTTGCTGGGAGCTGGAGGTGTAAATTGAATACTTAAGTGTTTCACAAAAAAAGCGGTATTCCTCATTGGGCACCCGCTGTAATGGCACCTGAGCTTATGGCACCTTAACTATTCCACATACGGGTCCTAATTTTTCGCAGATGCCAGGTGCCCAATGTGGAATACCTCAAAAACCGAGTCGATTTGAGAACTCTTTTATTTTAAGCAAATAAATGATGTAAAGATCAATTAAAATAAATTACGAAAGCGTATATCGGAAACAGTAGTCAGGCATTGCATAATACCTTTCGCTGACACAATTCTATAATTGCCTTCGGAAGCTATCCCTTCGAGTAACTGAGGCGTGAATTTCTATCAATCAAAGAAACAAGAATCAGGAGCAAAGGGTCTTGACAACTAAATATTTTATTGTGTTCGTGACTGGCAGATTCTTTGTACAAAAGTTCATGGAATTTTTGATTCTATGTGTGTATTACTATGGATTCTTTTTGGATTAGCAGCTTGCAGATCTGTCTCTTTTCAATTTATTAAATAACTCAATACTTAATTATTTGCGTAATTTGTAATATTTTAGTTTAAATTAAGATTAGGTATAAATGTTATTAGATTGGACCTATACTTTCGGAGATCACTCTCAACTTCACATTTATTGTGCTGTTTTTACCCGACTGAGCCAATAGGAGGGTTATGTTTTTGATCTTTATTGTCTTGCTGGTCCAAGGTCCCCTCTTTTAACATTCCACCTTACTTATTTTCACACTTATCATCTACTAAAATCCCTTAATTCAAAAATAGTCTTTATAACCAGGCTACCATTGTTCACCTTTGCCTAACAAATACAGTGATTGAATATGGAATCGTTTAAGGCAAGCACTTGCCAAGTGAAAGCGTGACGTCATACTGCATACATTCTATAAACGCACTCGAAATCGGACATCGCGCATTCGTAAGGACAACAGCTGTATTGGAATGTGATATGTGGCTTGACACTGATTTGTGAGTTCGTATTTACTTCATCAGCTTACTAATGTTCCCACTGCTGGGACACAGGCCTCCTCTCTGAGAAGGAGTGGGCCACGCGGGCCCATTGCGGGTTAATAGATGTCAATCTTTTGTTTTGGTAAGGGGTTTGTTGGGTTGTATTTCAAATATTGCATAAAGGTAGGCATAGAATCTTCGGCCTGTTAAATTATTATATGAAAAATGTATAGTTAAATAAACTGTACATAAGATTATTGGAAGAAGAAAACGAGGTATGCTGACCCCATGTAGAATGGGATGGAATGGCAGTTATAGTGCACGAAGATGATGATGATGAAAAATTAGGTACAATCTAGGGATACAGTGCTCCGAATATTTTATTTTTAAACAGTAAAACTTAAAAGAAGAAAACACCTTTCAAGCGGTTGGAGATAACTCTAAGTAACATTGATTTTTGGTCATAAATCAGGCCATAGAAAAACAGTATAAAAGAAAAATTATTAAGATTTATTAAATGGTGAAGCAAAAAAAAAAAGGTGAAAAAAGAGAATCATCAGAGGATCTCGTTAAACCGGCTTAACGAGTATACTCGTACACAGTTACAGGAAAAACGAATAGAAGAAGTGTTTAAAAACTAGATCAAGATAAGTTTGAACTAAAATCGTCAAAGTGCTACGAAAATTCGGGATAAGTACTAAACTAGGCTAATTAGCCTCCTTTTAATTTAGGGATTTTAGTCTTTGACGTTGTAATTATCGTTTTAATTCGTAAATAAGGAGGAGACAAGTAAGTCGCATAACGTTTGAAATCTCAACCATTTTAATTTCAATTTTTGAAGTTACGTAATTAAAACGGGTAAAATTATTTGTAAGGGGTACTTAATCTTTGGAAGAACTGTCAGACTTGTACTAACTAAAATCCACGGTGATCCTTCAATAGCCTTTTACGTTCCAGCGTCACGGTTACCTGATGGATGAGACAGTCCCGTGACTTCGGCAGGCTTTGGCCCTACAAGCGGGAACTGGTCAGACTTTATGTTGCTATTGTTATAAATGAAGTAAACTCCTCTTCGTGTTGCTGACCCTGGCTGATCTAGTAGAAAATACGAAGTTAGTAGATTTTCACTTCATATTGAAGATATTATACCGAACAGCATAACTACTCACGTTCGATGCATACTTACATCCAATGCATGGCTGAAGCATATTGTATTGTAATGTAAACAATTCCACAATGCACTTTAAACCATAAACAATTACTGATGCATCAACATTTTCTCACTAAACTATTTAGTACTGTTTCGTTCATTCATATTTTCATGTTTCTTTATGTTTCGTTCCTTATGTTGTTCTAAAGAATCGCCCCTCCTATTGTGCTACCCCTCACCTTCGGGAACTATTTTTCCTGGACCATTAACCACCCCTGTTATAATTCGATGGAAGCATTATTTTGTTGACAGGCTAAAATTTTTCGGTTTTTGACTGATAACAATTTAGCAGCAAGTCTGTATAGGAATCCAGGTTGTAAAATTTAAATAAAACGAATTAATGGTTTTTTATAAAATATTTTTTTATAAGCAAATTAAAAATCACTAGGAAGGTTATACGTCCATTCGATTTAAAGTACGAACTAGAAGTGAAATAAGAATAATTTTGGGTAGTGAGGGAAGCAGTGTTATAAATAATTGTTCAAGTGATGTATCGATTATCAGAATCGATTAAAGCTTGATTTTTGTTCATAAATAAATCAAATAAACCAACAGACTGTTGTTGTTATTACTAGGATGTTCTATCCAAAATTTCTTAGTAGTATTAACTGCGTCAGTAATACTCGGAATATGAATTTGAGTCCATAAATGTGGTCATTTATATTAATATTATAAAGAGGCTGTTGTTTGGTTGTATATTTTGTATGTTGGGGTAATCTCCGGAACGAATGGACCTGGTATGAATCTAGAATATTCCCGAGGGGCTTGGCTATAAATTACCTACATGAAAGCAAGTAAATTAGATAAGCTATTACAATTTTGATTGAGCAAGTCAGAAAAAGTAAGGGGAGGAACAAATTCACGTGCACAAAGTCAGGATTTTCAGGGATTGCAAATAAATAAAATCAAAAATATATTGTTTTGATCGTTGTTTTTAATAGTTAAACGAGTTTCAATGAGTTTATGTGGAGTTAGTGATTAAAAATACTTATATAAAATCAGAAGTCGCAAGCTATGAAGCTCGTCAGAATTACAGTTTACCAGCGAAGGACCGCTCTTCTCAGGGGGACAGCTGCTCCTCTTTGCCCGTACCTCGCTACGCCCATGGGCTGAAACTACTAATCTCAAATACAACTGGCCAAATGTGAGTGAGTAGGCATAATTTTACTAACCTTTTGAAGAAACAAAAGTCTTGTTGTGTTAACAAGAATTTGATTACTATTAACGAACATTTTTCTTTGACTAACTTGGCCTTTAGCTAAAACAATAATAATTTAGTTGATTGCTTCGACTGAACTATAACCATTCCTTGTTTGTTTTTGGCATTATCTAATGAATTTTAAATGTCAAATCTTCATCGATTTTCGCCTCCACACTTTCAAAGGTAATCGTCATTTATGGACTTAAGTCTGACTAAACCTGATCTACCTAGATTGTTAAAGGTTATTCGGGATAACTCTTCAAGAGGAGGTAGAAATGATATTGATTTTGTGTTTTTTTTTACTAAACGATAGGTTAGCGTTCGAACAGTATCTCGCCTGAGGCCTTATCATGAGTTTTCACTTATTGTGACGTAAAGTAAACTGGAACTTTGACATTTAATTTCAAGGAAAAAATTAGTTCCTTCTTCGTACACCAGAGTCACTGTTCCATTTTTCCATACAAGAAACGCTGTAAATACTGGAAACACGCTGTAAAGTAAAATAGTGAAATCTCGTGATAAGGACTCTGATGGAAAGCGGAGCTGTGGTTGACGGTGAAGTACACTTGTCTAAAAAGAACATAATATTCAGTCTTAACCTGAAGACCCCAAGATTTTAGCTATCAGGAAATACAACCCCTGGCAGGGAATTACACTCCTTAACTGTGCCCTCAATAAAAATATCTCATAGATTTGAAAGTCTTTTCAAAATTTAGTTTCGAGTTTTCCGTGATTTTAGGTATTTATTACTGTATCACTTTAAATAAATATTATTGAGTATCGGCAAAGCCTTGGTAGACAACTTAAATTACTTAGAATAATCAATTCTTGCTAAAAATTATACAATAAATCCGATAAAGTTTGGCAGGATGATTGTATGAATGTTTGATACAAATTCATACAAAAACTTTTGAACGGATTTGAAAGAACTATGCACACATTTAGTTTTGATCTGGATTAACAAAACGTAGGATTATTTTTTATCCAGTGGGACAGTTACCGGACTCCAAGTGGGCGATGCCTTTCCATATTTTTAAAATTAATCCATCTATTAATACTTATATTTGGTTTGTTTTTTCCTTAGATTTTAAACCAATTAAGGAATCAGGAACACAGATCTTCCTTTCCTTTATAAACATTTCAGGATCATAATTTTAACTTGGTTTTTCCCTATGGCTTTGTTTATTTATTTTGCTTATCATAAATTGCCAATACTGCCATAAATTTAATAAACAGGGCAATTATATTATCGTGGTTTTATTGCTGGCATTAGGTTATTTTACAATAGGGTAGTTTTATTAACGACTCCTTAGCATGAGGCCTTTTTTCGATTCACAGGCAAAGTGTTATTGTTTTTTTTTCTATGATAAATTATCTAGGAGAGTTCTGTCCGATTGGTGGGAATAGGGTTACACTCTTATACATGGAAGTTAAAAAACTATGCGAAAAATGTGGATGTACAATTAGGCAACAGTAGACCCATTTAGTGGGTGGCTGAACCCTTCGCAGATAAAAGGCGAGATGTATGATTTTTTTTTTTGTATGCGTTTTTCTGTGTAACTGAACTGATACCTCCGAACGAACACTTCATCCGAAAATGAACCATATTTATATAAAATTAATATTCTTATTGGTGTGATATTGATCATAGTCATCTGTAGGAATATGCAACACGACATTATTCTAAAATTTAGTTTAAGTCTAGATTAGATTAGATTTGGGCCTAAGTAGCTCGTTCAAGTCTATATTCCAATGTGCTTGATTTAGCGGGACTGTTTCATCACCGTGACCCTGGAACGTAAAAGGCTATTGAAGGATCACCGTGGATTTAAGTACGTACGAGACTGACAGTCCCTAGATAAAAAAATGTTGCGAAGGTTGTGTATCTATGTTTTTTTTTTTCATATAAGTAAACTTTATTTTTACCAGAAGTTGTACATTATTTGTAGGATCTACATAGGCTTGGCCACAGTCCACAATCTGATCTGGTCATCGGTGAAACACGGAGCGTTGACTTCCTTCGCGTACACCAGGACACTGGTAAACTGTCTTGTAACACGGAACCAAGGAAAAAAGAAATAAATAGGAAATGTTGGGAAACCGTGCCAGATAAATGTACTGATTGTGTATTAATAAATAATTGGTTTGGGAATAGTGTGGTGGGTTTGTCCCAATAAAAAAAAATGATTGTGTATTATAAGAGTGGATAATTTCGCATAACTGAAACTAGGTATAATCATATAGTTAAAACATGCTAAAAGGATTTTATAAGTGGTATACCAGCAAAAGAAAAGAAAGGTTAAATTAGGTTGAAAATTACATGAACAATACAATAATTATAGTTTTTTCAGTTTTGACAAAATCTGTCCTTTTCGTTCATCCATCTCTAGGGTTGTACAATTTCATAAAGTTATTATAAACTTTATTTGATCCAATTTTCTCAAGACTTAAGGTAGCCTAGCCAAGTTAGAATTGGGATCGAATAAAGAATAATTTTAGTAAATAATTGTTAATAGTTTTTTTTTGTATTTAATTTACTTTGTTAACTTATTTTTTAAGCATGTAAAGTGTGCCACTTATTTATTACTTCTATAAAATTATACTTAGCATAGGAACAAAATTAATTCAACGATACATTAAAAACTAAATTAAAAATATGAAAATAAGTTAAAATAAACACAATTTTTCATGGGATTGTGTTAGTTACCTATACAATAGAAGTAAACTGTTGGCTTTAAACATCGGAAGAACCAAGTATTACACACACATCCAATTTGTAGATTCTGAAAACAACCGTATTTTACTTTCTTAGAAACCTTTATCCCTTTTTTTTTTTTTTTTTTTTGCGTGGTAAAATCATCAAATGAGTCCTCCCACCCCGGGCAGGGCGGGAGGGACTGTCAGACTTGTACTGACTAAAATCCACGGTGTCCTTCAATAGCCCGTTATGTCCCGGGGTCACGGTAATGAGATAAGTCCCGCGACCCCGGCAGGCTTTGGCCCTCTAGAGGGGGGCCCCGTCATCATGCTGACACTCCTTGAGACGCGCGTGAACCTTTATCCCTAAAGTAATTTAGTATGTCCTCAGGACATGTTCTAGACTAGACTGAAATGTCTGTTTGTCAGTCTGTCTGTCCGATATGACAGAGGTGCGTACTGCGTAGGAAGCCTGTAAATAATTCAGGTTTCTACAAATGGTATAAACGCCACTTACGCCACTATATCATAAATATTTTTGAGAGACTACATAAATAATTGTAATGTAAGTAAGTATAGTACTGGCTGGAGAAAACGGGTTTTTATTTTGGGTTTTTAAATAAAGAAGTTCTACATTCTTTCCTAATTTACTTCCATGATCTGTTTTATTTATCAGGCGTGTTAGATTGTTGGAAACTGGCTAATTGTTAAACCCCATTTCTTTTTAACAATTTTGTTGTTAAATAAATTGTATGGGAATTCAACAATAATTAGTTTAACTATTGATCGAACGACTGGCCCTTAGTATCTATTCTGTCAGAAAAACCAATTACCTCACCTAACCCTTTAACACGAAAACAAAATATCGTTAAGTCAGCTAATAGGCACCACAATTACCGAAATATCGTTGCGATCGGTGCTCTATTATGCGTCTCACACAACACCTGAGACGTTTTTAATTATCGAAAGTAAACATCCCGGAATCTGTTACGGGACTTCATAAATGTAAATTGGAGGCGCGCATCCCGTTTAGCGGGGCTGCCCCGCCCCGCGCGCCACCCCGCCGCTCCCCGCCCCGCGAGCTGAGGAAACGGGGCCGGCGCCGGCGAACCGAGGATTGCGGTGTACATCACTACGATATACTTATCGCTATCGTTGTATTAGTAAATTGCAGGAAGATTTTAGTTTTCCCGGAATTGTTGGTATAGTGATGTAACCATGCCTCGACTAAGGTGAGATTGCTTGTGATCTAAATCCGTTTAAACAATTACAATCTTATATTATATTAACCGGTCTAATTTGTGACAATTAGTTAGCTGAAACGATGTTACAATTTACAATATTAATCAACCGCATTGGTCAATACCTTTGTGTACGTAAATTCCGATACCATTTCAATATAGTGCTTCATAATTTCAAAGTGGTTCATTTCATCATTAACCTATTACGACACAGCTAAATATAAAACAGATTTTATGGTACAACATTATTCAATATTTGATACTCATCGAGACCACACAGATGAAGCTATAGCAGTAGAATTCAATCTTTAGTTACATAACAATAAAGATGAAAATCGTTGGCGAAACGAAATGGAATATCAAAGCAGAACGAGCCGACTTTTGAAAATTTTACCAAAAATCCGTGCCGGTTGATTCGTAAGAGGCGTGAATATACTTTTATAGAAAAAGGCAATAGTCAGTGAGGGGAAGGGTTCCAGTCGAGGCACAATGGCTGCGTCGACGAGAGGCAGGTAGAATAATTAATTGCCCCTTAGAGGCATACGTCCCAGATAGTGCTGTGGCAATTTTAAACAAATCCCATAATTCCAGCCCTGTCAATAACTACTAAATAATGACGGCAACAGACAACGCTAACTTCGGACAAATTGAAGCAATAATTATAAGTAAGAAGGTAAAACATTTTATGTAAATTAAAATTTGTAGGAACTTTGTGTTATAAAGTTGATCTTTAGCGAGTAACTTAAACAAGTCTTCAACGTAGTGGAAAGTTTAGTGAGTCGGAAATGTAACGTAGTGAACAATTTAAATTGAAGGCAGATGTATTAGAGAGCCTTCATAAAGTTTTAAGGGATAAAATGACCGAAGTTGAAATAAGCCAAGAAGATTCAACTAAATGTAGCAAATATTAATCACGAAATACAAACACTAAACTATGTACACCGTTGAGAAGGGTAGACATCAGATATATTTTGATAGATAGTTAGCAAACACGATTTATTATATACTCGTTACGAAATAAAGACGATAATATACGGATAATAGCCCGAATGAAACTGACAGGTTAAACGGAAAACGCTTTCAGTTACATTCCTTTGTAATAAATGCCGAGAAAAAATAATACCGAGATTGCGATATTGAGATCTGTGTTCCGTGAGTAAGTTACGTAATCCAGAGAGGAATCTCTTTAATAGGTAGTCTACTGTTAATTCAAACTGCTCTTTCTTGGTTTGATAAAGTGATGTTTGTGCTAAGAATGATATTTTTTCTGTAGCAGTTTGAGATACGTTTTTGTAAAGCTTTCTATCACCCATGAACGTTTACCCAGTGGAGCTATGGAAACAAAAAAGGTTTGTTGTATTGGTTAACAATTCGGGCACTAGTTCGAAAAATCCACTATCAAAAAACCTCAAAAAAACGTTTGTCTCGAATTTTTCATTTGTCTTTTATTTGCTGGTGCTTTTTTAACATATTGTGGATATGGGAGCCCCGATATTCACCGCATTCAAACGACTTTTTTTGCATTGAGCGTATTTTCGGACTAGTTCATGTCAGTAACATTGCTTGCTAGTTGAATAGCCTTTTGAACTTCATTTAATAACAATCTGTGATTATTTTAGTGAGACATTTAAAAAGTTGAATAAAATACCGAAATATATTTGGAACTATTATTGTAATACTTGCCGTTTTACTTCTAATAATTTGGTATCAAAAATACCTACTAAATTCTAAAATCACGATAAACTCGAAACATGGGAATTTATAGAGTGGTGCAGAAAGTTAAATATCTTTGTACTCTTTATTAATTTTCCTAGAGATACAAAATAACGAGTTTTGAATTTGGATATGCTTTCAGAAATATATTAGCCGATATAAACCGTTTCATCAAAAATTAAATGTAATATTTTATGAAGATTGCATTCCGTTTCGGGTTTTCGACTATGACAAGCCTTACAATATTTTGTTGAAAATTGAACAAAGAGTTTGATATGATATTTTTTATCGTTGTAAAATAATCAAATGAGTTAATCGTCAAACGGGAGGGACTGTCAGACTCGTACTGACTTTAATCTACGGTGATTCTTTAATAGCAGAACAGTATAAATAAAGCCTGAACTTTAAATGAGACGTGGCCTCTGAGTTTGTTTCGGATGTTTCTACTCAGAGTAGTCAGGTACGGAACACCGGCCACATCTAAGCTTCAAAAATGTAATTTGACGTGGAAAAGAGTTTTTTAACAACCAACTTGCAAAACATGCCTTGTATAAATAGCCTTATACTTTGGATAGTCTTAGATCGTGAAAATGTTACTGAACCACCAGATTATACAAAGTTACACGAAAGAGGAAAAATGGTAGAACTAACACGCTTCATCAGATGCAGGTACAAAGTTGTCTAAGTTGTTAACATTTCACTTAGTTCACTTAGATTATTTCACTTTGTCGATAACAACACCCAATTGAGTTCACTGTCTTCCTAAAGTACAAACATTCAAATTGCCGATATGCTTTGTAGAGTGACGTGGTAGGTGTTTGTTTGTGATGTCTTTCAGTATTGAAAACAGATGTACCAAACATAATACCAACATTTTCAAGATTCGCTTTTTTCAATTCGTGAAATAAAGTTTATGTTGCGTTTTGTTATTTTTTTCTGTTTAAACTCTCTTGTAATGTAAACAACTGCTGTGGCCAAATTGGTCTCATTTCACAAAGCATTGTTGTTGTAAAGTTGTTTATTTTGTTATTATTTTACACGTAGTTTCAGCGGAGTTTCTTTAGGACATGATTATATTTGGAAATTTCGGAGGAAGATCAACTTAGCTTGGCATATTGATTCATGCTCACCGTTGGGGAAAGTTAGAAAATCCGTCCTGACGTTTACGAGGATAAATTGTTATCCTAATTACTGAACGAGTCCAACGTATACATAACATTTGTTCTTTTTTTTCATGTTAAAAAGTTATGAAACACAGTTGACATTGACTTTTAAACACAATTTACAACGGAGAATCTTTTTTTACTTGGACTTTTTACGCTGCTGGCTACTTAAGTAATAAGTTAAGTTACCAGCCAGTATATTGATCGAGTGTACAAAATGTACGATTTTATTAAAACAAAGTGGCGTATACTTTAACATTTTCTGGATGACTTAATAGAAAATCCTTAAAAATTACAAGAAAATGAATACGTAAAAGATAAAATGTTGCGTAACGATTATTTTAGTTTTTATTCGTGATGCAATGCAGCTCTTAGGTTTAACAAGTGGAGCATTACTAACAATAAATGAATCACAACAGTCAACACTGACATCACCATGGGAAATATCCAATAAGTTGCCGACTACAATAAGCGTTTGTACTGTACTACGGAGTTTGATGTCCTAGCTATCTGTATTAGGTATTTGGGACATCAAAATCTGTGTACAATGACCTCGGCGGGCGGCGCGTTCGCGCCAACCTTGCTCGGCCGTCGTCATGGCGGGAGCGCGGGCGGTCGCGGTCGAAATTTAAAATTTCGAACGACACGATACTCGGCACGTTCAGTCGAGTGATCCCGGAAAGTAAGTCCGGTCAAGTGCACATCACTAATTTACGTGTTTTAGTGTTGCATATGAGCGGCTGTTTATTAATTTAATGTTTATGGCTTTTAGGGTTAATCTGCATTTGTATGGGTTTATGAAGGTGCAACAAATTCTTGATTTGCGGTTAATGATCTAATTAAATTTTCTTCTATACTTTTAAAGAATGTTTTAACATAACAGTATCTAGATCTAATTGATACTTATGAACAAGAAATACTGCTTGGCTCGCTAGGAAACAAATCAACAGAAAAAAATATCAAAGTCATAATTATCATAAACTGTTTTGCGTTTAATCTAAATGAAGACGAAATAGTAGATGTTAATTACAGTCAAACTAAAAAACTGTGGAGCGTACGGTTACAGATCATTGGACATTATTAGAAGCAAATTTGTGAAAGTCCCGAAGAGCGGCGTGCCAGCGATCACGTAAGATGTGGCGATCTAGCCACTGAGCAACTCAAATATTTCATAATGTCCATTTACAGAAGCTAGATTCGGAGACTAAACACTGTAGGAGAACGGAAATCGAAAAGAGAGTAATCACGTAGACCATAGCAACAATGTGTTCGATGGAATTAAACGGCATTAGTCTCTCAATGTTACATGAATAATAATTGAAAACATTCCTCCTATGCGAAGAGTAAACACCACATTAACGCTATTATAATTTTTAAAACAAAAAAAAAACTCATCAAATATTTTGAATACATTACCTTTGTAAATACTAAACAGAGTGTATTTATGTACGAATTTGTTCTTCACAGCTGCTAGCACAAGTAAAGCTAATTGTTCTCTGCCAAAATTACTATTACCGGTTGGCCTCTGTATCTATTGCACGAGCATGTAAGGTATTTATTCACTGTTGCAAGGCTACTCTTATTCTGCTAATTCATCTTGTATGTTATAGTTGTACATTTGGATATTTCCAACGACTTTTGCAATGCAAATGGTTGATTGTACACGTTCGCCAATTGACTGGTTAAAATAATTGTTCTAATAAGTATGTGGCTAGATTACAATGGCCATTAACATCGTTTCGCTATACGGAGTTATAGCTGATGTTGTGTTATGTATTGTCAGTGGACACGATCTCATTGACCTAGCGACAGCGTGTGGTGGTAGTATGACGGCTGATGCAGTAGCGACATTCGGTCGAGATAATGTGGCACACGAGTGTCGTTCACACGGGGTTCATGCGTCGCCACGGCACGGCGGTAGCGTCACGCCGGTATCAGGGCAAGACGCTGCGCCGGCGGCTGGCGTGCGGGAAAGAGAGAGTGCGGCACACAGGTGTGCGCCGAGGCAGCCGGCCCATCAGCTGTTCGACTCGCTCGTGCCCGTTCTGCCGTTGCTCCGATGAATGCCGCGTGCATTGCGGGCAGCCACTGAACCCAGTGCTCGTCGATAGCCGCCCGCGGACAGACGCGCCAACCCGCCCGTTTGCCCGCCGATTCACGCTCGACGCTCGCTTCCCGCATCGTAACTCGGATGTGTCAGTGTGTGCATGTTTGTGTACCGTGTTGTCACTGACGCGCCGATCGCGAGCTCTTTGTCTAATTAGCAGGTAGGCAAATGCTTCACTAAACTTTTTTTACAGCGCGTCGGCCGGACACAATCGCCTTACTTTTATGTCGGTTTATTTTTCTGTCGTAATTGAATTTTATGTAACTCGCATTGTTCTCACTTTTTATAGTTGATAGATGCGGTCTTTATCTTCAGAGTTGGTTTGGGTTTAATGATTACAAGTAAACACAAGTAGTAAAGCGTAAAGGGAGCAGCTATTTAGAAACAAAGGTTACGCTCAACGCGCCGATAAAAAGGGCCGAAACTGGTTTTCCGTGGAAAGGCATCTGGCACGCACTAATTGATATAGCATCAACTGACGTTTATAATTATGAGTGTTGAAGTGGAGCGGTTCACAGGCTACAATTTGTTAATGCGATTGAGAGGAAAGTCCTCATTTATGCATACTGGTGTAAGTAATTGATTAGTTGCAATAAAAATGAGAAATTATCATTTCTAGGTCCACTTTAGTAAGTATATTTCTTCTGACCTTGCTTTTGGAACACAAGCAAGTACATACCTATGACTATGTACTAGCAAGGTCGTTGCGACTCAAACCTATTTGACCTCATTTAAGGATGACACACACATAGAGTTGTTTTCTTCAAAATAAAAAGTTACCACGACATTCAAATTGCACTGAAATACTTTTTCGTAATCTCGCAAGTGATTGATAAAGTACTTAGCAGTGGGAGGAGGGGGGATATGGCGAGGGAGGAGGAGGAAGGGGGAGGGAGCTAGTGACGCCCATGACGTAACAAATCGGTATGCGATCGTGTTGACGAGAAATTAACATCAACTACATTATCTATTTCTAATAAGTTTTCTAAATATGTGGCCTAATAAATTCGTATACTAAAGTAGTAACGATTATAGATACAAACATAATACGAGTAAGTAGGTACGTATTACCTGCACGCGATAGGATGCTATTGCCATATTATTGTCGTTGCCGAATGAATACTGGCTGCAACAAAGCAAGTGCACATTGCACTCTTGTTTTTTTTTTAAGAACACGTTTAAAATCAAAACCATAAAAAAAAACTTTAGAACGAATAGACAAGTTATCAGCACTTAAAAACTCTTTTCTAACTACGGTAACGTAGTAAAAACTTTCAACAAAAAAAAAGTTTTGTTTCCTTGCAACCCGATCTTTAGTGTTGCCAGGCAGAATAAATATTTAAATAACTGGTAATGAACGGACATCAGTAATGATGATG
This sequence comes from Agrotis exclamationis, assembly GCA_950005045.1. Classification (NCBI taxonomy): domain Eukaryota; kingdom Metazoa; phylum Arthropoda; class Insecta; order Lepidoptera; family Noctuidae; genus Agrotis; species Agrotis exclamationis. Next base: position 15,774,576 of record OX465432.1, read on the forward strand.
TTTACCCATATAGTTTATTACTGATTATTACTATTACTTAACAATTAAAATAATTGCTTCTTTATTGTTTTGTACCTACGTAATAAAATTCACAACATATTTTGCGTCTTTTCTGATTAAACATCTTTATTTGTAATTGTAAGTATGATGTCTGCAAAATAATTAAAACATGATTATCTGTCTCGAGACTGCTATAAAATTTTATTTGTATTCATATATCATTTGGTGGCCTTTCAACTTAAGTAAATAAACACAGTACTGAGTGCTACCTACACGATTGTAGTGAAGGCTTTTGATAAAAAAGGGAAAATAACTTTAAAAAGACCTTGTATGAGAATAAACAAAGACATGAACTACGATAATAACTTTAGTAATAAAACTAGGTTTGGTGTAACAGGTTAAAATAATTGCTTAAGACACGGAAAATAATGATTTATAATGTAATGTCTACGTTACTACACTAAATAAGGTCTAAAAGATAATTCAAATATATGCGTATTTAATTAGAGTTGACCTTAAAACTAATTCTGTACATAAATGCGGAAAATAAGTGACAATTAGTAGACATCTTATCCTTCACATGTGGAATAGCTATATTAAAATTATATTCAAAATGCAGATAATACGTCTAACAAAAATCCATGATTTCAAACAAAGTTGAAAAAATAATAACATAATAATGTCATCTACATAAACAAATCAAAGAAAAAACAATCTGATAATACCCGCTAGCCGTCTCGAATTCGAACAAAGAATGCCACGTAGTCAGCCAAAGACGCGCTCCGTACTGGCCAGTGACAGACAGGGAAGGAATTTATTACCCTCTTACCAGTATTTCTGCAAGTGGTAAAAGTCAACGGAATGGTAGGTTATTATGATTTCGAGCTAGTGTTGTGCCAGTACAAAGTGTTGTTTTTATTAACCTCCCACGTTTATGTTAAACTTCACTTTAGGAGGCAAAAACCTGAGTCATTTTCTACACTGTTCAATATTTTTTATGAAGGGTTATTAAGCTTCGCTTCAATCTTCGTTTGGCAACATTGAACCTTTTTCAAGATCAATAATTTACCACCATCTTGAAGTCTTGATACAGAAAACGATTAAATTTACTTTTAATAAGAATCTCTCAAGCAGTCTTGGTTTCCTATACATGGTTGCATTAAAAACAACTTTAATGAACCACTTGCACACAAAAAAAAAGATGGCCGTCAACCGTCAAAGTATTGACAGGTATAACATTGATAAGAGCAAAGAAAAAGTTAACACCATCCAAGATCACGGCTGCTAATGATCTTCAATTGCTAACAAATATAAAGCCAACACATGAAGTAATTATACCTTATCCAGCTGATATTTCTTCTGTGGCAACCTCAGCGCGAGCATGACACGTGTCAACTTTTTATGCAGCAGTGCAACTATAGACAATATTTAGAGCTCTTTCCTAGTTTTTTATCTCTTAATTAAGGGAATAATTATACTGTGTCGGTTACACGTGGTTCACTACTGTTGGTTAAGTTTGAAAAAATATGTGTTTCTATTTTGTGTGCGATACCGTATTTCAGATCAAAGTAATATATTAATTCTTCGGTTATTGTAACATCTGCAATAGAGTTTTATGGATTTATTATCTAGGTCCATGAGTATCATTGGCTACAGATCTCCTATTATGTCACTATAAGCTGTGAAATTTGACCATGAAAAAAAAATTCAAAATAAGACTCATCTTGCAATGGATTTTTAGAACACGTCATTGTACGCTAAACTTCGAAGAGTTCTATCATTAAAAAAGGTTGATTAATGTCTGTTCTGACTTTGGTTTTAAAATATGTTGTATACAAGAACCTAACGTGAAAAGAGTTGACCAAGGTTAACAAGCAACTACTCATCTAAGGGGTGACCCTGACTTAAATAAAATTACCAATTAGGACAACGTACTAGTAATAAATGTAAATTGTAGCTAATGTTTAGTTGGAACTGTTATCAGTAGTTAAATAAACGTCCCTAATAGATCAAAACATATTCGTGTCAAGTTTGTTATATTCGTACTTTATAAGGAAAGTTGTATTTTGGCTGGTTTGGTAATAAAGTTATATGAGCGAAGGCCGCGACGCAGATTTAAGGTTAACAATTCAATGTAATGTAAAATCTCAAAACTTGGTAAACATATATTGGCAGTTTCATTGTCAGTCAGTTTGAGTGATATGTTTTACGATACAAAACCAATGCTTCAATAGCTAAAACTTATCAATAACATATAGATGACAAAAATCATTACTTAAAAGAAGGTAACACAAATGAGAAACCATTGACAAAGAAAATAGAATAAAAAAAGAAATGAAAGAAGCAAAACTTGCTGAAATTGATACCGTCGGATATGTAGCAACGCAGGATGAATCCATATTCCCTAGTCTAGACAGAACCGACGGCGCTATCTGTATTCCGCCCGATGCGACAAGACGTGTTAATCGTCAGAAGAGCACCAAGCTTTTTATTAAAAAAGTAACGGGTAGGCATTGAACCTCCCACCTCTGGACATGTACTAAAGAGACAGAGAATTTCGCCTTTTTTCCTTTCTCACCAATAAGGTAAAGTGTATTAGAAAGTCCCATGCTTAGCCCCTTCGTTCACAACGCGACGCTAGTCTCCGATACCTTACGACTTTGGTATCCGTTGACGCGTGCGTGTGTACGAACCTCTATGGATTTATATTGCGATAGTCACCTGGATACCAAAGTCGTAAGGGATAGGCTTGCGTCGCCTAGTGTACGAAGCCGCTTACCTTTCCAAGTTTTTCCGCTTTTGTATTCTCTCCGAATTTAGTTAAATAGGCGAAAGCATCGTTTATTTTCCTGAACAACGCAAAATATAGATAAGTAGTAGCAATTTCGTCTGTTTCGCCCGTCATAACATTTAATTTAATGCAGCACGTGTTTCAAAATTATTAGGCAGAAATTGTTATAATTTTAGCGATTCAAATTGGGTTTTGGATGTGATATTTCGTTTTATGAAAACGAATGAGTATCTTTAAAATTGTGTTTTCATTAAAATTTCTGGTAAAATAATTAAATTGTTTAGTAAAACTAGGTTGTCCAGTGATTTCACCCGTATTTAAGTAAAAAATGTTCCTCTTTACGTTGCAGTTACCGAGTTATGAGTATTTTCAGACATAAACCAAGTCAATATACCAAAAAGACGGGTAAACTTTTGAGTTATTTTTGCATTCTAACTTATATTTTTTATTATGCTTTCTCTCTAAAACCGCTGGACCTATTTTCATGAATTTTGGAACAGAGATTGATGGAACCTGGAGGCAAGGCGAGAGAAGCCGCGTGCATCAGCTAGTTTACAGTATTATTATAGCTTTACCTATTCGTCTGTTATTTTTGACTGTGTATTTTTTTGTTTTAACCGACTTCAAAAATGTGGAGGTTTTCAATTCTGTCGGTATTTTTTATAATAAGTATGTGTGTACTGTGTAAACCGATAACTCCGAGGTTTCTGGTCCGATTTGTATGATTATTTTTTTATTCGATCATTCGATGCAGTATACCATTGGGTTGCTTTTGAAGTCTATTAAATTTGATTTTATATAAATATAGGTACATATTATCCTATTTCATTTTATCGATGTATCGTTTTATGAAAAAATACTGCGATCAGCTGTTGTAGTAACGTTGCATCCACAGTAACTTCCGTCAGCCATTCAATTGAACAATTATAATCCCTGAACCCGATCCTATTAGTTTGTATACAATGTCACCAACTGACGTTGGTATATTGTATATAATATGATGAATAGCTTCAATATACTATTATAAATGTTCATGTAGGAGTTTGTCAACTAACTCGTAGGTTCAAATCTGAACTCTGTAGTGGAATATTATCTTTGAATCGCGAACTTCAGAGAAGGCTAGAATGTGTTTGTTCTAAATATTCAAGCTTTATAATTTTAGCCTTTTTTTACCAAAGACCATTCGATTTTTGGTAAAATTCTAAATTTGAATTTTTATTGCCACCATTTAAAGGATTTTGCATTATTTATTTTACCGGTCAAACGTCACCCCCTTGTCAATTTTGATGTTTTGTGCTGATAAATTTAATACAACGAATCTTATCGAAATTCATATAATGGTTCTTCTAGAGTGGCCATTTTAGACGCTGATCTTAATCGACAATAAACATCCAAGTACACCTACTTAGAGAGTTCACTTTGTTTCAATTCTCAAGAAGACTTATGGCTTAGTAATCGTCGGGTCTTTCGCTCCGTTGGTTTAGTTAGGAACTAACCGCTTCAGGTCAATTTGTAATTGGATTCCCTTTTTTTAAATCTCTGTTACAGGTCGGAATTAAATTGTGTTATTATTGGTAATAAATGTTTGTGTTCAAGCATTTGTTCCGGGTTGCCTTTGCTGTAAATAATGAGCTTAAATGTTTGTAAACACACCCACATTACACGAGGGATGCCTGGAATAGGACAACAGTTAAAAAAAAACTGAGAATTGAAAGAAATCATTTATTTGAAAAGAGAAATAGTCTGGAAGACTATTTCCAAAATAAACGGTAAAAGTAAAATCAAAGATGGCGACGAAGAAACAAAATCCGCCAAAATCTGAACGAACTAGATGAAGTTTATAAACTATGTAGTGCTAATTAATTCCACTAATAACACACTACCAAATATGTTAATTAAATTGCTCAAAATACCCTCCATAAACTCATTTGCGACGCTTCCAGTCGACGCCACAATGAAAGGTTACTAAACAATAACGCAGGGAGAATTTTCCGTGGAAGCTGGAAAGTTAAGCTCTGCAGAACTTAATAAAAGTGGTATTTCAAGTAAAAAGTCCACAATTCCGCTAAGGGCTTCTGTTTGTCTTTGGGTCTGGGTTGGAGTCCATTTTGTGGACTATAGCCTGACTATGACGGAGGACTATAGTTTACCAACTGATTTCTGGAAGGGTCTCATTTGTTGCATTTGTTTGTCGTATTTTGGATTTGATGGGTGAACTTTGTAAAGCATTGTATGGCTAGAAAGCAGGTGAATGCTGGGATACCATAATATGAATTAAAGAATGGGTAAAATGGAATATTTAGAGTAAGAGTAGATAATAAATAGAGATTATTTTTTTCGTATTAAGCCTCCTGCAGACACACGCGATTAATCGCGCGGGGCGACATGTCGCGGTCCATTCGCAGTATTTTTAGAGTGGAAATTAGCTTGGCTCGTTGTCGCAGCGCGATTAATCGCGTGTGTCTGCAGGAGGCTTTATGATTGTGCTAAAGTCGCCGTTTTAGATCCATAGAAATCAAATATTCGCTATAGAAATAAATCAGTGTTGCTTACCTGTTCCACAATATCCTCCAATTAGCGTCCACTATTCGAGCTCTGTCAGGTCTTTTAAAAAGAATAAAAGAAAGGTTTCCATTTAACAATCCATTACTCTCTACCAACGTACTAAGTAAGGAATTTTATCGAAATTACCTTGGAAAAGACGCAATACATAGAAAAATGAAACCAGTTATCTCCAGTTTCATACCTCGGAAACAGACGTAGGCTACGTAATTCACTCCGAAGTATTTTTTCATCGGAACAGTAGATTTTCTCAGTCATAAATGGGATTCTTTGAACAATTTGTAAGTAGAGAACCCTTACGGAATGATGGCTGGCTATAAGTATTTTTACCGACTTCAAAAAAAAAGGAGGTTATCAATTCGACCCGTATGTATGTAATATTATCAGAACTGCCCCGTTTTCAAATATGTTAGTCTATATCAGCGTCTGAACAAATGTGCCAAATTTCATAAGTGTATGTATGTATGTATGTATGTATGTATGTTTTTATGTTTGTGCACGCATATCTCCGGAACTACAAGTTCGATTTAAGTAATTCTTTATTTGTTGTACTAGGTATTGTTCAACTTAGGGTACACTGCAAGTTTCATCAAAATCGGTTCAGTAGTTTTAGAGATATGGATTTTTTTATGTTGTGACGGATTACAAGATTAGTGCATAATTATGTAAGAAAATTTTGTATTTTCCAAGAATTTGGGTTGAATATTTAATAAGTAAACTAAAAAGGGTAAAATAAAAACTTTTTCAAAAAAGTAACCGACTTCAAAAACAACAACAAAACAAAAAAGGGTGAAATAACCTAATTAATAACTTCTTTCGGAAGTCGGTGGCTAAAAATCAATGAAATAAATAAAATATAAAGCCACCGACATCCGAAAGAAGTTATTAATTAGGTTATTTCACCCTTTTTTGTTTTGTTGTTGTTTTTGAAGTCGGTTACTTTTTTGAAAAAGTTTTTTGTAACTAGCTCTATGGCGCTCATGGACGCCTGGTATCATTAGATTGGGCAATAGGTAGGTACGTATTTAAAACAAGAGAAGACAAGTAGAATACACTAACTTATCCAAAAAGTTTTTACAGTGCCTAGAAAAGTGACATTCAACAACGACAGCGATTGTAAAAAAACAATGGGAGAAGTTTCTCATAGAAATAAGCAGAGCCTATGTAGGGTCTCTCTTAGAGGGCCATAGCCTGCCGGGACCCTGACCCTGGAACGTAATTGACTATTGAAGGATACCGTGGATTTTAGTCAGTACGAGTCTGACACAACCTCTCGTCATGCCCTGGTTAGGTTGGGAGGACTCATTTGATGATTTTACCTAGATGAAAAAAGGAAAAATCATACTTAACTACATTTATCGGATCAATAAGACATTTAAATTATATGCCAGTGATACTCTCTCAATAACACCTCCTTACTGACAAGATTTATGGAACTAGTAATCAGTTGGCTCATTACAAGTTTAATCATAAGTATTAGAACCTTATTATCGACCGGAGACCGCCACTTGGTTCTAGTTTCTTAACAACTTTATCTGTCACTTTTATGGGTTCTAAAGAGGAACTAGTGGAACTGAGTATTATATTATGTGTTATAAAAGTTCGTTTACATAGCTGAAACATATAAACACAACAGTTATAGGAATGTGGTTTGGGTCAAGTGCGTAATGGAACAAAAAAACATAGTCTATGGTTTTGGTCATGCTCTTTATGAGACTCTACTTGAATTTCGAATTAGAGACCGTTTGTAGCCTAGTGTCCTTTTCTATGTTATAGACCTCTGATTTTACAGTACAATGATAAATATTATAACAGTAAAATAATTGTGGAAGGAGGGAAGGGAGGCCTTTGCCCTGCTGTGGGACGACACAGGCTTATAATAATAACAATAAAAAATAATTGTGCCAAAGTTCTGAATATGGTTTCTGAATTTCAAAAGCGATGCGATAAAATAGTAACTTCAAATATTCTATTCTATAGCAACAGAACAGATAATTCTTCTTCTTAGCGTGTCTATGGCAAATCATTTTTTTATAAGTATTTTTGGTTTGGCCCAAAATTCAGCTACGCGAACCCCGCTCACTGATGATGATGCAGTCATAAAGTCGTCAAGCGATAATGAATGATTTATAATCATTTTATCGTAACTCATGTCATGGTTCTGCTAAAATAACATTTTTATACCCCCAGGTCTATTCTAAAGCAACAAATACTAACAAAATTAGGGTGTCGTTCACCGATTGATCTCTACCGATAAATATCATCACTATCTCCTTTTTCAATTATCCCATAAACTTGCGATGTAACTGTGAGTAAAGTCTGCTTTGGCTTCGCCATTTCCTGTATAGGTATTATAATATATTACAGTTATTTGCAAATCCACACAACATAAATTCTATGTATGCATGTGCTTACAAGCATTGCCAACGGACCTTGTGTTGGCTTGCATCATCTGGGATATCATTCTTATGCCAGGGTTACCATATCGAAAATATAAAAGCCGGAAACCAGCCAGCCCAACAATAAACTTCTTTTATTTCTCCAAAAATAGAGTTGAGTTGGAAATTCTGGAAAAATCACGAAACAGAATATTAGACCATAAGCCTGACAATTCAAGACTAATGAAAAAGCCAGAAAATGTCCTTTCGGAGCTTCAAAAAGCCGGACATATCCGGACAGATGGTAAGGTAACCCCATTCACAAAACTCACGTAACTAAGACTTTGCAATATAGAAGTTGTGACGTCACCAATCCGTGGCTAGAACGTTACAAAATAAATGTTTCGTGATTATCTTTTTAATGTTTCGGGGTCAGTTATAGCCATCTAGCGGCAGTCAAGGTGAACATTTGTCTGTTATCTAGTGTTATAAGAGTGCCCTAGTTTATACAATGTCTAGATTTCGAATACATATCAAAACGTTACGTTTTTCATTCTATTCTCTTCGGTCCATACAAATAGAGATTAGAACAGATTTAAAATTAGTCAGTTTCTAATATCCAAAAAGTTTACAATAAATTCTGAAAATAAATCAGGAGGAGAGAACTTTCAGAGATTTTGACGAATATTTTTTTAACTCTAATTAAATCGATACTGCAGATTTAATTAGCAGTAATTGTACCCTCAAGTTTTCAATAAATAATAAGTGACGAATTAAGAATTTTTGATGATTATTATAATAAACCAATTGTTTGTCATTAAAAAAAAAACCGCAAGCCAAAAACTTATTTAGAACTGTTTATTAAAAACATTTTTATATTCCATTTTTAATTTTTATATAATAATTATAGTTCTTAATAGCACACATTACGTGAGTTCTTACCGTGTGAAATAAGACCTTAGAATGTTACTCTACGCGTGATAAACCGGTCTCTCTTAGCAGGAAGATCATTTACTTATCTTTATATCAATGTCACTGAGAAGAACAAAATATCCTCAATGAATAAGAGGAAATTAAAAGGTATACTCGTACTATTGAAGAAACGTGAGGAAATGACACATTTAAAACAAAAAACAATTTGTCAAACAGTACGGTGTCCAAAATTTCGAGAAAAAGTAGGACAAGCTACAAAATAAAGGTTAACACATTTTTTTAAAATGTTTTTAAAGAAATGTTGCTTTCAAAGATTTTATGTAAAGCTAGACAAAAAACAAAACTAATTTCATAAACGTAACTACTTAAGTTAAAATGATTTAGGTTTCGCCCTTAGGACAGGAGTAAAGTTACAGACGATTATGCTAAAAAGCTTTGTCTTATATTCAATTATGTTAAAACAAACATAAAAGACTGGGCCAGTCGTTTCGATTCAAGTTAATTCACCGCAACGTTTCTTTACGGCCGCGTATGTAACATTATAAAACCGCGTCAATTATAACTCGTCGACATGAAACTGGACATAAAAACTGATCAACAAAGCGCCGACGAGCGTTGTGTTTGCCCGTGTCTCGACTCACCGAGCTCTCGATCTCGCAATTCTCGCAAATCTCGCAGTAGCCCGCAAGTTCTCGTCGTTTCCCGCGCCTGCCAGTCAGTAGCATTCACCGCGACGTATTATTTTAGTGATTTCAGAGCGAGTTGGACCAATCAGCCACAAATGAGATTAGGTAGGCGTATGTGTAACCTATACGTATCTTTATTATATGCCGTGCTGCAGTTCTGCATAGCGTATTAGTGGCATTCGTTCCACATTTAACGCTGCTCACCAACTTGAAATTTTAAGTAGTTGACGCAGCTCAAACAATTTGTGTAAACTTAAGAGCTACGAGTACACGTTTGTTAAGTAACCAACATTGATTGAATACGGCTTCTACGCTTGTTACGTTTATCATTTCATTGTCTCAGTTTATGTACTTGTAACCTAGAGATTTCGTAACTTCCTTCAAATATTCTTGCATCAATGCAACATGAAAAAAATGCTACTGTTTTCTGTGCAGTTAATATTTGCTGACGAATTTCTGACAAAATAATAAACCTTCACAGCTGCTATTTTCCTTAAAATCATTTTCCTTTCCTCGTCCACAAACAAACATTGTTTTAAAAACGAAGATTTATAATTGCCTAATAAGTAGACGAATCACGTTTCATTGAGTGGCAGCGTTGCGTTTGTTGACAATCACCGCGGCTGTGACGACACTGCGCACAGCCACAGAAAAGCAGACAGTATGTCAACTGACAAAGGAAGAATTAAATCAAGTGCCAATATGGAAGCGGTACAATTTCTACACGCTCGCGCTCCGAGAATATGCTATTATTTGAGGGACAAAACTGACTTGAGTCTCTACTTAACTTTCCGCTAAAACGAGCTCCATACAAAGCCAGGCTACATAATTAAATCGTGTTTTGTACGGTTCGATCGTGTTCTTCGCGCAAACAAGTTACATTGCTGGTCCGACCACTCGACAATGTAGCGTCAGGTTGTCAGCTTGCAATGAACGCGAATCAAGTTTTTTCGGTCGCGTGGTGACCTTGTTCAGGCTGCGGGTAATAACAAAAACTTTGTTTTGCTTTGTGAATTGTTTGACTGTTACTGAAGTAGTTCGATACATTTTTTTAATAAAGATACATAGTTAGTTAATCTTGTGTTTAATACATTTTGCGTTGTTTAACAAGCGGGGCACGATAAACCATTGTTATTGCTTGATTGCATGCATTTCGTTTCGTAAAGAGCCGTATTATTGGATCGTCATACTGTAATTTCGTTATTGTCATTAAAAATTCCGGAAGCGAGCAGAAAACGAATCGTCTCCGCTAAACGAACCAAAATCTCATCAATATTCATATGTGCTGTATCAATTAATGGATCGAGGAATGTGCTTCGGTTCTTCTTTGCATCGACGTACCGTATGTAACATTGGTATCTAGGTATTGGCGATGTAGAACTTGTGTATTATTATGATTTTACGAGGTTCGCTTCAGACTCCAGTCCTCCGTGGACGGCTATTGTTTCTTCCCATAATAAATACCTACGTTTTATAAATATACGAAGAGAATTTTCTATCGTTCTTGTGCATATTTAGAGAAATGGCAAAGTTATTACTGACTGCAGTAATAATTTTTGCCTGTAACATTCACATTTGAATGTTTTTCCTGAAATTCATGCATTTTATTGTGCTTGTTATCTTACCCACCTACATGACTTTGGTAGGTACCTTACTTAAACCGTTGTATTGTAAACAGTTATGAAAAACCGTACTTGTGAAGATCCCGATAACGATACTAAAATATTTTAAAGAATTGTCAACCATCGCAACAGTATTTTAAAAATACGTAGGTAAAGCAATCCATTTTTTTTCTGTTTTATCATACATAATATTACTCGTACCTATAATATCCAATCAAAAATTCGCTTATTTTCGTGAGTTTTGGATTAGTAATCGATCGTTGTTAAAGCGAACGATTTTGACATGTTGTAGGAAGCGCGGGGCGACCTTAGTGACGTCACTTGGCGGAGGCCGCGCCGCTCTCTCCGCGTCAGGCCGTCAGTCAGGCAGTCCTACCGCGTGTTGCCGACCGAACTATATTGCTCATTATTTATTTATTGAATTTGCCTTTACCGGCGCTCCACTTTTTGGTTATTGTAGCTTTGAATGATAATTTGATAACGATGTGGTGTAAGGAGACTTATTTAACATAACATTATCCCTGGTTAAGTTAAAGGGTGCCTAACAGTACACCCATATTTCACCAATTTTGGTTAAGTATCATACAGCAAGGAACGAGCCTATTGCTATCATCCGGGCACAGATCCAGACTCCGTAACTGCTGAAGAAAACCTTGTGAAAAAATTTCAATAACCCTGATGCTCAGCAAGTCACGTTTGTGACTGCGAGACCAACAAAGTTGCCAAGGACTATGTTTTTAAGCCTTTTTATTTTCAATTGTCTTTTTATACAAGTACCTATCAAAATGGAGAAATACAGGGCGTCAAAATCGGGGAAATGAGGGAAGAGTGGCCTGTATTAATTCTTTATTTTAGATTCTAAGATTTTGAAATCTGTCTCTTTCGTCAAATAAAATCATTCAAAAGTCAATTGAAACAGCAAAATGTAAAGATAATGAAACAACGCATACCTACATAAACTTCGACTAATTAAAACTGTTAATAAGTAAGGCATAAAATTTTAACCATTGATTAAACAGCTAGAAGCCAGAGTTACATACTCGAACTTAATTAAGAATTTCATACACGCTTTAATTTTTTCGAAGGTTTCTGGGTGACCTTTACAATGTCCTTGAATATTAAAACACTTATTTGTCGCTGAGCATGTGCAAAGATCTAGGTCAGTATAATATCACAGGTGCGGTCTGACCGATCGAATTATTTAGTGGAAAGCCAGTAGCACATTGTAATGGTTCTATATTTCATCATATGCCTAGCTTTTCCCAATTATACTAGGGTCAGCTTCCAGTCTAACTGAATGCAGCAAAATATAAGTTACATGGAGCAGCTGCATATTTGAGCTCCACAACCTCATTACCTGTACTAATTGGGCTGTGAAGGTCAAATATTATACGCCCTGTTAAGACTGATTTTTAGTCTTTCGGGCCAGTCACAGATCCACATATTATGATTGCCCAAACCAATGGCTTAACATGCTTTCTGAAGGTCTTAGGAAACCCGCTATTTATTGGATCATCCATCCTTGAGAACCGTCCACAGCAAGTGCGACCATGAAAAACGACCCATGAGTCTCTTATTGATTAACCAAGAGCAAAGAGTTACTTGTATGTTTATTTGTTATTAATCACTTCATAGCGGCAATCTATCCGTTTATTGTAAAGCATGTCGGCTCAGTCATGTACGTAAACGTTCTTCTCGAATAACATTATTTATTCACTATAAGAACTGTGTTGTTCGGAGTTCAGATTATGCCAACTTGTGTTTTAGATTTAAATACTTTGTGACACAGAAAAGGTTTTATTTGACCGTCTTTGTTTAGTGGTAACGGGATTTGGGTTTTCTCGTGTTTTATTTATCCATTTAATGTCTCATGTTTATGTTTAAAGAGCTGCTAGTTGTACAAATAATTTGAATAAGTATCTTTATAATGTTATGTGCCGAGTTAACAACAAAATATAAGGTCTACGGTCATCATCATCATCAACTTAATTGCTCCCCTTATCCCATTTTACTTGAAGTCGGTACAATGCAACGTTTTCTTCTTTGATTCTCCCCTGTTCAGACGGTAACTCATCATTTTCTACTGTTTTTTTCTTCAGTGGTTATTGGGTATTAAAAAAAAAAGTGAATTAAGATACCTAAATAAATAGAAGTACACATTCATTTTGAAGTTAAAATAACTGAAACGATACCAACAACATTCATTGCAATCATGAAAGCCGCTCGCGTACTTTACAATTCCTGTCCTGAAAAATTCCGAACGTGTTGTCACCCTAAAAATGTGCATATTCGGTGAGTCAATGGCGCTTACATGGTTTGTCATTTAAGTGGTCAATTATCAAATTCATTCGTGATAAAATTAATGTACTTACAGCACTGTTGACAGCAGGTCAACCTACCCCAATCTGTCAAATTTATTTAATAGATTTTTAACCTTGTACAGGGTGGAATTTTGTAATGCCACCTGGAAGGCAAGTACTCTTAATACTGCAGATAGAAAATTTTACTCAAAGGAAACATTCCTTTATTTTTGAATAGAAAGCAAACTGCATTCAAAGATTTTCGAAAATTCTCTTCTCCCACACCCGGGAATCAAACCGGCTAAAATCAGTCAATTATAAGGATGAAATCTCTCTAACAAACATGATAAATTAAATGAAAGGAAAACCAGGAAATCTTAAACTTGACTCATTGAATTTGTATTTTCAGAGTTCCTTTGAAGAGTACTTTCCCTCTAGGTGGCATTACAAAATTTCACCCTGTATATCAATACTGCAAGGTTATTAGCTCGTTTGGTAAAATTTACCAGATTCGGTTAGTTTGACCTGCTGGCGTCTGTACATACGTATTGAAAAGATGGCCGCCAACGACCAACCGTCAACAAATTCGATATGGATTGAAAGCGACTTGACCAATTCAGTTACCAAATACGTCATTGAAGTTTTCTATAGAACGATTACAGCTCTCTCTCGTATGAAAATTGTATTCAATGCAGCTGCTGCTGTTGTTGAATAATAATTTTATCTTACTTTTGTATAACTTTTGTAGTTAATTTTCAACCATACCTACAGAACCCAGTTAAATATTTTCACAAAAAGCTTACTGGAAGTTACAATTGAAATAAGAATAAAAAGGTACCCACCACACTCTTTCAATTAAAGCAATAAGTATGTATACAATAACAAGAAAGAAGAAAATAATAGAAATAAGACGTAAGCGCCAAACTGAACTGAACTTGAACTAAGCGCCAACAAAGGGACACAAAAAAAGAAATGGTAATAAACTTTTCCTGTATTAAAACGACATAAGTGACAAAAGGAACAATAATTCCATTTGTAAACAAGTCACACAGTGTTTAGATAAGCAGTAAATCAACTTTTTTTGTAAAATCCATCAGGTTTGGGGATTGTCAAAAAATTATTTCGTATTACTACAAAAATAAAACGTAGCTTCTAAGTCTTGATGCAGTAGTCCTGACTTACTAACGAGGAGTTTTTTACCTGAAAAATGCTTAGTCTTCGTTTAAACACTTGTCTGTCACAATAATTCCTACCATTTCTTCCTATTTTTTTTTCTTAAATGGTAATCTCTTTCTCGTGGTTTAACATAACTGTGCCTTGAAGGTAAGACCTCTGACCAGGACGTAAAAAACTACGCGACTACACACTAAGGGCACCTTCTGTTTGGTACGAGGCTTGGCCCGAGGCGTCCCTTAACGAGGACAGCAAGGGACAGGCTAGCTCGGATCAATGTTCCGAGTTGAAATACTGTATGTCTACTGTGTCATATACAGTACTTGGTAGTATGTTATCGCAATACAGGGCGGCCTTGCCTGTGTTTATCAGTGAAGTCAATTACAGAATGCAACTGTTCAACACAAATGGAACACATCGCATCAACGTCCGCGTCGTTCGAATTACGATACGATTGAGTTCGATTTTTTGAGAATAGTTTGTATAGTTCTTTTTTTCATTGTTTTTTTGTGGCCTGAATAAAAAAATTGACAAATTGAAAATCTCCTTTTTTAAAGTCAGTAAAAATTTAATAAACACTTTACTACTAGCCTTTATGTTCCCATTGCTGGACATAGGCCATTTTACCCACCACGCCTTCTACTTCTCTCGCTTCAGAGTCAATGTGCACTAATCGAAAGTTTTGTCCAAAAAACAAAAATATAAGTATAATAACGCCATGTTTTAAAAAAAGTTTTGGGACCTTCCCTCCACCTACCTACTCATAAAAGTCGTGAATAGTCGCTTAAACTAGCTTTCATCACTAAAGTGAAAAAGCTTAATATTATATACAAGAAAATAGTTATACGAATTAAACCATTTTTATTCAACAATTATAATGAGTGAAAAATACATGTCAAAATCCCATTTCTTCTTCTTAGCATTATCACTACAAAGGTTAGTATCCAATAGGTCTCCGCCCTTAACTACTGCGTTACAGCTCTATCTATCGAGGTGCCTAACATTTGGTCAACATGCCTTCTCCATGTTGCACCTGAATCCGTTAAAACCTCATAATGTAGCTGACCCAAGCGTTTGACCACTGTGCCGAATTCCCACTTTTTCTTACCACTGTAATCACGTGTTTGGACTCTCTGCCCCGTACGGAATGCTCTTATATCAGTGGATAAGACTGGTTGTGCTATTTGCGCATGTGGTTTTTGGAACATGGCGTGGAACAACGTTCTTACCACACGCCCGAATCCCATTTCTTTTTCTTAGCGTTATCACTACAAAGGTTAGTATCCAATACTTAACAAATCTGATACCGAAACGTGGGTGTCTTTATACCGATATCGCTTATTAAAGTTATTTGTTATCTGTGTTTTAGAACATGATCTAAGTACTTTAATTTCAGCCAGGTTACCTTTTATCAGATAAGATTGTTTTAATGCTATAGCCCTATTTAGTGTTTTGGTATTTATAGAGGATTCAATTAATGTAGCTGACGAAAATTTACAGATATTTATGATAGTTACGTTACTACCGATATTATGTCTAAGAAAAAATGAAATAAAAATCTGTAATGAATGACCCACCACCTTTATGAATTCTGTTAGCTAATGTATTATGTATAGGTATTATTAAAATTTCCCAACAAAAAGAAAGAAAATTTTAACGCAAATACAGCTTTTCAATATTTTCAGCATATCATGAAACCAGATATCAGATTAATTCTGTATCCACTTAACTCTTACACAATGTCAGCATTAATTTATTGAAAGCAACAGTGTTTCTGTTTATATTTGTTATTTATTTATGCAATTAAATACTGCATTAAACGAATTCCCTGGACACTGAATATTTGTTCAAGTTGAGTAGATTAACAAATAGCAATCGTAAATATTCTGAATATTTCTAGGGAATTAATAAACTTAAATATTGAACAATTTGATGGCTGTTGGCCTATAACAATTTATGATAGGGACTTTAACTTCGATAAATATTAAAAACAACTGTTATTAATTTATTATATTAATAATGTTATTATATAATTTTTAAAAATTTCTCTGTTTTTCCGAACATCAAATTTTATTCAGACTGTTTTCATAAAAAAATGTAAATTCTACATAATCGTATTAAAAATATATATTACTAGCTGACCCGGCAAACGTTGTTTTGCCATATAAATAATTAAAAAAATATATTTGTGGACTACCCCTAACATTTAGGGGGATGAAAAATAGATGTTGGCCGATTCTCATAGATACCGGATAAGCCCAAAAAATTTCATCAAAATCGGTCAAGCCGTTTCGGAGGAGTATGGCAACGAAAACTGTGACACGAGAATTTTATATATTAGATATAATATAA
Source organism: Agrotis exclamationis (assembly GCA_950005045.1). Lineage (NCBI taxonomy): Eukaryota > Metazoa > Arthropoda > Insecta > Lepidoptera > Noctuidae > Agrotis > Agrotis exclamationis. Next base: position 15,791,373 of record OX465432.1, read on the forward strand.
TGTAGATTGCGAGGCAGTAATAATTTTGCCTTAAATAAATACACATTAATAAATAAAAATAAAATGTGAATTTACTTTCTCAAAGTGTTACACATTCTAAGGATAAACAATGTTAAATATTAACAACTAAAACAAAAGAGTGATAAAAACAATTATTGAGCAACAGTCAACAGATTGAGCTTTAACGACTTCTTCCACGTATTTGTTGTTATTATACGGTCCTGTGGAACGATAGCTTATCACAATATGTACTATGGGTTTCACATAAATCTGATAAGCCGTTTTTGTGTGAACCCCTACCACTTGAACAAACAAACCAAACAATTCCACCCCTTTTGTTATTTGAATACGATGATTTTCTACTAACGTGAATTAGTTTACAAAAATTATATTATTTGACAATTATGTAGTTTACAAGAATTACTTTTTCGACGAAAGTTTACAAAAATTGCACTTTAGTGAAAAGTTTACGGAGATAGTGAAAATTAATCAAACATTCACGAATTACTACGACTTATGAAAGTAAAAATCTATAACCAAAACAAAATTCTTTGTTCAAAAATAGCTGAAAAAGAGGTTAATGGAGACACATCTACTTATATATAAATAGTCTATTCATGATGTGTATCACGTATGCACGTGAACGTTCCTCGGCAATACTCGTTGCTCGGCGCATAAATATCGTAATAACACGCGAGTACTACTCGCCACAGTCCAAGTATCGGTTACATACCCTTCCAGCAATGTTGATGATACGCTTTTTGTCCTTATTGGGACTAAATTGTGAATACTTGAGTATAAAAATAATTTTAGTACCATTGCGATTATTGTTCTTGGGTTGCTTTAGCTTAATTGTTTTTAATCTTTGGATTATTAACATTGTATTCCATTTTACCAGTTTGCTTCTTATTATAGAATAATATCATCTTTTGTACTCTTAAAACTACCTGGTTTACCTACTGAATCTAAATCGCACGTATGGTTGAAGAACAATCCAGTTCTATCATGATTGTGAACGAACTAAATCAAGCTTAATACTTTAATAGCCCAACATCGATGTGTGTGAGGTAAGGTACCGTAAGCTATAATAATTCATACGATGATATCATCTGCGCATTGGTCTCCATATTGTACTATGAAACTTTTAACCTAAGCTGTCCTTTTGACTCTGAGAATAGAAAGTTCAAAACAGTAATTTGGCAAAAGGCATCACAGTTTGTTTTATTTTAACAATCAAAATCTTCATAGCGAATGGAATTTGAATGATGACATCATTCCTTAATAGATTAGATTTCTCTTGTCTGGCAGCTCTTGAAATTAAACAACTTGTATTTATCACTGTAGAACTATGCATAGAGCCGACCATTACATTCATTGTTTTTCTCACCTTATTTATATCAGAGTTATTTAACACACTGAATTTAGAACATATTTTATTTCTCAATATCAACAATTAAAATTGTTAATGACACATTTCAAAAAGATCCAACCTTGAATGCATGTTTTGTTGCAATCACAAAAACGAACAACAACTCATACATGTACTACATTCGTTGCTGGTCCGATTACTCCACAATTTGAAGGAGGAAACGGCAAACCAGTATTGAATATCGTTTTAGTCAAAGTATCGTGTTGCGAAGGTTGGGTGCGTAACTTAACTGCGTACTGCGTAAGTACGGTACGTTACGTTCTGTCACAACACGTTTTCTTTAACAGTACTTTAAGTTCGTGAGGCCTTGACATGTGGCCTGCGATATACAATGGAAAAACGTGGTGTAGATTCTGGGAAAATCTTAATGACACAAAAATGAGGGTAATTATTTCCATTAAGAAGATGGGCATTTGAAACACGGGATATTTTTCTTATCACAATGTTTAAATGATAAAAATAAAACGAGCTAACCTGATATTCTTAGAAATCATCAAATTCTGTCAGCAAAACAGGTATGCAGGAAGAAATATTCAAACCGTTAACCTGTGTACTACATGCATTCCATATGCACTTTTTCACTGTAAGTTACACGCATCCAAAATCGATCACCGATTTTTGCTTTAGGATAGTACTATTAAGTATTCTGTGCTTTAGGTACTCGTTTTCTTCTTCTATGTTTTGACAGAGTAAAATGTTTCAAAAAATTCCTTTTCATAGGAAATCATTTTTCCCACAGCTATTTAGTAGGTATTTCTGATGTTTTTAGTATTTAGGCGTATAATCTTCTTGAATACAATGTGATGAAGCTCAAATTGTATAGTAACTGAGTTTCTATAGTTAAAGATAGAATGGTCTAATTACACGTATAGAAAACGTGGGTGTGAATGTCATTCGTAACTCTATTATAGGTTCCACTGCTACCGAAACCGATTTTCTATGTAATACTCACTCTAATTGGTTATTCCTAGACGCAACTGTCTCTAAATATTGAAGCTTAGTTTGCAGCAAGGAGGTCACTAACTGGACCCAACTTTATGGAGAAACTGGTCCTTAGAGGTTAAACCCTTGAATATTTTTCGATAAACCAGTGGATTGACCAATTATTAATTCGTAAGTAAAAAAAAAGAAACTCCAGAATAAGAAAAGTAACTAAACTAATCTTTGTCCAAAAAGTGCGTGGCAACAGTGCGTGAAACTGAACTACTGTCTTTTGTTTACATGGCTGTTTCACGCCGGGGAAATGACCACGATAAACGACCTACAAAATGCTTACTTAAAAGTGGGTCGACCTCTAGCGACAATCGGCGTCGGCGTTCATCGTTAAATGAATTTTTTACTCGCGCAATAAGTAATCTACAATGTTCGAGAGGTTTATTGTGAGATCGGTATAGAAACGCCAGCCTACGCTTTCATGAGAGAGATAGAAATATGTACTTTCATATTACCATGTACTAAAGCGTATTTTGTATACTCGTCCAAAGTTCGGACGAAAATGTGAAATGTCAAACGCGTAACAATGACGTCACATAGTGCCGTAACAAGCTGTTAGCGACCTTGTAGTCTACCTAACTTGCTTTCGGTTGCGGCTTTCAGTTCTTTGAAAGCTTAGAGCGGTTCAATTAGCTCCCCATTATGGGAGTGATTTGCTCTACCACCTCCCACGTTGTTCAAGCCGTTTCAGCGTCGCAAATCGTTTTAGTTTCATGAAAAAACGAATGCTCATTCACTTTCATTCGTTATTGGCGGTCATTATATCTTGTTGACATTTGGTAGCGACGCACAAGACGTGAAGTAGGCGAAGGATTGTGCTGATTTTACGCGGAATTAAGCGGGCTGCGAGAATGTTGCGGTATTTTGACGGGCAACGGGTAATGCACGGCGGGCAAAGCGTCGGGCAGAGCAGTCAGACGGCGATCATGGCGCGCTCCTCGGTGCGGGGGAGGGGGGGGGGACTAGTGCAGTAACCAAAGAACCGGACGCGCTCGGACAGGTCCGGATTTCGGTCGTTTACTTACAGTAGATAATGCTCACTAGTTCACCCGTATTTAACACTTTTACTTAAACACCGTACTTAAAGTTGTTGATAGCGATACGTACAAAGAAATGTATGTTTCTGACACGAGTAAAACTTCAAACAAAGGTAGATAAATCAATACACGTAGAAATAAAACATGACGTTTGACGTATTCCGCCTGAGTGCACTTACGTCAAAAATCGTTTCATAACAATACGTAAAATAATGCACAATAATATGAAAGAACGTAAGTACCATAATGTTTCGAGACGGCGGCGCGCGGCGGCATAATCCTAACAGCAGTGAGTGAGGGCAAAACATCGCGGGGGTAAAATTTCACACGAAAATTTTTGGTAAACCTACAGGGTGGGGTGGATCCACACCCCGCGACCTCGGCCCACCAAATGAATAACAAAATCAAAAGCAAATAGGTGTTGCTTTCGAACTTATCTTAGATGTTTTTCTTGCTGTATTTCGTTGTTTTAGTAAACTGTTAATTTGTTTACACGTTTACACTGATGAAAATGTAAAAAGTAATTATTGTAAACAAAGTAAAAAGTATAATGACTACTTAAATTACAAAACTAGTGCTTATTCAATACATCCGATTCTCCCGGGGCGACATAGGTTAGTAAATAAAGTTAGATTAGATATTACCAGTAAATACAGCTTCAATTTACATTTTAATGAGCCAGCCCGAGTTTCTCTTATGCGCTCATGTTACCGACATTATTTATGTTTTATTGTTTAAAAATTATTACGAGACAACTGTGCATTAACACAGAAACACGCGTTCTAGAGAATGTTCGAGTTGGTTCTTGCTATCAAGCTTACATGCTACTATCATCATCCAAAAAAAAACTTGATTCAGTCCCGCGAATGGCTGGATACCGCTTTGTGCTGAATATTTTAAGCTCTTTCTGCTAAAAATGGCTACAGTTACAGTATTCATTGTGCAGCCATTACTTTTAGCCATAATATGTGACTGTACATAAATTACCCAAGGCTGATAAAATTTTCGTTTTTCTTAAATCACGGACTGTTTTCTGTAAAAAATTTACATAAAATCGGGGTTTTTTAAAGTTACGTCACCACAAATTGGCACGAAATTATTAAAAACTAATTTGAGTACCGCATTAAGCATATCTTTATATTATATTTGTATAAAATAAAAATTGAAAAACATTATTAAATATCAAAATGAAAGCTTATTTTGAACTCACATTTCTGAGATTATACGGGAAGACTGAATTTCGAAATGAAATTATGAATCAACAATGAGTCCTAGAAGCCTGGAAAAAATACGTGGAAAAAGGAAAGGTACCGTTATTGATTTTGTATAGAATAAAAAAGTAATTTTAATTAATTAAGAACCTAAAAAAAATATTTCTATCAACCTAAATTTGACAAAATATTAAGGCTGAAATAACTTTTAAAAAATACACTGTTTGTAAGTGGAGTTCAGGCAAATAAAAATCAGTAAAAAAAAAACATACATAAAGTTATTTTATCGATGGTACAAAATTTCAAAGTTACTAATAAATTACGCAGCGCCGAGCTGTGTCGGCCAGTTCTATACAAATACAATATAAAGATATGCTTAATGCGGTACTAAAATTAGTTTTGAATAATAACGTGCTAATTTGTAGTAAATGAACTTTAAAAAACCCCGATTTTATGAAAATTGACAAGTTTTACCGATAACACTCTTAATATAGTGAAATATATTATTATGAAGGTGGTGCCCCTATATGTAGGTAGCGAAAGATATAAACTCAGGCCGACGCAAATTGGAGCCGTTTTTTAGCCAAATTAATCTGATTCCGCGTATTATTATGTGCTCATTTCAGTGTCTAGTATGATTTTAGTATCTCATTGTTTGATCTGAGAGACAAAATAAATAATTTCTTAAATCAGCGTCCATTTATCCATTATCAATCTCAATCTATATACAAAATGATTCTGTTAAACGCCCCTATTCTGTAACTTCAACGCATTCGATTTCGGTAAGGGGTGAAAGATGTAATTAATCGAGCAACTTCTGTCACTAGATGGCGCTGTATCCCCTGGAAGGCAAACTTCCAAGTTACGCAGGGGCCAGTAAAATGTGCCCCTAATTTTAGCGCGAAATTACTTCCTCGTCCCGCAATAAAACTCTTTATATATAGCTTATTATGTTCCATATTGCCGTGCACCGCTTGCGGGATACGAATAATGCAGAGGGTAGATTTTTCAAATAAATAATTGTAAGGGATTGTGGTTGTTAACCATCTACAATCGAATTATGGTGTATTGTATGTGTATTGATTTTGCGGGGCATTGAATTTTGACTCTAAAGGTTAGCATTAGAACTCGAATGACGCCAAAGCGTCATAATAAAAACAAATCAGTCATGTTCTAAGAAAGACAATATTTTATTTTACGTTTTTTACGATTAAATTACCATTCTGCTTGACTTTTCATGGTGTAAAGAACAATGCGTACATTAGCGCCTGTTCTAATTACATTTTAAGTTAATTATGAAGATGTATTCAGTATAAACGCGTAAGTTTATCGACTTACTTAATAATTACTACGGCGCGTGTTGCATGAATATTAAACGGATAGGGCTCTTACAACACGGATAAGTTTCTGAACTTATACAAAGATAAGAAAGGATAGCCTTATTTATGTCCTCATCATTTTCACATCATGGAGGATTTACTACTAACCTGCCTACTTAAATCCCCTATAAGATGTGTAGGATAATAGTAATGGACTTTTTTTAGTACGACCTAGATTTTTAAGATAACATTACCCTAATTACCAAATAAACTTAGTTTCTACATCGTTTGATAGAAAAGGACTAACTTTATCCCACGCTCAGATTCCAAGGTCGTCTGGGCCAATCCAGTCTTTAACAGTATATCTAGGTACATAAACATATTAACGTCTATTTGAGCCCCAAGTAATAGAATTCAACCCTTATAAATTAAATAACCCATAGGCGAGCTGTGATATAAACGTTGCTAGACGAAAATACTCGTCGTTTTGATTAATTACTCTCCGACTTTCTTTGTGTTCCTCCTACGTAGTAATACTAGCTCGGGAACCGGCTTTGCTCGTGACAACGTTGTGCTGGGATTAAAAAAGATACTGTAGAGTCCTTTTGACACAACAACACAATCATTGCTTATGATTTATTTGTTTTCTGGAGCTGGAATCTGATCAAATGGAAGATTGATCGATTTTAAAGCAGTGCAACTATAATTTGAACAGTTAATTTATGTCTAAGTACATTTATATCACTATAAAATTAATTAGTTAAGTAATATTAATTAAATACTATGTACCTACTAATTACGACACCTACAGTAAAATAATGAAACACTCCACCTGGCCTATTTCTGTTTCATGCAAAAATTATCTCATGTCCGTCACATCTGTAAATAAATGACTCACAGAAACAAACGAAATCATGCCATCAAACGAAAACATTTAAAAATCTAATCAACATCGCAATCTTAAGAAAAGTGACACATGTACACTTTTTATTAGAGCAACAAGAAATTAAAATCTATGTAGGTTGGTTGGTATTTTCATCTCTTTTTTCATGAAAGGAATTTTTTCATCTACTAATTTAGCGAAGGAGACGCTTGAAAACCCGCAAATGGAACTCACTTGTCGCTACCAGGAACAGAAAATACTTTAATAACCGTGTAATAACTAATTAGCTAGTTAACATTAATGCCGTATTTATATTTTGTAATATAATTCTGCGTCCTTGCGAGATAACCGAGTTAAATGTCACCGATACGTTTGACATTTTTGCGGATTGGTATCATAAAATTATCGACAGAAATATCACTGGTTTCCACTGTGTGGAGAGAAAAACGATTGGACGTTTCATTTACAAGTTTTTGTGGCACGTTATCTTGTGTGACGATAAGATAAGGGTCAGTCAACGCTCTCCCTGCAGTTTAAACAAGCCATAATATCGATAACGATCCGATAGTCTGTCTTACTCTTAAGTCGATTAATCGTGTCATATTATAATTCCATTTTTAATGTGGCAACTTAACTGAATGCAATGTAAACTGAGAACAAATTACCTAGTTCTTTAGTAATTTAGTAAATAATAATGTTTCAAGGTTGTAAAAATATATTATTTACAGATGATAGTCACCCAATTGTTTTGTTTACAGAAATTATACAATGATATTGAAAGAATAATTTTTGTAAACTTTGTATCTTTGTAGTTACTGACATCCGTATTCGTATTTTTTCTTTTTAATTGAAGCCAGAAAATAGGTTCCTATTTTACTGTTAAACTGTTTATTAAGGAATTTTGTGAATATATTAAGTAACAATGGACGAAGGGAGACTGAAGGTAACTTTATCAGTACCGCAATCCTGAACGGAGCGTGTTCAACTGTTCAAGTAAAGTAACGGTAGGTAATGCAGTTAGGCATACAATGTTATGTTACTCACAAAAGCAGGCTTTCGAATCAAAATTGAAATGGTTATTGATAAAAATAAAAATAGGAGAAACGGATTAAAGTCAGATATCTTCGTTATAAACGCAACTAACAAGTAACCGTAACCGATTTCTAAGAAAAATAACTATGTCAAAGGAATCGTGGCTAACTTGATTGTATAAAAAAGTGTAAATCGCTTTATTTTCGTTATTGTTATCAGAATTGACGACCTGATGTTTTACGGGTTTGCTGATTGCCAATAAATGGCCTTGATTCCTCAGAGAAAAAAACCGTCGCAAGAATAGCAGTGAAATTCTGTGGAGCAGAATTCACGTTCGCGTTGCGCATTCAGTCATTAAACTTGGTTCACAGTCCGTACTCAGTAGATATGCTCGCATAACGGTCCGGGCATGCGTCCCGCGGTCGCTTGCACCACAGCGCACAGCGCTTCACAAAACATTACCAAGTTTTCGATCAACAGTACAGTCTAGTTTAAAATATGAATGAAAAAGCGCTGACTTCGCTTACATTCACACGTCAGTCTACGTTACCCATCTGTCAGGGTTGATGCGTGAAAACATTTTGGTCCTAAATTAAATGGCTTCAATGTTCAGCCAGGGACGTGAAACGACCCTTATTCCTCTTGCACGCGACTGCTTAAATATGCGAACTTTGAGGAATTTAGTTTTTTCTTTACATATTGTGAGTTTTTTTTTGTCCAATTTATTACGTAAAACCGGTTTCTTTATACAAACGAATCTTATTAGGGGACAATTGGAAAACATTTTTCATAAAAACCGATACCATAGAATACAATTCGACCTGTTTCGAATTACAGCAATCTGTTAGACGATTGCAACTGATCACGCTATGATCAATCAAAGACAAAGAACGAATCGGGTCACCCCTAGTAACAGGTACCTTGTATTGTCGTTTCATTGTTAAATTACCTCTAGCTGTCATGTCGGCTAACCTAAAAAAATATGTTCAATGAGTGAAAACTATGAACTACCTGGCTATTACGTTGTTGACAAAACTGTGCAAGTTGATTATTCTTTCACCAGTTGAAAGCTGCTTTGGTCCTGAGTGACATAGGCAATAATGGGGGGGGGGGGGGGTGAGCGGGTGAAACTGCTGGTAAAAGCTAGTAGACAATAAAAAAAAAATATATTAAGGCCAGGGAAAAGGGGTTAGCCAACATAATAATAAGGAGTAAAACACTTGTGTAAGGACTGTAGTCAAGAGTTATGAATACTATGTCTAAACAATGAGTGTTGGGTAGTTATAATGAGTCAGTCGACATGCGTTATGCAGTATCAAGTTGATTGACCACGCTGTCAATGGCATTACGTGCTTAGGGCTTGTACCGTGTCACTAAGTGTTCCTGTAATCGGAACAGATTTTCAATGATAATACTTGATACTTGTAACAGAGTATTATACTTACAATAACAATTACTTGGAACAGAGTATATGTGTACTAATAATACCATTTAAGCCTCTTGTACACGGGTAGAGTATTCGGTAGAGTCAACTAGCACACTAATCTACCAGTTCCAAGTACTCTACCAGTTTTAGTAGAGTAACTGTCTACACGTAAATTTACATTTTGACCTCTTAACCGTTACTACAACTCAATGAGCTGTATGTCAATTGTTTAACTATTGTTTCTGGTTTACTCGTACATACACATGATAATATAATAGAAGTAGGACATCATGAACGTCACTCAAAAAAACGTAAGGAACGCTCTAATAAACTTAACTGATTTATTATTGAAGGAGGTAACAAAGACTCTCGAACAGGAACAAAATAGGAAAAAGAGAATTTGGTTTTTGATTTTTTGTTTCAATTCATTAATTCCAAAGTTTTCCTTGGATATTTCACGAACTATATATTCAAAGGCCGCATTTCTTTTATTTTTGTCTTTATAATCACGATGGCTTATATCCCAGATACTCGGAAACTCCCCGTAAAGCTCCACTAGCTTTATAGTTTCTGAATCAGTCCACTTCATGTTATTTATTTGCATAAATCACTACCAAAATAAAAACTTAGCAAACAACATAAACAATGACACGTGCGTGCTGTAAACAAGTCTGAACTTGCTACTCTACTAACCATTTACATGGGTCGACTAGGCGGTAAAGTGTACGGTAGAGTAGAGTGGACACCGGGGTGGGGGAAGGAAAGTGGTAGAGTAGCTTGCCCCCGGTGCTAGCTGCTCTACTCTCCCAAATTTTAGTACTCTACTCTACCAATGCTGTCTACATCAGTATAGTTAGTGGGATAGTTAGTACTCTACCGCGCTACTCTACCGAATACTCTACCCGTGTACAAGAGGCTTTACTCGTAAAGACTAGAGTATTTGAGCTCCAATAATAACAGTTACTCAATAACCGTTATACTGTCCCAGTCAGTTTGCCGACAAATGGAACTTATCGTTCATTGTTTAGTTTATCTGATAATGTTATCTGTTGGTGTTAATATGCTAAATTGTTTTGTATTATAGTACGATATTTTTATTGATTAAAAAAGTACCTGAGTCTGCAAATAAACAATATTTAGGTTATATATTACTTATTACCTACTATTATATATTATTCAAGTGATTTCATTTTTGGTATGTAACTGCTATTTTTAATGTCACGGCTATCGGTTTTATTCCGTCAATTTCATGTTTGACCTCTAGAGTTTCAATGTATTATTTGATTGAAGTGTCACCAAAACAGTTTCACCCTTGAATCTGTTATTTCGTACGAAACTAAAAGGAGCCCGTTCCCTTTGTGTTCCACAAATTACGATTTACAAGTGTTTCGTTGATCCAATTGATCGCTTCGACCTTTTTGATATGAAGAAAACCGACGCAAACCGAGATCCTTTGAACTATCAAGTTTTTTACCGTCTTAACTAACTTCAGCTCTTGAAATATCCAAGTTATTTAAGTACTTCGTATTTTTATATTGACTACATCTTTCATTTGAGAAAGTACAGCTGTAGTTCAGTTTTTCATTGAAACAATCTGGATTTTGGCACTGGAGTAATTATGTAAACTCATTTATATCGAGAATAAGTCAAAGAAATGTTTTATCGAACATCGTACATTAACCGTCCATATGTCGAACTGTAATACATTCAATAGCACACTGGCAATTTGTAATTCATATTAAAAAGACGATGAAGTAAGAAAACAATGGAGTTACAGTGTAGGCAACGATGATATTACCCACGCTTGAACGCACCGCGACGAGCGACGGAGAAAGCGTATCCATTGGATAGATATTACTCGTACAGGTACTTTACTTACATAGGACTTAGTATGAGCGAAAGGGCTCACCTCTAGAATAAAACTGCCCTATTGAAAAATCTTGTGTTTGGATCTTATTTTACACGTAAAACATGTTAAACGGGGACCTAATTTACCATATACTAGCATTTTGTTTCCAAAGCTTACACAAATCTCACAACAAAACGCGGTTCATGGTAAATCCCTTTGGCAATCCGCCATCTTTTTCGCATAACGCGGCAATATCGTTTAAATTAACATCATCATTGGTGTTTTAAAAGTGCGATCGTGAAACTCTCATTTAAATAAAATCCACTTCGTTTATATTTAAAATCAACCTAAGTATATTTTATTTAGTATTGTTTATATCTACTTCGTGAAAGTGAAGATGTGTTTAAATGCTTTCCGCAGATTAATTTTCGTTAATGCTCACTTAAATTTGTTGTTATTTAAACTGTAATCTTATTTATGGAGCTCATTCTTGTTTAGAATGCCGTTTAATTTTAGTAATAAAATGGAAACTAACTTTTACAAACTAAAATAAAACGTTACAAATAAAAATAAGCGCACAACTTATGACATTTTGTAACCACAACGTCTCTAACTGTTCCCTAATTGAAAAAGCTATACAAATGTCCCACTTCGGTCACCGCATCGATTTTAAAAATAGAAGCTTGGTGCGTTTTCGATATACTCCCGTGCTGCGATAAACTATTCAAATACTGTAACATCTTTATCGTAGAGGAATAGAGTACATTATCGTGTGTGTTTTAATTTGAATGATATTACATTATTTCGTCAGCGCGCCTCGACTGAATGGAATTCGTACGTTATGCTCTCCTACGTCGTAACTCGAGTTCAAACAAATAGAATGCTCGATTTACGCGATGAATATTGTGAATCGGATCCGACATTTGTGAATCGATTTTGGCGTCTCGTTTTACATTGTATCCTAATTAATTAGCCTTCAAATTTTTATACTTATAAAGATTTATGAATAATGTAAATAATATGCGACCTTTATTAGCGTTTTGATTTATTAAATGGTATTGTTGAAAAGTGTCTTAGTTTTTAAGTGTTGTCGCCTAAAAAGAAAAATGCTTCTGAAATAGAGTTTATATTTAGCAAAGATAAGTTTATAAATAGGTTTTCAATTTGTTTATTTGGCGCTTGATAGCGTGGCATAGCGCAAGGTTGACTTTAAAATTAATAAGCTAGCTTGCCAACCGTGCCTAATAACTATCCAGCACATTTATTGATCACCACCCACTACTTACATCGAGCTTTCACCTATTTATCAACTTAATTGGTTGTTCACTAAGAAGTAACGACATTTTTCAACAGACTTCTTAATAACCAATGATATGCTTTCAATAGAGTACACAAATCTATGGCTAGTTCTATATTTAAATGAAGCAAGAAGGTACTAACATAACCACGGTTTTTTACAAAAGAAAGGGAAAAATCTCATTATTTAAGGATACATTCTAAACTGTTTATAATTTAAATCGGTAGGTAATTTAAATAACGTAAACTCTCCGGTAATTTAAAAACCAAATTGAATGAAATTAAAGCCTCCTTTCTCATTAATCGGGCAACGATTAAAACAATAATTAACTCACAAAATCTTGAAGCTTGTAGCAAAATCATGTTCGTAAATAATTTTAAGAGAAACATGGCGCTTTTTGACGGTTCGATTTGGTTTCGACAGTCTATATTCCGACCACAGACAACGTAGAACATTGTACTTTGCTCTATGTTTTATGGATTAAATCCGTGAAGCTGGATAGTTTCAGGTACGTTGTGTGGTGGGACGATAATATATGTAAACAGTTAAACCGAAATCTGCCATGTAGATACGCATAGGTACGTTGGTACAGTTTACGGTAAATGTAGGCCAAACAGACCAAATTTGTTTGGCCCGAACAAACTATCTCGAAAATTATCAAGACAATAAAACGCATAAGGAAACTTGCTGGTCTGTTTCTGTTACCCTACTGTACTTACTGTTTGTTTACTTGAGTCAAGCTATCTACTGGAGGTAGATATCTACTCCTAAAGATAATATAGTAAAGTAGATTATGGCGATTACAGACGAAGAGAGTTCTTTCGTAAAGTACTTATCTGTCAAAGAATATTACTACTTATAGCTAACTTAAAATGCTTTTTTAAACCTTGATAAGTTTGCATTCGTAGTTAAAGTTAAAGAGACCTTATGAAAATTTATGTGGTGAATTAATTAACTAAACTATATGAACTATTTTTGGTTACCTGGCTCTTTCGCAAACAGTTAAAGGAAAAGGTGGTATTTTAATTAGTCAAGTCTGACAACCACTTTTTACCCGAAGCCACCGGTGATTTTTCCCCCAATTGGTGATTTTCCAAGCTAAAAAAGGCTGTCATAGGATAATAATTATTGTGTACCTATTTATATCTGTACCAAAGTTTTTCAAAATCGTTTCAGTGATTTAGGCGTGAAAGCTCACTTTTTCATTAATTACACTTGTCAGTTGTGAGTTAACATTTGAAAAAAACAATTCCAATTTGCCTGAATTACGTACACGTTTTTAAGGAGTTTGCACATACTGCAGGGGTCACCAAATGGCGGACCGCGGTCCGAATGCGGACCGCCGACCCATTTTGTGCGGACCGCGAGAACTCAGCGCCTTGCACTACAGAGTACGATCTTATGATCAATTTCCAGAAAGTTTCTGGATTTAATATCAAACACGTAATAAAATATGGCACTTTCATAGAAATGTGAAAAAAATACTTACCTTTGTTATAATTGTTCACTTATTCCGTAATTACAAATCGTTAAACATTTTTTTTTCTACAAAATGTTCTGCGGATCGCGTTGCTCATTTCATGTCTTTAAACGGATCCCGAACGAAACTAATTGGTGACCCCTGACATACTGTTTAGTATGAGCATACTCCATAAATAGGTCCTCATGTTATGATAGTTTCGAAAGCGACTATCAAGTGCGGCCTACTACATACGTTTCGTTGTACGGTCGTACCGCAGGCGTGCCATGCGTCATCCATCATTGCTGACGCTAACGGCGACCCACCACGTAACTTGCCACTATGCTTTCTTTACTTACACGGCGCACTTTTTTTTCAAGCCTTTGTTACTTAGATTAGCAAAGAAAAGTATTAAACATCCTGTTATTCTTGAACACCTGTAAAATGTCAAATATGGAGTAGAGATGGTAAAATAGATTAGTTACATGCTCCAACTAACTGATACTATTTTTATATTTTTTTACGATGTCTGGGTAGGCAGTTGACTTAACTATCCTCCCATTACTAAAATGACACTATAAAATAAATAAAAACTTTATTAATCGCTGCGCGCCCCAGGGGGCTCGTAATGTCGACCATGTTACCTACCTTACCTAATTGCAGTGCAAGAAATAGAAAATAAACATTCGTAACATTCTTTATTAAGTCTTCACGTAATAATGAGCGCACCATTAGTTCAAAGATGGCCGCTATTAATCTCAGCTGTAATGTCAACGTCAATAAATAAACAATAAGCAAATGCAGCACGGCATGCAGCCACCAGCCAGCCAGCGGCCGATGCGTTCCGATTTACAGGTGCAGTTTACACGCGGAACGATCCGCATGCGATATTGATGTAATCGTGATGTTGTTACGTTCGAAAAAACTCACTAGAGCGGGGAAAGTGACGCGCCTCAAGATCGTGAAAGGTACTTAGTCGATCACCGATTGGCGCGGGCCCGCAACGTCCCTCTCCGCGCTGAGGGAAACGTGCGCAGCGGAGGACGCCGACTAATTTGCCGGAGCTCTAGCTGGCGTGGTCGCGTAAACTTACGACACCACCGAGCGTTCGGAATTCGAACTACTTTCGCGTAATCTGTCTGAATAGAATATGGCGCCCTAGTTAGTGAGCATCGGTTTTTCGGTGAAATTCTATGGAAATAATAAAGTACGTCCATTGGATTACAGATTTACAGGGTAATTGAAAATAATATTTAAAAATCCTTGTAGGTAGGTAACTATTTTTCTGTTTCCTGTTATTTTTTTTTAATTAATAATACATTAATTCTTTGTTTTATTCTTGTTTCGTTTTCATATTTCGCTGATAATAAATTAAATCATGTGATGTTAAAAAAAATAATAGGTACCTTCAAGGTTTAGTACTTACTGACTTGCTAATTGGTCAGGTATGTTAAGTTACGTTCCAAAGTACGCATGAAACGTAGTAGCAAATTTTATAATGGCGTATCTCAAACAAAATAAAGACAACATGTTGCGCATTTACCTACGACGTTTATTATTGTCGACAAACAAAAACATGTTGTTTCCGTCCGATTTATTCTAATCGAGATCATAATAAAACGATCACACTTTCCGACACAACGATGCAAATTAATTTCCGAGTCGGATTTCAGGGTCTTTCTGTGATAAAAATAAAAACGCACCTGGCCGTGCTCGGATCCCCTAGCCCGTGGGGTAGCCGGTGGCAAAGCATCTTTGGGGCTACACATAGCAGTTTTCATAAAGATTGTCGCCTGAACCGATTCACAGATGTCACTTGCGAAGGCGCGACTCGTCCGTGGATCGCTCGGAGTGCTGTGTTCCGGACAAAGAAAACAGATTGTAATCGAGCAACTGGTTGCTCGACCGATCGCTCGACTAGTCTCAGAACCAACAACGTTGCGCCACCAGTTCGCCAACCCGTCCGGTCTTCGTACCCACCTACTAGTTTAATTTACGGTGTTGAAGAGAAGATAATAGGTGCTGTTAAAATGCCGCCTTTTTGACAATATTTCCCTGTGAGCGTGATTAGTGAAAGAGTTAAATTTTAATGATTGTTAGCTACGGCTGTTGAATGCCAACATAACATTTTTTTCTTAGTAACATCAAAATAGCAGTTACCGGACGATAAAATTTTACGGCGCGACGCAATTTCCGAAGCCAACAAATCGATGTCATCAAAAAGTCCACATAGAATTGAATAAAATTCGCGGTTCACTAAACGTCATAGGAATCCCAATTGATCAGCTAATTTGTTGACTAGTCAAGAGTTAAACGGGATTTAATTAACGGAGGGCATAAAAAACATTGGAAGTTGAAAGTTTGTCGAGTCCAGACCGACGCAGTCCATCGAATAGTGCAGTGAACCCAACACGGCTTGCGCCAACTGTCTGGGTCTAGATCATTCCCACCCAGACTCCAGACATTTTACGCAGATTCGTTACAAGAACATTTTTCGCATAAAATATTTTACTCGTTACGCATCTTTAAAACTTTAATCCAACTCTATGGCCTTTATCTATATATATAAAAGAAAGTCGTGTTAGTTACACTATTTATAACTCAAGAACGGCTGAACCGATTTGGCTGAAAATTGGTGGGGAGGTAGCTTAGAACCAGGAGTAACATATAGGATACTTTTTACCTTTTTTATTTTGTTTTTTTTTTATCCCGTTTCTGTGGGACGTGACATAAAACGAGGTATCTTAGAACGCAACTGACATGGAGTGACAGCAAAACGAAAAATGTATCAATCAAAACCTGTGTCAAAACATCACGATGTGTTTGTATTGAGTTTCTAAGCTTATTGTGCTGATATTATCATAATTATTAATGCTATGCCGCCACCAAGATGATCAAATTTTTATCCTGTTTCCGTGAGACGTGACATAAAACGTAGTAACGTGATCACGAAGAAGGTGTTGGTGCCGAAATTGAATAAGGGATCTGAACAAAAAGTACTATAGAGTGAGATCCCAGAGCCCCCAGACCTACGTCATTTTAGCAAAGCTGAAATTTTGATTGTAGTCAACTATAAAGTTAAGACAGTACCGGTATGCGTACTTACTATCTTGAAAGCGGGGCCCTTCCACAGGTAGCGCGACCTGAAGGTGGATAAAATCAACTACGTCATTTTAGCAAGCCTACATTTTACATGATGTTACTTATGGTACTATTTTAAGACCTTTTGTAAGCTGCCAGACCAATCCGACGGGCCAATCATTCTGCCAGACGCCTTAAAGTCCTTCCCTTAAACTTTAATACCCCGCCTCTGTCCTGCCTCTCCTGAGCCAAAACCGCTTAACGCAGAAGTCTAAATTTTGGACACAAATTTTCGCTTTCGAGTTAGTAAGTACACATGTTAACTTTATAGTAGACTACAAACCCTCATCTCGCGCTCGGCATTGGTCGAGGCCATGCTGCGGGGCGAGACGGAGTGGGAACCGGTCGCGAAGGAGGAGGCGGGCCGCGTGAGGGAGAGGATAGCGTCTTCCCTCCACCCCAGCCACAGTGGTAGACGCCCACGGCGTCGGACGTCGGCAGACGATCTCCGGCCACCGTAGGCGCGGGCATGCGGGCAACGAGTAATGGGCGACTCGCTGTCCGACCATGGACCATGCCCGGGTCGACGGCGCGTTATGTTCCACGCCCGCCTCAAGGAGTGTCAGCATGATGACGGCGCCCCCCTCTAGAGGGCCAAAGCCTGCCGGGGTCGCGGGACTTATCTCATTACCGTGACCCTGGAACATAAAGGGCTATTAGGGCGGACTCATATTATGATGTTTAACCACGAAAAAAAAAGACTACAAACCCACAAAGAGGCGACCCCACGCGCCCGTCATTTGTCGAGGCCATGCTGCGGGGCGAGATGGAGAGGAAAGCGGTCACCTCCTTCTGCGAAGCAGTTATGCAGGCGAAGGAGGAGGCTGGAAGCGTGAGGGAGAGGACAGCGTCCACCTCACAGCCCAGCTGCAGTGGTAGACGCACACGGCGACAGACGTTGCAAGTCGATCTCCGGCCACCGTAGGCGCGGGCATGCGGGCGGCTATAATGGGTGACTCGCTGTCCGACGTTGAACCTTGCCCGGTTATGCAAAGAGTGTCAGCATTATAACGGGGCCCCCATTTAGAGGGCCAAAACCGACTTACGATTTACCGTGACCCCGGAACGTAAAGGGCTATTGAAGGACACCGTGGATTTTAGTCAGTACGAGTCTAACAGTCCTTCCCGCTCTGCCCTGGGTGGGAGACTCACATGATTATTTTACCACGCTAAAAAAAATGTCAGTTGCATTTAGCCACCAACTTTCCAATTGAATTGAAACTCCTTGGATATGCCTGACCTACCACCGCACAATTTGCAAATAAAGGTTGGCTTCGTAATAGTCATGCTTCGAAACATAAACCAACCAAAACTGTGCAACAGAACGCGTTTGGTGGTAAGTAAATTGATGAACAATGTGATTTACGCGACGATACTCAAAGGAAAATTCGAAGGTGAGGAAGTTCTCATTTCGAGGATCCCATATGATAGGTTTGCCGTTTGAGTTTAAACGACCTCAATTTCCGATCCATCTTGCATTCGCCATGACCATTAACAAATCACAAGGCCAATGCTTGAAAGTTTGTGATCTGAATATAGAAAATCCATGTTTTTCACATGGTCAGTTAGGTATATAATTATGTGGCATGTTCATGAGTCGGATGACCATCTGCGTTATTTGTTCTTGCGCGTGATAAGTAATAATAAAAAAATGTCGTCTATCAGAACGTGCTTCACTGTACAGTGCAACCCATGCACCAAAATACATGGCTAATAAAGAATAAATTATTGATTTTTGACTTGATTTTTTAAATTATTTTTGATATCCTAATAAAAAATCGAAAATCTGCTCATTTATTGCCTCTAAGGCGGAACAAAGTTCGCCGGGCCAGCTAGTTAATTAATATTTTCTTTTCAAATCTCGAATGCTTATAAACATCAGCAATCCATCATTGCTTTTATTTCTTTTGGCAGAATTTGGGAATGCCACTACTTTAAATTCAACGGCCAAATGTTGTATGCGACCTATGTCATGACAGGGTTAAACACCATTATCATGGTTGAAAATGAATAAGGAAAATAATTTTATTTAAAAATTCAGATTTTTCGAATGCTTTTGATCCCGTGGCTAAGCATTACTTATCGTCTCTTACGAGTATGCCCAAGTAAAAGTGTGCGTTTGTAAATTTTAATTTCTGCTGTTTTAAACTGAACTTGACTGTCGTGGACAATTTGGTCTTTGTCGCTTATGCTCTTTTAACTTTTAACCGTGGAAATGTATTTTTTTAATCAATATTTTTTTTAATCGATTTGATATTTGTACTTATTTGATAAACAAATAAATCTGATATTAGTCAGTATTAAAGCAGTTGCAATAATTAGCCATCATTGCTGCATTGGAAACTTGAAAAAAATGCATTGTAATTAATTTTAGTCTAATTAGTAATGCTTAAAATAAATATCTATTGAGAATTAATTCAGCTATTTAAATATTTCTAGTTAGTAAGAAAAAACGGCACAGCAATGAGCAATCGTTAAAACTTAACAAATGGATGTGACCGTGTCACAGGGAGCTGCGGGAATACACGAGCCATAGGTACATAACACTAATATTGTATGTCTAATTGACTTTCCGAATGCCCGTGTATTATCCGAAAACGAGAAATTACCTGTGGGAAGGAACAATTTTAAATAAAATGACAGTTTTCGTAAACAAATAGATACGACCATACGACGAAGCATTAAGTTCATTACACGCAATGTTTCGCCTTATTAAAGGAGTATAAATAAATGATAAATTGGTTATCAAGTCATGAAGAGAGGTTCATTTGGGTGAGGTGGAGAACTGTCAACAGACGTACGCGTTCTGTTTTCAAACATTAAAAAAAATACATGCTAATTTTTTATAGGTCATTATTTTGTCTATGTCATTGAATAAACCGCAGGAATAATAATGAGGTTTGTTGATAATGTTTTAGAACTAGAAGTTTCAATGACAGGGCTACTGTATCTAAAATATTGGACATTTATAAATGAGATTGATCTAGCTTCGGAATGTAGACGCGCTAACGAGATCTAGACCGAACCAAATCCAAAAATTATCATTCTAGAACAACAAAAAATCTTATTGACATTTGCAAAGATGTCAGGGGATAGGGTAATACAGGAATGTTTATTTACGTTAGTATTATGTATAACACGCAACAGAGTCACTGACACTTGGCAAATATCACTCAAGTGTGCTCAAAGTGACATTGATATCTAAAAATATCACTAATAATTATGTTTTCATGGCTGTGACTGTATATCAGTCAGTAGTAAGGTTTATACGTCACAAACAATTATTTTATCTATGAACAAATCTGTAATTTTCTTATGTTTGAGTTGAATGACCCTGTTCGCGATAATGCGGCACCTACTTACTGTCATACGCCATTGGCCATTAGTCTATAGTCTATGGAGAGTTGTGTCCTCTAATCAATTACATGCAGATTATTGGCCTTTAGATTAAACGTGTTAGTATTTCACATGGTTGGTTCTGGTTATTCTAGTACTAGGCTAAATGTCACATGTTAAAAGAATCGCTAGATAGCTCTTTGTGGTTCCAAAGTCTGCTGTACGATTTACGAGTTTTAAGCTAACGGTGTTCGAGCTAGCAAATACCTTTATTCATACAAATGTGAAATATGTAACTAGGTGCCAGTCGCTCCACTTGTTTGTAATTAATTAGTGTATGTTCCAGTGCAAAGGGCTGCATGGTTTTATTTCAGCGTCATTCAAACCCTCCCTCATCCATACCATAGATAATTAAAATGCCGTGTAAATACTTTTTATACATCACCTCATTACTACTACTCTATGGTTAATTGATACTCTTGTCAAAGTGTGAACGACCCGACACGTTATGTAAAATCGATAATTTACAGATTACCTTTTTAGTGTTAATTTATTAGTGGACTATAAAAAATGATGCATTGTTTTTAGAACATGTCTTGAATACTTATTCTTATAAAGGCGATGTAGCCTACGGAGAGTTTATTGCACTTGAATGGAACTTTTTGATATTCTTGAATTGTTTAGGTGAAATAAGTTTTTAAATTGACATGTTCTGACCTTAGAACTTTAAAACGGGAAAATCAGGTACTTATTTTGAAATACTGATAATTCGGTACAAGCGCCATGGTCACGGATATACTTCCTATCTGCTTTTCCGTAAGCACAGAATCGAATATTTGATTTAGTTTAATTTATTTGATTGCCTATTTAATTATTTCATTTACATTGCATACATAAAACCATGCTTATTATAAACTTGACCGTCAGGATCTTTAAATTTCACTAATATATTTAGTACGGAAATCCAACTGATATGTTTCTTTGACGTCATTTAACCCAAAAATGGCTATAATATTGGTTTTTACCAACGTCATCAGCAAGATAATCAACTCCATATTTAAACCTCGAATATTCTTAAGTTTTTCCTTACGAAGTACTTATAATTTGAACTTCCTAACTACGTTTTGGTGTAATTCGATTTGTTTTTTACGTTTACTATTAACACCTACGTCATGTCTTGTCTATGGTGAAAACTACGTCATAGCTATGTATATTATACATTTGACGTCGCATGTGAACAGTCTTTTCATACATTTTTGATCTCAGACAGGACAACTGGACAACCCAGTAGCAACTTTAAGATCATGGAAATAAAGATCATTATAATTTTGACCGACTTATCAGTGACAGCAGTCTGACCGGGTCTGGAGTAGGCATGATTCATCATAATCATTCATTAAAAATCATGTTTTTTCAGAAAATGTCGACGGAGCACCGCTTCGCGCTTCGCGGTGCTCCTACTTCTGGGTGGTTTAAAAAAATATTCACGAAGGGGATGGCGGGGTCTTCCAGCCATCCCCTTCGGTCGGGGTGCCCCCAATCGTTTCTACGACATTTTTAGGGTTCCGTAGCCAAATGGCAAAAACGGAACCCTTATAGATTCGTCATGTCTCGCAGTCTGTCTGTCTGTCCGTCCGTATATCACAGCCAATTTTTGTCGAAAGTATAAGAGCTATCCTATTGAAACGTGGTAAGTAGATGTATTATGTGAACCGCATTAGGATTTTCACACAAAAATAAAAACAAAACTTTTGGGGGTACCCCCCATACTTAGAATTGAAAGTAGACCTAAACAAAAACTTCTAACGAAAATTGGTTTGGATGAGATACAGTTAGCAGTTTTTGAGATGAAGTACATTTTCAAAAACCGCAAATATAACTTTGCCATTCATACAAACACTATGAAAAACAAAGTTATTTTTATTGTTTGTGTATATTACTTACTAATCTCAATATAATTATATCCCTAATCTATGCTTGCTACTACGGAACCCTTGGCCGGTTTTTATTTGTCAGTCCCCGTTTCGTACACACGGGGCACCCCGACTCGGACAGGTTAGGTTAGAAGGGGATGTCGGGGTCTTCCAGACCCCGACATCCCCTTCGTGGTAATTTTTTTATAAACCACCCAGAAGTACCAATGATGATGAGAAGTAGGGAAATGATGAATGATGGAAAATGTCAGAAAATGTCGACGGAGCACCGCTTTTTGTCATTTCACTGAACCAGTTTAGGGATTTGATCAAAACACTACATTTGTTTAGGGAAATGATAAAATCGTGTTGTTATTTTATAACATCATCCGTGGTTTGATCAAAAACCTAATTTGATGAAAAACCTGCGACATAACCATATAATATAATGTATTACATAATTTAATTATTTAGTTTTTTCATATAAACATTTAATTTAGCTCACACAAAAGAACGACATGAATATACGTTTAATATTAACATTTTTTTTACTACGAATAAGTATAAGTAATGGCAGGCCTGTCTCACTCCGCGGTGTAGGCATAAAACTGCAAGTAGTTGCGGGGCCATTATGTCGTGGCCCATTCACTACGGCTGCCACGCGCCACCCGTTACGCACGCGCTCCGTCTCCTTAATATTTTTGTTACGTTACGTGTAGTTACGCACAAGTTTCTTGCTTTAGGTGCTTTTGGTAAATTAATAACACAATATTATTATGAAGAAAAAATATATATAGTACATATTTAGTAATGATCAACAAAATTATCTCCCTGCTTGTGAAGTATGGGCTTAACTGATCATGATTAGGTAGGTTACAAGTTTGGAAATGAGGCGAGATACTAAGTGGGTGGGGGTGTGAGCCTACTGGACGACTAAGATAAAAACACGACACTCTCACTCACCTTAAGCTGAGTACTAAGAATTAAGATCGGTAGAAAGTGGAAAGATGTTTGCGTTGTTGTTTAAAAGTTCTAACTCAGAAAATGGCCACACTACGCATTCAAGGTCAGCGGTCGTAATTCGCGCGCCACTTTTTTACCTACCTACAAAGACACGCAACGCGGGGCCTGTGACAGTATGCGATAGTAATTGGTCGGTTACTAGGTTGAGTGCAAAATGATAAGGACTGGCTATTTTGCCATAGACGATAACAATCTTTTTTGTAAGATGTAATTTTCAAAAATATAACAATAATAGGTAGAAAAGATAATATTATTATAAATATTATTCCTAACGTAAGGTGCCGTAGGTACATACCTACTATTAACATTTTTTGCTAACAATCGATAATGTATGTAGTGATCGATGACGAAACCAAAAAGATATAGGCTGATGATAAATACAAAATTCCTTGAGGAACATAGGTATTTATGGTAATAATGTAATTAAACAAATGCATAAAATACGCATAGGTACCTACCTATTTGTGCCTAAACTCGCAAGTCGCAACCCTATTGAGCTTGACCCATAGTAACCTTTTAATGTCGTTGGCGTCAGATAAACCAAAATAAACTCTCGGGCGTAACCATTCAGTACATTTTTGCTTGCGCACGGGAAGTTTAGGCTATTATAAAAGTAGGTGGGCGGTACGGCTGCCAGTTAAAATGTACTTTATTCTCTCGTATATAGATTTTACATTTGTTTGATTTTTTTTTGGAGTAGTCCTTCTGTACGTATTAATTATTCTGTGGTAATGGCTAATGAGAATCTTGTCTTTCATGAATTAAACGTTTTATTTCTGTTTATAAAAAAGAAACACTGTTATGTCAGTACAACATTGTTGAATTAACACTAAGTTTCTAGAACTGATTCCAACCAAGCGAGGTCAATGTAAGAAAGAACTATGATAACAATAAAATACGGTATTTTAACATCAAATAAGTTCCTTACGGGAAAATGTGTAAATCATATTTTTAAACGACTTAGATAGAGTCCTTTTTATAACATTTTACATTGATATCGCCGAGTGATCTTGGGTGATTTTCATATTTAAAAATAACCAAATTAATTCAATTTTCTATCAATATTCATTTTCATTATTATGAAAAAAAAAAAATTTAAGTAAAAATATAAATAAGCACAGTTTATTCTGCTTATTTTTAATAATTCAGCAAAACATTACAGAACATACGGTACATTAATAATTATGATCATGTATAAACAGCTGATCACTGGGTCAATGTACCTACTCGGTGAAGGAGCCGCGTCGCGCGGCGTTCAAAAATCATTCGATTTTAGATTTTATAAAGTATTTTGTGAAGTTTCACCATTAAAAAAACACACTCAGATAGAAGTCATTAAAGTCCTATCTTCAACACCTTACTGCTGGATATAGGGCATCACACATACACATTAGGGTGGAGTGAACTTGGAAAAAAATTTTTTTTTTTGGAATTTCACTTTTCCTGTGTCATTAATCGATGACCGTACATAAAAGCTTTATTCATGCTAAAAATCAAAACCCTGCGACTTCATTTTGAGGTGGCGCGCTATGAGGGTAATTTGAAAATAGGAACAATTTTAACGTCTAACGTGTACCTGCACGTCAATGTTATTGTGTGTCTATATGTAATAAAACTTATATTTAACGTTACTTTAAAGGGTTAACTTGTTCGTTCTTGCATAGTTTTCTCAAACTTTCTCATTTGAGAAGTAACGACAAGTGTAAAAAAAGTCTGATTATTCGTCAATAAAATGCCAAAAACTCGAAAACACTTGCGATGCACCTTGTTTGACGATCCAATAAATCTAAGTGTTAATGTGTTACCAAGTTATTGTGATATTATAAAAAAATAGTTGTGATTAAGAAATGACTTAGGTACTGTAACTGAATAATGGTTAAGATCCTGCAGTGAAAGGTTGAGTGAAATGATAGCCGCTGACATTGTAAAAAATTGGAACAAGGCGTTAATTAGAATCATCAACAAATAGTTACCAGATTAATTTTCTATTATAATAAATACAAGAATGTGAAGAAATAAAGCAATGAAAAGAAAAAGCAAATGTTCTACGAAGAAACTGAATCAAAATTATTTGACATCGCTACTTGTAAATGTGAATCCAGAGAAGTTTGTAAATGTGTGATTGAAGTCCATATTGCGGAAGAAACCTTTTAGAAAGACCAAAGAAATTAACGAAAAATGTAAATTGGGTCTGTTGATAGTGTCTACTAAATCTATCTGACGTAAAGAGACAAGGAAGAGAAAGTATAATGAGTTTTCAGAAAAAGCCAGCAGTATCCCAAGTACTTCTTCTGATTTAGTTCTTAATTGGTCTTTTAGTAGTTCGTCCATTGCAGCATCAGAAGATGTGATTTTTAGAACAGAAATAACGGCTCAATGACCATTAAATATAGTGACGCAGTTTCAAGCGTGATTTCCTCAGGTGGCAAATTATTTGAAATTGAAAAGTAACCTTGCCACACTCAAGCAGTAGAACGAAGCGTCAAGCTCGTTACTGAGGCTTCTTCATCTGTTTGTGGGCCAGAGGCAAGAGATGGATTCATTCGCACGAGGATAAAGGCAAAGCAAGACATACCAATATTTGATACAAAATCCCAATTTTTTAAGCAAAAAGAAAAGTCTGTAGCTTCAGCTTCCGAATGTTAAAATGCTTTTATTTAATATATTTTGTATATTTCAAGCTTCAATATTTTCATTTTGATGAATAGTTTGTCTCATATAAAAACTTTATTAAAAATAAATTTTGTTATTTTCTTTAACTTTTAAATTCGATGCGACACCTTAAGATGTAAACGTAAGAACTTGAAATTTTATTTTTGTTTCTCTAAGAATGTCGATCATCCATTGGTCATACAGGAGTAACAAAGTTTTAAATATTTTTTTTTCACTCCACCCTAATACACATACCTAAATAAATAAATAAAAATAAATAAATCACCATATTCCAACAATTTCAAGCCTCATCCAGGACTTCCCCGATCTTTGAAGTTTAGCGAGAGAGTGAGATACCAGTGGCGTGCCATCATTTTGGCCAGTTAGAATTAGCCAATAAGCCAAGCTGACTATCCAGAAACCTTAAAGTATGATTATTAGAAGGGTATATGAGCTAACCAAGCTTATAAGCTTGTATAAAAAAAATTCCGCTACAATAAAGTGGTAACAGCGACTTTAGTAAAAATGTAGAATCATAATAAATATGAATTCCGATTAAATGATTCTGTATGCGCAATTCCTTTTTTTCGATACCAGGATTAATTAACCCGCAATGTGTGAAATAAATAAACTCATGGCTAAACTTAAGCCGCACATGACGATATTTAAGCTTATGCCACTCTTGCTGATGTCTGTGGAAAGGTGACCACCTACCTTAACGAGTTTACTCCGTACCTCGGAAGTTGTTAGGCCATCATCATCATCATCATCATCATATCAGCCGTAAGACGTCCACTGCTGAACATAGGCCTCCCGTTTAGACTTCCAATAGGACCGGTTGTAAGCGGCCTGCATCCAGCGTGATCCTGTGGCCTTCATAAGATCGTCTGCCCACCTTGTGGGTGGACGTCCTACGCTGCGCTTGCCGGTGCGTTAGGCCATATCTGCTGTTATTTGTAGATCTTGGACAGACCTTACTGTTAGTCAGAATTCCGAAGTCCGACAACCAGTCTTATCAGGAGATTGTTCGTATTACCTAGTTACTGGGTTGTGGAGCGACTGCCTATC
Organism: Agrotis exclamationis; assembly: GCA_950005045.1. Lineage (NCBI taxonomy): Eukaryota > Metazoa > Arthropoda > Insecta > Lepidoptera > Noctuidae > Agrotis > Agrotis exclamationis. The sequence continues at coordinate 15,818,441 of OX465432.1, forward strand.
TAAGGCAGTCGCTCCATGGAAAATACTCTGGCATTCAGCTGGGTCTGATTCAATTGGAAGCCGATTCTCCAACATAATTGGGAAAAGGCTCAGTAGAAGTATCTATGAAATTATACATCTATCTGCTCCATTCTACTGAATGGTGTCAATTTGTAACAATATAAATCAACTATTTTATCACTCTGACACGCTGTTACTGCAGTTAAGAGTGCATATTCTGAAAGTTGGCAACGTCGCAAATAGTTGTCAAATATTAACAAGTTTTAATTAATTTAGCAATGTTACTGTATGGAAATAAGAAATATGGCTCTGTAGTGCACTAATTGATATAGGAATGCAATTAAAACACTGAATTTGATGTTGTACCCGTTTCAGATGTAAAAAAAGCATTTGGAAAGTTTCCAAATACTTTTTTACATCTAAAACTATATATTCGGTGTTATGATATTAATTATTGCATTCCCTAATCAATTTTTTAGTGCACTACAGAGCCATATTTCTTATTTTCATACAGTAAATTTATCAAATTAATTCAAACTTGTTAGTATTTGACAGCTATTTGCGACGTTGCCAACTTTCTGGTTATGCGCCCTTAAATCGTGTAATTTCATCGGTTTGTAATTCAAAACTGTTATATTGGTTATTTGAGGTAGCGATCCGATAGTACTAATTCCGGTTAGGTACTGCTTCCGTCAGGATTACATGAAAAGCTATTTGTAGTTTTTTTTATGATAAAACCTTTTTTTGTGTAATCGATTATATTTTTTTGGTTTTTTGTTTTTGAGATTATTAGTTACGCTTTGCTGAAATAAGAGTTTGAGTCCTAAAATACTGTCCTTTACACCTCAAAAACTATACTAGCTGAGAAATTCAAAAACAACATTTTCACGCAATTTACAGGCATTTCAATTTGTTTATTTGGCGATACGCCTACAAAGCTATGTAACGAGAATGGGTCATTCAATGATGACTGGCTCGTCATCCCGTGGTAAATACATTAATTATGTACCTATCCACTGGTTCACTGATATTTCCTATCTATGAATAATAATTTTGTTTGTTAACTTCTTTTCAATATTTATTCGCAAATTATTACGTCCACGTAGGTGTGCAATCTAGTTAGTGACGTTATTTTTAAAAGGTCACATGATGTTTTCGTTTTGTACTTTTTATTCCCTTCTAACATGCGTAAAGGTAAGTTTTGGATAGAAGTTTTTGCCAACAGCACACCTAATTCGAATTTAAATAACACGAGCCATAAACAAAAGGAGTTAATGACCCGAATAAAACTAATCACATCGATAACCACAGAGCACAACTTACTGTCACTTGCTTTTTTAATAATCAAGGACTCGGGCATCGACGTCAGTCAGCCTCGTCGCGTATCGGTGCCACGAACGGTCGACTCGACTATTTTCGTGTACACTTCGGGTTTTATCGGCCGCGGTACCACGTAGCAAGTCTTTTTGTTCAACATCGAGAATCGAGCGTAATCACCACACTATTAGTGAGAACGTTAACCAATACAATGCATTCCTGCAATCATTTAATTAGTTATAGTATTATGAGTAGGTTCATTTGTAGGTACAGACGCCAGCACATCAAGCTACCACAATCTGTCAGATTTCTGTAATAGATTTTCAACTTTATCCCAAGATAAGAAGGTTTACGTTCGATTGCAAAAATTTTAAAGATTCGGGTAGGTTGATGTGCTGGCGTCTGTACATACTACAGCACACTATGTTTCATTACTTGAGTTATGTGTCTAAGATAATTATTATAAATAAAGGTATGCTTAGTTATTGCAGACCAAGAAATTATTTACTCACTAGGATTTTTGGATATATATTTTATGCAAGTTCTTTTGACATTTGGAAATTATTTAAACATTCGAATTACAAAATTTTCTCCAATGAAACCGTTGTAAACTTACCTAAATAGTGCCTCCTGGACTCAAATTGGTAATTTGTAGTCTATGGATAATTGGATATCTCAAAAATGAATCCATAGATTAAGATATTCTTTACAAATATGAAGTTAAATTAGAAGACTATCTACCCACAGTACAAATCAAAATTATAATAGGTTGGGGAAAAAGTTTCTTCGCATTTTTTAAGAAAATTCAAAACATTTTTTAATAAAGTTTATTTACATTTAACTAAAGTATGTAGGTACCATTTTGTTCGATAACTTTTTGCCATCTTGTAGGTAGGGACATGATCCCATTGCTATAGAAATTTTGGGACTTCTGGTCAAAATACCGCGACAAGTGGTTTTGGCAGTCCTCTCGTGATGTTAACCTGACACTGCCTAAAGAATTCTGAAGAGACCGAAACAGGTGGAAATCTGAAGGTGCAATGTCAGGACTATACGGCGGATGCATTAACACCTCCCAGCCAAACTCTCTTAATTTTTGTTGGGTGGCTAAAGATGTGTGAGGTCTAGCGTTATCATGATGAAAAACCACACCCCTTCTGTTGATTAATTCCGGCCGCTTTCTTTCAACTTCTTGCTTTAATCTCATCAGTTGTTCGCAGTAGAGTTCAGAATCGATGGTCCTGCCTGGTGGTAACAGCTCATAATGAATAATGCCCTTCCAATCCCACCACACACACAGCATCACCTTGTTGCGAGTTAACCCGGGTTTCGCCACAGTCTGTGAAGCCTGACCGGCCTTTGACCACGACCTTTTTCGCACGTTCTTGTCATACGTGATCCACTTTTCATCACCAGTTATCAGCTTCTTCAAAAATGGTTCGGTTTCATTACGTCGTAATAAAGAATCACAAATGAGTACACGGTTCATTAGGTTTCTTTCAGTGAGCTCGTGAGGTACCCAAATGTCGAGCTTTTTTGTGTACCCAGTTTTTTTCAAATGCGCCAAAACTGTTTTCGTGGTCAATTTCCAGTTCTTCAGCTACGTCGTAACTACTGGTATGCCGATCTTGCTCCACTTTTCCAAAAATGGCATCCATTTTATCCGTAATAGGGCGACCAGAGCGACGTGCATCTTTGACATCAAAATTTCCGGATTGAAAACGCTTAAAACAAATTTGTGCTACTCTCACAGACACTACACTAGGTCCATAAACATCGCAAATTTTTTTCGCGGCTTGCGTTGCATTTTTACCTTTTTTGTAGTAAAATTTTAAAATGTATTGAATTTCTTCATTAGATTCACTCATCTTGATGGTACGAAAAACAAATGAAAATCACACATTTTCCTAATTTGAATTTGGAATTATGTTCTTTAAAATTTAAACTTTCAATGATACCAAAACCAGCCAGATACAAATAGTATAGCCAAAGAGATTTTATTACAAGTTCATACATACTATAATGCGAAAAGACTTTTTCCCCAACCTAATATATCAATTATTAAAATTACTAGGTCAGGACTGTCAGGAGGTTTTTTGACTGACATCAGTATTTTGCGCGTTAAAACATCAGGTTTCCATTCAACAGTGGACATTATACTTACGAGCATTAAAAAGAGTGAAAGTGTAACTTTTAATACAAGAAATATGTACTTTCTAACAAAAATTACAATAAACTTGTACTCGGTGAGATACATCGCAATGAAGAAAATTCAGTTTCTGCTATAGGCAACTATACTGTTTTTGTTTTTTTTTTAGGTGGTAAAATCATCAAATGAGGCCTCCCGCCCTGGGTCCCGAAGTCCCGGAAGGGACTGTCAGACTCTTACTGAGTAAAATCCACCCGTGTTCCTTCGGATGCCCTTTACGTTCCGGGGCCACGGTATCCTGGGTTAAGAAAAACCCGCGACCCCAGCAGGCATTTGGCCCCATAAGCCCATAAGGCCCCGTCAGTTTGCTGACTACTCCCCGAAGGCACGCGCGAAACACGACACGACGCGCCACCGCCCCGGGCTTGGTCCTTGGTCGGACGGCGAGCTACCCATTACTCACCGTCCGCAAGCCCGCTCCGCCGCTGTGCCCTCTGCTAATCAGAGGGACACGCGTTGGAGCGTCCACCCGACAGGCTATTCGCATACGGGCAAAGAGACCCCTTAGGCATACAGTGCCTAAGGAAGAGTTTTTGCCCGCATCCCAGGGTGCACCGGCCCGAAGAACTGGTCTTCCCCACGGACGTATCCGAGAGGGAACTCCAGTCCACGGGCGCACGTGGAGGTTTCCTGTCTTAGCACCCCAGGCAACTAGACTAGCAATAAATTTTAAGATAGAACTTAGTTGTCACTCAGGAATAAAGAGGTGTTCCCGTTTGTAACTCCCTACTGGTGAAAGTATTTTCAAAATCGGTTTAGTACCTAGTTCCAGACATTACTTCCTCCTACAAACAAACTTTACCTCTTCCTAATCAGTACAGATAGGGTGTCGGGATTCTTTATTTAGCAACAATATTTCTAGTGAAACAGAAAGTCGAGCGATAACGATCACTGTGATTTGCGTCCGTCGGACGTTCGTGGTAGTGGACATTAATTATCTAGTGGACCGAGACAGCTCCGCCTATGAAAACTATAGCTAAAGCCCGTTTTCATCGCGGCGGAGTAATGAGCCAGAAATGGCTAAGCGGAGCGGACTTCGTTCTCGAAATAGGTTTGCTTTTTAACCAAAAAAGAGTTCAGTAGTCACTCGAGTCTATATGTACTCGTATGTAAGTAATTTTCTCTTTCAAGGTAAAATAAGTCAATGGGTCCGCCCCGGGTAGTGGACACCAGGCTTTAGGCGCTCTCTATACAGGCTAGACATGCAAAGATGTGTGGCTGTGGGAAGTAATCAAAGATACACAAAACTAATCTAACAGTTAGGTTGCATAGTGTCGTTTTTTTCGGAAAGAGAATTACGTCTCCGTTTCCGTAATTAGGCATCGCGTCGACACTGCCACCAGGTGAAACGCCATAACTAACTAACTATGCATCGTAACTAGGTAATAAGTTTATTTCAGTTATCGGTAGTAGACAGTAGTGGTATTTTTTGCGTCCTACCCACTTCTTTTCTGCATTCAACGTGCCTAAATCCGCCGTAACTAGGAAAATAATTCTTAGCTATGAACACACAGATTTGAAATGGAAAGATTTGAAAAGATCCCAAAAGTAATAATTTTTTCCTAATTTGAGACAACAGGAAGTTGGCGCATTTTCTTTTTTTATTCGATTAATACGAAACTTGGAGCAAAAGATTAAAAGTCGTTATTTTTTTTGTGTACTAACAATTAGAAAATAAAACAAAAAACGTATTTTTTTATCTAATATTATTCGAAAGGCCTACAAGACCGCCTTAAAAAAAAACTACAATAGTTTTGATCCAGATTTCGGTATGTAATACCGGTTTTTCAGATTGTTATATCCCGGTAAAGAGTTATTTACACAGTGTACTAAGAATATTGTTGATTTTTCTTCACAGTTTATGATAACGAACGATAAGATACAATTTACGAAAGTTACTACGCTGCTAAAGCTAGCTATGTATGATTGTTGTGATAAAATGCTATCATCGTTATTGAAACATATCGATATTCAAATAGTAGAATTTATATTTAATGTTCTAAATAAATATATAACAACTAATAAAATGTATTTCAAAATAACAGATGAGTAAATTTTAATGCCATAATATCATCAACATACACAACAGCTTTATAATAAGAAATGGAGAGCTGGAAATTCGCTTAACCATCTATTTTATTTATCCAAGTTGTTTTTGTAAACAAACACAATTAATTTATTACAAAATAAATATTCATCAATCATCTAGTGCACAAAACTTGTTTAACCAAAAAAAAAATGTACTTGCTAATACCTGGTACAAAAATGGATGCCTGTAAGTCACTAAGGAGCCATTATCGTTGGTGATTTATTAAACGATTTTTAATATGTTTTCTTCCTTATAGGTGATTAGAAATTGCAATAATTAGCTTTGGAATTTTGTTTGAAGAAGCAGTGTTGTTAATGGCTTTTATTCAAATACCAGTAACTTTATGTTTTCTTGTTCATTGTGTACTTCAATCCTAACTTATGTTTCATGTCTTATTTATTACTATAAAACCTCTAATGCTTTATTCATCTTCCAATTTTCAAATATGGTAATAGTTAAGTATCGGTATACCAGCCAGTGTTACATCAGTGTTAGAAATCCACGACCCTGAGACGGCAAGGTAAATGAAATAACAGGATGAGGTCTTACTCAGTATGAGTCACTCCCTTCAGCTTCATCCAGAGTTAGTTCTTTCTTTCTTCTTCTCTCTTCTTTCCTTAATACGCGTCGTCTTCCATCTTACTCGCAAACTATGTTATGACCCGATTACTTTCTGCACGTCACTCACATCTCAAATGCAACGGTTGATGTTGAAAAACAACGAGATCATACGTATTGTTTGTCTTCTGGAAATTTCCAAACAACACACAGCTGGCCGTATACAACTAAGTTTGACGATTATTATAATGTTACTACTTTTCCACCATTACGTACGGCGTGCTATTTCTCAGAGTTATTAACACAATATGTACACAAACCGTACTGTGATATCATCTCTAATAAATATCTTTACGTTGAAGTAAAGTGCTTCAATCTTCAGGTTTCAGACTACAAAGGTAATTCTGTTCATTTCCTGTCGTTTTTTTTTCTTGCCAGCTCGCGTTATTAACGAAGGCAGTTCTATTGATCTTATATTTATTTGCATAATAACCACGGGTCTTCGTTTTCAAACACTTTCAATCTCGGCTGGCAATTTAAAATCATAAACGTAGATTATAAATAATTATAATCAAAACATGTGTTCTTGCGAACACAACTTTTGGCCTATATTTAATGAGTTATCATAATATTCTATCTGTATTGTCTAACAGCGCGGTGAGCGTTGTTTTTATCAATATTAATATGTAATAGCGTTATTCGCACAAAGCGTTATCTCTGACGTCACACAATAGATTGGTGATAACGAAAATTTAAGGGTATCGTGTCCAAAGCTGCTCCGTGACCTCGAAAATTTATCGGTCGTTGTCTTTGTATTTACGGAGGTTTTTGGCGACGCCATTGTATGAGGTGTTAAAGTTTACCCTCGTTTGATGTCATACATAATGTAAAAGATATAATATTCATATGAAAATTATTTGGTTTTCCTAGAACCCGCCCAGCGTATTAATGTTTCATCCACGGAGAGTCAAGCATGATTGACTTTTCTGGAATATCACGACCTGTGACATTATGTTTCTCCGCATGGATAAAATTATATCTTATTTTCAAGGGTTTAATCCAAACGGCAACAATATTGTGGGAATGCGATATTCAAAATGTCAGGATAACATTTTGCACGTGCCTGCGTTCCCGTTTATTTAAATATAATGGAGTCTTGAGCCATCATCTCTATTAAAAGCATCGATTTAACGAGCGGAATGAGATGGTACACTCAGCGTACCTACACTGTAAATATGGGTCGGGTGCGTCCGTCGGGCCGCGCTCGTCGACCGTTCGCATGTAAACTCGCTCCGAGTAGCTCACACCCACTAATGAAATAACAAAAGGTGTAACACCACGCTTCGATAGACTGTTTTTGTGTTATAATAAACCGCCTTAACAAAACTTGCCGCTCTCAGAATATCTCTCTGTTGCAATTGTCTACAGTAGCGTTGTCTTCATTGCACTTACTGTTACTGTTATTAAATTAGCGAGCATTATAGCTCAGGAGTCGACGTGTGCCCCAATTTCGTTTGTTATCTGTCGAGTTTTCGTCACTATCAATCGTTCCACTTTGCAAAAAACGCCGATTGTCAGTTCCTTGAGAGTGTTACGTAATTGCGAGTGACTTCGTCCAACCGTTATTCTGGCTGTGTCGGCGAGTTGAGGCCGTTGCACTGGTACCGCTTTCCGAAATTCTGATTGCAAAAGCGCGAGACGTCGCGATCGCGGCCGGTGTCGCTCGCGGCTCGCGTCGCGGCCCGTGCCACGGGCTGCGGGCGGAAGTTACGGTGAACGGTGCCTCGGTGGCCTTGGAGCGCGGCCGCCGCGCGCCGAAGGTGAAAGTCTTGACGGTCCGCAATTATTGAACCTCGACCTGCCATCCTCCGATATTCGGGTTACACCAACCCACCCGTTACCAACGCTACCGATATGCGTTCCGGCTCGATCCCGACTTCCGCATTCTCAAACCCGAGTAAACATTTGCGACCCTAATTTTATTGGTCGGCTATAGATACTCTTGGAAGAGTAAATAACATTCGGATTCGGACCAAGTTCGCAAATAGATAAAACATCGGATGATAGCGATAAATCAGTGTTAGGACAATTATTTTTATACAGCTAGAAGCGTTGGGCTGCACCTTCGCGGTTGATTGAATATGGCAGTTTGAGGGTCGATCTGACATCTGCTTGTGTCACTGCTTGGCTCTCATTCAAATTTAAATGTATTCAATTATTCAACAGAAACGTATCATCGAGATGAAACTACTCTTACATTATCGTTACAACAAGAATCTGCGATAGAATTGATATTCATGCGAATCTTAACAATGTTGCCATAGAGCGGGTGAACATCACCAACTGGAGGTCATGTAACTTAAGTTTCATGGTCTGCGCTCTAAAAATTTAATTTTGTCACTTTAGTCGTTCCAACCATATGTAAATGTACTAAGGTAATGTTCGACGGGCTGGCAACATATCCCCACATATCTGTGCCAAACGCTTTAAGCAGTACTTTGACTCCAATTATAATCCTTGTAAACTCGCTAGGAATAGTAAAGCTTGATGAGAGATTTATTCTCAAAGATAGCATACAAATGCAACACAGCCCTGCTTAGACTGGTTTCTGTATTAACTACCACTCATAAATGCATAAGTTGTCGGCAAAGAATATAATTTAGTAGAATGTAGAAAAGTGTGTAAAAGTCACAATCCTTAGTAACTAAATAGACAAAGATGTCAAGAAACTTTTGTTTAAAAATGTTAGACAAATGGTCGGGAGTTTATTAGTTTACTATGAGAGAATATGGCTTGTGTTGCCGGCTGAGGCCAAGGGCGACCCAGGCTCAGGTAGTAACTTTTTTAACGACTGATTTTGTTATCATGCTTCACGTTTTTGCTTTGAATGGTAGTGAACTATTGATCAATGCATTTGAATTGAATGAATTGAATATTTTAGTTAAACAAAAAAATGAATACGTATTTTGAACATTAAATGAATAAAAACGCACTAGACACTAAGTCCAATGCATTTACTGATAAATTAAGAATTAATGAACATACTATGAATTCTAATTCAACTGCAGTTTTAAATAAAGATTATAATAAGAATCAGTTTAAATGAAATGCGAATAATGCAAATGCGAGGAGAGCCGTTGCCAATGTTTATAATATTGTGCGTGCTTACACATCGATGAAGGTCCGTACGATTCGATCTTTTTATGCAGTTAGTTGTCTGATGTTGGTGTTACTGCTCAAATCCTTAGTCATGGTGACGAACAAAATTGTAAATAAGACAAGTTTCAACTTAGTACTAAAGCCGGAATCGAAGCAAATAATGATGAGAATTAAGACATTTTGATTTCTGTTTCCCGTATAGAATTGAAAAAGACAAAAAAAATCAGGAAAAGGGAACTTCCTGTGTTTATCAGGAATGCACAAGATATAGGTACATAGAACACATTTCACATGAAGCGACACAATGGACGGTCATATCCCTAAAACTGTTTTTTTCAAGACAACTTTCTGATGAAGACGAAAATTTTTCACATCATGACATTTTTGTTTAGTTCTAATCCTTAGAATGTAATGCAATGAAAGTTCTAAATTAACCTTGAATCCTTTACTTTTTTAAGCAGTCCTTATGTTCTTGTCTTTGTTTATTGGTTCTTTCTATGAAGCGTTTTATTGTAAATCCCTAACGATTGGTTTCTTTGTGTTCCTCTTAGCCTTTACCTGCGTTATTTACAATGAGTCACTAGACCCATTTACATAACTGTTAATTACTAATGTATTATCAAATATTTATCTGCATCCTTCAAAATGGTTTCAAACTTAATTGTCTATATCACATTAGCGAGATAAAGTACAACAAATTACAATTGTAGCTGTACGTAGCCTTGAGTATAAATTGAGCAATATTTTTTGTGATCGTGCGTTTTACAAATGGATTGGATTTTTGTTTTAACTTCAATAAATTCAGATATGACCTTTGCAGATGGAAGCATGCAATTATTTCTACGGTATTTAACTTTTAAAAATCAGAGTTTAATTAGGTTTTATTTAACATTCTTTATCTTTATAGAATAGAAGAACAAGTGGCGTTTACGTGATAGGCTTGCAATGGCAACGAGATATTAAAAAAGGGGTCACCACCAGTGACACCCTATAAATAAAAATTATCAAAAAGGCACACGGATTACAGTGAGGATAATGAGGTATCCTTCGCTAGGGGAGCATCATGGGCTGTGCTCGCCCGCTCGCCCGCCTGCGCGCCCTCTGTAAATCACCACAACTTATGTACGGGAGAACAGACGCAGTTCAGTTCGGCGCGCGGAGCCGTCACTTGCACACGTTCGCGACTCGCCTCTCACTTAGTTATGTAGTAACGCTCGCTGCTCGCCACTCGCCTGTTTGGACAAGTGCTAAGTTGATCGTTTTATGTGATACACCTCGTTGGCATTATGTTTAATTTAACCGTTCGATTTTTAAATAGTTTGGTGTCGAATCATTGTTTTTAATTTTAATTTTCAAATCAATTGGAGTGTTGCATACTTTTTGGACTGTTTATTTATTGGATTCCTCAGGTAATTTATGTTTTGATTGATATGAATTAGTTTTAAGTTAAATGCTGTTTTATTTAATTTTTTGGGTTATGAAACTTTCTCTGTTGGGAACAAAGGAGTCGATAGTTTAATTGGCTATTTCTTACGTAATGTAATGTTTGTGTGTACAAATATTTTTGTGAGCTCGTAATAATTTAATTGCTTGCTTATATCTACCCGTCGTAATAGAGTTACTTTCTTTATCATTATTTTGATTATTGTGAACTATTGAAAGTGTTACATTACCTAACTCGGTATGTTAATGAATATTTAAAAAGTTGTATCGCAAATATGAATTTATTATTTTTACAGAGGAATAGGAAATGAAAAGTAATGAAAGTGCGATAATTTCTCGAAATTAAAAGTTCTTTAAATGAGACGAATAGACAAAGGATAGTGTTTTAACGAAAAGTATCTTTATCTAATAACAGTAAGTTAATGTACCGATGCGCTACATAATGTATGAGTGCCGGGACTGTGTAGCGGGTAAATAAAATAATAACACTTATCTATTCAATAAGGTGTTATCGACTCAATATTTAATGCGCTACGGTTTCATTTCACTAATTAAGGAAGAACAACTAAATTCCATAATAGGGTGTTTCTGGTATGTGAGTGGATTATTCTGCTGTAATTTATTTTCTAAGGGCCCTTTTGTTCGCCGATCGGATATAGCTGTCTCTGTCGCACTGTAAGAGCGTGACAAACGGTATTCGAATTCGACTACCGAGATTTTCAGAATAGGGTTTCGTGACTCGTTATTATTTGTGAAATTTAGATTTGGAATTGATGTTCCAACTAAGTACCTACTTTATCGTTTGTTAATTAATCGCTGTATTTTTTCGGTTGGTATCTAATCTTTATTGTGACTATAGCTTATTAATTTTATTTGTATTAAAGATATTTTTTTTAATAAAGCTTAGTTAAAAACTTATTTGTGGAAAATACTAAAACAAAAGTATTAATAGGTACCCACAAATTATTAATAGGTACCACAAAACATTAAATTAAAATTTCATTTTATCTATGGTAACCCCAAAATAGTGTCATAACAAAAGTTATTACGTAGCAGAGCGCATCACTGCCGGTACAATCGCGCACACAATTGACTTTCGACAAAAATAAAAATACAAAGAATACTTTCAATTTAATGGCAGTGGTAAAAACTTATCAACCAGTTAATTGTGGCAATGTTACAAATAAGTCGTCTAATCAAATCATTACTTGACCCCACCCAAGTTCAGCTACAAAGCGCCTGAAAGAAACTTTCAGTATAAATTGTGTAAGTTCTTTGCAAACTGTGTTTGTTCTTGTATATCTTTTTGGTTTTTTTTTGCCATATGTTTTCTTACGTTCCTGTTTAGACGTTATAGATAATGCAATTTTAGTTTTTTTTTTGTTTGGCATTGATTTCCTTTATTAATAATGGAAATAAAATTATTACTAAATTAAGCTCTAAATAGCTGTGAGAAGAACTAAAAGTTAGCATTTATACGTAATTTATTTATTCTCACTTGATTACAAAGAAATTGGTCTGTAATTGTTACAATTTTCACGTTTTTTTTTTTCAATAAAGGTCATACTTTATTTATATCTTGCTACTAAAAAATTAAGTTACCTATGATTTTCCTTCAATATCTAATATCTACGCTTCATGACAATCACCGTCATTTGCAGGTGTTGTACTAGAAAGAGAGCGCGATATCGGTGGTGGTGTCTCTTTCACTGAATATTATAAACTTTAGTGACGTGGGAAACGTGCCTAGAAACGCTTTTGTTATTAATCTGGAAAAAAATAGAGCTTAAATAAAGTTATTGAACTATTTCATGTTTTTCTGTGATTATTTGTTGAACATAAAAATCGTATGTTCAATAAAAAAACTTGTTCAGATATGAAAGTTGTGACTATTATGTCAGTAATCTCGTTATGTTTGGTTGCATAATCTGGTATCAAAGAAAATGAGTCTTTGTTTCACCAAATTTTAAAGATCAAATTCAAAAATCAATTAAATCCAAGAAAAATAAACATTATATCTTCGAAAGTCATAAAATCAACAACAAAGTACATAGGTATCAGTGTAATCGAGTCAATAAGTTTAAAAAGCGCGTCAACTACGTAGCCATTATCCGTGATTTATTCGCTGTGTGCAACATCCATTGTCTGTTGTGGCCTATCAAAGTTTTATGGAGCTCTATTTAAACACGCAAACTATATTATATTGTCATTTTCACTATTCCACGTGTTGTCTTGGTATTAGGCTTTTACGGCTTCCGTGGAAGGTCTTAAATACTTCAAGAGTGTTTTTAAAGGCGATGTTCATTCGTTCTCATAAATTATCAAGAACTTACGTATATTTAGATTGATTGGTAGAAGTCTACGTGCATATTCGTATGGGGAAATTTTTGCCACAATTCCGCTTAGTATGACTTCACAGTATTCATAATGACGCATTGAAGTAACAAGTTCAAACATTTGTTGTATTAGATGCCGCAAAAGCATAATTAGTCGTAAGTAGCATTTTGAACTCTATTACTATCATCTTAGAATATGGGATATAAAGCAACAATCCATGCAAAATATATTGCAAAGCTGGAGTGAATAAACAAGATATTGAAGAAGACACCACAACTACGAAACTACTTTTAAAAATAAATAGTACTTTAAAGCTGATTGAAACACGCTGAGTAATTTTCCAAGAATCCAAGGATTATAGCAAAACGATCTTGTTACGAGACAAAAGTACAGATGATACAAAGAAAAAATCTGTCGCGAAGGAAGTTAAAAGTTATGCTAAGAGTACTTACAGTAGAAACTGAATTAATTATTCGTTACTTGTGACCTAGAAAGGTACCGCCCATTGTGAGGTCATTACATAACCACTGTCGGCTTTGTGCGAGTAATTGTTTTAAAAATGATTCACCTACTTCCATAGAAAAAATCTTCAATGGACACCATTGATTAATGTAATGAGTAACATGACAGGAAAGGTGCAGAAAGAAAGTCAGTTTACAGTGATGGAATAAAGTAATGGAGTAGCTAAACGCAGAAGTTAAGAACAACTAAAAAAAGATAAGAAAAACGATAAGACGACAACAACAAAAATTATAGATTTCAAAAACGAACTGCATTAAGAATCAAACTTTCACCAGATCGCAGTTCATATTAATTTCATAGATATTCTGTAGTCTGCATTTAATATTTTGTAACACACTGAAGTTATTGTGTTATTAATGAACAAAAGCAATTTATGTAACACCCACGCCACAGTAATTGATGATGCAACACAGAGGGACGCACAATTTCGGCCATAGATGCCAATTACGACACATTTACGCGTCTACGTGATTTTTTACAACTTTTTAATTGTCATTACAAAACAAACGAAAAACTGTAAGATACGAGTACTGTGTCTGCCAGACAACAACAAAAAAAAAATACCAAAAGCTTCAAACATGTATTTTTAGACGACACACTAATACGATGATAATGCTGAATGATAGATAAACTCAAAGTGTAGATAAAAATAAGTACAAATAAATTAAAGTCCCACTGTTTTCTACAGAAAATTACTTATTTTGGACACTCAGATGCGGCAATAAAGCCAAATGAGCTGATGCAATTAAGGGCATCGTAAAGATTGACGTGAAAGTGTGTGATACGGGAAATTAGAGAAAAATGTCGGAGATCGTTAAACTATTATATCGTATCGGTAATATGTTTCCACCTACATTCGATAATTCGTCGTATCATACGATCTCCATAAAAGGTGTTCCATCAAAACGCCTACGCGTTCATAGTGATTTAGCAAAAAATACTTTGAAGAAGTATTTCTTGCCTTCAAGGATTTCTATCCGAAGTGGATTGGAATTCGATACGTCTACAATGATTTCTAATGCAACCCAGCCTGTATTTTCTGCTGTGCCCTGAAGTCTATCAAATATAAGTGAATGGCCAACTTGTGGCCTTAGCAGCGGAGGATCTAACTTTAATACATAGTTAGTGAAGCTACCAATTACGAGCTTCGCATAAAATCATTTATTTTCCAACAACTAACATTGCCGCCTAATTATTACATTAATCTTGAACACAAGCAGGAAAATGGAAAAGAGAACAATATTATGTTATCAATGCGAAGCAATACATAAACTCGAGCAAATAAATCATCGTAAAATTTTGTGAAGGTAAAAAGTTTTCACATTAAAAAGTTAACCATACGTTTACGTTACTTGTGTCAAGGCATGACTTGTTCGACGAAAGCGAGGAGAATTGATAACGAGTACCTTATTCAAATGCTTCATTGTTTTGTTTAAACTGTCCTACATAAATTTCCAGAATTGTGTGGGGATTTACATTAAAAGGTGAACTAGCATCAGACGCATCATCTCTGTTGTCAAATGTTAGAAAAAAGGTCCCCTATATTATGGTGGCATTCACATATCAGTGGATTCTTGCCCCCGGCTTGTGTGGGACAGAGAAAAGAAAGTGCAGGTAGGCAGTAGCGTCGGTCGACTCCAGTGAGATTTATTAGATCGTAACTGGTGGGGTCGGCAACACCCGGCGTGCTCTGTCGACGCGCATTCGCCACACGACAAAAAAAAACATGATCCAAGCGTGTTGTACACATTTTATTAGTATTTGTTTATCATTTATAATTTGATTTTGTGAAACAATATAAAGACTGAACAGTGAAAACATTCTTCACAGTTACGAATGAAAAAATATGTCATGGAAAATAAATCCAATAAGGTACAGTCATCGTAAAAAGAGAATGGAAAAACACAGACGTGGATCGAAACCCAGAGTGCCAACAAAACCCCAGAAATTATCGTAGTTTTGTTAGGAACTTATTTATAATAGGTAATGAAAAAAAATGCGACTCAAGATGTCTATGGTAGAAAAAGTAAACCTATTATTTAAATGTCAAAAGTGGTGGTGCTGCCAACGTGTTTCCTGCAGTTTTATTACATCGTAATAAATTAATTGTGTAGGCGATATCTGCAATAACAGTTAGCAACATCAATATTAGCTGTTTCAACTTTATAATTACGTCACATTTAATGCTGAAATTAATATTTCGTTTATTGCCATTACGCAGTACTGAACTTTACATTTTATCAGGTACCCGTATTTCCGAATGAGTTTAATTTTAAATGGTATTGACTATGTGCAACAATTTTAACGCATTTAGTTTTTAGTCCTACAAATGAACGTCACAGATACCTACTCAAATTTTTGGTCTAAAAAATTTTGAATGCGATTGTTACTACATTTTGATAGTTGCCAAATCATTTCAGCTCAAAGTGATTGCCTTGAAGAATAAAAGGTAACACAGAACAAAAGAAAAGTCGCATTAATACAGTCGTCGCAAATCTTTCTGTTAGCCAATTACCTTGAATAAACAACTGAACGCAACCAACACTGATATAACACAGACAGACGGCTGTAATATTCAGAATGCAATGAGAGACATTATTATGAATCAGGTTTTAAAACAAAAGCTTTGGATTCAAAGGATTCTGGGCTCAGGGCAATTTTGGTGCAAAAACACGTAGCATGTAACGCCTTTTCGATAATACGATTGTGAACGAACGTGTTTCTCACTAGAACTAGTCCAGGTTTTATGAATCCTTGGCAGGTTTACACTTTTCTTGTTTTGTGTTTATATGTTTTCGTTTGAGCTTTTGAAGTCTCGACGTCGTCTTTACCAACATAATGAACGTAATATTTCGTAATGTTAGGGGAAGAGTTCATTTTCCTTAAGATTTGTCAAAAGGTTGGCCAAATAAGTTGGGATTTATACAACACTCTAGTTCCTCAGTCCATATCTCTTCGATACGATTTTTAGTTACAATTCTTATACTATGTAGTTTCAGATTCTCAAAAGCTTTATTCGTGTATCAAGTCTCTCGGCTTACTTTTTACTTCTTACATTAGTAGCTCGTAACGTTACCAATTGCAAAGGTCGAAAGGTAACGTTGTTACCTCAAGTGTCCTCTGAACGTTCTTGTTATTCTGAAGGATGGTTTCAGACATTCACCTCGTTTCAGACTTCCACAGTCAAACATTTCATTTCTAACATACAGAGCCAAGATTCTCTCAATTAGTCTCTATTGCATACTCTCTGCCAATTCTGGTAATTCCATCATCGCAATATATGGGTTTTTCAATTACATTAGCATTTGTAGCCTATTAATTTTGTCAAGATACTACTGTTTTATCGAACAGGAAAAAGTGTTTTCCTTGTGTAACTGAATCTATTACAGTTTCAGTGACATATTTATTTTTCACAAATTGGGCACTTAATATTACTCGCATCTTTTGTCTCGAGCACAAATGAATACGGCGAGTCACGACTAGTCAAGCAATAGCGTCTAAAATGACGGCTATGGTCTACGTCATCCGTTTCCTCTCCATACGTACTATCGCACAATGTAATCTCTGCTCACTTTTAAAACAAAATCGCGTGCGCAGTATCCCACATCTGTGAACTGGCCACCTCTTTTATGAAATGGATGACCCTTTTTTATGAATAGGATCAATGGTCAAAACAAAGGGCCTAGGAAGTGAAAGTTATAACTCTGCAAGCAGAAATAGTCTTTACGGTGGTAAGTATATACATTGGGCGATAGTACGTAGCAGTACATGACGCAATTGGCTTTTTCAATGTCTTATCTACAGCGAGGTATGTTGTCATTCGTCGAGTGTTCGTGGAGCTGCGCGCACGCCGCTCACCGCGCGATTTATTTTTGTTTCACTTGTGTCTTTTTGCTTTTTTATAGTCGTCGAGGACAAAGTGACGAATTGCGCGCCTGTATTGTGCTAGTGTTTTGAACTTTGTGACATTGGAGTTACCATTTTTACTGTGATCAAGTTCCAGTTAATCGTCGATCATGTTTATGTCAGGGTTCCTCATCATTTCCCCTGATTTATTTAGGTAGGTGTTGACGAAATGCATTTCAAGGTGTTTTTTTATCTTCATAACCTGTTCGCTAATATCTGTTGTAGTTTTGATGTGATTGCGAATGGAGAGCGGATTATAACGAGTTGTGAACCTGATTGGCCCGTTCGGGCTTCGATGCATTGTTCTCCGATTGACCTAGTACTTGTTTTTATGAAATAATTAGGGCTTCTCCTTGACTTGTTCATTTTCTGTCACAATAATTATCAATAATGTCTTTGTAATTAATGATTTCTGCATGGCCTTCAAAATTTTTGGGGGACTTGTTACTTTCCGGTCGTCCTAATTTCGTTCTCATTACTAAATTTGATGATGTATCGCTAATATGTGCTAATGGGTCCGCGTTTTTGTTACAGAATGACGCCGCAAGAGGAGCGAGAGAGCTCACGCGGCGCGGAGATCGCCGACGCCTTCGAGGACGACATGTTCGGGCCGCCGCGCACCGAGCCCGCCGCCAGGCCCAAACTCTCCATGATCTCGGCGCGCCTCCGCGCTAACGAGGAACGAAAGCGGGTCATTGAGATCTGCTCGCAAAAGTTAGAGAATATCGAGGACCCCGCGCGAGACCTAAGGCGCTCGGTTTGCATTAACAACACATACTGCCGACTAAGCGAGGAGGCGCGTCGGGAGAAGGAGGCGAGGCGACGCCGGGCGAGAGAAGAGTGTGATGACTCGTGGGTCGGGAAGAAGGCGAGGCGAGCTGTTGAGGACGAGTGCCTAGCGCTACTCGACGCTATCCCCGAGCTGGGCGATGCCAACCTAGGGTGCGCGCAGCTGGCGCGACAGCAGATGCCCCGCAACGACGTGCCCCTGCTGCCCCCCGGGCTCCTGACAGTGTTGGACTCATGACCGCGCCGGCCTGCGCATCTCCACAATTCACTGTAAGCGAACACGGGCGTGTTCGTGCTCCTGATGCGAGTTCCGGCCGCGTGCCGGCCGCAGGAGTCGCTGGCTCCGGCCCGGTCCGAGTCGTCTGCATGCACCACGGCGGCTTGAGAGATACTGGACTATTTTGATTCGTGTTTAATTTAAGTTACCCTGAACGGACTGTCGACGTTTAGCCAATTCTTTGTTGTTAAGAAGAGTACTTACTTTGTTAGCGTGTTTTTATTATTTAGTGAAAGTTGCTCAGGCGCTGCCGACGGGCGCGGTCCAATTAGTGTTCAACGATTATTTTTATCGAACAGAGGACTCTGAGTGTACGTTTTCGCTACACTGTGTGACGCGCTCACTTGTAGTGCAAGTTTAACGGTTCACAATGGAGGCATAGTTTTAAGTGATAATTATTATGTTATATTATTGTACTGTAAAGTAAATAGTGTTTAAGAGATAGTGCAAAACGACTGGGAACGGTTGCGTAGACGAGAGGTAACAAACTTCCACGCTTACTTAGTTTTATTTGAATAGTATTATTTTGTGCTGCCTTTGTGAGATCGGTTGGACGTTACTGAATAGAGTGAAAACTGTTGTTCTCGATGCACACATACGCGTCCGTGATTGGATTAATAAGGATTACGCTGTTAGCAAGTTTAAACCAGTAGTATTTTTCAATTCGAATCTATTTGCTAACATTACTAATAGTCTGTAAGGTAATAAAGGAAAATTTGTGACGTATGTGTGTGTGTCATCGGTAACTCTTGACGGCATTTTAGTTTCCTTATCAAATCGGGCGCGTGTCGACGTTGTGGAAACGTTAGACCAACATTGGCGGCCAACGTCCAACGTTTGCTCGCGCCTCACATTTTGCTAACAAGTCCGAGAGTTACTTTGAACGAGTTTTGTTGTACTTTATCGCTTTAAGTTTTATTCAAACGTTTTTTGTTTTGTATATTTTAATGTTACCCTATTGCTTATGTCACCATTTTAAGTTGTGTTACCATTATTATGATATTTAATTGGGTTGAATCTGGGTTTTAGAGAACTATCGTATCATTGTTAATTTATTGTGTAATTCAAGATCAGTCTGCATTTTCCTCTTATAGGCGTTGTTAATTAATGTAGTTTTATAATAACTTAAATATCAGACTGGCAACTACTGTTGCTCAACTTAAACAACGTTTGTAAGTTGGGGGATTGTGTGTAATAAAAAGCGTTACTTATCAAACGGTTGTGCAATAAGTTTGAAAGCAATCAATCGTTGGATTGTGCAATTGATCCGCGGAACAACGAGTTCCTTTTCTTTTGAAATCTTAATTGTCGCAAAATATATCGCTAGTAGCCCGTTTCGCCCCCTCTGAATAGTAAATAGGTAGGGGAGGCGCGGGGCGAGCGGCCCGCGTCGGGGCGGGGCGAGCGGGCGGCCGGCGCCTGGTGTGGGTCTCTGCACCGTTCCCAGCACTCCTGTGATATTAGCCTAGCCTGTGTGTCGTATTTGTGCTAGTTTCCCCAACCGACTTGTTTGGATATTGTGCTTGTAAAAAGCTTAAAAAAATTAATTCCTTTTCTATATCGGCCATTTTATACGGATTAACCGAATTTTAAATGTCGTTTACCCGACGGTAGGATTGCATTTAGAGTTTCGATCACCATTTGTGACGAGTAGATGATTTTATTTTTTGTTTTTCAATCATTTGGTATGTTGTATGTAATGTTGAATAAATCATTATTGTATTATAAAATTTATAAAGTTAGGCGCTTGTACACTTAGCTGTTGCCCTTATTAGGGGATAATGAGAAGATATGTTTACAAAAATGAATTAATTCATACAAATGATTAGTGTTCTAATTCATTTTGGTCACTAGTTGTTATATTTGAATTTGCAAGCAAAATATACTTTATGAATTGAACGTAAAAACGCACATATTAACAAATAAGTAGATTTTCCAATGTACTGTAAATCGGCCACGTTTGAGAGCGCACGGCATTCTGAATTCAGACAGTTAGTCATGTCGAAAAGTTCATAAATGTAAATGAAGTTTTGTATCAATGAACTCTATTGTCCTATAACGGGTTTTTATTTTCTAATATACCAATCGACCAAGAATTGTTTAGAACGTTGTGCTTTCTAACATTCCTCTTTGTCATTACCGCGAACAAGTCAGTGTGGACGTAAGGAGAATGATTGTATTGTACTTGTTTCAAACGTGGCGACTCCTTGGACGATGTGAAATTCTTAGAAAGTAAATAATTTAATACCGAGCCTCTAGCTGTAGTAATTCAATCGTGTTGATCGGAAAATGTAAGAAAAAGAAAAGGATGTTGCAGACTATCAGATTATTGAATCAAACTCGTGTTCATCTCACTCGCGCGTTGCGTGAAAGAGCGGGACAGACGAAAAAACGAGGCGATGTGTTGAAAGAAATTGTAATATTGTATCCATAATACTCCAAAGCAATTGAATATTTTTAATTGGTACCGTGTGAGCTTGAGATGTAATAAACTTAATAGTTCAGCTTATTTGGCATTTTATTTACTTCTTGGCACTCCTGCATATTATAATAATAGATTCCCCGAGCTGTTTTTCAATATCAAACCAATGGTGAGTCAGTGAATCAGTTGAAATTATTGAGTCATCGTCGTTTAGACAGAAACTTTACATACAACAGTACATTTTGTACCAACATATACATATTAATTTGGGTTAAAATCATTTTATAAATAGATTTGGACTTATGAGTGGGTGATTTGAGCCGTAATAGATGAATATGACTATTGATGTAACACTCGATCACACTTCAGGAATAGAAATGAGTAACAGAGACTGCATGCAGATTATTTAAGAATTACTGACGTGCTAAATAATGTAGTGCAATACGTAGGTATCTTACACACAGATCTTTATATAATGTTGTTGATCAGTTATTCAAATTTAGTCATCAAGCTTGCACAAAGCCGTATTTAGCTAAATATACAAACAATATACCTAATACAGAAACTGAATGCAAATAGAATAATTTCTGTGGATTACTTTTTTCCACGAAAAGATTTTCCCCGTATCAAGTTTTTGAATGTTTTTCGTAAGAATTCATTCGTGAATCGATGTGGATAAAGTTCTTGGAAATTATTTTATTTATGTTTAGTCTGTGGTTCAATGAAATTCATAGATGACTTGGATTTTGAAGGCATCTGCAAGGATTAATTAAAAAAATAAAAAGTTGTATAAATGTGGTCGATTCGAGGCGAGGTACTTGTTTGTGAAAATAGTAAATTTAAGAGAACGTTTTGTAAATGTTATCATAATTTTATTATTGAGACTAGCTGCTATTTTATAAATGTTTCCTGTCTTAAGCTAAGAGATGGTCAATAAATAAATATTAAATATAAACTGTATACTGTATTTTTATTGTTTACCTTATCAACAAAAAAAATGCTAAGTAATTTTTTTTTTCGACAAAAGTCCTTGTGAATACTTGATTGGATCGAACAAATGACATGACGTCAATGCTAAGAGAAACCGCAAAAAAAAAACAAAATTTAAGTACCTAACACATTCATCCAAAATTAATGACAAACTGTAATACAAAATGTTGTCCTCTTCGGAATAAAATTAATTTGTACAAAAAGTGACATTTTGTCTTAAGGCCGCATAACCAGAAAGTTGGCAACGTCGCAAATGGCTGTCAAATATTTACAAGTTTTAATTAATTTGGCAAATTTGCTGTACTTATGTACTTAAATAATAAAGATTGCTTTATTCAAACACTGAATTTGATGTTGTAACCGTTTCAGGTGTAAAAAATGCATTTGAAAAGTTTCCAAATACTTTTTACGTTTAAAACTATATATTCGGTATTATGATATTAATTATTGCATTCCCTTATCAATTTTCTAATGCACTACAGAGCCATATTTCTTATATCCATACAGTAACATTGTATATTAATTAAAACTTGTTAATATTTGACAACTATGTGCGACGTTGCCAACTTTCAGAATATGCGCTCTTAAAGCAGATTTCAGAGGACATAATATGGACAATGTGCATTAGTTTATTATTTCACTATTATCTTCAATTGTCATGAACTAATATGAAACATAATTATGGTAGAAACTAGCCAGTTGGGTTTTTGGCACTATTATTAAATTATCCCTATTATTCCTAAACACATTTTCTCAAATAATAAACTTTATTTCGGGTCCGAAAACACGATTAGCTTACAAAAACTGTAAAATTAGATTTTTGAAGCTCTGTAACCAATAAATGGTAAGATCATTGAGCTAACTATTTAGTGACGTCACAATGTGATATTGCTATACAAAATCTCTATGGGAATAGCATTTTGACACCACATAAAAAGTATGTCAATTGATTGGCGACTCAAATACCCAGTTGCAGGGTGGAAGCGGGCAAAAGAGCCAGCGTGCTTGTAAATGCACTTTTAAATAATAATTATTATTAAACGATAGCTTCCTTAAAATCTTAGCTGGTGTCTCATTTCACTAAAGGAGCATTTTAAGTTGATAAGATTCGAGGCTCGGCGGAAAAGTCCAAACTTAAGGTTTGCCAACGAGCAATGGAACGCAGTATATTAGGTGTTAAATTGACGGACCGAGTACGAAACACAATATTGCGCTCCAAAACAAATAATATAGCTGACGTGGTTCAGAAGGCTACCCAACTGAAGTGGTACTGGGCAGGACATGTCTGCCGAATGCCAGACGAACTGTGGGCCAAATTAACACAATACTGGTGCCCTGAGACAGTGAGGCGAGGTCGCGGCAGACCACGCAGGAGATGGCGAGACGAACTAGACAGATTCTGCCCGAACTGGAAGGAGGAAGCACAGTGTCGTGAAAGATGGAAAGAGTGGAGGGAGGCCTTTGCCCAGGAGTGGGACAGAGCAGGCTAGGAAAAAAAAGAAAAGATTCGAGGCTTAGATTATGTTTAGCCAAACAAAGGAATGAGAAATATTGCTGCAAAAATTATAAATCATTGATAATCCCACTTTGTCATTGAGTAAGTTATCTGTAAACAATTATATCGACTATATTGAAGGACTACATATTTCTTTAATTTATAGATTATTATAAAGTATGCACACAGTGTAATACATAAAGTAAACAAGTATATATTTATCAACATCTTTTTTCATCTTTCCGACTATAGGTATTGGGGTCGGCTTCCAGTCGAACTGAATGCAGCTATCAATAATATTAGTTTTTACATGGATCGACTGCCTATCAGAATCTGACCTCCACAACCCAGTAACTGGGTAATACGATAACTAAGTAAGTATCTATCAATAAAAAAATGGCTTCAGAAATGCATGGATGGATATTATAAGGTATCAAGAATTATAAATTGATACTAGATAAATACATAGAATAATCAACCTTGTGAGATAATGCTTACGTTTCAAATAACAACATGGAGAAAAATAGTTTGATAGAAGCAACAGAGTTTATCGCTGCAATATTCTAATGTTTGTGTATACTAGCGCCATCTAGTAGGCGTTGGAGAAATCAAAAACTTGTAAAGAGGTCATTTAAATAGCTTGGTGAGTACAAGTACGGTTCAAGTATTTGATTTTATTTGTTTTTTTATTAACCGGCGAATAAATAGGAGAAGGTTCTTAATTCGACAAGAATATTTTTATGTTTGTACTTACATTGTTATGAAAAAAGGAAAAAATCGCAATGAGCCGAAACATCTTAAACCTCCTGCAGACACACGCGATTAATCGCGCGGGGCGACATGTCGCGATCCATTCGCAGTATTTTTAGAGTGGAAATTAGCTTGGCTCGTTGTCGCAGCGCTATTAATCGCGTGTGTCTGCAGGAGGCTTTACGTGTGAGTTATCTAGAATAAGACGTAGACCTAGAAACATGTCATTTTACACAATAGAACGAAAGAAGTTAAGTACATTATGTACTATAATTTTTTTTTGTCCATTCATTCCATATATAGGTACCTAACCCCATCATTAGTAGGTTAAGCTTTGACGGCACGGTTGGTTGGCGTAGTTTCGCCATTGACTGCCTGCACGGTCGCGGGTTTGATTCCCACACGAAAAAAATATTTCTATGAACTGACCTACTAGTACTTTTTCTGGGTTTGGTTGTTTGTATATTGAGTTTAAATGTTGGTAAATGCACCCACGAATGGCAATACAGGAGAAACTGGTAAGTATTTATTTCAGCTTGATGATAAGCTTTCCTGAGAAAAATAGTCTTGACAGACGGACGACAACGTTCCATTTTTTCTACGGAGTACGGAACCCTAAAATTAAGTAAAGAAACAGAAATCCTATCAGCTTTCTACAATAATAAAAGAATACGAGTATGTCTAGGTTCACAGATAAATAAAGCCAATTACATTATGTGCTATCAATACACAGTCATAATAATCAATCATAATAAAAAGTCATTTAAATAGTGGTCTTAGCTTCCTGCAGAGATTAATTAAATGGAGCTTTATTACAAGAGACTGAAGGGCTAAGGTTCCAACCCTGACATGCTTCAACAAGGTTGATCTCGACCTACGCTATGGCACAAGGTGAAGGAAAGCCGTTGTAGTACTTACGTACGTTTTAGATGGGTGACCATGTTCAATGATAGATTTAACAAATGAAATTAATGTACACTAATATTATAAAAAGAACAGATGTATTTTGTGTGTGTGTGTGTATGTTTGTAATGAATAAACTCAAAAACTAGTGGACCGATTTCAAAAATTCTTTCACCAGTTGAAATCAGCTTTAGTAGTAACCTGTGGTCTTGAGTTACATAGGCAATAAGGGGGGAGGGGGGTAGGGGGGGGACCGTTAGCGGGCGAAGCTGCTGGCAAAAGTTAGCTAGTTATTAATTTATATAACAATTAAAAATTACAATTTGTCACACGAAGTGGATGGGATCTAGTCCCCGCTAGCGTCGCGGGACTGTCTCATCAGGTAACGGTGACCCTGGAACGTAAAGGGCTATTGAAGGATCACTCTAGATTTTATTCAGTATAAGTCTGACATTCCCTGAGCCCCGTCCTGGGTGGGAGGGCTCATTTGATGATTTTACTACCATACAAAATAACCCGTTCCATGCCGATGGGTGACACTTAGCGGGCTCTATGATACGGTAGGTATTTTGAAAGCAGCAATAAATTACAAATTAAATTAGTTCGTAGTAACAGTTTTGAAAAATAATGGATACGTAATTTATCTTTTTTTGAATAATTAATGCATATTTACAAATACAACATTATTTTTTGTTTATGCGAAACCCGATACACCTGTCTAGTATTTTTGTGTAAAGAATCTGTGTACAAAATTTTAAAACCGTATCATAAATATCACAAAGTTCAAAAACATGCTCATTTTGCAGACAGCCGCGTAAACCGCATCTCCTGTGTTATACACTCGTGATAATAGTTTGGCAATAGGTACCTAACCGTACGGTGATTGTATTGTAATTAACTGGTAATAAAATATAATAAAATGTTTTTGAAAAAAAAAATAACAATGATTTTTTTTTTAATGTAAAATGGGTTTGCTCTTTGACCTTAGTCTAGGTCAGGAATGACTAAGACAAGGTCGACGATGGAGCGAGCTTACCCAGAAGAAATACGTATCTCTTTTTTTAGTTTTTTTACCGACTTCAAAAAAAAGGAGGTTATCAATTCGACCCGTATGTATGTAATATTATCAGAACTGCCCAGTTTTCATATATGTTAGTATATATCAGCGTCTGAATGTATGTTTATGTTATGTATGTATGTTTTTATGTTTGTGCACGCATATCTCCGGAACTATAAGTTCTTTTTTTGTTGTACTAGGTATTGTTCAACTTAGGGTACACTGCAAGTTTCATCAAAATCGGTTCAGTAATTTTAGAAATATGGATTTTTTTATGTTGTGGCGGATTACAAGATTAGTGCATATGTAAGAAAATTTTGTATTTTACAAGAAGTTGGGTTGAATATGTAATATAAATAAACTAAAAAGGGTAAAATAAAAACATTTAAAAAAAAAAGTACCGACTTCAAAACAAATACTTACAAAAAAGTTTAAAATAACTTTTCTTTCGGAAGTCGGTGGCTTTGTTTTGTTGTGTCATTGACTATTGCCACCGACTTCCGAAAGAAAAGTTATTTTAAACTTTTTTGTATTTGTTTTGAAGTCGGTAATTTAAAAAAAAAAGTTTTTTGATACTTTAATTGATGGACTTATTTGATTATTTTAGTTAAATACCTTATTTCTCCCTTCTAGCCCTTTCACGGGTCAGACGCAGCGGGCCGGATGACACCAACTCCTAATTTTTAGTATTTTTTATGATGAAATCTATACCATAATTATAATAAAATGGTAAGAAAGTCAAAACTGTACATTGAATACTCTTTTAAACGAATACCACACCCCAAGGTGTGGTCTGCAATCGGAATAGTATATAGTTAATAATATTCTAAAAAATCTAAAAACCCACGTTTTTAAATATCCTAAAAAGAAGAAAATAACCCTACGGGGCTGAGAGAGGGCCCACTCAAAACGTGGGGGCGTTTATTATATAAGGGATTATTTATGGGATAGATTTACATGACGTGAGATCGTAGGTGTAACTTGCAAAGATACGCCCCCACGTTTTGAGTGGCCCCTCTCTCAGCCCCGTAGGGTTATTTTCTTCTTTTTAGGATATTTAAAAACGTGGGTTTTTAGATTTTTTAAATCTATTAATTATTTTATTATTTTTATCATTGTTCATCGGGTTTGAAGCTACCCTGAAAATTTCAGCCTGCTAGCTTATCGGGAAGTGCCTCAAAGCCTGTCCGCCATCTTGGACGTCCGCCATATTGGATTAATAGCCTAGCCTAGCATAAGCCACATGACTATTTTTTTCGTATTCCTGACAGCAAACCCTTTCATTTGATACCCATATCACGGGGGTGGATTTTCAAACAGCCAGTCTACCATCTTGGACGTCCGCCATATTGGATTTAAGTCACGTGACTATTTTTTTCGTACTCCTGATAGCAAACCCTTTCATTTGATATCCATATCACAGGGGTGCATTTCAAATAGCCTGTCTGCCATCTTGGGCGTCCGCCATATTGGATTTAAGTCCCGTGACTATTTTTTTCGTATTCCTGACAGCAAACCCTTTCATTTGATACCCATATCATGGGGGTGGGTTTCAAACAGCCAGTCCGCCATCTTGGGGAGGCCGCCATATTGGATTTGTTATGACGTTTCTTAGCTAGTCATGTATTGTCATCAGAACTCAAAGCGTGTACAAAATTTCAGCCTGCTAGCTTATCGGGAAGTGCCTCAAAATTGAGTTGCAAAAGTCCAACCGGAACGACAAACAAACAAACAAATAAACAAACAAACAAGAAAAGTGAGTGTATAAAAACGTGGGAAAATAAGCACAAAGTCTTGTACATTTTTTGTTCAGACCGTTCTAGTTAGTAGTTGTAGCGGTTGCATGTAGGCGTTAAAAAGGCACCGATGCCGCACTTACGGCACGCATGCGAGTGGGCACGAGATTCACATCTAGATACAACTTTGCTATTCTCTACATGACTCAGTGCCGCGGTAGCGCTGTTGCTAAGGTTTGTCTTTGATCGATTTTGAAGAATTCCGAATTAACAACAAGGCCAAGTAGGTACTTATTCGAAAACCTTACATATTAAATGCAATGCAGAATAACTGAAAACTCATGATGGGTGAATCCTGAGATTTGGAAAATTCAGGTGATTCCCTTTTTTTTTTGCGTGGTAAAATCATCAAATGAGTCCTCCTTCCCCGGGCAGGGCGGGAGGGACTGTCAGACTTGTACTGACTAAAATCCGCGGTGTCCTTCAATAGCCCTTTATGTTCCGGGGTCATGGTAATGAGATAAGTCCCGCGACCCCGGCAGGCTTCGGCCCTCTAGAGAGGGGGCCCCGTCATTATGCTGACGCTCTTAGAGGCGCGCGTGGAACACAACGCGCCGTCGACCCGGGCATGGTCCATGGTCGGGCAGCGAGTTGCCCTTTACTCGCCGCCCGCATGCCCGCGCCTACGGTGGCCGGAGATCGTCTTGCGACGTCCGTCGCCGTGGGCGTCCACCACCGCGGGTGGGGCGGAGGGTGGACATTGTCCTCTCCCTCACGCGGCCCGCCTCCTCCTTCGCGAGCATGACTGCTTCGCAGAAGGAGGCGACCGCTTCCAGGTGATTCCCTTGGCGAAATTTATTTAAACAGATTTTCTTTATGTAACAATGTAATATAAAATTTAACTTAAGTCCAATTCGTTAAACACATTTAACGAATTGGCATCACTTTTGGCCGGATGGTTCCCAACATAATGCGTTTTAATTTTTTTTGGCCAGGGGAATCAAAAAAAGGTAGTAGAAAATCAAGTTTTATTACTATTTTAAAGTAGCTTCTATACAGGGTGTTAGGGACATCGACGCACAAACGGATACCATGGGTCCAGGACATGATTCTGGACTCCCCCGTGGTGGAATTTTTCGTCGGTTTTTTCCTATTTTTTTTTATTGTATAACTTTGTTTTTTTTTTTTAATAGTGAGCCGCGCTTAAAGTACTACAGGTACTGTGGTACTGGGCACAGTATTTAGGTATACCCGCCCGCCGCCTCCGCGCCAGCTTCCGCGCCCGTCTCCGGGCCAGTTTCCGCGCCCGCCTACGCGCCCGCTTCCGCGCTCGCTGCCGCGCCCGCCTCCGCGCCCGCCCCAAGGCCCGCTTCCACGCCCTCTTCCGCACCCTCTTCCGCGCCCGCTTCCGCGCCCGCCCCCGCGCCATTTTCCGCGCCCGCCTACGTGCCCGTCTCCGCGCCCTCTTCCGCGCCAGTTTCCGCGCCCGCCTATGCGCCCGCTTCCACGCCCGCCTACGCGCCCGCCTCCGCGCCCGTCTCAGCGCCCGCTTCTGCGCCCTCTACCGCGCCCGCCCCCGCGCCAGTTTCCGCGCCCGCCTACGTGCCCGCCTCCGCGCCTTCTTCCGCGCCAGCTTCCGCGCCCGTCTCAGCGTCCGCTTACGCGCCTGGCTCAGCGCCCGCCTCCGCGCCCGCTTACGGGCCCGGCCCCGCCTCCGCGCCTGCCTCAGCGCCCGCTTCCGCGACCGCGGAAGAGGGCGCTCACTAAGCCGTGCTATTACTATACTGCCAACCAGTACAATTTAAATTTGCCAAGAAAGTGAAGCGAAAAAAACTATATTTTGATATAGTTTGCTATACTCATCGCCCCATCAGACTGTTACGGCTGGATTTGGTCGTTTAGTTTAAATTAGGAATTTGATTTTAGCTACACCACATTCAACGATAGCCCCACAGTCAATGACAATAATTGCCCACAGTACAGGGATCGAGTGTGTATCAACGAGGCTCTCACTACTCTCCAATATACACTCGAGAGCAATGAATCCGGGTCACTTAAAGAATGTTAAAAATCTCGGAAACTAAAAATGATAGGTTAATGCAATAAATTGTATTTAATAGACAATGTAATACTCCTTAAATGAAAGTAAAAAAAATATGAGTCACCATACATTTTATTAACACAAAATTACATAAAGAAAAAAACTGCTGATCTCTCCTTAAAACAAAAATAGGAAACATGAAATTTTTGAACTTTATTACGATTTTATTGAATTTTAATACTTCGTATTGCCTCCTCGTGCTTCCATTACTGCGTTTACGCGGTTTGGCATGCTGTACACCAAGTTCCTTATACGATTTTGGGGAATATTCTCCCATTCCTCTGTGAGAGCAATTTTGAGCTCACGAAGCGTGATTGGGGGAGGGTTTCGTTGTTTTACGCATCTGCCTAGCTCGTCCCAAGCATGCTCGATCGGGTTGATATCCGGGCTGCGCGCTGGCCACTCCATACGAGCGTGCTTGTGGAGCATAAATTTTGATTCGTCGGAGAACATAACTTTTGACCAATCTTCAATACTCCAATTTACGTGGCTCTGGGCATATCTTAGTCTTGAAAGTCAGTTCAGTTCCTGTGAGAAAGCGATTTCGAAGCATGGTGTTCACCAATTATCGGTCTTCTCGTGCTGTGGTACACCTGGTTCTGCCCGTTCCTGGTCTGCGTAGGTTAGAACCAGTTTCTTCGTAACGTCGGAGAACTCTTTGTACTGTTGACAGCGACACACCGACAGTCCTGGCTGTATCGCGCTGACTCCGGCCGGTTTCCAGCATTGTAAGTATTCTGGTGCATTCTTCAGGCGTAAGCGACATAATTTCAGCTTGAATAATGAATATAGAGCACTATCAACATGGTTTATGTACCCACATAAATGACAGATTACAAACAAAAGCAAAACCAAATGCTGTAATTTCGTATTTCCATCTTCGAAAGTGGCCCTTTTTCAAATTTGATTTTTTTATGATATAACTTTACAATAACTAAGAAGTTTTAATACCTTCATTTAAGGAGTATTACATTGTCTATTAAATACAATTTATTGCATTAACCTAGCATTTTTAGTTTCCGAGATTTTTAGGATTCTTTAAGTGACCCGGATTCATTGCTCTCGAGTGTATTATTTCAATATTATTTTGGTTAGTCCTTTATTTTCATTTTTAAATATTTCTTATATCAAAACAAAAAACAAACATTTTTCTTTCATAGTTATTATTACAGTTAATATTACTCGAAAAAACAACGAAAGAAACCATGCCACGCAGTCGTGTAATATCAACGAACTAAATGTTTGCAATATTAAAACTTGTACCTACGTCTTGGAGCCAAAAACATGGTTAAAAACGTTTTATTAACCAAAAACGATAAAATATTCTTAAAAAATCGTTTTTTTACGTTCCGTTCGAACGTAACCGAAAACGTTTCGAAAAATTAACCGTTTTCCGAGCCCTGTAGAGAGCACTATAAAAGGCAGTTAGAAATATATAAAATTGAAAACTATTAGTACTACGACTTTTTTAAACACAGGTCTTTTAAAGAAAGTCCTTAGGGATAGAGTCCAACATGCATAAGCCATTTCGGACTGTTTTTAAAGTTGAAAAGTAAGTATAAGGAATATCAGATATGAAATTGCTTTTTCATGTAGCTAGGAAAACTATTTAATCTATATAGTACGTTTTCTTTCCCACGTTTTAAAAGAATTTTGTATTGTAGTCCATTGATTCGAAAGTCTTTTAAAAGGTGTCCAATTGACTGTTGCTCTGTCTATCGCGGATTCGATATCCGCACGCAGTAAGTATTTGTATAATCAAAAGTTCATAGTTCAGGGTCTGTTTTATAAACGCACCCACAATACAGCAGATCAATACCAAAAGTGGTAAGTTAATGAAAAAAACTGTAGATATTTTTTGTTTAAATGGAATATCCGTAAAACTTATTGAATAAAAATTGTCCCCTGTTGTCCAGCTTAAAATAATCTCTCTGTAAATATTGAATTGATCTTGAATAATACTTTTTTCTATCATTGTGTCCACACTATGGTACCGCGCATAAGTAACGAGTACTTACAGTAGGTATAATACTTTCAATAGCTTGTTGCACATCGTCAAAACAAACGCATACATTTTGCGTTATCAGCTGACCGCCAAAGGATTCCCCGACACATCTTTAAATTATGACAGCACAAAACCCCCGAACAAAGAACTACTATAGAGAAAATAATTTAAATGACTAAGACATTGTAAGTATCAGAGGCCTTATCATGAGTTTTCACTTATTGTGACGTAAAGTAAACTGGAACTTTAATATTTTATTTCAAGGAAAAAATTAGTTCCTTCTTCGTACACCAGACGCGTTGTTCAATTTTTCCATACAAGAAAAGCTGTAAATACTGGAATGACGATGTAAAGTAAAATAGTGAAAACTCGTGATAAGGGCTCTGAAATAATATAAATAACGTTTCATTAAATAAATTAAGTTACGTTGCACACAGCACTTATTACTATAACGTTACTTAACGCTGTTGCTAGCGGCTCCACCCGTTACAATTCGAAAATTATCCTACGGGAAAATAAATCGGGATAAAACTATCCAGGTTATAAATTATCAGTGTACCAAATCCAAATTAGATTCAAATCGTCGTTTTTGCGTGAAAGAGAGACTACCATAATCCATCCATCCATCAAGAACATCAAGAATAAGCTACAACATTGTCTAACACGATAACTTTTGTAAAAGTGAGTAACATTTTAATTTTTCCTCTTAAAAAAAGTTACACAAAATAAAAAATATTATGTTAAGCAACATTTTATAACTCGTGAGCATCTATGGAAACTCGTACATATTTTTTTAAACTGTGCAATATTCCTTCGCGTTCTTTTTTTAAAACTCAATTTTCAGCCAGTCCACTTTCTAGGAAAAAGTACATAAATTCAGAGAAATCGACACCTATATTCTACTTCGTTGATCTAGTCGCTGGCGCTACAACTGAGAATTTAGTATTTGGTTCAATTACTGAGTTGGTCAATATTGGTCTTTTCTTCACGTATTTCTCACTATGAGCCTTGTTTGTGGTGTAAAAATCCAAATTGGAGTCCTTCCGCCGTGGGTAGAGGGGAATAAGGGACTGTCAGCCTCTTTGTGACTATAAACCGCCCTGTTCCCTATTATGCTCTTAGGTTTCAGAGCCACATTGCCCTTAGATACTCCATCATCTCATCTCGGAGTTTCTTTGTGGGATAAAATCCGGAACATGGATATTCGACGAAAAACCAGAGTCACCGACAAAGCTTGTAAAATTTGCAAGTTGAAGTGGCAATGGGCAGGCCACATCGCTCGTAGAACTGACAACCGATGGGGAAGAAAAGTTCTCGAGTGGTGACCACGGACCGGAAGACGCAGCATAGGCAGGCCTCTAGGTGGACCGACGACATCGTAAGAAACGCGGGCAACCGATGGATGCAAGTGGCGCATTGTCGTTCGGCGTGGCGGTCTAAGGGGGAGGCCTATGTTCAGTAGTGGACGTCTTCCGGCTGATGATGATGATGACTCCATCGAGCTCAGTATGAGCTTCGAGTTAAATTCTGGACTCGGCTGATAGCAAAAGCCTCGACTTCGTAAGTCTAGACAAATTTTATAACTGGTGAAATCTACACTTAATATTTGCTGAAAAGTTTGTTTGTTTGGTTGGTTGAACGCGTATCCTTAAGAACTGCCAGTCCGAATTGAAAAGTGTTTTTTTGTGTTGGAGAGTCCTATAACCGAGGAATGCTATAGGCTATAAAATGTCACGCTACGACCAAAAAGAGCCGAGCAGTATGGATGAAACCAGCAAGCCATATTTCGGCACCCATCCAAAAGGTAGGTACCTACACTTTTGCCAAACCGTTAAAAGATTACAGACGTAATGTTTTCATGATTTATGTATATTTCTATATGGGCAAAAGCTTCAGTCCTAACTTGTACTCCTATTTATATAGGACAATGCATGTCATGTTGAGTTTCAGACGGGAGTCGTAACTGGGAGTTGGCAACACTGCCACACGAGACAGCGTGTTAGACTGGTGAACGAGATATGTCTTATAACCTGGTTTTTAAACTGACTGTTACAAGTCAGAACTTAGCCCATAGGAATTTAAATTTGCTTCGCAGAAGAAGGGGCTATTGGCGTTCTCGGATTCAAAAAAGTAAAATCTTAAGTAGATGCAAAGACATTAAACTATATACGAGCAATAGACGGGACATCACGAAGAAAGTTGTGATCCACAAATTTTTACCACTCGGTAAAAACTCGACCAGTCTAGTTCAAGACGTCCGCTTGACAGGTCGCGTGACCGTGCGTCAAAATTTAAACTTCGATGGACGATTTTATGAAAATATGCCTAGTTGCGCTTTGCGTAACTGCAAATCAAGATCTAAGAAAACAAATGGACTTGAAAAAAAATTATTTTCGTAAATATTTTTTATTTTTACCTGGTTTTTAAGAGTTTTTAAATATTATCTGATATTATTCTAGAACTCTTGCATTTTTTAAATAAACGCCATCTGTTGCTCAGTAGCTGTACGACAATATGCTAAAGAATTAGAGTTGTCTGTTTATCGATATGTGTTATCGATATTTATTAAGTCGAAGAGTAATTAAAATATCAAATGAGTAATTTCGTGTACTAACTTGTTTATGAATGAAAGAGATACTTACCTATATACGGAAAAGTTTTTTAGGAAACTTTGAAATATTTTTATTTTGTTCAAGGGCGAGCTGTCCACAAAAATTAATTATAACATTTTTTTATGCCGTTCGACACATTTAATGTAAGGATCATTTTATGATATGGGAAAAATAAAATCGAGACGGTGGAAGTTGGTCAAAAGCAAAAGACGTTTTCATACAAATTGTATGAGTGAAAACAAATCACTTTTTTATATTGTTCATTGACTAACTTAATGATATTAGTTTAATAACAATACTGTTGAACGTAATCGTCAAATTGATAATAAAGGATTGTATTAATAACTAATAATTTTATTTCTGTTAAAAAATAATTAAAAAGTGTGTGAGGGCACACACTTTTTAATTTTTCTCTAATATTTAAATCCTAATTAACTTTATCGATGTTTATGTATCGATAATTGTGCTATTCTAAAATGTTGCACCCCTATCACAAGATGCTCAGTTCTGCCATCTATTGTGTAATGGCTGAAATTATTCTGATGAATTATTTTAATACGTGGTTTTGCTATACAACGCTAGATAGCGCTACTGACGCCCGACATCAACGTTTTTGTATGACAATATTCCCAATGCCCGCTCTATAGTTCTTTTAAATCTCTTTGAGTAGATGTGATATCACTAACGAGAATAAGCTGTAACTTGACTTTTATGAATTTGTGAATATTTTATGAACAGGCAAGTTGACAACGTCAAAAACATATCTAATTTTCTAGTTTAGTTTAGTATCTTGTTGTAAATATTTAGTTTTATTGATTTTTATTTTTATTACTTATGTATATCTAATATATAAAATTCTCTTGTCACAGTTTTCGTTGCCATACTCCTCCGAAACGGCTTGACCGATTTTGATGAAATTTTTTGTGCTTATCCGGTATCTATGAGAATCGGCCAACATCTATTTTTCATCCCCCTAAATGTTAGGGGTAGTCCACCCCTAAATTTTATTTTTTTTTTAGACAAAATTTTTAATTTCTATTTTTTATGGCAAAACAACGTTTGCCGGGTCAGCTAGTACTCTATATAATTAATAAATCGGGAATACAAAAAAATAACACCTAATTTCTAGTAAATATACTGCATGTAAAGTCCACTGTGGTTGAGTGTGAGGCTTTGACATCTATAACATTAACGTAGATAAAGATGCCTATTACGTCTAAAGGTCATTACTTACCTACTAATTCATTGATTAATACAATTTACTATGCAAGTTTCCTCCGGTTATTTACCAGCGATTAAATGGCAATTGTATCAAAGGATTTATGAGTATTATTACTTAAGTTTATGACTTCATTCATGTTATTCATGTTTTCCTTGTTTGTAAATTGTTGTTGTTGTTTTTTTACAATTTCATGTGGCGATGACTGCTGAGTAGGTTAATGTGAATCATTTTACGAACTTACCTTTCAAGGACTTTACAACTGATATTTAATAGACTTTTTCTGCTGTTTAAGGACGAAGCATTGTAGGTTATTTAACGAATTATCAAGCTGGTTTTCCAAAGCTCTTAAAATAATCTTATATTATGAGGTGGGTAAGATTGACGTCCTTGAGTCCTTTCCTGCATCCCGGGCAACCTCATTAGGGCTCCCACACATAAACACGATAAGACGTCGCGTCGTCGAAATCTAAGACACGACGTCGTAACGTGTCGATGCACGATACGACGTTGTGACTCACGATGCAATCCTGCGCAGTTGTTATTCGAAATTCAAAGATGACGGATGGTATTGAAGTCGATCATTTAATTACCGTAGTCGAGTAGCGTCCCGTACTATGGAACAGAATGCGTCTAGAGCGGTCCGTTTTTCGGAATGAACTAAAACACCACCCCACTGTAACGATGCTCATCGTAGATTTCTACGACGCGACGTCTCGTATCGTGAAACGTCGCCGCATCGTTGTACGACGCGACGTTGTATCGTGTTTATGTGTGGGAGCCCTTACAAGCTACTATCCTTTAACCTACGGTGATGATACTAACTCTTCCTTGTATATACATATATGAAACTGCTGTATTCGTAAAGTCACACCCGAATTTATTTAAATTTTGCACTAGGGCCAGACACAGGGAAATGGTGCAAACAGTGGCCAGTAAAACCAAACTATTGCACCAAAGTATCTTTTGTATGGGACCACGTATCTATAACAATCTTCCACCGCCTTTCAGATCTATGCGCGATATTAAAACATTTAAAAAAAAACTCAGCGAACTATTGATAAGCAAATGTTACTACTCAGTCACAGAATTTTTAAATGACAAGACACTGAAACAGCTGGTTTATTACAATAAACTATAATTGACATTGTGTAATTGTTTATTAATTCAGAATTTTCAATTTAATTTTAATTTGTATTGCATGACAATTTGATAAAATTATATTATGAATTTTGTATG
The DNA here is from genome assembly GCA_950005045.1 of Agrotis exclamationis. Lineage (NCBI taxonomy): Eukaryota > Metazoa > Arthropoda > Insecta > Lepidoptera > Noctuidae > Agrotis > Agrotis exclamationis. The sequence continues at coordinate 15,855,576 of OX465432.1, forward strand.
CCTAAACGGATATCAGATTTTACCTGTAACCAATACAACATCTTATGTACCTATGATCCACAATAAATGATTTGAATGGCTGAATGACGATCCAACTGGCAGTTTTAGGCCTCACCAGGGCCTAGCCAATAACCTCCACCCTGTTGGAGTCAGGCGCTAATTAGTTGTTAGGTACCGTGTGTTCGTTGGCGCAGGTTCTAGTTTCTTCTGTGTGACCTCGCTTCATCTTAGGCCTCATCTTTGTATCTGGGCTAGAATAAAGGTACTGATACACGTGCTTTTAACTAGCATGCTTAAAGTGCATGCTTATGAGCATGCTTCATTCGAGCATGCTTATGAATAGTTTACATTTGCTAGCGTTAGCTAGCAATAAGCATGCTACTGAATAAGCATGCTCTCTCGCTCTCAGTTCTAACGAAGTCATGGACAATCAAATAGCTATTTAAATATGATATATCATATTTTTGAGCATGCTCAAAATTAGCATGCTCATTATTTGCAAATGGTTTCGATACACATGCTACTAAGTAGCATTTGCTTAAAAGTAGCATGCTCTCGTGCTTTCGCATGCTAGTTTAAAGCATGTGTATCAGTACCTTATGGCCAAGAGCAAAACGACTATAAATAAAAAATAAAAACAACAGTTAAGTGACCTATTCAAATCATATAATAAATTTCGGACATATTTCAAGAGATTTTATATCCTGCAGGGGACGTTGCACCGTCTGTAAAGGACACCGTGACCCTGCAACGCAAAGGGCATCTTTAGGTAGATTTTTAGTCAATAAGAGTCTGAAAGTTTCTTGCCTCTACCCAGGGCGGTTAGCGTAGTGGCTGAACGATTGGACTGCTGCGCTGCGTGTCGCGGATTCGATTCCCGCACGGAGCAAATATTTGTATGATGTACAAGTAGTTGTTCCGGGTCTGGGCGTTTGTGTATGTGAGTTTATATGTTTGTATACGCACCCACAACACAGGAGAAATTCCTAGTGTGGGGCAACGTTTTTTTTTTTTAAAAGTGCGGGAAGGGTCCTTTGACGATTTTACTAACCCCCAAAAAAAAAACAGGTTACTTTATGTACTACCTAATGCTAATGTTAAACTAGCCCCAAAAAAAAACTGGTGGTTTATGGTGTAAATGTTGGCGCTAGAACTTGAAGAATCTCTATGATACACGGTCCTCGTGTATGGACACAACATAGTAACTATTAGATCTCAATTTCTCTACACGTGTCGCAAAGGCCTGCATACACCAGGGACTTATGTCGGATTTAAATAGTTAGTTAGGTTTTGTTGACAATAACTACATTGAATAACATTACAATATGGCAGCTTTATAGGTGTTCAAATTGTTTTAAACAAGTGTTTTTTTTTAGTTTCTGGCTATTTTTTTCAAATTAATTCTACCTTATTTGTCGATGTCTAAACATATAAATCAATTATATTTCATTTCTAGACTACATCTTTTCAAATTCGCCCTATGTAATGAAATTTTTACGAAAATGATCAATGGAAGAAAAACATGTGATGTTTTTTTTCTAATATTTTTAAGTATTATTCCATTACAATGCCAATATAAATTAAAAATATGACATAGCAATGGCATAGACTCAAATGGTTTTATGTCAAGCTATTTAAACTCCTGAATATTAATTTATTTTCATTTTATAAGCATTCATCCGCCTTGAAAAGTAGTTGAAACGGGTAATAAAAAATACTGTATAATTTCAAACTGTTTTAAACACTGTTTTAAACAGGTGTTTTAAAACAACTTGTTTTAATCATGCCAACTCTGAATTTTACCTGTGTTGTTTGGAAGGTTGTTTGTGATAAAATTGATAAAAAAAACTTATTGACAGCTTGGGTTAGGTTGATATGCTGGCGTCTGTACCAACTCTCTTATCCTTCTTTTTGATGTATAACATCTTTGCTATCGGTAAGTTTTTTGATACGTTATTTATCTTCGTAAATATGCATTAATTTAATACAAGAAAAATTACCTATCCATTATTTTTCAAAACTCTTATTGACGGACTAATTTAATTTGTAATTTATTGATGCTGTCAACATGCCTATTCATTAGGTGCGTCCACACTGAGCGAGCAGCCTCGCGAGGCATTTGCCACGCGAGGAAACCGCCTCGCGAGGCTGCTTGCTCTGTGTGGACGCGCCTATTGTTTCTCGATCGAGGCAGGAAACAATATACGCGAGCAAAACAAAAAAGCTGACACTGCATGGTTCGGGCGCTCGGTCGCTCGCCCGTGGCAGCGCGCGCCCTTGTCTCGGCCTAGACACGTCCAGACTTATGGAACGCGAGCCAAATGCCTCGCGAGTGTGTGGACGCACCTATTCTTGAGGGTTACAAGAGTTCAGTGTTCTTATGAACTTGAGAAACAAATACGTACGACCAATCATTTGGATTTGTTTTGTAAACTGGTCTATCTTTTCTCTCTTTCATCTTTTGGGTGAATCATGCAATCAAAGTGCATTTTGCTCGATGTGTGACTCACTGCTCGCAATGAATTTTTTTTTTCGTGGTCATATTGACAATTTTTTTTTCGTAGTTCTAGACCACTTTTGTGAATTGTTTTTGTTAAAGTCTTTACTTTATATATTTCACTATACACTGTATTTTTTTCTGGCTTGTGGCATGTACAGATACGGCTAACTTTGCGACGAAAAACTAGTCGTTTACAGAGTGTTCGCTATGGGCAGCGCATTCTCGACATGTCATTCTGTAAAAAAGTCATAAGTTTTGTTATAAAGATCAAGTGGCAAAATGTCCATATGACATAAAGTGAAATAGTAGATTATTAACCAAGGGGATAAAGCAGTGTCTTCTGTCGCGAGTGACGATTTAAATCGCGAGCGCAACGAAGGACTCGAGGTTTACTCCCGAGCGTAGCGAGGGTGTTAAAAACTTAAATCACGAGCGAAGCGAGGTATTTAAGATGAGTCCTGAGTGTAGCGAGGGATTTAAGTTCACCCAAGACTAAGACAGCTTTATCACCGAGGAAAATACTCTACTTTTCGTACCATTTGCGAAAAAAAAAACACAATAATAATATGAGATAAGCATTTATTATAAACAGTGACAATTAAAATAAACTTAACGTGTATGTATTTGAAGAAAACAAAATCGCGGCAAATTCCTAGACTAATATTTTTTTGTCGGAAAAGCAAAGGCATCAAGCTCATACGGCCTCGTCGGTTTGCGTAATTTTATTTAATCATAACTGCATAATAAAAGCGTATTCCTTTTTCAAAAAGATGTATAATGCTTTATATACAAACTCAATGGTGTAAACACAGATCTCAGAACAATAACTAAAGCATAGAAGGCGCTCTACGACATTTGAAGCGTACGCTGTCATAGACAAAAGAGTATTAGCTAGTGATGTGACTATGCATTAAATAAATACCGATATCGACTTCTTAGTTTATGGTATCGCTCCATTGGTCGCGGGATTTATCTCATTACCTTGACCCCGGAACACAAAGGGCTATTGAAGGACACCGTGGATTTTAGTCAGTACGAGTCTGACAGTCCCTCCCGCCCTGCCCGGGGTGGGAGGACTCATTTGATGATTTTACCAGGCTAAAAAAAAAGGCATCGCTCCATGGCAATAAATCTAAATATGCTAAGGTGAAATAAAAAACTCACTTCTGTCTGACCAACATATTTATTTATAAACAGCATAAATTATTAAAAAATTGAAATTACAAAGAAAACGCTGAAATAATATTAAAAGAGCGATTGGCCCTGAACGATTCCCAGTTGTTACGTGCAATAGCGTTGATCCATTTTTGCCTCATATCAACATCGGACGGAAATCTGAAAGTGACAAAAAAAATAGCCACACATGAATTTAAATTATTACACCATAAGCCACACGGATTTTTGACACTATCATTTCATTACTCATACGTACGATTCGCTCACAAGACCGTAGGTTTTTATTTATCTCCTAAATATTTAATCCTTCCCAAAACTACGTGTAAAGAAAAATAATGTAATAATTTAGATGACGCTAGTTTATCGATATTGTATCGATAGTTTGTTTTTGAAAGCACTATTGCAAAAATTTATATGCCGATTTAAAATTTATAATTTCCATATAATCGAACTATTTAATTGCATAAAATATTGATTTCAAAACACTACCGTGTACACTTAGCTCAAATAATTTGAAATAATGCCAAAATAACATAAAATGAGAATGAAAAACTGACAAAATGACCATATTTGATTACTTACCGATGGGAGCTTATGATTTCCGCATCATTTTCTTTGCGGGATGAATGAGATTTACATCCCACTATAATGCAGGACATTATTTAATCTTTAAGCTTTGCGATTTACACTAAATCACTGTTATTTATGTATAATTTTTACAAAAATACGTAAAACCAACGAATCACTTCAACTGGCATGCGCCCATAAGCATTATACGAAAAAATGCGATGAACAAAGTCATAGATAAAACCTTGAGACGTTAAGTAGCTTTTAAACTTAGTACTATAAAGGTAGCCAAGGTATCCAAATTGACGTTTACTTTGTGACGATTTGCATTTTGAGCAACCTACATCTGTCTCTCTCTAATGCTGTTATGAGTGTATAAGAAAACAAAGACGACTATATTAGTTAAATTTAGGTTCCTTCTATGCTTTAGTTATTGTTCTGAGACACAGATGTAGTTCAGTATAAATTTCGGTAAGTATTCCAAATTTAAATCACATTCTCCCCCTAGAGGATGAATGAAATTCAGGACAATTTTCTTTCCCTGTTTTTAACAGATTAAAAATGACTATTGTTATGTTCGCTTTTTGTGGCATAGAATGTCACTTTTTTGAGCAAGTGGTACAAAAATGATTTTTCACACCACCTGCTCGAAAATGTCAAATTATATGTCAAGCAACCTTAACCTAAAGTGAGTCATTAGTGGCCGAGGGCACAGCCGGTCAATAATGTTGTACTGGATTTCATTATTACCCGCTGGTCAATAATGTGATTTGAATTTGGAATATGTTTATAAACAACAAACACCGTTTGGTGCCAGAAAGATTTTTTTTTTTTAAATTTTCTTTTCCCTTTTGGGAAGACAAAGGGATCTATCTAGCCCATGCAGCCTAGATTTTTTTTTTTTGGTTCTTTTCGTCCCTCTTTGGGGCAGGCAAAGGGAGCTGAGCCCATACAGCCAAGTCTGATTTAGTGTGCCAGAAAGAGGAAAGCTATTCTCGAAACCCTTACTACGCGTGGATGATATTCTCGATTTCCTAAAAAATCATAACGATTGCTTCTTCATATCGTTGCCATGTTTTCGAAGACATAATATTGTAAGAATAATTAGATAACTACCTACGAACCATTTTTAAAAGGAATGAAATAACATTAAAACTGGCATTAATAATAACAAATACCGTACCGCGCCGTAATACCGTAGTTAATAGTAATTGGCTGTAACATTAGTTAATTTATTTTAAATAAACTGCACTAAGATTGCTGTGGATTTTGTAAATAAATAAATAAATAATAAAACCTATCTATAATATAGTCGATTTATCACATTTTATCAAAAATACTCTATTTTCACGAGCGTCTCCAATGACGTTCTAAATTCAAAATGCATACAGCCAATCATCCAAAACCATTCTACCAGCCCTGTATAAAACTTAGTTTACACAAACGCCACATCCATGAGAGTGATTTATCATTAGGACAAACACGACAAAACCATAGAAGATACTTTTTTTTTCGAAAATCGAATTGATCGTGTCTTGTCTTGTCTTTGTTTTTCGTACTATGGCTATTATTTTCTCACAGTAGGTGTAAAAGTGGAGTATCCTCCTCTGGGCTAAAGGTGTCTTTGCCTTGGGCTAGCTTGAATCCCTCGCTGCATTCAGGATTCTTGTATTAACTCCCTCGCTTCGCTCGTGAGTTAAACTCTTAACTCCCTCGCTACGCTCGGGAGTTAAATCCCGAATCCTTCATTGCGCTCGAGATTCAATATGACGCCCGTGACATAAGACACAACTTTAGCCCCTCGGTGCATAATCTACTATTATATATCTACAATTTAATTTGTTTAACGACATTGGAAAGTAAAGGGCTATTGAAGAAACGTGGATTTCAGTCAGTACGAATCTCACAATATTAATCTCTTCAACTCCACCCAGGGGAAGTGAGTACTCATTGGACAATAATACCACTTAAAAAAATCCTCAAATAAAAAAAAAATAATGTGTTCTTTACCTACCGACATAGAACCACAAAAAAGCCGACAAGACGGCACGTTCTAAAAAAATGCACAATAATAATGATTTTTGCATTTTGCAATTTTAACACTGGTTGATTTTTGCAAAACTTCCTTCTGACCAAATAGAAATACAACATTAGGTTATAATGACATGTGGACATTTTAACACTTGGACGAATGTTACCATAAACCCTTGCAACTTTTTTTTTGGAGTCATATGACTTTTCCCTAAGAAAAAATAGAAGGATATAATAATAATAATAATTTTCCACAACTATCACACAACGCCATCTAGTCCCAAGCTAAGCAGAGCTTGTGTTATGGGTACCAGACAACTGATAAACGTACTTATATATTTCTAAATACATAAATATTATAAATAAATTACACCCAGACACAGAACAAATGATCGTGCTCATCACACACACACAGGATCTAAGCTTGCTTATTTTTGGTGACATGGGATTCCCCGAGACCCCCTCCCTGGTGGTCTAGATGTTAACGCATTTACGCGCTACGCTGCATCATGTGGAGAAGAATGGAAGAAGAAAACGCAAGTAAAATGAAAGGAAAAAGGTATGAAGATGATTGTGTTCTTAATTTTCGTCTGACGTCACAACTCAAGGAAAATTTATAATTTCATAGAATCTGCTTTAGATAATTTCCCCCGTAGCAGAATTTGCACGTGACACATTGTGATAAAATTCATGTCTATTTTAAACTCAACAATCAGGCCAAACCATCTTATGCCCATTTTCACAAACATTATACAACACCTAAATTAACGCCTAAGTAAAGGTGTATTGTTGTGTTTTCAATGCTCGGTTCAGGGCAGAAAGTTGAATATACAACAGTGTAAGAATTATAGGCTTTTTTTATCGTGGTAAAATCATCAAATGAGTCCTCGGGAACCCAGGGCAGGGCGGGAGGGACTGTCAGACTAGTACTGACTAAAATCCACGGTGTCCTTCAATAACCCTTTACGTTCCAGGGTCACGGTAATGAGATAAGTCCCGCGACCAAGACTATATATAATAGGCTTAGTTTACAACAGGACATTATAGAATTTTTGTTTCAAGGAGACATGCCTCATGACGTTTTTTCCTTCACCGCTTTGGAAGCAGAGGTGATAATTATTTTTAATTACACAAAGAAATGTACCTGTCTGGGTTCGACTCCACGACCTAACTCGTAAGTCGGGACTGTTACTACTGGGGGCCACCGCTGTTCTCACAGACCAACAAAATAAAATCAATTTATATTCTACTGCAGCGATGTAATAAATAGACATTTAATATTTTCCGTATTACTTCGTCGTAAAAGAAAACGAAAACAGGGCGATCTCACAAGCGAATTGCATTACTATTTTATGAATATTGATGTTTTGATCAGGGTTTGCTCCAAGGCCGAGTCGTCACTGGAAAAATAAAAGGACGCAAGTTTTTCGTGAACACTTTACTTTGTGTTGCACCATTTCCCTTAAAGGGTGAATTTTTCAGCTGGGTGTGGCTGGCTGTATCCGAAACTATGAGGAATATCGAAAAACGTTGAAAGGAGTCATGAGGCCGATTTTGATGAAAACTAAAACGGCATCATTAGATTTTAGAAAATTCAATAATCCTAGCCAGGAATCGAACCCGCTGATTTTGGAAAAAAAAATCACATCCTGTATTATTACATTATTCAATAGTGTTGCTAATAAGGATCGCCATCTTTTGGATACATTGATAAAATACCTTTAAACATAAATACGAAAACATCCTCAATATTCAAATTAGCAACAGAGCAACACATAGGACCGGTGAACAAACCCACGGGGCCGCACTTAGCAGTAAAATGGACCGCAGTCGTAACCGGGATGCGTCGGATGCCGGGCATTCAAGTCATTCAGTGCTATGACTAACATTGATGATCCCTCGAGCCGGATTGACGAGTAAGTTTTAATACGAAAGCAAGCTGAGAGGCTTTTGTCCAGCAAAAGTCATCGACATTATGATCTTTTGCAATTTTTTGCAAGTAGCGTTAAATTATTAAATGCTATCATTAACTTTGATGGTCCTTCGAGCCGGATTGTAAAGACACATTTTTTTCAGAATTTTAGTTTTTGTTACGTTGCCCCCACACAAAACACAAGTTTGGACTACGCAATAGCTGCCTAAAATTGAACCCACTCAATAAGAAAGAGAGGAATCGAAGAGCAAATCATCTATCTCTTTCCTGTAAGACATATTCAATGTTTGTGGTAATGTCCAAACTTCCAAAGCTAAGCTTCCAAAGCTTTGAATTATTAGGATTATTTACTGTTTATTACAATTTTATATATGTTTTATATGTATATATAGCATATTTTAATCAAAATATTTTATTAGTGAGGATATACTCTTATTACCTATAACTTAAAAGAAACAATAAAACCATAGACATATAGAATATAGAGAGCCAGAACGTGGCACTACCTATCTCTTTTCTGTTACAGGAAAGAGATTGGTAGTGGCCACTGTTGTTTATCTCTCTTTCTAATTCCAATCTTATCTGTCAGTTGGAAAAAATCTGACTTACATTACGCACTTAAAAGCGACCATCAAATTACCCATAACACCTCACTTAACCGACTTTGCACATTACATACCTACATTTTCTCAATCCACGAACACAAACACAGAGTACATAGCAGCCGGATCGATCGCAGTAATTTTGAAGGGACAAAGTTATTCCGTAAGGTAACCGTTTTTGAAAACATCTCGTACAGGTAGGTCAAAGGAAATTGAAGAAAATTATTGGAATGCGAGCCCTTTTTAGGACCCTTGAAATGATTTTCTTTGAATGTGATATCTGTTTATGGACTGTGTTTTCTGACGTCAATTGAAATAAACCGTGTAAGTCTTCTTAATTTAATGTTACTTCGTTGTAATATTTTAACATCACGCATTTAATTTTCGAAGGCTAATGCAGAGGTGTCCTTAATGAAGTACTCCCACTCCCAGCCATGTGAAAGGGGGCGAGGCTATTGCTTTATAACTAGCTGGTCCTGAGAATTTCTTAATGAAAAAACATAATAAGACTAGGTACCCGACTTGGGAATAGAACCTGGTAGCTAATGCTCAGTGGTTGCGCTTGCGATCAATGTATGTAGTTGTTGTTTGTTACAAAGTACAGACGCCAGCACATCAAGCTACCACAATCTGTCAAATTTCTTTGATAGATTTCAACCTTATCACAATAGTGGAAGGTTAATGTTAGATTGGTAAAATTTGACAGATTCGGGTAGGTTAACCTGCTGGCACCTTACCCTTAGCACGAGTTTTCACTCTTTTACTTTACAGCGTCTTTTCAGTATTTACAGCGTTTCTTGTATGAAAAAATGGAACAGCGCCTCTGGTGTGCGAAGAAGGAACTAATTTTGTCCTTGAAAATTGTCAATTTGAAGTTGTCAAAGTTCCAGTTTACTTTATGTCTCAAATACTGAAAACTCGTGCTAAGGGTACTGTACCTACATCTTAAATCCGACAAAAATTTGTGCTGTGTAAATGTCAGCTGAGTGTCAAAAGAATGCAACATTTGAAAATTGAAAGTAGAATTGAACGTTGTTCTAAAAAAATTAGGTCACAGACTAACAACATGGTGTCAGCCTTCCAGTATCGGAACTTCAAATAATCAAAAATCAGATGAATACAATGACGTCTTAAAGCGAGAGTAATAATTCCAGTGTGGGAACGAGATGGCACTAGACGATTTGTATAGCTCTGTCTTTTCCCACACTGGAAATAGTCATATTTTAAAGACGTCTTGGCAGGCCACCTGAAGCACTGTATAGATATTATTACCGTGTCTGAAGCCTTGGAAGTACTTACCTACTGCGTTTTTGTATGGAAAATTGAAAAAAACTCTTCTAGTATTAAACGAGGAACTAATTTTTTCCATCAAATTAACGAAAGCTCACGTTTACTTTACGTTCCAAAAACACAGAATTGTCGACATTGACTTTGGTTGCCATATACCAAAAAAAAAATGTAACCGCCTTCAAAAACAACCACAAAAAAGGGTAAAATAACCTACAAAATAACTTTTCTTTCAGAAGTCGGTGCCTTTATTTTTTTTCATTTCATTGTTTTTTTTGCCACCGACTTCTGAAAGAAAAGTTATTTTGTAGGTTATTTTACCCTTTTTTGTGGTTGTTTTTGAAGGCGGTTACATTTTTTTTTTGGTATATGGCAACCAAAGTCAATGTCGACAATTCTGTGTTTTTGGAACGTAAAGTTTTTTTTTGAAAAAGTTTTTTATTTTACTCTTTTTAGTTTAAATATTCAACTCAAATTCTTGTCAAATTAATCATTCTCTTACATGTATGTGCACTAAAATTTTGTAATCCGTAGCACCGGTAACAACATCGCTCAAGTGCACAATATGCTAATAAAATTCCCTATCTCAAAAACTACTGAACCGATTTTGATGAAACTTGCAGTATTCCGTAAGTTAAACAATACTTAGTACAACAAAAAAAGAATTACTTAAATCGGACTTGTAGTTCCAGAGATATGCGAACACAAACTAAATCAGTCGATGCCTACTCCAAGCCGTTGAGGAGTTGTACCTTCCATCATCAGCTCATCCACCTGAGATGATGATTATCAGATGCAAATACTTGAACAGATTTAGAAAATATATGAAAATGGTACTATGTGCCTATAAAATTTGAAGGTTGCCCTCGATTTCCCTGGGATTCCATCATCAGATCCTGACCTGATGATCATGGGACCAATTGGAAAGTACCTATACCCTTTCGAACAAAAGAAAAATTTTCCAAATCGGTCCAGGCGTCTTCGAGAAATCGGGGAACATACATAAAAAAAAAAAAAAAAGATTCCGACGAATTGAGAACCTCCTCCTTTTTTTGAAGTCGGTTAAAAATAGAATAGAATAAATTCTTAGGGCATCTGCCTCTAAAGTTTAACTACCAGCCAGTAGAAATGGTGAAACAAAACATAACATTTACTGTTCAATATATGAGTGGTCCCGCTCATACAGTGCTATAACGAACGCTCGAGGCATACATTGGCGTAATCTTCAGGCAACACGTTTGGCATCAGCGAGTACTTACGACCGACGCAGAGGCTCCGTTATTAGACCTCTGTGCTTTATTAGGGCAGGGCCGGATTAAACGCGGGGCCCGTAGCAAAATCTATTGCAGGGCCTTCTTTTTTAACTTAAATCTTGTTTCTAAAATGATAAAAAAATGAGATGACAGCCTAACAGGGCCCGGCAAATATGTTAGGCTGTATGCGCAAACGGGCCCCCGCTGCACGCTTAACATGACCAAATCTATCTCTATTGTGTCAAGAATAGACAAAGTTATTTCATCGTTTTTATATACGATTCAACTGTTTTTCGCACGAGTATGGTACGATCCGTACGCCATTGAAGAATGTAAATACCTATTTTCTTTTCTAAACATTGTCAAGCTTAAAACGGAAAAAAATCTTTAATCTGTCATTTTGTCTTTTCTTGCTTCAACTTAACCCGTTCCTGCAGTGCCATGCTGGCCGTGCTACTGCCCAATACGTGGGGCTTTCTTAAATATCTTAGTCCTTCTAATTGCTAGTTAGGTATCAGCAAAATTACTCAATCTTTAAAATACGACTGTATCGAATCCGATAAAACGAATTGCAATCATAACTTAGGCGTAAAACACATTCTAATCCGAAATCAAAACAGGTTCTTGGGAACTCATAATCGATTTCAAAACGAAAGATCCTAGTAACAAAACCGTGAAGTATGGAGTAACACTACTACATTGACATTATAGTGACTTATTTTAAAGGCGCGTTTCCATTACGCAAGTTACTTTTACAAGTTGCAAATTGAATACAAGCTACAAGTAAGTAGTTTGAACTTGTACATTTTGTTTCAAGTAACTGTCAGCCTACTTAATTGAGAACTATCATCAATTCATCATCTCCCTAGTAGTGTTGTGGTCGGCTACCAGTCGAACCAGATACAGCTGAATATCTTTATTTTACATGGAGCGACTGCCTATCGGAACTATAATTGGGAACTGTATGCAAGTAATACCCGCATGCAATTGGCACTCTCGAAAACATGTTTCCAATTCTTGTATACAAATGTGACGTCATTCTTGAATGCAAGACGTGCCTAATGGAAACGTGTCTTAATAATATGTGCTTTCGTGTAGGGCTGATTTAAATATTATATGCAAAGGTCGCCTGTGAAACTGCTATCTAGACCGGACAGCTCCTAGTTGCTCAAGCAGAGATTATATCCATTCTGTAATGAATGCAGTCTCTTGATTATTTTTAGTATTCTTACGTAGAAAGTATAGACTTGTGTATTAAAATAACCTAAAATATTTCGTCAGTTAAGTTTTCAAAAAATATGCGTCGCTTTTTATTTTCTTTTTTTTTTTGTTACGTAGTAAATCAAAATTGACAAAGATACTTCGCTTTTAAAATAATACGTCATGGCCGCGGTGCCATACTTCCCATTCTCGAGTTTTGATACATTTTATCTTTGTGAATATGGGGAACCCGGGATTAATTGAATGATCGCAGGATTGATGTCCGTGTCCTTAGAAGGCAAAGGGCAGCCAAAGGAATTAAATTATTTTATTTCAAGTCATTCAGATAAAATCCTTCAGAAGAGTCCTATTTACATTGTTCAACGAATTAGGTAACTTAAAATATTCAAACTTATTTTTGGAGCGAAAACAGCGAGTACCACATTATAACCTGCCAGGAGTAAAGACTTTCACAGTAAAAAGTCCACATTAGCTATTGTCAAACAGACTGGCGAAGCGAACGCGTAGCCAAGCGTTTTTGTTTGTAATGTATAGAATTGTTTGAAGCCTGTCACATAGACGATCGGACCGCTTTCGCTTTTCTATATGGCAGGATTTGGATCGCATTCGCTTCGCGTTCGCTTCGCCTCTCTGTTTGACAATAGCTTTACACCGTAAAACCTCCAGGTATTACAGAAGTAAGGATCTTAGTGCTTAAGGCGCGGTCTTATCTCATATTCCCAAAAATTGGTTTCTTAGAACGTCGAGTATGACGTAATGTAATAAAAATAAGCAACGCGAAAAATACAGTGAACAGAGAAGGGTATAAAGAAGAATTTAAACCGAACAGAATAATAAATAAGAGTTTGATATTCCCAATAAAAATTGGGAAGTTGTAGCACAAAAATAAACTTTGACGTCGAAGATCTCTGTATTTCCAGCGATAACAACAGTTTTTTTTAAGAATTTAGTAGGTTTTCCATTTTTTTAAAACTTTAACCGAACCATTATTTAATTTTATGTCTATATTTTAAATAATCTAAAGAAAAGCAGTAAAATAAATGCCCATTCGCAGCTTACGTCACATTTCAACACAAATGTCATTTTTTCAATTTTCAATCTTATTGACGCTCCATAGTGGTGACAATAGTTTACGCGGTCATAAGCGATTAAAATCGTAGTCAGTCCGCGTCTTAAGTACTAAATTGTACTACCTACGCGTTTTACGTTAAAGAAAACTAGCTGTTCCCCGCGGTTTCATTTCACCCCAGCTGCTCGGTTCCATTTGTTTGTGGCGTGATGTTAAATAGCCCATAACCTTCTTCGATAAATAGACTATCCAACACAATTATTTTTTGAATTGGCTTGTGAACCAAAAAAAATTAATCCTTCAGTTAGATTATCAAAAAATGCTAAACCCATATTTTTTTAATTGGCTTGTGAACCAAAAAATAAATAAATCCTTCAGTTAGATTATCAAAAAATGCTAAACCCATATTTTTCCTTTTATTACGCAAACCAAAATTGACGAAGACGCTTTTAAAATTCACAATACGACATGCTGTAGTGGCATTATTAGTGCGTCCTGATGTCATACCTAAGCCCCCATTTTAATGCGTTTTATCTTTGTAAATATTTACTGATTTACCAAAAGAAAAAATACATGTCCATTCTTTTCCAAACTCTAACTAACGGGCCGGGGTCGGAACCGTGACCCCGGAACGTAAGGACACCGTAGATATTATTTATCATATTTTAGTCAGTACAAGTCTGACAGTCCCTCCTGCCTTGCCCTGGGAGGGAGGACTAATTTGATGATTTTAACACGCTAAAAAAAAACTAACGGATTAATTAGATTTTCAATTTATTGATGCTAGAATCAAGCCTATTTGAATCAGTAGTTCCTGAGTTTCACAAAAACAAACAAACAAACACTTCAGCTTTATAATATTAGATGCAGAACCATCTTTGTGCGTAGAGAAACGTCAATGGAGTAACGGGTTATTTAATAGAAGTCGGTGTCGGTAGGTTAGTAACAATAGTGAGCTAGAATTTAGAGCGTGACTTTGCGATTTTGTTTGAATCTAGAAGTTTCCAGAATAGTTTTTGCGTACCCGAGTTTGAAGTTGCACGAGGATTCTAGAAGTTTCTTTGTTGAATGATCTTATTTGCACTTTTTATTTGATATAGGTACTCGTAACTAGATAATTTTCTGTACCTACTTTAATTTATTTTGCGACACAAAGTGTTTTAACAAAAATAACACTATAATCTTTACTTATTGCTTTTATAAATGAGATATTTGGATGGATGGATGTTTGTAACTTAAAACGGCTGAACAAATCTTGATGAAATTTGTCTCAGATAGGTATAGGTTTATAGACTGGAACAACAATACCATTTATGCCGTATATAGGTAGTAAATCAACGTTCCCTTGGAGTAATTTTCAAGTTAAACACATCTTTGTGTTTGTACCTATATTATATTAGTATTGTACTTATTATATTGTTTAGTAGATAGATAATCCATAGTTGAATAACATTAAGTACAATTTATTATTAACACATCTTTTGCGAGACATTGTTCGTATTATGACAACCATTCCTCACGGTAAAATGAAAACGAGATGGAACACCCCTTTAAGACCGAGGTACTTTTCAAATAAAACCAAAACCAACGAGACACATAATTGTAAAGACGTGGAAATGCAGAAAAGCGAAAAACGATTAACAAAACTCGTCTTTTGCGCTTTAGACATCGTCCCTGCTGTTGGAAGACGGCGAAATTTTTACTCTTACCTATAGTACTATTAAGTATTCTGTGCTCTTACTATGTTGGTTTTTTTTTGCGTGGTAAAATCATCAAACGAGTCCTCCCACCCAGGACAGGGCAGGAGGGACTGTCAGACTTGTACTGACTAAAATCCACGGTGTCCTTCAATAGCAACTTACAAATCCTTCACTATTTACGTTCCGGTCACGGTTTTCATTAGTCCCGCCACCCCGGCAGGCTTTGGCCCTCTAACGGGGGGCCTCCTCAACTATGTGGGTACATTATACTGTTTGTGGGGATGGATGAATGTATAATTATGGATAAAGGTCTGTTACTCTTGGGTCACGGGACTGTCTAAACAGGTAACCTCGACCCTGGAACGTTAAGCGCTATTGAAGGAACATTTTTGATTTTAGTCAGTACGAGTCTGACAGTCTATTTCGCTCCACCCAGTGTGGGAGGACAAAAAAATTAATAATTGTTAATTTGGCTTCCAAAGGATAATTTAAAACCTACACAGCATACGCATAAAATACCTACTTAGGATTTTTATCCCTTGGGATAATAACTGAATAATAAACAGATGAACCGACGGGTATAAGTTAAGAATCTTATATTTTCCGTAATTTTTATCTACGACCAACTTTCTCAGTGGATTTCACAGTTCACAGTGCGTTACGTAAGACCGTCTCGATTTGTAACCCAGCTTCACTTCGTAAGACAATCTTACTCGTCTTGTGTTAATCGTACTACTGTTTCATCATCATCATCATCATCTCAGCCATAGGACGACCACTGCTGAACATAGGCCTCCCCTTTAGATCTCCACATATACCGGTTGGAAGCGACCTGCATCCAGCGTCTTCCGGCGACCTTTACAAGGTCGTCTGTCCACCTCGTTGGTGGACGACTACTGTTTGGGTCAATGTAATAGCTTTATCAACGTAATAGTAAAATCATCAAATGAGTCTTCCCACCTACTGTCAGATTCCAACTAAAATCCACGGTGATCTTTCAATAGCCCTTTACGTTCCAGGGTCACTGTTACCTTATGAGCATAGATCGGAATAAGGAGAGCTATTAGGTTAAATAAATACATATTAGTTCTGAAGAATTGCCAGATTTTATCGCGCCCTATAATGTGTTTACAAGCAGCTGCTGGCATCCGCGCCATATAAGCTCATGTGTGAATAATCCCTTATCACCATTGACCCTTATTGCAATGGAACAGATGTGAATTTTGGTAACGAGAACTTATAAAGCGTCACTATTGTTTCATCTAACATCAATGTACGTAAATATGATAAGACTGCTTATTGCGGGAATTCCCTAGAATTCTCCAGAAAACCTGTATGCTGCTCTTGTTTTTTGGCTCTTATCGTGTTTGTTTAAAGTTCATATTGCTTTGTTAGACTTAATTACCTACAAGCATTGGCATGGCATCTTATAGGTACACCTTGTAGTTGCATTTATTAAGCCTTACAACAATAGTTGTGGATAATAATTTGATTTTATTTTTTATTTATTTAGAGTCACCAACATTTGATTACACCATAACAAAAAACAAAATACAAACAAGAGGGCATGAACTTAAGTGTATCAAACAATTATAGGTAACTACAGCGTTTACTAATACAACGTACTATTTAAGAAGTGCTTAATTGCTATCTTCTATACATATAATAAATCTGTAGAAGGGTCAATTCTGTACATTGAAAATATTGAAAAAATAAATAGCGGGGGGTGTTGCTGGATCGATACCAAAACCAAATATGTGATTAAAAAAAAATTTGTCTGTCTGTCTGTCTGTATATGCAGGCATCACGTGAAAACTAACGGTTCGATTTCGATGAAACTTGGTATAATTATACCTTATTATCCTGGGCATAAAATAGGATACTTTTTATCCTGGAAAAATACGTAGAAAAAAAATCTGTAACAAACCTTATTATGGAACCACTGGCGACACCTATTATCAAGTAGAAAATTAAGCCACGCCTGCCTCCATTGATTTCTAAAAAGGTTCCACCACTCACCACTAGATGGCGTTGTGCCTATGACGCGCATTTCTGAATCGCGGTGTTAAGATTCTCCGAGAGTTAATGACTACCGCGACTTTATTATTTTTCTGCGTGACTTAACTGGCAGTGCACTTGCGGGCTACGTCCTTATTGGAATAGCTACACAAGACTCGGTTACTAAGTTCTATCATGAAGTTAAACAGAAATTCAATTCTGTTATTTTTGGTTTAGAGGACCCTTCGTCCTCCCTGGGAAAAGGTGGTCGGGAGTTGTCCTATTTTATTCCCACGTTTTTATACACTCACTTTTCTTGTTTGTTTATTTGTTTGTTTGTTTGTTTGTTTGTCGTTCCGGTTGGACTTTTGCAACTCAATTTTGAGGCACTTCCCGATAAGCTAGCAGGCTGAAATTTTGTACACGCTTTGAGTTCTGATGACAATACATGACTAGCTAAGAAACGTCATAACAAATCCAATATGGCGGCCTCCCCAAGATGGCGGACTGGCTGTTTGAAACCCACCCCCATGATATGGGTATCAAATGAAAGGGTTTGCTGTCAGGAATACGAAAAAAATAGGTATGTGACAAATCCAATATGGCGGACGTCCAAGATGGCGGACAGGCTTTGAGGCACTTCCCGATAAGCTAGCAGGCTGAAATTTTCAGGGTAGCTTCAAACCCGATGAACAATGATAAAAATAATAAAATAATTAATAGATTAAAAAAATCTAAAAACCCACGTTTTTAAATGTCCTAAAAAGAAGAAAATAACCCTACGGGGCTGAGAGAGGGGCCACTCAAAACGTGGGGGCGTATCTTTGCAAGTTA
This sequence comes from Agrotis exclamationis, assembly GCA_950005045.1. Taxonomy (NCBI): domain Eukaryota; kingdom Metazoa; phylum Arthropoda; class Insecta; order Lepidoptera; family Noctuidae; genus Agrotis; species Agrotis exclamationis. Next base: position 15,873,747 of record OX465432.1, read on the forward strand.
CACCTATGATCTCACGTCATGTAAATATATCCCATAAATAATCCCTTATATAAAATACGCCCCCACGTTTTGAGTGGCCCCTCTCTCAGCCCCGTAGGGTTATTTTCTTCTTTTTAGGACATTTAAAAACGTGGGTTTTTAGATTTTTTATATAAATAATTTGTACGTTGTGGACAATAAATCTTTGTCAAGAAACCGAACTTCTTTCCGTGCCGGCAAAACGGTGACTAACATCCCTTAAAAAACTTATTTTTCAGTTTTATTCATAGACGTTGTTCTGTAGAACCACGAACACACGTTGCATTACCCGCAGTGGATTCAGCGCCGTAACCTGTAGCGCCGAAAGTCGGATTTGGCTTGAACCGTTTGCGGCACACGCGGGCCACGCCTCCCCGACTCCTATACATATAAGGAGCCGCGTTCCGCGCCGTGCGATCCATATAAATTCTGAATTTTGATGCGAGCGGACGTGTCCAGTGTGGCGAGCGGTCGTCCGTGGAATTAATATTGTATGCGTGTAATTTCAAACCGTGCTTTTCAGCGCGACCTTTTTGATTACTGTTCCGATCAGTTATTTGTAAATACAAGGTCGGAATTACTATGAAAAAAATACTACAGAACGCGAGCTCAACAGCAGTAGCTCAATAGAGGGATCTCCTTAATTATTATAGGCTTAGCCGTATTTGGGTCCAATAGATATCTATAAGATGTCATTGTCAGAGTTACTCAAAATGGAGAAATAAACCATCCACGCGAAGAACGACATCCGCGCGGACGGAGTCGCGGGCGGAAGCTATATATAATAAAACTTTTATTTTCAGGCCAACATGTTAAAATATTTGGCTTTTTTTAGGGTTCTGTACCCAAAGAGACTCCGCTGTCCGTCTGTCTGTCTATCCGTCCGTCTGTCACGAGGTTATCTCATGAATTGTGATAGCTACTTACATCAAAATAGTAGCAACATTGTAAATGATGCAAAGTGTCCATAATTTTTCTAGTAGTTAACTAGCACTTTCGTTCGGAGAGGCACAAGAAAATTGCTTCTGCCCAACCATTGGCGAGGCCTTTGCCCAACTGTGGGAAAGCAAAGAATACGAGAATACTATACGAATAAGAATACCTATACATAGTATCTTTGAGTCTAAGTATAAAAATGTAAGTCTAAGAATAATTCATATAAGAAACTGAAAGAGAAAAATCGTTAGGTATTGCTTTTTCTTTTTTAATTTCCTCATTTTCCTAAATGTTATTAATCCCGGATTTTTAAAGATCACTCTTCCTGTTTAATCTTCTCCACTTAATTCTTTCATTAATCATAATTTTAGACTCGGCTTGTTTTTAGAAACATAAAAATAACAAATTAAACACGTTTTTTGAACAATCTTGTAAAAAATCAGCTGCCGCGTTGTTTTGTTGGGCAAGATCTTGGATTCGATTCTTAGGTCGGGATATTTATGCGACCTTAAAATAAAAATTTCTCAGCAGTCTCTATGCAGTTCACACTTAAGCGATTCGCACACTGCACTGCATCACGCGTGGCGACAAAGTCCATAATTAATAGGCGCGTGATATCGTTCCGATTGCGTACTAGGCGTGTTTTCAGCAACGTACAAATACCGGCACGGTTTGCGCATCGTACACTTATCGACAAATGAAACGCACAATAAAACAAATAAAACGCACAAAACAACGAATCCCGAGTGGCGACTACACTTTCCCCGCCCCCTTCCTCACTTCATCTACCAAAGGGACCTTATAACTCACTTCTGCGCAGGTGAAGATCAGCGCTCAAGATCCATGCCGGTCACTGTAAGAAGATGCACTCCCGCGCTACTCTACGCTGCATCAAGCGTTGTTAAGTGCGAATCGGCTAAGGATGTAGGCTTGTCGCATACAAATCGCATATAATCGTATTGACGTCACGGTGTTCAGTGGCTGTGCGATCGACTGTTGAGCAGCATGTCGCTGGTTCGATCCTCGCATGTAATAAATGTTTGTATACAACATTATTTTGAGTATATGCGAAACCTGAATATAGCTTGTTCAGAATCAGTAACTGATTCGATTCCAATCATTTTTACACCATGTTAAGCCTCCTGCAGACACACGCGATTAATCGCGCTGCGACAACGAGCCAAGCTTATTTCCACTCTAAAAATATTGCGAATGGACCGCGACATGTCGCCCCGATTAATCGCGTGTGTCTGCAGGAGCCTTTATATTTTTTTTTCAAAAATATTTTAATTAAATTTTATTACCAGTTAATTACAATACAATCACCGTACGGTTAGGTACCTATTGCCAAACTTATCACGAGTGTATAACACAGGAGATGCGGTTTACACGGGTGTGCCGTAAAATGAGCATGTTTTTGAACGGACACCAGGTAATATAAATTTTTGAACATAGATTCTTTACACAAAAATACTAGACAGGTGTATAGGGTTTCGCATAAATAAAAAATAATGTTGTATAGGGAGGTGTACCGGGTAAAAGTGGTTGTGTACCTATGTGTGTTTCTATAATTGTAAACGCACCCACGGATACGGGAGAAAATTCCTAGAGGGGGGCAAAGTTTAAAAAATTAAAAAGAAAAATTAAGAAAGAATTCAGCGAAGCTACTTTCTACTTGTTAAGAGCGCATATTCTGAAAGTTGGCAACGTCGCAAATAGTTGTCAAATATTAACAAGTTTAAATTAATTTAGCAATGTTACTGTATGGAAATAAGAAATATGGCTCTGTAGTGCACTAAAACATTGATATAGGAATGCAATTAAAACACTGAATTGGATGTTATAACCGTTTCAGGTGTAAAAAAAGCATTTGGAAAGTTTCCAAATACTTTTTTTACATCTAAAACTATATATTCGGTGTTAATATATTAATTATTGCATTCCCTATTCTCAGTTTTACCGAATTAATTTAAACTTGTAAATATTTGACATCTATTTGCGACGTTGCCAACTTACTAATTGTTATGCGCCCTTAAGTAGATACTAACTAATTACCTATGTATGTATTACAGCTTACTTCGCAGTTAGATTTTATAATATACATGTGGCAATAATTTGTCCAAGGCATGTTATTAAATTCATATCTGTAATGAGGTTGCAGTCTCGTGTTACCAACGTGTAGGCGAGGAATATATTTTTATGCTTAGCGTGGTGTTGCTATGCTGCGAATTGTTAGAGTATCGGTTTACAAATTGACTCATTGGTATTGTGGTAAAAACTGTGAATTATGGGCTGGAGGTCCTCGGTTCGATTTGCAGGTAGTGCAGTGTTATTTTGGTATGTTTGGTTATAAAATCTACAGCTACAGATTTTGTTCATTGGTTTATCAGTGGCATTACCTCATTTTTCATCTTTAGCCATTTTTTTATCTTGGTAAAATCATCAATTGAGTCCTCCCGCCCAGGGCAGAACGGGAAGTAGGTACTGTCAGACTCGTACTGACTAAAATCCACGGTGATCCTTCAATATTCCTTTACATTCATACAGATTCATTCGATACAGTCCCGCGACCCCAGCCCCGGCCTTTAGAGGCCCGTCAGATTGCTGACAGCTTTTTGAGGATAGCGTGGAACACGACGCGCCGTCGACCAGAGCATGGTCCATGATCGGTCGGCGAGTCGCCCATTACTCGCCGTCCGCATGACCGCTGTCATCAGAAAGATACGCATTCCAACCCTCCACCACTTTAACATAGAAGCAAGAAGCAAAACATAAGTAGTCTATTCTTTTGTAACATTTTTTGGCAACAAAAAGCTGTTCCATTCGGTTCTAGACCTGAATCGAGATCGCTACTTTATTAAAATTCTAATGACCTGAGTTTTTTGTTTCTTATTTCTATCGCCTAAGGTTGTGTCTAGACTAGAGCAGGAAGCAGAAAGCAAAGATTCTTTCTTCTTTTCCCTTAATAAACATCTGCTTTTCTTCGCAGTTCAATTACCTAAACGTAACAGATTAATTAATTATGCTTATATTTAAGAAATATTTTTCATTCCTACGAAAGAATAGATACTAACTTCATTTTCATGAAATTTTCATTATCATCATCAGCCGAATAAAGATGTCAACGTCTGAACAAAGACCTCCTTAGACCATCACGCCGAACGACAATCCGCCAGTCGCATCCACCCTATCGGTTTTTCTACCCTATCGATATCGGTGAGAGATATTAAGCGTTTTTCCATTAGCCGGCACGGCACCGGCACCGGCGACGGCGACGGCGTAGTGCCGGTGCGGGGAAGCAAAAATGTATGAACGCCGGGCCGGTACCGGCGCCGGTAAGTGCAAAAGCGAGCCATACAATTTCATACATTTTTGCATACGGCACGGCGCGCCGGCGCCGGCGCCGGTGCCGGTGCCGTGCCGGCTAATGGAAAAACGCCCATTGTAGAGATATTTTTTCCCGCATAAAAACAAGTGCTCGTAGGGTGACTGTCACCACACACTGGCAAATGACACTGATATGTCATCACTGGCAACACACACTGGTTACATACAATGATGATGATGAACTTGAAAGTACCTAGAAATCTTAAACTCGAAAGTTTCTAGAACACTACTTACATTTTTCTTCCGTTCATTATTTTTCGTTCTTTTTAACAGTGTAAGCGCACCTTTATATTAAACCAATGATCGAATGCCGCTTATTTAAGAATATTGATTAAAACGCCCCAAAAAATAAACAAAACAACGTCGGAACTGTATTTGTTAGTGTAATTAAGTTTGTTTAATTTAATTTCTTGTTCAATCTAGGATAGAAATAAAAAATAAACTGATTACAAATAGGTAATTAGGTATATTGATTGCGATATACAGAAAAAATCAGAGAATAAAAAAAGGTTTGCGGCCGGGATAATCAGACTGGTACGGACTAAAAACCACTCTGTTCCTTCAAATACCTTTTGCGTTCCAAGGCCGCGGGGAATTCTTTATAAATTACCAGGAAGCCTGGCTTGAAGATGGCTTAAACATCTTACACCTATGTGTTCACAATTTAGTTGCCAAAGATTTAAACAAACATACCTAAGTTTTTTTTGGAAAACTCACTTTGTTTTTCCTACAACTTGAAAACTTTTCTTCTGTTCAAGCATTTTTGAAATCAACTTAATACAGACTGTTATACAGTTTACATTCGTGTGATTATAAATGACAGCAATTGGAAACAAAGGTTCAAATAGACTTTATATTATTTCGTAACGGGTTTCTTAGTCTGTGCCAAAGTAGTAGCCATTACTGCAACTGTGCTTACGTGCCCCGTTGGAATGTTAGATAGTTATGTCATCACCATCATCAAAGAAGTACTCTTAGGTACCTTAATGTTCATGGATAGGGATACGCAATACCACACTTTGCTTAAAGACCCAATTCGGTACCGTACTTTAATGGCCATAGATGAGACCTTCTTAGAGAGCCAAAGTCTGCTGGGGTTGGTAGACGCCCACGGCGATGGTGGACGCCCACGGCGACAGACGTCACAAGACGATCTCCGGCCACCGTAGGCGCGGGCATGCGGGCGGCGAGTAAAGGGCAACTCGCTGCCCGACCATGGACCATGCCCGGGTCGACGGCGCGATGTGTTCCAAGCGCGCCTCAAAGAGCGTCAGCATAATGACGGGGCCCCCTCTCTAGAGGGCCGAAGCCTGCCGGGGTCGCGGGACTTATCTCATCACCGTGACCCCGGAACATAAAGGGCTATTGAAGGACACCGTGGATTTTAGTCAGTACAAGTCTGACAGTCCCTCCCGCCCTGCCCGGGGTGGGAGGACTCATTTGATGATTATACCACGCAAAAAAAAAAGTCTGCCGGCGTCGCGAGATTGTCTCATGAGGTAACCGTGACTCTGGAACGTAACGAGCTATTGTAGGATCACCGTGGATTTTAGTTAGTACAAGTCTGACAGGCCCTCCTGTCTCATTTGTTTATTTTACCACGATAAAAGAACGGGGTCAAAAAGTGCTAGAATGGAGACCGCGGACTAGCAAGCGCAGCGTAGGACGTCCACCAACAAGATGGACAGACGACCTTATAAAGGTCGCCGGAAGACGCTGGATGCAGGTCGCTTCCAACCGGTATATGTGGAGATCTAAAGGGGAGGCCTATGTTCAGCAGTGGACGTCTTATGGCTGAGATGATGATGATGACCACGATAAAAACAAATGCCCATGTATGGGGAAACGCAATATCACATTGCGCTTCAAGATCCAAATTGCAGGGTCATAGTGAGGTCACTGTTGATGGATGGAGAGGCCAAAGAAACCATGGATTGATTAAGGAATGATATGAAAGAAAAAGAAGTAAATGATACTGTGACGTCTGATAGGGGAGAATGGAAGAAGAAAACGTGTTGCGCCGACCCCAAGTAAAATGGGATAAGGGCAGGAAGAAGAAGAAGAAGAAGTGAGGTTACCACGGGTTGGATCCACAAAGGATTATGATGGAACAGAGAGGTTTTTAGTCAGTCAAGCCAGACAGTTCCTTCCACTTCATCCTGAGCTGGAACTCATTTGCATTCACGCAATTTACTTACGTTGCACGTTTGTCCAAAAGTCGGTAGGCTATAGTGGGTCTGGGTTGGCCTGCCACATGATGAATGAGCCATAGGTCAACATTTTCCTGACACAGCCATTAGGTGTCATGACAGACCTCGTTGAAGACGGCGGAACGAGCTGGATAAAACGAACGACCAGAGACCCTAGTATTTTAAGGATGAAAGGTTCCGTAAGTTTGGAAAATTAGTTTAGATATGGGACACCTAAGTTCCTCGATTTCTCTGAGGCCTTAACTTTACTTATCATGTTTTTGCGTAAAGTTAACGGGAACTTTGACGGTTGATGGAAAAAATATACTTTGGTCATACACAAGAGGCGCTTTTTCATTATCCATACAATAAACGCCCTGAATACTTCAAGTACGTAAAATACAGAAATCTTGTGCTAAGACCTCTGTTGTGGGGTCGCGGGACTGCCTTATCAGGTAACCGTGACTCTGGAACGTAAAAGGCTATTGAAGGACACCCTGGATTTTAGTCAGTACAAGTCTAACAGTCCCTCTCCGTCCTGCCCTGCCCTGTGTGGGAGGACTCATTTGATGATTTTACCGCGATAAAAAAACGGCCTCTGTTATCCAATTTGGTCCAGAAAGAAATAAACTAAATAAGTACATTGACGTCAGTAATTAAGGCTGTCCATGTACTAGGAAGGAAGTTCTTTACCGGGAACCATGCACCACATACGATAAGTATTATAATGCGACATTATCTAAATAATAACATTTGCGTCCGATGACGGTCATACGTCAGCCATGGTATTAGGTACACGATAAAACAAGGAAAACCATAGAGCCAATACTAACTTTTGTAAATATTAATGTTTGGGCTATTTCCGCTTGGGCAGATTTTCGTTTCGACAGTAAAAATACAATAATCTAGCAAGTGCTTCTGCTTTTTTTACCCGACTGCGCCAGAAGGAGGGTTATGTTTTTCGAGTGTATGTGTGTATGTATGTGGGTATATTTCTTTGGCACACTCTGCAGACTAAACGGCTTGATGGGTTTTAACTTGAGGGGTGTCGTTAGATTCGTCTTAAACGTGAGAGTGTCACTGGGTACATAAAACTGGCCAAGTGCGAGTCGAACTCGCGTGTAAAGGGTTCCGAACTAAATTTTTTTTTTTTAAATCTCTCACATTCTATCAAATGGAGTATCAAAATATAGGATTCTAAAAATGGTTTACAAAAATATATAACTTATATGTTTAAATTTAATTTGGATTGATAAATGCTAAAAACAACAAAATATTTTAAAACAAAAACCTAAGATTAACTAACAATGAAATTCCCGTAAGCGATAAATTCATTCTATGCAAAAAATAAAAATAGTAAAATAAAAAAATATACATATTTAAAAAAAAACAAAAAACCCGACTGCGTGAAAAAATGTGAAATAACTTAAAAGATAAAAAAGCTAAGAAATATGTTTTTTTGGTTTTTAAGCGATCGTGGTGGACAATTTTCACAAACGCAGTCGGAGGCATCAAATGTTCCACGACAATGGTGTAGAGACTGTAGAGTTAACCACTGCTGAGTTTGCCTCCGACAGCGTTTGTGAAAATTGTCCACCACGATCGCTTAAAAACCAAAAAAACATATTTCTTAGCATTTTTTATCATTTTTTCACGCAGTCGGGTTTTTTGTTTTTTTTTAATATATATATTTTTTTAACGTCTTAAAATCATCAAATGAGTCCTCCCACTGACTGTCAGACTTGTACTGACTAAAATCCACGGTGTCCTTCAATATGGCCCCGTCATAATAATATTACAGACTGCTCTTTGAGGCGTGTGTGGAACACGAGCACGACGCGCCTCAAAACCGTAAAGTGGTAAAATCTCAAGCTTACAGGACAAAGTTTTATTTTTTATTTAACATTTTCATAAATGTATGGTTGCTGAATTGCAGGGCTGAGATCAGGTCATGGTTACTATAATTAGCATTCTATAAACTCATCATAAAACTTTCTAACCTTACCAAACAACCGTTATCTGGAGGGTTCAGTAGCTCTTAGGTTATTGTTCCGAGTTTGTAAACGCACCCACGATACAGGAAATATTCCTGGTGTGTTTAAGTTTTATAAAAAATGATAATTTAAGGACCTAATCGTCGAATTTCATCAAAATCTATTAAGCCTTTAGAGTGGCAAACGGTAACATACCGACTAAAGGCCGATCCGCACACAACAGTGCCGACACGTGCCGATCAGTAACGTATCGATCAGTGTCAGTGAAATATGGTAATGTCGCATACATTTTGTACGTGATCACGGAACGTCACTGACACTGATCAGTACGGATAGCGTCGGCACTATGCCGGCACTGTTGTGTGCGGATCGGCCTTTACTTTCGCCTTTATAGGTAACTACCTGTTCACCCCGTGGTATCACCCCGGCTGTTCGGTTCCTATTCTATTTTATAGCCTTCCTCGATAAAATGGACTATCCCACACAAAAAAAACCGGCCAAGTGCGAGTTGGACTCGCCCATGAAGGGTACCGTAGCAGCAAGCATAGATTAGAGATATAATTATATTGAGATTAGTAAGTAATATACACAAACAATAAAAATAACTTTGTTTTTCATAGTATTTGTATGAATGGCAAAGTTATATTTGCGGTTTTTGAAAATGTACTATATCTCAAAAACTGCTAACTGTATCTCATCCAAACCAATTTTCGTTGGTAGTTTTGGTTGAGGTCTACATTATATATTTTTTTTAGTTTTATCATTCTCTTATTTTAGAAGTTACGGGGGGGGGGACACACTTTTTACCACTTTGGAAGTGTCTCTCGCGCAAACTGTTCAGTTTAGAAAAAAATGATGTTAGTAACCTCAATATCATTTTTAAAGACCTATTCATAGATACCCCACACGTATGGGTTTGGTGAAAAAAATTTTTTTGAGTTTCAATTCTAAGTATGGGGGGCACCCCCAAAATTTGTTTTGTTTTGATTTTTGTGTGAAAATCCTAATGCGGTTCACATAATACATCTTTCTACCAAGTTTCAACAGGATAGCTCTTATACTTTCGACAAAAAGTGGCTGTGACATACACGGACAGACAGACAGACAGACAGACAGACAGACAGACATGACGAATCTATAAGGGTTCCGTTTTTGCCATTTGGCTACGGAACCCTAAAAAATTGTCAATTGGAACCAGTAGTTCCTGAGATTAGCGCGTTCAACCAACAAGCTCTTCTGCTTTATAATATTAAATTAAGTATAGATTTTAGTATCTATTCGTTCTTGCATACAGTGCAAAATAAATTGAATTTAAAAGCAAACGTAGTATCTTCTTTCGAGTGAGAGGAATTCCTGTTCCCGTTTCGTTGTTTTACGTTTTCTGTTCTAAATTTTTCATTTTATCAAAAATTTCGCTTCGTTTCTCTACACTCGTTTAATTGAGCTTCTACGAATTTGGACGTTGAATGTTAGCTATGTTAAAGCCTCCAGCAGACACACGCGATTAATCGCGCGGGGCGACATGTCGCGGTCCATTCGCAGTATTTTAGAGTGGAAATTAGCTTGGCTCGTTGTCGCAGCGCGATTAATCGCGTGTGTCTGCAGGAGGCTTAACATTCCAAAAACGCAGATTTTAGTGCATAAAAGTCTAGAAATGTTTGGCCTATTTGTTAATTTGAGACTTGAGTTTTTCTAACACTTCTTTTACTTCTTACAAAGTATGTAATAGGATCATTATTGTGGTGCCAAAATCCGAAACTACTGCTACCACTGACTTATGGCGCACACAAAATCTAGAAGAAGTTATCTGTGACCACCATCTAGCATTATCAAAATAATAAATAAAAAAAGAACACAAAAATAACCGCCAACAGCAACGTCATTCGAGAAAGATCCTTGTAGAACTCTAAATAAGCAAAAATCCGCCATTTTATTTTTAGCAAAAACATAAGTGACAGATGGTCTAAGTCGAGCTGCTCCGTGCAATGTCGCCTCGTGCGTGAAAGTGGAGGTCCGTAACAAAGTGGCACAATCAAATATATGACTACACATTATTTATAATACTTTTACACTGTCTACTAGTACATTATTTTGTAATCTATTATAGTGGCGGAAGTAGTCGGGGATATTAAACTTTTTATGTGCCGTGGATTTGTTTATTTTTAACACGCTTATATTATAGCTTCACTTGTAACAATGTGAGAAAATCTTGGAATCTTAATTTGACCCACTTCCCGGTCTTCGATTAGGATGAAATTTTGCACACGCTCTGATTTCTAGAGACAATACATGAGCTAAGAAACGTCATTACAAATCCAATATGGCGGACTGGCTATTTGAAATCCACCCCCATGATATGGCTATCAATCAAATGAAAGGGTTTGCTGTCAGGAATACGAAAAAAATAGTCACGTGATTTAAATCCAATATAGCGGACGTCCAAGATGGCGGATTGGGGCGGTTTGAAATGCACCCCCATGTTATGGGTATTAAATGAAAGGGTTTGCTGAATGGGATACGAAAAAAATTATCACGTGAGCTAAATCCAACATGGCGGCCGTCCCAAGGCGGCGGATGAAATGTAGCCCTATGATTTAGGTATAAAATGAAAGGGTTTGCTGAAAATAATGCGAAATGACATTTTCTTACTAAATTCTTACTATGTCATGTATGTAAGGTTCGACGAGAGGGATACGAAGATTGTAATTTTTGATGCGTGCTAAAAGCGTGTTTTTACTAGTTTTTTTAAACTAATAGCAATTATTTACAATTGTAGGTCAAAAATCTGATTTTAGCCGAGCTTGAGAAATCTATAAGTAGATGTGTCGGGAGAGGCCGCAGTGGACTGCGATAGGCTGAATTGGTAGGTAGATACCTACACGACGGCACGATTTGCGCAGTGGCTGAGCGATTAGACTGCTGCGCTGCGTGTCGCGGGTTCGATTCCCCTTTATCATCATCATCATCAGCCGAAAGACGTCCACTGCTGAACATAGGCCTCCCCCTTAGACCGCCACGCCGAACGACAATTCGCCACTTGCATCCATCGGTTGCCTGCGACCCTAACGATGTCGGCGGTCCACCTAGTGGTCGCCTGCCTACGCTGCGTCTTCCGATCCGTGGTCGCCATTCGAGAACTTTTCTTCCCCAGCGGTTGTCAGTTCTACGAGCGATGTGGCCTGCCCATTGCCACTTCAACTGGAAAATTTTATGAGCTATGTCGGTGACTCTGGTTCTTCGCCGAATATCAATGTTCCGGATTTTATCCCGCAAAAGAAACTCCGAGCATAGCTCTTTCCGTTGCTCGTTGAGTGACTCTTCGTCTCTCTAAAAGGCCAGCAGTCAGAGACCACGTTTCAGAGCCAGATGTCATCACTGGCAACACACACTGGTTAAACACCCTTGTCTTGAGACACTGGGATTCTCGATGAGAAGATATCACGTAGCTTCCCAAACGCTGCCCATCCGAGTTGGATTCTTCGGGCGACCTCTTTCTCGAAGTTGGACCTACCTAACTGAACAATCTGTCCAAGGTAAGTATAATGGTCTACAACTTCGAGAGTATCATTCCCAACAACAACCGCGGTACGGGTGCCACATGGACATTCGACATGACTTTAAGGCCGACCCATTGGGAAACGATACTGAGGTCGCTGAGCATAACATTGAGGTGCTCCAACGATTGTCCCATGATGACTGTATCATCGGCAAAACGAAAGTGAGTGATGTATCCGCCATTGATGTTGATGCCGAATCCGTTCCATTCTAAGAGCTTGAAAACGTCCTCCAACGCGTTCGTGATCAGTTTCGGAGAAATAACGTCTCCCTGTCTCACGCCTTTCTGCAATTGGATTGGTTTTGTGCTCTCTTCCTGAAGTCGGATGGACATGGTGGCGTTTCTATTCAATGGTGGTTGTAAACGCACCCACGATACAGTAGAAATTCCCAGTATGGGGTAACGTTTTATTTAGCAGAAAAAAATCATCCTAATGTGTTACGCAAAACATGAAACTTGGTTAAAAATAATGTGGCGATAGCGGAGACATTACATAACAAGTTACATAGTAGGTATATTATTTTGCTACTTTATACTTGCACCGTTAATATCAAAGGCTTTAAATCAATCTAATAAATACATGCCGTTCTGTGAATTTTAGGATGGAGGTTGAAAGTCGGTCAGAGGATTCAAACCTAAATAGATTATATCAGCTAACTGTTTTGTTCTTTTCTTATTCTTATTCTTTATTGTACACATATAATTATAAAATAACATTTAACATAAGGGTAAGTAATGTACAAAGGCGAGCTTAACCCAGAATTGGGTTTTCTTACAGCAAACCTTAGAGCGATAGAGAAATTTTTATTTTAGCGAGGTATGTGTACAACATTCTAATAATTTATGCTTAATTAAACAAATAAACAAATACGTGTTTAACAAACGGTTTATAAACATAATACATACAATACATAAAATAATACATACATACAATATATAAAATAATACATACCATGTAATATATAAAATAGTACATACATACTTATAAGTCACGATGACAGGAAATGCTCCCTAATTTTTCTCTTGAAAACTTCTAATGACGGGCTATCGCGTAAGGTGTGAGGAAGAGAATTCCAAAGGCGAACAGCACGCACAGTGAACTATGCATCATAACGACTCGAAGTATGAGAAGGGACACGAAGGAGAAGAGATGAGGAAGAAAAAAAAAAAAAAAACAAAAATCAAATCATTTATTTTAAGTAGGCCTGTTACAGGCACTTTTGAATTGTCAAAAGACAAAAAATAAAATAGGTAAAATAAAATTTTATATATGTTATGGTGCTACAGTCCCAGTCACAAGACATAAAAACTGTGAAAGTACCGTAGGTGCTCATTCCAAAGCGTAGATCTCTATGGAGAAGAATGAGCAAGAAACTCCATGGACACTCTTTTTCAATCGCCAAAATTATTACAGAATCTTTGTTACATCATTCATTTTAAGATGGTACATTATGTGAGAACGATGTAGCAAATAAAAAAGTGCCCATAGGAAAATATATAAAAGACAATTCAAGAGAATTATAAATCATTAAAATAGACCGTGGCAGCTAGGAGATGACCAGTCACGACTGACGGCGCCCGTTCACGAACATGACACATGTATCAGCACCATTCAGCTCAACCATTTTGAAGGGAACTAAATGATCCGACACACACGCCACCGTCAGCGAGACATTTGAGTGAGCATGACATATTCTCAACCACCATGGTAATTCAAGTCACTAAAAGACGTGGGTATCTAATCACTGAAAGCTCTGAAGTACATAGTACTCACACAATGCTTGCTATTAAACTATATAAAACTAGAAAGATTGAGTCTATACAATACAAAGATCATTATACAATCTTCATCAGCTCCAACAATACGAGTAGTACCAAATGATACCCTACGACCGTCGAACAAAAAATAAATAAAAATTCACACACACAAAAAAAAAACGAATTAAATAAGTATCTAAAGTAAGAGAACTAAAAATATAAAAAAATACAGAGCTACATGGAGTCAAATAACCTGTCAGCTAGCAATTTTGTTAAAAGAACATGAACAATGTCTTGTGTTCAACACAGCGACCAACTATGCTTATCATCTAAATAATCACTTACAGAATAGTATGCCTTAGAACAGAGGTTAGCTTTAACTTTTGCTTTAAACTCGTTAAATGGCAAGTCTAGGAAAGAGGACGGTAACTTGTTATAAAAAGTTATACCAACCCCAACGAAAGAATTATGCACCTTATGAAGCCGATGAAAAGGAACACGAAGTTTGTGCTTATTCCTAGTATTAAAGTTATGGATATCACTATTTTTACTGTACTGGTGAATGTTTTGCCTGATATATAAAATGTTGGCGAATATGTATTGTGAAGCCACTGTGAGAATTCCAATCTCTTTAAAGAAATCTTTTAGAGAATCTCGCGCACCTAGTTGGTAAATGGCACGAACCGCTCGTTTCTGGAGTACAAATATATTTTGGATATCAGCGGCTTTGCCCCACAGCAGAATACCATAGGACATGACGCTGTGAAAATAACTAAAATAGACTAATCTTGCTGTGTCAACGTCAGTGTATTGTCTAACTTTTCTAACAGCGTAGGCGGCCGAACTAAGCCTACCTGCTAGTTTTGATATATGTTGACCCCATTGTAGTTTTGAATCTACTGTTATACCCAGAAACACGGCTGAATCAACAGTTTCAAGCTCCACACTACCAAGGACGATGCTGGGACCCAGATTTCTAACATTGGGTAAAGTGAACTTTATGCATTTGGTCTTCTTGGCATTGAGTACAAGGTTATTTGTTGTGAACCAATCTATGACCTTTGATAGTGCGTTGTTCACGTCATCAAACTCTTGTCTATTCCTATCCACTTTAAAGATTAGAGATGTGTCATCTGCAAACAGTACTACATCGCAGATTTTCTTCAAATAGTATGGTAGATCGTTAATATAAACCAGGAATAAAAACGGACCCAGTATTGAGCCTTGAGGTACACCTAGCTGAACAGGTAACCTAGAAGATTTTGCGCCACTAAACTCAACACATTGAGATCTATTATACAAGTATGACTCAATTACATTGAGGGCTTCATTCTGAACACCGTAATGACGAAGTTTACGCAACAGTGTATCATGGTGTACGCAATCAAAGGCTTTAGAGAGATCACAGAAAACACCAATTGCATTTTGCGACTTTTCCCATGCGTCAAATATGTGTTTCAACAAAGCAACACCCGCATCTGTAGTCGAACGGCCTTTTGTGAACCCGTATTGATCATTATGAAGAAGACTATTTGAGTTAAAATGGCGAAGTAACTGTCTGAGTATTAACTTTTCAAATATTTTGCTGAATGCAGGTAGAATAGAAATTGGTCTGAAATTACCAATATTATTTTTACAGCCAGATTTAAATAAAGGGACGACTTTACTGCTTTTCATGAGATCAGGGAAATACCCAAGTCAACGCATTTATTGAAAGTAATAGCAAGATAGGGGGCTACAATGTCAATTATATTGCTCAAAAGTTTAATAGAAATGCCCCAGTAATGACCAGTGTTTTTAGACTTGAGTGAATTAAAAACATTAACCACATCATGGGGCGTTACATGTTCGAATCTCAATACATGACTACATTTAGGGACGCTACTTTGCAAAAGGTTTTCAGCCTTAGATGGTGACGAACTTAAGGAGCGAGTCGTAGTTGCAGGAATGCTGGCAAAAATCTCATTAAATGCCTCAAGCGCATCACACACGGCTAAGATACGATAATATTTTATCTTAAGATACCATATCGCTCGCCATACTATTCAATGGACCGTCACACACGACGAAGATAAGATATCTTTCATATTTTCGTATCGTAAGATAGAGAGCGATATTCGTATCTTAAGATGTAAAATATATCGTAAGATAACATCTTAAGATAGAAAATATATCGTAAGATACCATCTTAAGATGGAAAATACATCGTAAGATATAAAATATATCGTAAGATGACATCTTAAGATACAAAATATATCGTAAGATAACATCTTAAGATATAAAATATATCGTAAGATAAAATCAGATGCAAATACGGGGTGTTGTTAACTTCGTTGCGCGTTGGTACGAAATAGTAGTGTTCAAAGTTGCTATATAGCAGTAACTTGCTAAATGATATTTTACTTGCTATTTTATAGCATGCTATTTTATATACTTAGATTCACTAGGTAGGTGCGAATAAAGCAAGCGCAGTGACTGTTTGCTGTAGTTGCATGCTATAGGTACAAGAAATTATTAAGAATATTACATCGCGTTTATGAATTCATTACGATAAAATGGAGCAGTAAAAAACCGGCCAAGTGCGAGTTGGACTCGCCCATGAAGGGTTCCGTAGTAGCAAGCATAGATTAGGGATATAATTATATTGAGATTAGTAAGTGATATGTACAAACAATAAAAATAACTTTGTTTTTCATAGTGTTTGTATGAATGGCAAAGTTATATTTGCGGTTTTTGGGTTTTTTTAACTGTATCTCATCCAAACCAATTTTCGTTGGAAGTTTTTGTTGAGGTCTACATTATATATTTTTTTAGTTTTATCATTTTCTTATTTTAGAAGTTACAGGGGGGGGACACCCCTTTTACCACTTTGGAAGTGTCTCTCGTGCAAACTGTTCAGTTTAGAAAAAAATGATATTAGTAACCTCAATATAATTTTTAAAGATCTATCCATAGATAACCCACACGTATGGGTTTGGTGAAAAAAAAAAATTGAGTTTTAATTCTAAGTATGGGTGGCACCCCCAAAATCCTAAAAAACCAATGAACTTTCCTTCATACTGTTCAGGCTTAGGACTGTCTATAATTGATTTTACATTGTCGCATGTTTGTATTTTGTTTCTCAATATCTCTTTGAACTAAACTGTGAAGTGCGTCGAACTCTTCTCTTGTCATTATACTCTTTTTTTTTTTTAACCGACTTCAAAAAGGAGGAGGTTATCAATTCGACGGTATGTTTTTTTTTTTTTTTTTTTTTTTTTGTATATTTGTTACGCGATTACTCCGCCAATTTGGACCGATTTTTAAAATTCTTTTTTTGTTCGAAAGGAGGTACTTCTGAGGTGGTCCCATAGTCACCAAATTGGGATCTGATGTTTGGATCCTGGAGAAATCGAGGGCAACCCTCGAATTTTATAGGCCGACACACCGTTTTTCGCAAATTTTATGAAGTAATTTAAGTACTTGCGTATGGTAATCATAATGTCATGTAGCTGAGCTGATGATGGAAGGTAGAACTCCTTAATAGTAAGGAGTAGGCATCGACTGATTTAGTTTGAGTTCGCATATCTCTGGAACTACAAGTCCGATTTAAGTAATTCTTTTTTTGTTGTACTAGGTATCATTTAACTTAGGGAATATTGCAAGTTTCATCAAAATCGGTTCAGTAGTTTTTGAGAAAGGGAATTTTATTAGTTTATTGTGTACATGAGCGATGTTATTACCGGTGTTATAGATTGCAAAATTCTAGTGCACATGTTGTATTTGACAAGAATTCGGGTTGAATATTTAAACTAAAAAGAGTAAAATAAAAACTTTTTCAAAAAAAAATGTAACCGCCTTCAAAAATAACCATAAATAAAAAACGATAAAAAAATCCTACAAAATAACTTTTCTTTCGGAAGTCGGTGTCAAAAAAAAGACAATGAAATAAAGAAAACAAAGACACCGACTTCCGAAAGAAAAGTTATTTTGTAGGATTTTTTTATCGTTTTTTATTTATGGTTATTTTTGAAGGCGGTTACATTTTTTTTTGAAAAAGTTTTTTTTTTTTATTTATTCAGGCAAACATATATAAAAACTTAACATTTATATTCTGCCAAACTGCAGTACAGTTTGTTTGTTTACTCATGGAACTTTTTTTCTGAAAGGTCGTCAAAAATGTTGAATTCCCCATGATCTTTCCTATTTTTAATGTGAGTTTCGACCCAAATTGATCTTCTTCTGGAGTGTGCCAGAACCATGTGCAAATCGAATTCAAAATCGGAATCGTCATCCGTAGAGCTATCCATCCAGTAAATCTAGCAGGCAAGCATGAGCCATAGTTAAAACACCCTGTATTTATTTGTTCAACAAAGGACACGACCGTGCGATCGCGACGAATATCGTAAGATAACATCTTAAGATAGAAAATATATCGTAAGATACCATCTTAAGATAGAAAATATATCGTAAGATAACATCTTAAGATAAAATATTACAGTATCGTATCTTCGTCGTCTGTGATGGCCTAAGATATATTAATATAACATCTTAAGATAAAATATTATCGTATCTTAGCCGTGTGTGATGCGCTTCAGCTACATCAGCTGGTTTATTAATTAACTTATTATCAACCATGATCTCAAGTTGATCTTCTTGTTTGAGTGATTTACCTGTTTCTTGTGATTTTTGAAGAGCGACAAGGTTTTCCTCTAGGGATAAGAAATTCAAACCGCTCCCGGAGATAAATAGGAGAATTAGAATTATAAAGCACGGAAAACAGAAAAGTGTACTTGTAAAGTGTACAGTACTTTTTTAGTATTTTTTGTTATAGTGGCAACAGAAATACCTACATCATCTGTGAAAGTTTCAACTGTCTAACGGTTTATTCCCTTTACGTCGAGTCCCGTTATGTCGAGCCACGCTTTTATTACCTATACGTCGAGTTTAATTATATCATATTGTAGAAGTACAGTCACGTCCAAAAGGATATTAAGAATTTCAATGATGAGTCCTCTGGACTTTGATTGTTTGCCTTTATGATTGGAATTGTTATTTGGCGAACTTGGGATCCAAGAGCAAGCGAAGCGAGCTCGGGACTTGTGGGCACCCCGACACGGACAGGTTAGGTTCGAAGGAATGCCCTTCATGTTAGGTTACTTTAAACCACGCACGCAGAAATAGAAGCCCCGCGAAGCGGGGCTCCGTTGAGTTTCCTTCTTAGGTAAGTAATCTTCACCTATACCTGTTTTAATATGTTTTTATGCCATTGGCTTTTAATTTACATCCCTGACTGTACTTGTTCACCAAACTCGACATAAAGGTAAGAAAGCCTAAAATATCAATACTTTGGAGAACAATAGACTTCCAGACTCGACATAATGGGACTCGACATAAAGGGAATATATCTGTCTAACTATCACCGTTCATGAGATATAGCCTTGTGACAGACGGACAGCGGAGTCTTAGTCATAGGGTCCTGTTTAACCCTTTGTAGGGTATGAACCCTGAAAAACGGGAAAGTTCCAAAGTCCATCATTCCTACCGATGGGAATTTCCATCGAAAACACAACTTGTACATAATAAAATATCACTCAGACAATTATTTACATAATAAATATTGATTACCGTAATCGACATAATATTTGTAGTAAACATTTAGATAAAACGTTCAAATTGTCCAATCATACTCCATCACGCGTTGTGTCGGTGAAAACAGTATTTAAAATTGTTAAGTGGTTTCTGAGATTAATCGACTTGAAAGATATAATCGGGTGATTGAGTGTTTGAGGACTTTTTAAACTGGCTGTGGCGAAGGGTACTTAGGTAATACTATTATGTATAAATGAGATATGTGTGTTATTGTTTATTATATTTCATTAGAAGTAGGCACTTAGTCATACATGGATATTGGGTTGGTAAAAAGTGTAATTAGACGCTCTATTATAAAAATATTTGGCACGTGTTGTTCCTTTGTAGCGTACACCAAAATTGATAAAGTTACGACACAATTAAAATTGACAATACGTCATAAGAAAGTACAATTTTTACTTGCTTCTGACGTCACGAGCCTCCTTCCTCAAATTATGCGTTTTATCATTGTAATAAAAAAAAATCCTACGTGTCCATTATTTTTCAAGTCCTAACTGACGGATTAATTAGATTTGCAATTTATTGATTTTATCAACATTCCTGTCTATCCAAATGTGTTTATCCAGTTTATTCTTTCTTTGTGTTTCCAACCAAATCCATTCAGTGTTTTTGCGTAATTAAATACCTAACAAAGGTCGACAAGTAAATAAAATTACACAGTTAGTACCTAGCTATAATGTGCTAAAATGTAAATTACTAGATCAACGTCATCAATTTTCTGAAATTTTGGTTTCAAGGATCATTTTACCCGGGGTCGCGGGACTGTCTCCGGGGCCGCGGGACTGTCCCACCTGCACGCGTAGCATGGCGATTCTATCTCTATTCTACGAAGAAAAGACAAAGTTATTTCATCGTTATTTCTAAACAAATCGACTGTTTTTTTGCACAAGTATGACACCATTCGTACACTATTGAAGAATAGAACGTTTATTTTCTATATTTTTTACATTACCATGCTTAAAACGCTAAAATTATTTCCACGTTCTGTCATTTTGTCTATTCTTCCGTCGACAAAACCCCTTTCTACGGCGCCATGCTACGCCTGCTGGTAACCGTGACCCTATTATAATATATATATAAAGGGCTATTGAGGGAATACCGTGGATTTTAGTCAGTACAAGTCTGACAGTCCCACCCGCCCCATCCTGGGCGGGAGGACTCATTTGATGATTTTACCACGCAAAAAAAAAAAGAAAAGGATCATATCACCGCTTGCTGCTTGACATATTAAGTACCTTCCTAAAAACAAAACATTCCTTTTTTTGAGCAGTCTGTTAAAGACTGAGGTCGTAGCTCGAAGCTCCATCTCCCCAGCTCCTTTATTTACAAAAAATATAAAGCGAAAATCTAGGCAACGAGGTCATAAGGTACACTAAAGAAAAATATCGTCTGGTCAAAACATCCGGTACACAATAAACTAACTAATAATAACTTGGTATATGGATCATTTTGTTTTGACCTGATATTTTTTGTGACTTCATTTTCGATAGGAGGAGCTCGTGGCTAAATAATTACAGCCGCACAAGCCGGTTAAGCCGAGCTTGCCGAGGTTTGTCTGCGGATGGGTGAACAGCTATCATAGGAAGTTTTCTCCGTGCCTGAGAAATCACGTTGGTCTTGACTGTCACTTGTCACTTCAAGTAGATCTTTGACAGTCCATCTGCCAAATCGTAATGTCATTTATTTTTAGTTCGGGTTCGTTTTCAATACGCTCGTAACTAAGACCGAAACCACGGGTTTCGCCTTTAAGCTATTGTCAAACAGACAGGCGAAGCGAATGCGATCCGAACCAGTCATATAAAAAAGCGAAAGCGGTCCGATAGTCTATGTGACAGTCTTCAAACAATTCCATACATTACAAACCAAAACGCTTCGCTTCGCGTTCGCTTCGTGTTCGCTTCGCCTCTCTGTTTAACAATAGCATTAGAGATTAGACCCTTGATGTGGTAGCACTACGCTAAGTTACTTAACTTAATATTTTTTTTCTATTTCATAGGTAACGATTTAACGAAATGACAAATACTTAGGCGGGAATCAAACCCGCGTTACACAGCACAGCAGCCAACCGCTACCACTGTGCTGTCACCGACAGATAAAATAACTGTGAAAGGACACAAAATAATTCATAATAACAGCCACAGATAACGCTTGCGTCAATCTGAATTTAAATTGCGACATAAAACGCCAAAATGATCCCACGGCTTTAACCCTATTTTTCCGAAGGGGTTAAAAGTGCCGCTCTGCGTGAAACCAACAGTCGTTCACTAATTAGCGCATGACCAGTCCCCTTTGACGACGGCAACCCTATGGCGATAGGGCGGGAAACGATCAGCCATAGGGCCTATAGGCGCAGCTTGACCCTCGATAGGATAAAAAGTCATCAATGCAACAAGTAGTTAATTGTTTTGCTAGTACCTACTAGCTTTTTCCCGCGTTAATTTAGAATTTGACGGTCAATTGGGATCGTAGCTACGTAGTACCTAGTACATGTAGCGCGCGGATTGTAGCTACATGCGGACGGCGAGTAATGGGCGACTCGCTGTCCGACCATGGACCACGCCCGGGTCGACGGCGCGTCAAGGTCCAGGCGCGCCTCAAAGTGCTGTCAGCAAAATGATGGGGATAACGGGAGCTAAATGGCCTTAGAGACTCATTTGATGAAAAAAAAGCTACATACATGTAGCGCCATCTATTATCAATTGAACGTTATTGTTGATTTTCTCAGGAACAGCTTTTTGGGACGCAAGGTACCTATCCTATGTCCTTCTCTGTACCCTTGATAATGAATTTTGAAATTTCAATGTCAATTTCCAAAATGTACTTACTTAGCTAACAAAACTTTCGCATTTATTCTTAGTTTGGATTTAATGATACTAAGGTGTCTTATACACCTAACCTTCTCGATTTTTCTGAAGCCTTATCACGAGTTTTCACGTTGTTGTGACGTAAATTGAACGGAGACTTTGCGTTTATTAATTTTCCATACAATTTACGTCATAATATATCAAGTAAATACGGTACAATATACTGGATAGTACGATAATTCAATTTCAAAACAAAAATTAGAGTGAAAACGTCAGGAGAGAACGTCATTGAAAGACATACCCTGACCTTATTGGTCATGTTCTTAAGAAAGGTCAGGTACTCGCAACCGGATTGTATATTTGATCAGAAGGCTAATTCACGTAATTTTATAACGCACCGATGAAGTAGTAGTGCAGTTGCAGTTAAGTTCAAGTTCGAGTGATAAACGGTATTCTTGTAATCTTTGAACTGCGCGTGCTGCGCGTGAACTGCACGTCAACTGTACGATAACCAAACTGTACCAAACTTTCTCATAGTGTGGCCATAGGAGATAAAAATGATTGCCCACTAAATAATCGAATGGAATCGATTACATTTCAATGAATTTGACATTAAAACTAAAAGTTGATCGAATTGAAACTTGTATGCTGTCATTTTGAGACGTCAAACGAATAGTAGAATACCAATCATGCTGCGATCCAAAACACGCACCAAAGACGCGCAACAGTAGAATACCGATAACGCGCTCGCGTGACGCGAACTTGACGCAAGCGTGTCTGACAGCGGTAGAGAATACGAAAAGCGTTGTTTTGATCGAAACTTAACTGCAACTGCACTGCAACGTCACTTCTTCTGTTACGTGAATTGAGGCACAGATGTAATGAACGTGGATGACATACTCCTTGTATGTATTAAGATTGTAACAGGTGACGATTTGTAGTGTCTATGTGTACATGTATATAAGCACATAATTAAGAAAAGACATTGAATTTTGTGAATCTGAAATTTTTCTTGTCGAGTGAAAATAATTGTAGTGTATGCGCGGGCGCATTGGCGTTGTCAGTCGGTTACCGGCCGTAGGCGAGTGAGCACGTCTTTAGGTTTTCGCATACAGTGTATCCTGATCAGATAACCTGAGTGACAAAAAGTGTGTTTTATTGGCCCTCGAGACATTACAATTATCATTACCATTTATCTTGGAATAACTAACTGATTCAATAAATCGCCATACAAACATCATTCATTCCAAGATTCACAGAAATCGCGGGACTGTCTCATCAGGTAAGTGTGACCGTGGAACGTAAAGGGCTATTTCAGGAACACCGTGCGTTTTAGTCAGTACGAGTTTGATAGTATAGGTGGGAGGACTCATTTGATGAATTTACTAAGATAAAAAAAGATTCACAGCAAACTGGTAACTTTTCTAGAAGAGGCCTTATGTAATTATTATTAATCTATACCCAAATACAAGAGCACGATTCTACTTCAACACAACAGCCCTTTATCAACATTCATTGACACTGGCTGAATTTGACTAACCTAAAACAAATCGAGGTTAACCATAGAGGTCAAGGCTATTTTTTCCATTGCTTTATTTTTTTATTAAAGCTTTATTTCCCTCCAACAAGTCCACGTAGTTTTATTATGGGACCGCTATGCTCTATGGTACAACAAAGGTACAAATATCTCGGGGCTCCCAATGGACTCGTGTGGGACGACTAAGGGGATACCTGGATTTATATGGTGAATGAGATCACGCGAAATATGGTATTTCTGAGGGTAGGGGAGGTAATGGCAAGTTTCAGTTCTGCGTGAAACCGAAGGTTTACTGCAAAATTTTAAAACCCTCTGGCCTATCACTGTATCTGCTTACGGGAACACAGGGTCCTTAAGGGGGGCCAGGAGAGCCGAGCTACGTATATAGGTATATGCAGAAGAACCTGTATTTTTTATTTATTTAGTAACAGTGAACCAGTACAGAATGTGTAAACAATAATTAACTGCTATTTAAAAGACTTTTGTTAAGTTATGTTTCATATTTGCATGTTATTGTAGACACAGATGTTTTAAATAATAGCAACGTTTATAAAACTATGTACTAGTAGAAAAATATTAAACTAAAATAGTGAAAGATTGTTTGTTAATTTCATTTTTGAAATATTTTAGAGGTATAATGTAGGGTATAATAGTACATTACCAATTTCACATTAAGATTAATGTCTAAATACAAATAAGAAACAAACGAAAGTAGATTTGAATTTGGTCGTTCTCTTTTCAAATGAAATGTCAAAATGGATTCATTAATAAAAGAGGTTCCTTTATCATGTGTTTGTTAGGAAACTATCTATAATTCTCTATGGTCATTTTACTTGACCTATACGGGAACCAGTTTAAGTTAAATAAATGTATCTTAGATCCAAATGTTAGCATTGATTTATGAGACCTAAAGGTTGATAACTTTATTGTAGTAATTGCGCCAATAATAAGTTCCTATGACACATTGCTACAGGAATAAATGTCACCGCCATATTTAGATCAAAAGAACCTTTTACAACTTCAAGGATGTTTTGGCGTTTGGTTAAAATCATTAGGTATTAAGGCTTCGGTCTCACACAGTGACTAATCGCTTTTCTTATCGTGGTAAATCATCAAATGAGTCTCCCCCCAGGGCGGGACGGGAGGGACTGTCAGACTTGTACTGACTAAAATACACGGTGATCCTTCAATAGCTCTTTACGTTCCTAAGGTCACGGTTACCTGATGATACCATTCGCAGCGATTAGTCGCTGTGCGTGACCGAAGCTAAACGCCTGCCAATAGACAATAAAATATGCTGTAAGTACATGACAGTTTTAAATGTGCATAGTGTGAATACATACAGGGTGTAAGAAGACACTTTACGAAGCCGTTAACTACGCATACTGTACATATAACTAAGTAGCTTTACGCTAAAATTATCGCTGGGTACTTACCAACTTTTATTTTTAAGTATCAAAAAAAAAAATAAGTTGAAAATCCCAGTCTAGAGAAGAGGGTCATCGACCATCGAAAGTAAATCAAACGCACACTAACATAAGCCGTGCGTTTCTGCATTTATTTCTTACGTACATTACTGTTCGTAACTTCAAATAAGTAATTTATTTAGAATAATCGAAAATTCAGGTAATGTTTGTTTAGAAAAAAGTTTTGTAATAATACTTAGAATTCGATTTCGTAAAAAAAGTTTTTAAAAAATGCAACTTTGACCTTCAATATCTCGAGAACCCGTGGAGTCCCAGGTCTAAAGGAAAAAAATGATCCAAATAATGGGAAGAATACGTGGCTTTCAGCTTCGTTAAGTGTCTTCTTACACCCTGTATATCCTTCATGCAAAACAGAGTTCAGTTTTAAAGAAGCATTTCTCTCCTATAACACACGTTCATCGGTGGTACAGACGCCAGCAGGTTTACCTTCCTCAATCTGTCAAATTTTACCAATCAAACATTAACTACTATTGTGATAAGGTTTAAAATCTATTTAAAAAATTTGACAGATTGAGGTAGGTTGATGTCCTGGCGTCTGTACATTTGTTCTATTAACTTCTGTGTCGCAGGTTCGTTTACAAATATAGAAACTCCCATACACAAGCCGTACGGGAATCGAACCCTCGACACGCTGTGCACCAGTACAATTGCTCAGCCACTAGGCTAATCGTGTCGTCAAACATAACCTATACCGTACATGCATGCTTACCTATCCTATCGTCTTGGCGGACTTATTCCGCTGTCTGGTTATTCAATACATTTCATTATTATACTATAGCGTCACAAATATTTACAAACAGCGCCCCTTTTCAACGTCATGCGAGCGGCAAAAGGTCCACGCAGTACTGTGATAATATTATGTAAGTACTGGGTACTGAATCGATTTATGATAAGGTAACGAGGAACTGAAGTAGACGAGAATTTCTGAGCGTGATGGTAATGAGTTGAAGTTAACTTAGATAAAAAAACCGGCCAAGTGCGAGTTGGACTCGCCCATGAAGGGTTCCGTAGCAGCAAGCATAGATTAGAGATATAATTATATTGAGATTAGTAAGTAATATACATAAATAATAAAAAAAAACTTTGTTTTTCATAGTATTTGTATGAATGGCAAAGTTATATTTGCGGTTTTTGAAAATGTACTATATCTCAAAAACTGCTAACTGTATCTCATCCAAACCAATTTTTGTTGGTAGTTTTGATTGAAGTCTACATTATATATTTTTTTTAGTTTTATCATTCTCTTATTTTAGAAGTTACGGGGGGGGGACACACTTTTTACCACTTTGGAAGTGTCTCTCGCGCAAACTGTTCAGTTAGTTTTGAAAAAAATTATGTTAGTAACCTCAATATCATTTTTAAAGACCTATTCATAGATACCACACGTATGGGTTTGGTGAAAAAAATTTATTTGTGTTTCAATTCTAAGTATGGGGGGCACCCCCAAAATTTGTTTTGTTTTGATTTTTGTGTGAAAATCCTAATGCGGTTCACATAATACATCTTTCTACCAAGTTTCAACAGGATAGCTCTTATACTTTCGACAAAAAGTGGCTGTGACATACACGGACAGACAGACAGACAGACAGACAGACAGACATGACGAATCTATAAGGGTTCCGTTTTTGCCATTTGGCTACGGAACCCTAAAAATGTGGTTCCTATTAGGTACAACATTCAAGTAATTTTTTTTTATATATATACGAGTAGGTAGGTATGTACCTTTTTATCTTTAGAAGATCTGTGTGTTATAAAACCTATTTAGCAGAATCATCATATGAATTGCGATAAAACTATTGATTTTATCTTATAATAATATAGGTAGGTACGCTTGAGCGATTGCATATTGCAAACAATTGAATATTTCATTTTACAAATTTTATCGCAAAACATATTAATATGATTCTGCTAGTGGCCTATTTAGACCCCAGGAAACGACTTAACTTTATAGTTCGACTCGTAAGATTAATAATAAACAATTCACAGATCATAATTGCTATTCAATTTTCTTCCATCAATAATATTTTCTTTTAATTTGCTTTCTATTAGAAAACAGCCGAAAAGCAAACAAATCTCCTCTTACTTAAAAGTAGAACATAAAAAACATAATACTTAATGCATTCATGTGGAATTCCTTTCAAACAATAATAAATTACGAGCTCTAAACAAAATGCAATAGAGTTGGCAACTGGGCACATCTAAGACTTGAATCCGTCCGCGGCGCTCTCAACGCCATCTATTGAGCACTAGTAAGAACTGCCGGGTTGAAATTACAGAGAGACGAAGTCGCTCGGAGTTGCTAACCCTCGCTATAAGGGAGGGCGGAGGCGATTATGGGTAAGGGTCAATTCACATCGCACATTTCATTAAAACGACTCAAAATCTAACTTTATTTAGGTACTAAACGAAAAGAATTATTTTCATTCATATCACCGATGCCGATTTAAATAGCGACTCTAAATCTATAAAAAAAAGATACACACCTGTCGTAGTCGCGGGACTGTCTCATCAGGAATCCGTGATCCTGGAACGTAAAGGGCTATTGAAGGATCACCATGGATTTTAGCCAGTACAAGACTGACAGTCCCTCTCGCCCCGCTTTGTGTAGGCGGACACATTTGATAATTTTACCACAATAAAAAAAGGAAAAGTTACACATTTCCAGTATCGTCGCGTCGCGTCGCGTCACGATGTGTGCTAACCCTAATATCTCCCTAAAATTATTAACAGAAGACATTAGGGCTGTATTAATGTTCGTAGGATATTATTATACTTGAATATAAATTGCTATATTGAATTTAATCAATTGAATCACGTAATGATCCGGACTAGTTAGATAAATACTTTTAGGAGCAGACGGTCAAGAAGTAGTTTTTATACCAATTCGATCAAGATAACGTATAAAGGTGAACTTCAATTTGTACTGAAACTAAATCAAGGTTGTCTGGGTAAAATAATGGAAATTAAGTACTACTTACCTATAATTATTTTATACTGAACTAGAGACCCTCCCGGTTTTGCACGGCATCGGCACTCTAAATAAATCTAAGTACAGCTTGGCCAGAACGTCTTGAAACGGAACTAATCTTTTTATTTGCTGACAACGTTTTAAAATATTTGATATTTGATATAAACAAAGACGCAGGTTTGTTAGATTTATTATTGTGCCATGAAACTAACGTAGTAAGTGAAAATAAATAAAATAAAATAATTCAAAGTGCTGGTAGCGAGAGGACAGTGGCGACTTCCGGTTTTCTACTGTCTTTTGCGCGTTGTGTTCCACGCGCGCCTCAAAGAGCGTCAGCAAGATGACTCTAGAGGGCCAAAGCCTGCCGGGGTCGCGGGACTTATTCCATTACCGTGACCCTGGAACGTAAATGGCTATTAAAGGACACCGTGGATTTTAGTCAGTACAAGTCTGACAATCCCTCTCACCCTGCCGTGGGCAGGAAGACTCATTTGATGATTTTACAACGTTAAAAAAAAGTATTAGGAATACTAATATTATAAAGGTAAAGGGTGGGTTAACGCGCTAATCCCAGGAACTAATGGTTCGAATTGAAAAATTATTTGTGTACAATAGATTTTCAATTTTAACGCGATAATAGAAGGTTCATGTTGGATTGGGAAAAATTGACAGATTGAAGTAGGTTCAGTGCGGGCGGTTGTACATACAACCAGTATAAACTGACCGTTCACTTTGTGAAAAGATTATTTAAAGTGGGGCCAAGATATACTGGTGTTTTATAGCTTGATATGGAAGCTGTGTGTACAAATAATGATAAATAAATAAACACAGTTCACAATGCATATTTGTATTTGATTATTTGCTGTAATCGTAATTACGTAAACATCTGTTCATGACACTCCAAATTATTTGGAACGTTTGAATTTGTGCTTTGACATAATTAACTTCATATTTGTTTGAAAATCTAATCAACACGCGACTCTGGAATTAACACTAAGAAAAAAAAATAGCAAAGGTTACAGGTTTTTAATATGATTATCAGAAAAATAAATACTGAATCATTACCTATAGGTACATTATTTAAGCCTTCTGCAGACACACGCGATTATCGCGCGGGGCGACATGTCACGGTCCATTCGCAGTATTTTTAGAGTGGAAATTAGCTTGGCTCGTTGTCGCAGCGCGATTAATCGCGTGTGTCTGCAGGAGGCTTTAAAACTATACCTACTTAATTAAATTAAATCTAAATAAAAACAGTACAAAAAAAATGACACAGCAGTTTTTAGAAGGCGTTGGTTGTCATCGCGCACAAAGCGTGTATCTACTAATGCTAAGCTACGCAAAAACGATTTTGACAAATACGTTGTTTATTGATTTATCTAAAGGACGCGCGACCGTACTATAAGAAGTCAAGTCCTACTATAAAAATACAGAGTGAATTTGAATAAATGCGACAAAATGAAATGGGAGCTTCAGTTACAGTTACATAGTAATTATAAACTGTTCCCATTTCATTTTGTCGCATTTATTCAAATTCACCCTGTATACTAGAACATAGTACAGTCAGCATCAAAAGTTGCTGACCACATTCAGATTTTTAAAATCGCTGTACACCGTAATAATACATAATAATACGGTGTACAACGATTTTGAAAATCTAAATGTGGTCAGCAACTTTTGATGCTGACTGTACCAGTCAGTCGTATTTTACGAAAGCATAAGCAATACCTATTAAAAATCAAAAGACATCACTTTTGAAGAGCTTTGAAGGAATTCCACATTCAGTGTCCGATAATTCATAATTTCATATCGTTAGCTTAAAAACTTTGTCTACTTAAATATTTATGTTACGGCTAATACCCGAAGTGCGGTTAAACTTAGGTGTATCCTACTTATTTTCGGTTAGAACTAGGTTTAGCCGGTTAGAACTATGTAGGTGCAGCCTCGGGACTTGCTGGCACCCCGACTCGGACAATTTAGGTTTTTTTTTTTATGTGTAATGGGTTTGCTCTGGACTTTAGTCTAGGACAAGAGTGACTAAGACAAGGTCGACGATGGAGCGAGCTTACCCAGAAGAGGCCTGTTTACTCTAACTTTGAAGAGATTAGGGTTGTATGCGTTTGGAAACACAGACGCAGGCAGAGAGTTCCACTCCTTTGCTGTCCGCATTATAAAAGACGAATTATAAAAGGTTAGAAGAATTTGGTTATTTTATTTAAACCACCCAGAAGTAGGAGCCCCGCTCCGTGGGGCTCCGTCGACTTGCTCCTGTGAAGGAAGGATACACCTAAGTTTAATCGCATGTGGTGTCACCTAGTTTTAGCCGGTTAAAAGTAGGTGTAACCGCACTTCAGGTATTAGCCGTAATATTTATATCAAATTATGTCTTATGACTGGGATTACCTAATAGCACCATATTTTTCTTTTTTTAACCGACTTCAGAAAGGAGGAGGTTCTAATTTAAGTCGATATTTTTATGAATGTACAGCGTGATTCTTTTTTATTTGATGATGCAGTGTACTTGTCATTTTATGTTTTGTCTTTTGACAATCAAAAGTGCCTTTTGGCCTACCTACTTGAAACCCCCAACCAAACCCACGTTTCATTACTTGAATCCCATCACAAGGCATCAACAAATACATCGCACAAGTGATCCCAAACACTATTTCCTCGTATGACAGACCCCATAATCTCAACCAGGGGTTGCTAGCCCCTGCACCATGCATTGTACTTATCATGGGGTAACTTTTATTGTCGGCCAATCCACCTAGACCTGCGGCACCCCATTCAAATACCCTCCGTACTTCCCCAAACAATGACAAAGCGGGGGATGGGAGAGGTCTTTTAAAACTGGCTAAGGATAAGTATTGAAGCGATACGTGATTTAATGGATCGGGAAATAAATTGATTTCGCATATGTGTGGAATGTAGTGTTTTAGATAGATGTGACTAATTAATGTTAAGTATTTAAGAGCTGTCCGTACCGGCTAGCTGCAAAGGGCCTGAATTATTCAGTGGTTGAGTGAAACGGAGGTTATTTCTTGTTGCTAACGCGATTCGAAATTATGTTTGTGTTTTAAATGTATGTTAACTCGATAGCATTTATGATTGTTTGTTTTATGACATAATATAACATCACGACTGTATTTCCCCGAAAGTTTACAGGCAGAGAGGTAGTCGCCGTAACAGCACTTGTATTTTTTTTTTTGGTTTGTAAAATCATCAAAGTGTCCTTCCACCTAGGTAGCGGAAGGAACTTTCAGACTCTTACTTTTCGTTCTAGGGTCGCGGCGAACTTTTGAGACAGTCCGGAACCCCGAAAGTTTGCTAACAGGTTTGGGGCACACGTGAAACACAAGTAAACGCAACGAGCTGTTGACTCGGGCCTGATCCTCGGTCAGACGGCGAGCAACCCATTACTCGCCCTCTGCAAGCGCCTATGGTATAGTAATAATACTGCCTGACCTGAAAATCGAACCTAGACCATTTAGTTTGCAGAGACAGATATAAATATTAGGTATATACTTAATACTGTAGAAAATTTTGCTTACGTACGAGTATGTAATGAATACAAATAAATACTTAATTGCTTTTAAAAATCATTAACATCTTATCCTCGTCATACTTTCAACAATATAATAATTATGATTTATATACCTACGTACTTAACAGTTAAGTAATATAATATAATTTATGCTTACCGTGCAATGTGCATAATAGAACTTGCTAGGTGATTGATCAAGTCAGCAAGAGAGGGGCAACAATATTAAACTTTTGCATTTCATGAACCTTATATTTTGAATAAGCTATAACGAAATAGCTCTTATTTCAAAGTAGGAACCTGCAGTGTTTCACAAGAAAATCGCGTTTGAAGTTTGTTAAGCCTCCTGCAGACACACGCGATTAATCGCGCTGCGACAACGAGCCAAGCTAATTTCCACTCTAAAAATACTGCGAATGGACCGCGACATGTCGCCCCGCGCGATTAATCGCGTGTGTCTGCAGGAGGCTTTAAGCGTGTACATTTTATTGCTAAAGCCGCTTAAGAGCCTGAATCAAAAATCTACGAAACGAAAACTCTTTGGCATAAGTTATATTACTATTTTTTTTTTATTTCAAGTTCCAATTTCAAATCTCATTATTGACCAGCGACCGCCAATGAAATTCAGTACAATATTACTGCCGGCTAGAGCCTAGAGCAATAACAACTTGCTGTGCATACATGTTTTCATGTCAAATTTAACATTTAGGAGCAGATGGTGTGAAACCAAAAATTCGAAGACATGTGACATCTATCAATCCGCACTGGACTCGCGTGGTGGATTACAGCTCACTACCTCTCCTAGAGAGGAGGCCTATACAGGGTGTTAAAAATTCAAATGCAGGAATTTCGTCTGCGTACTCGGTATAAAAAATAAAAAAAAAAATTATACGATCATTTTTTTTCAAAAAAAAATATTTTGAAGCATTTTTCTTTTGGTCTATTAATATGGCCAATAAAATAAGTTATTTGTATTTCGATAAATTGCCAGTCCAAAGTCTGCAAAATGTGATGGGAAAGTTGGAATCAGCTGTGAGCGCTACACACGGGTGAACGACCTCAAAGAGCACTCAAATTCATTAACATGGTCAAAACAAAATAGTTGAAAAAATTTTTTTTAAATTTTTTTTTAATGTTCTTGGTTTTTGATACCGAGTACGCACACGAAATTCCTGCAGTTGATTTTTTAACAACTTATATAAACTCGGGACTTGTGTGCACCCCGACACGGACAGGTTTGGTTTTTTTTTTAGGTGTTAGTATACACCGTGTTCTTCACGTTATCCATAAACTTTAGCAAATACTTCTATGGCTTTTACAAATCAAATCCAACAAAGGAAGTAGTACTTAAAAAGGCTTCGTTACAAAGATATTTGTAATTTCATTTAATGAAATTTAATTGAGCTATGCAGTGAGAAAGTATCTTAATTTGAAATCTATCAAATACTATTTGCATTTCATTTGTTTCAGCCCGCCAAATGTTATGAATGACGTTGCCAATTCGGATAAAGAGGCATGCATATCGGGTTATTTACGTCTAGGTATTTAGTTTGTATGAAAATTAACAAAAAATAAAAAATAAGAATTTATTAATGTGTCCATAATGAAAAATGCTTACTTCCGTGGTTTGAACATCTGGTCGAAGTTTATGTATATCGTCCGGAACACGGTGTATAATGGTGTTGTGAAAATTGAAATATAACCATAATGGAATGCAATACTGACCCTGACACTGATCAAAGATGACCTCTGACTAACATTGTATGAAGATAATCGTAAAGTCATTAAGGTATTGTTACTTGTTGGTAAGTATTGTAATATAATCGCTTTAATGTTGAATCACTGATGTTAAGCATATTTGATAATGTGTATTGAAGTGTCTACTAATGACACTAAACTAGACAGCAAGCATATTCTGATTAGAATTTCAGAATATTATGACAGATTGACCTAAATTATGTTTGATGGGGTAAGTATAACTATCAGCATACGACAATTACGACATCGCTCGTAGAACTGACAACCGATGGGGAAGAAAAGTTCTCGAGTGGCGACCACGGACCGGAAGACGCAGCGTAGGTAGGCCTCCCACTAGGTGGACCGACGACATCGTGAGGGTCGCGGGCAAGCGATGGATGCAAGTGGCGAATTGTCGTTCGGCGTGGCGGTCTAAGGGGGAGGCCTATGTTTAGCAGTGGACGTCTTCCGGCTGATGATGATGATGATGATGATGATACGACAATTCTTGGCAACTAGCTAATTTCATAAACAAGATTCGGTTGTTTTTCATTAAATAAAGTTCATTAAAATTTATTTATTAAATACATTATAATGAAATAGAACTTAATAAAGTACACAAATATTTAAGGTTGTTGCGAAATTGAATTCTAGCAAAGTTAGTTTTAGTCAAAAAGTATGCCAGAATCAGACATTTATGGGGGATATCGAGAACGTAAAATAAAGTGTTTATTCGACTCTTACATAAAAATTAATGAAAGTGGAAGATAACTACGCCGAGTACCTACATAAAATGAAGCTTGAAAATACTTACTTAGTTAATAACTACCGCTGAAACAAAGATACCTTTTCTCTTAATCTAAGCATGAAATAAAAATGCAAATTCACGTTCAATGTATTAATGCTATGTTGACTGTAGAAATAAATATTTTGATTATAAAACTAGTTTTCTGCGGCTTACCAGAGATAAGTACAGTCCTACTTCAGTACTGCACAATATTTCTGAACTACCGTAGTATAGTCAACAAAAGAGATTGATATGCACTATGCAGGACGCTGAAAGTATAATAATTGCATTACGCAAGAACTATTCACGCACAGCCTGGATCAAGGGACTATCGAAGCAGGTTAACGTGACCATAGAACGTAAAGGGCAATTGAAGGAACACGGTAGGTTTTAGTCAATAAGAGTCTCATAGTCCCTTCCGTTCCAATCAAGGACCGAGGACTCATTTCGCGATTTTACAACCTATAAAAACAAGATAGTGCAGCATAGCAATACCTACTAGCCGATAACATTTCAACAGCAGGGACTCCTCTCAAACATTAGAGAATCCATCACGTACACCCAGTCTCCGAACATCACGTGTTTTTGATTTCTTGTTTCTTTGATAATCTGAAATCTGCAAACATTGTAGAAAAATCCCTAATGATGTCTTTCTTCATTTACGTCAAATTAACGTCAAAGTTCCCTTTTACTTTACGTCGTAAAAACGTTAAAAGGCATGCTAGAGGCCGCTGGTCAGCATAATGATGAATTGAATGTACCATACTCTATTTACCTAGTTAGGTCTACATATGGGCATCCATATCATTTTGTCGACAGTACCTACAATCCAACATAAGTATATACGGAGGGCGGTGTGCGGACCACTCGTTGCCGCGTTGATTAAAGCGAAAACAATCTTTTTATTGTACGCGAAATAGGTTTGATATGAGTAATATGTATTTTCTCTATTTCTGGGCGTTCATTTTGGTTTCAAGTATGACCTAGTTTTCGAGTTGGTACAGGCGAAAGGAACGTTATTATCTGTCTATGGAAGTACACTTCAGAACAGCGGGGAATTAGATTTTAAGTAGGTAGGCAAACGAGCATTTCGTTTTCTGTTATTTTTCAGGGCAATGTTTTTGATGAAGATTTCGAGAAATGGTTGGTAAATGATTATTCTGTTTCAGTACTTAAACTAAACAAAAAAAATAGTAATAGAATTTCATAACATATTCAGATGTTTGTCGAAGGATCGGTGATCGGTGGAGCAAACGAATCCTAGAGTAGAGACCGCATATTGGCAAGCGTAGTGCGAGACGGCTCAGTCGCAAAATGTCCCTTTCGCAAAATTGCCCCCCAGCCAGATGGACCGACGACCTTAAGAAAGTGGCTAGGACGGAATGGATGCAAAAGGCAGAGGACAGGGTTGTAACAGAGAGGTATTTAACCTCTTCTGTTCCCTCAACCTCTTTACTTTAAGATCTATTTATTGTTTTAATAATTTTTAAAAGTTCATATTTCGAATTTTCATTCTGTCATTCATTCATCTTCAATTATTTTTTGGGCACTATAATTTTGACCACGGCATGCGCTGCATCTCTCCTTTTCCTAATATTATTGTGTTATTATTTTACGAGTAATTTGCATGATGTAAAAGTTAAATAAAGTTTCCTCAGTCTTGTTTTTAAATTGCTATACATCAAGTACGTCAGCTCCAAGTCCAAGTCGAGCACATACCGCATCAGCGCTACTAGTTTCGTCGACTCCGGTAGCCTGTCTGACTTCCTCTCAGAGGACGACATCACCGTGAGAGGTACCTCAGCGCACGGCACGACGTTCGCGGAGGCCACGTCAGAACCCCGCCTCGCTTCCGTGCTTTCCGCCAAATTCGACGGCATACCCCGGCATAGCGTTTAGCAGCATCATGGTGGACGGCCTGTTACCCCTGCTCTACTAGAAGGTGGCGCAATGCCACAGGGTGATATGGCGCAACCTGGGAGAGGCCTATGTCCAGCTGTGGGCTGTGATAAGCTCAGTTGAGATGCCACAAGTTATAAGAAAGTTTGTATCAATCACAAATTTTGCAGAAAGACTAAATAAACACAATCCCGCCAAGCTCTGTAAATAAACACTTTAACGTTTAAAAGTAATTAACTGCATCCCATAAAGTATTGACAAAAACAAACAGGGAAGCACTAAAACATTTTCATATGAACCGTTTTAACTTCACTCCATATTCGCTTTCACAAACATTTTTGCCCGAAATGTTGGCCAAACATTTGTCGGCCAAAACATTTGCCAAACATTTTTGCCCAAACGTAGGCTTCGAAATAAACTTACACCAACATGTTGGTGGACAAAATTAGTACAATTTCGCGGTAGACATGTCATACGGACAGAGTAATGTAATTTATGGCTTAGTAATTGGGAAAAGGTTCGGATGACGTTATAATTAATAGGTACCTATTGAACTAGCCAGCATTTGACAAGTGTCTCTTCTTCTCGAGTAACAATTAAAGTTCGCACAGTACGTTAAGTGATTATGTTGGCTTGTATTGCTTTGATACCGGATATACAAGGTGTTAAAAAATCAACTGCAGGAATTTCGTGTGCGTACTTGGTATCAAATACTAAGTACATTCAAAAAAAAAAAAATATTTTTTCGAGCACCTTTTTAAAAAAAAAAAATTTTTTTCAAGCATTTTTTTTGACCATGTTAATGAATTTGATTGCTCTTTGAGGTCGTTTACCCGTGTGTAGCGTTGATAGCTGATTCCAACTTTCCCATCACATTTTGCAGACTTTGGACTGGCAAATTATCGAAATACTTACAAATAACTTATTTTATTGGCCATATTAATAGGCCAAAAGAAAAATGCTTGAAAAAAAAAATAATAATTTGAAAAAAAAATTGAAAAAAATTTTTTTTTTTGAAAAAATGCTCGAAAAATATTTTTTTTTTTTGGAATGTACTTGGTTTTTGATACCGAGTACACACACGAAATTCCTGCAGTTGATTTTTAACACCCTATACATATAGATATAATTTGTATAACAATGAATTACTCATTACATAATGTAATATTATACTAACAGCTATATGAAGACCGCCGGAGTCGATAGCGTTCGCCCTTGAGTGAAGACCGCAAGTCGGTAAACGGTGCGTGAGAAGCCCCCTGCTTAGATGGGACGACGACCTAAGATTTGAATGAAGCGAAACTTGCTTCAAACGAGGTCTTTATCGAATATTGGGCTATCATAATCCAAGGGTAAGGATGTGGCCATGCGGATCATGGACCAAGCCCGGGTTGACGGCGCGTCGTGTCGTGTTTTACGCGCGCCTATAAGAGCTGTCAGCAAAATGACGAGCCTGTCGGTGTCGCGGGACTGCCTCATCACGTAACCGTGACCCTGGAACGTAAAGGTACCCCTTTGAAGGATCACCGTGGATACGTGGAGCGTGATCCGTTCCGGCGATCCAATCTGGCGATACGATCTGTATCCATGTGATCTCTTTAACCTATGGATGTTCATAATTATGTTTCACTCTGCCGTTTTGATCGAAGCTGTCGCCGTTAGATCGCATCGCGCTCTGCCTTTACAGCGATCGTATGCAATCAGAGCCCTTATCACGAGTTTTCACTATTTTACTTTACAGCGTCTTTCCAGTATTTACAGCGTTTCTTGTATGGAAAAATGGAACAGCGCCTCTGGTGTACGAAGAAGGAACTAATTTTATCCTTGTTTGTCAATTTGAAAATGTCAAAGTTCCTTTAGTTTACGTCAGAATAACTGAAAACTCATGATAAGGCTCCAGATCGGATCGCCCCACCGTGACGGATCGCACTCTGTTGGTAAAGGCCTGAATCCAGTGCTTCACCGCGCGTCCTCATCCAAAGGCTTCTCAAGTTCGTTCCGCTATCTCCTTCGTGGTCCTAAGTTACTTACATAATATTTATTCATTACATAATTCAACGGGTCCTTAGCCTTACCCTTCACCGACCAAAGAACGCCAACATTACGCTTTTCTGAAAAACGATAAATTATATTTCCCTAGCCCGTCGTATCTAACTAGAATTAATTCCTTGAAGTAACCTAGCTTGTTAGTAAAATGCATGGAATTCTGTGTGGAATCATGCAGTACTCAGGCTGTACCTACTGGTGTGCAGATTATAAGTTATTACCTATTTAAATTTTAAAATAATCAATTAAAAAAGAAGTACTTACCTACTAAATCTAATATATAAAATTCTCGTGTCACAGTTTTCGATGCCATACTCCTCCGAAACGGCTTGACCGATTTTGATGAATTTTTTTGTGCTTATCCGGTATCTATGAGAATCGGCCAACATCTATTTTTCATCCCCCTAAATGTTAGGGGTAGTCCACCCCTAAATTTTTTTTTAATTATTTATATGGCAAAACAACGTTTGCCGGGTCAGCTAGTTATGTATAAAAGTATTCTTAAGTATTTTAAATATTTTTAACTTTATTTACTTTTACGAGTGTTACTTTTTGTGTTTATCGACTAAAACTGTAGCAAATTCCTAAAGTATGTGATTGTATTTTTGGTTAAAAATGTTGTGTGTTTAAGGAGCCGAACACGAACCAAACGCTTGGAGCCCGCTTTTTCGAGGCTTTTATAAAGTTGGTACATACTACGAGAACGAAATAAACGCTCGAAACCCCCTCATTCGAGGATTGTATAAAATTGGTACATAATTAAACTACACGAAATTTTCTTGACTCTTGCTCCGCTCGTGCTCGGCTCCTAAGCGACCTTTTTTTCTTGTCGTGGTAAAATCATCTAATGAGTCCTATTCCTCCCACCCAGAGCGAGACGGGAGGGACTGTCAGACTTGTACTGACTAAAATCCCAATGGTCCTTCAATAGCCCTTTCCGCTCCAGGGTCACGGTTACCTACTGAGAAAGTCTCGCGACATGTAGACCCACCCTTATGTTTACACCGCGCGTTCGTGCTTCATGGAGTTTAGAGATGACAGACAAACGATGTGGTGGTGGGTTGCAAATTAAAGTAGGACATTTCCATATGCTGTGGTTATTCAAGAACAGTGCATTTCAAGCTTGTTGTGGTAGTAGGGAAATGAGGGATGTAGGTGATTAAGTACAGTTTTATATCCATGGTACAATTGAGGTGTGAGCTTATTGTTATTAACCATAGTTCAAATATAGACTCCCGGGTTACTAAAATGCTAGTAACCCCTACCTACTAACATTATAAAAACGGAAGTGTGCAAGCTCCGTTTCGTCTAAATGACGAATTATGGTACAGAGATATGGAGGACCAAGTCGAGTTTTGCCGTGGTAAAAGTATTTGTTTAAAAACAAGATTCCTGAGAAACTCTTCCTCTTTTTTGAAGTCGGTTAAAAAGGGAAGGTACCTATTTCAGAAATCTAATATTCAGGTATTTTGGATAAAGGGCTCGAGGAAGGAAAGCGAAGATGGAACAGATTGTTCAAGATGTATGAGATGCTAGTAAATATCATTATAGATATTATGTCGCAGGCGGATTGTATTAATCGCCGCAAACCCAACTTTTGGGCACCCCGTGGTTCGGTTTGGTTAGGTTATAGTTGCGATTTATACAATCCGTCTGCGACAGATACACTGATCAATTGTGCCAATTACAAAGTAATTAATGGGCAAAATTTATCAGATTTAAGTAATTATTTTATTGGATCGAGGCTCTTATAAATAAAAACTTTTTAAAAAAATAATTTAACCGCCTTCAAAAACAACCACAAAAAAGGGTAAAATAACCTACAAAATAACTTTTCTTTCGGAAGTCGGTGGCTTTGTTTTTTTTATTTCGTTGTCTTTTATGCCACCGACTTCCGAAAGAAAAGTTATTTTGTAGGTTATTTTACCCTTTTTGTGGTTGTTTTTGAAGGCGGTTAATTTTTTTTTTTTTAAAGTTTTTTCATTTTACTCTTTTTAGTTTAAATATTCAACCCAAATACATCATTTTCTTACATGTGCACTAGAATTTGGTAATACTTAGCACCGGTATTAACATCGCTCATGTACCCAATAAGCTAATAAAATTCCCTATCAAAAACTGCTGAACCGATTTTGATGAAACTTGCAGTGTTCCCTAAAGTGAACTATTCCTCGTACGACGTCGATTTTGAAAATCGGTCCACAATTGGCGGAGTAATCGCGTAACAAACACTCAAAAAAGTAAAGATCATCATATCATCCATCAATAAAAATGCTCACAAAATAAAAAGTACTGAACCAAATTGGATGAAATTTTTATGGGACCAAACTGCGAGTATACTGCATCGAACGAAAAAAGAATTACACTAATCGGACCAGAAACCTCGGAGTAATCGGTGAACATACAAAAAAAAAAAAAAAACATACCGACCGAATTGAGAACCTCCTCCTTTTTTTGAAGTCGGTTAAAAAAGGTACTTTTTCGTACCTTTCTGTTAACTTCTTCAAAAAATATCATTGTCTTGACCTCCTTGACCTGAAGTAACAAGTATGTATCACTTATTCCTTATTTAACATTAGTAACCTATTGAACTGCTCTGAATCATCATTTCGGTTACTGTCACAAACAGTGACCAAGTGACGCATCTACGAGTAAGTAATGTGTCACGGTACAATTACGGCACAGACAGCTGCTCCATTCAGCCAGGGATAAAAGAGCAGCTTGAAATTATTAAATATATTACGGCAAAGCTTTAGTCACTACATAATAATATGAACTTTACGATTGAGTATCAGTATAAATCTTTACGGAGATAACTTTTTATGAGCTCTATATGATTATTCTTAAATTGGATTCATATGACTCAAACGGCGTAGTGTGTTTTCGTTTTATTTTTCTTTATTTTTTGTCTGTGGCAACTACTGGGAGGAGATGGAAAAAAAGTGATGTTGCGTTGACCTCGAAAATTGATTGAAATAAAGAAGTTGGAAAAGGTCTATGATGATTATTGAAAAGAAAACAATAATACAAACATTTCTACCCATATACTCAATATTGATCAACAAAAGTACATAAGTAAACTAAAAAAAAAACCAAAATTATCAGTTTGGGGAGCTATAAGCAAGTTTGAATTCAGTCGATCAAACAAATTCTGCAAAATAGTCAACTTGCAAGGAATTTCTTGCACTACAATAAACTAGACCGCCCGATATTTCACTACAAAAAAAACATGAAACATTTTTTCATTCGTGCCTGAAATATTTGGCCATCGAATTTCATATAAATTGACTTACTATATCTAAATACTCGTAAGCAGACTGATCTACCTACTACCTACGTAAAAGCATTCACTTGTACCTATTTAAAGAAAGAAGGAACACAGTGTACTAATGTAAATAAATTGTCACAGATAACAGATCTATCAATATCGATATTTTGCATTGAACATCAAAACAACGCAGATAATAATTTACTGCGAAATATTGCATTGCTTGTTTTATCAGGAAATCAGATAATAATATTATGCAACGATATTAAAAAAATAACTTTATAAGCGAGTGGGTACAGTCAACCGCTACAAACTACATGGACTGTAAAACAATAATAAGCAAAATTGTCTAAAATAATAAATAAATAATATAATACACTAGCTTTTGCCCGCGGCTTCGCTCGCGTAATCAGTCGAAAATCTAAGAAGATTTATACAAACTTTCATCCCCTTTTTTTTGCGTGGTAAAGTCATCAAATGAGTCCCATACTGTCAGACTTGTACTGACTAAAATCCACGGTGTCCTTCATTACCCCTTTACGTTCCAGGGTCACGGTAATGGTATAAGTCCCGCGACCCTGGCATATTTTATCACCTTGGGGGTAGAATTGATCGAAATCCTTTCTTAGCGGATGCCTACGTCATAAGATCTACCTGCATGCCAAATTTCAGCCCGATCCGTCCAAAATCTAAGAAGATTTATACAAACTTTCATCCCCTATTTTATTCCCTTAGGGGTGGAATTTTTTAAAAACCTTTCTTAGGGGATGCTTACGTCATAGTAGCTTTATGCATGCTCAGTCTCAGCCCGATCGGTTTAAAATTGACAAAGTTTCATACAAACTTCCATCCCTTATTTTATCCTCTTGGGGGTAGAATTGATCAAAACTTTTCTTAGCGGATGCCTACGTCATAACATCTACCTGTATGCCAAATTTCATCCCGATCCGTCCAAAATCTAAGAAGATTTATACAAACTTTCATCCCCTATTTTATCCCCTTAGGGGTGGAATTTATCAAAATCCTTTCTTAAGGTATAGGTACCTACGTCATAGTAGCTTTGTGCATGCAAAGTCTCAGCCCGATCGGTTTAAAATTGACAAAGTTTCACACAAACTTTCATTCCCTATTTTATCCCCTTGGGGGTAGAATTGATCAAAATCCTTTCTTAGCGGATGCTTACGTAATAACATCTACCTGCATGCCAAATTTCAGCCCGATCCGTCCAGTGGTTTGGGCTGTGCGTTGATAGATCACTATATCAGTCACCTTTGAGTTT
Organism: Agrotis exclamationis; assembly: GCA_950005045.1. Taxonomy (NCBI): domain Eukaryota; kingdom Metazoa; phylum Arthropoda; class Insecta; order Lepidoptera; family Noctuidae; genus Agrotis; species Agrotis exclamationis. Next base: position 15,916,569 of record OX465432.1, read on the forward strand.
TATATATTTAGATTTTTATTCATTAACATTTTACAAATGTATAGATTAGCCACAGAAAGTTATTATAGTAAAGTCTATTAAAATTAGTGAATAACTAAAGTATATTCATTACAGGTATACATATATTTAACTAGGGATTTAAATTATATGTAGCGACCTGCCTGAACTAAGTTTATTCAAACCTGTGTTTCAGGCCATCACTTCATCGCAGTTTAAATGGGACAATTATTTAAATTAACTAGATCAATATACAGATTTGTCTTCATCGACTATAAAAATAAGTAAACATAACAAATACTATTTAATAACTATTCTAAACAATTGAGAAAATAGAATAGATGTAATTTGTCTGTTAATTAGTGTTAAAAATAATGATTTTTGCAAGCCTTCTTGGTATAATTTTGACGTGAGTGAAGTCACGATGACCTGCGGGCTTATTCGCTAATTTTGACAGATGAAAGTGATCAACACTGAAGCGAGCTCAGTGACCAACCGAACATTCCGGTGTTTAGGTATTCAGTAACGCTTCTATGTCACGTGATCGTTCAGTGAATAACTAAAACTAGCGGTGCTTATCGACTTGAAATTCTTCTTGCACTAGTTATTACCCGACTTTAGGGAAGTTAGGGAATACGAAATGTCAGTTTTGACAGTTGAAAGTTGGAAACTATACTCGGTGATCATCATTCTCAACTGTCATTAGAGATAGCGAATAAGCCCGCTGAAGAAGGTGGCTGGCAGTGACTGGATGGAAAAAGCAAGAGATCGTGCGCTGTGGTGCTCCCTGGGAGAGGCCTATGTCCAGAAGTGGACTGGAATAGGCTGAAATGATGATGACTACTCATCATCATTTCAGTAATAAGCGAAGAGTCATCGATTTTTCATTTTGTTTCATCATCAACAGTCTATAAATGTTCCCACTGCTAGGACACAGGCCTCCTCTCTGTGACAGGGAGTGGGCCGTAATCTACCACGCGGGCCCAGTGCGGATTGGTAGATGTCACATGTCTTCGAATTTTTGGCTCTAGGACATGCCGGTTTCCTCACGATGTTTTCCTTCACCGTTTTGAGAGTTGTGATGTTGAAATAAATTACATAAAGTAATGCGCCAGACGGGGTTCGAACCCACGACCTACTACTCGTAAGTCGAGGCCGATACCACTGGGCCACCACTGCTCTCTGCATTTTGTTTAATGCAATATAATTATGTAGTTGCAATACGCCATTTTTATTTTTATACCCGGCTTCAATAAATAATTGGATGTGTGCACCGTAGGCTTATGAATAAAGAATTCGTTGCGATCAGCCCGATACGTTGATACTAGACTGAGCTGAAATTAAACAGTATTTTGTATTTCATTTTCCCAAACTGCTGATTTTACCAAACTGTAGGGTAAAAAAACCAGTAATATAATATGTCCCCGGGGGTAGATGAGTCCTCTCGCCCTGGCTTAGATAGAGTGGAAGGAAGTGTCAGACTCCTACTGAATAACCTACCATGTTCCTTCAATATACGGCGACAAGGGTGACCGAGCGGTTCACTGCTGCGCTGAGTAACTTCGATTCGATTCCCGCACGGAACACACATTTGTATAGCCACTACAACTACAGATAGTTGGAGTTACGTGGATAGTAGAAATATTTCCTATAGTGGAGATTATTTTTATATAAAAACAAAAATTGACTGTTTATGAAACCTTCATGTCTATACAATAGGCTATTTGACTAAGGGCTGATTTTTCAATAGGCAGATAACTTTTATCTGAGGAATAAAAATGGCGATTTGACAGCTTATCTATAGAAAATATGTCAAACCGCTATTTTTATTCCTCAGATAAAAGTTATCTGTCTATTGAAAAATCAGCCCTAAAAAATTCTAATTAATCCGTCAGTTAGATTATCAAATAATATTTGGCCTGTATTTTTTTTACGCAAACCAAAATTGACGGAGATATGATGCTTTCAAAATTGCCAATACGTCACAATTTCTATTCTATTCTATTTTTCTCAAATGGCAAGTCAAGACGATGTCGACTATTCTGCCAGTGTCAAGAGTGACTTGGAAAAACAAGTGTGCATGCTAAGTCAAAGTTTAAAAACTAAAAGAAGTCGATTCATCGATTGATATAATCGAACACAACGTAGATCTTGTTGGGTTAGTACAGGACTGAAACAAACAAAAAGATAAAAATAAATATATACATTATAATTTGTTAGTACATAAAACACATATACCACATACAGCCGTGACAGATTACAATTTTATATTGTTCTGGCGGATGAAGATCATCAGCGCCAGGAGTAGTTCTGAGGAGGAATAGGTCAATAAGGAGGGGAAATTAATTGGGAGAGGGATTTTGAGTTTAGGTAGGTGGTTATATAAATCTAGAGATGGAAGGTTGTTTCTGCATTCAAAAAAGATGTGGTCCAGGGTGCCTTCGTCCAAACCGCACTCGCAGAGAGAGGAGTCACGAACACGGATTTTGTGCAGAAAGACAGGAGAGCAACAAAAACCTAATCGGATTCGGCAGAGGACTGAGATCACCGTTTTGGAGACTTTTTTATGTGGAAAGAACCAAGGTTTAGGCTTTATGACTGGCTGAACCCCATAATAAAACCTTCCCTTTCGTCTTCCAGAGATATCCCATTGCTGTTGCCACGCAGATTGAAGCCTATCTTTTGGTGGGCTCAAGAGGTCATAACCCTGATGGGTGTTATGGGTTAGATCAGCCACTGCTGATGAGCAGGCATCCTTCGCAAAAGCGTCAGCGCACTCATTTCCCTTGATACCACAATGACTAGGTATCCAAACTAACTGAACCTCTCTTTGACAGTTAGCACAAGAGAGTAAGGATTTTTTAATTTCTAAAACTAGAGAACTGTGCAATTTACTTTTGAAGGGATTCTGAACTAGGGCTTGCAAGCAACTTAGAGAGTCCGTGAAGATAACAGCTTTGTCGATGTTGTGGTGTGACTCTATAAAGAGACAAGCCTCTAATAAAGCCACACACTCACCAGTAAACACAGAAGACTCCCTAGGGCATCTGTATTGCAGAATAATTCTGGAGTTTTGGTAGTAAACTGCAGCGCCAGTGTAGCTGATATCATTAAGTTTCGAAGCATCAGTGTAAAATCTCTGAAAACCTATCCATCGTTCTCCCACCACCGCGTTGAATCTCGAATCCGCTGAAGGGGAGTTTTTGAAGATGCCGATGTCAAAAAGGATTTTAGGGATAAAGCATAAGACATCGTAGGAAAAGTTAAAGAGGGGTAATGAGGAATACTGGACTATAGGACAATCTAAATTTTTGATATGACGGAATTCTTTAATGATGAGAGGGATTTCTTTATTTTTCCAATAACTTGAGTTTCTGCATAAGGCATCTAACTCAGTCAGTTTTGTTAAAAGGGGATGAGAGGTTCTAGGAATTACCCTAGCCAGAAAACGAGAAGCTAAATACTGTCGTCTTAGAGCCAGGGGGGGATCAGCACATTCGACCTGCAACGCGTTAACGGGAGAAGACTTCATACAACCAGTGATGATCCGAAGGCATTTTGACTGGACTCTATCTAACCCAGCCAAGGCACCTTTGTTGCAAGGAACTAAATGGAACGTACCATAATCTAAAATACTACGAATCAATGCGTTGTATACCAGTTTCATGGTATACGGGTGGGCACCCCACCATACGCCTGAAAGAACCTTTAAAATTGAGACCACTCTTTCACATTTTTGTATTATTGAATTTAAATGATGATGACCTTTTAATTTTGAATCAAGGATAACGCCTAAAAATTTTACTTTATTAACAACCGGGATAACATGACCTGAAATGTCTACTGATATCTGTGGGATCAGTCTTTTGCGAGAAAAGATTACTGCCGAACTTTTTGGGGCTGATAATGTCAGGCCGTGATTTAAAAGCCATTGATTCAGGGAGTCCAGGGAGAGACAGAGAGATGACGCCGCGTCTATGATAGAGGAATCTGACACATACAGAGCTAAGTCATCCGCGTACTGTAAAATGTGACAGTTACTGTTAACGCAGGAGCCAATATCTACAGTGTACAGATTATAGAGAAGTGGGCTGAGTACGGAGCCTTGTGGAAGCCCCTTCCAAGTCTGCCTTGTATCAAAATGCTCTCCCTGAACTCTCAGATCTAAAGAGCGTGACGTAAGCAGTCCACATATGCAATCTATTATCTTCACCGGAAGCCTCAGCTGTTGCAGTTTCTGCCTGAGTACGGGAAGAAGGACATTGTCATATGCAGAAGAGATGTCGAGGAAAGCGGCCACAACGGATTCGTTTTTGGAGAACGCTAGACGAATATCGGTAACTAAAACACCAACGCTATCCATTGTGCCGAGGCCTTTCCTAAAACCAAATTGGTAGTTCGGCAGTAAACCCCTCGATTCGACTGCCCATTCTAGTCGGTTTTTAATCAGGTGTTCCATTAGTTTAACCAAGACTGAGGACAGAGCGATTGGTCTAAAGCCATTCGGATCATCTACGTGTTTGCCTGGCTTCAATATGGGAATGATGGTTTGGAGTTTCCACTGATCTGGAACCCAACCATGAGAGAAACAAAAATTAATGATATTCAGGAAGTACAGTTTAGCGTTCTCACCAGAATTTACAAGAAAAGAATATGGCACTCCGTCAGCTCCAGGGGCTGAGTCCCGGACATGCCTGAGCACCACATTCAGTTCTCCCAAAGTAAATGGCACATCTAACGGGTCCTCTGAAGCAATTTGCAGGGACATGTTGGAGAGTTCGGAAGAGTGGGGAACATATGGAGGGGCAATTCTATCAAAAAAGAGTTCAGCTGTTTCCCTAGTCATTGGTGAAGAGATTGATGGAGAACAGCCTCGTCTAAACCTATTGATCTTTTTCCAGACTAATGAGGCTGGAGTAGCGGGAGATAAGGAGGTACAGAAATTGACCCAACCCATGCGTTTCTTTTTACGGAGGAGACGTTTCGTTTTAGCATTAATCTGCAAATACGTGAGGAGATTCTCAGTGCTCATATCTCTATTATAACGTCGCTCTGCTTCTTTCCTTTCTCTGATTGCAGAAGTGCACTCTGGATCCCACCAAGGAGGAGAGGGAATCTTATTGCGGGCACTGTTCTTCAGAGGGAAGCAGGCATCCGCAGTGGAGGTAATGGCTGTAACAAATTTCTCGTAGCAGATCTTGGCATGGTGGTGACCAGAAGGATCTAGGAAAGTGGAATTTAAATTTGGAAGAACAACAATTTTATCATCCAGTAGTGAAGCAAACCTAGTCCAATCAGGTTTGGACAGGTTATACTTCAGTAGTGGAGGGGAGGTTTTCTCTAGATATGTCTTATTGATCAAGGATATAATAATAGGATAGTGGTCACTACCATGCGACAAGGACGTACATTCCCAATTGGTTGAAGATGCTAACTCAACCGAGCAGAATGTTAAGTCAACGCAACTCTTTTGTTGACCAGGAGAAGTTCTGCGTGTTGGGCAACCATTATTGAGGATGCATAGGTCCAGATCATCCAAGATATCAACCAAAGCTGTACCAAAGGCATCACAGCGCTCGGATCCCCATCTGTAATGATGACAATTGAAGTCACCCATGACCAGAATTGGTCCATCAATATTGGAGAGTATGTTTCTTAAGAAGGCCAAAAATTCTTGCTTAGGGTGAGCGATGTAAACTGAGAACACTGTGATGCCTTCGACCCTTCCTGCTACAATACTCATATCACCTGTGAGCGAAGGTAAAGGAAATGGGGAAAGAGAAACCCGATTATTGACTAGGAGAGCCGATCCTCCATAGCCATCAGATCTGTCACATCTGAGAATATTAAAGTGTGGCATACGAAAGCTGAGACTTGGAGTCAGCCAAGTCTCAGCTATGGAACAAGCCAGCGGCTTGTACTTATTTAATAGGAATATGAGGTCGTGCTTTTTATGCCACACGCTCCTCACATTCCACTGAAGGAAGGTTTGGCGAGACGCCATTTTGAATATTTAGGAGAAGTGATATAATTTGGTCGGCAACGTTGGACGGTAATTGGTTAGAAGTAGAGGAAATAATAATAGGAATGAGTTTAATTAATAATTCGATAATAGTAGGACTACTATTGGAAGAGAAATTATTTTGGAGAGAACAGCCATTAGGCTGTGTAGGTTGGGGAGAATTAACTATCTGCTGATGAGCAGCTTTATCATAGGACGGGGAAAGGGGGGCATGAGTCTTGGGTTTAAGCGTCACAGTTTTGCGATATGACTGAGAAATTGGAGTTTTAGCAATGGTGGCATAGTTGCGAGAGACTGATGGGACAGTTTTATTAGCCTCAGCATAGGGAATATTTTTCTCAGCCATAACGGTCTTAATTGCCCTCTGCCTACCATACTCAGGGCATGACTTGCTATTAGCATAATGATTACCTGAGCAGAGTATACAGAAGGCCTCACCCTCAGAAATGCTGCACACTTCACCTGAGTGATCATGGCCGCACTTACTGCAGCGAGGTTTAGACCGGCACACATTAGCTACATGACCAAATCTACAGCACTTACGGCATTGGATTGTCGGGTATATGTATTGCTCGACAGGAAGAGAAGTGTAACAGCAGAAAATCCGTTTGGGGAGTACTTGTCCATCAAATGTGAGGACACAAGTTTCGGTTGGCTTCCATTCATTTGTACCGTCTCTTTGTGTTTTCCTACTAATACGACGGACTTTCAGAATTTGCCCACAGCCTGAGGGCACAGTTAAATAAGTGAGGGCTTCTTCTTCCGATATATCCGCAGGAACACCAGTAACAACTCCCATTCTAGTAATATTGAATGAAGGGATGGATGCTGTGTAACCGTGTTTTGACAGCATACTATTAACTAAGAAGGAGTTTGCATCCTGAGGGGATGTAAACTCTACAGAAACGCGGTTTCTGCCAACTTTGTTGACGCCCCCGCGAACAACGTTTGCAATGTTGTTGTTGAGTAGAAGTTTCCCAAAGATTACTGGGTGAAGGGTGGTGCCAGCATTTGTTTGATTCTCTATACGAGAAACGTGTACAACATAAGGAGCCTTATCGAGAACTGAATATTTTGTACGTCCAATTTGGCTTTTAAGTTGTTTCTTGGGGAGAGGTGGTAAAATGTCGTCGTCACCGAGACGTTTGCGGGGAAGTTGAGAGGGTGATACCTCCATTTGTGTAACACTGCAGACCACATCCGCGAATTGGGATAGTGGGTTCGGAGACAATGGAGTGGACGGGCTTGGAATATCAGGGGGATCGGGATCTGGCGGTTTATTAATTTCCATCTTGGGTTACTTAAAACTAAACAAACAGTACAAACCTGTATACAAACACAAAGACAACACACTTATGCTATAACAAGTCACAGAAGGATCGACAATAACTCGGAAACACTAAAAATCCACAGAAAAACTCTAAACACACGTGTCTACCAAGAGCTCGTCTGTCAGAATCATACGTCACAATTTAGTACATTTTTACTGAATTCTGACGTCACGAGCCCCCACTCTCGAGTCTTTATGTGTTATATCTTGGTAAATATTCATTGATTTTACATAAGAAAAAATATGTGTCCGTTATTTTTCAAAACTTAGAGTTTTGAATAACGGCCTTATTAGATTTACAATTTATTGATACTGTCAAATAGCCTATAGGCACCGTGCAGAAACTATAGATGGCGTTGTAATCCTGACAGTAGAGACACCGTGCGAGTAAAAAAAGAAACTTTCCAGACCCATCACATTATGTTCTGTGCCCATGTTGTTCTGTCAAATCTGATTTTATTTTGATTTTACAATTTTTTTAAAATGATTAAATTTATAAAATATGGTTTTCAACCGATAAAGAACGATCGGCAGCGTGGTCAAAACATATCAAAAGGTCAAAAGCTATTCGAGTCAGGACATGTTTTTGATGTCACAGAAATAGTTGGCCAAGAACAAGAAGCAATACTATCTGGCAAAATTGTTGCTCAGACAAAAATTTCAAATGTATATGATGTTAAGATGAGAGTAAGTACCTTTTTTAAACTAATGGTTATTATAATATCTTTAGAAAACCCTTATTTCTATTTTTAATTTTTATCTTTGTCTTTTCAGCTTGATTGGAATAGAAAAATCAAAAGTGCAATTTGTAAATGCAAGGCAGGTCTATCAGGAAGGAGGTATCAGAAGAAAACAAAGAATAATTCTGTATATATTTTGAAGTATGTTGTTAAATAAAACAATTGAAGTTCAGTTAACAAAATATTTTATTTCCTCTATTTGTAACTTTCAAATTAAAAACCATAAAAGTTATAAAGCAAATATTGTTGAATTTAACAAAGTTATGAAGGATTTCAGTTGTGACCCTATTGAACAACATTCACAAATTCTGCTTTGCCCTGGATTTCATGGGATAAGTTCTATGAAAACAGATTAATTAACAAAACAGGGGTTTCATTTTCAGTGTTTAATCTACTCTTGAATTTACTTCCTGATGTCCGCATCAATTTTATAACTAAAAAAACAAAGCTGCTTATTACACTGATGAAACCAAAAACAGGATTACGTTTTTCAGCATTGAGTGTTATATTTCAAATACACAGAACAACCGTACAAAGAATATTTGAAACCTACTTGTTTTTGTTACACTCAGTGTTGAAAAAATTCATTCCATGGCCTTCAAAATCAACTGTTCAAAGTAATATGCCAGAGTCATGTAACATTATTTTCTGATCTAAATTTCTGACAGGATTTATCTTCTTTTACTGAGCCAGCTCGTTGCATTCGACGTTGGTGTCTTTCAAATCTTTCAATTTTTTGATCCAAGCTTTTTATATTTTCTTGACCAGGAAAAATTGTAGGTAGATACGATGGGTGTAGAGGATTATTTGATTTTTTGTTGCCAATAAAATGGGCGCTGCAGATGGTGGTATTTTTAGACGGGAGCCAGTTATTTGGATGCCTACTACTGAAAGAATTAACGGTTACAGGTTAGGTATAATGATCATTTTCAATACCTGAATGCATCTTACTATCTTACAATTACTTACGTGTGTTTTAAAACTGCATTTATCCATTTTATTCTTTTATCCCTGAGCCATAGCATGTGAGTACTATAAGTAGGAAAATAGTAAAATTTTACATCCTTGGAGTTGTTCTTGGATGTAATATAGCATCCAGAAATACAACAATACATTTTGATATTATTCAAGTTAGCAAAAAACACGAAAATTTACAATTTTTTCCTTGGTTTGAAAGCAGCATTTTTGACACTTGAGGTAAAAGCTTCGGATACGAGTCACGAGATGGCGGAGTCATCGCTACGCACGGTGCCTATTCCTGATTTTCAGTAATCCTAAACCACAGATATTAAAAACTTCTTTATTATATCTGTGTCCTAAACCCATTTTGATTTCTTTGATACGTGGGAATGTGAAATTGTGCCGTCTACCTACCTATCAGTCTTAGGTTGTCTAAACTCGGATCGGCCCCAGCATATGGATTTCTATCCATCTACCGTTAGTGGAATATCGTACAAGTTGCGTTATGTGTGTTGCGACGTAGTTGGCCATCCATAATAGAACACTAGTTGCATTTCATGTTTGTTTGTCAGAGTTGCAGTTTGTTCCAGGGAGAATATAATGTTAAAGTTTTTTGTATTGATATTATTTATTTGATATTATTATTATATGACTTTTGTTTGACTGGCCTGTTGGTCTAGTGGTTAGTGGCCCTGACTGCTATGCCGGAGGTCGTGGGTTCGATTCCCACCCAGGACAAAATGTTTGTGTGATGAGCACGATCATTTGTTCTGTGTCTGGGTGTATTTATCTATAATATGTATGTATTTAGAAATATATAAGTATGTTTATCAGTTGTCTAGTACCCATAACACAAGCTCTGCTTAGCTTGGGACTAGATGGCGTTGTGTGATAGTTGTGGAATATTATATTATTATTATTATTGATATTGTATCGATCTTTCTTATCGCTCAAAATGCCCTTTTGATACACATAAGCTTATATATTTTTTTTTTAAGTTCAAGAACGTAATATTTTTGATTTTTTTTTTTATCAGTTGGCACTATTATGCTTTGATTGTAATGTTTCGTTCTTATTTTGAAATCGGTAGTGTATCGTCAAACTCTTTTAAAAATGGAACTGTGCCCATTATTATTTATGACCAATCATAAACGACACAATAATGTTAAAGTGGGTCGAGTAATGCTGGTCACCGACTGTACCATAGTTAAGGCGATGACAAGAGCTAATGTCACCTCTCGCTCGCACGTTTCGACATTTTGAAAGATATAAAATCACTGATCCCATTTTTGAAAAATCGCAATCAACTATTTTTTGTGCAATCACATTGCACAGTTTAGTAAAAAAAAAAACATTTTAATCGATACAAGTTTACCTACTCAAAAATTTGTTTAAGTACTAAAACTAGTTCGGGCACGCCGCAATCGCGGCGGTAAGACCCCTCTTTGAGGAGTGGCTGGATAGGAGGCACGGCGTCCTGACCTACCGCATGACGCAGGTCCTCACCGGACACGGAAGTTTCGGGAGGTACCTGTGTCTAAGGAGAAAGGAGGAAACGCCTGGGTGTCACCACTGCGAAGATCGCCCGGAGGACACAGTAGAGCATACGGTGCAAGACTGCCCAGCTTGGGCAGAGCACCGACGTGTCCTCACGGCGGCGATAGGCGGAGACCTCTCGCGCCCGGCATTGGTTGCGGCCATGCTGCGGGGCGAGACGGAGTGGGAAGCGGTCGCCTCCTTCAGCGAAGCAGTCATGCTCGCGAAGGAGGAGGCGGGCCGCGTGAGGGAGCGGACAATGTCCTCCCTCCGCCCCACCCGCAGTGGTGGACACCCACGGCGACGGACGTCGCAAGACGATCTCCGGCCACCGTAGGCGCGGGCATGCGGGCGGCGAGTAAAGGGCAACTCGCTGCCCGACCATGGACCATGCCCGGGTCGACGGCGCGTTGTGTTCCACGCGCGCCTCAAAGAGCGTCAGCAAGATGACGGGGCCCCCCCTCTAGAGGGCCGAAGCCTGCCGGGGTCGCGGGACTTATCTCATTACCGTGACCCCGGAATATAAAGGGCTATTGAAGGACACCGTGGATTTTAGTCAGTACAAGTCTGACAGTCCCTCCCGCCCTGCCCGGGGTGGGAGGACTCATTTAATTTTGATGATTTTACCACGATAAAAAAAAAAAAAAGTACTAAAACTAGTTAAGCAAATTTTTGAGTAGGTAAACTTGTATCGATTAAAATGTTTTTTTTTTTACTAAACTGTGCAATGTGATTGCACAAAAAATAGTTGATTGCGATTTTACAAAAATGGGATCAGTGATTTTATATCTTTCAAAATGTCGAAACGTGCGAGCGAGAGGTGACATTAGCTCTTGTCATCGCCTTAAATGCTAAAATTCCTTGTATAAATAACCAGGTTTACTAAACAAATTAAAGGTACCTGTATTAAAGTATAAAGTATATTTATTAAAGTCATACATTTTCTACCTCAATATTCCCTCTAAAGTTTTGATAAGATAATCGGGAATAAATAAACTGCTCCGTTATTGTTAGTTGGAGTTAGGTTGAACAAGTTCGGAGCGTCGGACAGTCGCGCACAAACCCACGCAGCTGAGGCCGCAGGTAGATTCGTAGTTCCTGTGTGTAGTACACTCAACTATAAAAGTGTATTGAGTGGTTATAAAAGTGATGGGTGAATAATAAAAATTGCAGTTGTTTTTTTTTTTGTAAAAACAAATGAAGTTAAATTTTTCACTAAATCTTAAGAAATGTTACAAAACTTTATTTATTATACTGTAACTTAGTTGCAGTTTTATTTTAAGACCATTTTATAATTTTGTACATAATTATGGGTCACAATGTTTGATGTAGGTATATAGGTACACATTTCCACTACAGATTTTTTTTCTAAAACAAAACAAGAATATTTTATTTCAAAACAAGAATATTTTATTTTATTTTGAAACTACATTTAATCAACATTGAAACTATGTGTAACAACTGGTCAACAATTCAAACGTTTTGTCAAATTGAGTTATAAATGAGTCATGCGGTGGCTTGTTAGAATCGCTGGAATTATTTTTTTAAATGTATTTTGTTTTTAAAAATTGGTTTTCCTATGCAATCATTCAACACTTTTATAATATTTTATTTAACATGAGGATTTACACAATAGGTTTAAGTATGTATTTTGTGCCACAAAGTTTTTATAATTTCGTAATATGTGTTTATTATTAAATGATTCCTTGTTTTTTTTTATTACAACTATACTACACCATATGAAAATTAATATAATAAATGACTATGAGTGGAAGGGTAAGTACTGCTAATTTTTAGGGATCCGTAGTTTTTTGCTTATAATTGTCATTATACAGGGTGTTTGGTGCACCGTGTGCCAAATTGAAATAATAATAATAAATAACATTAAAATTCACAGACTACGCCTTAAATTAAAAAAAAAAATATTTGAATGTAAAACAATAAATCGTCTACAAAAAAATCCACAGGGCATGAGGGGTGTTAAGGGGTCTGAAAGGCTAGCAGATGACCCCCTCAGTCGACCATTTCAATTTGGAACACGATGCACCAAACACCCTGTATATGTTATGCTCCTGAACTTATTCCACTTTATTCACATCACTTTTTTTATTGACATCATTCCAATTTGTCCTTTTTTTTTTATTCGGCCAGTACAAGTGTAACCCTAAAGAAATGCCCTTTCAACTTACCCCTGTTAACTTAAATTACTTAATGCCATGGTGATAAATAACTGACACTTTTGTATAAGTATGTACCTAGGTCATTTAAAATAGTCTACCAATATGTATCGAATATCGAGTAGTAATGTAGTTAGTAATTAAGTTTATGTGCTTAATCGTCACTAATTGCACTGATAACTTACTTGAACATTGCCGTACATTACCTTAAGTTATGTTGGTATATTAGTTTAAGTTTACTCGTGTTATATCTAGGTATTAACTTGTGTTATAGTCATTCACTATTTAGATATATGTGTAAGTGTGTATGTGTGTTATAGAAATTTAGATCACCTACTGAAATAGGACATAAAATCGTAAAATAAGAGAGACTACTATATCTAATATAGTGCTTTACCTACTATACGAGTATATCTGTATAATACCTAAAAGGTTTTATGTAAATATCTATTACCTACCTATAATTATCTACACAACACATAAATGCGACACTATACTCGCGATAAAAAAACAATTGATTACCTAAATATGTCAACATTCATATCGAAACCAAGAAGCGAAAGTGATAACAAAATAAACAAGAATGTACAAAGATAAGCATCGTTATTTAATATTATATTACAAAGTTAGCTGCCGCTGAGTGCATGTTACAATATCAACAGTCTGTTATAGAATTCAAACACACAATGTTTGTAAAAAGATCCTATCATAGACGCATGAATATGAAACGATCGTAAAAGCTAGCATAAGCAATAATAAGTTAATTACATAGTCAATGTTTAGATACGACACCTAGCGCCATCTATGGAACTTTTGAGGAGTACTCGATTTAAGAATGTGGTGTCAATGGAACATGACCACGAATTACAAAACAATGCTTTGAAGGACGCAGACGTTTTAGTACAGGGTGTATTTTATAGATGGCGCTTTTTCAGCTTATGTCATTTTGGATATTTTGAAAACAACAAATAACTTACATACTGACCGAGAAACTTTGTGGCTCTTATATTTTTAAAGTAATGAGAATGAGAAAATATTTTCTGCACATTTGCTTGATCATGCTTGATTTTGCACCATTTAATGTAATTAAACACTGTAAGCAGATGCTATAACTACGTAATTAAAATTATTATGTTTGTGAAATTATGTCACATGATTGTCATGGTTTTACGAGAATAATCAAGTGGCTAATTAAGTTACTAAGCGTAACTTGATTACCAAGTTAGTTTAGGATTAAGTGAATTGTTGTGTTGGAAGGTTTCGAAGAAAAACTGTACACAATAGCTTTAATTTTCGTTACAGATTCACATTATTATGCATCAGATCATTCTACCGTAACGCCCTCTGTACACCGAATCAGAGTAATATGTAGAATCATACGACTGATATTGACCAATATTTGCTACGAGAGTGCTACGACACGTAGCATCAACTGTGTAGCCGAGTCGTAGCTAGCTACGAAGTCCTGACTTCTATCCGCTAGGTGGCTCCGATATTTCGACATTTATCGGGAACTCAAACAAATAAAAATAATCACGGAAGATATCCCGTAACTGACATTTTAAATTTAAATGCTTACATAATAGTTATTTATGATACTAGTGCGGTAAGTTGGTTTTTACAAACGAGTAGACGAATGTGAGCCCGAGATGAAGTCGAGGGCTTACCATAGTCACGAGTTTGTAAATACCAATTTCCGCAAGTGTGTCATACAATGTTTTTCAACACATTTGCGAGAAAACAGTACAAATGTAATTAAACAAACTTTATTTATAAGTTTCAAATGGCGCGAATTTGCAAATGGCGCCACATGCACGTGGTGAAAAATAGAACTACATCTTTCGTCTCATTTACTCTTTAGTATTAAAATGAGACAACCTATTGAGCAAAAGCGCTTCCAAGGAGGTTCGATCAGTCAGGTTCTTTATTCTCATAATGTGAAACTCTTTGGTGGAGTTCTTATTTTTTTTAATGGAAATTAAAAAAAAAAACCGTAAAGAAAACGCACGGTGCTATACAACGGGGCGTGCCGTAAAATAGGTACTTAGGTGAGAGTACCTATTTTACCGCACGTTCCGTTGTATGGTGCGTAATTTTTAACTTTCGAACAATGTATACAGGCTTCGTAAACGCATTTTTCGAGCAAATGTGTTGAAAATGTATTTACAACAAACTCAAAAAATTTCACCCATAGAGCTTGATTTGAAAATATTTTTTATGGATTTTCAATCAATATATCATCATCAGAAATATATATTAACTTACCAATAAAACTGCGTACTCGTGCTAGCGCTTTTGTAGATGCGTAGCTGTACCTTTACGGTGCCTTCACAGTATAAACTAAAGACCTATTTTAGAGTTTGTGTAAATCGGTTCGTAATCTGGTGATCATAAAATAGTAACATATTTGTGAAATAATGATTATATACTATCTGTTAGCTTGTTGACGCTTCCCGTGAACCAAGAGCTGGCTTTTATCTTGGCCAGAGGCTATGTGTTGCCATACAAAGAGGCAACGCCGCCAGTCTCTTGAGCATATTACCAGCTGACAGCGTTGAGGATGAATTTTTCGATATACCTAATAGGAACCTACCTAGTTTAGTTTAGTTTTATTTTATATGTATTTCTATAGTTTAATTAATATTTATATATTTGTCTTATGACATAAATCCGATGAGTATCTGTTATTATGCCATTTATTTTTTACCTTTTTTGACATGGGAATAAGGCTGCCTGTCCATTGATGCGGAGCGAGCTGGTGGAGCGGATAAATGAGGAAATATTAACAAATAGGATTGCATAAAACCTCGGCTTCTCTTAAGAGGTGCAATCTTATTGGTTAATATTTCTCCGTTTCTCCGCTTCGCCAGCTCGCTCCGCATTAATGGACAGGTAGTCTAAGAATGGTTAGATATTTATTTCAAGACAAAAGTATTTAGTATAAGCATGACTGTAATGTCTCTAATTTTACGATTTCCTTTCCTAGCATCTGCATAAATAATAGGTATTTTTCACCCCGATGCTTCCCATGTTATTACTATAGGTAGCATTTGATTATTTTTCGCATATTATTGGATTATATCTGTTTAAAATACACAATGTAAAATCAAAGAAAAAAAATATTTTTAATCGAATACGATACTGTAGATAGGTATGTAGTGTACTAGGTAAAAACACTAATGAATGATATCTTAAACGAAATAGGAAAAAAAAAACATTTACGTAAATTGTAAATGTGTTTGGAGTTTTTGGTTACTAGTTTTACTATAAGTTTTTTTTTTGCATTAAATCCAATAAGCAATATTGGTCGCGGGACAGTCTCATCAGGTAATTGCGACCTAGAAACGTGAAAGGGTATTGAAGGATCACCATGGACTTTCATTACACATGATGATTTTACTACGATAAAAAAAAACAATATACCTATATGCATGAGGGCGGGCGAGTGGGATTGCATCCTGCCTGAAACCTGGATTTTTGTCGCGGAATTAAAATTAAATATTTTTCATAACATTTAATGTCATGGATTTCCTCAAGGTAACGCCTGATTCTATAATTTAAAAAAACAATAAGCAATATTAGATTTTATTTATAGTAGAGGTTGTAACTCAAGTTATTTATTGTATATTTATCTACAGCTTCACAGTGATGGAAATATTATGTTTTCTCCTTATTCATTTATCTTTACGGTCGCACAAGTTTCGTCCTTGAGGACAAGTACAATATTGCTCACATTCGTATAATCAAAAAGTATCAGCCATGGAGTTTGGTTATGTATCCGGTTGATGCTGCATGGCAATATACTCGCTCTCTGATAGATGTGACTTAACATGACTAGCAAAATGTGAATTTTTTATTAACTACCTGACCTTTCTAAGATAACAGGCACGTTTTACTTCATTTTTTTCCCAGCCTTCTGTACCTCAGTACTGGGAAAATGCCGTCCTCTACTCCATCGTTATATGTATTATGTAATAAATCATCTAATACATGGTATAGAAGAATTTAAATTGGTTGAAGATTCGTTGAACAACTGTAACAAAATTGTTTCTTCTACAGCTAAGTATTTGCAGGAAGAGGTAACGAGATAGCGCAATGCGCCAATAAAAACACCAATATTTAAATTTCTATTTATTGATTCAATTTGAACTTCGAACTCACAATAAAATGCAGCACAGTAAACACAAAAATCATCAAACCATTTATTATTATGTAGAATACTTATTAAAATACGTGAAACAGTGATTGGAAAAAGGGTACAGAAACCAGGTTTTAGGTATTACTACTAACATCGAATATTGTTGACGAACGACAATAAATTTAGATCGATTGAAAGTAGATCCTATACCGACGAGAAACAGCTGATTTTGAGCAAAAAGTTTTGTTAAAAAAATAAGTGGTTGGCTCGTTACCATCATTATTAAAAATACATAGCGGTTACTTGATGCGGGATTAAACTTACGTTATACACAGTGAGTAACTTACGTAAATGCCGTACGATAAGCACGGGCGGGCGCCTACTCGCACCTCTTTCGCTACGAGACGAATGTTAAACAGCACCATCTGTTATTTAAACCTCGAACTACATTGATGACGACAACGCCATCTACCTTCAATCCAAGCAGATTGCCTTGCGCAGCGAAATAGGCGCAACAGAGCGCCGTGGCGCATCTGATATGACTTCATTTGTAGTAACGCCACAACACCCGTAAACAAATAGAAATAGTGTATATAAATTAGCTTATGTAACAAATAAGCTTAAATGTATATAATACTGAGGCAGAATTACATCTTAACTACGACGTAACATTAAGTGTGGTACGTGGGATTAGACACGAGCGCAAGCCCTTACTTTATACGGACGAATGCGATATATAATTATATTTTGCTTTATATCTATGTATCTGACGCTAAAACATCTATATAATGTATTACTTTTTGTACATCTACTTATATATTAACCGTACATACACCCACTAAGCTTATTTGCCTCGCGACCGCGTACCCAAGGTGCGTACACAACCGTTTGCGGAAAAACTGCCAAAAGTAGATGCCCCTGTTGCCTTGACTAGATACACAGATGTCAGCACGACACAACTGCTGCGCGGGAGTCTAGCGAGGTCGAGTACTCGAATATAAAACGCACGTTGAGTACACGGCGACCTTTACTTCGGGAACTTGAGTATTGTCCCGCGGGCGAACGGGGAGGATACATAGCGACCACAACAGAGAAAGATATTCATTGAACTTATCATCACTAAATTATCGTGAAGGAATGTTTCAGAGTAATGAAAGACTGAAGAAAAACGTTCACCCGCGCCGGCTATGCCGCCCGTCCCATCGCTAAGTACACATTAATTATTAAAATATATTTTCGCATTTATTACATAAAATTCACGTTATGTTCTACCTACGTTAGAAAAGTAAATGAAAGCGGGCATTAAGTGTAAGTAATTTAGGTTCAAATTTGTACGCGGAGCCTATATACACAGCGTACCATGGACGTTTGTTCCACTCGCCCCAGTGGTAACTTCAACGAACCATACAGGGAAACTACAGCTAAACCATAGACAGACTAAAACTGAGATCATTCGAGTAACGACTAACAAAACGCACCAAAGGACCGAGGAGTCCGTCAGACGTCACCACTGCGGGAGCGGCATCAAAAACTTAATTTAAAAAACTCGACTACAGTGACACTTATGAATTCTAGGACACAAGACAAAAAAACTTAGATCTAAGTCCTTAAAATAATAATAAATATTTTGGTGCAAAATAAATAACAAAAAATAAACCGTTATCACTTCTATCCTTAACAGTATGACTGACCGCGTTACGGCAAACGAATATTCCCACTAATCACACAAGCTTTATTAAAATGAATGTTTATAACAAAGGGAGCCCCCTCCGGGAGTGCGGCCTCGTCGAACAATATATAAGTAACACACACATTCATTCCATAAAGAATTACGCTGAGGACAATAGATAAAGGTGTAGGGTAGAAAAACACCCTGTCTCTAGGGGCATCTAGCACACATCACAAGAATTTGGAACTCTGTCTATTTCCTTTGAGGTTTCATCAACAGCGTCTTTGAGTATTGTGTTTATATTGTACAGTTCTTTATCTTAAGAGTGCGTATTCTGAAAGTTGGCAACGTCGCAAATAGTTGTCAAAATTTAACAAGTTTTAATTCATTTGGCAATGTTACTGTATGGAAATAAGAAATATGGCTCTGTAGCACACTAAAAATTGATAAGGGAATGCGATAATTGCTATCTTAACACCGAATACATAGTTTTACATGTAAAAAAGTATTTGGAAACCTTCCAAATGCCTTTTTTACACCTGAAACGGAGATAACATCAAATTCAGTGTTTTAATTAATTGCATTCCTATATCATTTTTTAGTGCACAACAGAGCCATATTTCTTATTCTCAAACAGTAAATTTTACCAAATTAATTAAAACTTGTAAATATTTGACAGCTATTTGCGACATTGCCAACTTTCAGAATATGCGCCCTTAAACGTATGGTGTAGGGGACACTACATTACAGTACATCGGCCGTATGTTTGATGAGATTCAAAGTTTAAGACACAGAAGACTCCAAAGGAAATAGACCGAAGAATTGGCCGAAAGGACACCACAACAACCTATAACACTCCCGTCCAGGGTAGACCTGACGGTACATACTAGTCAGGTCACTCGGCTGGACTTGACGATGGTCGCACTCCTAGCGGGGGTGGGAAAGGAGAGGGGGAATGTTAAGGGGGGGATCTACTCTTTGACCTCGAAGTACTTGTAGGTCGGGTTCTCATAGCCGTTGATCTGCATGTTGGCTACGTGTCGCTCTTCAGGAGTGGGGGCTACGGCACCGGTCTGTTCCACCTGGGAGGTAATGAAATTGTTAAGTTAATCATTGTCGCCAAGGTCCACAATATGTAGTCCCTGTAAAACTAAATTTTATAAAAACCATTGTCAAATGCTACATAAAACCAGCTTTTGTGCTGCATGTTGGGTTATCAACTTAAGGCGCGGTCTTATCTCATATTCCCAAAAATTGGTTTCTTAGAACGTCGAGTGTGACGTAATGTAATAAATATAAGCAACGCGAAAAATACAGTGAACAGAGAAGGGTATAAAGAAGAATTTAAACCGAACAGAATAATAAATAAGAGTTTGATATTCCCAATAAAAATTGGGAAGTTGTAGCACAAAAATAAACTTTGACGTCGAAGATCTCTGTATTTCCAGCAATAACAACAGTTTTTTTTTAAGAATTTAGTAGGTTTTCCATTTTTTTAAAACTTAACCGAACCATTATTTAATTTTATGTCTACATTTTAAATAATCTAAAGAAAAGCAGTAAAATAAATGCCCATTCGCAGCTTACGTCACATTTCAACACAAATGTCATTTTTTCAATTTTCAATCTTATTGACGCTCCATAGTGGTGACAATAGTTTACGCGGTCATAAGCGATTAAAATCGTAGTCAGTCCGCGTCTTAACTTCTTCACATTAAGTAATCAATTTTTTTAACATCTTCTGTTGATTCATTTCATGCTACTGTGATGTTTAGTTCTATAGTTCTATCAGATAGCACACAAGTAGCGCTGACCATAAACATTTCTTGGCGCCAGAAATTGATGTACAGTCTCCGTCACTATATGGCCTCTTGGAAGCAGCTACGTTCGTTACTGGGATTACCGATAGATGAATCCCACCATACTTATAGGTAGAACTTTTCAGGAATTATTTTGGGCTCGCTCGGACTCTGCGAACATGAGTTATGGTTTTCCAAGGATATTATGGTCAAATACTAACCTGTACGAAGCCCTGCGCAGGCGGCGCACGGTCGCGGCGGCGCGCCACAGCCAGCGCCACACAGGCGGCGGCCGCCAGCGCTGCGCCCCCCACACACAGCGCCGGGTACAGCGCTGACGCAGAGCCGGGGCCGTTGGCCAGCCCCGCGCCGCGGACTGTGTAGCCCTGCAGGACAAGCGAAAGGGTTAACTTGAGGGAGATAAGTTGGTCCTTTGAGCCACAATGCCGAAATGGTTTTAAGCCATTTTGAATTTTCTAAAAGCACAATCTATAGTCTGCGTCACGATTGAAGTCCTGTTGATCAGACGCTAATGTATAGAATCTACAGTACCATCATACCATCTCTTATCTACAGTACCGTACCATCTACAGTTTATGTAAAGTACCACGAATTTTTGGACTTGAGTCGTGGCGTGGACTTTACGTAGTAACCGACAGACATCTTAACAGCGTCAATCGGAGATCAATGAACAGTCAGGAAACTTGTATTTTGGACAAAATACATTATTCACGTCAATCTATCATCAGTTCTGTATAGCTTTTTCCCAACAATTTACGGATCGGCTTTCTGCCAGATTTCAAATTAATTTAGTTGACAGTTCTTTTGATAACCAAGTTTCTGGACAGAACAAAATCTTGGAAAATCAATAGTTGTATTTGCAATACTCACAGGCTGCGAGTGCTGCAGCTCATGTTTGAGCGCGTGCGCAGGTGGTGGGGGCGCGCGCTCTTCAGCGTGCTCTAGAGCTGCGCGCAGGCCTTCGCCTTCCGTCTGCAAAGAAGAGACAAGGTCAAACTTAGCAGTGCTCAAATCTTGAAGTAAAAGGGGCGAGGATGATTTCAAATTCAGATGAGGACCAGACCTCTCACAGAGAGTAGGCCTGTGTCCCAGCAGTGGGAACATTATAGGTTGATGATGATGAGGACCAGTCGTCAACGTCAGACATTGGATTGATTGTCTTGGATAAGAAACCGGTAGTCAGGTCTTTATAGGTTGTGGGCTAACAGTAACAGTTAAATTAAGTTTTTTTTTTGTTATTATTAAATACAGTAACTGGTTCTCACCTCGCTAGTGGAGCGGCGGCTGGAAGTCTCGCTGACTTCGCCAGTCTCAGCAGTCTCGCTCTCTGGTGCTTCAGTTACAGTGCTCGTGACAATTTCCTACAACAAACAAACTCATTTATATTTGCTAAAAAAAGTTTCACCTTAAATAAAGGTATGAACGAAATGGGTGATATTATCGCAGGGCAGATGGCTCATAGAGAATTGTTAAGATGTTAAAATGGGAAGAGAGCTCGAGAACGCTCAGGCTCAAAATGTCCACTTCCCAAAATGTCCACCGGTTGCAAAACGTCCATTTCCCAAAATGTCCACTTCCCATAATGTCCACTTCCCAGAATGTCCATTTCCCAAAATGTCCATTTCCCAAAATGTCCACTTCCCAGAATGTCCATTTCCCAAAATGTCCACTTTTCTACGACAGCGCCTTCTAACTGCTACTACTTTAAACTGGGAATATGAGTACCTATTAAATATTAACTCTTTTTTTTGAAAATTATTTTTTTTTAAGTTTTTTTTTAAGTTTTTTTTTTTTTAATATCGATGTACTTTTCTACGACAGCGCCTTCTAACTGCTACTATTTTAAACTGGGAATATGAGTACCTACTAAACATTAAGGGCCTTACTTATAAACATTGATTAGACGTTACTTATCTTAAATAGCTCTTAAGTCACTTGCCATCTCTATTCATTAAAACAGAAATGACAAGGACAGGTGATATTTAATCGGTAGCTAAGCAACACAAGTTTTTATAAGTAAGGGGGTAACTCTTTTTTTTGAAAATTATTTTTTTTTTATTTTTTTTTTTTATTTTAAGTTTTTTTTGAAAATTATTTTTTTTTTAGTTTTTTTTTTAAGTTTTTTTTTAAGTTTTTTTTTGAATATCGCTCAGGCTCAAAATGTAATGTACTTTTCTACGACAGCTCCTTCTAACTGCTACTACTTTAAACTGGGAATATGAGTACCTACTAAATATTAACTCTTTTTTTTTAAATTATTTTTTTTTATTTTTTTTTAAGTTTTTTTTTAAGTTTTTTTTTAAGTTTTTTTTTAAGTTTTTTTTTTAAGTTTTTTTTTTTTGAGCGACTTTATGACTATGAGTCATAAAGTCGCTCAAAAAAAAAAAACTAACGCAACTATGTAGAGGCATTTATGTGCCAAAATAACTGCGGTTCAGCTACCTATGTATTTTATTATTTTGTATCTAAATATTATGTTGTAAAAAAAAACATACCATGTTATTTGGATGCGTTTAAATATTTTCCAAAACTATTCAATAAGGAAGACAGGAGTGTAGTATCACATAAAAGAAGCAAGCACCATCTAAGGTAGAAAGAATAAACCTGTATTAGAATGTCTTTATACAGGGTGCTCCAAGCCAGATGGATAAAAACATTTTTTTAGGTAGTCGGCTTAGAGACCTATTGGTTACCCGCCAGGAAAAACATCGTTTGTCAACCGCTTACAAAATATGTTTTTTTTTTTAACTTTAGAATTATCAACACTTTTAATGTTTTCAGGATTTTTATTTACCTTTAAAATAAAAAATTATATACATATGTTTTATTTTAGGTGCTTACTTAGACATTGCAATCTTCTCTCAGAAAAAAAAATTCAGACTGATCTGCTTTGAAGTGCATTTAATTTCATATCAATAATTACTTTCCTTGAAATTGACAATTTTTCATAAACCCCAATTAAAAACCAAAAAAATCAGGATTACTTTAATTTTTAAGGTATTAGTATGTTTACTTTATGAGTCATAAAGTCGCTCAAAAAAAAAAAATACAATTTTTAAAAAAAAGAGTTAATATTTAGGTGCTTACTTGGACATTGCAAAAAAAAATTCAGACTGATCTGCTTTGAAGTGCATTTAATTTCATATCAATGCAAGAATAATTACTTTGGGTCATAAAGTCGCTCAAAAAAAAAAAAAAAAAACTAAAAAAAAATTTTATAATTTTCATAAAAAAGAGTTAATATTTAGTAGGTGTTAGGTCTAATGCATTTAATTTCATATCAATGCAAGAATAATTACTTTCCTTGAAATTGACAATTTTTCATAAACCCCAATTAAAAACCAAAAAAATCAGGATTACTTTAATTTTTAAGGTATTAGTATGTTTACTTTATGAGTCATAAAGTCGCTCAAAAAAAAAAAAAAACTTAGAAAAAAAACTTTAAAAAAAAATTAAAAAAAAAACTTTAAAAAAAATAATTTTCAAAAAAAAGAGTTAATATTTAGTAGGTACTCATATTCCCAGTTTAAAGTAGTAGCAGTTAGAAGGCGCTGTCGTAGAAAAGTACATTACATTTTGAGCCTGAGCGATATTCAAAAAAAAAACTTAAAAAAAAAAAAATTAAAAAAAAAAACTTAAAAAAAAAAATTTTCAAAAAAAAGAGTTAATATTTAGTAGGTACTCATATTCCCAGTTTAAAGTAGTAGCAGTTAGAAGGCGCTGTCGTAGAAAAGTACATTACATTTTGAGCCTGAGCGATATTCAAAAAAAAAAAAATTAAAAAAAAAAAAACTTAAAAAAAAATAATTTTCAAAAAAAAGAGTTAATATTTAATAGGTACTCATATTCCCAGTTTAAAGTAGTAGCAGTTAGAAGGCGCTGTCGTAGAAAAGTGGACATTTTGGGAAATGGACATTCTGGGAAGTGGACATTTTGGGAAATGGACATTTTGGGAAATGGACATTCTGGGAAGTGGACATTATGGGAAGTGGACATTTTGGGAAATGGACGTTTTGCAACCGGTGGACATTTTGGGAAGTGGACATTTTGAGCCTGAGCGGTCCGAATATCATGTTGGATAGTTACAAGATTATAAGGCAGAAAATGAGTCCTTCAGGACTGAATGACGAAGTTACGGGAAACATGAATGTGGGGAGACAAGCGTTTAGGTGGACAGATGATTGAAGATGGCGGAAGAAACTGAATAACCATGACACAAAATCATCAAAACTAGAGTGATCTTGGGTCGCTTACGGTTGAAATTATAGAAGAATACGTTAAGGTAATGAACTCAAAATTCTACTTACAGTAGTAGTTGTATCCTGTGAGAAAGCAGCATGTGTAGTGGAGTCATGTGTGGTGACGGAGGCGGAGGACGGCGCGGGGGACACGCTGGCGGCGGAGGACGCGGGGGGTGGGGCCGGGGAGGAGGGAACGGGGCCACGCGGACTGCTGGACGACGACTCCTCGATCTCGGAAGCTTCGCTGGCTTCGTCATCGGCTTCCAGGCTTTCTTTTACACCGTTGGAGGTCTGGAAAGGGATAGTGGAGAAGTTGTAACGTGATTCGAAGAAAATAGATTGAAAGGAATTATGATTTGTTCAAAATCCATCCCCTTATACGGTGGTCAACAAAACAGTTATTTAAAGGAATCTAACCAAATCGAACCTCGGGATCCCTAATGTCTATTTCTCGACCGAAAGCACTGAACTTCTTGAACACTCTGAGGTTCGGTTTGGTTAGGGGCAGATTGTGGGTAGTCCATAGCAACATAAATACTTCCGTTAGTACAGTATCTGTCAAACCAGTACTTGGCTAATTGCCATCAACACGCTTAAAAGAATTTTTTCATTACTCATACTCTGAAAGTAGGTCATTACATGTCTGATTAGCGGTTTGAAAGTTGTCCATTGCCGCCCTAGGGAAAATCGCTTTCAACTGACAGCTGCTAAATTTAAGAAAAAAAAACTAGTTCTATTTTGACATTTCTATTGAACCATGTTCAAACTTTTTATGGAGCCACGAAATTACAGAGCGATTTAAAACTATTTCTCTAAAATAATACAGATTTCGACAAAATCTTAGCTATTTTATATATAATGAACATGAAAAATCCTGGCTGTATAGGTGGACGACCACAACACAAAATTAAAAAAAAAATACAAGCGACAAAGTGACAATCCGATCTACACTCATTTTTTCTTTATCTATTTATGTTGTTAATTTTACTTTCCTCGTATTCGTAATGAAAAGCACAGTGTTTACCTCGGGTAAATTACTTATTTAGTCCCTCGAACTATTAGCGCCCTCACTACGTTACGGGCGCCAAACCCCGTCTCGGGACGTAAATAAGTAACTTTCACGCCTTGGATAACAATGTACTTACTATTTTAACAGGGTTCGGCGTTCAGAGTGGTTTCCTTAACAGATCTGACCGTATCAATTCGACTGAACTTTTAGGGCGAGTTATTTGATCAACAGTTACACTAATAATTTATTAAATCCTACATATACAACTTTAACCATTTGAACAATATTTAGTTAGACTATTGATCAAACAACTGGCTCTTAGACAGTTAATTTTTTGGGCTTCATAATTTTGCTAATTTCATGGAAAAGATTGAAGATAGCTTACCTTAGCCCGTTCATTCTGGATGTCCTGTCTCTGCCTGGTGCGCTGGTCTCGCTTAGCGTTCAGCTGGTCTCTAGCTGCCTGTTCCCGTTGAACCTCGGCCTCAATGCGGTCCAGAAGCAGCTCCTCAGCCTCAGGAGTCATCGACATCAGGGATACCGCCATATCGTCCTTCGATTGCATCGACTAGAATGTTAGAATTTATCTTGTGTCACCAAGAGTTTATGTGTTTCCAAGTTTTTAATATATTTACTTTTGATAATCTGAATAAGAATGAAAAATGGTAAAATGTCCAGTTAGAAAACTCTAACGATTGGTCTATGTTTAATGTAAGTTTGATCAATTTGAATCTGTTATAATAAAATTGCATGTAGGAAATTTAAGAGAGTTTTGCCCAATTATATTTTGTTCATCTTTACGTCTTAAGGCTGATTTACGTTGATCTAGTAGCTGGATCTATCGGCATTAGTTTCCAATGCTGCATTGGCACCGGAATAATGTTTCAATCCAGTACAGCGCTGGATTGGAATAGAACACGTTCCTATTATTCAATATATTCAATAGATCCAGCTACTGGATCAATGTAAATCGGTCTTTATCCAAAGTTTATTGGTTTCTAAATCACCATCAAGTGAATTGCTACCGTGGGAAAGACGGTGTGTGCATTAATATTGTGTATGAGTATAAAATCATGATCAACCTACATTTCTTACCTGAACGTAGTCTTCAATAGCAGTTCCGATGTTGGCGTACAGGTGAGGACGGCGGCGGAGAGCGGACAGGGCGCGCTGGAGAGCACGGTCGGCATCCTGGGAGGCAGAACTGGTAGTTAAACTATGGGCAGGTATTTATTGAGGGCATTTTGAGGCTCTTAAACTCGGGTTTTCCATAGAAGTCTTCAAAGGTCAGCCGAAATCATGACTGTTTAAACGACACCGGACTCTTTGCTAGCTTCTGTTGTCTTTGTTAATGTGGACATCACTGTGTTAGGACAACTCTACGTAAGACAGTGCCGATAGTTGTAACCCAATCTACCCTGGTAACCATAATTAAAAAGATGAGGTCTATATACTATAACCTAAGAATGCACAATGCACATAGTGGAAACTGAAGCTAATAATAAGAAATAAGTAATTCAAGATTTATACTGTAACAGTTTATATTTACACAACAAATTAAACTTTATTTTAGAATATAAAATACAAGAATGATATCAAAACAGTTCAGCACTACACAGTTCACTGTCACGCACAGAAGGTTAGGCCTTGGTAATGACCTCCAGCAAGAGGCCTCCACAGGTAGGACCGCAGCAGGTAGTGGCCCCAACAGGCAGGACCGCAGCAGGTAGAGAGAAGACTGAAGTAGACCGTCGACTGCACAAAGGGCCGAGTTAGAACGCCGCCGCCGACAGGTGGTATGCAGCACGCACTGGCCTCAACAGGCAGGACCGCAGCAGGTAGAGAGAAGACTGAAGTAGACCGTCGACTCCACAAATGCTGAGATAGACTCCAGCAAGTTATAGTATTCTGCCAAGAAGGCTAAGTTAGACAGACGTCTGCACAAAGACTAAGATAGAGTCTCCACTGCACATAGAGTGTTCACTGGACAGAAGTCTGAGATCCAAAAAACCATCTTCTGCCAACGGCCTCTGCTTTTATAACCCATCAGCTCGTTGTCAAAATCAGTCTTCTTTTCTATTTTCAAATTAGTTTCTTCAAATGTAGTGGAACCCGACTATATCAGACCTCCTTCGTGTGCGTAAATTTCATAAGTAAAATTTAGAATTAAGATATTTAGTACAATCATAATATAAAAGATTAAATTAGAATTAAATACAATATTTCAGCGAAATCAATTTGATAAAAATAAACTAAATTATATAAACCAAAAAGCATCATCATAGACTAAGCTAGACAGAAAAAGAAACTGACAGTTTGACATTTGACATAAGTGTCACAAGAAAAATATCAATAAAAGGATGATTTAATAAAATGATAAATAGGATGATAATGTATGTAAGTATACATAAATACTATAATACACTATGGCCAATTTAAAAAGAGAACTAATAAAAAAGAGAAAGCAGATTCTAAATAGTAGCAGTAAACAGGAAACTAACATTTTAATTGCAGTCGGGGGACCTAATCAAAAAACCTTCCCAAGATTCTAACGGTACCAAACACATCAAAAAAGAAAATTACAAATACACATGGATCCTAAAAACATAAAGCCCAGTCAGGAGGAGGTCCGGAAAGCAGGACAGGAGATGTGTTTTGAATAACCAATCAGAAATCCACATCTCTCTAGCTTCGGAAATGGAAATCTAATTGGTTATACAAAACATATCTCTCGTCTCCGCTTTGGAGGACACCTTGCCTAAGGCCTAGTACTCCTTTTTTTGGGCAGTCGTGTCTAAAGGATGGTGCTTGTCCCAAAAAGCCGTGTTCAAAAGTAAATGCTGCTACAATTGGTGTCAGTTCCATACCTGCAGTCGGTCGGCAGCACTGGATCGCTCAGCAGCAGCGGCCTCCCGTCCGTTGGCAGCAGCGCGGCGCCACGCAGCCAGCGCGCCGCTTCGTTCAGCGGCCAGCGCGCGCACCAGGCGCTGCAGGCACTTCTGTACGCGGTGGGCCTGGGTAGACAGAATAGTTTTGTTAGAAGGCATGTTTCTTAGGCATACTGCACTAGCTTCTTAGCTAGTATTACTTAAAACTAGATTCGAGGCATTTGATTAATTGAAACCAGTTTTAAGTAACACTTGAGTTTTGATGTGCGTTCTGTAATACGGGTCTAAGTCCACAAGCTATCACAGCATCGGAGTAAGTGATTCCATACTTTTACTAGCGAGTGAAGACGATAGATTTATCATATCGGTAAAAGATAACGATTTTAGTTGAGACTGTGATGGGAAATAGCGGATTGCTGGGCAGATTTATAGTCATAACGACATCTTAAAAACTGAGGCTTTAAGCATCAGTTAAAGCTACAGGAAATCCTGTTTCTTTAGCTGAAACATCGCGAGAATTGATAGATTACCGCAGACGCGGGACAGTCTGATGAAACGGCAAAGTTAGGTACAATTTAAGGAGCAAGGTGGTTTTTATTCATTCAATTCTGACAGTCCGCTGCAACCAAAGCTCCAGGATATCATCATTTGTTGATTCTTCACCCCAAAAAAGGGTTGACAGGTTTAGAAGATTCAACAGTGATTTTAACTAAGTATTCACTTGTTACATGAACATAGAGTTCTTTACAGTTAACTGAAACCTCGTAAAAGTATGGTAAGAATTGTTATATCACCATCTGCCTAGCCTTTTCCCAATTATGTTGGGGTCGCCTTCCTGTCGAACCGAATGCAGCTGAATATTAATATTTTACATGGAGCCTATCTGATCTCCACAATACCCCATGGTGAGACTGGTTGTCAGAATTACGAGCTTCTGACTGACAGTAACGACTGTCAAAGATGTACAAACCGAAAAGAAACTGAGTAACTTATTTATAGTAGCTAGGATAGCAACACTACTTACATTTGGTGGGGTATCCCGGAGAGAGCGAGTGTAGCAAGCGAGTGCGGTGCGACGACGTTGAGCGAGGTGAGCCAGGACACGCTGTTGATGCAGGGCAGCCAGACGACGACGTTCAGCCACGCCTTCTTCTTCAAGAGTCTGAGGAATACAATAAGATTCATTTAGGTAAGACAATTATGGTTTATAGTCCAGTGTAATCGAATATTTCGATTTGAAAATTATTTGATTCTATTGCCCGTCTGGCTGAGTTGTTTTAAGGTAATCAAATGGATTTACTCAGTGAAAAAGAGATAAAGAATATTGATACATTCTCTTTTCTAGTTTCATTTATTAGAATGTATTTGATCGGTTCATGAACACATCCCAATTTATCCAGAATTGTGCAATGTGCCTTTTCGTTTCAGATGCACTGAATATTGAACAGCTAAAGTATACCATCAAGCTATTGGAAGCCAAACATCAACATTGAATATTGTCAATATACCTGAATGTTAGACTGGAACTTAGCGGTCATGCGTTGGCGGAAGGTCTGCGCGGCGGCGGGGTCGTTGTTCATCATCTGCTGGTACCGGTCTTCGAGCTCTGACCATTCCTTCATCACCTTGGTGATCTATAAGACACAGATGTCTAGATAAGTATAATAAAAAGAAAGTAGGTACCTATAGTAGTTAAAGAAGAATTATGGCCGATAAATGGACATAGTTTCTAGATAGTGATAATTTTTGTAGCCAATTAGCATGATTACAGCATGACACAAA
The DNA here is from genome assembly GCA_950005045.1 of Agrotis exclamationis. NCBI lineage: Eukaryota > Metazoa > Arthropoda > Insecta > Lepidoptera > Noctuidae > Agrotis > Agrotis exclamationis. The sequence continues at coordinate 15,946,878 of OX465432.1, forward strand.
TAAAAAGAGGTTCTGTATTTCTATGATATTCCTCTTCGTTTTTGTGGAGTGAGAAAAGAATTGTGATGCAAAAAATCGTAGGTATAAATGCCGCTAAGATAATGTTGATAGGTTTCCCTAAATGTGGTGTTTGACATCAACAACGATTTTGTGATATTCCGATTGGTTCAAGATTTTTCAGCGTAAGGGTGTACCTTCTCGCGGTGCGTCTCTTCCAGCCTCTGCTGTGCATCCTTGTAGCTCTGATGTTCAGTGCGAGGGTCGAAGTGCGAGAAGTAAGGGTCAGAGGTAGCGGATGAAGCCTGCAAACGATATAACAATCAGTCTTAACATTGACGTTACCACGCTAACGGCTCTCGAGTTGTATGAGATGTGTTGCGTGGTCGCTGTTGTGATGTCTTTATGTAATTTCGAGTATTTTTAGGATCCCGATCGATTTCGGTCTCAGTGACTTATATCTGTCTGTTGAAAACATCGCTGGTGTGCCCACTGGTGACATGGTAGCCCATTTTTGCCGTGATAGTGCGTTCATTTCAAGTCAGCACCCCTCTTATGTATTCAATTAGATGGTGGTGGAGTAAAAAGCTGGCAAATTGTTGTACTTATTATTGTGAACGGCTTCTCCCATTGTTCACTGATTACAGTTTTTTTTAAAAACATCGTCCCACACTAGGAATTTCTCCTGTATCGTGGGTGCGTTTACAAACCCAGAGCCGGAACAACTACTTGTAGATCATACAAATATTTGTTCTGTGCGGGGATCGAACCCGCGAACCGTGCCGTCATCGTCAGAATCTCATGGACTTAGCAACAAAGTCGTACCAAAATTCTGGGCTGACTCGATTTAGGTCGAATCCTTAAGTTACATTGGTAATATGTCCTTTGACAGTCTTTTTAAATAGAACATCATATCTAACATAGTGGTGTACAGACGCCAGCACATCAACCCTACCCTAATCTGAGAAATTTAAATAGATTTTCAACTTCATTACAAAAACAGAAGGTTTATAGTCGAAGGGGATAATTTGACAAATTGGAGTAGGTTGATGTGCTAACCATCTGTACAAAGGACCACTTGTGTGTTACAAATGATCACATATTTTCCAAAACTGAACAAAGTTTACCGTCATTGTAAATATTTCTCTAAATTTCTGTTCGTCATATTTGTGTCGCTCTTTATCGATCCATTGTAAATAATAGTCCAAAATTGGTATAATACAACTTACCGTAGTGGTAGTAGTGGTGGTGGTAGTTGTGGTGGTCGTTGACGGTTGGGATGAGGTCTCGGGACGAGGCCAAGAGTTGTCATCACCATCCGTATAGTCGTCATCTTCGGCGTCATCATCGCGAGATAAGTCGGCGTCTTCTTCTTCGTCCATGTCTGGAAAAGAAGTGTTATGTCCTGGAGTTAAATTTTTGGTTTGATTAAACAATAAATAACTGATAACAGTTAATAAGCACTGCACGATCCTCGATTAGCATTGCCTCGGTATAGCTGATTCTAATCCGAGACGATCAGATGCTCAAAAGTATTCGTAAGAGTATGGAGTTTCATTAAGAAGTCTCGAGACTTCCTAACTAAAGACGCTGTCCCCGTGCTATGCTTATTACCTACGAAGTCCTAAATTTGTTAATCTTGTAAGTTTTTCAGTTTGATCAATAAAAATATAAATTTATTCAAACTACACCCTATAACATTTTAAAGAAATTCTATCCTTTTAGGTAAAACGCAACGCAACTCTTGTTATTTTTATTAATATGTCATGATTGTGCCAATAAATATATTCAATCTTATTTCTTCTTCCTCTTTCTAAAAGATCTCTTACCGTCATCAGCATCGTCATCATCATCATCGTCGCTAAGGTTCAGGGTGTCGTCATCATCATCGTCATCCAGAGCATCATCATCGTCAAGGAGATCATCATCACGCTCATCCATAGCTGCTGAAGCCGCGAGCATCTCTTCACCTCCGGGGCTGACGGGCACACCGACGTCCATGGGCTTGTGCATCTTTACGTTTTCTGAAAGATGGCACAAAATATGAAGATTTTAGGTTGAACATCCTTTCAACATCGTCATTTTCGGTAATTGAGGACTGCTTACTATGTAATATACCTAGTTTATACTAATGAAATTATGTAGAATTTGCGAGCCTTTCATTAGATATCAATTTAAATTAATTTACTCTCTGGCCATATTATGTGCTGATTAAGTATGTTGTATCGAATTATAGGTGATCTATCAAACGTATTTACATTACAACTGACTGATTTTTTTGTTGAGATTTGGTATGATTATAAAGGTCACACACAATCAGCCAATAACATTCTGAAAGTCTTCTTTCTGTGAAGAGGAGATAAAGATTCAATTCAAGTCAACTTACCCTTAAAATGCTTAGGACAGCAAACAAACTCGACACCAGAGAACAGGCTAATTCCACAAGGCAGCAGCATCGCAAAGGTCCTGAGCTTCAATCCCCTCTGGGCGCAGGCACGACCAGCAGTTGCGTTCCATCTCGCGAACTGCCAGCACCGTGACTGGTTGTGGATGTGGTCGAAGAGACAGCTTTCCGGCACCAGGAGCGCGTCCGATTGGAATGGACCTTCTGCCGCCAAACACTCTTTGTAGTTATGCATTGTAAGTGGGCGTAAGGGGGACCGGAGGTTGAAGGTGCAAGAGAAATGGAGCAAGTGGCAGTGGAGCAAAAGGACATTTGATGGGAAAACACTTGGTGGATGACTAAGGTAAGGAAGAATTTTCTTCTTTACTAAGGTTTCTTGCATAAAGATACAGGTGTTTCCCATAATCATGTGAAACACAAATTACAATTTAAACATTTTAAACTTCATCTAGGTAACCTATAAGTTTATACAAGGTACCTTAGTTAAAGAACAAGATGACTAGCCACATATTATTAAAATTTTCAATATCATAACAAAACGAAATTCATTTTCATCGCGCGATGCAGAGCGGGCCAAGCGACCCTTGTTTATATTTCAGTCTTTAGACAAACTTCCTTTCGTACAAGCGACCTTATAAGCCGCTAACCCTATCAAATAACGAAGTAATCAAGTATCAGTAATAGATACGTACCAAGACAACGGAAGGGCTTCACCCATCGAGTGACCTTGCACTTGGCTGCGTTGCCAGTCCCCAGCTTGCACCAGTTGCTGACCTTTACATAGTGAGAGGCTTCCACGATGTTGGTGATGTCGTGGCTTGGGTATACCTGGGAAAAAAAGAAATAGTTAAGAATAAATATTCACCCACACGATATACTATGGCTCTATAACTACCTAATGGAATAAATCTGATGTCTAAAATCCAGAATTAGGTGACCCGTCAGAGCAAGTTGCTGACATAGCTCAAAGAATTTAGTAAGCTAGAGTGACAGTAGGCTGGCCAGACAACGCAGAACACAGACACCCCTTTGGGGTAGAGGTACCGCGACTAGGCAAACGTAGTGTTGGGCCCCCGCCCCGGTCAGTTAGAACGACGAATTGCGAATGGCCGCCGGCAGAGACAGGGTCTGAAGCACGGGCTCAGTGGCGTACGTTATTATTGGCGTTGCAATCATTTCGAAAAATAACACAATATCGAAAGATATGCCAGCCAATACAGTAGCAAGACTTTGAGGAAGTCGTTATCAATATAAGAGGAACTGGAAGGTTTGAGATGAGGACCCTGTAGAAACCAAAACCAAAATCGTTTAGAATATCGAAGCTACTGTTTGATGAAGACAAAATCTGCGATTACCAACCAATGATAATATTTTAACAAACTTGACAAACGACGCAGTGGTGGCCAAAAACAGACATTACTCAATTTAATTAGGGTAACATTGAAATTGTCCGGCGGCAGCTGGGAGCTGTAACGTTGTCCCTCAAACCTTTGCCTAGACACATTCCATCCCAAATCAGGCATCCCATTAAATAAAGGAATTTGGCAATTTAAAAGGGGCATGTCTGCGGACAAACCTTTTGTGTGTAGGTTTTAATTATGTTACTCTTATTATTTGACTTGTTGGTGTCATTCATGTTATGTAGTTTTAGTACTTATAAGATTCGCGGCTTAATTCATGATAGAATGAAGATAGTGAATTGAGATATTAAAATCTGATCAGATACAAATAATAGACCCGGATCGAAAGCACTAGAATTCATGAGATTGGCTTTAGACAAATAGTTACATGATGCAGGTTAACAGTAAAGGTCCGAGTGCGAAGCCGACTGCAGACAACAGCAGCAGACGACTTGTTGCAGCAAAACTACTAGTTTCTATGAATTTCTATGAAATATCTTCCCCAGTTGTATTATTTTGTTCGTTCGTTTTCATTCAGCAAATAATGGAACGACCCTCTGCAGTTGGGTTCGGGATCATGACTGCAGCGGCATAGATGGTGCTGTAACGTGTCGCTGCGACAAGCCGCGACGTCATGTCGTCTGCTGCTGTTATAATTGCGGTCGGCTACGAACTTAATACTTACTACAGTTTCTATGTGAATCTTTTGTAGTTGAAAACTATTACAAAACGAAACCATACTAAACTTGTCCGTCGAATATTGATGTAGGGAAACCCAAAACATTTAGGGATCAATTACACAAGAGATCGCTTACGTAACCTTATGGACAGCTACCGTGGGTGTTGAAATAGTCAAGTTAGCTATTAGTTTTAGCAAATTAGTTGTTGATAAGTAGGTATACTGTTTGTTAAGCGGCAGGGTAATGGGATTAAACGGTATCGTCCGTAAGTCGTGGTCACGGGGGGCAACACGAGGTTGTGGCTGTGTGTTGGTCACTCGTGTATGAGTAACTGGCGCAATTATTCAATCAGTTAGCTAGTTTTGACATTGATTCAAGTTTACGTAATTTTGCCGCTTCTACTTTGCGTGGCGATGAACTCAGATTGTGCGACTATGTACCCAGCTCTATAGTTCGCCACATTAAAGTCTTGGAAGATTCAGGTTGGACAGGATGAACTGACGCCGGCACTAAGAAAGCACATATGGACGTCCATAGGTAGACAGATACGATCTGAACCCATAATCGGCAGATCAGCTCGCCGGAACGGATCGTTGGTACTCTGTCAGTAAGTTATTTGGCCAGATTATTTTGCCGTTTACCTTTTGGTAAGGTTAAAAAAATTATAACGCGATAAGAATCAGTCGAACTGATATGGAAAATATGAGGACTAACTGTGGACACCGAAGAGTTGACGCGGTACCTCAATATATAGAGACACTGAATAAGATGTTTCTATCTAGACTCATCTAAATCTAAATGAGGCTATCTCGTTGAGGACTCTATTCAGATACTATTAGCTTCTTTTCTTGTCTTTTTTATTTTAAATGCGAATGCTCTTGACCTCAATCTAGCCCAAACACAAAGATGAGACGACCTTCGACGGAGCGAGAACACCCAAAAAGAAATGGTACTCCTGTGCACCAACGGATCACAGCAAAACTACTTAGCATCTGACTCAAACTCAATGGTGGCTAAGCCACAGATTTCATTATCTCAGTTACCTTCTTGCAGTAATCGAGGATTTCCATCTTGTCCTTTAGGCAGTTGTGGGGCTTGGTGGTGAGGTCGGGCGTCCACCTTCCGGCGGCGGACATGTACTGCGGGTGGTAGGTGCCGCCTGCCTCGCATAGGACGGCTACTTGGGGCTCTGCCCCGCTGCTAGCCTGGAACAACGAGAAATTATTCATTAGGATCAAAGTTTCTGGAAGCTAAGTAATCGTGTAACAGTAGATAGGTGTATTGATCAATAGTAGATTGCTTGCCAAGAGAGCAAACAAGTATTTAAAGGCGAGAGTGTTTTTTTCAATCCTGAGCGTAGCGAAGAATTCTAGAATTGAATCCTGAGCGTTACAGTAATATATCGATCAATGTTGATGCGATGAGATCCGAAAGGAACGAAGTATGAAAAACTTTTTATTTTTTCATCTATGTTTCTTACTTACCTATTTAAAAACGTCACAACATATTCTGTCATCGCACTACAGAAACACCCAAGTTATTTTAGCTTCCAACACTGTAGGTAAACTGTTTTATTTTTTATTATAAAACTATGTTTGCATTATTATGATTTGATTTAATCATGTAGGTATCCCAAATTCCCAACAAAATATTATAAAAATAAAAAGTTGCTGTAGCGACATAAAATAGAAATCCAGTCGGATCCTTAAAACTAAAAGAGCCTAGTCAGTTCGTCAGTTTCTCTGTTTGCGTTGATTCTCTTCTCTTGTCAAGTAAATAATAGAACTATTTGTAAAAATATATTCGGATCCAGACAAATCAACCTTTTTTAATTAATACTGTAATTACTGAAGTAAGCACGAAACTTAAATTAGGATAAAAAAGTCAAATATTAATCAATATTCCAAGCAATCCCAACACTCAGACGCATTTCGACGTCTACCTGTCAGATAAGTCTAGACAGACCAAGGGGTGAAGGGGTGGAATGGCATAGACACCCCCTATGGCCCCCTAGACAGGTTATTAAAGAAAACAGACCGGGTCGTTGTGCTCTCAAGTGATTATTATTATCTCTGGCACATTAGAATGGGCTTTCAGATAATAACCACATAAAAAGATAACGCAGAGTAATAAGGTTTCAAGCTGTTGTATAAAAACCTTTTTCGTAATTAAGGACTAAGACATTTTTATAGGGATCATGAATGGCTAATTCTTTATCAAACTTTTAAAGAAATTAATGAAGATTTTCTAGAAGTTTCGATAATTTATTTTCCAAAAGAAAGTGGCTTTCAAAGTTGTTAACATAAAGTACAATACACTGGATAACATTTAAAATTCATATGCTTTAAAAATGAAACAACATTGTCTGCACGAAACAGAACAAGCAAAGGGCAACAACCCGTAACCTAATACACGTCAGCTTTTCCAACGGTTTTCCATTAGTATTACTATACATTGCGTTTTGAAACCTATTGTTAATAGATCGTTCGTAAGCAAAGAGGGTAATGTACGTCGACAGCATACCGAGCGTCGATATTGAAAGAATATTTAAAGCTAAAACTATTCTTGAAAGCTAAACAATGTAAGTAAACTGAAAAAAAGTTCTTTCGCTTTCAGTGTGGAAATTTCCAACAATAATATTAAAAAAATAGGCAAGTTTCAAATAACAGTAAAATAAAGGCAAAGATTCTTGTTCATACAGCCAAAAGGTACGTTTAACCGTTCGACAAAGTCAATTTGCAAAAATAATATTATAAAAGGATTTATTTTCGCTTAACTAAATATAAGTACCTAGCTTCTGTTTTTCATGAAGGCTGTAGTAACAAAAATATAATCCTCTGAATGTTTTTAACGAGAACAGGATCGTTAAATCCCGTAATAAAGGCGAAATAAAGACGAAATATTCATGTTTTTACAGTTTTTATGCAAAACTCGAATCGATTTTTCATAAACGAAGAAAGATTTGTCTTTATCAGATCTTGAAACAGTGAAATATTATTCTGAAGAGACTTGTTCGATTTTTATCAATGAAGAAATATTGCTTTCTTCAAAAACTTTATACATTTTACGGTAGCAATTTCGTATTCCGGAATTCAATTCCACAGACACAGTGGTTTTCCTTTTTTCCAAAATATAAAATTTATTTCGTTAATAGAAGATGGTTATTTTTGAAACCATTTTGCTAGTTGTTTAATTTTGTGAACTTATACTGTCAGATTAAAATTTTAATTTTTCCACTACTTCGTTAAACTGTCATTCAAAAATAATCCTATAAACAACCAAATAAGCCACGTTTTCTATTGACAACATTATCCAACAAGTTTTTCAGCAGCTTTGATGACGTCACCAGAATTCCACTTGACTTATTCCAGTTAATTAGTAATTTTTCACTTCAGAATCTCTCTGTTAGTTAATTAAAACGTACCAGCATTTTAGTTAAAATTTGTGTTTTGTATAAAGTTAGAGAAGTGTTGGTTTTTATTGTAGTAACAAACTAAGAGTACAATTTATTTTAAACTGCATTGCAAAAGGAACAAAGATTTTCAGTTCTACTAAATTGTAGTTGTAAGTTTTAATTAGGTAAAAACAAAAATGCAGTTACATACAATGGCCAGCAAGGAGTTTTAATTCACCACATGCTCAGTGCGGGTTGGTAGATCTCACATGGCTTCGAATTTTTGGTTCTGGAACATGCTGGTTTCTTTTCTATGTTTTCCTTCACCGTTTCAACAGCAGTTTTGATGAAATACATTAAGTTAATGCGCCTGGCTGAGATGGAACCCATGACTGAATCTGACGGGGCCTCATCAGGTGACCGTGGCTCTAGAACGAAAAGGGCTATTGAAGGATCATCGTGGTACTCATTTGAGGACTTTACCACGATAAAAAAAAAAACAATATCAATGGGCCACAACAGCTCTACTATCTATTTACATTTAGTTTCACTAAACCTAAATCTTAAAACATTTTCCAACTACCCTACACATCAAAACAGCCCAAAACCACAGCCTAGTAAATAACATAAACTTTTAACATTTCAGTTTCAATTGTACAAACTTGTACTTTGTACAAATGATAGCCAGTTTCTAGAGTAGTTCTTAGGCATTAGTTTGGGCACGTCTTGAGAACTTAGAATAAGTTAGCTCGTTAGTGCTTTGAGTGACAAGAGCCATCCAGTGTAAAGTTTAGACGGGGGGTACGTCGGTAGGTAGGTAGGTATTCTGAAGGTTTAGCTTAACAGTCAAACCTTGATACTGGCTGTTGTTATCGGTCAAATAGTTTTAAAGTTTTGAGAAAAGAATCTGTAGAAAATATGTCTATCGTTTTTTTCTTGGGAAAGTCAGTTGTAAAAGTTTCACAGGAATAATAGTAATTACCTAAGAGATTATGATGTAATTATTCGAATAATTAATTATATTATTCACGATCAATTTATTGAAAATGAAAAGTAATTAATAGATTCAATAACTTCATATTATACGATCTTCCATATATGGTGTAAATAATAATTTATTGTTACCTATCAATTTCTTAAAAGTGGACGTCAATTAATTCCAATCCCAATATTATATGAAACAAAAGGATGAGAGATACATGAAATATTTCGTTTTCTGCCAAATTGGAACGGGCAAATTGAACCAATAACAACAATATCTGTTACTTTAGTGTCTTGGGCCGCTCCTACAATTTTGGAATGGTCCATCATTGTAATGTACCTATGCTAAGCGCTCATAATTTTACCTCAATAATTCAAAAAAAAACAACAAAAAACTACCAATTAAATGTCCTACCAAGAATACTAGACTTGAACAGCTTCATAATTCTTCTTTCTTAGAAATAAAGCTGCCATTTGAAAACAGAACTATAAACATTGAATAAATACAGGCTGTTCCATTTAAGTCGGACTTGTCGACTGCGAGTCGGCACGAGTCGACAGGAGAAAAGCCGAAGAGGAACGAGGTGGGGGGAGCGGAGAAACGCTAAGTGCAAACTCTAGTATTGTAAAACGGAAAGTTCTTAGGAATTACGTCCGTACGGAACAGGGTTGTTACTAACCCATTTAATTCTCGATATTGCGCAAAAAATCTCTCGTGAATTAAGGAATAATTTTAATAATTGAATCTGGTTCGGTTGAGTTAACTTCTAGCTCGGTTTCGTGAAGCGATTGGGGTCAATTAATTAATGTCCGTCTGTGATTTGTTTTAGGTTAGGAATGTTTACTGTTTAAATAGAATTTGTGAATTATAATTTAATTCCAGTTTTGTTTTATTGAATTTGGGTATTATTGTGAAAATTAAATAAATTATTCCAGCCTGAATACAAATCAGTCAAGATTTTTTTACTTGTCTTCATATATAATAGAACATCTGGTATTTAACACCACGTAACAGAATTATCAAATTCCGTGCGTCATAGTACCATGCGAACCCTGCAAAGTTATAAACAACAACATGTATCAGGTTCAAGACTTTACGCTTTCCACAGCACCCTGTATGTAATAAAAGCTAGTAAAATATAGCGGGATACTTTACCCGTCATACTATGTGAGATTATGTGTTAGAATTAAGTGCTCGTCTGATTTATGATGTTAGTACGTATTTTTACGAGTTAAGTATTAAGGGTAAGGTACCCTAAAAATTCATGACTCACTTGTAGGGTTCGGGTCGGCAATCTGATAGCTTTTGATATTATAAAGTGGTATTTTGTAAGTTTTCGGGTTTGGTAGTAAGTAGATTAATAATATCAACCTGTATCTACACTCTAGATAACGAAGCAGTATTTGTCAGACATTATTAGCCTCCTTAGTTCTAATTCGAAGTATTTATAGGAATTGAAAGATCTATACTATTTTGAATTATCAATATAAGAAAATTGGAGCTAGTTCGCGGCTGCTAAAACGTAGATTTCTGTGAAAAGGAACGAGTAATTATGAACCTACACACCAAAAATAAATCTATCAAAAAAAATTATCATTTAATAGATATATCTTGTCACCCATGAACCCAAATAACCTATTCAACACATACAAATAAAACACACACTCACACACTCTCACAAACACACACATACACACACACATACACATACACACACACACACACACACACACACACACACACACACACACGTTAACGTAACAAACACACACCTCCATTGATAATAGAAATACGAAGCCCCTTGCAAGTAATCTGCCATTACATTAAGAGCCTAATTAAGAGCATGTCGTGACGTATTAAATTTAATCTCTTCGTAATTAACGATCGCTAATGTTGGGGTACACTTCATCACATGCGTTTTGAAGAGGGTTCTATGTGTATAGGTAATACACATAGAACCCAATAATAATTAACTTCAGCTTTTGACAGCTCTTTATTTTTAGGGTTTCGTATAAAATGAGATCCTATTGCTAAGACTCCGGTGTCCGTCTGTCTGTCACCAGGTTATTTCTCATGAACCGTGACAGTTAAACTCTCACAAAATTTGTGTCTGTTGCGGTTGTAACAACAAAAACTAAAACACAGAATAAAATTAATATTTAACGGGACTCCCTACAATAGACAAGTTTTGTACGGTTTGTATAGATAATGGTATGAAACCCTTCCTCCGATTCGTACTTGGTCGGTTTTTTACCGACTTGAAAAAAAAGGAGGTTATCAATTCGACCCGTATGTATGTAATATTATCAGAACTGCCCAGTTTTCATATATGTTAGTCTATATCAGCGTCTGAACAAATGTGCCAAATTTCATAAGTGTATGTATATATGTATGTAAGTATGTATGTTTTTATGTTTGTGCACGCATATATCCGGAACTATAAGTTCGATTTAAGTAATTCTTTTTTTGTTGTACTAGGTATTGTTCAACTTAGGGTACACTGTAAGTTTCATCACAATCGGTTCAGTAGTTTTAGAGATATGGATTTTTTTATGTTGTGACGGATTACAAGATTAGTGCATATGTAAGAAAATTTTGTATTTTACTAGAATTTGGGTTGAATATGTAATAAATAAACTAAAAAGGGTAAAATAAAAACTTTTTTTTAAAAAGTACCGACTTCAAAACAAATACAAAAAAGTTTAAAATAACTTTTCTTTAGGAAGTCGGTGGCTTTGTTTTGTTGTGTCATTGACTATAATGCCACCGACTTCCGAAAGAAAAGTTATTTTAAACTTTTTTGTATTTCTTTTGAAGTCGGTACTTTTTTAAAAAAAGTTTTTTATTTATTTATCACTTGCTACTCTTAAGAAACAATAATCTTATGAAAATAACATTAACAAGACAAAGGATATCATAAAAAAAAAATGTTGGCGCAAAATATTTTTAAAACGTAATTGTCGTCACAATATGGCGTCAAGGTCGACCTATTCTTAGTTGAAACGCTTATTACATACTTTCTTCCTTTTATACCTTTGTACCTTCTATACACCTATTAAGGGCATCCCTTTAGGGTAGCTTTAGGGTAATATAGCCGTGACAATTACATTTCTCCACCTAATTACTTCACTAGGGTCCCCCTGTTGCTTGTGCAAGCGTAAAATTAATTCTACTGAACCTTTTTCCCACAAAATGATTAAAAAGCATGTCAGTTTTTGGTATTAACCTACATACTAGAGACATTTACTCGTTCAGAAAGTTTTTAGGTACAAATGTATATAATAGCTTTTGTGGTGAATAGTTTTGTCTTTTTATTTCTATGTATTTTGGGATCAACTTCCAGTTTTTTAATTGAAATAACTGCTTGACTTGCTGACTTTAGACCCTTGAGTGACTGTCTAATAAGATATTTCCTGACAAGACTGATTTCCTTATCAAAAGGGTGAGAAAATCAAGCAATTTATCAACAAGTTAACTCATAAAATGCACTTTTCAAACAATACTTCAAACAAAGCACAAACTAGCCAATTTCAGTTTTAAAATAGCTTTCCGAACCGACTTATAAGTCGTCGACTTATAAACTGAGCAAGATATAAGTTAGAAGTTACATCGTCCTCAAGTGTATTTAATATCGTATCGAACATACACCGGAGACCGGTGTTAGCGGTGTCAGGGAGTGTCCGGAATGTCGGAGTGTCGACACTGTCCGATATTGCTAAAGTTGTGGCCTTTATAAAATTGTTCCGGCTTATTTAGAAAACTATTTCGGTTCGAGAACGTTTCCTTTGTTGTTTTGATTGAATTTCCTGTCAGAGGGTGTATTGTGGTTGTTTTTTGTTGTTTTAAAAGCTATTCAAGCTGTTTTAGATTAAAGGTAGGGTTGCAAGGAATAAATAAACTGTTTCTTGTATTTTACTGTTTCGATCTTTATTATTTGCAAGCCATAAAAAACTGTGTTTTGGTTGTGGCTCAAAACTCACACTTTTGATGTTACTTTTTGGAAATAATAACTTTGGTTTACTTTAGCTTATTTAGGGACTTCTAGTTCTATGAGATTACCGCGGATGCAAACGGCAATTCAAGGAACAAGGTAGTTTTTAATCACTCAAGTCTAACATTTCCTTGCACTCCACCCAGAGATAGAGGATTCATTTGATGGTATTCCCCCAATGATATATAAACTATAGATACGTTGTCCGCACTCTAAAATGACAACATGAAATGAAGCCAATTGGCCACATCGCGCTTAGTTACGCACCAACCTGTCGCGCGACGCTACGTTTGATGTATATTTGTCTTCCTCTAACAACAGGTATCCCGCCGTACGGTGTCATATTTTCTTTCTCTTTCTTCACGCGTATAAGTAGTTCTAGTATTTTCGCCGTTTTAAAGCGCCGCCGCCGCCCGCCGCGATCTTCGTTCATGACGTGTCTATATATTATAATACGTCATTGTATTCCCCCTAGTTTATAATAATATTTAATCCATCACCAACTTAAGTTTCCAGTTAATCAACTGATAAGAGAGGTCGTAATCTACAAGTTACAAGCGCTATCTTATAGCCCCCATGGCTCATGGTTTACGACGGAACATTTATTACGTCTAACAAACTTCGGACATACAACATCTTAATTTCGTAACATGTGGCAAACATCCCTACGTGACTTGTAAATATTTGGAGTTATGAAATAAACTTTGAAAATGAAAATGTTATGTTGGATTTTGAAAATTAAATTATTATAAATTCATGATTCTCGTTTATAAGATCTATGTTTTTGAATAAGAACCAAAGGAAATGATTTTTTATCATCAGGACACGTGGTACTTTAAGTGTTTTGTATGTAAAACGATTTTATCAACATTCACAAAGCTTCAAATTCGACACTCAGCAAAAAAAATGTGAAGGAACAAAACACTAAAATCTAAATGGTTATTGTAACTAAAAACTCATTATCGTTGAATCCACTCGCACAAATACCACCAAAAGCCCATTTCGAGTATTACATAAAGAAAATAAAAGAAAACAAAACACTGCCACTGTAAACACAATCGAGTATTGTTGGGTAGGCACGGCAAAGCTGAACTCATGCCAGTTGGCACCAAAAGTGCCGCCCGTCCCTAAGTACTGGCGACTAGTCGCCAACACAAGTATTTATTTTTATGGAACAGTCGAGCTTGGTAGTCGGGTTATGAGACTCTTATCTAGTCAGGTGGCGTTTAATTCTGGATAGATGGGGTCACTGTGGTTTGAGAGGGGTCCTGGCAAAAGAAAAGGTCATTAGAGCGAAGTGTATGGCTTCTACAGTTGTGTCCGTTAAACATTATTACTTTTATGGTAACTCGTTACTATTTAATTTAGAACTCAATGATATTTTACATCTTTCCCAGTTTAAAAATATATGGCTTTAAATCCCCAAAGAATTCTTTAATCTTTTTTAAAATTAAAAGTGTCATAATTTTTGGTACTTTAAGTGCCAATGTGCCCTTTGTCTTCAAATAAGTCCTTGGAGTCGAAAAGTTAAGCCTTGATATTGCATTATGACTTATGAATATTACTACCATACCAATATAATAAAAAGTGACTGGTAACCCTTTGAGAGTCCTCTATTGCGTGTCGATTCACAAGTGCCAAATGTCCCAGACATCCTTCACTTAATACGCAAGTCATACGAATAAATTATGTTACTTTTGTAATAATAAAGTACCACTACGTTATGCTTAAAATGCAAATTAATGAAAAATTCTTGTGAGGTGTTTTAAGAATTATTGAGCTTTTTAATAGCAGATTTTGAAAAAAGAAACCTTTGGTTATTCAAGGTATTTCTGATAGAAATAGCTGCTGAAAAGATATGATAAATATTACCTAGAAATTCTTAGATGAAAAATAATACAAAAACAAAATTACGTGGAATTAATTATACAGTCCGAAAAATGTAGAAATATAAATCTTCTTTCATTCAATAAATATTAGGATTAAAAAGTATAGGTACTTAGCTATTCAAAATAAACATTTTGAGAAAATGATTTTGAATTTGAAACAATAATAATTCCATTTCAATAAAGTCTGGTCTATAAACTAAAATAACTATAAAATCAAAACTAATACCGTAACATTTCAACCAAAGACGTCTCCTATCTCAAGAGAATCTTCAAGAACTTTGAAAGTAAAAGAATATTAAAGTCAGGTAGACAGCCGTCTCGTAAAATGCAATCTCTACACAAATAAAACGAACCACTGTGACGGGCACCGGGCTCCTTCACAAGTCCCGGAAACTTGGCACTTTATGCAAATGCATGCAGATCCCGCGGACACTTGTTAGTACGCCACTAAAGGATCGGGAAAAATAGGGCTGTCACTACTAATTAGTTGCCTCGGTACCCGCTGTTAGTTAGTTAGTTAAGTAGATTAATGAGACGAAGAAAAAAGTGGGTCTTGTTCGTTGCTCTTTGTTGAATTTAGATTATATTTTACATTTTAGCTCACTTTGAAGCAACTCTAAAGCAACTTTATTTGAACTCTTCAAAAACAAAAACAGAAAATGTATTCTCAATTTTGTAAATGTCAGCGATATGATAACATATTTAGAACTAAAATGACATTTGGAATGTAAGTAGGTACACTTTGATATGAAACGATACTATGTAATATAAATTCAACCCACATCAAAATAACATTTCAAAACGAAATCACACTCAGCCTAACACAAATAAACATTTTACGAATATCCTTCAAAAAAATACACTTGACCCTTGTTGATGCTCAAGCATAATATAATATATCATAATTTTAGCTGTCAAGTCGACAGCCCTGACAAGTCCCGGGCTTGGCAAGTCCCGTACTTAAACGTCCTCAGCACTCGCTTCCGAAGTCCCGCGTTTTTTACTTACACGCTCCTTCACAACTCGACGGGGAAATTAAAAAAGAAACTCATGCACAGACGGAACGAATGTCTTTTTAATTTGGTTTAAATCGACGACAAGTCACGTTCCTGTAAACGTGTTACCGGATTTTATTATATTTGTAATAAAAATGAATATGGCAGATATTTTTGCGAAAGCCAAGTTTTATGGGTTCTCAGTCGTTAAACTGTAGAAATCTTCACGAAAATATATAGTTTGCATGTTTTATCGATATATTTGGCGGTTCTGAAAACTTCACAGATCGAATGAAAACATGTCTTTACACGATTTGACTACAAAACCGTCGACCCTGATCTCTTCACTTGTAACTGCCATAATATCTCCATTGTCATAAAGCCTAAAGGTAAATTCCCATCATTCGGTACATAAATCTCCCTAAAAATATCTATTCGGTACGTGTGGCCTTCTCGGCTGACTCCTCTCACCTATAGATTCCTTTACAGGCATGATAAATGGGACCCTCTGAGTGTCTCGACGCGAGAACCATTTGTCTAACAGCCTGAATACTGAAGGCGACGAAAAACTTCCATATTTACATATCCCTCCCTAATGTTGCCAGACAAACCAGGACCTTAGTCGATATTCGATATTTGCTTCCAGAATTTTCGGGTTTTAGAATTTTTGTAAACCGTTCTAGCGCTTTGAAAGCTCTAATGTCTCTTTTCTTGAGAGAGATATTTCAGTTTTTTCATCACGCACCATTTAACTTAATAGGATAGCGAAGAGCACAAAGTTCTAAATAGGTTGGCTTAAATTGTGAAAATGTTGAAATTTACGCCGACAATTTTCTAGGAAAGAGACAATTTTTATGTAAAGACAAAAGTTTTAATGCAACTTGCAAAGTAATGAAGTTTTTATATGACTATTTGAATATTTACATTGACCATAAATGTTTCAACCCGTTGCTTTTCTATTCCTAAAGTTCTTGCAGCGGTACCTTTCCAGGGTGAAGTTAAATATTCACCCACCATGCAGCCTTGCGAAGTTTCTCCCGCTAAACTTGGAAGCCTTTGTAAAGAGCTTTTAATTTTTAAAACAAATTCCTTTATATAGTAGCAGCCGATAGCCTAGCCTGCGGTTATTTCAAGAGCTAAATTTCTTTCTCATAACTTTTAAATTTTCCAGGGTTACAAGGAGCCTTGTACGGAAAAATTGCTCTCCGGGGAACCTATGTTTTATTCTTGAGTACACGTAAAACTAACGTTGTAAAGGCGTACGTAGAAATTGCGGAGTATAGTACCTACATGAGCTATCATTGGAAGCATCTGTTTCCACTTTTCAAGTAATAGCAATAGTAGCCCACCCCGGCTTTGCGCGGGTTATTTTGACCTAACCGATGGATTTCCCGAAAAATATCTTACTAACGATCCTTGTCCAGAAAACAATTTGAGGCAATTTTTTGGAAGTTATGTGTTACTGACAACTTGGCGACTTTGTTTTACACTATTTTAAGCAGCTGTTACTACAGATATTAAATGCATTTCCTGAAAATCTTTTGGTTGTTGCATGGTGATTCCAGAAATACGTTCAGCTTAATTATTTTTAGACATAATTAATTACGTACAAACATTCTGAGTATTTTAAGTGCTTTGTAAGTTTAAAGCTTTCCCAAAATTGTTTAATTTATAGTTGGCGTTATTGGCTTATAAATCTTCTGAAAACTCTGGCTGTAATATCTTATAAGTCTAGGAACAGTAAGTCCATATAGGACACTACATAGATAATTGAGGTATTATAAATGAAACTTAAAAAATGTGGTTTAAAGAGTTTTATGTGAATCCAGTGAAATTATACCCATTTATTAATAGGTTAAGTAAATATCTAGTGGTATATTTCACTAATAATATTTAAGCGAAAGATTGGGAGGAGGATGGATGAATGTTACTCTTTTACGCAAAAACTACAGAACTTATTTGGAACACAGTTTATAATTTTGATTATAACATTGAATTTTTTGTTCCGATACGATCTTGTGGTATAATCAAATGACCACGCGAGCGATCACGCTAATTATTTTCTTTTTGTCTTTTTCACTACCGTATCTATTCACGTTTAGTTTTTACGATTAGATTTTATATATATTACATTTTCGTACACAAGTGAGCTGAATACATACAAAACAAACACAAACTAACTTTCTCCCAATAAAACATTTTCAAACACTTTCAATTAGCAAGGAAAACTTCGAAGTATAAAGTAACAGTTACCGATAACAATTTGTTACGTAAACATCGGTATAACTCATGATGAGTACCGGTATTTCACTCTGGTTCTACCAACTATAAATTAATTTAATCGGCACATAAATTTTACGGGGCCAACCAACTTCATTATAATTTTACGACGGCCATATTGAAAAAATCGATGCAAAGTTCGTACGGAAATTGAGCAAGGGAAATTGATAGGAGGTGGTATGTAAACAGTTTATAAGAAAAAGGTGTTTGCTTATTTTGTAACAGAAGATACATTGTATCCCCGTGTTTGTAACAGGGACGGCAGGGTTAAAATATGTATTCTACTTTTGCGTTCATTGTTTTCGTTGATCGCGTGCACGTAAATAAAATAAGCAGTTATTATTCAAAACTTATGAAAAATGCTAGCGTGTCAGAATATGTTTAAAGGGGTAAAAGTAAATCTATAAGTATTTTACTTTTTAGGGTAAGGACAGACGATCTTATTAAATTGAAATGGCCTGAATATATTGGATTTTAACTATCTTACTAAACCCTCAATAATGAATGGCGAGGGATTTGTAGGACATTTCACTCACAGCCTTGGAAACTTAGTGGTATTTTTTATTTTAAACAATTTCTGGTAATTACTGGCTCTAACAATCTCTTTTTCTATTCATATCTACAAATGCACTCTAGTACAGTATTTTTGAACTAACAAAAAATAATTTAAAAAAAATACAAGTAGCACTCGGAGACTGCCGCGGTGAACCTATTGCATAACTTTATTTTATTTTAAGAGAATAAAATCGCCTACCGCGTATAGTTAACGAGAATATAATTTATTTAAAATTTTTGTGGTGCACTATTGTAATAAAGAACTGTTTTGTTGTAGGAGAATTTTATAAGTAGGTTTCATTGTGAAAACTCCTTTTGTAGCTGGCCGTTTAGAATGTTGAGAAAAAGTAAATTGTTTTTATGACGGATATTTTTCTGGTTTTTGGTTTTTTTTTTGATTCGGTCGCCGCGCCGCCCGCGCTGCTCTTAGATCCTGGGATAAAAGCTATGCAATAGCTTAAAAAAAATACTAGTCAAATATCGTCATCGTAACAACCCTATTGTCTTGCATGCCAATAGAAAACAAAAAGGCAAGTTAAAGCGTCAAAGCTATTGATTTCCCATCAGTACCTACGGGTATGTGTATTTGTCAAGGCAAAGTTTCGAGCCTTCTAAGCGTCGAACAAAGTTGACAAGTTTGCCCCAATATGTGCTCACACTAAGTTTCCTCAAACTAAGGGAAGGATATGGATTTACGTATGGATGTATGTATGGAGAAATATATTCTGGCTTTACTGATTAATGTTACTAGTACTTGATGACTTTCTATGTCATTGTAGGGTGTTAGAAACAATAACATTAATGATGATAATGTAGTGAAATTGAAGAATCTTAAAAATTAAAATGGCCGTTGAAAATAATATCAATGCACGTAACTTTAAAGTAGTT
Organism: Agrotis exclamationis; assembly: GCA_950005045.1. NCBI lineage: Eukaryota > Metazoa > Arthropoda > Insecta > Lepidoptera > Noctuidae > Agrotis > Agrotis exclamationis. The sequence goes on from OX465432.1 coordinate 15,966,333, forward strand.
TCATGTCTTAAATTCTTAAGACAGACTTTGAGAAAAACCGGCTTTTTTACGTGGTAAAATCTTCAATTGAGTCTCCCGAAAATGTCCGGCTAACGTCAGAAAATCTTATTTGACATCTGGTGGCCTACCATGAACTCTTAACGCGATCCAGTTTAGGCCGTGGGAAAGAGATGGCGCTAGACGACTTGTATAGCTCTGTCTCTTTCCCACAGCCTAAACTGGATCGCGTTAAGAGCTTGTGGTAAGGACCCTGATAGGCAAATTCGGTCGTGGATTAGTTACAGACAAAGATCGGGCAAAGAGTTTGGCATACAAAGTACAAAATACATAAAATTGAGCTTAGTTTATACATTGGATCTTTTGTTGCATAGCCAAACTACTAACACGTTCAGAAAATGTTTTAACCGAAGGTATGTTTCACCAAGATAATATCGTTGAATGTAGGTATGCGCATGCATGTCGAGCATTTAGGATATTTTTATTTGTCGCTGTGCTCGGCTCCTATTGCTCGTAGCGTGATAGTATATAGCCTATAGCCTTCCTCAATAAATGGACTATCGAACACAAAAATAATAATTAATTTCAACTATTTTGAATTTATTTATTTGTTCCTAAGATTAGCGCGTTCAAACAAAGAAACTCTTCAGCTTTTTAATATTAGTATATTAGGTAGATAACGATTTATTGTTTTCATGTAGATAATTAGAAATGTCTAGTCTGTTATGAAATGAATAGTCTCTGCTGATCTATAGGCAATCTTCACAGTCTGCAGAACTAAAAAGGTACTTGATACTTTCATCGACCCGAATTCCCCATAAGCACACTCATACGGCTTCGTCGGCCATCATTCTATTTGCGTTCAAGAGGGCAATCAGAATATTCAGAAATACCTACACCAATTCCCGATACAAAGGGAACTGAAGGATGATTTTCTTCTCTACTCCCACATATTTTTTGATTAATTTCTGTGTGGGTTTCAGGACACTAGATTCGTTTCACCGAGTTCAAAAGGCTTCATTGTTCCCGGATTTTTTTCTCGTATAGCAGTAGTAGTGTTATGTAGATTTAATTTCATTTTCCACATCTAAAGACAAACAAAATGTCAGATTGCCAGAAGCTAACGAAAAGCGTATATCATTGAAGATCCGTTGAAACCTTCTGGTTTAAAGTCATACATATTAAATACCTTTACATTTTCCCAAACATAACTTCATTTTACGCTTAAGAGTAGCACTTGAAGCATCTCAAATTCCCTTTAACGGTAGCTTAGAGTCATAAAACTTATCAAGTAAACTTCCGCTTCGTTACGTATATTTGCGTATTTACCGCGCGGTATATAGGCGTAAGTGCGGAGGCCTTTACATTGCTCCGTATTTCACAGGGACAATTTGTTGGTAGTAGAAGGTAGATGAGGCAGAAGGTCGGATCTGTTCGAAAAGCAAAGATATAAATGGTAAAGTCTATCCCTATGCGTTTTAAGTTGATATCTCTGTGTAGACTTGTATTGATTTATGCCTCTTAGCGCTTACTTGTTCTAAAAATAAATTCTATCGATCCATAAGAAAGAGAAAGTTCTCTCTTCGCTCTTACTATAAGGGCTCATCTAACAATTTAAATCGTTGCGAACTTTATAGAGACCTCTATGGTTTTTTGTTCAATCTTTAAAAAAAAAATTATTCTTTATGGTATTACTTTGACGTTCTGAGTTCGTATTACTTACTCGTCTATGTGTGCATGCAACTATTTTCGCTCGCATGAAAAACAAGCCTTCTGTATCTATCTATTTTATGGTTGCAAGTAGTGGAGATACCGCCTTTCACCACTTTCCCCGGGCGTCGTCGAAGTTGTTGAAACTTCGGTATTACATGCCTATCTGTATATTATATATGTAAATGTATAGGTGCTCGACTCTGAAACAGTTTGTCCCAATTGATTTACAGAAACTTAGCGAGCTGAAGCGTTAGTTTTGGTCATGACGATCAAGTTTCGAGTGTATATGTGTGAATTATAGGGGGAGAGACAAATCCCAAATCCCTTACAATTAAAATCTTAAGGAAGTTTGGCAAAAGATGATGATTGTAACACTAGGGCCACAAAATGACGTTTATTACTGCGTAAATGGATGTTAATACGAACATTTAAAGACTATTTTAAAGAGAAAATTAACGGGATTTACCGTTAGTGTGGCCCGTGATAGGCGTATCTTCAGCTCAGTCCCAATTTTACCAATAAGGTTCAATTATTTTGAAATATAAAATGACATTGACAGATTTTAAACCAACGATGGAACAATTATTATATTCAACCAATGACGTTGCTTGAAACAGGCTACACTAGCGCCATTACTGTCACAGTGATACTACCAATTATCGTAGCTATATTTTCCAAAGACAATTTTCCAGACATGTTAAAACTTTTTGGAAGTCTATCGAGAGTCAGACCAGGTTGAACAGGTCTTAAAAGTTGGCTGTCTTACATGTGTCGGAATCAGAAACATGTTCTAGTGTTAAGGAGTTGTTGAGACTGTGAGATACCTAGGATTTTTTTTTTGTTGTAAGCAGAGAAGAAAGTGAAAATATTTCTGTAAATTTTTTGTCCGTACATAATGGTTTTTCAACAAATTTGCGAGAAAACAGTACAATAAGTTATTAAACAAACTTTATTTAACAGTGGGAAAGTCGCAACAATTTTTAAGGTTCTAATATGAAAATGGCGCGAATTTGCAAATGGCGCCACAAGCACGTTGTGAAAATTAGAACTACATCTTTCGTCTCATTTTCTCTTTAGTATTAAAGCGAGAAAACGTATTGAGCAAAAGCGCTTCCAAGGAGATTCGATCAGTCAGGTTGCTTATTCTCATAATGTGAAACTCTTTGGTGGAATTCTTATATTTTTTACGGAAATTAAAAAAATAACCGTAAAGAAAACGCACGGTGCTATACAACGGGGTAGTAGTAGGTACTCTCACCGTATGTACCTATTTTACCGCACGTTCCGTTGTATGGTGCGTAATTTTTAACTTTCGAACAATGTATACAGGCTTTGAAAATGCATTTTTCGAGCAAATGTGTTGAAAACATATTTTTTTACAAACTAGATGGGGTTGATGTTTCGTATTATCTAACTTTGCGTTCAATTCCTGTGTCATTCACTACCTAAGAATTGTAGGAATAATAATTATTGATTAAGGCCCGCTTAAAGAGAAATTCAGGTGTTTCATACAAATTGGAATATTTTTCCGTTGACAATGTATGAAACACTTGATTTTTTTTTGATCTTTTAGTAACGGTTTTATAGAAAAAGTTGTTTATAACCATTAGTACTTTCAGCCCATGAAAGTTTGTTAATATTTTACTATAACTCTGTGTAACGTAAGCAATTCATATTGTTTAAGTGGTTTAGTGAGCAGATTGTTCTACTAAAGTTTAGATATTATAGCTGGTTTAGATCTACCTACCTATATAAGATAACTTCCCTACCATGTAACAAAACCTATAAATGGCTAAGTTACGCTAGACTAGGTTAATTTTGTGGTATTAGCTTAGTCGTGAATCTTAACAAAGTAGGTAAAAAAATATTATTATGCCTCATAAGTAGTAATTTTTATGCAAAAACTTTATACCGAACCTTCATCATCATCATCATCAGCCTATAAATGTTCCCACTGCTGGGACACAGGCCTCCTCTCTGTGAGAGGGAGTGGGCCGTAATCTACCACGCGGGCCCAGTGCGGATTGGTAGATGTCACATGTCTTCGAATTTTTGGTTCTAGGACATGCCGGTTTCCTCACGATGTTTTCCTTCACCGTTTTGAGAGCAGTGGTGTTGAAATAAATTACACAAAGTAATGCGCCTGACGGGGTTCGAACCCACGACCTATATACTACTCGTAAGTCGAGGCCAATACCACTGGGCCACCATCTGCTACCATACCGAACCTTATTGTAAATTATCAAAAAATATAAGCTTTTGTGATAATTCGTAACGAACACTTTACTTTAATATTTGAAAGACAAGAAGATTTTTTTGAATTGACGAATTTTTAACTGTAAGTATTTTATATAAGGGTTCCGTAGTGAAACAAAAAAATATTTTGCCTGTTTCTTGATACGATGAATGACGAAATGATTTTCCACTATTTAAAGGCATCCACAATTATGATAGACAATAGAAAATGATGCACATATAGATTTAACAAGCCAGAAACAAGTTAATTACAATATTCAAATACAACACCTAAATATCAATTAACACTTCAACAGTTAATATAAATTAACAACTGCACAGCGGTCTATCAGACCACACGTAGGTAGTTACGGTATATCATAGAACTGAGACAGATCTCCAGTGATTAATGATGATACATCATCCAGCTCATCAGAGTTACGTTGCGGCGCGACTTGTATGATTGATGAAAGTGGATGAAGGGTTCGGTGATACTGATGTTTTGTGTGAATTTTTTGACTCTGAATTTATTACTTTTACCTTTTAGGGAATAAGTGCATGATGTGTATACTATAGTTAGGTAGTTAAAGATAGAACAGAAGCTATTGCCACAGGCATCTTCCGCGCTTTTGCCGCTTTTAACTCGGAAATTGAAGTTTTATTTCTTTATATAATGTATATTATTTATATTTATGAAAATATGAGGTCGTAAAGTCGAGATAAACGGTATGTACCTAAGTAATTTTCTACGTTTTGCTAAGTCATTAGAAGCATTGCGGGCGGCGAGTAAAGGGCAACTCGCTGCCCGACCATGGACCATGCCCGGGTCGACGGCGCGTTGTGTTCCACGCGCGCCTCAAAGAGCGTCAGCATAATGACGGGGCCCCTTCTCTAGAGGGCCGAAGCCTGCCGGGGTCGCGGGACTTATCTCATTACCGTGACCCCGGAACATAAAGGGCTAATGAAGGACACCGTGGATTTTAGTCAGTACAAGTCTGACAGTCCCTCCCGCCCTGCCCGGGGTGACTTTACCACGCAAAAAAAAAAAGTCATTAGAAGCATGATTCAAGTTGTATGACCACGCAAATAATCGACAAATAGGAATTTGTATTGAATTCTCAACAACAGCAAAAAAAAACTGGTAAAATCACTGAAAAACAAACACAATATCCAAAACTGTTAATCAATTTCAACAAAACCTCTCATCCACGGACCCTCCACTGAAATCCAAACAAAATAAACCGCATAGGTACAGACCTTTAAAATATTGCAATTGCTACTGATTGAATAACAGCCCTTGAAAAGTGTTTAACGTAACCATATCACCCGAGGCGGAAGGTGGCCTTAACACGCGCCCCTGTTGCGGGCGGCACCGGGTGACCAAACAAGTGGAACACAGAAGAGCTGGTAAGTTAATTTGCAACTTAGTGACTATAAAATTGTAACTAAAATGAAATGAATGGAACATAGATCACAGATCTCAACTGAGATCTGCACAGATGATCAACTGAGGCCTTACCACGAGCTCTTAACGCGTCAGTTTAGGCTGTGGGAAAGAGACAGAGCTATACAAGTCGTCTAGCGCCATCTCTTTCCCACAGCCTAAACTGGATCGCGTTAAGAGTTCATGGTAGGCCACCTGGAAGGTTATGGGACCTTTGCCCAGCAGTGGTACAATATAGGTAAACAATGTATAATTTGAAGATAATGTCTATAGATAAAAATGTATTCATGAAAAAAAGATGGTACTAGTAAGCTGAAAACCTTTGGAAAATGTAATGAATCCTACAGACTTGTTAGACGAAATACATAATACCTATGTATTTTATCACAATTGCCAAAATCACGCCACAATTCCTGCAGTAAAGTTTTCATGAAAATGATGTTCCACCTGTGACTTTCTATGTCTTATTTTTATATAATACTAGCTGACCCGGCAAACGTTGTTTTGCCATATAAATAATTAAAAAAAAATTAGGTGTGGACTACCCCTAACATTTATGGGATGAAAAATAGATGTTGGCCGATTCTCATAGATACCGGATAAGCACAAAAAATTTCATCAAAATCGGTCAAGCCGTTTCGGAGGAGTATGGCAACGAAAACTGTGACACGAGAATTTTATATATTAGATTGAACTTCATTTTTTTTGACTTCATAATCTTCCTGAGAACACGCAAAGATAACTTTTATAAAAACTGTACAATGTTTTCACTTCGCTACGATTTTAGCTTTATTAAATGCTTATGATTTAGGGGTGGGCCTTCTGTATCCCCAGTTTCATAATACCGGCCTACCGCCGCCGTCCGTACCGGTCGGAGGAAATCCAATTGTCACCCGGATTAACACTCTAGATTGTGCTTGTGCTCGCGAAATAACTCAACTTTTACTTATTTTAAACTAAGTGCCGCCATTGAAGCACCGGCAGAGGATTCTTTTAGCTTTTTTGTGGTGAATACAATGACTTTTATTTTTAGATAGGCTTCAAAGAAAGGTAGATAAGCTGATAATGCGGTACAGGGAATATGAAACGGAATTGGGAAAATATTAAGACTATATTATGTTGAGAACCGAGGAAAATGTGGTGAGGTTTTATGTAGGCTTTAAAAGTTGTAGAAGACCAACTAAATGAAGGATGGACTCTGTGCAGGATGATATGGCTAGAAAGGAGGTGACTGTTGAGATGACGACGAACGGAGAAGAACGGGAAAAGAAGACTTGCTGATCTAAGCCTCAATGGGTTTGGATCTCCCTCCTAGTAGTCAACCCCGAGCAACAGCACCACAAGCTTGCATGTGGTACGGCGAAACGATCCTACTCTAGCGGTGGGTAGCCGCCTGGCTTGTGACCTAAATCCCACTAGAGCTGCCGCCAAGCAGCGTGCTGATGATGATTGATGTTGATTCAGACTTAGCGGGGATATTAATATCTAGCATTTGACATTGGAAATTGTCCCCCTTAGTATCTCCATCAAGGCGTGAAAAAATACTTAATCTTCAGACAACAAAGTTATGTTCACATTGATAATATTAGATAACACGAATATTTGTTTATTGTAAATCAGATATACCAGTTTTATCGAGGTAAATCTTTGTTACATGGTTACTTACACAACAAAACATTGGATTTGTTAGTCGTAAACAATATCGCATAAACTTTCCTTATGCCACATAAAATATGTGAAGTTCCATTACAAGGACGTCACATCTTTTTCCTCATAAAATGAACGTACACTTTTACTCTATATTATCATGCACGTCAGAACTGTTATAAGTAACATATTATTATACTGGAAACGTGTTTATTTAAAACTTATTTATTTTTATATCATTTATTTTCTTTTGTAATTAACAGATAATAAATATTTTTTACTGCTGATTAATTTGATCTCTTTAATTTTTCACTCAAACCGCTTTGTTTCGTTTTTGTTTTTCTTGAAAAACTGTTGTTCATTTGTTTGATATTCTTTTACTAAATACATAGTAAAAGAATATAAAAAATGTACAAAAAAATCCGTTTGTTTATAATTGGTACAATCATGTAACACGAGAGCAGTGGTGGCCCAGTGGTATCGGCCTCGACTTACGAGTTGTAGGTCGTGGGTTCGAACCCCGTCAGGCGCATTACTTTGTGTAATTTATTTCAACACCACTGCTCTCAAAACGGTGAAGACATGTGACATCTACCAACCCGCACTGGGCCCGCGTGGTAGATTACGGCCCACTCCCTCTCACAGAGAGGAGGCCTGTGTCCCAGCAGTGGGAACATTTATAGGCTGATGATGATGATGATGATGTAATAGTTGTATATCTATTGTGTTGAAAGAGATTTTTATATTTGAGAAAAATGGAACAAAAATACTACTTGTTTGTTTATTAATAAACATAATGTTAGTGACTGTCTTCAGTTGTTGTTTTATTATTTACAGTGTTGATTGGTATATAATGCCTTATGGCATTAAGACAGCCTTTTAATTAAATAAATTAAAATTATCTTGGCTGTAAGTTGTTAAGTACCATTGTTAATTGATTGTTCTTAGTATCAAGGTAGGTTTGATGCCTAAAATCTCAATTGAAAATATACTAGGTGTTCTCAGAGTACTTGAAACGACTATTTTAAAAATAGCTGACGTTAATTTCAAGACGTTATTGCACCGTCGTTCTCTCCGTACACTATTATAACTTATAAAGAATGTTATTACATTTTGTCAAAAGGAATTATGAAGGCAATTCCTGGCTGTAATAAAATGTCAGAACATTTTGTTTTATTAACTTAGTAACTAGATTTTTAGTTAGACTACATAACTAAGGCTTAAGAGGGCCAGAACCATAATAATGCAATCGTATATTGTCTAATAAGGAAAATTAAAATCACTAAAATAGGTATATCCGAGATTAAGAACTTCTCCTATATCAATGATTCGCCTCCTTACTCAGATTTTTTTTCACTCGAAAGGGAGTTAGGTATAAAATAAACTTATATGTAAAAATATTATAAAACTGACTTGTTGGCAAGTTGACCAAATACGTTATAATGCCTTAATAAATATTATTAATTTAATACCGATATCAAAATATCGGTACTTAAACTTTCAGGTTTCTGCCAACCCGAGTTTCCTAGGTACTCGCCTGAAACCCGGGCCCGACAGCTTAACGTTCTCGAAGCACGAAAGCAATACGAACATATATCTATGTATCTATGTATACCTATTGCGTATAATTCAGTTCAATATTCGCTGTTGAAGCCAACAGTCGACTCCACTCCCGAAGATACCGGATAATGGATCTTTTTTGTTATTTTAATCACGTTTCGGGGAAAGCGACACTCCCGTTAAATTAATTGGATTTTATAGGATCTCGAGCCATTCCTGTTATCGTTTGTTTTCAAAAGTCACCCGACTGAATGAACAGTGAAATATATAATTACACATTTTCATAACGAGAAACGTTTACTGCTTAAAAGTTTATTTTGAAACTCTCAATTTGCTTTCAAAAGCAAGCTTCAATGACAATAATGAACGTAGCCATTAAAATACTTAATAGGTAATTTAGGAATTAATTAAACCTTTTGTATAGTCCTGCAATTATCAGTTTATAATAATTTTACCGAACGATTTCATGTTGTATCAATGCAATACTTTTAATTGTCAAATTATAATCCGGGGGCATACGCCCCTGGCCAAAGGCACTAAATATGAAAAAAGCCTTTAAAGGCTAATAACACCAAAGAGGTTACCTCACAAACAGGCTTCCAATATATTAACTTTTCAGAACGCCCAATAGATGGCACTTCGATCACGTTAAGTCACCCCCTCTATACGAGTAGAATAAAACAAAACGTTTTAATTTGCAAACACCATTTAAATTATTGGATTACAAATTCAAAATAGGAATTGTCGTGGTAGAACGTGCGAATTTTGTAGTCATTAATCATGGTGTAGAGCGATGTCAATAAGGATGGGGCTCTAGGGTCGCCCGTGACATCGATAATTCAATCGGCCACGTGCCTATTATAAGTCTATTAGTTTGTACTACGCTTGTTCAGCGCTAAGTGTTCGGGCGACAGCGTTATTGATAGGAGGCCTGTTTTCATTAACTCCTAATGAACACATAGACCCGTGTTGTTGGTTAGTTTGAAGTGATAGGGTTCACCGTATCGCTCGCATAAATTATTTCAACACTCGTATTTTGTGAAAACACAACTGCTATAATTAAAAATGACACTCATCTAATTAACAACATGTCAAATCCAAATCTCAGTAGAATTAATAAGAATGTAAATCAACAACGTTTTCTTCGAAAAAGTCGTAAATTACTGGCATCAGTAATAAGCGTAGCTAATTCAATTATCAAAGAACAGCTAAAGAATACTAATTTTGTTAGAAATGTAATTCGAACGTCAGAGCAAAACTCTATTAAACTGTTATTGCGGGCCGCTGAACTGAAATTGGCTGTACAAATAAATTGTGAAACCAACAAGCCAAGTACACCCTCGGCTATTTTAACGGCCACTGTAAAAGTGTCGAAACTAATTAATATCGATAAGCTGACCATGACATCTCTATTCGTTGCCACCGTATATTTTGTGCGTAACACGGACCGTATTGATTTTGTATGCGCGCGCACCGCACCCACCCTGGCGGGGGGATGGGGTGAAAAGGGAACAGGGGAGACGCGCCGATTTGAATCGAACATTTTTATGAGGGCGCTACAATCCCTAAGGTTAACACAGCGATGTGTCAGCCACCGAGAATGTTTGAACAAACTTTTTAATTTACGACAAAAAAAAAGAACACGTGCGAGAGTTTTGATAATCCTATAAAAATATGGTGCCTCTGTTGATTCCGTGGCCCGTGGTAATGGCGACGAAATTGAGGCAGTTAAAAAGGCGCAAATAATACGTACTTATGTACAGTTTATCGCGTGGGCTTTACACGGTTTTAGGAAAAAAAAGGCATGTAGCAATTAAAATATCTGACGTTAGTTACGACTCTTCAACTGCACAATTAGTAACGCCACTTATTTGTCATATAGCATTGTCTGCTGGAAGAGATTTCTTAATGAAATAAGCAGTGCCTTTGTGCTCGTTTATCCAAATGTTATTTCTTGTTTTTGTGTGTTCTGTGTACATAAATAAAAAAATAAATAAATAAATAATAGCCGATAGCAATAAAACATTCGTTCCTAAACGAATAGAAGAAGTTATTCGACTTTGTTGCATTGCACCAATTGGTAATACAATCTGAATTATATTGTAAACCAATCTATGAGTATTATTTGTGCTATTGGGTTTCCCAAGGGAGCCTTTAGTTGAGGTAACTTTGAAGTTATTGTTATTGAAAAGTTTTATTGCTACATGAACTTAAATTGGATTTTAACAATAAAATTCAACATCTTGCACAATCACATTATACACACCTCTTGAAATTTAAACAAAGCCATGTCTAAACTGGTGAGGTGGTTGCATACCTACTGGATAAAAATAATGTAGGCAACCCACGAGAAAAAAGCATAAATCTACTTTTTTTCTTTTAGTTTAATAAAAAAAAAGGTTTATAAACCCAGAAAAGGTGTAGACTTACACTTGTCATCCTAAATTATTATTGAAGAAAAAAATATTTCCATCGGCTTACGTCAAAACAACTTCTTGAGATTTTCCACGAACATAAATTTCCTAGAAAACGTTACTTCAAAACACATTATGGTTAATTTTCCGGAAAATAAATTATTTATTTTGAAAAAATAACAAGTTAAGACCCAATCATTCAAATAACATTTCCTTGAAATGATACAAATACTGTGTTTAAGAAATAAAACATATTTTTATGAAACAGGTTTCAGCAGGCGATGTGAAATATTAGAATATTAAACATTGCAAACATAGGGTGAAATTGATTTTTTTTTTGTTGGAACACCCCTAATAAATAATTTTAAGGTTTGTTTAGGTATGTTATTTTTTATTATTTCATGTCATATATTTTAATTTGGTATATTGAACAGATGTGACCCATTTTTGGGACTGCATTTTATTGATGTGAAAAATAAAACGTTATACTAACTTAAAATAATGTAATATGACAACATCGTAAAAGCATAGGAAAAGACAACATATTCTTAAAAGAATAACGTTGGATTTTCTTTGGCAATTCTTAAGAGCCTATTTAAAAAAAATATTTTGAACTTGAAATATTTCAAGTTAGGGATTTCAATATGATTGTAGCAAAGCAGTCTTATTATATCATCGTTGTAGTAACGAAAGTATAACAAAAAAGAATTATCTAACATTCAAGTTCATCCATTTATTCCTAATTTTGATCATGCAAACAACAAATTCTCCATTCAACCCTTCATTTGCGCTATCAGAAGTTCTCCATTGTTCTTTGTGTCATCACTCCAGTTCATCGCGTTTATTCTCCATAATATTCCCGTCTTAAACTTAGTTGAACCAGTAAACTATTGTTTCTTATACTCAGCAAGTCTTGGATACCTACATATTCATGAGGAATAAAGAAGGCAAAGTACGCGACTTGGATAACACTAAAGTTATAAATTCGTTTATTTTTTCTCGTGGCTCTTAGAGGGTTAACTTTTAAATTGGTTGGATGAGTCTGAAAGTTTGCTCGTGTGTAACTGGTATAAATGTATGACATTGGCTGTCCATAAATATAAGGCCATTGACTTAGGCCAGCGGTTCTCAAACTTTTTGGGTGGCGGAACCCTGTGGAAAAGCGAAATTTTTGATGGAAACCCCAAAATACGAGAAAAATTTGGATTCTTTAATAGTATCTACTATTAAAGAATGCAAATTTTGCAAGTGTATACTAAGCTAGAAGGAAAAAAATCGGATATATGAAACTGTTTCTTATTTTTCATCAATTATTTTTCATCAATTATTCATCAATTATTTTGATATTAGGTTTGCTCGAAGAGAATTAAAGTCTTATTATCAGGTCGGACATCAAATCTATTGCGGTATTTTGTTTTGGTAGCTGTTTAAGTCGATAATTGAATGCAAAAAAAATAATTCGGAATCCAGACACTGATAATTAGATACTATTTATCAGTGTAGTTATAGTTACTAGGATTCTCGAGCCCCCACAAAGGCTTTACGGAGGCGTTGTCTAACGAAAGACAATAAAAACTGTCTTCGAGAATAGTAGATGCTTAGATTAAAGAATGTATAGATTCGTAGTAGGTTACTGAGTATTGACGCCAAGAAAAAGGAAGAAAAACTACCCCTTCGTTAGATCCCTACGTCACACGTCAAGGGGCCGTTCAAGTACCTATTACGTAAACAGATTTATTACATTAAATAATTATTTACCCCCCCGTCCCCCTTGTCAGCAAAAGTAAGCAAAGCTCTTACCCCCTCCCCACATGCTTACGTAAATTTTTCGCGGGAATGCGTTTCGGTTTCAAGCAAAGACAATGTGAGGGTAGCCATTCGTGTAAAAAAGTAAATAACTACCGATGACGTAATCATCATCTAGAATCCCCTACCCCCCATGTCATCCAAAATAAGCAAAGCAAAGACCCCCCCCCCCCCCCCCATGGTGCGTAATACTTGAAAGGCCAACAAGGAATTCATTTATAAAAAAGTGGCTTCACGAAAAATATTATATTTGGTTTTGAACTCGGAATCTTTACTCTTTATAAATCTAATCCAAGAGTGGAGGAATAGAACAAAAAAACATAATGTCCACTTTCTCTCAATTAAAAGCAGAAGACAGAAAAAATCAAGGGCCACAGAGGGACGTTTACACAATGGATAGCCAACTATTACCTCAATGACTTACTGACTCATTTATTACACCATGGATTTATATTATGCCGCTGCCGCCACAAAAGGACCCTCACCTTCAAAGTAAACACAATATCATAAACAACATTTTTTATTATTATACAAAATCGTAGCTCCCTCATTAAGGACGCATAACCAGAAAGTTAGCAACGTCGCAAATAACTGTCAAATATTCACAAGTTAAAATTAATTTGGTAAATTTACTGTATGAAAATAAGAAATATGTCTCTGTAGTGCACTAAAACATTGATTAGGGAATGCAATAATTAATATCTTAATACCGAATATATAGTTTTAGATTACAACATCAAATTCAGTATTTTAATTGCATTCCTATATCAATGTTTTAGTGCACTACAGAGCCATATTTCTTATTTCCATACAGTAACATTGCTAAATTAATTAAAACTTGTTAATATTTGACAACTATTTCCGACGTTGCCAACTTTCAGAATATGCGCTCTTAACGTCAAAGTCTTTGATCATGACACGTCAGAAGCCTTCAGAATTCCTAAAATAGGTAACATATATTAATTTAATCTTCGAACCTTCTATCTTATCTTAGCTGTCATCACGAATCTTATCAAAGGAGGTTCCATAGCTAATTTAAATACGACCGACCTCAGAATTATCAATGCCATATTTTTACCTGTTCGAAATTTAAAATTTAATGAAAATGCCCTTCACATTCTTGTTCAATTAAAGGTGACCCCTGCTTAAGGTGAAAAGTGTTCAAGTTATGATTTAATCAAGAGATCTTTGTAAAACGGTTTTGTGACTTTCGAACAAGTTACAACAATTTGTTATTTTGTCATTCTGTCGTGTGCAAAGAACAAATTGTTCAATCCTTTGTTTTGGCTTTTATCGCTTTTTGAATGTCATTTATTTAGCATCTGTTGTCATTAGAAACAATGAAACTAAACAAAAGCTTTTCATGACTAAAAGACAATCGTTAAACACACACACAATCAACTATCATAACATAACATTACGCCAATGTCTTTTTTTGGGTTCGTGTATCAAATCATAAAATGAGTCCAATGCCCTTATATACGTTCCAGGGCCGCCTTATCCCGCTTAGACAGTCATCATCACTTACAACCACTAGACCAGCAAAAAACCCTATTTTGGGGTACTCTAATCATGAAATGAGTCCTCCCGCTCTAAGTGAAGCAGATAGTACTGTCAGATTCTTACTGAAAAAAAATCCACCCCGTTCCTTTGCGTTCCAGGACAACTGGTGCTTAAGCTAGTCGAGCCAAACAACCTTTACCCGATATGAGATATTAATAATAGCGGTACTCTTAAAGCTAATATACCAAGAAGTTCTGCTCAAACCACGAGGGAACAAGCGTTATGATACTGCATATTAATTTTGAACAGCAATATCTTTCATGCCAATAACGGCTAGATCTTCATGAATCTCCTTAAGTTTGCTGTACGGTTTATAAACTTCAAAGACTTCATACGTTCAGTATCTCCTTCCATGAAATATTTAATAGGTATATACACCGTGACTTTTTAGTCGTCTTACAACGGTGGCCCAGTTCATGTATCCAATGACTAGAACACGTTTATAATAAAAAAATAGGTATTTAAGAGATTTGAAAAAAAATTAAATAAAATTTTAATTCATTATTATGACGCAAGGAGTAGTTAAAAACACCCTTGTCTCATAGAAAATGGAGATGGAATGATCTGCCTGACTATTGCGCTGGGTAGGTATACTCTACAGCTTGATACGTAACATTTTCATATTTCTAATGTACCTATTTATTAATAATAAAAATTATTACTAGCGATAAAAAAAAACTCGTCTAGAGGTATTTTACGTCGTAAATACGTCGTCATAAATTAAGTGGACCACTTTTGTAAGACGACTAATAGTCACGGTGTATAAACCAAGATTTTGAAGAAGATAATTAGGTAAGTTTAGTTTTTATGACTCTTCTGGACTGAGATGAAGACGCGAGAATCGAACCCTCAACACTCTGTGCAGCAGATGATCGCTCAGCAACTGAGCCAACCATGCTGTCAACTGTGTGTGTCAGGTATGATAAGTAAATTAAGGCCCGTATTACAGAACGCACCTCAAAACTCAAGTTGTACTTAATCTGTGGTTGTACTTAAATCTGGTTTCAGCCAATCAAATGCCTTGAATCTAGTTTTAAGTAATGCTTGAGTATTGAGTGACGTTCAGAGCCCTTATCACGAGTTTTCACTGTTTTACTTTACAGCGTCTTTCCAGTATTTACAGCGTTTCTTGTATGAAAAAATGGAACAACTGGTGTACGAAGAAGGAACTAATTTTTTCCTTGAAATTAAATGTCAAAGATCCGGTTTACTTTACGTCACATTATGTGAAAACTCATGATAAAGCCTCTGTCATACAGGCCTTAGTGTTTTTTATGAGTAATATAAATTGTTAATAATCCCAAATATCGATATTTTTAAGGAAACCACTAAATTAATTTAAATATTGACCATCGACTTTAAAGCATGTTACAATCCCAAAACACGCCAACAAAATGCGCCAATCACAGTCAAATTGCAGTATAGCAACTAGCAGTCAATAACTCACTGTAGTACCAGTTAATATCACTGGCAACCCACTGTTGGCCAATCACAGCGCAGGCTTTACGTGTAAAACCTAAATTTATCGAGTAAAGTACGAGTGATCGGCTGCCTGAGCGATATATCGGTGTTGCCAGTAATTGAATAGCTGCCCGCTGGGATTTAAATTGATTTTCTTCCGTTGTTTTTAGTTTTTCCCCTCTTTTTTGTTGTGGACGGGTTATTGAGGATCTGTTGTTTCTTGTCTGTTTTTAATTTACTGGGTTGATTAGGTTTCTCCTTATCAGAAAAAAACTATCAATACAAAAGAATTTCAGGGTATAAAAGAATGTCAAAAAGTCAAGTCTAAGGCGCGGGCCACATAGAAAAGACGCAAGACGAGGACGCGTCGCGGACGTGCGTAAATGTTTTGAGAGTCGCGCCCGCGCCCTGTCTTTTCTGTGTATATTTTACGTCGCGACGCTTCTATAAATTTTGTATGAAAGAGACGCCGAAGAGACATAATATGTCTCCGAGACGCGTCCTTGTCTTACGTATTTTCTATGTGGCCCGCGCCTAGGTAAGAAAAGCTTAAGTCTCACGTGAGTTCCAAAAAGCACCATGTACTCGTACGTAGGTGCATTTTGGAGAAATGTTCGATCAGTATTAATTTCTTCTACAATTGAAGTATTGACTGTGTATTTTTAATAACCCCCAGGAGACGGTTCGAGATGCGTTGTTCGTTATATTCTTATGAATAAATTATTCTATGAAAAGAAAAACCGCGAGGAGCTAGCGGTGTACGATGACGTTCGCGGATCGAATTTGTCTTTCCATAGAAATTCTATGAAAATCGCGACGCATGAGTTCATACGTATAACATTTGAAATCTTTCATAATAATATTTGGTCTTTCACTATCGGCCTCATCTCAAAGCTCAAAGTCGCTTAACGAGCAATGGAGAGGGCTATGCTCGGTGTTTCTTTACGTGATCGAATCCGAAATGAGGAGATCCGTAGACGAACTAAAGTCACCGATATAGCCCACCGGATTAGCAAGCTGATAGCAATGGGCAGGCCATATTGCTCGCAGAGCAGATGGCCAAAGGGGTCGAAAAGTGCTAGAGTGGAGACCGTGGACTAGCAAGCGCAGCGTAGGACGTCCAACAACGAGATGGACAGACGACCTTATAAAGGTCGCCGGAAGACGCTGGATGCAGGTCGCTTCCAACCGGTATATGAGGAGATCTAAAGGGGAGGCCTATGTTCACCAGTGGACGTCTTATGGCTGAGATGATGATGATGATGATGATGATGATGAAAAATAATAGAGTTATCGCCCAACCAAGGAATGATGTCACTAATCGCACGAGGAAGAAACTGTCACATAATATCTGTCGCAGCAGCACTTTGTGTCGTGTAATCACTACTTCTCGTACCCAAGACGCAAGTGTACTACCACCCTAACTTCATTATAGTCTAGACATTGTCTCTATTAAGAAGTCGCGACTATGCTATTGCAATCACTTTGTATTCCCCTAGCGGTTACCCGCACTCTGTGAAATTAGATCTGCCTTTATTATCTACATTATTTTTTCAGATTTTATAGCTGTAATATCTTGCCTAGTTATGGTTCTAGTAAAATTTTAGGGTATGACTGGGTAACCTAGAATTTTTGATACCCTAAAATATTTAGCTATTATCGCTTTATTAATCTACCTAATTTGAAGCATTAATAGCTTGAAAACCCAGACAAATGAATCATACAACAGATTGTATGAACGCTTGGACGCGGGCACAGATTGGATTTCGAACGTAATTTTCTAATAAAATTGGGTCGAACAGTTCAGAAACACACGCCTAACTTCTATTGTCAACCTGTGTCACCTGGGCTTTGTGGAAAACAGAGTTTTCGGGATTGACTAGAGACCTAATTTAACCCGCATAGATAGATAAATAGAACACACTTTATTATCCACATTATAAATTAATCATCATCATATTTGTTCTCTCCTGCTTGATATATGAAAGGAACTGGAAACTACGTGTGTTTCCTACTCCTGCATTATTTATTTCTGATTAATTTCTTTGCAGGATCCAAGACTCTTTAATAAATTCATTCTTTGTCACGGCACTTTTATGATGGTTGCCACTGTTGACTCTGGTTCTCAGGAGAGTGATTTGGGAATAGTGTGATGTGGTTGTCCCCAAAAATAAAAACAAACATTACAAAAATTGCATATAAAAAACGTCGGAACAGTTTTGTTTAATCGCGTATAGTACGTCCGTTTTACACTACATGCCAAACAATTTAACCCAGCAAAATATTTATGCAAAAACGCAATGCAATTTAGATGTAATTACACTGGCCGCGTGTGTACGTGTAATTCAATATAGCGACGGAAAATTGCGTTCCGATAACGAGTGTCAATATTAGTTGTGCAATATAATAATGTTGTAACAGCAAAACTATGTTATGTGTTATTAATTAGGTTTTTGTTTACTGTGTAGTTCATATTAATTTAAGGTTTGTTTTAGTGATATTCAAATAATAAACACGGGATGACAATTACATAGCATGTAATTGTGTTTGTAGTGTTAAATTGATATTTCGAATTCGAAATGTGGTATTTATAACTCGATTCACTTAAAATATACACCGTGACTTTTTAGTCGTCTTACAAAAGCAGCCCAGTTCATGTATCCAATGACTAGAACACGTTTATAATAAAAAAATATGTATTTAAGAGATTTGAAAAATTTAATAATAAAACTTTAATTGGTTATTATGTCACAAGGCGTAGTTAGAAACGCCCTTGTCTCATAGAAAATGGAAATGGAATGATCTACCCGACTATTGCGCTGGGTAGGTATACTCTACAGATTGATACGTAAACATTTTAACAGGGTGTTTCATATTTCTAATGTACCTATTTATTAAAAATAAAAATTATTATTAAAGATTTAAAAAAAATTAAACTCGCCTAGAGGTATTTTAGGTCGGATACATTAAGTGGACGACTTTTGTAAGACGACTAAAAAGTCACGGTGTATAATACAAAATATTTTGTAGAACTTACCGCTTTCATTGTGAATCGACAAAGGCCTTATTTGTGTCCATATTTAAATCAATCTTTTTTTTTACTGAAAATAATCCATTTCGCAAGTTTCATTGGTAGTACAAATTGGTTAGTAATTATTACCTACAGAATATTCACAAGACGATTTTCCTATAGGTCATCTAACCTAAAATTACAGGGAAATGTTTTTTGTTCTCAGTGTTGGCCCGAACCACTCGAAATAATCTCATTCAATATTTTTTCTACTTTTTTTATAACCAACTTTGTAGGTCTTACAAAAGATACAATTATAAGATAATGCTTGATACTTTAAGTAATATCGTGAAAAAAAGTACCTAATTGAACTTGTTAATAATCTTTTAGCACAGCCTTTTCGTAAATTGCCTAGAACACCTACGGTATTTTACCTCATTACAGTGTCTTGACGTTGTTAATTTAATACAATCAGCCTCAGGGTTAGATTAAATTCTAATTAAATAGCTCGACACTGAGTTTCTTTATTAAATTATTTTGTGATGGAATTTTTAGTCATAATATCTACCTTGTGGCATGCGTCTTATTAAAGTAAAGAAGTAGGGCAAATTAGCAAAAATAAAATGAATAAGAATTCCAGTACTGTACCCTTAGCACGAGTTTTCACTCTTTTACTTTACAGCGTCTTTCCAGTATTTACAGCGTTTCTTGTATGAAAAAATGGAACAGCGCCTCTGGTATGCGAAGAAGGAACTAATTTTTTCCTTGAAAATTGTCAATTTGAAGTTGTCAAAGTTCCAGTTTACTTTACGTCTCAAATACTGAAAACTCGTGCTCAGGGTACTGTACTCTTAGCACGAGTTTCCAGTATTTAAAAAATTAGTTCCTTCTTCGCATACCAGAGGCGCTGTTCCATTTTTTCATACAAGAAACGCTGTAAATACTGGAAAGACGCTGTAAAGTAAAAGAGTGAAAACTCATGCTAAGGGTACAGATTGTAACGCTATCAGCTTGCTATACGACGATGACGAATAGGAAAATTTGCTAGCAATAGATACTTTATAGAATAATTGTGTTACTATTGATATAAACGATACATATTCAACAAAAACCTTTATATTTTAATGTTTTTGTTAATAACACATGAAAAAATAGTCAAAACAACTACAAAATATGCAGCAGATATCAATAAATACAAAGCTAACTGACAGCTCACAACAAAACTCATATTTTCAACTGAAAAAAGGGAAACCAAAATACCAATCATAAACTAAAAACTGTAAAAGGCTTATAAATCAAACAAAACTGCGTGCAAATTGGTATGAAAACAAATTATTTATGTATACACAGTTATATGGACTGGCAACGTAGTGCCAGGAAATTGGCAATTTCTCTGCGAAGTGCCAGCGATGAGGCTGGACGGGATATTGTGAATATTTATAGTTCAAAGTATAACGGTTAATTGCTGTTACAAAATTGTTAGGAAGGTGCTATAAATTAATTCGCTGTGGAAGTGGGACAGGCCTGAAAGCTTGGACGTCCAAAACGGATGCCCATTTACTGTTATTTTTCGTTGTTGTTGAAACTACTATTTCTGTAGTGTAGTTTGGACGTTGTGCATATTTTTGGTAGTTCATATCAAAACAGAGATTTTATTAATTTATTTATTTAAACAATTCGCACTGTATCTGAATTATTTAGTACATTAATTGACACAAAAGATACAGCTAAAATGAATAAAGAGAAACCGTGACTTTAAAATAAATCTCATTTAGTACGTTGCAGGACTGTCTTAAAAACGTGCCACAACCTTGGGAAGCAAAGGGTAACTGAAAGTCGGTACTTGGTGGTTCTCAGTCAGTCAAGTGAGATGATTTTCCACCACCAAAAAAGATGCTTAGCTAATAAATTGAAGCTCTGGTCTTGTGTGTCTATGGTCGAATTCGTCGCGGCAGTAGGGATGTCACACAGAATGTGCTATAAACATATGTTCCATATAGAAAATTGCTAAAAAGAAATAAACATTATTAACTACGCTAAGTATTTTTGAGTGATCATCGTCCTTAAAAATCCACACCTACACACGTTTGTCTCCTTTTTCTTCTCAAAGTTTCCAACAGAAAAAGTTTTATTTTTAAATCGAGAGCTACTGAAGGACGTTTAATACCTACCCGCCTCCTCCTTAAACATGAGAGCCTAGTACCTACCTACGTAACTTATGAATATAATGATACGTACATTAATGACGTCACTCAGTCGTCTAAAAATAAGTCAAACTCATCCCTATTTACTTTTACCTTTTGTAGCAGAACGTTCTCGAAACATTTCATAAGATGTATGACAGGGGAAAATATGTTTCATATTCTTGAAGAAGAAGGAGGTTTGAAATGTGCCAATACTCCTGGAGTCAATATGCATGGAGTGGGATTGTTAATTTTCTTGTATTATAAGGACTTTTGTGAAAATAGTGTAACATAAAATTATGCTTGGGACATGAATATTAAGTTCCGAATTACAAAATCTTTGCTTTGTATTATTTACCAAAACAATAAGAGGTTTCTATTTTGAACTGAATTTCAAAAAAAAGGAAGTTTTCAATTGCTTGATATTTTATTATCGGATTAGACAATGTTTTCAAAATAAAAAGATTAGGCGTAAAAAATGTTAACTTTTAAAATAAGGTTCATTCACACTTTGTAGGCACATAATTTAAAATCTACAAACTTCTTTTAAAACTTCCTATAACGTTTACAAACTATAATATGCACAAGGCGTCAAAAGGTCTAACCTCGTTTCTGTCAACGAAAAAAATGTCTTAAAGGCTGGCAGCATTACCCCCTTAAAGAGCAACATTGGGTGCGTTCAGCCGATACAACATCTTAGCAGAACTAAAAGAAAAATGGCGATTGCTGATTGCTGATTGGCTGTTCTCAGCCGCCTCAGCCTATCACCAGCCTATGCTACGCAGCAATCGCCATTTTTCTTTTAGTTCTGCTAAGATGTTGTATCGGCTGAACGCACCCATTGATTCTTTGACCAAAAACAAAATTTAACTGATTTATATTACACCTGTCAATCCTCTGAGGCTTGACAGGTGTAATATAAATCAGTTAAATTAAACGTGAAGATTCAAAATGATACTAACCCACAAGGTACTCCACACATTTCCGTGTCTGTAAAGTTGCCTTTCCTGAACATATTATTCAGTAAAATTCAGTAGTCTTCACATATCGCTTGTACGAGTACATGAAGTTAGAGCCGCGCGTCCCACATAATTGGCACGTGATCGGCCTGGCAACACGAGAGTATCATTAGCGGTTTATTATTTACATTACATCATGTCTCTTTGTGTACCTGATACATGTGCATTATGTGTATAACTGTTGACGGCGCCTCTGTCTCTAGAGACTTATCCCGCGTGATGTACTCACGAGATCTCTTTAAAAGTATAGAATCACTTACGCTATAATAATAATAATATTCCACAACTATCACACAACGCCATCTAGTCCCAAGCTAAGCAGAGCTTGTGTTATGGGTACTAGACAACTGATAAACATATTTACATATTTCTAAATACATAAATATTATAGATAAATTACACCCAGACACAGAACAAATGATCGTGCTCATTACACAAACATTTTTCCTGGGTGGGAATCGAACCCACGACCTCCGGCACAGCTGTCAGGGTCACTAACCACTAGACCAACAGGCCTGTCAAACAGACAGGCGAAGCGAACGCGAAGCGAACGCGAAGCGAACGCGAAGCGAAGCGTTTTTGTTTGTAATGTATGGAATTGTTTGAAGCCTGTCACATATAGACTATCGGAACGCTTTCGCTTTTCTATATGACAGGATTCGGATCGCATTCGGATCGCATTCGCTTCGCCTCTCTGTTTGACAATAGCTTTACTCTAATTCCGCGCCATCTTGAGTACTTAATAACTAGTTAAGAATAATAAAAATAGTACATTGATAAAGGTTTAACTGCTAACTTTAAATTGATACCAAATCCATTCAAATCACGACATTATTTTAGGAGCTATAATATCCCGAATCAATCCCTAGTAAGTCATTCTATACTTTTGCTCGCTAGTGTATATTTTATTTCTGACGTAATTTAATAATAGATATTCAGCCATCAAATCTTTCGCATTTATAATGTTATAGTTAGATTAACGAGATTTCGGGGACTTCGTCGAGTACGAATATTATACCTATTCGAAAATGTCCAACGCAAAAAAAAGACTTTTTTTTGCGTTGGACATTTTCGAATAGGTAATAACAAAAAGCAGCAGAATGTACGATTAACTGTGCAGCCAAAGGCAATAAAGAAGATAAATATCTCGTATTGTAAGTAAAATATTACTAACAAAACCACTGCATCATACATATTTATTCGGCAGAGATTTTAAGTATAAGAAAGAGAATAGATTTTTTTGTGTCATTTCCAAGAATATTCAATTATGAGAATATCATAAAACTTTTTGCACAGCACCTCATGCATAGTGCAGTGACTACGCGCCGCAGTATCCGCGGTATCCGCCGTATCCGCAGGTTGAACGTGAGCCTCATGCACAATGCGGACCATCAATGTTATATATCCGAATCATAATCCCTTTATGTGGGTCAGTCGTGTGGACGCCGTTAGTGACGTAAATGTTTTAGTGCTATTGTTATTTGTTCTTATTAGCTTGTTTCTTTATTTATATTATATCGGATAAGGTTAAACTAGAGAATATTTCTTGACATTTCTCATAAGTCAGTATTAGCAGTTTTAATAAATAAATAAATTCAAATAACCAACTAAAGCCTCCTGCAGACACACGCGATTAATCGCGCGGGGCGACATGTCGCGGTCCATTCGCAGTATTTTTAGAGTGGAAATTAGCTTGGCTCGTTGTCGCAGAGCGATTAATCGCGTGTGTCTGCAGGAGGCTTAAAACTTTGCGATTGAAAAAGTGTCCGCATGACCTTTCCAATTCCAGTAAATTCGCTGTGACATTTTATGCGGCACGACAAAAACTTTTTATTTTCACATTTCCACCGAAAAATATTTCCTCTAACGAGAAAAAACGTATCCCACGCACTCTATGAAACACTATCAATTGGAGCGTGAGACGCATTCACAATTCGGATCATCGTCTATTATATCCGCGTATCCGAATATCCGAGTATGTAGGTCGCGACTTTGGGTCACCATTTTTGGCTGCATTGCGGTGGAGGCAGGCTGGCACAGAGCTATTGCTTAGCGAATGTGAAACTCATTTTGGTAATAGCTTCGTCTTGTTGTACTTATTAGATTAAAGACGGAAGAGGACGCCGGGGTAATATCGTTTGCTTTTATTGCAGGTACGTAGGAATGAGAGTGTGTTCTACTTTTGACTTAGTATTGTAGTGTTCATAAGACTGCTTCTTGGGATACAATAATAAACCCACTATATTTCCCTATAAAATATGCACCGCCGATTAAAGCAGCAATAACACTGAATAATACAGCAATACAGCCTGGTATGAGGTCACAGAAGTAGCTTTCAAACTAGTGCTGCACTAACGTTGTACGTGACGAGAAAATTAAACACCGATAATACTGGCAACATTCGGCCGGCGTGAACTGGCAACACTAGCAAACTAATGTTACATTCAGTGCAGACTAGGGATTTAACAAGCAAGCGGTAGCTGGATTTCGCATATAAACTGAAGATACGTGGAATACCGGATCGATTACATTCACTGTACCGAAATTAGAAACTAAACCCGGATTTACCGAGTTTCCGACTTCAATTTGTGCCGAATTTCCAAGTTTACCTCTATACGTGCGTTTTAACAAAGGGTGGCTTTTGTTTAAATAATGTTTTGGGACTGATTATGTTTCTATTCTGTTAGCTTAATTGGGCGTTGCGTAATCTCTTCTAGGGATTTCGTGTGGAATAGATACTGGTTCAAATACAATGCTATTATTATGAATCTAGTTTGAGAATTTAATTAATTTTAAATTCAAAAATTTCGTTGCATCTAAAACTAGTACCAAAAACACCGTTTACTGCTGTGGCTTAAAATTAAACCAGATCAAAACAGTACATTACAAAAATATTAAAAAACCGCCATCTTATCACACAATCCATCAAATTAAATCAGTTAATTTCCGAAAACAATTACGTGATTCATCCAAACAACAAATAGGAGAGTTCCGTGCTATTTAAATATTCACGTTTTCACATCGCTTATTTTTGGAGCAAACACTCTGGGCCGGGGTTTTTAACAAGCGTTATATTCGCAAAATAAATATGCGACCGACATCAGGTGCTTGTCAAAGTGTCATCACCACACGTGTGAAACGTATCAGCGTATCTGACAATACGCCGCGTTTCGATACGCCTTTGAGCGTATCGCTTTTGATCATATCATATACTCGTAGGTAATTTTACCGACAATACTTGTATGATATTTCGAGAGGATCCAATATTGTTTGGATGTTATTTTATGGTTGACTAATTTTGAACAAGTTTGTTTCTCATTTTGATTTTAATTGGGTTACTAATTTGTTTAGTAACTGTTTAGGGGAAGTCGTCAACTCAAAGGCTAACTAACGCTCTCGGTCCAAGGAAAAAAATCTCAAGCAAGACCACGAAAAAATGTGTAAGAAGAAAAACAATACGACAAAAAACTTTTTCAAAAAAAATGTAACCGCCTTCAAAAACAACCATAAAAAACGGTAAAAAAACCCACAAAATAACTTTTCTTTCGGAAGTCGGTGTCTTTGTTTTCTTTATTTCATTGTCTTTTTTTTGCCACCGACTTCCGAAAGAAAAGTTATTTTGTAGGTTTTTTTACCGTTTTTTATGGTTGTTTTTGAAGGCGGTTACATTTTTTTTGAAAAAGTTTTTATTTTACTCTTTTTAGTTTAAATATTCAACCCGAATTCTTGTCACATACAACATGTGCACTAAAATTTTGTAATCCATAACACCGGTAATAACATCGCTCATGTACACAATAAGCTAATAAAATTCCCTATCTCAAAAACTACTAAACCGATTTTGATGAAACTTGCAATATTCCCTAAGTTAAATGATACCCAGTACAACAAAAAAAGAATTACTTAAATCGGACATGTAGTTCCAGAGATATGCGAACTTAAACTAAATCAGTCGATGCCTACTCCTTACTATTAAGGAGTTCTACCTTCCATCATCAGCTCAGCTACATTAAATTATGATTACCATACGCAAGTACTTAAATTACTTCATGAAATTTGCGAAAAACGGTGTGTCGGCCTATAAAATTCGAGGGTTGCCCTCGATTTCTCCAGGATCCAATCATCAGATCCCAACTTGGTGACTATGGGACCCCCTCCGAAGTACCTCCTTTCGAACAAAAAAGAATTTTAAAAATCGGTCCA
This sequence comes from Agrotis exclamationis, assembly GCA_950005045.1. NCBI lineage: Eukaryota > Metazoa > Arthropoda > Insecta > Lepidoptera > Noctuidae > Agrotis > Agrotis exclamationis. Next base: position 15,992,588 of record OX465432.1, read on the forward strand.
CAATTGGCGGAGTAATCGCGTAACAAATATACAAAAAAAAAAAAACATACCGTCGAATTGATAACCTCCTCCTTTTTGAAGTCGGTTAAAAATTGCATTGATTACTACGCCACATACCGCAGGCTTGATTGCCGCACGGACCTACAAGTAGTTTTTCCGAATCTGGGTGTGTGTCATGTCATAACCACATAGGAAAAAACTCTAGTGTGGAACAACTTTTAAAACAATATACAATTTCCCAATACTAAATTAATCTTACAAGCCCGGGTAAGTAATATATGATATAACTACAAAATCTCTAATATTTAGAAGAGATAACAACTGAAAATATAATTTTATTTGATATAACGAATCTCTTAATATAATAAACGATTGACATAATTTTATAATGACTAACTAATTTCTATAATCATAACAATCAATGAATATAAAATCGTTTTGTATACCACTCAAAAGACATAAAACTTAATTGGTCTAATTTTTTTTTCCTGGTATGTAATCTTACTCTGATGTACCTAGTAATAGTACCACCTACCATGAATGCTCGACGTGAATGCTGATGAAGGGGATGGCGGGGTCTGAAAGACCCCGCCATCCCTTCCCTTCGAACCTAACCTGTCCGTGTCGGGGTGCCCCAAGTCCCGAGCTCGCTTCGCTCGCTCTTGCATCCTAGGTCAAATAACTGATTACTACCTGTCATGCTGGATCGACGGAGCCCCGCTTTGCGGGGCTCCTTTTTCTGCTTGCAAGGTTTAAAGTCACCTAACGAACCTAACCTGTCCGTGTCGGGGTGCCCCAAGTCCCGAGCTCGCTTCGCTCGCTCTTGCATCCTAGGTCAAATAACTGATTACTACCTGATATGCTGGCTCGACGGAGCCCCGCTTTGCGGGGCTCCTTTTTCTGCTTGCAAGGTTTAAAGTCACCTAACGAACCTAACCTGTCCGTGTCGGGGTGCCCCAAGTCCCGAGCTCGCTTCGCTCGCTCTTGCATCCTAGGTCAAATAACTGATTACTACCTGATATGCTGGCTCGACGGAGCCCCGCTTTGCGGGGCTCCTTTTTCTGCGTGCATGGTTTAAAGCAACCTAACACGAAAGGGATGGCGGGGTCTTTCAGACCCCGCCATCCCCTTCGAACCTAACTTGTCCGTGTCGGGGTGCCCCAAGTCCCGAGCTCGCTTCGCTCGCTCTTGGATACAAAATTTTTCTAATAACAATAGCATTCGTGAAGGCAAACAATCAAAGTCCAAAGGATAAGCCAAAGTCATCAAAGAAAATGGTTTAAACGTTAAATTATATGTTTCAAACGTTATCGTAACGATTTTCGCTTAAATAAACGTTATATCAAATAAAATTATATGAAATGAGTTTTAGAGTAACACAAACATTATGTGTTAAGAAATTATATCAATCGTTGGTATTTCTCACGTTGATTATATCATGTGAACGTTATTGAAATGAAAATATATCAAATAACTTTATATGAAATGAGACGCACCCTACAAGCCCTATAGGTACGCTATGTGGGCGATGACAGCGCCTCCTGGATACCATATTATTGGGAGCCATAATATCTGCCAATTCTTGCAACCTAGAAATTTTGATAAACATTTTCGGTTTGTCTTCATTAAAAATGTAATAAGACGTAAAAAACAGCATATTTAACTTGACACGTATTTGACTGAGTAATTCAAATCTCTGTCACATAGGTTTAGGTTTAAAGACATTTATTTCTCATAAAAACAAAGTTCACTTATAATGGGATACAGTGTTATTTCTCAGTAGTAACATAATATTTGCTTCTGGGGCTATGGCGACGTTATATTGTAATTAAATGGATTTTCAATTTACGCTTAAATATGATACTATCACACTTCTTTACATAGTCATTGAACAGTTGTGCTCCCTTTACTAATATTATGACACCACATCACGCTTAGTCCCCACAACCGACTTTACACATAGCTTATATACTCTCCATAGGTTATAGGTTTAACTGCAGCTATTTCCCTCTACCCCAGATCCCTCACAACCTCACAAGAAAGGCGTCTTACCTTGAGCACAAGTAAATGAGGCAAGCGCCCGATGAGTGCTCTCATCTCATTATGTCTGCAGTCAGATTACATTATAACAGCGTGGATGGGTATGGGTAGTACCACGTTGTGAGATGTTGTACATTATCGTCGGGTTCATTGCACTTAAGTATCTTGGCGTCTGTAGATGGATAGACGGGGAGATGTGGCGGTGGAAATATTTTTCTACTATTGTAAAAAGTTTGTGAGGCTTAATATATGGTATAAGTGGGATGGTTGTTACTCTTTCTCAAAATTGCACAACACAAAAAAAAAACAAAGACCTCTTTATAGATATGAATGAAACTTTTGTCCATAGGGACGGATACTTAACACAAAAGAAAAAGAATATAAAATCACTCAACGATGCCGTGAATCTTTTGGGAAGAACTAGTTAACAACACATCACACCTAAGGCTGATTTTCCACCAGAGATGCGTTTGATATCCACCAATCATATTCATTGGTTTACATAGCACAGCACTGGTGGAAACATCACACAGTTTCGTAGCTCAGCTTTTACATCCTCGCAGCACAGCTACATAGCAACGGGTCTGGTGGAAAGGCATCCTAAAGAGGCTACTTTAGCCGAGTCATAATAGGAAAATGGATGAATTAATGAATTGTGGTAGAATTCGGAAACACAATTCACATCCTTTTATGATCCTACTAATGTTGCCTGTTCAGGCCCCCTTGGTATCAAGGCAAAAGTAACAACCAACTCATCACGCCACGCGTTTTTATGACTTACAGTCCTACAAACTAAACCCATATTTGCTTGAGTTAATAACCATAATCCTGACTGACCGTACCCAGACCTAGGTATAAAGGTTCTATAGTTCATTGGACAAATAAACCGTTCACCTCGTCTAGACGATATTTGTCATAGCATGACGTTCTGTGGGTGAAGTCGAGTGAGGAAGTGAGTATGTCAGGAAGATTGATAGCAGTAACATGGGACCAATTTTTTGACAGGCCTGTTGGTCTAGTGGTTAGTAACCCTGACTGCTATGCCGGAGGTCGTGGGTTCGATTCCCACCCAGGACAAATGCTTGTGTGATGAGCACGATCGTTTGTTCTGTGTCTGGGTGTAATTTATCTATAATATGTATTTAGAAATATATAAGTATGTTTATCAGTTGTCTAGTACCCATAACACAAGCTCGGCTTAGCTTGTTTTAGTTTAGCATTATTATATTATAATTAAGAACAAAAAGAAGTGTGCTTACTGTACAATTATTTTGTAACGCGAGAGTTTTTACTTTGCGATAACTCCTTTTTTTGGGTTCAAACATCATCAGATGAGTCCTTTCGCCCTCTCGCCTCTCGTCTCTCGACGGAACGAAAGGAACTGTCATACTCTTAATGGCTAATAAATTCTTTTTCTCTCCTTTTGAGTTCCAGCTCCGTGGTATTGTGCTTAGACAGTCCCACGACCCCATACAGTACCGTAACTCCTTGCAATAGATATTCATGTAAAAATTACATTGCCAGGCCTGATATCTAATTATTAAAGACTTACCCTTATGTGAAATGTTATTTTAATAATATTAGGTGTGTACAATAAAGAATAATAATAATAAAGAGCGTTTCTTGAGGCCTTTGAGGGCTATTGAAGAATCACGGTGGATTTTAGTCAGTACAAGTCTGACAGTCCCTCCCGTCCCGCCCTGAGTGGGAGGACTAATTTCATGATTTTACCGCAATAAAAAAAGGCCTCAACTTTGCTTCTAGCCTGAATTGAGGCCAAGCCACCATGTGAAAAAGAAATACAGCTGAACAATTAGTAACATTAGGCCACTTTCACATTTGGACGTTAGCAGCGCGACAGTTGCGCGGCAGAAGCACATTCCTTTCATATTTATAAGAATACCACCGCGTTAGCAGCGGCAGCGTTTGTCGCGAGACTGTCGCGCAAAAGTCGCCTGAATGTGAAAGCGGCCTTAGTCAACTCCTGTATTGGTTCCATTCATTGAATCAACTAAGACCATTTTCAAAAGTACAGACTTTTGCAACCCCCCAAAAACTTTGTCTCACAACCCCATTTAAATAAAATTTACAACTGCGGGTGCAATTAAACGCCGTGGTATTTACCCACTGTTTATCGGTGATTCATTGCAGGAATGTCACCGACAGAGGGGGTAGTGATCAATACCAGTTGTCTAGACTAGGGGTATGATTCATTGTCCCAGGTACTTGTAGGGGGAGTTATAAGTAATGCAAGGGGTATATAGGGGGTTGTAATGGTGTCGTGAAGGGGTAATTAGAACTGGTTGGTTGGTAACGGTTTGTTTTTGAAAAGTTTATAAGTACAGGAAAACGGCGATCGATATTTGCTCCGTTTTTATGTTTGGTTTTCTGTGAAATATGTTCTTTTATCCGTTATTTAAGATACTTTTATGTGGTAAAATGGTAGTATACACGGCTGCACAACAAGCTATAAAAAACTAGTTTATCGTGATCTTGCTTTGTATGATCTTTCCGCACATTCAAGAGTCAGTTTATACTGGGTTTGAAAAGCTTGATGTGTAGCAGTTTGAACATAATATAGTCCTCTCTTGAATTAGTTCAGTTTTAAAATATTAATTTAATATCTGAGTTGGGGGAGGCCTTTGCTCAGCAGTGGGACAGTACAGGCTATTAAAAAAAAAAATATCTGAGTAACTCAACAAAGTCATTCAGTTTCATTCTTTAAAAAGTATTGAAATTTTATCACGTATCTTCCAGTGAAACTTTTGAGCCTTCTTGCTTCGTTTACCAAAAGTATACACATTCGTAAGTACCATATAATTCCATATAATCATCTTAGACACACAACAGAACCAAATAAGTTTATAAAGCCAACGTTTACTCTACGCGTAATCGCTCCATTCTCGGCAATGTTCGCTCGTTTCGCTCGTTAAGCGACGAGCCATCGCTTCTTGCAAGCAACTCGTATTTGAACAGTGTCTGTAAGATAATAGCTTAATATCTGTAATGTGCTTGCTGCTTAAGTTATCTCTATCAAGGAAACCGTTACGTGTGTAGCTTAATCGCTTGGCTACAAGCCACATACTTAAGCGACAGGATTGTTGCAAAGCGATTATGAAAAAGATATTGATTAGAAAATTACATGGTCACGAGACGATGGTACCTAGGTACTTACAAATGCATTATAACATGACTCAATTCGCAACATTTTTTTAAGGTGGTAAAATTATCTCGTGAGTCCTTCCGCTCCACTCAGAGGACTTTCAAACTCGTACTGACCAAAATCAACCATGTCTTTCAATTGCCGTTTACGTTCCAGGGACATGGTGTCCATTACAGACGGTCTCGCAACTCCGGTAGGTAAGTCGCAACGCCTGAGGTCGTGAAAGGAATGAAATATACGATTGTGGTGATCAAATGTTACTGACAATGCAATATTGCATCTAAGTTTTATTTGAACCTATGCAGGTTCTTCATTTGCATATAGAGAGAGTGATATCTCAGCACAGTACCAATCAATGGTGAACACATGCCCTACATGCCACTTACGGCAGATTGCACCGGGCATAGATTACAGACATACTTGGTCGAGACAGGCAGCCTCTCAGGCGCACTGCACGATTTATTGACGTTCCGGTTATATGCAGAACATTGCATATGATATGCAGTAATATATAACATTGCATATGATATGCAGTACTTAATATACCTACTGGGTGTAAGGGACAGCCCTTCGCAAACTTTCAGGGCTTGCTCAGTAGACGAAACTGAACAATCTGCCACAAGTTTTTTTTTTTCAAGAAATGAAAAAAAAATCAGCCTTACTATAGAAAATTATAAACTTGATTGGACAGTTTGTATGGAGTGGCTGATTTTTTTAAATATCAGCTGTCCCATTAATACGACATAACCACGCATTACTGATAAAGAAGCAATTTTGATACACTACCGAATCTATTCGTAAAAAAAACAATAAAAAAAACAACACATCAATTACAAAATCCCAACAGGAACTGGTCGAACAAAAAGCCTTTGCAATTCAAATTATTGTCACCGTTTACTCGGCGTACAAAAATAATCGAAAATAAAGCTCCCGATTGCTGCAAACACATTAAAAAGCAATAGATTGCGAGCAATTAGCGCGTTTCGGTGCTATCGAGTGAGGGGAAAAACGAGCAAAACATCACGATGCAATTTCCGAACGAACGCTCGGCTCGCTCGGCTCGTGCATAGCAATATGATGTCAGCGCCGCACCAGTGTTATTGACGATGTGCGGGAAAACCAACGGAAAAATTTCGAACGGAATTACAAATAAGAAGACTTGTAAACTTTACGAGGTTCTGGAGTTTTGAAGATTCTGTCGGGAACACGTTAAGTTTCAAGAGTTTTGGTTGTTCTTGACGTTATTTTCAGCCTGAAAGCTTGAATAATCGATAACTCCCAGCTTTTGATACGACCTTTATGATAATAAATAGACAAGATACAAGTCTGCCAGAATATTAAACTAATATTATAAAGATGAAGAATTTGTTTGTTTGTTTGGTTGAACGTACTAATCTCAGGAACTACTAGTTCGAATTGTTTTTTTTCTTGTGTTGGATAGTCCATTTATCAAGGATGGCTTATAAAGGTGAAACCACGGGCTAGTACTACATTAATGTACATACTATTTTCAGTTTTACAGGAGGTAGGTACCAAAAAACCAATAAGTAGTAATTTCATGAAAATTACCTCCATATTGCAGTCGTTACACGTAGACAATATGATTGAAATAAATATACCGCCATTACGGTGCGTGATAAAATTTAATATTCCGCATTATTTACCGTTCACAATGGCTGCACATAGTTTTATTCAATAGGTGGATTATTCACTTGTTGTGTATTACGTGAAACCGTCTGCTTTCAACGATACCTGGGTAAAAAGATGACCATTCCATCGAACAGGCAAAAAACCACAGGCAAACAAAGAAACAATAAAACAAAAAAACAGGCAAAGGAAAAAAACAATAAGGTGGAAAAAAAAATTACAAAAAATAGTTGACCCGTATTTTTTTTTAGTTGCGGAAATCAAAATTGGCGAAGATACAACGCTTCTAAAAATGACAAAACGTCACTCGGTCGGTATAATTTTACAGATGTTATGACGTCACAAGCCACCACTCCCGAATTTCGAAGCGTTTTACCTTTGCAATATATTGATTGATTAAAAAAATACATGTGGTACTCGGAGACTACCGTGGTGAAGCTATTGCATAGCTTTTAAAAAGAAAGAAAAAAATATCCCCTACCGCGAATATTTAACGAGAATATCATGTATTTAAAATGTTTGTGGTGCACTACGGTAATAAAGAACTGCTTTGTTGCAGGTGAATTTTTTAAGTAGGTTTCATTGTGAAAACCTTCTTTTGTAGCAGGCCGTTTTGCATTAGTAAGAAAAAGTAAATTGTCTTTATTACTTTTATGATTGCCGAAGTCTCCCGAAGTGTCTCGACGAGTGTTAGGTTTTTTTCCTTAGGTATTTTCGTTACGGATTTTTTTGATTCGGTAGCCGCGTTCAGAGCCCGCGATAAAAGCTATGCAATAGCTTAAAAATGCGTGTGGATTATTTTCCAATTCTTTAACTGACGGACTAAATAGATCTTCAGTTTATTTATGCAGTAACACCACGTAACACTATTGGCCACATTTGTCGCATTTAGTTCCACAATAATGCTGAATCGTGTCGAAGGTAATCGTTCGAGCCAAATAAAGGCGGTCATGTTTTTAGACTGAGGGCCTAGCATGACTTTTCACGTTTTTGAAGAACCACCACGTAGGCCCGGTGCGGGTTGGTAGATGACACATGTCTTCGAATTTTGGGTTCTAGGACATGCCAGTTTCCTCACAATGTTTTCCATAATAATATCACTGAATGATATAATGATTATAGTTTTAAAACATGCCTTAAAACTTTAGCCTATAGATAGTCATAAAACAGGCAAAGAATCAAGGGTAATATAGTTTTTTTCCCCTGTGGCAACACTACAACTAACAGCTGATTTTAAATTGTCTTATAATTTTTTATTTTAAAAATTGTATTTATTAGTTTTCTAAAGGATTTTTCCAATTTCTCATCAAGAATATTGCTTATTAATGCATTTTCTGTGTTAGATTTACATAATGAACGTAAATTTACCAACAAAGCATTTTTTTCGTGTGTAGACTATGATAATGCTTGACTGAACTACATTCAGCAACTGAAATATGAACTAAAGAAATTCATAGAAGAACTACACAACAATTTTACATACATACCTACAGAAAACTACTTTCCTTAAACGCTGAATTTCATTTCACTCAGCTCAAATATACTCGTTCCTCCACCGCATGCAATTGCATACGACCACGGAAAGAAGATATTCGTGCACCCGTATAACACGGCTGATTGAAAACAGCAATCACCTACGAGCGGCTGTCGTATTGATTGCATGCTCCTAGAAATTGCAGGGTTATCGAAAAAGCCGTGTAACTGTCGACGGCAGGGTTTAGAAATTTTTAATAGCGTATAAAGTGTAGTGGAAGGATTTTCTAGTTAAATCTGGTTTGATGCGGATATGGCGACGTATTGAAGAATTAATAGCGGATGGATTTTGAAAATATTACTTACTTAGGCACTTCTAAGTCAAGACTAAGTCAATTTCTCAGCTCAGATAGACTCGTTGACGTGTCAACGGTTTATAACGATCACTAAATCATAATCTTTGCCGCAATTGGCGCATGCTCTTTGATACATCATTTCAACACATCACATATGATAAAACACGAGACTTTGGCGTATGTAATGTATTTCTTTAGTATTAAATTAGCTAAATAATTTGGCTAAATTCTGGATTCTCTACGGAGGTTGTTACAAAAACAATTAAAAGAAAAAAAAGTCCGTTCATCTTTTTCTTAAAAAGTTTCATTTTACTGGAATCTCTGCCGAGGTTGTAACAAAAACATTTAAATGAAAAAAAGCCATGTTTATTTTTGTTAAAAAGAAATGCCTTCTAAATTCAAAATTATCAAGAAACCACCAACTCAGTTTCTAGTCTTTGTACTTTTACGTTTATTTTTCTTCCAATTTAACCGTTTCTGTGAAAAGTTAACAAGCAAAGAGCCCCTTTACGTTTGTTTGGTGAAAAGCCTCCGTGATTCATTCCATTATCCTTTCATCTTCACTAACAATTATCGTCAAGCAAGACTTGCGTTTACTATAGCTGATACCTTTTACGTTTATACTAGATACTGTTGGCAACGAAAGTAGTTTAGAGGGTTTGATTTTCTTTATAGAGAAGATATGTTGTAAAACTGAAGTCGTATAGATATTTTGTTGTGTTCAGTTAAGTTTCATCGATAAAATCCACTTAATTCTTTTATTCAATCATATTACAACTACGATTCTCAAGCATAAGGTACATATTCGTCTGTATCTATTATTATCCCCGCTTTTAACAATCCACAAGTCAGTGTTCCGGAATAGGCATGTCTTCTGCTTGACCGCGGTTTGATACTCAGAATGTTACACTATATTGTGCACAGGTAGAAATTCACTGGCACGGAAAATCATAGGATCTAGAGCCGTGAATAACTTACCTACAATGTAGGTATTCAAGTTCATGTCTGTTAGATTATCTAGGTAGATAGCTACTCGTAAATACTTAAGCCTAGCTAAATGGATAGATGATAGTTCCCAAAACGTTGTACTGTAAATCAGTTCAAATGAATGCCTGGAATTTAGGTACAGACGCCAGCACATCAAGCTACCATAATCTGCCAAATTTCTTCAATAGATTTTCAACCTTATCACAATAGTGGAAGATTAATGTTCGATTGGTGAAATCTGACAGTTTCGGGTAGGTTGACCTGCTGGCGTCTGTACTGTCGAAAACTGTAGCAAGCTGAAGTGGCAGTGGGCTGTCTGCCGCAGAACCGACGAAAGGTGGAGTAGGAAGGTTCTCGAATGGAGACCGCAAGTAGGTAAACGTAGGGTGGGACGCCCCCGGCAAGATGGACCGATGACCTGAAGAAGGTGGCTGGCAGCGGCTGGATGAAAAAAGCAGGAGATCGTGCGCTGTGGTGCTCCCTGGGAGAGGCCTATGTCCAGCAGTGGACTGCAATAGGCTGAAATGATGATGATGACTAACTCGTTGATAGTAGAAGTTTTTGACAATAATTATATCTCACGTAGAGTTCACAAGATCTTAAAAGTAAATGGACCAGCGTAGTGCAGCCAAGAGCTCTCAGTGTGACGGCACGGTAGGCGCAGTGTTTGAGAGATCGACTGCTGCGCAGCGTATTACGGGTTCGATTCCCGTACGGAGTAAATATTTGTATGACCTACAAGTACTTGATCCGGGTCTGGGAGTTTGTGTGTGAGTTTTTATGTTTGCAGACGCACCCACGAGATAAGAGAAATTGCTAGTGTGGGGTAACGTTTTTATTTAACTTTTTGATGGAAGAGTAATATAGATGTGCTGATTACGTCCAGTCTCAACGTTAAAGTCTACCCTTTGAAAGTTATCACACAAACGTGAAGAGAAACATACCGAAAATATAAAATTACCGATTATTTTTCCGGTAGCCATTGCCCGAAGCGGCCTGGAAACTATGAGGGATGTAATTTTCACCGCCGGAAGTGACCTATGCTGGCGACGTCGCGTATTTCCTGTCAACATCAAGTTTAATTGGTTTTCCGTCGAGTTGTACACTTAGGGTCAATTCACACACAGACGCGACGCTGTGCGCACATTTCAATAGATCGACTCAAAAGCTAACTTCATTTTCTACACAATAAGTGCCTTTTCACACGTTCCGGTTGCCGGGTAGCCGGCGGCGAGTTTATGGCAAATTACGCCGGTACGTGTGAAAGCTATAGTACATGGCCATACACTACGCCGCCGGCTACCCGGCAACCGGAACGTGTGAAAAGGCACTAAGAAGCACATTTCACCGATGACGCGACGCAGCGCGGCGGAGCGCACACATCTTAATAGCGACTAAAAATCTAACTTTATTTCCTGCACGAAAAGATACACATTTACAGTATCGTCGCGTCGTCGGCGGCAAAATACGAAAAGAACTTTTCGATTCGAACCTTTAGTTCCTGAGATTAGAGCGCTCAATCAAACTAACTCTTCAGCCTTATTTTTAGTATATTCCACGGTCCCCTTTTTAAAAATAACAAAGGAAACTCAATCTAAAACAAAACACGTTTTATATTCTATGAAAATGTTCTGCAACATATCGATTTTCATTGTCAACTGCACCACCGATGTGGTTGTTTGTTAGTACCCGAGCTACTCAACAGGGTGGGCGCCCCAGTTGCGTGCCACCGCATCGACTCGCTCACCTGAAACAAGGGGCATGCGTCGTATGTCTGAGCAATTTATCGAGTTTACATTTTTAGGGTTCCCGTATCCAAAGGGTGAAACGGGACGAGCACGCGGACGGGGCGATAGGTACGGCGCGCACTGAAAAAAAAATCAGTAATACCAACCGATTTTTCGGTAATATTCACCGTTTTGGACAGTAAAAATAGAGCCTATTGTCCAAAGCAGTAAAACTAACTGAAAAAAACAGTTGAGTTATAACAGTAGATTTTACTGTCGGTTACTTACAAGGAACTGTTTGTTTCAGTAGACTTTAATGTTCATACAGTTGAAATAACTGTTTAGCTCTTTACTGTTTTTGCCCATTTCAGTGCACTGTCCGTAATCAATTATTTTAACGTATAAATAAGTTCCTGGAACCGTTTTTTTTTACTGTTCAAGAACAGTAGAAAGTCTCGTTTTATTTTTTTCAGTGCGGGCGTTCCGATCAAGGCCCATGCACGGGTCGACGGCGTGTCGTATTCCACGCGCGTCTCAAAGAGCTGCCAGCATTCTGATGGAACCCACACAGAGGGCCAAAGCCAGCCGAGGTAGAGAGACTGTTTTATCAGGTATCTGTTATCCTGTACCGTAAAGGGCTATACAAGGAACACCGTGCAGTCAGTTCGAGTCTGACAGTACCTCCCGTGCTGATTTCTTGCCATTTTTATAAAAATGGTAATGGTACGGAACCGGAGTCGATGTGATCATCAAAATATAAGTACAACATATTTCTCAAGACAGCCATTGACATGTATACTTTTTAAGACGTAGTATCGTGTCACGTAGCGTAAAGCCTCCTGCAGACACACGCGATTAATCGCGCTGCGACAACGAGCCAAGCTAATTTCCACTCTAAATGTACTGCGAATGGACCGCGACATGTCGCCCCGTGCGTTTAATCGCGTGTGTCTGCAGGAGGCTTTAAGTGATTTGATATTTTTGTACTTTGTATTTCAATGTAAATGTAAAATACGTGTAACCATTACTTAGAATTACTTGAGATGTAAGGGTCAGTTCACACTGAGACGTGACGCCACGTTACGCGACGATACAGTAAACGTGTATTTTTCGTATAGTAAATAAAGTTATGGCCCTCTCCCTCTCTCAGAGAGGAGGCCTGTGTCCCAGCAGTGGGAGCATTTTAGGCTGATGATGATGACGATGATGAAATAAAGTTAGATTTACAGTCGCTCTATTGAAATCTACGCGCAGCGTCGCGTCACGATGTCAATTGATCTTAACTAGGCCCTTCAGACATCACCATTTTCGTCGAATTAACTTTAACAGCTTTAAGAAACGCACAGTAAATTAACTTTCTAACTGGCAGCAAACATAAAACAAAACGAGTGTCCATAAAACAGAAAAGATAAGACTCTATTCTGAAGCTACGGCAATAAAAATAAACCCGATTTAACTAACCCACGGTAAGGGTGTGGTCAGACGATACACGCACTTTGACCATGAAACGTACACCAACCCTTGACTGACCACGCAATGTTCATGTTAGTAAATTCCCAGATACTCAACTACTACCACAGACTATTAAAACTTCTGTCCATTCTTCCTAAAAACGAATGGCTATGATTTGTTAAAAGCCAAAATGGAAACTAGTGGTGAAAATCCCGTGAATTTACAACTGAAGTCGATAGAACACTATTTATTTTGTCGGTTTTTCACGTTAGCACTGAATGTATGCAGTGTGAGGCTTTCGAGAGGTTACCGTGAAAAATGTGCGCGCTGACGGCTATTTATAACTGTGCTTTCGACCACTGGCCGACAAATGGTGGATTCATCCCCACTATTGGCTTTTCGGGTCTTGTTTTGCTAACGTATTATGTAGATCATGTGCGTTGTCTTAAGGGTTATTCCCGTTATACAAAACTCTAAACTTTTTATGATTATTGGTGATGTTTTTCAAAAAGGCCAGATGCGTAGTCGCATCCGTCGAACGAATACATTTGAATTATTATATATCATGTCGAAGCGTAGACGCATTTCAATCAACTTGGATCAGCGCCATCTATCTCTCATTGGAGGAACTTCGTAGTTAGATTAGACAGATAACGTTTAGAAACGTCAAGTAATAACTTGGGGATGGTTAGCGTGGAGTAATGGCGACACCGAGCGAATAGTCGAGTTAAATGTCGATTCGGAAGTTTATTCAGCTATTCGACGTTGACAGGTAGTGACGTTGACACATAGGTTGGCTAACCAGTGGGGGTAGGCCACGTGGGCGGTGACGGTTGAGTGAAGTGATCACTTTGAATCGAGCCGTCGTCGCGTCGGTCTGAGTAGACATATCGTTACTCCATGCTAAACTTCCCGCGTTCCCAAGTTCTTAATCGAGCCATATCTCAGGCATCCTTGATTATTTTGTAATCAGTGTGTTTTAGCAAGTAATTTAAAGTGTTAACGAAGGTTTTGTGAGTGTTATTTCCGATGTCGCGACCCACTGATAACGAATCTTCGTTATATATTTTATTGTAGACTTCGAGGATCATATTTTAGTTTTCTACACAAGGTATTGAGACCCAGCAAAGCAAGGGGAACAGGGTACTTTTTAATATCTCTTCTACCGAGTTCTGCTCCACCCAGCGCGACAGGATTCATTTTTTTTGCAGACATTGCCCCACTAGGAGTTTCTTCTATATCGTGGATGCGTTTACAAACATAGAAACATGCATACAGAAACACCGATACCCGGAACAACTACTTGCCATCATAAAAATAATTATTACGTGCGAGGATCCAACCCGCGACACGCTGCGCAGCAGTGGATCGCTTAACCACTGCGCCAACTGAACGTATTCCACACAAGAAGCATACGTTTTTTTTACCAAATTATGTACCGACCTACTTACCATTGCACAGTCCCACATAATTTTAATTGAAAGAAGTTAAACACAGCGGCGTCTAACTTAAGTTACAGCAGTCACCACAATGTTTTAATTATAACTTCAAAACACTGCGTATCTCTCAGTCTTAATTAATTAACTCAGTACTTAGTTAGTGTAAAATTGCTGTAATGTTAGTATTTGTTGAGTACCTAGAATTATTGTTAACGTTAGTTCTACCGCTTTTAGTTATACTAAATTACTAAAACCTCTGACAGGAAAAGGTTGGAATTTTCTATTATTGTCATTTCTGTCAGTTTTATTTATACGTTTCGTTTTATTCCTATCCATAGATTATAAAATGGCCATATTCCGTTTTTAAAACAAAACGTAACGTTTTACGAAGCCACTTTTTCATAAATGTGTGAGTGAGGCACTCATCATCATCATCATCAGCCTATAAATGTTCCCACTGCTGGGACACAGGCCTCCTCTCTGTGAGAGGGAGTGGGCCGTAATCTACCACGCGGGCCCTGTGCGGATTGGTAGATGTCAAATGTCTTCGAATTTTTGGTTCTAGGACATGCCGGTTTCCTCACGATGTTTTCCTTCACCGTTTTGAGAGCAGCGGTGTTGAAATAAATTACATAAAGTAATGCGCCTGACGGGGTTCGAACCCACGACCTACAACTCGTAAGTCGAGGCCGATACCACTGGGCCACCACTGCTGGTGAGGCACTCGCTCACAATTAAACATAATTCCTTAGCATGAGACGTAGGGATCAAGTGAAGGTGATTTTTTTCTTCCTTTTTTGGCTTCAATTTTCAGTGGCCTACTAGAAATCCGGATATTATCTAAAGTGTCAAACTGGCAACTGACAGAGCCAAAGAGGCCTCGCAAATCTGATGTCGCCGACCATCACATTTGGTCTTAGCGCCTCCGCTGCTTTTGCGCGATGCTTTTTTTATCTAGATGACTTGGTAAAAAATCGAATATAAGCACAATCACGCACAAACAAAAAGCGTCCCAAAAGAGAAGAGCCTTGTTGATGCGTCTTGCTCCCATCTACATAGATAAGGTCTCGCTAATGGATTCGTACTGCCCAGGACCGTGATGGTTGGCGTTCTTTGAGAGAGGCTTTTTGAGGGAGGCTTACGTCCAGCCGTAAATGGCAATAGGCTATTTGACAGTATTAATATATCACAAATCTAATTAGTCCGGCATTTAGAGTTTTGTGAAATAACGGACACGTGTTTTTTCTTTTATAAATTCAATGAACATTTACCAAGATATAACGCATCGAAACTCGAGAGTGGGGGCTGGTGACGTCAGAATTCAGTAGAAATTGTACTAAATTGTGACGTATTGCCAATTTTGAAAGCGTTGTATCTCCGTCAATTTTGGCAGTCGTACAAAAAGAAAAAATACGAGGCGAATATTTTTTGATAATCTTACTGACGGACTAAAGTTTTTTTTATTTGTCAAATAGCCTATTGACTGAAGAGAGACACCACTGGGTATATTATATTGAAACAGTAGATAATATCTCATTGTTTTCATTTTATAAAGAACTATATTACCCTATGTTCTTTAACATGTTGAATAAGGGTTGTTCGTGCTTCTATACTGTAACTATTAATAAGTAAAAAAAACAATGTGCTTAGTTGCATGACCTGAAACTTATAATCGAACTGCATGAACTTATATTTTCTAGACTGCGCTATTAGCCTAATTGCTACTGTGTTTTAGAACGAAACATGGTGGATTGTATGGTTCAGATAGTTGACTGTGTGTTTATCAATGGTTTGAATTACTTACCTTTTGAGCTGCAATCAAACTAATTCCTACATTAATTTACTGGAACGGTTTCCATTTTTCTGCTACTTTTTCAGCGCATGATAAAACTGGCATTTTTTTTGTTATTAATACATTACACCACATTCAGTGACGTTCTCCTTTTAGTCCTCTATAAGGTCACGTAAGAAGAAACAATTTAGGAATCCTAAGGGTCAGCTCAGACCGAGACGTGACGCTGCGCGCACATATCAAGCTGTTCAAAGAGCTGTTCAAAACGTACTCTATTTCCTACACGAAAAGATACACCTGTCAGAACCCAGCGCGGTGCAGCGCGGCGTCGCGCTGCATTTTATTGGCGACTCAAAATCTAACTTTATTAGTAAATAAAGTTAGATTTACGCAACGATACTGCAAATGTGTATCATATCGTGTAGTAACACGATATGATACACATTTGCAGTATCGTTGCGTCACGTCGCGCCCCGTCGCGTCTCGGTGTGAACTGACCGTAAACTGTTAGGAGAAATTTTAGAAAGGAGAAAAAGCATTAGTATGTGAGGAGGTTCAAAAAGGAGCTTTCGAGGAACATTGCCATAATGTCAAGTTTAACACTTGCGGTAAATGCCGTTAATTATCGCGTTAATGGACGTTTATATTGCGAAAAATCAACGGGAAATGCCGTCAATTTGACTCGGCTATAAGCTATAACAGTATATTACATATCGTTTTTTATGTTTGAAAAACTATAAAATTAAGTATTATTATGCAAGTGCCAGAAGTAGCTTTTCTACTTTGAGAACCGACATAAAACCCCAAAAATAATACTATAATTACTAAAATCTAAATTTGACACGTCCAAAGACTTAATTTCAGTTCCCGCCACCAGAATAACATAAATAGTGTCGGCATCATGCGAGCTTACCCTTACCTATCCGTTACGTGTCCGGATGATATCGTAATAACACTATTTCGGACAAAATGGCCGCCACAGAAAATACCCGCCGTAATGAAGGTTTCAACTTAATTACGCAACTTGTGATCGCAGTATTTGGGTAATTATTTCCCTAGGAATTTAATTATGTAAGGTTCTGTATTAGGTAAGTAATTAGTTTTAGAAAAATATCAAGATAGAGTAGACTTATATGTCGTGGAATTATCTGAGGTTGAAGTACGAGTTTTTACGGTTTGTGACGTGAGATAAACGAACTTTGATGTCAATTAAAAAAAAAATAGTTGATCAATAGTAAACTAGAGGCGCTTTTTATTTTCCATACAATAAAGCCTTTGTCAAACAGACAGGCGAAGTGAATGCGATCCGAAGCATTTTTATTTGTGTATGGAATTGTTTGAATTCAGTCACATTGAAAAACGAAAACGGTCCGATAGTCTATGTGACTGGCTTCAAACAATTCCATACAATATAAACAAAAACGCTTCGGCACGCATTCGTTCGCCTGTCAGTTTGACAAAGGCTTTAGCGCCGTACATACTTCAAGTACGCTGTATGTAAAAACTTGTGCTAAGGCCCCGGAACAGAGTACCTTGGTCCTGGAACAGAGTGGTTTTTAGTCAGTGTGAGTATGGCTGTCCTTTTCACTCCATCCAGGACAGGCGGACTCAATACAAGAATTTCCACAAAAAAAGCGAATTCGTTATAAATCTCTTGACAAATCCGAGTTAACTGCTTATTTTTCAATTTAATAAAATAATGTAAATAAATACAAATTGGGCTTTTAGTAACCGATTAAACATGATAGGAAAATTTATCCTTAACTTATTTACGCTCCTATAATAAAATGTATATTAATATCCTGGTCACTCAATTACTGTATGGTTTAGAGCCAGCAGTAAATTTAATTGGATTGGTTCATTAAACCTAAATTCATATCATAATAATAATACATTCATGCAATAGGTCAATAATATTATGATAGAGCTATTGCATGAATACTTCGACATTATGTACAGTCGGTGCTCATCATTATATGACCGATCTTATACGACGGAATAATGTCAAAGTGGATCAAGTAATGCTGGCCACCGACTGTACTAGTTGATCATAAATACAAAGTATATTTTACTAGTTATTACCAGCGGCTTCGCTCGAAAATTATACCAAGGACACGTAATACTGGGATAAAAAGTATCCTTTATATTAATTCAGGTTATAAACTATCCTTGCACCAAATTTCATCCAAATCTTTACAGTAGTTTTTGCGTAAAAGACTAACAAACATCGTCCATCCATCTTCACAAACATTCGCAGTTTTTATATACATATTTAAAATAATAGTAGGATTTAAAAAGACCGCTTCATGTAAACTCAGCAGCCCAATGATATTCAGCTGCATCTGGTTCGACTGGAAGCCGACCCCAATATAGTTGGGAAAAGACTTACAAAGGTAGAATACGGAGTACTAACAGTGTACTTATTACAAAGTTTCATCAAAAATACCATAGTTTAAAGAATAATGTCTGAGTGAAGTTCCACCAAGTTTTCTCGTTCCTCACAACTTTTCAACTAATTCAACCAGAAACCGTTTTACGAGTAATCATAAATCGTAGGAAACGCAACTCTGAGAAGAATTTTCTCCGAGAAATGTTACCCTCTTTGGTAAAACGATTCTATTTTATAGTTCGTAAATCCGTTTAAAAATTGGTTCTGCTGAAGTGATTTCAAAGTTTTTTTTTTTAGATATTAGTAATATCTTTGGATAACTTTTTTTGACGATATTAGGTATATCTAATTTGACTACCAAATGAAAATTAAACATTTTTCTAATAAATAGTTCTCATGAAATAAGCAAAGACTTAGCAAGATGGCCGCTACGTTGGCAAAGAAGAAAAAAAAACACATCTGACAACATTTTCATTATTAAGTTTAGAGTTACTACTAGAAACTTTTGAGTGAACCCTACTCCCTATTAGATCTGAATTCATAAGCTCTGACAACACATCGGGAGTCGGGACAACTGTCCATTTATGTTGACACCAATTTTTTATTCGTATCACTAATTTTTAGTTCGTATCACTAATTTTCTGTCTTAAATGATAAAGAGTAAGAAACGCCGGAACGCCCGAACGTCGGCCGAAGCTACGGGTTTCGTGCTTAAATAGTAGTACCCCAGACCCGTAACTAATTTTCTAAGGGATCACGCCCAAACACAGTCTATCACACGAACTAACGACCAATTCGATAACCGACAAGGTTCAACCAAATAACGTACAACCCTAATCTGATCACGAAATATCTGACCTAACTAATCTTCTCAAAACAGGCGTATTACAAGGCAATAGATCTGACGTCACAGGTCATAGTACAACTAAATTACTTGCCTAAGACGGGTTATCTCAGTGGTTCCCAAATTGTGCGCCGTAGAGAGTACAGAGGGGCGCCGTGAGACGCGAGTATTGACCATTCTCCGGATCGATATTGCGTGGACCCAAGATTCTTTCAACATAGAAGAACCGTCAGAATGAAGAAAATAATCTCATTGAATTTATGGAAGCTTCAAAACCAGATTCAAGTCCTTTGATGCCATGCTGCGGAGCGAGACGGAATGGGAAACCGTCACCTCCTTCTGCGAAGCAGTTATCCTAGCGAAGGAGGAGACGGAACGCGTGAGGGAGAGGACAGACCACCACCGACCCAGCCGTCGCTGGAGACGTCACAAGGCGATTTCCGGCCACCGTAGGCGCGGGCAGCAGAGGAGCAGTGGTGGCCCAGTGGTATTGGCCTCGACTTACGAGTTGTAGGTCGTGGGTTCGAAACCCGTCAATCGCATTACTTTGTGTAATTTATTTCAACACCACTGCTCTCAAAACGGTGAAGGAAAACATCGTGAGGAAACCGGCATGTCCTAGAACCAAAAATTCGAAGACATGTGACATCTACCAATCCGCAATGGGCCCGCATGGTAGATTACGGCCCACTCCCTCTCACAGAGAGGAGGACTGTGTCCCAGCAGTGGGAACATTTATAGGCTGATGATGATGATGATGTAGGCGCGGGCGGACAGTGCTGCAAAGTAAAGGCGTATTGAAGGAACACCATCGATTTTTATCAGTTCAAGTCTGACGGTCCCTTCGTTTCCACCCAGGGCGGAAGAAATCAATGGCTGATTTTATGTTAAAGAAAAAGAAAATTACTTCGATTTCGTGGAGTTTTAACCAGATATTATTATACTAACTATTCACCTGGTATCGACAAGGTAGGTCGCCCAGACAAAATACTAAACCTGTAAGTGTGCTGCGAGCTGAAAAGTTTGAGAACCCCTGCCCAATCTGATAAATAAGGCCACTTCCAAAGCTATTATGTAAACTGGCGATCCTTCGGAGTACATTATTTACGAGGACAACGCTTTGAGGCCTTCCCTCGTAAGTCTCAATAAAGGATCGTTGAATATTTGTTCGACAATTTGTTGGGACGTCGTATGTCGCCTTTATTCTTTGGGAGGAAATTAATTCTTAAGGCAAACAGAGTAAAAGTTAAAGTACTTAGGTTATTAAATGATAACCTAGCTGTGTGGATCTTACCATCAAAACTACAAATTATTCAAACCGCGTTCAGAGTGGTCAGCGTCAATACTTCACAACCCCTGACCTCTGTTTAAACGCACTGAAAAAAATAAAACGAGACTTTCCACTGTTCTTGAACAGTAAAAAAAACCGGCCAAGTGCGAGTTGGACTCGCCCATGAAGGGTTCCGTAGCAGCAAGCATAGATTAGAGATATAATTATATTGAGATGGGTGCGTCTCATTTCATATAAAGTTATTTGATATATTTTCATTTCAATAACGTTCACATGATATAATCAACGTGAGAAATACCAACGATTGATATAATTTCTTTACACATAATGTTTGTGTTACTCTAAAACTCATTTCATATAATTTTATTTGATATAACGTTTATTTAAGCGAAAATCATTATGATAACGTTTGAAACATAATTATAATTTAACTTTTAAACCATTTTCTTTGATGACTTTGGCTTATCCTTTGGACTTTGATTGTTTGCCTTCACGAATGCTATTGTTATTAGAAAAATTTAGTATCCAAGAGCGAGCGAAGCGAGCTCGGCACTTGGGACATCCCGACACGGACAGGTTAGGTTCGAAGGGGATGGTGTTAGGTTAAACCTTGCACGCAGAAATAGGAGCCCCGCGAAGCGGGGCTCCGTCGAGCCAGCATGAAAGGTAGTAATCAATTAAATGACCTAAGATGCAAGAGCGAGCGAAGCGAGCTCGGGACTTGGGGCACCCCGACACGGACAGGTTAGGTTCGAAGGGGATGGCGGGGTCTGAAAGACCCCGCCATCCCCTTCATGTTAGGTTACTTTAAACCTTGCACGCAGAAATAGGAGCCCCGCGAAGCGGGGCTCCGTCGAGCCAGCATGAAAGGTAGTAATCAATTATTTGACCTAAGATGCAAGAGCGAGCGAAGCGAGCTCAGGACTTGGGGCACCCCGACACGGACAGGTTAGGTTCGAAGGGGATGGCGGGGTCTGAAAGACCCCGCCATCCCCTTCGTGTTAGGTTACTTTAAACCTTGCACGCAGAAATAGGAGCCCCGCGAAGCGGGGCTCCGTCGAGCATTCATGGTAGGTGGTACTATAACTAGGTACATCAGAGTTAGATTACATACCAGGATGAAAAAAAAATTAGACCAAATAAGTTTTGTCTTTTGAGTGGTATACAAAACGATTTTATGTTCATTGATTATTATGATTATAGAAATTAGTCATTTTAAAATTATGTCAATCGTTTATTATATTAAGAGATCGTTATATCAAATAAAATTATATATTCAGTTGTTATCTCTTGTAAATATTAGAGATTTTGTAGTTATATCATATATTACTTACCCTATTGAGATTAGTAAGTAATAAACACAAACAATAAAAATAACTTTGATTTTCATAGTATTTGTATGAATGGCAAAGTTATATTTGCGGTTTTTGAAAATGTACTATATCTCAAAAACTGCTAACTGTATCTCATCCAAACCAATTTTCGTTGGTAGTTTTGGTTGAGGTCTAGGTACATTATATATTTTTTTTAGTTTTATCATTCTCTTATTTTAGAAGATACGGGGGGGGGGACACAATTTTTACCACTTTGGAAGTGTCTCTCGCGCAAACTGTTCAGTTTAG
Organism: Agrotis exclamationis; assembly: GCA_950005045.1. Lineage (NCBI taxonomy): Eukaryota > Metazoa > Arthropoda > Insecta > Lepidoptera > Noctuidae > Agrotis > Agrotis exclamationis. The sequence continues at coordinate 16,014,810 of OX465432.1, forward strand.
AAAAAAATGATGTCAGTAACCTCAATATCATTTTTAAAGACCTATTCATAGATACCCCACACGTATGGGTTTGGTGAAAAATTTTTTTTTGAGTTTCAATTCTAAGTATGGGGGGCACCCCCAAAATTTGTTTTGTTTTGATTTTTGTGTGAAAATCCTAATGCGGTTCACATAATACATCTTTCTACCAAGTTTCAACAGGATAGCTCTTATACTTTCGACAAAAAGTGGCTGTGACATACACGGACAGACAGACAGACAGACAGACAGACATGACGAATCTATAAGGGTTCCGTTTTTGCCATTTGGCTACGGAACCCTAAAAAACGGTTCCGGGAACTTATACTTATTTATACGTTAAAATAATTGATTACGGACAGTGTACTGAAATGGGCAAAAACAGTAAAGAGCTAAACAGTTATTTCAACTGTATGAACATTAAAGTCTACTGAAACAAACAGTTCCTTGTAAGTAACCGACAGTAAAATTTACTGTTATAACTCAACTGTTTTTTTTTTTCAGTTAGTTTTACTGCTTTGGACAATAGGCTCTATTTTTACTGTCCAAAACGGTGAATATTACCGAAAAATCGGTTGGTATTACTGATTTTTTTTTTCAGTGCGAGATGTTGATTAGTGAAACGTACCCCTAACTACGGCTAACATCTTTTTCTTTAAAAAAAAAAATCATTGCCCCACTCAGAATTTCTCCTGGGTCGTGGGTGCGTTTACAAACATAGGTATACACACACATAGGTACACAAACACCCAAACCGGGAACAACTGCTTGTAGGTCATACTAATATTGCTGGTCCCGTGTGGGGATGGAACCCGCGACCCGCTGCACAGCATTCGATAGCTCAGCCACTGCGCTAACCGTGCCGTAAATCTTGATGACATGCGCTTGCTTATAAAAAGGTGGTAAAACGATCGCTTTTATACATTACGTGTTAAGGTTGCAAATCACCAGAAACTAAAACATTACCAAAAGAAAAACGTAGAAAAATAACTGAAGTTCTACAAAGTGATTCGTAAATAAAGAAAACAAATGATCCGATCGAACCTTCGGCAAGATAATCTCTATTTACGATACTGTAATGTCGATAGCGTTCCAAAGAAATGGGTTACGAAAACAATAGGAGATATTTATTAGAACTGTTTATTTGGTACTGACCTACTCAAGTTATACTGTAGAAGGGTCAATTCACAGAGACGCGAGACGCGACGCTGCACGTCAAAAGAGCGTCTCAAAATCTAACTTTATCTACACGAAAAGTATACAGATATCATCGAAGACGCGACACAGCGTGGCACTGCGCGCACTTTTTAGTAGTGACTCTAAATCTAACTTTATTTACTGCACAAAAAGATACACATTTCCAGTGTTAAATCAATCCCATTCTTTAATTTTAATATTCGAAGTTTAAAAGTGCCTCTTTGATGGCCGTGTGTGAAATGAATGACTTTGATGATTTGACTTTCACTTTGAATTCGCGTCTAGTGGCGTAGCGTCGCGTCTCGGTATGACATGGCCCTAAAGCGTATAAGTATTAGTAATAAACTAAATACATAGCTTGAGTAGGTCTTAAGTAGATTACTAGGTTATAAAAGGTGGGTTTATGAGATCGTGCGTCAGAGAGAATTCCGAAACTATGAAGGTTGACGATAAAGGTTAATTAACTATGACCCCGATTTAGGAAATGATTTAGGGGGTTGTTGTAAGTTGGCCACAAAGTTAATTCGCCACAGTTGAAGGTAAATTCGCCACATGCATAAAATTCATATGTAAATTCGTCATAGGTACGTCAGAGTAATTGTAAATTTGCCACAAATCCACATTTGACATGATTTCTGTTAAAAGTAGCGATAGCAAGTAAAGTTATTGGTTTTAGAGCTCGAACTGTAAAGGAGACTTGAGTATCCACTTTTAATAGAAACTCGAGCATGCATCATTTTAAAATTTCTCGAACTAAATAACGAACCGAGCCAAGCATCGAGCCAAACATCGGTACGATTATGAAAAATAAATAACGTTTTAATTCCACTTATTCGTTTATTGCCCGTAGTCCACCCGCTTGGTTCACCTAGGTGTACCACGGCAAATTGTTTTTCACATTTAAGAAGATTCTTAAGAACCAGTTGCACCTTATGTTTTTATTAGGGGGATTTTAGTCAGTACAAGTCTGACAGTCCCTCCCGCCCTGCCCGGGGTGGGAGGACTCATTTGATGATTTTACCACGAAAAAAAAAAAAAAAAAAAAAAGGGGGCAACTGGGCCATGGGAGTAATGGGTAGCTCGCCGTCCGCACAAAATTCCAGCTACAAGCTTAGAAACTGAAAGAATGTTACTGACCAGAAAAAGTGCCAGGCTTACGTAAGTTCAAGGAGGTATGTTTTTAACACCTGCACCTGACCGGTCTTGTACTTTTGCTAGACTATTCAAAATGATTAAAACAATTACCATATAAAAAAACTAAATAAAGACCATCTTGAACTCATGCCAGCCTAGTACTTTTACCTAATCTTTATGTAGGTATGTCTTATTGTAATGGTCCTCCATTATAATCCTGGAAACAGTGCCTACCTTCAAATAAAAAGATTGCAACATTTTCATACTGACTTCACAATTTAATATCACTATTTTTCTTTCGTAATACTACAGTAAAAACATATATGGAAATTATTTTTGCCCGTGGTTGACCTAAATGTTCAGGTTAACCACGGAATGTTCAGGTCAACCACGGGCAAAAATAATTTCCCGTCGTACACCTAGGTGAACCAAGCGGGGTCCACCCGCGGGCAATAAACACACTTATTGTTTGATTTTTCTGCTATCCGTACGTAAGAAAGCATCGTGGCCACCGTGGCGAATTTACAATAAGATAAATTATTATTTTGAAAATATTCTAAACAAAATAGAATTGTGGCAACACATACATTTTTTCGTGGCGAATTAACTTTGTGGCAAACTTACAACAACCCGATTTAGGTACTTACATATCATGAAGGAAAATATTTTGGTGCAGTCTTTTTTTAAACTTAAGAAAGTACGGAGCGGTTTTTAGAAGTTCATCTCAAAAGCAACAATGACCGAAAAGGTTAGTGCGGCCCTGAAACACAAAGGGCAGCTGAAAGGCTGTCCCTTCCGCCGCCCTTTGCGTTTCAGGGACTATCAATCTTTACCGTTCTGACTGACTAAGTATAGCACAGGGTATTCTTAGTCAGTCAAGTCTGACAGTCCCGCTTCAGTCAAAGCGGGAAGTCTCTATTTATGATTTAAGTACCCACAAATAAAATTGTAAAAGTCAGTTTCTTATTTAAGCTTTTCTCTAGCTTTATTCATATCATTCTAGGACGTCTTCTTCTTTCATAGAAAGAAATTTCATAGAATTTTGTTTCGCAGAAAATATATTATATAGATCCTTCTATTTTACATTATACACCTATACTTTTAGAATAGGTTTTGTTTAAAAAAAAAAAAGTAAATAAATACCTTGCTATTTCTCAAGCTTATCCTTGGAATTCAAATAATGCTAATCAGAGAGTGACTCTGTGACACGACACTCCCCGGGGACTGAAAACTGAAGCAGAAAGGAATATTAACCTAACGAGGGAATGTCCTTCGAAAAACATGAGCTCACTTGAATATTTTGTCTTTGAAATTTGAAACAAGATTCTTGCGTCCAACCTTCATTATTTATAAAGAAAAAACTGCTATTAAGGATGGATTAGAATGGAAGTATGTTATGACCAGATGTTCGTAGCGTACCTAATGTTATATAGCCTTTCTTTAGTGTGGTAAAATCATCAAATGAGTCCACCACCCTGGATGGAGCGGGAGGGACTGTCAGTCTCGTACTGACTAAAATCTACGATGTTCCATCAATAGACCTTCACGTTCCAGAAGTCAGTTACCTGTACCCCTACCATGAGTTGTCATTACGATACTCGATCATCGATATCGACCACGTTTGCCGCTCTCATTGGCCCACTCCAAGGTTGTATGAACTCTCAATCAATGAGAGCGCCAAACGCGGTCGATGCATAGGATCGTGTATCGTAATGACAACTCATGTTATGGGTACTGTTTAGACAGCCCCCCGATTTTATAATATAGCCTTCCTCGATAAATGGACCATCTAACTCAAAATATATTTTTTTCTATTTAAACCCGTATAGTTCCCGATATTAGCACGTCAAAGTCAAACAAACCATCTCTTTAGCTTTATAATATTATTATTAATCTTATTAAAGAAAACACTGAAGGTGACCATTGAGTGGCGAACGCAGTGTGAGACGCCTTAACGGCACGATAGACCTTTTATAAAAAAAATTAAAAAAAAACTTTGACCTTTGCCCAAGATCGAGATGGCTTACGTCCATCGGTGGACGGCAATTGACTGACGAGACTAAAGATTAGTTATAAAAATAAAATTTTAGATCATTTAGATTTTATGATTAAATTAATAATTCGGTGAAGCCTTAATATAATTAATCTATGTAATCATAGCATATTAATTTCTCGAAATCGAAGAGTGAATTCCCACGATTGTGGTTTAATCACGTTTTCAAAGGAAAGTACTTTTATCTAAAAATTAAATTTTAAAATTGGTCTGTCTTGTACGGACTTATTAAAACATAAATTAATTGGCAATGTTATGTCTAGACTGTACGAATAAATAAAATATACTTAAGAGCAAAAAAATAACTGTAAAAAAAGTAATTCATATCAGAATTAAACTTCTTCATAGTGTGCAGTACAGCATTGTTTTCAATGTCTGCTATTAAAGATTCCTTATAATTTCACAGGAGTAAACTCCGTATTTCCATGAATTGCACTTTATTTAGTTTTTTAAAGAAATTCCAGGTATTTCTGTATGAAAATAAACCCTATTTCACCTAGCAAAAATCCACTAGCAAAGCTTCCTTTGTTTCAGGTATTTCAGACTACAATATGCCAAAACGGAGTTCAGTATTCTACACAAGCATTTTTGTAAATTCGTATTTTCCGTTTTGCGGAAAAATGCATTCTGAAATATCTGTTGGGCTCTGTAAATGCGCCAAATGGTGTATGATAATGTACCTGCGATTTTATTTTTAGCGAAAAAAGTTAAAGCGAGAATTTCCTTAGCATGAGCATTTTTATGAGATGAGCATTTTTGTGCCATAGAAATTCTAAATATTCTGCATTTAATAAACAATTTCTAAACCGGTTTTTATTTAATGCAAAAAATGTGCCAGTAGATATCCCAAAAGTATTTCTAAAAACAAAATCAACTCAAAGACGCATCGTATATTCACACATACATACTTCAACATTATAATATGTTCAGCATTAAGTTGTTGCAGCGCGGATATTTAAATAAATTCAGTATTATTGACAAGGAAAATTAAGCACAAAACCCTTACACACAAAGTATAGAATCCCATCACACGAAGCACACAACTTAAAAGAATCGCCCACTTCACAGGCTGGATGTAAATCCAGGCCGTGCAAAGTTTTCATCACAAACCGTATCCTCCGAGGAGGTTGGTGCGAACTCCGACCTCCTTCAAGTTTCAGTGAATTTGTTGAGCCACACATTGTTGCCAACTGTTTGTATTCCAACCGAACTGTTTTTGTTTTGTTGGTCTTTTTCGCACATATTATGTGAGTGTGTGTGTGTGGCGCGAGCGTAGCAAGTGAAGTTGTTTCATTTTATACAACTAGTTGAAATTTTTGGTGATAGGAAAGTAATTTGTAAAGTTATTGGAGTCTTTCTCGTAGTATGTTTTTTTCGAACATTATTTTTGTTTGGCACATCAAGAATGTTTAGACGGCTTTGGCCCTCTGAGGGGGGCCCCGTCAGATTTCTGACAGCTCTTTGAGGCGCGCGTGGAACACAACGCGTCGTCGACCCGGGCATGGTCCATGGTCGAACGGCGAGTTGCCCTTTACTCGTCGCTCGCATGCCCGCGCCTACGGTGGCCGGAGATCGTCCCGCGACGTCCGACGCCGTGGGCGTCTACCACTGCGGCCAGGGCGGAGGGAGGACGCTGTCCTCTCTCTCTCGCGGCCCGCCTCCTCCTTCGCGAGCATAACTGCTTCGCAGAAGGAGGCGACCGCTTCCCACTCCGTCTCCCCCCGTAGCATGGCCTCTACCAATGCCGGGCGCGAGAGGTCTCCGGTTTTAAAGGATTTTACAAACTACAGTACTTATATGCGAGCGACATCTATCAGAACCTTCATGAGGTAGTTTCTGATAAAGGGTTCTCGACCAGCAGTCATGACTTCGGGGTTCTGATTGTAGTGGCTGATATGGTGATCATAATCATAACAAACATTAAAATATATGTTGAATAAAAAACATCAATATATTGAATTGAAAATGGTATGAGGTTTTGTGTTACTATTTTCCAATTCTGTAAGTTATTCTTACCTCGCGAGCTTCGGCTTAAACCAAAATGATTTTACTTTATCATAGCACTCATATTGCTCAAAACTTACAACAAACACTAACTCATCAACTCTAAAATCCCCAGAACCTGAAACTTTCAGGTTTTAGACTAACGATAAAACTTAGTTAACATTTCATGAAGTCTTTGGGTCACACGTAAGTACCTATATCTTATTTATAGTGTTAAAAATATAAGCAAAAAGGTCCTAAAGAGATTTTAAGTGCCTAACGAGGTATAAAGGTTTAATGTTCAAGAAAAAGTTTCTCTGATCTATTTAGGAAAATTTAAAGTTATTTTTTTGGATATTTTCTTGATAGAAGCGAGAATTGTTAAGAAGTTATTTTATTTTGAGATTTTTATCCCAAGATAAAACGTAGCTGTGAAAATTACCCCACGGGTGTTCCCGTTCTTTTTAATAATCTAGGTTATTTAACCAAATCCGTTCAGTAGAGTAAAAAACAATAATTAAAATACAAAAGACCATTTGTAACTTCTAATCTTTTAAAACAGTCACTTTCTGTATTGAAAAAAACTCTTAATAACTCCAATTTTAAAATCTTAACATTTTAAATCAAGCTGTTTCATTCTGCCAGACTAAACTCCCGATTAAAAACCGTTGTTCTTTTCTTCAAAACGATGTTCATCAGAAAACTGGTGTAATTTTTCCAAACAATCCGTGCCCGATCGTCGGCAGACTAGAAAATACTCTGTCATTGGAAAACAATGGGCCAAGAACAATAGCCGACGTTCTATAAAATATCTCCTTTTCTTCTTTTTATCGGGACATCGTTAATTAAGATAGAAATCCTTTAGGTACTGAGATAATCTTTTGTAACTTCGCCATTTTTCGTTTAGGATAAAAACTAGATTTTTTTCAATGCTTCGGTGCGTTTTCAAACATAGAAACTCATATTTACAAACTCCCAGACCTGGAACAACTACTTTGAGATCATACGAATCTTTATTCCGTGCTGGGATCGAACCCGCGACACGCTTCACAGCAGTCGATCACTCAGTCGCTGCACCAATCGTGCCGTCTTTGATATTTGAGTCCTCCCACCCAGAGAGGGGAGGGACTGTCCGACTCGTACTGACTAAAATCCACGGTGCCACGGTTACTTTTAGTGAGGAGAACTTTTAACAAAAACGAAGTTTTTTTTGAAGTTAAATCTTTTATTGTTATATTATATTTGAAGTTTTTCATATAACAAGGGGTGTAAACATCAAATGAGTCCTCCCCCGCCCTGGGTGGGAGTGTAAGTGACTCTCAAACTCCTTTTAACTAAAAACCACCCTACTCCTTCGTGGCCATCGCTTAGTCAATCCCGCGATCCGACTATTAATATCTCGAAGAAAACTTTTCCTCTATAACATGAAAAGTAAGACACCTACGCACAGTCTATTTTTATTTGTTGGAGAACCTATTTCTAGAAAAATAACATTTAAAAAAAGAACAATTTTAGCCAACTTCTAACAATAAAATCCTGGCCGCTGAGTGATAGAAATAAAACAAAAGCGTCGTTATTCCGTGTCTTGGCTACCGGCGCCAATTAGCAAAACCAATTAAAACAAACTGGGAGCGACAGATGCGTTGCCATGGCAACCGTTCTTTTTGCTTCAAGGAACTTTGCTATCGATTTTTCTATGATGCAAGGCTACATGCAAATAATGAAGTACAGACATAACAAAAATTATAAAGGCAGCATATACGTCACTACTTTGTTTTTGTTATGTCTGTCAGTGAGCTTATAACTTCAGAATATCTAATCTAATTTACAAGCACGATGGTTTTGAGTTCAAACCTGGGAAAATACCAGTGTGTCAATACTTATATACTAAGTTGAACTTAGAGATAACTCACGTCACTCGACATGGGAAAATATAGTGAGAAAATCTGAACTTACAAGATTTATACAAATATGTAATAATGCCATGTCAAAAGCCTGTGGGTTTCTTAGAGACAGTTAAATTAATTCCAACATCAGATATATATCTCTCACCCGAAAAAAGGGGAAAATTTTAAAAATCTTGAGAAATCTCCACTGAAAATATCTCAATATTTTCGGTCTAGATTTTTAGTCAGAAAACTACACGAAGAACGAAAGCGCAGGCTTATTCTAGTTTAGTATAAAATAAATTTTGATGAGAACAAGCTAAATATTTTGTAAAAATATACGATATTTAGAGTGACCGGGATTCTCAAGGGTAAGTAAGCTTCTATAACTTGAAGGAATAAAATACGTCCGTTTCAACCGAGAAATCTGAATTTAATCATTACTTGTTAAAGAAGTTTATACTTTAATGTAAGCGAACAATCTATCAAAATATAATCAATTGAAATAGCCATATTATTGCTCCTTATTGTTCACCGAATTCTTGAGATTTCATTTCTAATAAAAAAAGGCGGAAAGTCTCTGTAAATAATAATCCGTGGTCACCCTAATCGACATATTCAAGACGCATTGAGGATTTTGTTCAACAGCTCCTGAAATATAAACCTAGGATTTTTTGTTGTATTTTTGCTAGTTTTGACAACTTTAAATCTAGGTTTTACAAAAAACTTCAGACCTCTGCGATGCTTTTTCAGCGAGATATTCGCGAAAAACAAAATTTCCAACGTTTCGATGGCGCGGCCATGAGGTTTTAGTCTTATAGCTCCTGAAATATAAACCTATTTGTTGTATTTTTACTAGTTTCGACAAAATCAAATCTGTGTTTTACAAAAAACTTCAGACGTCTGCGATGTTTTTTCAGCGAGATATCGGCGATAACGTTTTTGACACCGTTTCAATGGCGCGGCCATGAGGTTTTAGCCTTACAGCTCCTAAAATATAAACACAGGATTTTTTTCTATATTTTTATAATTTTAGAATTTAGAGATATATATCTGATGTTGGAATTAATTTAACTGTCTCTAAGAAACCCACAGGCTTTTGACATGGCATTATTACATATTTGTATAAATCTTGTAAGTTCAGATTTTCTCACAATATTTTCCCATATCGAATGACGTGAGTTATATCTAAGTTCAACTTAGACAGTATATACGTATTGAGAAAGACACACTGGTATTTTCCCAGGTTTGAACTCGAAACCATCGTGCTTGTAAATAAGATTAGTTATTCTGAAGTTATAAGCTCACTGAAAGACATAACAAAAACAAAGTAGTGAAGTATATACTGCCTTTATATATTTTTTTATGTCTGTACTTCTTTATTTGTATGTAGCCTTGCCTTGCATCATGGAAAAATCGATAGCAAAGTTCCTTGAAGCAAAAAGAACGGTTGCCATAGCAACGCATCTGTCGCTCCCAGTTTGTTTTAATTGGTTTTGCTAATTGGCGCCGGTAGCCAAGACACGGAATAACGATGCTTTTGTTTTATTTCCATCACTCAGCGGCCAGGATTTTATTGTTAGAAGTTGGCTAAAATTGTTCTTATTTTAAAAGTTATTTTTCTAGAAATAGGTTCTCCAGCAAATAAAAATAGACTGTGCGTAGGTGTCTTACTTTCATGCTATAATGGAAAAGTTTTCTTCGAAAGAATATTAATAGTCGGATCGCGGGATTGACTAAGCCTACGTCGGCACAGGCAGGTGGCTTGCTTAGCGTCTAGTGCCTAGCGAGTCACCTAGCGAGTATCTTGGTATAACGAACGTACTTTAGCATGTTTGCGAACGGCCGCATTGCGCGCTTGACGCCTTAGTCGCTTAGCGTGTATCCAGGTAAACAAACGTGTTGGTTTTTTGCCACTAGGCGCGAGGCATAAGAAGAAACGAATGGATGAAATATTAATTACATCAGTTTTTAAAAGAGAACCTCTGCTCAAACCACCTCTCAGTGCGGCCACCGTATATCCTAGCAAGTAGCCAGATTGCAAGCCACCAAGCTCTAGGCGCTAAGCAAGCCACCTGTCTGTGCGGACGTAGCCTATGTGATGGTCACGAAGGAGTAGGGTGGTTTTTAGTTAATAGGAGTTTGAGAGTCACTTACACTCCCACCCAGGGCGGGGAGGACTCATTTGATGTTTACACCCCTTGTTATATGAAAAACTTCAAATATAATATAATAATAAAAGATTTAACTTCAAAAAAAACTTCGTTTTTGTTAAAAGTTCTCCTCACTAAAAGTAACCGTGGCACCGTGGATTTTAGTCAGTACGAGTCGGACAGTCCCTCCATTCTCTCTGGGTGGGAGGACTCAAATATCAAAGGCGGCACGATTGGTGCAGCGGAGGTTTTAGTCTTATAGCTCCTGAAATATAAACCTAGGATTTTTTGTTGTATTTTTACTAGTTTCGACAAAATCAAATCTGTGTTTTACAAAAAACTTCAGACGTCTGCGATGTTTTTTCAGCGAGATATCGGCGATAACGTTTTTGACACCGTTTCAATGGCGCGGCCATGAGGTTTTAGCCTTACAGCTCCTAAAATATAAACACAGGATTTTTTTCTATATTTTTACAAATTTTTTACAAAATCAATCTACTATTTCCCAAAATTTCAGCTCTCTGCGACGCTTAGTTTTAAAGATCTCCATGGCCGCGCGGTTCGCCGCGTTTCGATGGCGCGGCCACGTTCAAACCCTTATAACTTTTTAACCATTGCTTTGACAAATTTATGGTTTTTGGGAATCGACTTTTACATTTTTTTACAAAAACTTGGGATGGTTTTTATTTAAAAAAAACGTCATGGCCGCGCGGTTGAAACGGACGTAATAAAATAACAAAATTGTATGAAAAAGGAAAACAGAACAGGGAGTAATTGATGGCCATAGTACTGTTTTTTTTTCGTGGTTAAATCATCAAATAAGTCGTCCCTCCCAGAGCAGGACGGGAGGAACTGTCAGACTTATACTGACTAAAATCCACGGTGTTCTTCAATAGCCCTTTACGTTCAGGGGCCACGATACCTGATAAGACAGTCCTGCGACAAGTACTGTTACTTTACCGTCATTTTACAAACCACGTCACAGAAAGGTAATTTTTATTGTAATAAATAGAAGTGCCTACATACATGATTTTACAAAAGATGATAGCATAGAGAAAATTACATTTTTTCAGACTTTTCTTAACAAGATACTCAAGACAACGAGGCCTGTTTACCTTTATTGTATTTACTTTATGAATATGTAAATAAAAATAAGATTACGAAGGTTGTAGACGTAAACATGTAAAATAAATTATAATTGACAGAGACTTCGATCAAAAGAGAGGTACCATGGAGTTTCTTATCCATTCTTGTCCATATGAAATCGGGGTCCTCTGGGACAGGGTTTCTCTGGGATCGGGGTACTCAGGAAATAACCAAGAAACCTTACGAAAAGTATGCAGAATCAATTTTATATCCCTTGTTATAAGTGTTTTTTTTTATTGATTTCATCAACATAAATGGTTAAACTTTCGACTTTTAAATGTTGATTAGACATCAGCTACTAAAAAAGTTTTATCAAAATAATTAAATAGTGTACAGTCAGCTTCAGAGATTTCTCAGAAAAGTGGTGAGTTTTCTCTGAAGCTTCCATACAGAACCATCAAGCTGCAATTTCTTTGCACAGTAACAAGTAAAGACCTATACAGAACCCTTACAAAGCAAACAAGCGAAGTTGGAACACTGAAAGACCGCAACAAGGTCCGAATTATACGCAATATAAAGCTCCGGTTCCACTGAGGCGGATCGCAGCAGAGCGGAGAGCGATTCACCAATCACATGGCTTGAAATCCACATCTCTTCTCCACTCAAGACATGTGATTGGTGAATCGCTCTCCGCTCCGCCTCAGTGGAACCGCAGCCTAACAGTGACGTAAACAGGCCACACCCCCAGACCGTTACGGGGACTACAGCACCTCCGTAGAGACCTGACCCTCACCCCTTTTGTGGCACCCAAAAACATTTAAATATAGTTACGAGAGAACGTGAACAGAATCGTGATCCGCTTGTGAAAGCCAACGGGGTACGGTTGGTACAAGTATAACGTGTCGAATTTGGCACTTTTGTACTCGTATACTACTCAAAACAAAATAAGGGCCACCTGGTTTTTATCGATTTATTAAATAATGTTTAAATATTACTAGTTACAATGACTGAATCTGATTAATATTAATGGTTTTAGATGGAAATACACAAAAATTAAATATGTATTCCAATAAATCGTTAAAATAAACCAAATTGAATGAAAAGTGAGGAATTGCAGGAATGTATCAAGTTACATAAAACATAAAAATATCGAAAAAATAACGTCTTTAATGTTCCAAAGTGTTATTTTAAGCTTCTCTTTTAACTCTGTTCTCTCTGTTCTCCTCTTTTTATGGGAAATGGAATGATCTGGATTAAATACCGAACATTTTTTTTTGGGATACTCTACCAGCAAGTTTTTAGACAATTTATGAGATCCAGCTGCGTGTTGATGGGAATTTTACTTTCTTTTTCACTCTTCTTTAACTCATCTCTTAAATGCTCAAGAGAACTCAGGTAAAAATCCTGGGTGTCCACTGTAACATCGTAATTCGAACGAAGGGAATGTGTGCACTGTTAGTCGCGTCGTGTTCGCTCGAGCATTATCCTGCTTCAAGAAGAACTCAGGTATTCCTTGCTGTCCGAATGGGATAATGTGGAGTTGCACCACATTCTCTACGCAATTTTGAGGAGTTACAGCACCCTCGCTAAGAAGTGCGAGCTCAGTTTTGTGTGATAGAGATAACCGCCCCAGAGCATAACTCAGAACTCGCCAGAACAGTCTGTTTTAAGAGTGCAAGGATCTGAAACCAGTTGTTTAGATCTTCTCTACACTCTTATGGATCAGTTTTTATTGAAAAAAAATAACCCACCAGTCATCAATAAAAAACAATGAAGCCCAGTCAAAACAGTTCAATAAATTTTCTCCTTGGCAAATGTTTCACGATTTGCACCATACGCTGCAGTTAACTGGAGGCGAACCAAGCATCTTCTTGAGTATTGTTAGTCTTTGTGGAGTCGATTCGGAATAGTTAGTCAATTATAGGGGTGCCTGTAGCTCGACGCAATGGAGTTTGTACGGTCCGCGCAGTAGATTTTCGCTCTATTTGCGCGGTTAAACAAACTTAATGGTCTTCTTGGGCTTTACTTACTTATTATCTTCCTTGATCACGGCGTCTGGTGATATTACCCGTCTTTTAAGACCAGTTTTAAGCATTTTGAACCACTCGTTGGGAATATTCCACCATTAAACCTACCTCTTCTGGCTACGGGCCCCCTGGATTAAAGTGACACCCCAAGTGGCTGTTTTTGCGTCCATATGTCTCCGAATACATGACTTTATGAGATTGAAAGATCATTTTAGCCTGCTTGCTGTATTAGTCGAAGAAAACTCCGTTAGAAGTTTGAAAATTAAAAAACACCATACCGTAAATTCTAAATAATCTCAAATATCGAATTAAAAAAAAGTTACGAATTTCCAATTATGCAGTAGAAACAATATTAATACTTGAAAGAAACCATAACAAGATATTTAGTATTTATTATGTACCCAAAATAAGAGCAATACTTGTTTAAAGTGCAATTTAAAAAGTGGCCCTTATTTTGTTTTGACGAGTATATATCATTTTATTTTTGAGATGATGGGGCCGTAATGTTAGCGTATTGAAACCACGCACTACATAGCGTAGGGTGGACACACCCAAAAGGTCAAAAGACGATCTGATGAAAACCACAGAATCGCGTTGGATGCAAGCCGTTTCTAACCGCTGATATTGATAATCTATGGAAAAGGCGTATGTTCAGCAGTGGACTTCCTATTTATGGCTCATGTGATGATGATTAAAGGAATAACTCTTTTATAATCGACTTCTAAAAAAGGGAGCAAGTTCTCAATCTGGCGGAATCTTTCTTTTTTTAAGATGCCCCATCAAAGTTCCATTGAATTAAAGTATTTAAAATGCTACTAACTAAAATACGTGCAAATTTTAATTTAAATGCAATAAAACAGTGCCGTAGACACGCCACGTCCTCTGTAGACTAGTATAGAGCCTCCGTAGAGACATGACCCTCAACCCTTTGTGATACTTATTTATAGGTATCTTATTTAGGTAAACAAACGACCTACAGACTAATCAACCAATGCCTAATTTACAGCTTCGGATTTTGGCTTGATTAAGATCGAAAGTTAGTTATTCGATACTCGATTGTTTAAGAATTAAAAATCTAGACGTAACAAACTACGTGAAAGAAAAGTTTGCTTTTAAGTAATAATTAATGTTTACAATATTAATTATGATTTTATTTGAGTATGAAATTTGACACCATTAGATGTATGTGGATAAGGAGCAGCGAAAGCAAATATTTCCATAATTATGCCAATATATTGCATTAATAAAAAACAACATAGGTGCGTACACACAGAGCGCGCAGCCTCGCGAGGCATTTGCTGCGCGAGGAAACTGACAAGCGAGGCTGCTCACTCTGTGTGGACGCGTCTATTGTTTTTCGACCGAGGCACGGAACAATATACGCGAGCAAAACAAAAACCGACTCTGGATGGCTCGGGCGCTCGGTCGCTCGACCGCGGCAGCGCTGTCACTTGCCTCCGCCGAGACACGTCCACACCAACCAGCTGCTTCGCGCGGAAAATGCCTCGCGAGGCTGCACGCTCTGTGGGGACGCATAAATACACCAACTATGCGTTTGACCGTTTGACACATTTTGAATGTCAAAAGTCTACTGTAGTACTCAAGTTAAACATCTATTACAGAGGACGTTCCAATTTAAAATTAAAATGAATTATGGTCGAATTTCGGCCACGGGACGGTCACTATTATTCATTATTCCTTCAAACGTAATTTCAAAACACAATTATGGTATACGTTAAGTTAATATCCAGTGTAAAAATCACTAAGCTTCTGCTATAAAGTTTTTCTTTTACTGAACACTATGCTTGCGTTACAAAACGCTGAAAGGTATGCCATGACGAGGTCGACGCTTGGTAAGTTAATAAGATCACAGAAACCAACGACCATTTACATCTAGACTCCTAATCACAGGCGACCGATGTCTGTCAACACATTAGGCAAAAAAGTCTTAAGTTCGTATTAGTTTCGACCACTCCTGTGAGTCCCCTCGTCGCACTGACCTTGAGTTAGCCAATCAGAATGCAGTACCCCGTCCCCCTCCTTACGTCGTACCTCAGCGACTTGGCAGAAAATTTTCGTTAGTCAGATCGTGCATGAGGCGTCTTGATATAAATGGTCGTTGACAGAAACCCATCCAAACAGCAAACAAGAGAGCCAAGTTTAATAATTCTAAAGGCTTCGTCTTGAAGTACATTCGTCGTAGAATTGGACATAGAACAAACCACTACAGTGCCTTTGTCGTGACCTAACCCGTTTGTGATGCCTATCTGGTGTTGGCAAACCAAACAGTAACAGTGCCTACGAATAAAGGTAAATAGATTTAACCCTAAAGGTGACTAGTTCGGAATGGGAAGCGGTCGCCTCCTTCTGCGAAGCAGTCATGCTAGCAAAGGAGGAGACGGGATGCGTGAGGGAGAGGACAGCGTCCACCTCACGACCCGCCCGCTTCGGGAGACGCCCACGGCAACGGACGTCGCAAGACGATCTCCGGCCACCGTAGGCGCGGACATGCGGGCGGTGAGTTATGGGTGACTTGCCGCCCGTTCATGGACCATGCCCGGGTCGACGGCGCGTTGTGTTCCACGCGGGTCTCAAAGAGCTGTCAGGGCTGGGCGGGGAGGACTCATTTGATGATTTTACCACGCAAAAAAAAAAAAGTGGGTTGGCAGATTTCAGTACTTTATGTGGTCTATCCATGGGTTTTTTTTTTTTTTTTTGCTTGGTAAAATCATCAAATGAGTCCTCCCACCCCGGGCAGGGCGGGAGGGACTGTCAGACTTGTACTGACTAAAATCCACGGTGTCCTTCAATAGCCCGTTATGTCCCGGGGTCACGGTAATGAGATAAGTCCCGCGACCCCGGCAGGCTTTGGCCCTCTAGAGGGGGGCCCCGTCATCATGCTGACACTCCTTGAGGCGCGCGTGGAACACAACGCGCCGTCGACCCGGGCATGGTCCATGGTCGGGTGGCGAGTTGCCCTTTACTCGCCGCCCGCATGCCCGCGCCTACGGTGGCCGGAGATCGTCCCGCGACGTCCGACGCCGTGGGCGTCTACCACTGCGGCTGGGGCGGAGGGAGGACGCTGTCCTCTCTCTCTCGCGGCTCGCCTCCTCCTTCACGAGCATAACTGCTTCGCAGAAGGAAGCGACCGCTTCCCACTCCGTCTCGCCCCGCAGCATGGCCTCGACCAATGCCGGGCGCGAGAGGTCTCCGCCTATCGCCGCCGAGAGGACACGGCGGTGCTCTGCCCAAGCGGGGCAGTCCTGCACCGTATGCTCCACCGTGTCCTCCGGGCGATCTTCGCAGTGGTGACACCCGGGCGTCTCTTCCCTCCTTATCAGACACAGGAACCTCCCGAAACTTCCGTGTCCGGTGAGGACCTGCGTCATGCGGTAAGTCAGGACGCCGTGACGTCTTTCCAGCCACTCCTCAAAGAGGGGTCTTACCGCCGCGATTGCGGCGTGCCCGAATCTATCCATGGGCTTGCGGGCGGCGAGTGCCTAATGGGCAAGTCACTGTCCAACCATGGACCATGCCCGTGTCGACGGCAAGTCTGACAGTCCGTCCCGCCCTGCCCTGGGTGGGAGGACTTATTTGATGATTTTACCACGCTAAAAAAAAAGTGGTCTATCCATATGTCCTTTCTATGGTATTGTTTTTCGGGTCGTTGACAATGAAATTTTGATTTGCAATGCCTTATTGCACTAACTGAACAGGTCCACTTAAATCTGTAAGGTTCTTTCTTCAAAATACCGATTTAAGCCCAAAATTAAATATCAATCTTGATCAAAATCCCATTCTTTTGTTTTTGACGGCTGCTTCTGATTGGAAATCTTAAAGTGATTGGTTACACACAGATCCAACCGAATATAGCAACCCAGATCAATATTAATTTCATGTGTTAGCCGACAAGCTACGTGGTCCTTACTGTTCATATCGTAATAATTCAATTACTCCAACAAAAATGAGCCTATGAGATATTATTATAATTATTCTGTAGTAAAAACTCATGAGGCCGTATTTAATCAACAACACAAACAACAGGAACTTCACACAACCACTAAACAACAAATACTACATGTCATCAACATAATGGATCACGCCATTCTAACACACCGCATAATGCAGCGTAATCACTTAGTTCGTATAACCGCAACGTCATGCTCGTCTAAATCGAATAAATAATAGAGATGTACCAGAATCGATAACTACTATAGTTCATCATCATCATCAGCCTATAAATGTTCCCACTGCTGGGCCACAGGCCTCCTCTCTGTGAGAGGGAGTGGGCCGTAATCTACCACGCCGGCCCAGTGCGGATTGGTAGATGTCACATGTCTTCGAATTTTTGGTTCTAGGATATGCCGGTTTCCTCACGATGTTTTCCTTCACCGTTTTGAGAGCAGTGGTGTTGAAATAAATTACACAAAGTAATGCGCCTGACGGGGTACGAACCCAAGACCTACAACTCGTAAGTCGAGGCCGATACCACTGGGCCACCACTGCTCTACTATCGTTAATCGACTAATGTTAATGATAAAAACCAATTCGTTTACTGTACGAGTGTTACTTGGTTAGTTATTCGAGTTAAATGATCCGTGATAACAGCTTAATTTTGGACGTATCCTATTTATTTCAACTGTTCAATTATTATATAGAAAATATGTGTAATATTCGAATGATCATGAATATGTTTGCAGAATTAAATAGGTGTACTGACATGAATTTTTCAGTTGAGTGAGTCGATCACGGAAAAGCAATTACAAGTAATTAATAATGCTGTGAAAACTTGATGAAATTTTTGTATGGACCGCACGCGCCTTAAAAACTGATAAGCCGATATTTTGTCGATAAAACAGTACATATTACATCAGTAAACGGGTCTCTTCTATCAGTAATCAGGTACAACTCTGCCTAACCCTTATAGGTTTGCCAACTTTGGAGTAATAATTTACATATTCAGAAATAAGATTTCTATGTTACGTAAATCACAAATATCATCTGTTACCTTTATACCTACATTATAAGTAAATAAAACATGTTTCCTGAAGCTTTTATAATATGCTTATTACTGTTTACTAACAAATCACCTAAAAACAGCAAATAAAGTCGCCTAAAATATAAACTTTATTCGTATAATTCAAATGACTAGTCCACATACCACAACACTAGCTTATAACAATCACACAGTACCTCCAAGCGCTCAAACACATCGAGTGCAATTGCCCACCAAGTCAAATTAACCGAATACACACAAGAATGCTTTATTAAACGAGGCATAGTCGAGTTAATAACTTTGTGGAGCCGTTTATATGACAGTTTACAGCCCTGAACATGCTCTCAACACACTCAAAAGCTCATTTTGATCGCAATTAACATACTAGCATTACAGAACGGAAGGTTCTCTACTAGTGACGTCACTGCGAACATTTAAATAATGTAAAACTAATTAACAACTACGATGTTGAGAGAAAGGCGAAAAGTTATGCGACTTTTTAATTTTGTCACGTTCCCAGATTTTCTCTGCATAAAAATCTCATTTCAACGTCATAAAAAGAACTTGCACTCAACATTTCAGGATTTTTCAGACCATTTTTATTAAAACTATGCTAGGACGTCGCGTCGACTTGTCAGTCATAATTTAAATACATAGATCTTGCTCTCGTAGCGGACTTGTTGCTACGCCGCTACGAGGGTCTACGAGAAAGCGTAGGCGTTTAATCGTAGACGTTTGCTGACGTCACCATTTATCTAGCTAATAGGTACATTATTCGCGGTGTGTAGCAAGTAATATGCTTTTAAAGCGACGCGAC
Source organism: Agrotis exclamationis (assembly GCA_950005045.1). Classification (NCBI taxonomy): domain Eukaryota; kingdom Metazoa; phylum Arthropoda; class Insecta; order Lepidoptera; family Noctuidae; genus Agrotis; species Agrotis exclamationis. The sequence goes on from OX465432.1 coordinate 16,034,160, forward strand.
TAATTGCTGACATTAAGCTCATGTATGTGTTACTACGGAATTACTGTGAAAGGGGTATTAAGGTTGCCTCTTAGGTAACTAGGTCATAGATGTAAATGTCAATCTCATTAAATCACTACTCGACGGCTTAATTAAAGCCACAACATCATTGTCTGTCCAACACATTTACAAAATTGAAACTCTCATCGGGCCTCATTAATCTGAAATGGAAGTGCTACAAAATACAAAATCGGACGCGAACAATGGCAAAACGACTGCTACAGAGCTCATCAAATAAAAAATGACATATATTCCGAACAAGATTTAATTCAATCGGAATGAGCAACGGGTTGGCAACATTTTCTGATGGTACGAATAGTTTCCGCCATTAATTATCGGATTGCCTTCGTCGAATGCAACCAAAAAGAGTTTCATTAGCAGAAAAGCCAATGCTGCACGTTTCTTTGTTAGAAAAAAGAAAGAAATACGACGAAAATACGCGTTCCACTTTCCTTTCTTCTTTGCGGAATGGATGGCGGGGAAAGGGTTGAGACATAATGAAGAGACATGCAACTGTGGGTTGAGATTGTCTCTTACACGTTCCGTTATTTTCCTTGTAAATTGTAAGCCTCCATTTTTTTTGGGTACGTAGCGTTTTGTAATAGCGGCCATACACCATACTGCCTATCGTACAATCGGCATGACGCTGCCGATTTGATCAGTTAGATTTGACCGTGTGTGGGCGTGGAATCCATCAAATTGGCATAACAATAGGCTTGATCATGCCGATTTGATCAAATCGATTTGATCATGCCAATTTGATCAAATCGATTTGATCAAATCGGTATGATCAAACTTCAAATCGGCAGCAGTGATACCAACTTAGCAACTTTATAGCTAGATCTAGCTAATATTCGGTAGCTACTTTTTAACCGACGTAAAAAAAGGAGGAGGTTCTCAATTCGAAACGTATATTTTTTTGGAACGAAGTTCCTTATGGCGCGTTGCGAAAGGGGGCTAGGCGGAAAAAAATGTAACGACACTTTTTACAGACTGCGATGGAGTGGAGTGGAGTGGAGTGGAGTGGAATGGAATGGAGGGTCGAAAATCGCCTGAACCTTTTTTTAACTTGCTATCGTTAAGCAAGTTAAAAAACAGGTTCAAGCGATTTTCGACCTTATTGACATTCAAAATTTAGTTTGTTTTTTCTCACATTCTCGTTAGCTAACATTGCTCCTTCATTAAAATCCGGTGTTTGCATAAATGTCAATAAAGTCGAAAATCGATTGAACTCACTTTCACTTGTATTACCAACTGATTCCCACTAGTGGGATAAAACAAGTCGGTAAAAAAGTAGCTAAAAAGTTAAGCCACAAGTTTTATAAAATTGTAGCTGTCTGTCACCGAATAATAGCTAGATCTAGCTATAAAGTTGCTAAGTTGGCATCACTGCTGCCGAATTGAAGTTTGATCAAATCGATCGTCATGCCGATTGTACGATAGGCAGTATGGTGTATGGTGTATATGGACGAACTGCCAATTTGATCAAATCGATCGTCATGCCGATTGTACGATAGGCAGTATGGTGTATGGCCGCTATAAGGAAAAAAGAGGTTTGGAGTTCGTCGAAATAATGAGTGACTATTTTTATCCCCGAGTTTTGTAGCATATTATTTGCTTGATTAAAAAAATCTTTCAGTATTATACAAAACACTCATTTGCCAATATCAGTTACAAGGACTAAGAACCCAAAAGTTAGTATTATTCTACGAGATCATAATTTGAAGATAAATTATATTCCTGTGTATTATTCCGTACTATGACACGAACAAGATCCACAATTCCACATGCCAACTGAACACTACGACCGATAATTCAGTTGCTGAAGTGTCGTACCTTTCCCAGATTTGTCGCGACCCTAAAATATATAAAATTCAAATTAATTTGGTTTTTTTTCAAACATATTTCTCTGTACCTCAGGCCATGAATAAACACATGATTACAATAAAATTTTCACACATTACCTTTGGGAATCTATTCTCTTTCATCAGCTAAAAGGGCCAACGGACAGCACATTGACTATGTATGACTGTTTACCCCCTCCAAATAGCTGGGATGAATATTATGCGCGCGCTCTTATGTATATGAGATGACGGATTTTATTTTGGTTGGTTTTTGTGAGGGACCAAGCTTTTGTATTTCGATTTAATGATCTTTCTCATAAATATTACTGATGAGAAAGATACTACTAGATACTAGCATATGCCCGCGGCGTTGCCTGCGTGAAGTTCGGTAATTTTACCGCAGAAAAAAATGGGATAAAAGTGTCCTATATTTTAATTAAGGTTATAAAGTTTATAAACTATCTGAATCCTTTTCTTCCAAATCTGTTCAGTAGTTTTGTTTGAAAGATTGAAAAACAACTATTTATCATTGTTACAAACATTCGCATTTATAATAGTAAGTAAGATTTAATTAACATAAAATCTTGCCAGACATTGTACTGGGTAAATAATATCTTAAAATAAATAACAACAAATTAATATTCAAGACATGAAAGCAGAATTATTCGGAAATTGCTCTTGACTTCAAGATCTAACAAACACAAAAAATATCAAATTACTCTCAAGAGAAATTTCAAAGAAAACTATTCCGCGAACTTACAAGTAATATCCTGTGTCGTTTACGTACAACATTGAAGAGACGAACCGTTTTTCTCTCAAAGCGAAGGAAGACATACTTATATGTACAAAAAAAAGCAGAACCATTACTGAAACCGACACACGCCACAAAAACGTGGCAAAGTTCGACAAAGATAGTGTCATTAACATCAATGGAAGCATTCTGGCATTTGTACACCCCTCACGACCGCCACTCAGGGGGGTAGGCAGACAAAAGAACGCGAACAATACTCCGTTCAATGAAACTGAACAGGTTCGTAATCCTGCCTACCTCCTTCGATAGAGGCGTTAATAGGTCAGCTATGAAAAGTAAGGCAATTAGTCCAAGCTATTATTCAGTGACCTAGAAACCTTTGAGGGTCAACCACGTTAGAGAATGTGTGGAAAGTCATTAGCATGCATAACTACGGTACACTTAAGGTACGCTTTCGTAGTCAACTGCAAACGGCTGCAGCTGATATGCTATGATGTTCTGAATGATCCATGAAACAATATTTCCTTTTTTTAGTAACATACAACGTCTAGTCGTTCGAGCGTCGGAGACATTACTGATCTACGGTCGATCGACACGTCTCCTGTGATCACGTGACGGGTAGTTGGGCAACGTATCGCTGGTTTTCGGATGTATTTCATAGAAATACATAGTTAGAAACCAGTAGCGTCGCAGTGACATGTCGTCTGCTGCTGCTGTCTGCAGTCGACTAGAAATTCATACTTTAATAAACCAATCTAAAATTCCTGATTTTATGAAAATAATTATTTGATTATTCAACGAATTTTAACAAAAACTTCGCTACGTCTTTAAACAAAATCTGACACTCCGAAAAAGTTTATCTAAAACCAACATCTAATCTTAAAAACTTTATTCATAAAACTTGAAACTTTTAGATATATATCTTAAAGACACTCTTGAGAGTTTGAAGGCCTCGTTCAAGAATAAAAAATCAGCACCAACTGACAATGAAACGGACTGTAAAATAATATTTTAGTGACTGCGTACGTTTATGTGAATAAGATTTAAATAAACCTTTTGATTCCTCAGCCAGCATGATGATCAAATAATTTTTCTTTTGTGAAATAACCAAAAATTAACGAATTTACGACGCTTCTAAAAATCACAAAAGTCACTCGGTCGGTATAATTTTACAGACGTTATGACGTCACAAGCCCCCACTCCCGAATTTCGAAGCATTTTATCTGTATTAATATTGATTGATTGAAAATAAAATATACATACCTACCTACCTATGTGTTCATTATTTTTCAATACTCTTAACTGACGGATTAAACAGGTTTTCAATTTATTTATGCAGTAAACTACCCTATTGGAATTAGAATAGGGAGGTGGGTGAGCCAAGCCAGCCAGTAGGGTGATATAATCTATACGAGTAATTATGCACGCTTCGATCATCACTCTTTCATCAGCGCATTCATCACTAAACCAGTGATATTATCGTCAACATTAGTACTAGCAATGAAGCTGTATCAACTGAGGTAAATAAAGTACTACATATACACCGTGACTTTTTAGTCGTCTTACAACGGCAGCCCAGTTCATGTATCCAATGACTAGAACACGTTTATAATAAAAAAAATAGGTATTTAAGAGATTTGAAAAATTTTTAAATAAAATTTTAATTCATTATTATGACGCAAGGAGTAGTTAAAAACACCCTCGTCTCATAGAAAATGGAGATGGAATGATCTGCCTGACTATTGCGCTGGGTAGGTATACTCTACAGCTTGATACGTAAAAATTTTCATATTTCTAATGTACCTATTTATTAATAATAAAAATTATTTTTAACGATTAAAAAAAAAACTAAACTCGCCTAGATGTATTTTAGGTCGGGGACATTACGTGGACCACTTTTGTAAGACGACTAAAAAGTCACGGTGTATAGTCAGTGAAGCTAGTAGTAGTAGTTAGCTAGTCAGACAGCAACACGTTTGCGTAAGCCAATCCGACGTGGCTACGTTACGCCAGTATACCAGTATGTCGGATGCGGTGCCTCGTTTACTTTCTGGCTAAATGCACAATTTCTACATGGATAAAGGTTTGAAAACTCTTTTTGTTTTACGGTAAACGAGCGGCGATATACGGGATACATTTTGAAAAGGTGGATATTCAAAATAGACTAAAAAATGATGCCGATATTTAGAATAAAATATCTAAAACTAAGCCGACAATCTAAGCAGTTTAATATTATTAGCCAAAAAAGATTATTAAACAGGTAAATTAAACGTAAAATCCACAAACTCATAATCTGGCTCATCACTCATCGGATTACAAAAGCTTTATCTTTTTAATAATATAATTATTTTAATATAAACCGAAGTAGATTTTCCAGAAAAAAAGACTCGCGTAATCATGTTTCAAGAAAATCCGATTTAGTAAAACTCATGCACCAATCAAATCAGAACAGAAAAGGGTTGGCAATTTCGGTTTCCGAACATCGCAACTTATCAAGTGGAGGCCGTAGCTTCTTTCTAGAACCGAAAACAATTTCCTGCCACCATTTTCCTGTCCCAATTTTCTGATAATGATCCCCGTAAGTACTGACCAGATACTCCTAGTACCACATTACCTTTTACCCATTAACCAGACCTTTCGTAAGGCCCTATACAGCAATGTCCAGGCCCATGCTCATTATCTTCCACATTTCACGGGATCTTTCATCCCCCATACGGAACCACCAAAGCAAATACTCTAATGAGTTACATTACCAACTAATGGGAACTCCTTTACGGCGTTTGCAACATTTTCCACATTATCCGTTAGTACGAGGATTTTTTCCGATTTTATTTGGTTACGTAACCCCCAAAACGCTGCGAGTGGGGCTGAATGTACCCAATTTGCAGTAATGTAAGATATTTTACGGCACAGGTGAAAAGCAAAATGAAGCTTATTTAGGTTCCCGTTAGATACATTAGCTTTGTTGTGGAAATAAAATGGTAGTGCCTTTTGAATATGTTTTTACTATTTCGTATTTTCTTTTTAGGTTATATATTTGTGCGATAAAATTCTGCGTTCTAGACCACACGTACAGAAGATAACCTCCATATTTTTCAATACATATTACAGTGGTAAATTGTATAAAACATGTTACAACGAGAACGATACCTTACCATTTTCCTAAAAATAATGTCCCACGCGCCTCATCAAAGAGTTAAAACATGAACAAACTGTAAGGATAAGAATATATTCCGCTACATTACTCTCATACATGAAATATTACCTATCAATAACATCCATCGATAACTCACCTATTTCGGGGCCGGTAGGGCCCTATGGGGGAAACGTCATCGTATCAAAAGTCATGTTCCCCAACAAAATAGATTAGGTATAGGTGTTTATCTGCAGGACGGTCGTAATATATTACCGGGTACTTGTATGGCAGGGGGTTGCCTATAATCGGTCCCTCGAGAGGACCTGTCGTTTCAACCTGAGTGGCCCCTTTTTTCCACTCGCCAAACGTTTTTGTGAAAGGGAATTCTCTGGAAAATTAGTTTTCTTGTGTCTCTGTTTTGTAATTACATTGTTATGCCTGCTTATTCATATATTTTATTAGAAAAAAAGCTTTGTATTTTGTATTTTAGCCTATATTCATATTATAAAGCAGAAGAATTTGTTTGTTTGGTCGCTAGTTTATAATATAAATTAGTATTCAGATTTTACAATGTCACCGACGAAATAACTAATACGATATCTATATGTGTTTGATTTCCATTGCAATGTATGTAGTGACTAATAAATAGGTTCATAAAACAAAATACATCTGTTCGACTTCCCACGAAACGAATACAAGTTTTAATTAGCATCATATTCAGTACCTACATGCTGAAAGTATTCAGTGTTCTGTAACAAAAGCTTTATTTGAACTCAAATGAACATGATATTGGCGTCATACCGCGGACTACTCGTAGTTGGCGTTTCCACTTCTATAAATTTCCGTTGTTGTTATCGTTGTTTCCTTGTTATCTAACTTTCGTTTCATTGTTCAAATGAAGCAACATAACTTTTAATCATTTATTTTCATCTGAAATAACATTTTCAATTTAAATTAGACAATTTTCTACCTGTCCGATCGTAGCACGAATAATTTGGAAAATAGTTTAATAATAATATCCAACAGGAGGGACACAGACTTGTACGGACTAAAATCCACATGGCAGTGATCCTTCAATAGCCCTTTACGTTTCAGGGTCACGGTTAACTACTGAGACAGTTCCGCGACCCCGGTAGGCTTTGGCCCTCTGATGAGGCCCGCCATCAAATTGCGGAAAGCTCTTAGCTCTCTCCGTCGACCCAGGCATGGTCCATGATCGAAGGGCGAGTCACCAATTACTCGCCGTCCGCATACCCGCGCAATAGGTAGGTAAGTGCATGGTTAGACTATCATACAGTGATTAAAAAGAGAACAACGGAATTCGCGCGGGCCACGCTGCGGGCACGAGCTAGTATTTTTATAACATGTGATGTGACACGCTGACACTATCAAATCCGCTGTCAAACGAGGCGTGCGTCAACTTTATTGCCGAACATAAAATTTTTACTATTCCATCTTCAAATCGGAAAATAGTTAGACGTCGCTGTTTCTGATGGATAAGATTTAGTTTTTATCATTTAGATTTATGTTCAAATTAGAGTAGAAGATAAGGGGAATAAATCTGTCTTCTATTAAGTATATTTCAACATTGACGAGGAACACAACTCAGCAATAAAAGATTTAAGATAATATATAGATACTATCAGAAAGAATAATAATTTATCACCAAAATTGAGATCCCATGTCTTTGATTCACAGGTCTGTCTAAGCAGAACACTAAGATCGTAGAACGCAAAGGGCAAATGAAGAAATACGATGGATTTTAAGTCAGTAATAGTCTGGCAGTCCTTTCTTTACCACCCAGACTCATTTAATGATGTTACCACCCGAATAAAAATGTATCATTTATTTGTCAACTTTCACACGATACACTTAGTCCCTTTAAGTCGATTCACGCACGTTTATCGTACCTATAATATATCCTTTTCATCACCGAATGTTCCTAAATGTCTGCTTTTGTCAAATAAGACGACATCACACGGCAATCTCAACTGTAAGCACAATTAAACACACAATGAGGTAACAAAAATCATATTTACATAACAAGAGGACACGAAAATTAAACCAGGAACCCAGAACACGACAATTTACCTGACAAACGAAAACCAGGGACAAACTCAAAACCACAGATTCAAATGAACCTGTTAGCTCAAAGCTAGTTATACAGGGTTATTTGTTTTGCTTATTCCATCCCTGTAGAGTGCACTGGGGAGATAAGACGCGCTCCTATTTCATCGTAATAGTATGATGACACCCCAGGGCGTTCGCAAGGGGAGATTGGGGAGTTTGGATGCACAACGGTATGTAATAAAGTCTTTGAAATCGCACCAAACTGCGCCGAGTGTGGATAATGGCACTCGGATTGCATTTGTTTCTTGATTCTTGGGGCTTTGAAGCAATTAAAGGAGAAACTGAGATAGCGTGATGTGAGGGGAGCGTCGGGTAGCGAGGAAATGGTTGTGATTTAAGGGTATGCGTGATGAGATTGCAATTGCAAGAAAGCTGGAGTAAATCTGCGCTATTCTGAATACTAATTTCTTCCCATTTCAAAATGCTACAACTTTTTAGTGTGAAAAAAAGCGAACATTAAACTAAGGAGTATTTCGACGTCCATTTTCTTCTTCTTATAGTAGCCATACACCATACTGCCTATCGTCCAATCGACATGACGCTGCCGATTGGATCAAATTGGCAGTTCGTCCATATACACCAAACACCATACTGCCTATCGTCCAATCGGCATGAAGATCGATTTGATCAAACTTCAAATCGCAGTGATGCCAACTTAGCATGTTTATAGCTAGATCTAGCTATAAAGTTGCTAAGTTGGCATCACTGCTGCCGATTTGAAGTTTGATCATGCCGATTTGATCCAATCGGAAGGATCAAATTGGCATGATCAAATCGGCATTACAAAGCCTATCAAATTTAACTGTCATGCCAATTTCATGGATTCCACTGGATCAGTTAGAATTGACCGTGTGTGGGCACACACGGTCAATTCTAACTGATCCAATCGGCAGCGTCATGGCGATTGGACGATACGCAGTATGGTGTATGGCTACTTTGACACATCCCACATGATAGACACATTTTCTATTTAAACTTCCCTACTCATATCAAATACATTTTCCATTTCAAGGACAATTTTCCTAAAAAATGGTGACTATGATTCTTAAAAGTGTAATCTTCAGCGGAACAGACCCGACTATACGAGTCCCATAATATCTCGAGTCACTACGAACTGGTGAACCCCATATAAAACCTCGTGAAAACCGGAATATGTTAACACATTTATGACTTCTCACTTCGGACATTTCTAAGCTTTTGTCCTGGGCTCATAGTCGGTGTAGACAAAACGAGAATGGGCGTTAAGTGTTCTCTTTTGTCCAGTTTTGTTACTTTATTTGCTCATAAATGTTTGTGTTTGAGTCATTAAATATGGTGTAGTAGACAGTAATTTTAATGCCTTTTTTAAAAGAAATTTTCTGTAGAAAAACACCCTAAGTCTATTTATTTTATAAATGAACTCGAACTATAATATACAAAGAATACATTTCACATTTTCCAAGAACTAAAAGAGGTTTCAATAAGCGCCAACCCTAATAAATCCGTATTGATGGTAACCCTAGATACGACACGACGCAATATCGTACTAGCAATAGAAAATTTATAAAGCATTGTTACCCTACGCACGCAGACTACTAAGGAGGCACGAAAATACAAAAAAAAAATGTGGTCACAATAAAAAAATATGTAATAGAAACATGGTAACCCTAGTTTCCGTTATTTAAGGCTTTAAATCTTTCCTTAGATTTATAATCCGAGGTTGGAATTTACGCAGAATTTATGTAACCTGTTATGAAACCCTGAACGTGATCAATTAGAATTTATAGCTTGTACCTGTAATGGCCATACTAGGAATATATTATGTTACTAATATTATTAAAAAAAACGACACCGAAAAATTAGGTTCTTTATTTATCGGTGCTACAAAACTGAATTTGACGAGCGTTATTCTTTTCTTTATTAGTGCTTACGGTATACCTATTATGATAGTAGATGCTATTAGAAAGGCAGAATATACGTTGTAGTTATTTCGGGACGGTGGTTCATCAAATACTGAAAAATCAATGACGTATTATATATGTATAGACACGTCATGAACGAACATCGCGGCGCTTTAAAACGGCGAAAATACTAGAATTACTTATACGCGTAAAGAAAGAGAAAGAAAATATGACACCGTACGGCGGGATACCTGATGCTAGAGGGAGACAAATATACATCTAACAAACTTAGCGTCGCGCGACAGGTTCGTGCGTAACTAAGCGCGATGTGGCCAATTGGCTTCATTTCATGTTGTCATTTTAGAGTGCGGACAACGTATACGAGTACGTTGTCCGCACTCTAAAATGACAACATATATTATATATCATATATATAGTTTACATATCATTGTGAAAAATAGACTTTACTTACCGGGACTGCAAAGTCTCTGCAAAAGCTACACATAGCATACTAAAGTAAAAACCGAAAACCCATGTGCATATCTTCTTATCTATTTAAATATATAAACAGAAGTTCGTTTTCTATGTCAGGTTGATGGGGTTCAACCTCGAAGAGGCCTTCGTCTAGCAATGTAGGTTCTGCGACAGGCTGAGATGAACAAGTTGAAAACGTTCTATGCGTTGCTAAACCATTGATATGTTTCTGGTCTAAAATGGCCATTTCGTAATATTCCTTATTATTTACTTCGTGAATGAATAGCCAATGACTTAACTGGAAATGCACGATAGCCATTCCATGCCTCTAGTTTTCAATAAATCATAATGGGCGTCTTTCTACACTTTAAAGACAATTGTAGAATCAACTCAACATAACAATACTAAAAATAAAAGGTTGAACTTTTAACAAATCTAGGAAAGTGTTCCTTTGTGAAAGTAGACGTAAAAGAATTCCTGTGATAAGTCAGGAGATTGTTTCAACTTTGTTCCTTTTAATTAAAACAAAAAGGAATACTTTGAGAACTTCTGTGTTCAGCAACTCCTTACCTGGAACAATGGAAATTAATATCATTATACTTTTGTTACTTTTCTCACACACATACATATTAAAGGTTATCATGCAATTAATAATAATAATATTCCACAACTATCACACAACGCCATCATAGATAAATTACACCCAGACACAGAACAAAAATGATCGTGCTCACCACACAAACATTTGTCCTGGGTGGGAATCGAACCCACGACCTCCGGCATAGCAGTCAGGGTCACTAACCACTAGACCAACAGGCCTGTCAGATTCAATCAATCTTTGCTTAACCATTAAAACTTATATTTAACACCATCAACAAAACAATGCCTTCAATAAGAATAAGGATTGTTCTAGATCTGAGAACAATATAATTTACTCTAGCTCTCAAAACGGTTGTATGTTATATCGATATCGTAACGGAAAAATTCATTTTCTAGAACCAAAAAAGAAATACATCCGCCATGATTGATTACAACCTCTAATAGAGAGAAGGCCATTCTACTCGTATTAAGTTCTAAGAAAGAGATCCTTGAGTACTTTATAGGCTGATTATCTAGATCGATGACATCTGATATTTAATTCATGTTAAAAATGTCCGTTAATTTCCGGATAAGTTACCCTACAACTAGTAGACCCATAAATTACTTATTCTTTGGCAGAACGAACGCAATATTATGTTGGATACTATTCAGACTACATCTGGAGTCATTTATTATACGGACCTTGTGGAAACTCGAACAAACTTCCGTGCGTTCAGGCGTTTTTGCCATACCTATTATTGGAATCAAATTTAACAGCTCACAAATTAGGACCCATTAATATTAGTAGTCATTTTTACCCGTGGTGCTAGGCAACTGGGCTTCTCCCAGTTGTAATGTCCCTTTGTGCCTATTGGCCTTGCTTTGTTCTGTCTCCTGCTTTCATGGAGGGAAGTGGAAACATATTTTTCCTACTCCTCCAACTATTCTTTTCTGATTAATTTCGTTGCAGGATCCAAGACAGGTAAATTCATTCTCCGGGACACGTCGAGCTTCATTGTCTCGGGGCTTTTCTGGTGGTTGCCACTGTTGATTCTGGCTCTCAGGAGTTGCAGTGGTTTGGGAATAGTGTGGTGGGTTTGTCCCAAAAAAAAAAGACCTATAAATTAATTTAGAAATAAACAGTAATAGCCCATAAACATTTATTTCCTACTACCATAACTCGCGCAACATACATAAGTAATACTCGGATTTTCCAAATTACATAATTGACCACAGCGAACAACCATCGATAATAATTTAACTTATGTACACGCTACAGTAACCGGATATCGCGTGACGTCACATCCTAATAGGCTTCAGTTGCCAGAAATACACCGTGTATTGCTGTACAAGGATATTTTTGCTCTTGGCAATTTGGACTAAAGTCACCATCATCCAACTACATCGGTCGCTAGCACTACTGGTAAACATGAGGTTCTGGGTTCAACTCCCAGATGGTGCAGTGCTTTTGGGTTGTATCTGTGATTTCCTTGTGGCAGCCATGGAACCTAGAGTGCGCGTTATGGTCGTCGTAGAGTAGTGTCTATGTCATTACATTAAATTGCATAAAAAAAAATACTTTATCATGAATTTTCCGCAGGAGTTGAGTGGTGGCACAGACTCTAAATTCATGTCCATTGTTGTTGATGCAAATTGGCTTTCCCTCGTTTATATGAGACTTCAAAATAATTAGTGAAATGTTGGCGTACTATCACATATACTCGTACATTTCTGCGTCCCTTCGGAGATTACGGCTCCCACACATAAACACGATACGACGTTGTGACTCACGATGCAATCCTGCCCAGTTGTATGACGGATGATATTGAAGTCGATCATTTAATTACGCTAGTCGAGCAGCGTCCCGTACTATGGAACAGAATGCGTCTAGAGCGGTCCATTTTTCGGAATAAACTAAAACACCACCCCACTGTAACGATGCTCATCGTAGATTTCTACGACGCGACGTCGTATCGTGAAACGTCGCCGCATCGTTGTACGACGCGACGTCGTATCGTGTTTATGTGTGGGAGCCCTGAAAAGACTATTTACGTTTTTGTGACGTCAAGTAAACGTGAACTTTGACGTTAATTTAACGAAAAAAAAATGTTCTTCGTTCGTACCGTAGAGGCACTTTTTCAATTTTCCATACCATAAACGCAGTAAATACTTCAAGAACGCTGTAAATAAAATACAGAAATCTTGTGATAAGGCCTTTGACGTTATTGCCAATAGCGTCGCTCAACTTCATACAGCACCAAAAAATTCTTAGCACATTATTCACTGAAATTCACATTTTGATAGCAATAAGTAGGTAGGTACGGGAAGCTTGATAAATTACGGAGTGACAAACGAGGTTCAAAGTTTAGTCGTATGTTCTGAGCTAAGTGCCTACTCAGGCGACGTGAGTAAAGACTTATTGGAGGGGGAGTGGGGGGGCATTATGTTTCACCTGCCAAAGGAAAGTTCTAATCTAGTCGAACACATTTTATAAGAATCTTGATAGAGATCCTAATCGATTATTTGATTGCATTTACGAAGCCTAAATGTAAAGTGATGATGAATCAATGGGGACGTCGAGTAATAGGTGACTCACCGTCCGATCAGGGATCATGCTCGAGTCGATGGGGGGCGTCATGTTACAGGCGCGCCTCAAAGAGCTGTCAGAAATCTGACGGGGCCCCTATAAAGGGCCAAACGCCTGCTGGGGTCGCGTGACTTTCTAGCCAGGTAACTGTGACCCTGTATCGTAAAGGGCTATTGAAGGAACACCGTGGATTTTAGTCAGTACAAGTCAGACAGTCCCTTTTGCTCCACCTAGGGCTGGACTCATTTGATGATTTTACCACGTAAAAAAAGGCTGAATAAGAACTTGGGCTCGTACTACCTACCACCTTAATATCATCATTATAATTCTTCTATCCCTTATCCCAATTAATTTGTCGAGCGCGCAGCTTGTCTTCTTTTTCAAAAAACTCAAACTCAGAGCATTTATTTCAATTTAATCACTAGAGGCACTTTTTGAATTGGCAAAAAGAAACTTATAATAAAGCTACCTACAATCCCAGCCACAAGACATAATACTGTAGTTGCCCATTCCAAATTGTAGAGCACCATAGAGAAGAATGGCCAAGAAACTCAACGGACACACTTTTAATTCTTCCATAAATTACTCGTCATAGTATTACTATTTGTGAGACAAACATGGACCTAGATACAGGATGTATCTAACATCCATCAAAGCCTTTTACCAAACTGAAGAAAAAATATTAAAACAGTAATGCTATGAAAGTTCATAGAAACCCGCCAGGTCATAAAGAGACTCAGCAATTTAATTAAAGATTATGTCACTGGCTGCTACAATCCTCATCTATTCAGCAAAACCACAAGACGACGCTAAACAAACGATGTTCCAACTTGTTGAATTTATGTAAAAATATTCATATGTCACCAACATAAGCAATCTTCACTCAACTGTAATGCTAATATAAACCTTATTCCTATTCACAGAATCCCGTTACAGAAAATTTTACCTTGTGGAACTCGAGACCCGCAAATGACTTTATAATACGACCAAATTGCAAAGACATCTGATGATACCTTTAGGTAAACATTACCCGGTGCTTTTTAAATTGGCCGTTAGGAGCCAAAAACCATACGATTACGTAATCTCTTTCGGATTTTCAGCGCAACGAATGTATGTAGCGAGGATTTCGTTTTGCACTAAATTTTAGTGTTACAATTTTTGTTAGTCTTTTTAGTAGAAGGTTAGAAGCTACGGCGTAGCACTCGTAGCATTCGTAGCAGGCATTCTTTATCTCGATTCTTTTTGTTAATTAAAAAAAAAAATTAGTCGCGGGCATGCGGGCGGCGAGTAATGGGCCACTCGCTGTCCGACCATGGACCATGCCCGGGTCGACGGCGCGTTGTTATCCACGGGCGCCTCAAAGAGCGTCAGTATGATGACGGAGCGGGGCCTCTAGAGGGCCAAAGCCTGCCGGGGTCGCGGGACTTATCTCATTACCGTGACCCCGGAACATAAAGATCTATTGAAGGACACCGTGGATTTTAGTCTGACAGTGGGAGCCCTGCCAAGGGTGGGAGGACTCATTTGATGATTTTACCACGATAAAAAAAATGTTCTTTCTGTGTTCAAATTGTTAACACTATTCCTACCCAATATTCAGCTATTAAGTTTTTTAGGTTTTATTAAAGAAAACAAGGCACGATTGGCGCAGTTGTTGAGCAATCGACTGCTGCGCAGCGTGTCGCGTGTTCGATGCCTACACTGAATTTACTTACTTATTTTTATGATCTGCAAATAATTGATCCGGTTTTGGGTGTTTGTGTATGCGAGTTTTTATATTTGCACACGCACTTACGGCACAGGAGAAATTCAATGTGGGGCAAAATTAAAAAAAAAATTGTAACTTTCTAGCTTGCTATATACCTACCTACCTATCATTGACATAAATGAGAATACAATAAAGCAGTAAAGTACAATCAGAAATTTCTCGGAAATTTCCAAGCAGCATGATGTCACCGTAATCACCACAAAAAGCGGTCTCAACGAAACCTTTGAAACTAAAAACTTTTACCTTACAAGTTAGCAAATCATTTCCGAGCACCCGGGAGGGGTTTGCTCAGGATATTTGACTCCGTGTTACGTAAGTGTTTTTATTCATTTTTCCCTGTGAAGTTGATACCTTCCCCCCTTTATCCCCCTCCCTTTGTTATGACAGAACGCCCAGGAACCGCTCCGCTGCCTTCAGATTATAACTTTTTCTTGAAAACGAAGTTACATTTTATACGGGCCATTAATAAGCCCGGATTTCATTCTCAGTGTACTGAAAGCATTATTCTTTGTTAATTTAAATCGCCTATTTATCGTGTTTATTGCGTGTAATGGAATTTGAAACGGAAACGTTGGTATTTACTTTTTAGTTGGTGAAGTCGTTACGGTAAGTATTTTAGTGGCCTAGAAAGTATGTTACGAGGTTTCGTCGGGAATTTAAGTATGTATTTCTAAGTAATATACAGGTCATTGAGTTAGTATTTTCTGTTGCGTCAAAGAATAAGATTTATTCGCTATAAAACTCTTACTGTAAGCAACGAATAAACTGCCTGAGTCGCGAGACTGTTTAACCAGAATACCGCGTCCCTGGAACGCAGAGGGTAGGGGAAAACTAGGTAATACGCCCAAGTTTACAAAACGCTACAGCGACCACCCCTTTTTTTTTCATCAAATTAGTCCGCCCAAGGTGGGGCGGGAAGACTCTAAAATCCACGGTGATCCTTCAATAGCCCTTTACGTACCAGGGTCACGGTTACCAGGTGAGACAGTCCCGCGACCCCGGCAGGCACAGTGACCACCCTTACGAGTGGTTCTGATCAGTAAGTTGGAATGCTAGAAAGACGGGTCGTTTTGTCAACTAGCGTATTGCCTAGTTTTACCCAATGTAAAGGAACATAGTGCTTTTTAGTCTGACAGTCTCTTTCGCCCCACCCTGGGCGGGACGTAGTTAATGACACCATGATATGTAACAGGACTGCCTGCTACATTTTCACACATTTAAAAAATGGTGAGCTTAAAAACGAAACAAACCTGAAAGGCGACTAAAATAAACAAACAAAATTTTGCTAGCAAAAACTTAAAAGAAATCTTTTAAATCAACTTGTGCATCCACAATCGCAAACTGCTTACCCACCTTAAAGAATAAGCATGAAATAAGCTTTGACAGGCTAAGCCGTAAGGAGTGGGAGTGGCTTTTAGAAAGCCACGGTAAAGATCGTTACTTTTTTGGGCACCCTCCTTTATTTTATCTATTTGTTTCTTTGTACTCCATTCTGTGTCTGTCACATCAAAGAGAGGTAAATTTTAAGAAATCTGATTGTGATGGCAAAGCTCAAAATATGAGTTATTTGTTGTTTTAATTTTAGAATTGTTCTTGTTATCTAAATATTACCCATACGCAATTTAAACAGGTTTTATTTATTTATATGCCACCAGTTTTCTGAGTACAGTTGCAGCTCTTTATCAATAGCGGAAAACTGTCAGGCTCATACCAAAATCCACGATGTTCCTTCAATAACCCTTTACGCTCCAGGGTCACGGTTCCCATTTAGACATTCCCGCGACCCGATTCTGCTAAGATTGTGAGAGACCTTTGATTAGACGGGTCACGCAATTATTACAATCTTATATTTTCATTATTTGTATCTATACTTAAAAATGTCGATACAAATTCCTCTTATCACAAAGGCACCTAAATGTATTGCATAACAGAAGCATATTGTTAAACTTTAAACTCTCGACGGTTTTCCGACGTTTGAAATTCCAACTATAGAACTTCATTGCGGTCTTTCACAGTATTTCTCTTGGAACACAATACCTCTTTCTCGAAAGCTCTAATATAGTCTAACTCTAACACAAAGCATTCCAGCGAACAGGGTGATACATAATGTAACATGTCTGCTCAATATCCGTGTGCATAGTGCGCAATATCCGAGGATCCGTCTGTGTGCACTAGCTGCTACCAATAATGTGCAATATCATATTAATATGGCGCTCAACCGCACAAATGCTGCGGTGACGCACACTTTCTGCTACTATGTTTGTGCACTGTATTTGTGCAGTAATTGTGCACTAATGTATACATCACTTTGCGATACTGCCGGTTACCGTAACGCATGCAAAGGGCTACTGAAAGAACCGGTTGTATTTTTACTCTGCAGGAGCGGCCATACACCATACTGCCTATCGTACAATCGGCATGACGATCGATTTGATCAAATTGGCAGTTCGTCCATATACACCATACACCATACTGCCTATCGCACAATCGGCATGACGATCGATTTGATCAAACTTCAATTCGGCAGCAGTGATGCCAACTTAGCAACTTTATAGCTAGATCTAGCTATTATTCGGTGACCGACAGCTACAATTTTATAAAACTTGTGGCTTAACTTGCTTAAGCTACTTTTTTACCGACTTGTTTTTTTACCGATTTATCTCACTAGTGGGAATCAGTTGGTAATATTAGGTTGGGGAAAAAGTCTTTTCGCATTATAGTATGTATGAACTTGTAATAAAATCTCTTTGGCTATACTATTTGTATCTGGCTGGTTTTGGTATCATTGAAAGTTTAAATTTTAAAGAACATAATTCCAAATTCAAATTAGAAAAAGGTGTGATTTTCATTTGTTTTTCGTATCATCAAGATGAGTGAATCTAATGAAGAAATTCGATACATTTTAAAATTTTACTACAAAAAAGGTAAAAATGCAACGCAAGCCGCGAAAAAAATTTGCGATGTTTATGGACCTAGTGTAGTGTCTGTGAGAGTAGCACAAATTTGGTTTAAGCGTTTTCAATCCGGAAATTTTGATGTCAAAGATGCACGTCGCTCTGGTCGCCCTATTACGGATAAAATGGATGCCAATTTTGAAAAAGTGGAGCAAGATCGGCATACCAGTAGTTACGACGTAGCTGAAGAACTGGAAATTGACCACAAAACAGTTTTGGCGCATTTGAAAAAAACTGGGTACACAAAAAAGCTCGACATTTGGGTACCTCACGAGCTCACTGAAAGAAACCTAATGAACCGTGTACTCATTTGTGATTCTTTATTACGACGTAATGAAATCGAACCATTTTTGAAGAAGCTGATAACTGGTGATGAAAAGTGGATCACGTATGACAAGAACGTGCGAAAAAGGTCGTGGTCAAAGGCCGGTCAGGCTTCACAGCCTGTGGCGAAACCCGGGTTAACTCGCAACAAGGTGATGCTGTGTGTGTGGTGGGATTGGAAGGGCACTATTCATTATGAGCTGTTACCACCAGGCAGGACCATCGATTCTGAACTCTACTGCGAACAACTGATGAGATTAAAGCAAGAAGTTGAAAGAAAGCGGCCGGAATTAATCAACAGAAGGGGTGTGGTTTTTCATCATGATAACGCTAGACCTCACACATCTTTAGCCACCCAACAAAAATTCAGAGAGTTTGGCTGGGAGGTGTTAATGCATCCGCCGTATAGTCCTGACCTTGCACCTTCAGATTTCCACCTGTTTCGGTCTCTTCAGAATTCTTTAGGCAGTGTCAGGTTAACATCACGAGAGGACTGCCAAAACCACTGGTCGCGGTATTTTGACCAGAAGTCCCAAAATTTCTATAGCAATGGGATCATGTCCCTACCTACAAGATGGCAAAAAGTTATCGAACAAAATGGTACCTACATACTTTAGTTAAATGTAAATAAACTTTATTAAAAAATGTTTTGAATTTTCTTAAAAAATGCGAAGAAACTTTTTCCCCAACCTATTACAAGTGAAGGTCGGAAAACATTTGCTTATCGTAAAGCAAATGTTTTCCGACCTTCAATCGATTTTCGACTTTATTGACATTTATGCAAACACCGGATTTTAATGAATGAGCAATGTTAGGTAACGAGAATGTGAGAAAAAACAAACTAAATTTTGAATGTCAATAAGGTCGAAAATCGCTTGAACCTGTTTTTTTAACTTGCTTAACGATAGCAAGTTAAAAAAGGTTCAGGCGATTTTCGACCCTCCATTCCATTCCACTCCACTCCACTCCACTCCATCGCAGTCTGTAAAAAGTGTCGTTACAATTTTTTCCGCCTAGCCCCCTTTCGCAACGCGCCATAAGGAACTTCGTTCCAAAAAAATATACGTTTCGAATTGAGAACCTCCTCCTTTTTTTACGTCGTCGGTTAAAAAGTAGCTACCGAATATAAGCTAGATCTAGCTATAAAGTTGCTAAGTTGGTATCACTGCTGCCGATTTGAAGTTTGATCATTCCGATTTGATCAAATCGATTTGATCAAATTGGCATGATCAAATCGGCATGATCAAGCCTATTGTTATGCCAATTTGATGGATTCTAGCGGCCATACACCATACTGCCTATCGTACAATCGGCATGACGATCGATTTGATCAAATTGGCAGTTCGTCCATATACACCATACACCATACTGCCTATCGTACAATCGGCATGACGATCGATTTGATCAAATTGGCAGTTCGTCCATATACACCATACACCATACTGCCTATCGTACAATCGGCATGACGATCGATTTGATCAAACTTCAATTCGGCAGCAGTGATGCCAACTTAGCAACTTTATAGCTAGATCTAGCTATTATTCGGTGACCGACAGCTACAATTTTATAAAACTTGTGCCTTAACTTTTTAGCTACTTTTTTACCGACTTGTTTTTTTACCGATTTATCCCAGTAGTGGGAATCAGTTGGTAGTACAAGTGAAGGTCGGAAAACATTTGCTTATCGTAAAGCAAATGTTTTCCGACCTTCAATCGATTTTCGACTTTATTGACATTTATGCAAACACCGGATTTTAATGAAGGAGCAATGTTAGCTAACGAGAATGTGAGAAAAAACAAACTAAATTTTGAATGTCAATAAGGTCGAAAATCGCTTGAACCTGTTTTTTTAACTTGCTGAACGATAGCAAGTTAAAAAAAGGTTCAGGCGATTTTCAACCCTCCATTCCATTCCACTCCACTCCACTCCACTCCACTCCACTCCACTCCATCGCAGTCTGTAAAAAGTGTCGTTACAATTTTTTCCGCCTAGCCCCCTTTCGCAACGCGCCATAAGGAACTTCGTTCCAAAAAAATATACGTTTCGAATTGAGAACCTCCTCCTTTTTTTACGTCGGTTAAAAAGTAGCTACCGAATATTAGCTAGATCTAGCTATAAAGTTGCTAAGTTGGTATCACTGCTGCCGATTTGAAGTTTGATCATTCCGATTTGATCAAATCGATTTGATCAAATTGGCATGATCAAATCGGCATGATCAAATTGGCATGATCAAGCCTATTGTTATGCCAATTTGATGGATTCCACGCCCACACACGGTCAAATCTAACTGATCAAATCGGCAGCGTCATGCCGATTGTACGATAGGCAGTATGGTGTATGGCCGCTATCAGTCCCTCCCGCTCCACCCAGCTTTACTATTCTCTTTAAGGCTTAGCGCTGCGTTGAGCTGCAGCTACTATTTGTCTTCAATAGATTTTCAACTTTATGTTCTAGTTTGTAAAGTTGAAAATCCACTAAAGACAAAGCATTGCCGGGCGGGAGGACTCATTTGATAGAAAAAATCTGGCAAATGACTGTAGTTGGCTATAATTTTAATTTTCCAACTTACTTATAATATTCACATTCTGTAACTACAAGTAACCATTTATCATAAACACCGAATTTAAGTGAGATTATTAACTTTGCGCCAAATTCGACAGTTGGTTGTATATTAAAGCGTGTTAGCTCTTGAGCGAAACACCAGAACCTATGAATTGATATTTCAAGCTGACCTTTTCAACAAAGTTAGCTATCTACTCTAGTCTAGCACTGAGTTAGGCAATTCACTCTAAAGTTCAGTGAACGCACTAAAGCAATTCAGTTCATGGATAAATTGCTAACATAACGTTATATTTCTACTACACTCGAGAACCAACATCGTTTATCCCCTGAAAAACTTCACACTGTCATATAAATTCGATCAGACCCGCCTTTTCCAGGCACATGCCATAAAAAACATTAGCATACGTACTTGCGACACTGGCTTCAGCCATATTTTATGAGCAAATAACAAAAAGCACGGGTCGCGAACAAACTTTAACAAACAACCTTGTAAAAGAACATCGGTCGCGCAAATGTCAACTTTATGTTCTAAACAACTACGCCTGAACAAGTAGCTGAGTAATCTTCTGTTTTAACACGTTAAACAAAACACAACCCTAACGACGTGTAGCTGAAGTTCAGTTTTTATTAGCTTTACAACAGTATCAAACGTGATCGATTACAAATTGTTTCATTATGTACCTAATTACAGTAGCTGAAGGTAGCTTTTACTTTGCGCGTCTGTTAGGGGAGGGTGTCGATGTAAATTGACTTTCATTGCTTTGTCGTTAAAGTAGTGAATAGTGTGTGTTGTCGGCGTAGGCTCCAGTGGCGTAGGGTAAATATTCTTGAAAGTGAAGCCGGACCAAAACGTGAATTCCAGTAACTATAGCTTTGGCCTAATTTTAGCCTTTTTAGTTTAAATATTCAACTCAAATTCTTGTCAAATACATATTTTTCTTACATCAATCAAGCTGAAACACAAGGTAGCTGCTGTGAATCGTTGAGGAGTTTCCTCAACTGTCACTCGGCTCTATCATCAGATATTATTCTCCAGACCTTTATTAAATTGTAGTGCTTTGAAATACTTAATGAAAAAACTTACAAACATACTACTCGCCCCTACGATTTATGAAAGTTTTACTCGATTTCTCTGGTTTCCGTTATCAAACCCTGGTTTCCTTATCATGAACCTTACTTTTGAACTATCTTCTTTTCAACAAAAAAAAAACATCAAGATCGGTTCATTAATGACGAAGTTATCCCGCGAACAAACATAGAAAAAAACAATAAATAATAATTATTACACGGACGAATCGAGTAACCTTTTTCATTCATAGTAATATACATAGTGCACAGTTACAAATATTATACAGTGTGTCCGGACACGAGTTAGCGATACTTGAAGGGAATATTATAGACTCATTTTCATCGAAAAAACTGCTTTAAAAAAAATTCTTACTCCAACACCTCGCGAATGGCGGCCATTTTAGTTTTTTGATTTGTCGAACTGGGGTATGTACAATAAAATGCAAATATCTTTGAATGCAAGAGACCTACATACATGCAAATGACTTTATTGCAAAGTTAAATGTTAAGGCTTTTCAAAAACTTGCAAAAGTTTTCTAAATAATATGTAGAAAGAACCAAAAAACGTGGGCAAACACGAAATTGTACACAAAAATTACTGAATATTTTCACATTTTATACTCTAGCTCGAAAAGTACCCCTGTATTTTGCTTAGGTTTTTGCATTAAATTAAAAGTATTTGAGTCAGGCTATAAAATTGTATCAAAATTATCAGTCTACGGTAAGTATTTTAGGAGTTATTCTCACTTGAACATAACCCTTCCTTAGCGCATGTACCACCAATGTTACAGAAGCTGCATTCTTTGGGCGAGCTAAACCGTTTCAACGTAAATTTATGAGCTGGCCTTATTAACCACCATGTAAATGATACCAACGAATCACCATTAAACTGAAATAATACTTTTTTTTTTACTTTATGAAATCGGTTTCTTTGAATAAATTTAAAAAATGGGCCATTTCAGTTTATGGGTGATTAGTTGGGATCATTTACATGGTGGTTAATAATGCCAGTTCATAAATTTACACTGAAACGATTTAGCTCGCCCAAAGAATGCGACACCTGTAATATTGGGGTACATTCGTTAAGGAAGGGTTATGTTCAAGGAAGAATAACTCCTAAAGAACTTGACGTAGAGAAATAATTTTGATACCATTTTATAGCCTAACTCAAATACTTTTAATTTAATGCAAATACCTAGGCAAAATACAGGGGTACTTTTCGTGCTAGAGTATAAAATGTGAATATATTCAGTAATTTTTGAGTACAATTTCGTGTTTGCCAACGTTTTTTGGTTCTTTTTACATATTATTTAGAAAACTTTCGCAAGTTTTTGAAAAGCCTTAACATTTAACTTTGCATCAAAGTAATTGGCATGTTTGTAGGTGTCTTGGATTTAAAGATATTTGCCATACCACAGTTGGACAAATCAAAAAACTAAAATGGCCGCCATTCGCGAGGTGTTAGAGTAAGAATTTTTTTAAAAGCAGTTTTGTCGATGAAAATGAATCTATAATATCCCCTTCAAGTATCGCTAACTCGTGTCCGGACACACTGTATATTACAAATAAAAAAAAAAAAAAATTCTCAAAAGCTTATACTAATCGCCTACAGATCTTAACACCGCGATTCAGGATCGTGACGTAATTGCACAACGCCATCTAGTTGAAAACTTCGAAACTAACATGACACTGTTTTACTGTGACCACTTATCAAACAATACCATTGAACTGAAATAACCTTGTTGTTACTGCACTAACTACGCAAAACTTATCAATAACACCAAATCAAATAAATGCAAATGGACAGGTGAAAACAATAAATACAAAACTATAAATAAACGCGAATCAAAACTAATGTGAATATGTCATCCAAATAATACTATCTAAATGAATTACGAAGACCAGTATCATTCCATCTCGTTCTGACGTACGCATTTCATATCTCTGTCCTTATAATAAGCCGGAGACATTCGGCTTCCCAACGTCCTTAATTCAGCGGTGTTACGTAGCGTCGAGCTCACGATCGCTACAAGAGGAAGGATTCCTGTTTTGCCTTACGGCTTGCCTGTTTTGCGCGAGTTGAAATTCCACGGAAAAAAAATGGAATTTATTTATTTCTTTGATTTTTATTTTCTTAAGTAAATGTTTATTATTTCTTTATGTGTTAGTTTTAGTTTGAGTGTTTTTCTTTGATTGTTATTTTCACAAGCAATGTAACTTAGTAAATAATTAATTTGTCTTAATGATAAATGAAAATCATTGATATTAGTATTTGCTATATTTCGAAAGTAAAGCCGATAGGAATCGGCATGTTAGGGGCCTTCGGGCCTGGTAGGCTCGTCTGCCACGAGGAGTGTGCCCCCGGGCGCCCTGCGGCGGCCCTTTTAAGGTCAAATACAAACTCGGTACCTTTACCCTCTGAAACAGCTATTACGTCATTTTATTGGCTTAAGATAAGAGCTGTTCTTGGTAATTGTGTACACAAATGAAGAGCCTTTGTGATTATGTTATAAACATCTTTACGATAGGTAATCACGACGTCGTGCGACGATCCGAAAAATTGGCTTTCTCTGAAAATTACCAAAACTAGGATATGATTTTTCAAGAACTCACGTTTTAGATGTAGCAATCAAACATTTTCTCATGTATGAATATTCCAATGTCGTAGAAAAACCTTGAAATTACGTAAATTGGACTAACAATGCAAAAAAAGCTGTTCAATATACTACATACTTTAGTACAACTAACTTGAAATAAGTTAGTAAGAGGTTAGTAAATGCTAAATTGATTGTTGGAAAACCCGAAAGGTCTAGGCCGTAATCTGCGAAGTTATTCCTCAATAGCTACCTATTTCATACCATCGGTACCGTCCAACGATAGCATCATTGAATCCAATACATAAACTAACCGAACTTAATCTATCGAGTACCGTTCCAAGATTATTTCAACAAATTACCATAGTTAAACGAGTTGATATAAATCTCAATCCCGTCTAATTTATCTACAGCCTCCACGTCGCTATTCCGTACTCCTAAGCTTTAAAATGACTTGGTTTTTCGAGCCGGGCAAATGTACTGTGATTTTTCTTTGTTCGCTCTGACATCGATGGATGTCAATTCATCGGGAAAACGAAGGAAATGGCCTCCTTTGATAGAAAAAATACGGCTTTTTAATGTTGTCGGAGGCTGCAGCGGAAACGTCGAGATGTATTATAGAGAATTGATTTTTTGTTATAAATTATTGATGTTCGGATCATTTAACGACATCATGACAATAGGGTATCGAGACTTTTTGAAGATACCATTGTAATTGACATGACCTATATCTTGTGCGTTCTTACATTTGATTTTCAATTTATGTTCCCTCTTTTTCGAATAACAGAGATCTTTGCGGATAAATTATTGTGCATAAAAGCAAACAGCAACTAGACATGCGGGCAATCCCATCTGTTCCCGAGAAATATCTATAATTACAATCTTTCGCCTTTGATCGTATACAATTTAATGCAAGTAGCGTGCTATCTATCGATCGCGACGTCAGTCCTCGGCAGGACCAAACGCCTGAGTGAGTGCTTAATCGCCCGTAAGCGTCTAAATACCACGCCCTTTACAAACTACCCACATTCTAGACATTACATGGAATGAAGACGTGACAACTAAGATATTGTTCATTCCACACAATTGGTAATTAGGTCCTCGGATATAGGTATTACTAGCAAATTCGGTAAAAAGGAATTTCCATTTACTAAAGGATTTGGGTCCCATACGTTTATCTACTTTACGCAAAATAGACCTTACCGAAGCAAATATTTTATCATGAAAAAGGTACAAAATACGAAAATGATATTACTCATCATATCTACCTACTCTGAAGCTCAGAAAAGTGCTCTTCAATATTACATCTATCTCTTTCGTTCGTATAGAAATCTTGTCGTAATGAGTAGGACACGTATAGATAGGTTGGGTATTGTGCTTGTAGGGTTCGATAAGTTGACATAAAAGCCGTCGCCCACAAAGTATAAGTTGAATAGGAGCTATTGGAAAATATTAGAGGTGTTCACTCGATGCTCGACCAAGTTGAAACCGATAAAGTTTGCACTGAAAACTGGTTCCTATTAAAGATTCTTTAACTGTTTGTGTCTAAACACACTATGCCGAAGTTACGCGACCGAAGTTCAGCGCAATTACGCCTGCAATGCTATTTGAATTACTGACGACACACTATGCCGAAATTACGTCGCGTCATAGCGTACAGCGTAACTTCGGTCGGGCGTAAGTTCGGCGGGAACTTATTCTGTGACCACACATTATACGCGACCGAAGTTCGGTTCGATTACCGACGAAGATCC
Source organism: Agrotis exclamationis (assembly GCA_950005045.1). Taxonomy (NCBI): domain Eukaryota; kingdom Metazoa; phylum Arthropoda; class Insecta; order Lepidoptera; family Noctuidae; genus Agrotis; species Agrotis exclamationis. The sequence continues at coordinate 16,060,604 of OX465432.1, forward strand.
GGGGGCGGGGAGCAGCAGAGAGCCGCCCGCGCCACCCGCGCCGAATTTCCGCCGCGTAAGTTCGGCACTTATGGTGTGTCATATCATCCGAATACGTCGGAACGTGAAATCAGCCGCCGAACTTCCGTCGCGTAACTTCGGCATAGTCTGTTTAGGCACTTTGAATTTTTCATCGGATTGTTCAATAACATTGGCAGAGATTAGGGTTGTTAAAATGCGAAGTTGGATTCTAGACTCAGTAATTGGGTCATGTAGGTCCGATAACAGTTATTTTATGTAAAATCATGGGTTATTGGATGATTGGCAAGAATTTAACTCACACGAAATGTGCGAATCGACACTATCAGCTACACCTGGTTAGACTGGAAAGAGCCCACTATTGGTAAACACACTGATCAAGGTGTTCAAATATCACGGCGAGGTAAGCACGAAAGAGGTGATGTTTAATAGAATACTATTCTAACACGATTTTGAAGCACCTGTTTGCAACACTAGTCAAATGTCGGCCATACTGTTTTTTCATCTAAGCAGCACTTTCCAATGGCGGTACCTCGCTCATAAAAAAGTCTGTAAACGTTGCAAATAAAGCTTTTCACATAAAAAGGAGTGTTTTTAAACAGCACCTTTTTCAAATTAACAGCTAACATCTATTATCTTTAACTCATCTTGCAAACGCAACAGGTTCTAATAGGTATCGACTATTAAATAAACATGGAAACCAATTGATCTCTATTACTGTACATATACATTTAATATTTATCTATGTATCGTTCGATTGCGGTGGCCTCTCACTGATTGAGTCTTTTGATGTGACTGAAAGGCTCTTTTAATTTAATTTATATCAATAAACGTTTGAGGTCTGAACAGGGTCAATACATATCATTATGTACGTTTATAGCTACTGCCTTATGTACTTACGGGCTCTTTATGTAACTGGAGGCTATTCTATTTGCTTATCAATACATAACAAACACATACTTAGGTTATTTATAATCGTTTTCTTTAACGTGGTGAAATCATCAAATGAGTCCTCCCGCCCTGAGCAAGACGGGAGCGACTGTCAGACTCGTACTAACTAAACCTCACGGTGTTCCTTCAATAGCTCTTTACGTACAGGGGCCACGGTTTCCTGATAAGACAGTCCCGCGACCACGGCATGCATTAGCCTTCTAAGGCCCGTCAGATTGCTGACAACTCTGTGAGGCGCGCGTTGAACACGATGCGCTCAGAGCTACTCTGATCAGACGGCGAGCCACCCGTTACTCGCTTACTCGCGGGCTAAGCCGCGGGCAACAGTTAGTTTTTAAATAAAATATTTGTTATTAATTAAATTACAATCTATCTCAATTCAAATTGAATGAAAATTAAGTATAGTTTATTGATAAAAGCCTAATAATAAAATTAAAATTAAAACTAAAATACATTAATTAAACCTAAATATTTACAAAATAAAAAACTATGACATAAAACCAATTAAATAAATTACACTATTATAGAGCATCGAAAAACTCATCCTCAACGCTGTCAGCTGGTAATGTGCCCAAGAGACTGGCGGCGTTGCCTCTTTGTATGGCTATACTTAGCCTCTGACCAAGGTAAAAGCCAGCTCTTGGGTCACGGGAAGCGTCAACAAGTCTTTTCGAAATGTCTCTGAAGAGTCTGTGAGCACTCGGACCCCATGGCCCTATAGTTTCAACCCCAAACGGCTCAAAAATATAGTTACTACTCAGGTTACTATATTTACGCCGCTTGAGGTTTTCAGCAACCGCAGCAGCAGCGCCAGCAGAGCACGATGAACTTGGAAGATGGGATGGCGCAAGAGTATCGACACAGGTTGCGTCCCACACTAGAGGCCTACCCATCTTCCAAGGAAACAAAGACATACCTAATTGAATGTCGTTTTGAAATAGTAAAGCAAGCATCGCATAAAAATTAAACTTACTAAACAAAGATATCTATATTTATTGAAAAATTAATGCAAATATATTAACGTTCCTATCTAGGTCGAGAGTAAACAAATAAACCAACATATTGATTATTGGTTTTATTTACTCTCTCTTATTTTTCCCTTTCCCTTCCCTTCGGACCGCGGTGGCGAATGGTCGTGTTCACGTGTAATTATAAAGCTATATTTTATATTAAATTTAAATCGAAGATTAAACATTATATTCAAAAGTTTTAATGCTGAGAAGTACTAGGCGCTCATAAAACCACGAAGTACGCGGAGCGTGCATCTACGCTGTGTGAAGGTATGAAGAGGATAGCAACAACTTGGACGAAGTTATTAGCAGAGCTACGCGTCGCACGCGCGCGCGCCTCAATAACAAGTACAAAGTTCCCGGGTGGTGATTGCCGCAAGCCACAAGCGGAGCGATTACTGGATACCGTGAGCTCAGATTTAAATTTGAATATTTTTGATTATTATCACCTACAATTCCTTTACTAAACAACTAAATCATGCTACGAGCCCCACATTCACCACCACAAGGACGATCAAACTCCGACTCAGATCTACCCAAATTAATGCCAGAGAACAATGATGATTACTCTTGCATAACACAGAGAGTTAAAAGCCGTCGTCTAACTGATGACTCCCACGATAATCTGACGGCAATTAGGCTTGAAATAAAGGAACTATTTGAAAAATTTTCTAGCGATCAGAAAGAGGAAATGAACTCCATTAGAAAACTCATCAATGACCTTAAAACATCTTCTCTTTCGATATCGGTCAAAAATGAAGAAATTGATAAAAATGTTCAATTTGTATCCAACCAAATTAAGGGTGTTGAGACTAAAATCTGTAAGCTGGAGGAGGACCGAAAATCCATAGTCCACGACCTAGCTTTCATGAAGGAAAAGTGTGAGGAAATTGAGCGCAACTCGTTAAAAACTACTATTGAAATCAGGAATATCCCCCACAATAAAACTGGCAATAAGCAAAACTTCTTTGAAATGGCGAAAAACCTAACTGACACCCTCAATATCAGTCTGACATCCGGAGATATCCGTGATGTTTATCGTATCCCAAATAAAAAAGATAAACATGTTGGAACTTTGTTCATTGAACTGTCTAATACGCTGCTCAAGCAAAACATCATAAGCTCAGCAAAGAAGTTTAATAGAACTAATGCTTCCCAGAAATTAAATACCTCCCACCTGGGAATCGAAGGGGATGCAAACCCTATATTTCTGTCGGAAAGTTTGACAGCAAGAGCAAGAAGACTCTTTTTCTTGGCAAGAGACTTTGCGACCACTTCAAAGATCGAATACTGCTGGACATCAAATGGAAAGGTATTCTTGCGGGAAAAAGAAGGCGGGCCTCATATTTTGGTTAAAAACGAAGACTTTCTGAACACCTTGAAGAAATCAAACTGACTACATGGCTGCGTTATTTTCTCAAAAATAATTCTAATGTGTCCTAATTTTTATCTATTGTTATGGCTATGCTTAATACACACACACCTGTTTACACTGCTTCCCATGCCCACACAAAACCTCACTTCAAGAACTCAAATATTTCACCACTCAACAAAAATTGAAAAGCCTCGTTTTACCCCCCACATAACTTTACTTTTATCCTCGAAACTTTTTTATCTCATTACTAACAGCATCTACGCAAGGTATTTGGTACGTTCGACAAGTATTCATGATATCGCCACACATCTTCCTAGTGCTTTTGTCTTAATTTCTAACAACAATGGCTATGCATCTTACTGATATAATTAGTGAAATTGATAGTAGTTCTGTGTCTAGATCTCTTGTAAGCTCCCCAGAAAATATTCAACAAAATTTGACTGGGAAAACTTTTAACGTGCTTCATACAAACATCCGTAGCGTTAACTGCAACTTCAATCACCTTATTACCCTCCTGGCTCGAATTAATACGCAATGTGATGTTATCATTTTGTCTGAATGTTGGCTCAGTAAAATTACAACCATCCCCTCACTTGATGGATATGTTTCGTACAAATCTAAACATACAAATCAGAATGACGGAGTTATAATGTATGTGAAATCAGATATTGAACACACAATTATAGAACCCACTCTACAAGACGCTAACTGCCTGATAATGAAATTCAAAACAGAATTAGTAGTTGTGGCTGCTTATCGTTCGCCATCTTCTCGACGAATTGATAATTTCTTTGATACCCTAGACCAGTGTTTCCCAACCTGTGGTCCGCGGACCCCTGGGGGTCCGCGAGTATACGTATGGGGGTCCGCAGTGTCATCTCTGGACAATACAAGTTTTTGGGGGGAATGTAAAGACAGATTATAAGGAGATATCGGACGAAGCACTGAAACATTTACTGCTTTTTTCAACCACATATCTAGGTGAAAAGACATTCTCTACTCTTGTGGGTCAATTTTCAATATTCGAGACATCCGTTGAGGATAATGACGCCCGATCTGTTACTACTAGTGCAACCATCCACTGACAAAAAACAAAAATAGAAATTATATTAATTTCATTTAAGTTAGATGTAATTAAATAATTTATATTTTTGTCAGTGGATGGTTGCACTAATAGTAAAAGATGGGGCGTCATTATCCTCAACGGATGTCTCAAATATTGAAGATTTAGGGCGATTCCGCACTATGTCCGATCCGAATCCGATCCGAACCCGTGAAAAAATTGGTCTAGAAATCACGGACCGTATTCGGATATTGCTTACGCACTACTCCTATCTCTGATACAAATCCAAGCAATTTAGGAGCCATCTTTTGGATATAATTGACGCTTCTCGTCACCCAGCTGCATACCCCGCACGCCCCGCTGCCTCTCTGCTCGTCCCCAGCTCGGATTCAATTCGGACGCAGTGCGCGAGCGTTCATACAAATAATACTATGGCTACTTCGGTCCGTCAAAAATCTTATCCGAAATGGAGATTCTATACTGACGGAAAGAAATCGGATGACGGAGATCGGATCTAGTGCGTAAATTACCATAGAAATAGTTCTACGGCTACGACGGACCGTATTTTCACGGTTTCTGATCGGATTCGGATCAGACATAGTGCGAAACCGCTCTGACCCTTGTATCAAAAAACAAATACAGAAATAGATTACAAGTAGAATCTGATTTGAGATTACAACTTAGTAATAGCTATATCAACCCGAATATCACTGATTTAGTTGCAAAAAAGCAACAACAATCTTCACATTAATTTTTTTCATATTTTTATAATAACAGTTATACTTACTTACTTATAATGCCTATTTTGTATCTGTAATAACTAAAATAAATATATAATCCGATTTTTATTTGCTGTTTATTTTATTAAGGGGGTCCGTGAAAACTGTGCTTGATTTCTTAGGGGTCCGTGGCTGAAAAAGGTTGGGAAACGCTGCCCTAGACCAAACCTTAGAATCATTATCGTTCTTCAAAACAATTACCCTGATTGGTGACCTGAATATCAATATAGGAAACAATACAAATGACCCTCATGCCGACACCTACCTAAATACCCTGGCGTCTCATGGCATACTCGCGGCCCATACTTTACCTACCCGGGAGGGTGCCTGCCTAGATCACGTGATGCTCAAATCTACCAAAAGCTCAACCACTATAGTCATGGACTCTCCAATAACTGATCATGCCCCCACACTTTTTTGCTCAGAAGCTCAAATTCCCTATCGCAAAATTAGAGGACTCATGACTCGAATTGACATCCCTGCTGTTGTTTCCGAATTATCTAGAACTGACTTCACAGAAGTTTTTACAGCTACTGACGCCAACACGGCTGCTTCTGAACTCGTCTCCAAGATTTCAACTACCGTTATGGCACACTCTAAACTAGTTAAAGTACCAAATAGGAAAAGATGTTTAAAGCCTTGGATAACACCGGGACTCCTGCGATGCATTAAACATCGGGACAACTTGCATAAAAAAGCTCAATCGTCTCCGAACGATCCTATTTCACAAATGATCTATTTCAGATACAGAAATTTCTGTAATAATCTTTTAAAGACTCTTAAGACACAGTATGACAGTAATGAGATAGCCAAAAATAAAGATAACACGAAAGGATTGTGGAAAGCAGTTAAAAACATAGTTAACCTCAGTAAAGAAAGTATGGCTCCTGTTGAGCTTCTTAAGCTATCTGAAGATAAGGTCAAGTCCCTTGATCAGGTTAATAATTTCTTTGCTAATGTTGGTTCTTGTCTTGCCTCCAAAATGTTCCGGAACGACCCAAGTTTGGAGGCACAATTAAGTGGGGTATCACTTAATTGTTCTCAGAATGTGCCGCTATCATCTATGATCCTACTGGACACAGATGAAGCTGAAGTTGAAAATATTATATTTAATCTAAGGAGTAACTGTGCTACTGGTTCTGATGGTATACCATCTGATATATTAAAATCCGCGCGACATATATTAGTTCCCCCAATAACTCGCATCTGTAACTTGTCGCTAGCAACAGGTGTTTTCCCGGACGTGTTTAAATCTGCTCTAATTAAACCCATATTTAAGGGTGGGGACAGACACAGTGTCAATAACTATCGCCCTATATCAATCCTCACATCTATGTCAAAAATACTAGAAAAGATCCTAAATGCGAGACTTATTGCCTATCTCGAAAAGAATAAATTCATTGCTAACAATCAATATGGATTTAGAAGAGGTTTGTCGACAGAAGACGCTGTACTTGAACTCACTGAAAAGATTGCAAAGCAGCTGGACAGTGGGGCCAAGGTAGTGGGCGTCTTTCTAGATCTTGCTAAGGCATTTGACACTGTGTCTGTTCCCCTACTGATAGATAAGATGGAACGTCTGGGGATCCGAGGAATAGTGCTGGATATATTCCGCAGCTATCTTACCAATCGTTCTCAAGTTGTTCAAATATGTGATATCACAAGCAATAAAACAACCCCGACATTCGGTGTGCCTCAAGGAAGTGTACTCGGCCCCAGTTTATTCCTTATATATATTAATAATCTATGCTTAACACAAATACCAAATTGCAACATAATATCTTATGCTGATGACACTGTGTTAATAGCTTATGGCAAGAGCTGGGACCAGGCTCGCCTATTAGCAGAAAACGCACTTGCAAAAATTATGACATGGCTGAAACTTAACCTGTTGACCCTAAACATCGACAAAACTAAAATCATTACTTTTTCCCCAAAAAGACATACCCAACCACCCGCTGACGCTTATAACATTGTGGCACACGTCTGTAGCACGCAAATGAGCCATTGTAATTGCCTACCGCTTACTCGAACACAAGACGTAAAATATTTGGGTATCTTTATTGATAGTACCCTCACCTGGCATAGTCACATAAATAATCTGGTGGGAAGAATCAGAAAACTATTGCCAATCTTTAAGAAACTGAGAGGTTGTTCGGACGCCAAAACAATAACAACTGTATACACTGCGATTGCGCAATCACTACTACAGTATTGTATAACTTCATGGGGCGGTACTGACGCCACATCTATGCTACGCCTAGAACGTGCACAACGAGCGGTCTTAAAAGTGATGTTCCGAAAACCGTGGAGATATCCTACAAGAGAGCTGTATGATAATTGCAAGGTTCTAACAGTAAGGCAACTTTTTATTCTCCGGGCTGTACTAACTAAGCACTCCTCTCTGTCACCAAACCTAATGTCTCAAGGCCGAAGGGCTGGGTATTGCACCGTTGACCGTCACCGCACTAAGTTAGCAAGACGACAGTACTATATTGCTGGCTCCCGGTTATACAACACACTTAACAAAAAAAAACAAATCTACCTTCTTTCGTATTGTCGTTGCAAAAATTTACTTAAATCTTTGCTACTTAGCTATGACTACCAAGATACTGAGGATTTATTAAAGTAAAAGACAGTGCCACACTCTTCCTTATCCACCACACACACACACACACACATACACACACACACACACACACGCACGCAAACTCTCAATTTCAAACTTTCAAGCAGAAAAAAGCTAGCATTTTATTTTCAGTTTCATTGTATAATTTCTACGGTTAGCATATTTTTTTTTTTTTTTAATTCAATTTAATATTTTAGTTTTATTTTTAGTTATCCCGCTTTATTGGCTAAATCAGTGTAACCTCTGTAAGGTGAAGGCACTGGCTCCTGTAATACAGTTCATACTAGCACAGGAGTCAGGGTTCACTAATAATATGTTGTACTTAAATTACGTCAATAAAGATTTTTATTATTATTATTATTTATTATTTTATTAGCTTTCAATCGCAGAATTAATAAAGAACGGTACTCGATACTTTTATGTAAGTATATATGTAATATATAACTTTGCTAATTATGTTTATTAAATTTTATGGTACTCGTAACACTCAAACATGCAATATTATTTGTAAGTACATTCAGCTTAGACCGCGGACTAGCAAGCGCAGCGTAAGACGTCCACCAACGAGATGGACGGACGACCTTATAAAGGTCGCCGGAAGACGCTGGATGCAGGTTGCTTCCAACCAGTATATGTGGAGATCTAAAGGGGAGGCCTATGTTCACCAGTGGACGTCCTATGAGATGATGATGATGACATTCAGCTTCGGAAAAAACTAACCCACTTTGTTAGTGAAACCACCACTAAAGGGGTTAGTTTTATCTGAAGCCTATCTTAACATGCCGTAATATGCGCGTCTTGTAATAACGTGCCGTGTGAAGCAAGAGTTTCGCTAGTACAAAAGTCCAAAACGCATCTACAAGGACCGGAGCATATAACGATACCGATTCCCGAACAATACTTTCACGCGATAGCTTAAATAAATTGGTAGAGGGTAACGTGGGTTTATAGGGTTTATACTTATCCCCTTTCCGGGTACAATACCTATCCCATATGATTTATTTCTGGCTATCCGCCGACCGAAATTGGGGCTAAGTCAAACTTTTCGACCATTTTCTATGACGGATATCGGTGCTCCGTAATTTGAATCCCGGTATTCCCGGACCCGGAACCCTTTGGGGTTTTGTTCGGTAAAAATGGAACTCTATAACGAGTTTGTAACTCTTCGATTTGATACGGCTGGTGTGAATTAATATAGGGTTGTGTTTGTTAGATGATTGTTTTGTAAATTAATTTTGGAAATTAGAATGAAAGGGATCGGAGTGTTTTCAATTAGGTTGCGGAGTTTTTATGAACTTTGTGGATTTAAATACGACTATGTTTAATGATGCGCGAAGTTCGTAAAAAATATTATATTTGTTGAATGATTTTGATGTGTTTGTTTCCAAATATTTTGCAATGCAATAAAACATGGCGGGGATTATCAATTTGGCCACGCACTGAAGATTCCAGGCTATACTTTCATAAGTTGCAATCACAGTCGAGTGCAATGAGACAAGAAATATTCATAAGATATTCAAATTATACAGTGGTCGGAGTTTTAGGGGACTTTTTTTGGTCGATTTCCCATAGACGTAGGGAAGAACGAAAGTTTTTAAAAAAAACGTTGCCCCACACTAGGAATTTCTCTTGTATCGTATATGCGTTTACCAAGATTTAAAGTCAAATACAAAAGCCCAGACCCGGTACAACTACACCAACCGACCGTGCCGTCATCTCAGCATATTAGTAGTGTCTCGAAAACATGTAAGTGAAAAAGAAACCTTAGTTACAAATAAAAACCAGTAACTCCACCATTAATCAGCAATGTCGCAAGTACTTAAAAGCAGAATACGTTACAGAAGTTGATGGGGTCGATATCTCGACACAAACAGGGTAGCGTGCCCAGTTGTCTGCTCATGCTAATTTAATCGTTCTGCTTACCCACGCAGCTCCCACGCGACTTATAAGCCCTGTGCCTCGTTTGGTATGTAAGCGAGTAGATACTGTACTAGAATGTCACCATGGTATAAAAATTTCTGCATTTTTTACATTAAAAAAATAGTTGTCAAAGTACTCGTGGGAAGGCCTACGGTTTTTTTTCTTTCATTTGCCCTTTCGTTCTTTCAGTTGCCCTTTGCGTTTTCAGGGTCACCCCTGGAATGCAAAAGGGACTGAAAGAATAGAGTGAATATTTAGTTAGTAAAAGTCTCCCTTCTCTTTTTCCTCCACACAGGGCGAGTGGACCCATTTGATGATTTTGCCACCAGTAGAATACTCGTCTAGATCGCTTTGATACGGGAACATGCCCAAAAGACTATTGAAGACTAGAGACTAGAGCATTGCTTGCCACACTAAATGGCAATACTTATTCTTTGGCCGATAAAAATGCCACACGTAATGTCGACCCGTCGGTCATGTCTTTAACACGAAATGCCGACCATCTCCGTCTCAAATAAATGACAAAAAAAATATTAAGTCACTTTAAAATGTGTTCACAGTTCCAACATACTTTTTACCAGCCACTAAAACCTTTGCAGGAACGGAATTCTAATTAACTCTCGCATTTCGTGTGCATTATGTTTTAAACATGACACCAAGAGTTGGCTACATTACCATTTCTATCTGACTTCCAGATCTACTTACAGAACCAGATTCCCAGATTTTTGGCAGCTCCGCCAAAAGCCTCGTTTATCATACCTACGTGATATGGTTGGGTAGTAGCTACTGTTCAAATGTTACAAAAAATAGAACGAGTAATAAATTCATGTGAAAAAATATCCTATCGACAAAATGTGTTCCTGCCGGGGTCGCGGGACTTATCTCATTACCGTGACCCCGGAACATAAAGGGCTATTAAAGGACACCGTGGATTTTAGTCAGTATGAGTCTGACAGTCCCTCCCGCCCTGTCCTGGGTGGGAGGAGGTCTTGAAATCTTCCACCACAACTTTGTAACAGAGAGGTATCCAACCTCTTCTGTTCCTTCAACCTCTTTACTTTAAGTTCTTTTTATTGTTTAAATATTTTTTTTTTTAAATTCATGTTTCGAATTTTCAATGTGTCATTGCGTCGCCTTCAATTCTTTTCTAAAAAAATAAAATAATTGAAGACCTAGAAAAGAATTGAAGGCGACGCAATGACACATTGAAAATTCGAAACATGAATTTAAAAAAAATATTAAAACAATAAAAAGAACTTAAAGTAAAGAGGTTGAAGGAACAGAAGAGGTTGGATACCTCTCTGTTACAACTTCACACTGTTGAAGTCGATACTGATCAATTTATTTATTTTTATTATTTATTTATTTCAATAATACATACAATTGCTATTACAGGTAATACCCAAGCTAACAAAAGTAGTCATAGATTAGTTGTCTGCCCAGTCCCAAGTAACGGGTCTGGGTAGAAGTACACGTTACGTAGTGGTCAACTCACTAAGTGTCACCCTCTGGAATTCCGCCAAAGAGCAAGAAAATAAGTCTAAGCGCCAATTATTTTCTTCTTTTTATTTAGCTATAGGTTCACGTTTGATTTCCATCTCGCCTGATGGTAACCGAAGATTAAGTCGATGGTGAAGCAAGCTTGCCTAGAAGTAACCTAATCACTCTTGGCTTGAAGACCCCAGGACTGTAGCTATCAGATCAAATCAAATCAAATCAAATCATTTATTTCTTTGCAAACATGGGTTAATAGTACATAGAGAAAGACAGACCTCGACAGGGAATTCCACTCCTTAGCTGTGTGCACAATAAAAGTATTGGCAAAACGCTTTGTACGTAAGGGTGGGATGTCCACCATGTAAACCGTCTGACAGGGTTCGAACCCATAGCACAAACGTAGTTCAGCTTAAATGTCACTGGTATTTTCCAAGGAAAGCTGTAGACTACACTGTGTAGCTCTAACATCTGCAACGACGTTCACTTAATACAATTCCTTCGACTTAGCATTAATATTCTCTTGTTGTATAGCAAGAGAATATCAGCTGTGCAATAAACTAATTACTTTCAGTAAATGCAATAAACTTGAACCAAAGTTACCGACATAGCCCAACGAATTAGCAAGTTGAAATGGCAGTGGGCAGGCCATATAGCACGCAGAACTGATGGCCGATGGAGCCGTAAGGTTCTCGAATGGAGACCACGCACCGGCAAGCGCAGCGTAGGACGTCCACCCACTAGGTGGGCAGACGATCTTATGAAGGCCACAGGATCACGCTGGATGCAGGCCGCTCACAACCGGTCGTATTGGAAGTCTAAAGGGGAGGCCTATGTTCAGCAGTGGATGTCTTACGGCTGATATGATGATGATGATGATGATGAATAAACTTGGGAAAGGGCTAGGTTTCATAATATTATTTAACCTAGCCCTTTCCCAAGAATATTTGGGTTCCGGGGTCGCGGACCTGTCTTATTGGGTTATTGTGACCCTGAAATGTAAAAGTAAACATTTCTCCGAGGCACGGAAGAAACTAGCTATGAGAAATGGTCATCCATCCACAGACTAACCTTGGAAAACTTATCCTTGAAGATCGACCCGTGCCTAGGTGAAAGAGAAGGTATATAAAGGGATTTAAGAAATATTAATTCATAGATGATGTCAGATAACATGGATGCACTGCCTTAAATCTATCTCTCTAGTTTTAATTTCTTTTTGTTTTATCAATATACGAAGTTCTATCAATGATCTAACTATACAACCTTCATAGCCACAGCACGTACCACATTTTTGCTGAAGCATAGGTACCTAATATTCTATCAGAATACACGATCCAATTCGAACCAGCGGAGTACTAAAAAGTGATACATTTCAATACAAAACAACAGCTCGACAGAACAACGAAAAAACCCGAAATACGAAAGATATGAAATATTAAATTTTAACTACCATGAGAGCTAACGAATTTCCAACTGCAGAAGCAATTAAAATAGCGAGCCGTAATAGGGAAAAGTGAGACGAGTCCGCAACCGAGGTACAAACGTTAAACAACACTAAAAAAGACAGTTCAGTTTTAATAGGATTCGCTCACAGACTTCAATAAAGATTTTTTTGCATCGTGCAACTATAAAAGCAGCTTTTGGATATATCGAAAAAGAAAATATTTAAACAAGAAAGAACATACTCATTTATGTCTTTAGTCAACTGGACCCACTCAAAATACCCTCGAAATCACTCGACCCGAGTTTTCAATGTCTTGACTGGACCCACTGCACAATTTAATTATATTTCACATTTCACATTTCTTGAGAATAAACCTAATTTAATGGCGTTTTATAATACAAAGACTAATCAATTTTGCGCTCGACTGTATCCAGGGTTACTTCCAAGAAAAAAAAAGTTTTATTTTAATTTGGGTCCAGTGCCCTTAGCACGAGTTTTACTCTTTTACTTTACAGTACCCTTAGCACGAGTTTTCACTCTTTTACTTTACAGCGTCTTTCCAGTATTTACAGCGTTTCTTGTATGGAAAAATGGAACAACGCCGCTGGTGTACGAAGAAGGAACTAATTTTTTCCTTGAAAATTGTCAATTTGAAGTTGTCAAAGTTCCAGTTTACGTCTCAAATACTGAAAACTCGTGCTCAGGATACTGCATCTTTTCAGTATTTACAGCGTTTCTTATATGAAAAAATGGAACAAAGCGCCTCTGGTGTGCGAAGAAGGAACTAATTTTTTCCTTGAAAATTGTCAATTTGAAATTGTCAAAGTTCCAGTTTACTTTACGTCTCAAATACTGAAAACTCGTGCTAAGGGTACAGTTAACCACTAAAAACACAGAAAATATATTATGTAGACAAGTGAACCCGTGGGCCCATTTGACCAAAGACCACCATTTTCTAGACAGAAGACAAATTAAGCCATCTTGCGTCAACCCTGAAATGGCGTTACATAACTTAGTTACAATAATACAGTATCTATAGAACATCAGACATTTCCGCTCAACCGCAAACTTAGGTATTAATACCGAGGCTTAAACTGTAGCCTGAGATGTACCGTTGTTACTACAAAGAGCCTAATTGATTGCAACAAACAGATAGGTTTGGTATAGTAACATCATCATCTTTCCCTTGTTCCCAGGCCCTAATTTATTTGGAATGGGAATCCGAATTTGGAATTTATTTTTCCAAATTCAAATTCAAGATGTTACAACAATTTTAAACAATCAGAAACCAGTTGTTGTTTGATTCGCACGCTGTCGCTAAAGACGCGCGTTTGCGCCAAGCTTCTCTTACCGTTGTCATCTTATAAGTCACTGTCTTTGTCGTCATTTATCAACAACACAGTTAACAGTTCAGTTTGTTTCGCAAAACTTAACTGCATATAAGGAATTAAATTATTAAACAACACTATCGAGAGTTCAATAAGCAATCTCTTCACGTCTAATTCAACAAAAACTATTCCAATCTTAATCCGAACTTAGTGAACAACTCGCGCAAGTAGCTCGTCTCGTTCTAAACGCTCCACAATCCAATATAAAGCGGCTAAGACCGGTCCAGACACGTACCAAGTGAAAATCTAGATCTGGAGATTCCCACACTCAGTTCCAAGATCCGAACAACTCATTTAAGCAGACCATAAACTTGGAACTGGAAATTAATAGACAAAGTTTTAAACAAGCAATTGGTTCAATAGTTACAGATAACGTAAGTTTTACACTTTTGGGCCTCATATTGGAATATTCCAAATTTATAGAGGCCCAAAAGTTTGGAATATTCAGCAGAATGTGTATCCGACTTTAGTTTGCGCAGTACCTTTATCAATAAACCATTGTTCTTACGAAAAATATTCTAATTAACAAAGTTCATTTTGGACTGTCAAATTTTCTTAAGTAATTAATAACTTTGGCGAAGTTCTCGAAGACCTTCTGACATCGTATTAAAAATTCAGCCATTTATCACTTTATAATGCTTAATTTTGAACGAAAAATTCCAACAATGTTATTCGGTTTTTATTATTTGGTTTCTTGAATACCTGTCCGAGGAGTTGATGATAGATTTAATAAAAGCACACCGAATACTGTTTGATCAATTCTTGAATGAACTAAAGCTATCTGATGATCCATAAAGTGCTTCCACATTCTCGCATAGAAGAGTTTAGGCGCGTAGTCGAACTTTCTCAGGCAAGCTAGCTTAAAGCAACTCAGTTTATAACCATCGAATTACCATTCGAACGTATTATTTCAGTTCCAACGACAATTTTAGTGACTTAAAGTTAAAAGCTTTCGAATTAGTCACCAAAGAAACAAAACCACAATTTCACATGCCAAAAAAGTTACTCCTAAAACCCATTTAGATAAACCATATTCAAATACAAGCACAATGTCCACTGCCGTCAGCCACGACATGTCGTCAATGTCGTGTCGTTATCGTCTCAAAGACGGACGACCCACTGGCGTGACGATATCCATTACTTCATCTGACGGCTGCCAACGTTGGCCCAACGTTTGAGATATTAACCCAACATTCAATGTATTGAGATATTCACCAAACGTGATTTAACGGTTATTGATGGGGTATCTGCTTCGAATATGTTGTTAAACTGGATTGAGTTTGGCTTAAATTAGTTTGTGCATAGTTAATCTATTGTCTTGACTTAAACTTGCAGAAGATTACTTTGTTAGTAACAAAATTAGACAGTTTGGATTAGATGATGGCGAAGCAAAAGCTTCATAACTCTTCAAAACGCATGATGTTAAATAAGACATATTTACATTTTAATGTTTACAGCTTTCAGCCAACATGTCGGCACTAAAAGTTTTATTACAATCCTGTAATCTATACTTATCTACACAAACAGAGGAAACACTTACGATTTCTTAAGCCAAACGACCCTTTGAGCATAAAATACTAATTAACATAACCTATAAAAGTAGAACGTAAAATCCTTACAGGTACATAATAACGTTATCCTATCTATCAATTCATACAAATGTATCTTATGTAGATGACTAGCGACGAGCCTCGCTCCGCCATTTTAATATACCTACTTATTTGAAATTCGAAAAAAAAAATGTCTATGACTCTTAAGCCTCCTGCGGACACACGCGATTAATCGCGCGAGGCGACATGTCGCGGTCCATTCGCAGTATTTTTAGAGTGGAAATTAGCTTGGCTCGTTGTCGCAGCGCGATTAATCGCGTGTGTCTGCAGGCGGCTTTACTATGACTTTCTCAAGAATTTTCAGAATTAGTTCAGTAGGTTTTGATAATATCAATATAGATAACTTGCGACTCACCCTGGCTTTTCACAGGTACAATTGAAAGTAAATTATAGCCGGTCACTCGCTGATAATTTAGGAATATTCAAAATCGATATTATATAGGTGAAAGAATTTTTAAGTACGTTTAAACAGTTTAGTTTTTTATCTCAAACAAACGTTAAAAAAATGACATAGTCTCTTTACAATATAAACTTAAACCTTACCTAGAATCCAGGTCCTAGATAGCACTAGCCTTAAGCTAAAACCATAGACCATCTGTTAACTAAAATTACATTTTATCGCCAATGTTATAACCAAACGTGATGTGGACAGCAGATAGCGACCAATAACGGGTAAGTAATGTTCTGACTTGCCTTGTATGGGCACAATAGGAATGAGAGGAAAGCTAGATAGCTCTAATACCTCGGGCTATTCGCTTCACAGTCGATATTAAAGAGGAGGGATACACAGTGTTGTCGAACAATATTGTGCAGTATCTTCCATTGTAATAGTGGGTTTAGAGTTATGGGTATTGTACAACTGTTGTTTGCGATTATGAATTAAGCGAGCGGCTTCACCCGCTATAACTCGAAAATTATCACACATATGATGAACTATTTATTTAATGCCAAATTAATTAGACACTTGATCATAAAGATAGATACAAAGTCTAAAATAAATCATCAAACATAGAAGGTTTTAAATTAACAAGCAATTGACAAGAACTCCATCCCTTGTCAAACCCATACAACGTCGTAATTTAATTAATTAGAATTTCCAAGAAGGTACATGGCAATAAAAAGCCAATATAAATTCCAATACTCCATAATTTTCTGGAGACACTTTCAAGAGGCGCTCATAAAAAGGCTACTTATTACATCTCGCGGGCGCCATCTTGGATCGTAGGAACAAATTAACTTCCGTCTCTGTATAGAGTGAAAAGTATGAGAAAAATTCGAGTCTCTTTAATAAACTCCGCATTATGAAGCTCGAATTAATACGCACACCAAATAGCCTCTTTCGGCTCCTTTGGAACTCGATAGGGATGTCAACAGAATTTTTATCGATATCGATAATATTACACGTATATGCAGACGATGTTTTCAATAGGTACTGAGCGAAACGATCGAAACAAAAAAATAAAAGAGTATAAACTTGAATAAATATACAGAAGCGAGGTTTCATGTTTAGCAAACATTGTGAAGTATATTGCACGGATTTGAGTGCTCGTTGTATTTGAATTCGATGTTGAAGTATTGATAAACTAGCATGAGTAAGTATCGAATATCGATGTTTTGTAGACAGGGTGGACAACCCTATCGCTACCCGTCCTGTGCACGTACTTGTGGAATTTCTCATTTAGAGCGCGCTACCCTATGCACCTTTTGACGTTAGTAGCCAGTAGAGAGGAGACAGGGGAAATGTGAGAATTTTGTTATAACACAAAACGTGCCGCGTAAAGTGGCTGTAGTAAAAATATATGTCATGTTATATCCTTCTTGGAAACTCGCGTTACGTAGGTTGTAAAAACATGCAAAAGAGTATTGCTATAGCAAGACTCTGGTTCTTGTGTTTATGCTATCCAAAATCAGCCTCTATTATCAGCCTCTATTAACTTAATAAGCTTACCTGTTTGCACTAACCCCATAACAGGCAAATCACGTCATTAATATTAATACAGACACAACATACCTAAAAAACTATTAATTTAATACATCAAACTGTCACACATTATTGCGTCTACCCCTCAACCCTTATGGGGACAATTCTCATCCCATCACTCAGTACTAGAAGCTCAATGCGTTTCGTATTTCTCAGGACTTCCCAACAATTCGCACCCGTTTCAATCGTGCAAAGTTCGACATCAGAATTCGGAATGTCGGGTCGGAATCTTTGAACTAGGAGGGTGGAAAGTAAAACAATATGGAAGACTCCAGATTTATAACTCAGTCAATAGTTTTATGTGAGTTCTACCATTGTACAAATACCTATGACTGTGATGCCATCTATGTACAGAAATCGAATCGAGGTGTCGACATTGAATTCGATAACTTGGATTAACTTGAGCTCGTTAAAGTTAAGCTGTGACTTCGGATTTGATTGCACTGGGGAGTAGGAACCTGGAGCATGATTCAAATGGACTTTGATATGACAGGTTTATTGCTGGAAACTATTGGATTGTTTCACAACAAGTAAAGCATTGGTACTGTGTTGTTCTGTGTATGTTCCATAGAGGCACTAAATTGAAAAGGCTGGCAATCATATATAGAGATCCTTTGCTGATTTAGACTAGTAGTAGCGAATATTTTGTTAATTAGCCGACTGGCCAGTTACGAAATTGTTCTGCATAGATAAATCTATTCCGTTCATAGCAAATAACAGTAACAAAGTAATGAGTAAACAAACGCACATTAAACCACAAATTAAACATGGCCGCGTCAGTTGGTCTGTCCGCAGTTTGAACAGATTTATGGTGACAGCAACATTGCGACGTGGAATACACGTCGCCGTCAGGGTGACCATAAAGTACAGTCATTGTGGGATGCTGATGACGACAGGTGATTGCATTTGACTGGTTCTAATAACCAGTTAGTAAAGACATTCATATTCAGAATTTGGTAAACATTACAAAGTAAAATATCTCGTCATTTATAAAATGAAAAATGTTGACAAACAAAATAACTTGATTTGACTCATTGATTCTTCTTAATTTTGTTGAAACTAAAAATCTCATCTCACATTTCTGAGCATCGTAATCTTTCAAGTTCTCATACACATATTAAGTTTCTTTATTCTGCCTTTTCAGCAATTGAGATTGAAAAAGTTTTCTGCATTATTTCAACCACACTTTGAAATTGATTTTGGAATAAATAAGAGCAGGCCTTCGTCTGGAAACGGGACACATTAAAGGCTGATAATAACATAAAAAATCTGCTGAGTAAGACTTAGTACATCGACGCCCCCAAGGAATAAAGACTTATTCGTCAACTCGCGCGCAATTAACTCGCTCGCTTGAGCGAGTTGGCACATTTCGATTTTAATTATTTCTGCTGTCGTCAACTCGCGACTAGAGCGAAAAATGGTACAGTCATCTATAAAAGTGTTATAATAAATTCAATATAGAAACCTACTTTATAAGTATAAGGCGTTGTACGATTTGAATTTGAAATAAAAGAAATGTAGTTTTTTAACCGACTTCCAAAAGGAGGAGGTTCTCAATTCGGATGTTTATATGTATACTTTATATATTTTTTTAATGTTTGTTCGGGCATAACTCCGTCGTTTACCAACCGATTTGAAAAATTCTTTTTTTTTTGTTGGAAAGGGGTATACTTCCCGAATAGTCCCGTTAAAATTTTACCGAAATCGGACTAGCACTTTTTGAAAAATCAACAAAAACCTAAAAAGTTTTCAACATTGTCTACACCGATTACTACGAGGTTTCTGGTCCGATTTCGATGATTTTTTTTTTTGTTCGATACAGTATATCTGCCATTTGGTCCCATAAAATTTTCATTTAGTTAGGTGCAGTCATTGACTTTAGTTTGGAGCAGTATGGATAGGCCCTGCCAAACAACGAAAATGGCACCAGTTTCAAAAAAGTTCAAAATGACCTACAAAAAACCTTTTCTTTCGAAAGTCGGTGAAAAAAAGACAATGAAATAAAAAAGAAAATCACCGACTTTCGAAATAAAAGTTTTATTGTAGGTTATTTTGAACTTTTTTGTGGAAAGTCGGTAACATTTTTTTTTTGAAAAAGTTTTTTTAATAGATATATTCTGTATTTATAATTTACAACATAAAAAACTGCTCATATTATGTTACCTACATTTTGAAGATTATGAACAATATCACATTTTTTAAAGATTTTGGTTAATAACCTAGTATGTAACATGACTTAAACTAAAGAAATATAACAAAGTAAAATAAACAATATCAAAAAAATACGAGTATACCATTTGGCTAATTATTAGGGTACATATTTGAATATCGAAGATTAAAATATCTTCGCTTGAAATATCAATGTTCCAAACATCGAAAATGAAAATATTGAACGACCATAAAATCGAAAATTAAAAGACCCCGCTCTCCTCTTCGTGTTAGGTTACTTTAAACCTTGCAAACAGAAATAGGAGCCCCGCGAAGCGGGGTTCCATCGACTTACCTTGATAGGTGGTAATCAGCAATTTGACTAAGGATGCAAAGGCAAGTCCGACTTTTTATCCGGTTTCTGTCCGATATTGAACTTAGATATTATGAACTTCGATGTATTAAACGTTGATATTTTGAACTTAGGCATAATTTCATTCGATATTTTGAATCATTCGACATTTTAATCAATCGACATTTCAATCTTCGACGTTTTAAGCGTAGATGTAACATTTTTCGATATTTTGTTACAATCGATATTTAAATTTTCGATGTTTTGAACATCGATATTTTAAGCGTAGATATTTTAATCTTCGATGTTAAAATATGTACCCTATTATACATAAAATCATTGAGTAATTTCGCCAAAAGGTAACTTAACAAAAGCTTTTCTTTGGAAAGAAAGATTCGAACCGCGAGCAGAATTTCACCTCTAAGACGACCTCCTGACAATCAGTTAACCTACTCTATACGTTTCATGTCTTAAACATGTGAAGTGGGTTCAATTAAATTAAATGTTAAATTGATAAAAACACTTTTGTAGACGACTGTAAATTTTCGCTCAGTCGCGAGTTGACGACAACAAAAATAATTAAAATCAGAATGTGCCAACTCGCTCGATCGAGCGAGTTAATTGCGCGCGAGTTGACGAATGAGTCGGAATAAACCTGTATTATACTATTACTGACTTTTTACTGTTATACCATTTACGGTATCTATGGGTCGGGATACACTTATGCAATTTTTTTCAAATTTTTTCTGCGATAATTTCCAACGAATTTCCTTATAACACTTTTGTTCTTTGGAAATTTTTCATTTTTTATTTACTAGAAAAATAACGTAATACATTATTACAAATTAAATTCTGTGGCTACATTTCGGTAAAGTAATATTACTGTAAAATATTTCACCTAAACTTCTGGTTAACGCGATTACAGGTTTATTATCGTAAATTTTGTGGTAGACATTTTCGGTAACGCACTGTAACAGTTGTGTGATTTATATGCCCAAAAAACCTGTCCACCTCAGGCCCAAGCCACGGATGATCCACGGGCCAGACTTTCACGCCATCTCACAGACGAGCTTCTCGACATTGATGTGGGTGAGATTAGAATAGCTCTCGGACAACTACATAATCTCGTCGTTTCCTCATCAATTCCAGAGTCTCGCTGGTAAGTACGACTTGCGTCCTTGATTTTTTGGTTGAAATTGTTTGAAGCACACCTCGCGGATGACACGTACCAGGCCTCCGGTGGCATCAATAATATCCTCAGTGGTTTCCAACATGGCGAATCGGTTCTGTAGTTCCAACTATAAGTTTTCACGACCAGTTTCGACCTGAGGCAGCGTTGGTCTGAAAGTTGACCTTGTCAAGCGCACTCTTTCTATTTTTATATTTATATTCAGAGTGCCTCTAACTAGTCGATGATCACTTCCGATATTGACCCTGTTGATCACTGAGACATCTCGAATATATGGCGCCTATCAGACACAACGAAGTCGATCTCGTTTCTTGTCACGTTATCGGGGCTTCGCCAGGTCCACTTCCTTTGAGGCTTCTTCTGGAAAAAAGAGTTAATCAGAAAAAACCCCTGGACCTCGAGGAAGTTTACCAGCATTCGCTCCCTGTGATTTCTGCTCCCATAGCCGAATGGATCTACTCTCGACTCGCCACTCTCTTGTACTCCCACTTTTGCGTTGAAGTCACCCATAACAACAGTGTAGAATTACTATGTCTTCGTACATGGCCTCGACTTTGTAGTCAGGGTATGCGGACGTTGGAGCATACACTTGTATGATCTTTAGGGAGTACCTTTCTGATATCCTCAGTATAAGGTATGCCACCCTTGCCGATACACTGCCACATTCCAGAATGTTGCACCTGAGTGATTTGTGGACCATAAACCCGACGCCACCTTGGGATTATTGGTGTTCTTCTCGGAAGTAGAGCAAGTGGCCACTATCGAGGGCTATCGTGTCCTCCCCCTGTCTACGGATCTCCGATAATCCCACGATGTGCCAGTTAATACGACTTAACTCTACTTCCAATTCGGCAACGTGCTCGTCCAACCGCAGAGAGCGTCCGTTGTACGTCTCCAAGTAAAAATTTCGTTTAGGGTACTCTGCCGTCGCCCGGGGATTCTTAGCACCCCTCGCCGCACCGTTACGTTAGGAATAGTGCAGCTACCGGGAACTGGAGGCCTCAAATCATTGTTGCGCTTCATGTTTGGGGGGATTTGCCTTAGTCACCACGCTTGGCAGGCGGATTGGTGACCGCAGATGCTGAAATGCTTCCGCTGTTGGTGCTGCTGCCCACTATCAGGTTAAGCATTTCAAGGCATTTCAGCATACGCAGCATACCGCCATGTACCGGTTGCCAGAGCTAGGGCAGGTGAGGCAGATGGTGTTACCTCACATTCTGGCTAATAACCCTTAGTCGCCTTCTACGACACCCACAGGAAGAGATGGGGTGGCCTATTCTACTGCCCGGAACCACACGGGGTTGCACTTTGTGCAATAGTGGAGCGATTCCACGGTATATTACCATGCATTTTACGAATCCTTAATTTATGTAGAAAATAGTGATGATCGCGATAATACTGATGATGCCACTGACAATACCGATTAGATATTATTTTTTTAGCTTGGCTACTTTTGTTATACTTTTACTGATTGTAATTTGTGATCTCTATGAGAACTTTGTTCCCAATAAACACTATAATTTTTAAAAAAATATGAGTTTCATTTAATTATTCCTTGGAGATACCGACGACAAATTTATTTTACATAATCGGTTTTCAATGATTACAATAATATGGCTACCAAAATTTTTCTATAAAATACGGGTTACACTACTTTACCCTTTTATGGTTATTTAAAATTTTACTATAAGAAGTCGGTAACTGAACGTTACAATCTCTCTCTATAACGAAAAAACACGTTTAATAATCCAGTAAAGCAATATTATGCCTATGATTTTTAAGAATTTTACAAGAATAATTCGGTAAGTAAACATTACTGGAATAATATTGTTAAGTCAGGATGGTAAGATATCAATACCCTAAAAATAGTATGAAACCATTTTCGGTAATATGTATTTTGGTGAATAACTAATTCTGTGTATAATTAATAGTTATACTTAATACTATAAACTTTTCGGGTAAAAATTAGCTTTTACGTCATATAAAAATGTTTTCATAATTCCCTTTTGTTGAAGAGATATACCCCAAAAACACTAAATCATTTTTCCTGTAAAATTTGATTTTTGCGATTACCGGTTTATTCCCCGGGGGCGTCGACATTTATTTTAAGAACAATCTCAAAGCCACCATGTCTCGACGATAACCTTTCCATATTTTATGAGCAAGTCTAGACCGAATAAGTCATAAATTTACTATACAGCTATACCTATAGGTTTCGGAAAACTGAAGCTACCTCTCTGAAGGAAATATGTGTATTTTTATTCAACTGTACATTTTGAGTATTCCCAGTCTCAAATGAACGCAGTTTAAATTTTTGTACTTTTTATTTATTGTTCCCAATTGTAATATTGAAGATAATAATAAATATTCTTGATTAACGTTCATTTGCATTAAAAATAAAGATCCCTCATCTGTATCTTGTCAATTAAAATGAAATGAAAAAGCTCCTCGAGTGTACAAACGAGGAAATAGTTTTATTCAACAAATTATTATCAAACTTTACGTTTTACTGACTTGGGAAACTTAAATTAACCTTATCCTTTGGTCACACCATGACATTTTGTAACTCAGAAGTGACATTTAAGTAAGGCTTAGAGGAGCGTCACTACGCCAACACTTTGTCGCGTTTTAAAACTGATTAGGTGCGTTCACACAGAGCGCGCAGCCTCGCGAGGCATTTTCCGCGCGAGGAAACTGACAAGCGAGGCTGCTTGCTCTGTGTGGACCGTCTATTGTTTTTCGTCTGAGTCACGAAACAATATACGCGAGCAAAACAAAAGCCGACACTGGATGGCTCGGTCACTCGGCCTTGGCAGCGCGCTCACTTGCCTCGCCCGAGACACGTCCACACCAACCGAGCTGCTTCGCGCAGCAAATGCTTCGCGAGGCTGCGCGCTCTATGTGGACGCACCTATGATTCAGAAGCGAGCGGGTTCAGCTTCGTGCGAGCAAAACAGAAGCCGACACTGGATGGCTCGGTCACTCGGCCTTGGCAGCGCGCTCACTTGCCTCGCCCGAGACACGTCCACACCAACCAAGCTGCTTCGCGTAGCAAATGCTTCGCGAGGCTGCGCGCTTTATGTGGACGCACCTATGATTCAGAAGCGAGCGGGTTCAGCACGAACATGCTGAGTAAAATGTAGGTAACTCAAACGTTTTAAAAATTGAATATAGTCGATTCCCTCTTAACATTTTGTGCTCGTAATCGGCGTGTCTGTATGATCAGATGTAAGAATGTGGACGATGAGAATGGAGTATGTAAGGAACACAGAAATATTTTAAAAAGAACTTCTTTAATATTTTATGTATGGTAAGGATTGTAGCAGGTGGTCGCCTGTGGTTTCTGCCTAAGTCCATGGAAAAACGTGAGTTTATGTATTTTGTTATTGTTCTTTTCTCTCAGAGGAAGCCTGTGTCCCAGCAGTGAGAACGTTGTAGACTGATGATGATGATGACTTTTCGTAAATAAAATTAACATAACTCACAAACATGCATAACGGACGAAAACAAAAGAGGAGGTTCTCAATTCGATATTTATATTTTTTTTATGTATGACCATGACTTTTCTTAGCGTGATCCTATTTCAAGAATGTTTTTTTTTCGTTTGTACACTTCGGATTTTGCACCACAATCAAAATTAAAGTTATCTTTATTGTTACTGTAATAGATAGAATAGGTTGCTATTAGAACTGAAAGGACTATATATAGCCACGTAAGACTTCCAATACCATTAGACCCAAAGACACCAGGTGCTTCTAGCTTTTACTGTATGTCAACTGAATTATATTTGAACCCTTTTTCTTTATTCTGAATTCTTCTCTCGCGTAACTAAAAGGCTCTAACATTTTGAATTATATTTAGTACTAGCTGACCCGGCAAACGTTGTTTTGCCATATAAATAATTTAAAAAAAATTTAGGTGTGGACTACCCCTAACATTTAGGGGGATGAAAAATAGATGTTGGCCGATTCTCATAGATACCGGATTAGCACAAAAAATTTCATCAAAATCGGTCAAGCCGTTTCGGAGGAGTATGGCAACGAAAACCGTGACACGAAAATTTTATATATTAGATTTAGTTTTTTTTTTTAAACAAGTTGACGCAAAATGACCATGCGACCACTTGTGACGTAAGGGTAGAATAGAATAGAATAAGAAACAAAAGCATAATATCTGGGAGCCTTTCAGTAAACTGGAAACATACATAAAGATGAACCCATCATCAGATTCTGACTTAGTGGCAATGAGACCACCTCATTAACTCATAGGAGTCCAAATAAAAATAATTTTGAAAATGGGTCACAATCGGCTATAAAGAAATCGGTTAAAAAAAAATATACGTAAAGGGCTATTGAAGGACACCGTGGATTTTAGTCAGCACAAGTCTGACAGTCCCTCCTGCCCTGCCCTGGGTAGGAGGACTCATTTGATGTATTTACCACGTAAAAAAAAGGACTTCCTAACTAATCTCCCCAAAAAACTCACTCGCCAAGAGACATATCTTATACGAAATCAATTTGGATTAAGGACTATTCATTCAAGATAATAATCCAATATTTAAACATGAACAAACCCATAGAGATAACTAAAGAAAAATAAGATTGTGGACATAATTGCTTCGTGACACGCAATATTACACTTTAGTCCTCAAGCAGTCCTTTTAGGTCATTGACCGGGCGATAAAATCTAAGATACGATTTGTCAGTGATTCTTGACATTACATTATTTATTACTCTAACTCTCAATTACGAGTCGGAAAGGTTATGAACCTAAATCAGGGTACCTAAATAGACCACTTTGTAAAATAGTCGCGGATTTAGTTAATATTATTAATGGGCATAATTCATATTACTGTCCTATTATAGTTCTGCTACAGTGAATTTTTACACCCCTTGGTCTCCGGAATCGCGGTACTGTCCAACCGTGTAACCGGCACCCTGGAGCCCTGGAGTTACCGGGTGTGTCAATATAAAAGTCAGAAATCATCCCAAAGGAACACAGATGTGTTCATTTCGGTTATTAACTATTCATGTACCAAAGAATACATATGGGCGAAAGCGTTGCTGATATAGAATACGCGAGCGTCTGTAGACGCAGTAATTACATCAATAAAAGAGTGATACATGTATCCAGCTCCTCATATACTTTCGCATTTACGAGTACAAAGTATTAAGATTAGAATTCATAGTCGTGAAGCAGTCAATAACTGTTATTTATTTAGGATTTTGTACATAAGGAAAACTATGTTGAGTGTGTCTCCGAACAATATCGTCTTGTTCGTACAATAGACGTTGTAAATGCACAGTGCCGTAACAAACCCTTTATGCGCCAAGTGTGAGCTTCTTTAAGGCGCTGTACCCAAGCTCTATGTAGCAAAGGTAGTCGCGGGGGTGAAGCAGCTGCGCGCGGGGACAAATTGTAAGAAAAAATGTAAGAAATTTTGCACTTAATATTTAAACAATTACAGGTCTGAGTTAAAAAAAAATTAGATATGTCTTTAGTATATGAAATTTCTTCCGTTATAGTTACAAAAAATATAATGGCTGCTGGACGCTGAAAAAATTGAGAATTTCGAGACGAAAAATTTAATTGACAATTTTTTTTTCGTAGTTCTAGACCACTTTTGTGAGCTGTTTTTGTTAAAGTCTTTACTTTATACATTTGACTATACACTGTATTTTTTTCTGGCTTGTGGCACGTACAGATACGGCTAACTTTGCGACGAAAAACTAGTCGTTTACAGAGTGTTTGCTATGTACAGCGCCTTAACTATGCCCTGGTCCGGCCCATTGTGGTCTTTTTCTGGCCATTTCTGCGCTCCTCCAGGGTATGCGCCCAGTGCCTGGGCATCGTTGGCACATCCCTATTTTCGTATAGATACAACCTTACCTCTCCTCTTTTACGAGCGCCTTTTAAACTACAAAACAGACTTTTATGGCAGATTATTAACTTTCCTACCTAAAGACATAAAAACTTTCCCTATGTAACGCGGATGTATAAACAAGAATATCGTAAAAAAGTTCATCAATACACTGCTTTATCTGGTAATCCGGTTACCAGTATCGACAACGGCCTTAAAACTCTAAAAAAAGACAGATATGAACACACCCCCATACGTTTTCAATTCCACGCTCTAAGAGACCGCAAAACCGAATGAATTCCGTGTTTAAAAAAAAAAAAAAAAGCCCATGTACTACGCCAATGTTGGCACTAACTGAAACAAACAACACGGGAAATCCGTTGGAAACAAGGACCATTGAAAATGATAAAAAACCTTGTAAAAGGTGGAAAAAAACCGGGCGGCCAACACCGGGAATGCTGTATGCCAACTATTTGGGGCAGGGACGTATTGTAGCAAAAACACAGCTTTTATCACTGGGAAACTGGAGCTGCTGAAAATCTTGCTGATTATAAATGCAGAAGTTTCTGAAGGTATCCTTAAAATTTTTGCATGCCAAATGGCACAATGTACCAGGAACAAAACAACTAAGTATACTGTATCAATTTATGTACAGACGCCAGCAGGTCAACCTACCCGAAACTGTCAGATTTTACCAATCGAACATTAACCTTCCACTATTGTGATAAGGTTGAAAATCTATTGAAGAAATTTGGCAGATTGAGGTAGGTTGATGTGCTGGCGTCTGTACTTACCTATGTAAATAAATTATTTTTAATCTATTGTAGTCTTTCACACAAAAATAGCAAAACGTATTAGATTGACATCTAGTAACACTAGGGCTGCACTAACAGGAAATGCCGTTAGTGTTTACAGATGATTTTTAACCTGAGTTAGCACGAAGGATACCCTTTAAAGATAGGCAGACAATCTTAAAAGGGCATTACGGCCTGGGAAAGCAAAAAACAACTGTAGGGGCAGTTGGTCCCGGAGGACACGGTGGAGCATAAAATGCAGGACTGCCCCGCTTGGGCAGAGCACCGCCGTGTCCTCACGGAGGCGATAGGCGGCGACCTCTCGCGCCCGCACTGGTCGAGGCCATGCTGCGGGGCGAGCCGGGTCGACGGCGCGTTGTGTTCCATGCGCGCCTCAAAGAGCTGTCAGCAATCTGACGGGGCCCCCTAAGAGGGCCAAAGCCTGCCGGGGTCGCGGGACTGTCTCACCTGGTAACCGTGACCCTGGTACGTAAAGAGCTATTGAAGGAACACCGTGGATTTTAGTCAGTATAAAGCCTCGAGCAGACACACACGATTAATCGCGCGGAGCGACTTGTCGCGGTCCATTCGCAGTACATTTAGAGTGGAAATTAGCTTGGCTCGTTGTCGCAGCGCGACTAATCACGTGTGTCTGTTCGAGCCTTAAGTCTGACAGTCCCTCCCGCCCCACACTGGGCGGGAGGACTCATTTGATGATTTTACTACGCAAAAAAAAGGGACAGTTGGTTCTTAGTCAGTCAAGTCAGACAACTGACAGTCCCTTCCGCTGCATCCAGGGCAGGAAAACTCATTGGTATGTATTTCCAACCAAAAAAAAAGAACACATGAGCAAAGCCGCAGGGATAAGCTACTTTAAAAAAGTAACAGGTCTGGAGGAAAACAGGATAAAGGAAATTAAATAAGAGGATCTCATTTACATATTAGGAGACGGTATTTCGCGGCGTTGTGTTGAAAATAGGTTTGGTTTCATCCCAAGGGTGTAATACGTGTTCTTTTATGTCACATGTAAGTGTATTTGCAGCTTATAAATATAAGGAGTAAAGGAAAGATGTCTCTGGAAAATAAAACGTTTTGTAACTGAGACTACATAACTTCAACTAATTTTTGAAGATCATAAAAATTACGTATTTTAATTAGGAAACTTCTTCCCGAAGTACATTTCCGAACAAAACAGGAAACAATTTCCGAATGTGTTTTACATAGAACAGCTTGTACCAACAACATTTAACTAGCGTTACAACTAAATTATCACTGTGATGCTTTTAAATACTCTCGTGGAATCCATTTGGGCGCCAACCGAACATGATAAACTCGTGCTCAATTGAATTAAGTCGAGTCTCCGCTTCAGCGCTCCGCTCGCTCAGATCACTCAACTCGCGCAGTTTCGCTCACATCGAGCCTATCAGCCTTCGCGAATCATTGAGTGGCTGGCTTTAATGTTGATAGTCAATAAATTGTGTTGCATGAGAGTTTTTTTGACAATGACTGGATTAAATTATGAAGGCGAGCTTGTTTGCAGTAAGATGCCAAATAACTGACAATGTCATGCGTATACAGGGTGTAAGAGACATCGACGCACAAACGGATACCATGGGTCCAGGACATGATTGTGGACCCCCCCGTGTTGGAATTTTTCGTCGGTTTTTTCCTATTTTTTTTTTAATTTGTTGTTTTTTTTTTAGTGAGCAGCGCTTAAAGTACTGGACACAGTATTCAAGTATATACGATGACCTTTCATTATAAACATCTAAGAAGACACCATTTCTAGTTTTATTTACATTGCTACTTTTAGTGAAAGTAGTGAATTTATTACTTTTTTATTAAAAATCTCGTTGGATTAGGTGAGAATAACGATTATGAACAGTCTAAAGTAAAAAAAAAACTCCAAAAATATTTTTAAAAATTTTTGAAAATTAGGAAAAATCCGACGGAAAATTCCAACACAGGGGGTCCAGAATAATGTCCTGGACCCATGGTATCCGTTTGTGCGTCGATGTCTCTCACACCCTGTATAATATGTCTTCCTGTGTCCCTGAAGGATTAGGCAGAGATGTACTATGACCTTGTTATTTAGGTATGCAGGCAGCAATTTGGAAACGGTTTTCCAATGTTGTGCTATAAGTTGCAATGCGTTTGCATTCTAAACTCTTTGGCTGCATGTAGCATACAGACAAAAAGTGCGACAGTAATATTAATAAAAAGTAGCCTATTGCATATTTGAATTAGTTCACTGTACCAAAAACAGCTACAACTATAATGATAAATTCCTAGTCTACACTAACGTTCAAAAAAAGGAAAAACAGTATTAAAGTTGGCAGTCAAAAGCTTTTTTAGCAAGTCCGCAATAAGGCTATGTTAAAGTTAGTAGCTATGCATAAATTTCGTATCGCTCTATTTTCTTTGAAGCGGACGTGTTTCAAGGCAGGATTTTGTTTCGCCAAAAATCTGGAGCGGAAACGGACCGACGAAAAACGAAGTACGAACCGCCCTCGTTTTGCCTAAGGAGGCGAATTTTTATTAAGTTGAAGCAGCAAGGAGTATATTACAGCTAAAGGAGGAAAAAGTTCTCAGATTCCTTTACTTAGATTGCAAACAAACGTGTCTTCGCAGAGTAGATATTGTTTATTATTTCTCACGTTTTACATATTGATTTTAATTATATCCGCTTTTATTAGATATCCCACTTAGGGAAAAACCTGTCATTATTTCTAACATGGGAACTTTTTTAACCGACTTCAAAAAAAGGAGGAGGTTCTCAATTCGTCGGAATCTTTTTTTTTTTTATCATGGCAACAACATAATAATGAATCGTAATCCAAATTATGAATCCGGTAAAGTGCCTTGTTTTGGTCCATTGATCATACAACTGTTCGGTGTGCCAACTTTCAGGACATTGAACTTGGGTACCATGACTTTCCGAGCAGTGGTGGTCCAGTGACATAAATCAACCCCTGTGACTGAGTTACGACTGGACGTCATTAAGTAGTTCGAAGCAAAACAGGCATGTTACTTTGTGTAACTTATTTCATCACCACTGCTCTCCAAATAGGGTCCACCCCTTATAGCAGAACTTTTTACGTCATAATTTTATTTTGCATAGCAACGGATAGCATAAACCTCTTTTCGCAGAAAATCGTTTGGCATACACTCATTTACCATACACCGAAACCCATAATTTTGTAAGTCAGAATCATCTTTAGGCATAAATTTCATATCCATAATAATCAAAAGTAGAACCATCATATCGCAGAAAATTCACAGCCAGAATCATCTTTTGGCATGCATTTCATATCCATAAAAAATTTTAAAGATCACTATTTTTATTCGACACATTTCGATGGAAATGTTAATTGCTATATTTTTCTGATCAGGCGTTAACTTTTACTTTTTTTTAAAACAGTTTACTTTGAGCATAATTGTGTGGTTTTTATTTCCCTGCCAGTAAGATAATGCAGTAAACATGCAGCATACAAGCATGCAACATGCAGCAAGCATGTAGCAACCATGCAGCAAACATGCAGCAAGCATGCAGCGAGCATGCAGCATGCAAGCATGCAACATGCAGCAGGCATGCAGCAAGCATGCAGCAAGCAAGCACCTGCTCCTCAGCTCGCGAGCCGCCTCGCCCTTCCGCGCCTTCGCGGGTTTAAATTACACTCTAGGGGTAGGGCAGACAAGACTAGTCGGTTTTGCAGCAATTCATTTCTGTCACTAACTTTTGTAGCACACCATAGTGATTTTTTCAATATGACAAATAAAATTATTTCTATTGAAATTCTGTGATCTCTGAAGTATGCTAAGTCAAATTATGCCAAATAATCGGCGCTCTAAATAAACGTTATGTTAAATGAAATTATGCAAAATTGTAATTCCGACAAAGGTAATTATGCCCAATACAATTCTGCCATCTTAAAAGTATCCCATTTTAAATTCGGACATAAAAACATTAGGCCAAAAAACAATTATATTAAATATTTTTTATACCTTAACAATGTTCGTTTAAAAAAGTTTATGCCAAGTGAGTTATGCCAAATAGGTTTCGGAGCAACAAGTTTCTGCCAGATAGAGGGCACCCCTCCAAAAACCGTGAGAAAAACTGCAAAATGAAAAAACCCAATGAATATCTTATTTATCTATAAAATCTTTTGTTTCTACTTCAGTATTCACAACCTCTTTGCTAACTCACCTACTGAGAAAAGCACTTTAGCTAAATCTAAATAAAAGTACCTTTTCTACAGAGTAAGCTGATCTAAATCCCCAATCTCTGCGCTCATGAGTTCATGAAAGCGAATCACCATCCTGTTAACTCTTTATCTAAAGGTGCTGATAGACTTGAACATTCACTTGTAACAGAACATCGAGGATTCGCCGTTTTTAATAGTAACGAACAGAGCCAAGCATTAGCAAGCGCTCTAGTTGATAATAGTCATCAAAATGTTTTTCTTCATAAAGATGTCAGAGTTGACAGTCGCCTCGGCAAAAAGTTCGCCATAACGTTCGTTAGAATGCTCGCTAAAATGCTCTCGTTTGTGTTTCCGTAATGTAACATTCACAAGAATGCTCATTACAAATGAATGCTCGAGTTTATTAGCACCTTTATAAGAAAGTCGGGGTTAATTAATGAGCTACTAAAAGGATATAATGTCTCTCCACTATTTGCCGACTCGCTCTCATATAGTACCCGGAGGTACAATTCTGTTCCAGTTAGGAAGTCAAATTGGGTTATAGTAGCAAATTGTATTGTCCGAAGTTTGGCTATGTTCTTTGACGTACCGTATCTGCATAGTCAGATGTATTCCAGTTGTATGACGATTCTTGAAGATGTTTTCTTTATTCTAATAACCGGGCAAAACTAACGGCATTTCGAAAATAGTCTGTAAATGATCCTATAAACGTTCACTTACGCAATGAAAAATAGCATTTCCCGTTTAAAAGTTCTAGTAGTGTAAAAAAGAGTTTTTTTAAACTAAGCTGGGATTTTTCATTTCTTTTATAATAATATAAGAAAGACAAGAATAATTAATAATTCTTACCCATTTCGTTTTATTTTTTCCACTTCTAGTACGATTTTTCGATACATACGAGAAATCGTGCCAGTACACATAAGCTGACGCCTTTTCCTACGGCAATGGTAGAAACCACAGAATGCCCCCTGTTACGATCTGTACATACCCCTTTCGAATAATTATTGTTCCAAACAATCACAGCAACTGTCCCAAAATAAACATCAAACAATAATGTCGTAATTAAACCGAAACAAAAGCCAAAAGCAACACATTTGCCTATGCCAGAAAAAAAATAAAAAAATTCCGCCATTTTTTAAAGGCCGCCATTTTTTTCAACCCCCCTAGAGGTGAGGAGTCTCGGATATGTAAATAAGAGGAGCACTCTAGGGGTTGAATTAAAAAGTGGCCGCCGGTCGAGATAGGGCTGTGGTCGCGATAGGGCTGCGGCGACGAGAGCCCTACAGAGTACTGATAAGCTACCTTATTTGGTGTGACAGATTGTAGGCTGATTTATTATTTTTGAGTGTTGGTTATAAATTATTTTGACATTTGACTGAGATTGTGGTCGAAAGAAAGATTACCTATAGTTTAAAAATGCTTGTAGAAACAGAAGATTGAAGGGTCTCGACTATAATTAAGTTTTTCCAGTTTAGTGAAGTCTAACAATTAACTGAGTTACCAATCAAGTAAATAACTTTAAAACACGATGAAGATCCCACCCCTAAAAAACCAATACACCGACAACTTCCCTGTTCCCGAACGAAAGAAAAACAACCAGTTCAGAAACTTTTAATTACGAACTATCAGCACCGAACTTTTTTAACGTCCAAACCGATTAAAAGTAACAATGTCGCAACAGATTCTATCAAAAAAGGTTTTAAGGACGAGAACCGGGTTCGGGTAAGTACCCGTTGCCTTCTTCCCCTTAATGAATACAATCTTAATAGGCCTGCCCTTTTCTCCTGTAAATATTTAATTAGGTCGCAAGGTGCTCCTTTAACGGCTTAATTGCTGAAAATATGGCGTTTGTTGCAAGGCGTATATTCTAATTTCGCGCTAAATGCGGTTTATTTAGCGCGTATCATTTTACGATTGCGTGGGTTTTGACGCTTGTAGATGTTAAATGATGGTGGCGTTGTGAAGCGATAGTGTTGGTAGGTTACATAACGTCGAGATGGTTGTTTCCTCTGATGGAATCTACACCCACACGTCAGTCGGATCAAATCTAGTTATGTTTTAAACGTTTAGGTTAGAGCTTTATATGCCACAATTGCTGATTGCTACAAGAACCATTCATCTTGGGATAGACTTTTAAATTCTGAAAAACTGATTGTGATTGGGAACACCTATAGCGCAGTCTTTCACCAACACGATGGATCGATCAGGTGAAAGAATCAAACTACAAAAAGAGAGATGATCTTTTTGCAGTCAAATTTCCAATTTAAAAAAATATCTATAATGACATCCTTGCTAATCATCATCATCGTCATCATCTCAGCCATAGGACGTCCACTGCTGAACATAGGCCTCCCCTTTAGATCTCCACATATACCGGTTGGAAGCGACCTGCATCCAGCGTCTTCCTTGCCAATGTTCTTATAAAATTATAATAATAAGTAGGCGAATGAACCTTATCCCTAAAGAAATAAAATTGAAATTCCATTACAACACATGTATTAAGATGGCTATTACGTTATTTTGCAAGACCACGATCAATACAAACTAAATTACCCATACTGAAGGACAACTCGATCGACTCAGTATAATCTGAAGGCTAAAACAAATTGCCTTGTAGAGAAACAGTAATTATGTTTCCCATGCATGTAGGTACCTATGAGTATAACGTATTAAGGTGCTGAGAGACTTGAGCATTTTCTTGTAATAGAACATCGAACATTTCTTTCGGACGGCTTTCTAGCGGACGCTCTTATCGATCCTGTTCTGCATAGAAAACAAGATGTCATGAAAGTAAATAAGGTTAAATATAACTTATAC
This sequence comes from Agrotis exclamationis, assembly GCA_950005045.1. Taxonomy (NCBI): domain Eukaryota; kingdom Metazoa; phylum Arthropoda; class Insecta; order Lepidoptera; family Noctuidae; genus Agrotis; species Agrotis exclamationis. The sequence goes on from OX465432.1 coordinate 16,095,631, forward strand.
CATCTAAGTGATCTAGTTGACTTAGATTCTAAGTCAACTAGATTAATCTTTATGTTATTCAAATCTAAACATTACGTAGGTTACGTCATCACTAACGCTATTGAGATGTTTTCTTTAAAACGAATATTTTGCAATAAAAAGAATACTGGACGACTATCATTGAGCTTCAATCAAATCCATTTAGTGACCAAGCAGAACAACCATTTCCATTCATATTTTACATCAGTCTTTAATTTCATATGCCAGAAACGTCTAAACAAGAGCCTAGTTTCATATTTTTGGCAAAAACTGTGCCGCACGTAATAAAGTAAATAGGGAAATCTTTTTATTCAGATTAGGGTTGTATATGAAGCACTTTTTGTTAGTCAAGTAGGTTATACTAGGACTGTTTCACAACATCGCATAACTTTGGAGATGGAACCGAGACGCAATTTACATTCCGACTACGTTAGTCAAATACTTCAGCTGAATCTATGTCTTGAAGCGTAACTGTTAGTAGCTGGTATTTGTATTAAGCATTCTCTGCATTGTTATTGCTATTATTCTTTTATTTTAGTTTTTTCCTTATAATAAAGTTCGTTCCTTCCTCTTTCCTCTCATCTTCTTTGCTTTTCTACCTACTCTTCCCTTTTCAACTAAGTTTAAGGTCCCTTGCATTACTGACGACAGCATCATCTTTGATTTGACAAGTTGCCAGAATCGCTGTCCGTGCCCGTATATTGTATTTCAAGATCAACAGCTATTCTGCCTACAAGCATAACGTGACCAGTTTAATATACCACTGTTATGATATAGGACTCCTCTCCGGGAATTGAAGTGGTTTGTAATCCACAACTGAGCGTGTTGGTGTACATGTATCAGAATTATCAATTCTAAAATATGAGGCCTTCTTCAACGTATAGCTGGCATCAAAACTTCTGGGTATGCTCGGTCCATCGTTGGCTTTGTCTTTGTCAAGAGCAATCCAATGATAAATTAAGTATAAAAAAGGTTTTCCTTCACTGCTGTGAGTATGAATTTTATTTATAACTATGACAAATTCAAAACACATTTTGAAACCGTAAATGTTCATTCCATATTTACGAAATCACTCACACGAAAACCTTTAACGTCAAACATCCAACCTTCGTAAAATAAATACTAGTAGTTCTTTTGAAAAGAGTAAAGAAGAAAGTCAGTGTGTCATGGCCGCCGCAGTGCACTTGAGTTAGGCGTTCGCGACTTAATGAGGACTCCGCCAGACTTCGTAAAGGTAAACTGAAGACTGCAAGTTTACTGGAACTTCTCAGATATAGCTCATAAATAATTTGATGGGCTACTCTAGAAGACTCTTGACTATGGTAGATTTTTATCATAATTTTGTAGATAGTATGTATTTTAATTAGGTTTATTGCAATAAAAAAAAAAACAGAAATACTGCCAGCTTCTGTGTTGAGTGTTTGACTAAATAAATATTATAAGTTAGTCCCACTTTATTAGTGTTTACTCATTGTCTGAGGTTTTTAGCTTTTGAACTTATAAATATTATACAGTAGGCCTAGGGTGGGAGGACTCATTTGATGACTTTATCACCTATAAAAATGGACTGAATTCACGAAACCATAGGAAAGCCAGAATTTTTGTGCTATGTTGCGTCCAACTCTAGGTTCAAACCCATTTTTTATTTTATTCTATCTTCAAAAGCACCCAAAATTCATTTAAAAATATTTTAATTGTGTGTCAGAATTGAGTTCACTACTATAGGACTTTGCCCCACGTCAGGTAAGCTGGGAACTCAAAGTTCTGGGATAGCTCGTAAAATTAGATTTACTGGTTTTATCTGGTCGGGATGGATGGATAAAGTTAATCTGTCGATTTATTAAAAGTTTTAAGAACTGATAACCTACCATGACATCTTAAAACGAGAGTAATTCCAGTGCGAGAACGAGATGGCGCTAGACGACTTGTATCTTGCTCTGTCTCTTTCCACACTGGAATTAATCGCTATAAGACAAGGTTGCAGTACAGTGTGAAAATGTATTGGCGCACGACCTCATCCCCACCAAAATGCGAGCGAAATAACCCGCATTTTGAATGTTTTTCGCTTCTTGTAGAAAAACAAAAATTAAATGTGTTTTTACCATTTACTTTAAAATAAAAAGCTCTATCTATTGATATAACTTGCATATACATCCGTCCATCATCCATCCATTTTAACAGTACGCGTTTAAAATTGTGATAAAGTGCCAGCTCAGCATTTTTTTTACTATCGAGCCGACTATTTCAAATCGTGTTTCTTCCTTTACCATTTACTTGAGAATACGTTCAATTTTTGTATAATAATTTTTATTTATTAAAAATCTCACGTTTTATTATATTTTCAGACGTTCAAAAATCTTAAAAAGTACTGCAATCTCCCCTTAAGAGGTCATGGTAGGCCACCTGATTTGAGAAACCGGGAATGAGAATACATTATTGCAGTTTCATTCTTACTTCTAAGAATGAAATAATTTTTCAATTTGTCCTTTAAATAAACAGTCACATAGTATCTGAGCGCTGAAGAATGAATCTTTTATTTAATCATATTTTTTTAAATTGTGAACCCCTCAAACAGCAATAAAATTATGCAACGTTTCTGCAACTCAGCATTTAATTAATCATATTTTCACCACAGAAACAGCTTTATATTCATGAAAATAAGATTGAAATTCTACTAAATAAAAAAATATTTAACGACTATAATAAAATCCCTAGCTTTATTTTCAAAGTTGGGATACATAGGGGCCTCGCCACAGTTTATTGTTTTCAATTACATCTTTACCTTCGTATAACATCCTCGATTTTCTTCAACCAGAGACGAGGGAATTTATATGATTACGTATTTAAATCGCTTGTGCTTTGTCATGAAAATATTGTTATTGTAGCAATTTATTTTGTAGATGAATTGGGTATAATTCATTTTTGCAACGATTTGCAGAGCCAAGACTTTTTTATTCTTCTCGTTAATTTTTTACTGTCACCGAGATAAAACAGTTCTGTTTTCATTTAAAACAAAAAACTTAAGACCCTCTTAAATATTTTAAATGTTCCAGAGCGCAACTCGCTAAAATATCTTTTAAACTTTCCTGAAACTGTAAATACCATTTCCCTAAATGTAAAGCTCATCCTGTCCTCTTCCTTGCTCTAAATAAAGAACGAAATAAATACTTAAACAGAGGAGCCGAGAGACACACAATTTACTTCAAAAGTTGCATAGACCGCGAATAAACAGAGCTTAAAGCACCAACTCTTAGTATCGCAACGTACAAAGTAGAACAAAGTTTCGGAGCAAGCTAAGCGACAAATTGGACTCTTGCCGCTCGGAAATTAACCGAAATACCTGTGTACTTTTGATGTGATCACCTACGTTCTAGATCATACAACTTTTAATTAATTAACTCTTAAAACTCAAGCTTAAACAATTCGCTGAAATTCATTTCAACGTAAAATAAAATCGAACATAAAAACGTACAGGGCAACGCAAAATTGGAAAGCGCAGAAAATTGGACTCAATAAAGCCTCTTAATCCAAGCAAAGCGAGCTCGACGTGACAATGGAAAATTAAAAACCATTAAAACATTTTTCAAAACAACAGTCCCGTGAAAGCGTCGAGATAATACACGTTAAGCTAACGTAATCTCTGAGTAACACTGAATTTGAATTAGTCCACTAACCTCCCTTAAAAGTTACGTCGGCCGTCCATTATGTAGGTCATTATAAAGGGCGGTGTGCAAAGTTTTAATGAGAAGAAGCGTCGCTATCATCACGGGCAGATAAGAGACGCTGGTGTAATCCTTGCCTAATTGATTCGCGAAGCGTCGACTCATGCCCTTAGAGAATATAGGGCCGGACGCCATTGTTGAGAGTCCATATCGATTTGGTCCCGTTATCGTAGGCATAAACGCTGGGGAACGGACTCGGTTATTGGAATGGGAAGTAATGAACTGGTACTAATATTAGGGACCGAATGACATGCTATTGATCTGTAATGGAGTTTTGGATCGAGCTTCGAATGTATAAAATACAAAATTGCGTCATACAACGAACGACAAACGGTTTAATTTCGCGTGTGTAAACGGCTACAACTCCTCGTTCAGTAACTAAGTTTATCCCTAATTAGATTACATAGAAGGTTAAAATGTTTCCAGGAATTAACCTTTTTATCATTCACTAATACCCCTTACGAACACATCCCATCTGAGAAAATTGAAGTGTCTACCTATCGCGAGAAAACTATCCATTATAAATTTATAAACGATCACACAACTTTCTTCCAAAGTGTTTGCTCTAAGTAGATACCTAACCCTTCATCCCTCGTCGACGCGACGCTCCCAAACATTTTGCTGAGGCTAACACTCCTTTTGATTCTTCAAAAACCGCTAACTACTCAACTTTTCTTCGACGGAACTTTGGATGGTTTTACAAGTAATTTAACGGAACTCTAGCAGGGATCTCATGGTCCCTTGAAGATATTTCATTAAATAACTTTATATCATGTATCTTATTTTAAGGTACTTTGCATGTTTTAGGATTATTTCAATACTTGCTTTTCCCGCGGTTTCTTTTATCAATAATTACAAAAGAAACCGCAACAATAATTTGACAATCAATTCTGATGGTACATGTGGCGACATCTGCTATGTCCCCCTCTGTAGGCTTGATAACGTAAGCAAAATTTCAGGATGATCGGTTCATTGGTTTGGGTATGAAAAAGTAATAGCCAAACTTACTTTCGCATTTATAATTCCAAATTATTATAAATTATAATAAAACTACTTGACTCGATTATTATAATAAAAAAGATTTGCTTGTATGAACAGATACATGATGAAAAGAACGCCGCAAAAGGAATAAATAAGAATCAAAGCAGGTGGCGTTGTGTGTACTTTTTTCCTAAACCCATTATGTAAAAAAGTAAAAGTTCTTATCCATGTAAATACTTCTTATGTAATATTATGTATTACTCCACGCAATATCAGAGTCTACAATAACCATAATCAAGTGCTATTGAATAGAAAAGAACCCGCCCCTATAGTAAGAATGATAAAAAAATATAATACTAAGTATATGAATAATTTAATACCCTCATCTTTTTCAAATAAGGGATAAGTACAGTAATATCAGCTTTATCTATAAAACTAGTTACTCAATATAACTTTTCATACCATACTTTTACCAAGTGAGCGCTAAAGAGAATTAAACAAGCACTGAGAAGCGGCATTTTCAAAGTACTCTCTGCTCTGCTGATGAAAACCGCGACCGCGCTACCTTTGATGTTGCACCAAAGGTAAACGCTGAAAATATCCGCGGTGCAAACTTGCAGCGAGATGCATTCATCTCTATATAAACTTTTGCAGTTTACTAGAAACAGTAGTATTTCTAAGTAAAGAGTTCTTCTATCTATTTAATAAACCTCTTTGTCGGAGTGTACCCATCCATTCAGATAAGTAAGAGTTAAGTAGTTTTTAGAATTAGCTTCCACTAACTTCGAATAGTTGGTTCGCTTTCTTATCAGCTTTCAGCTGTTAATGTAAAACTAATATCACGCAACGTAATAATTATTCCGGCATTAGAAAACCCAACCCGTGCCACTCGTGGAATGTCATAAATATGATAATACCGAAGCATTAATACCGATTATGACAAATTAGCCGATAGGAAAACGATAATTTATTGCTATCCAAAATATATTTTCACCCAATTCGGTGGAAGCGAACCGGGAATTCATAATTTATTCCCCGATGACAATATAACAGAAGCGTCCTTACGGCACGCACGTAATTTATAACGTGAATCGCATTAACGGCTAAATGTGTTATTTGCATGCTTCTTTTAATTAACTTGTTTTATGTCCGGAATCGTGTAAAAGTCTCACACATACTCTGAGCACGAACATTGTGGAGAGTTATGTCCACTCGAGCATCACTTAGCAGTAAAGTATTACGGACTTAGGAGCACTAGAAAGACAATATTCCCTTAGCACCTACATCCACTCTGTGTAGTGCTGTACCTTGAAAAGAAAATTGTCCAAAAGCCAGCTATAAAAGTGTCAGTGTCGCCGTTAGCCCATCAATTACAAGGAGCATAAGCTCCACGGACACTCCATTCTACAGGGAATGGTACGGACAGGAATCCACTACACTTCCACCCGACTAGCGCGACTATTCGACCGGAATAAACTCGAGCATGTCGCGCTGCAAAGAAGTGTACTGAAGTCGGAAATATCTCGCGGAATAGCAAACATAAAAGTTCTGCTTTAACAAAAGGATACGAGTCACATTGGCTCGGAATCGACTTAACGGAATGTACAATCAAAAAGACAAAAAGCATTATCTCGTCTGCGAAAATTCTGGAGGTGTAATAAAATACCAGCTTAACTCCAATACCAATCTTGAAACGAAATACGGAGGATTATTCCGTCAGCTGATCTATCTAATTTAGGAGATTGAAGGTTATTAGATGGTTTCAGCAGTACTTAGATTAGACCCAATTATATTTTTCGTGCGGAATAAGCATAAAATTGGATTTTTTTTTTGGAAGAAAATCTTACTACCGTTTTTACTGAGACATCATTCGATAGAATACCAAAGTGCTGAATAGAAGCAATCAAAATCGCTTCAACACAAAGTGGACAACAATTAGCGTATCTACAGTAACAAAAAAAATACGATTTCATGGATATCTTTGTTGAGCACACGGTACAAAGTCCCATTTCACATTGGAGTATACAAAGCGACTCCATTCGTTTGGAAATATATCACGGCACAGAAGTGGAGGCTCTGTTCGTGCTATTCTTTTTGAGAAGCTCTCGAGGCTCGTTTAGGCGAGTAATTGGGATACAGGACAGTGTGCTGGACATTCGTGCTCCCCTGGTAACGGCGTGCAAATATGCGGGTATTGCTAATGGCGACCAACGGGTTCAGTCGTTTTTAGAACACATTTCGGCTCTTTACGATTCGTGGCATACGCTGTTTTGGTCTATTTTTTACTTTAATACGTTTTCGCTGTAATTTTATTATGAAATTAAAACGGAATAATGAGGGCTTTGCAGCCTAACTTATGTCCTGCGCTTAGCGTTTTTGGCAACAACGAAATATTTACCTAAAAGATAAAAATCTCTGAAATGGTTTTACGCTTGAACTTTAACCTCCTCTCTGCTTTTGTACTTATAGTTGGATAAATAAACACTGATATTGTGTTTGAAATTTAAATTAATATTTAAGAGATCTATCTGCACGAATTTCCAATATCTCTTCCTCGGTACAATAACCTCATCGCGCTTCGAATCAATATTCCAAAGGCACTCGTATTGCTTCGTTCTCAACAGAATTATGGATTTATGCATCTCACTCGATGCCAAATTATTTACGTGCCAAAATGTAAAATTACGTGAAAATAGGTTACGAGATTTCCTCTCCGAGTTTCAGATAAATGTAAAGATCAAACCTTACATGACATAACCTCTTTGCCTTTTAGGCCTTCATTTGCAAGTATATCAAAGGGGAAAATATAAAATATATATTTTTGCTCTTCTTGTAAAGATTGAAGACACTTCTCCGATTTTTATTACTTTAGATACAGGCGACACAGGCAAGATTTTTGTGATGTTCGTAAAAGATAATTTGATTGGGTAGGTACCTACATACATAGATCTGTATATCCTTACAAACGAGATGATACTAAAAGAGTATACACGCACGAGACAGAATTAAATAGACGAGCACAAACCCAGATCAAAAACAAATTGGTTTTACGAAATCTGAATGTATTATTTTAAGTCCCAAAACTAACACACGGGTTTAATACAATCACCTGACTTTGCAATTTATCCGTCCGGTATTGCCCGGATTCGTCCGGAATCGGCCGGACCCGGGTTCGCAACATAACGGTGGTGTGATGAGACGTGCCGGGTGAATACTGATGAGGCACGTTGACCCGGCCGAATATTAATCACTGGAGCAATGTGACCGCCTGTTGCATTATGTAAGATCTCTCTGCTAAGACTTTAAGGGAATTTCTTGAATAAAATGGGAAGACCTTAAGGCGCGGTATTATCTCATATTCCCAAAAATTGGTTTCTTAGAACGTCGAGTATGACGTAATGTAATAAAAATAAGCAACGCGAAAAATACAGTGAACAGAGAAGGGTATAAAGAAGAATTTAAACCGAACAGAATAATAAATAAGAGTTTTATATTCCCAATAAAAATTGGGAAGTTGTAGCACAAAAATAAACTTTGACGTCGAAGATCTCTGTATTTCCAGCGATAACAACAGTTTTTTTTTTTTAAATTTAGTAGGTTTTCCATTTTTTTAAAACTTTAACCGAACCATTATTTAATTTTATGTCTATATTTTAAATAATCTAAAGAAAAGCAGTAAAATAAATGCCCATTCGCAGCTTACGTCACATTTCAACACAAATGTCATTTTTTCAATTTTCAATCTTATTGACGCTCCATAGTGGTGACAATAGTTTACGCGGTCATAAGCGATTAAAATCGTAGTCAGTCCGCGTCTTAAGGCAGTTTTTTTGCAAATTTTTGCAACAGTTAGACAAATGTTAAAAGCAGAATTGGTACAACTTTCTGTTTAAGAAAAAATAATACAATTACAATATATATAATAATACGACTCTTTCGCACGTTTTTTCTACAAACCCATGCTAGAGCCAAAAAAAACGGCTTTCTTATTGAAACGGATTTCTTATCTACGGTGGCCATTCAACTATTTATATCCAATAACTTCGATCAATACTTTCTCAGAGCTAGAGCCAGCCGTTCAATTAGACAGTCATTTTCTACTTTCGAAACTATCACGTAAAATCAGCACAATGACTATAATACTAACAGCTTTGTCGTCTTGTAATCAAGCTCATTACAAACACCAGTAGCTGCAGCATTTCTCCAGCGACACAATCACGACCATTACTTTCTAATATTAACTACAACCAGTGGCGTAGCTACGGAATCTAGGAGGGGCAAGACACATCTGCGAGGCCCTTTTCTTTCAGGACGAAAAATATTTCTTGCCTCCGCTGCTCGCGCGAAGCTCCCTTGTCGTAAGATGAATTAGTTCCCCCAAATCATCTATACAAAATTTGACTTCTTGACTCTTTAAGTTCCCATTCATCGGACACCACAAGTAAATAATTCTAGCTCATGTTTATTTCCTGCCGGGATCGCGGGACCTGTCGGGGTCGCGGGACTTATTCCATTACCGTGACCCTGGAACGTAAAGGGCTAATGAAGGACACCGTGGATTTTAGTCAGTACAAGTCTGACAGTCTCTCCCGCCCTACACTGAGTACGAGGACTCATTTGATGATTTTACCATGCTAAAAAAGGTCATGTTTATTTCTTAGTAGAATTTAAGTGGCACTGCTTTACTGACTGGTATCAAACTTGTGATCGCCGTTATCAAGATTTTACTTTTGTTAAAAGTAAAATAGTAGTATAGTAAAAAGCACCTGAAGGGGCCACGCGCTCAGAGCGCGTGGCCCCTTCAGGTGCGAGGCCGGAGGCTACGGTCCGCTTCGCTTCGGCCTAGCTACGCCACTGGCCACAACTTCCCAAGTATAATGCACAAGAATAGAAACTTGTGCCCATTGTGAGCTTCCACTTAACGATCATTAGCTAGATGAAGTTAGCCTAACGACCAGTGAACACGCTAGGTTTTACTTAATAGTACTGCAAAGAGTTCTTTTAATATCTTTAGATGTCATCTTAATGATCTTGATCGGAAACGCTGATTTAGTATTGTTTATGGTACCCGTGGGACTGGCTGGTTGTATTTTTTTATTTTTTATTTAATTGAGTCTTGAGTCTGCGATTTTTGTAAAGAACACGGATAAAATGTAGACTCTAATAGACACATGAATATTAAATCATCAGAAAGCAAAACTATCTGACCCTGTAGCATTATAAAACGCGGTTACTGTTACATAAAAACCTACAAAACCTTTGTTTCTAAAAATACGAGAACAATTTCGACCCTTTCACGTTTCAAATTCAAGTAAAAAACCAATATTCAAGCCAACGAAAATCGGAAACGCCGCATCCCACAAAAATGTATTGTGAGCGGATTGCCGATAAAAAATAAGAAAAATAGTGTTGCCATAATATTCCCGGGAACGGTCTGATTTATTTCCGGGTAACATCAGTCAAGTCATATCCAGGATGAGAGACAACCCGTTCGTGTGAGGTAAGGAAATGAAATAACTTTTCATTTTCCCACCTGGTTAATTTTCATTCACCTTCTCTTATCAGTTTATGGATGAGATTCTGCCTTTTATGAGGCTTCATTATTACTGTTTAATATAAAGATTATAATCTAATGAAATCTCAAACTAATTCGGTGGTAAAACATACTAATTAGCAGTTAATTCATTAGTTTGGACTTCATTTAGCACGTACTCAGTTTCCAGCCCATTTACGGTGTTGACAACTAGTTGGAATACTAATATAAACGAGAGATGAATTAATTAGTGTTGTACTCATTTACATTATTGATATTCCACTCTAATTTACTAGCTCGGAATAGTTTCAGAATACTTGAAATCCAGACGCCATTAAAAGCTAGCAGTAAACTGGAAAATGTTTGAAAAAAAGTTACCAAACCTACCATTTTATTTTTCAACTTGGTATTCAAGCAATGCTGTGCTGAGCCGCTGAGCCTAGCAAGTTTATTAAACAAGGTCACGCCTCCAGTTTATAGGGATAATAAAAAGTAAAACAACACGTCCATTTGACGAATGAGATCTAAAATGAGGATCTGCCACGACAAGAAAATGTAAGGGCACGGAATATTTTACTCTGGCAACTCATGCATTATAAAGGTAAAATGGTGGAAGTTGTAATGAGTTTATCTATAACTAAAAAGTTCTTCGGCTTAACTCTTCGTAGTTTCTCTTGCCGTGGTTAATTTTAACATGGAGTTGCTGGCATTTTCTTAGTTTTGTGAGATCTGAAGTTAGGTAACGAGTTCACCTGCAGTGTACATTTGATCTTAGTGTTTTTCTCAAAATACAGCCATCATTTGGATGAAAACGTCCTTATAAAATTTCCATCACCTAAGCGCTGTAATCATGTGATACCAGTGTGATACAAGAAAAAAAGACAAAGTACAAGATATTTGTGAGAACACCGCATTGTCACAGGCGTCCCACAAGGCTCATTACTGAAAATTAGGTTAGACTCTCTAGAAAAATAATGGCGGGTCTCTTCACTCGATGAATATTCACAAGATGGCGTCGTAGTGGTCATGACGGTTCTCGCGCGACGCTCCGTCACGGGTATAATTAAAAATAATTATGAAACCCAACCCGCACTCGCATCCCTGTATATTGAATTAATAATTCAGGAATATGCTGATTCCGAGATGAATTTTCAAAGGAATACCAATAGAGTTATTAGCCTATTTATATGGCACGTGCGTGTCATGGAATGGCGGCCATTTTAAATCTTACCGACTTAATCAAAGTTAGAAATTATTCGAAATTAGAAATTCCAGCTTACCTGTAACAAAGAAGAATAATTAATTAATACTAGGAAAAGATGTCGTTTAGTGAATTTAAATGGACCTTAGGCTAGGATTCAGACGTTATTAAAGGAACGTCGGAGGTAATTCCGTTGGGACAAGATCTCCTGTCGTCGATTGAAATCCGTAGAGCTACCGTTACTATTCGCTCTGGTAGCGGCAATGTTTACATTTACCTTACACTTCTGGATTCTCTTTGATATGTTTATCTCCGAAATAAGGTACTGAGAGTTATTTACTTTGAGCGATACCTACCGAGACTTATATGTTTAGTGCTAAAACGTATAAACTTACGTTTATGATTTATAGGTACTCATTGTTTTAAATCAAAGTCATATCTTAAAGGTTTTTTTCAAAAATTTTCCACCTAAAGATTGTATAAGTATACAGAAACCCATATAAAACCCCATGGTCCTCTAGAAATCTAGATCAACATACTCCTATTGGCAATTGCAATTCCAATTCAGCTAAAGACACACATATTGTTCAGAAACACATACCTCCAACAACACATGGGCACTTTATTTACTACATAATATACGGCATTTCGATAAGAAAATAGCTGAAACAGCAACAATTTCCCTCTCAAATAACCATTTCTTATTCCTTATTCAGTCTGTATGCATGCAAAGGAGAAAACGTTTCGAACGCGAAGTGTTACAGATAACTTTGTACGAGCGTCGCTAACAGTACGTACGAAAGCTAACACAAATAAATGGAGCGATGTGACTTTGTAGAAACGTCCCTATCTTCACTACAACGTATATAAGTACCAGCTTCGAAGCACGGAAAATGCTGCGGGGTACGTATCATTTATTTTTCTTTTTCATAGACAGTTCAAAGGCAGAAAAGAGTGATTCCTTCGATTGCGATTGGGAAAAAAATACAAAACGAGCCAGTTCAAAGAGGATTCGAGCGGCAGACGATTTTCAGCACAATCTATTTTACGCTTTTTGCATTGAATAAATCTGGAATTTTATAGAGGCAATACCTATTGGATACCGCGGATGTTGTATTTCATTTTAGGAAAAAATAACTTTGAAACAACTCGTGGTTTTGTTTTTTTTTTTGTGAATAAATGAGCAGGGATGACTGATGAATTTAGTTGGTAAGCTGAAATGGAAGGTAGGTATTTTACCTAATTAAATCGTGGTACATTGTCATCACCCTTAGCCAAGCAAGGCATTTACGAATTTAAGTAGATTTTTGTGTTTACATGGTTTACACCGTATTCTTTTTTTTTAACAATATTTAACAGATTTCGACGAGATTTATACGACTTATTACGATGCTTGTAAACCCGTGAAAAGCTGGAGTGGGTGACTAGTCTACTATAATACCAAATAGTTACAATTTTCTCTTTCAAGACCGGAGTCGAAAGGCTCTATCAAGACCGGAGTCGAAAGGCTCTACTGCTAAATAATTCAGTTTTTCGTCTGCAGTTTTATTACTCGCCAGCTCCCCAACCCATTAACTGTAATGATAGTCTTCGGAATACTAAACCCGACAGACTAAACTGATACAGGTCTAGAGAGACTACACTGTGTAATTTAAGAGGATCATAAAACGTTATAGTTAGGAAGCTAAGTCTAAATTTTGTCAGAGATTTCCTCTCAAGCGATAAATAATTAGAGAATTGTATCATACAGCTTCGTGGACGTGAGCAGCGATAGCCTCCCAAAAATGAAGAAAAAAATTACTTTCAGGCATTTCCTCCCAGCTGAAAACTTTTTATATTGAAGCTTACCCAATATCATAAAGAAAAAAAACCAATCAGCTGACTTTACAATTGTGGTAAACTCGTCGCATAAAAATTCAACTTTCGACTCACAGCTAAGAGTTGAAAATCCAAGAGTACAGCTTATATTAAGACTTCTGTTTAGGTGTTGCCTAGTGCTCGTGGAAATGGCATTAGTCAAGAAACTTAGATATATTGTGAAAGATAAGGATGTTAATGGATTTTGGTCCTGGTAGATAAATAAAGGCTAATTGCGTTGTAATCTTAGTAACAATTTTATTCGTAAGTCGGCTTTACTATCACTTTCTGCGGTAGTTGTAGTCTACGATATCTTATTCCCTTTAAGTACTTGGATTTATCTAGGAGCTTAACCGACTGGGGGAAAATCCAGCTCAAAGCCTTTATTTTGACATTCAATAGCACTGCCTTGTAATAATGAAAATGAATATTGAATTTCAATCAGAAAAAATGTAAATAACGAGTTAAAAGCCATATTTAGCTCATTATTTATATTAATAAACAGCTACTCCACCAGCATCGAGAACAAAGATCTTGAGAGAGGAACCTCCTAACAATACGCGGCATGTCCAGAAGTACTGCTTTCTGAATCAAGTGATTGATTCAGCTGCCTAAGGAGAGCCTTCGTAGGCGTAGTACGTTATTTCTATGTTAATGTATGAATTAAAGGCTCTTTTTATTATGACGATATCCTTTATAAATTAGTTGCCATGTCGCCGCAAAAGCGGTAGGCCGTACAAACATTTCTAAAATACGGTCCTAGCTAGGCATATTTAAAGCCGTCCAAGGACCGCAAAATGGCTTTAATTAATTTACCAACACTGAAAATTTTACCTGTAAACTTGGCCTGTAAATTATAATAAAGCTGACGTCTAGTGCTGCAGTAAGTTAATAACCCTGAACCAGCTAAACCTAGTCAGAAAAACCGAAGTAGGTCAACGCGCTATGTCAAAACTTGTGTCCTACATATGTTGGCAACGACACTGGAGGGATGCCAGGATCCCTGGCGACTTCATAACCTTGCCAATTTAAATGGCAACACTTTTGCCAGAAAACCTTGGAAGTCGTTCTAAGTCGTTGGAAGTCGTGCCGCAGTGCAAAGTAAAGATACAAGAAGGAAATTGCGACTTTTCGTGTCATCCATATGCGATAAGCCAAGAGTTTGTACGTCACGTTTGTATTAGATTATGTGTAAATACATTTGGGTCTTGTTATGTATTATAGGAAAGTGTATTCGCGGAAGAAATAGGTTAAACTATTTACTTCTGCGAGTATCTACAGGAGTGATGGTGGCCCAGGTTTGACGCAAGCTGATCCTTTATTCTGTGCAATTGTTTTTAGGGTTCCGTACGTCCGAATACAAAAACGGAACCCTTATAGGATCACTCGTGTGTCCGTCTGTCTGTCGCTTACAGTCAATTATCTCCGAATCTACTAGACCGATTGAGTTGAAATTTGGTACACATATCAATTCCTGTGACCCAAGCACAGGTGTGTGACGTGAATAGATGAAATCTGTATGTGGGAGATAATTTTTGGGGGGGAAGGGGAAAATTTAAAAAAAAGTAATTGAAAACTGCATCGTGTGACATATCAAATGAAAGGTCTTGTTGAGAAGATCTTAAATGATTTTTTTTGTAATTTAAAATAAATATTTTCCAAGTTATTCAAGAAAATAGACGAAATTTGACCATTCCCCTCCCCCCCTTATCTCCGAAACTATTGAACCTAAAATTTTGAAAAAAAATACAGAAATTAGTGTTCTACTTATAGATTATAGGAAAACCTATAAGAAGTCCATGATATTAAAATAACATGGTAAATCACTCAATATTGTGCGTACCAATTTGGGTCAGATTTAATAAAACGTGATAGGTAACATCGTACGGAACCCTCTTCACGCGAGTCCAACTCGCACTTGGCTGGTTTTTTTTTATTTAAAGATAGGTTCGCGTTTGACCACTATCTCGTCTGGTGGTAAGCGAAGACGTGGTCGACGGTGAAGCACGCTTGCCTAGAAGTAACCTGTTCACTCTTGACTTGAATTGATCAATATAATATTCAGCGTGTTTCCAGCGTGCTTGTGCCAAGCAGTATAAACATCTACGAGGTGTAAGTAGTATTTAATGATCGTAGCAGTAAACATTCTGTATTTTCTGCCTACTCCCATGGGAAAATGCGTTAGAATTTTTCACTGTTTTCCCAACTAGCAGTTGGAATATGGCACGCTGACTATGCAGTATTACGGAAAGGAGACGTGATTTTCATTTATAGTAATAGCTTGGACAGAAACAATAGTACATTGTTATCCAAGGCGTGAAAGTTACTTATTTACGTCCCGAGACGGGGTTTGGCGCCCGTAACGTAGTGAGGGCGCTAATAGTTCGAGGGACTAAATAAGTAATTTACCCGAGGTAAACACTGTGCTTTTCATTACGAACACGAGGAAAGTAAAATTAAAAACATAAATTTTAGCTAAAGAAAAAATGTGTGTAGATCGGATGTCACTTTGCCGCTTGTTTTTTTTTTAATTTTGTTCTGTGGTCGTCCATCTATACAGCCAGAATTTTTCATGTTCATTATTTAAAAATTGGCAAAGATTTTGTCGAAATCTGTATTATTTTAGAGAAATAGTTGAAACTAAATTATTTTAAAGTCATTATTTATATTCTTAATACTTAACTTTATGTTATTTTTATTTTAAATCGCTCTGTAATTTCGTGGCTTTATAAAAAGTTTGAACATGGTTCAATAGAAATGTCAAAATAGAACTATTTTTTTTTTCTTATATTTGGCAGCTGTCAGTCGGTGTGTTGAAAGCGATTTTCCCTAGGGCGGCAATGGATAACTTTCAAACGGCTAATCAGACATGTAATGACCTACTTTCAGAGTATGAGTAATGAAATATTATTATCATTCTTAATCAATCAACTCAGCCAGTCACAGCAAGATCCAGTCTGTCCCAGCCACTTTCTTAAGGTCGTCGGTCCATCTAGATGGAGGGCGTCCAACGCTATGCTTGCCTATATACGCGGTCTCTCGCGGTCATTTGTCTTTCGACAAACATGGCCAGCTCACTGCTCACTTATCATTCTGCTACCTATCAAGTTGACTAGGATAAAGTGTTAACCGCCACTTAATAATATTTGTCTTAGAATTCAAGTTATGTCTCCAACTTCACATTATATACTCGTATAAAAGAAATACAGTAAAACAGTATCACCCACACAATCTTAGAAGCACATAAACATTTTACGTGACCATATACTTGAAGTAACACATTATATACCGAACGAAAGAAACTTTACACCATCTGTACTTGTATCTAACACAATTGGAGTACAATTTTAGTTTCGTTATATTCTCAAGTTACTAGCAATTCTTTTGAGGATATTGGAAACGTGTTTTGGCGCAGAAAACAGAACATGTAAGCTGAAAATTCTTTGGTAAAAGTAGCTTTCGATTACAACCTTTTTTGTCGTTTTTTTAGGGTCCCATACCCGTTTGAACGAGACCCTATTACTAGGAATGTCCATATGTCTATCTGTCCGTATGTCACCAGGCTATATCTTTTAAACCGTGACAGTTAGACAGTTGAAATTTTCAGTGATTATTTTTTTCTGTTGCCCCTTTAACAACAACAAATACTAAAAAAGAAAACAAAATAAACGTTTAAGGGGGTTCCCCTACAATAGACATTTTTTTGTCCATCATTATAGTTGTATCATACCCTGCGTGCGAGAGTCCGACTCGCACTTGG
Source organism: Agrotis exclamationis (assembly GCA_950005045.1). NCBI lineage: Eukaryota > Metazoa > Arthropoda > Insecta > Lepidoptera > Noctuidae > Agrotis > Agrotis exclamationis. The sequence goes on from OX465432.1 coordinate 16,112,703, forward strand.
CTGGTTTTCTTTTTTCTTTTCATGTAACGGAATAATGACATACTTTACTTGTTAGAGGAAAAGATAAAAATGTACTGGATTCACAAAGCCTTATTAGCTTTGTCAATCCTCTGTGAAAGTCGTTTAAGAGAATATAACATGCTTTGTAACGCAGTTGCTGAGCGATTTTCTGCTGCGTCCCCTGTCGTGTCGCGGATTCGTTTTCCGCACGAAGCAACTTTTGTATCATCTACAAGTAGTTGTTCCGGGTCTCTGTGTTTGTGTATGTGAGTTTAAATGTTTGGAAACGCGCCGACGATTCAGGAGAAATTTGTGATGTGACAATGTCATTCTTCAAAAAAAAAGAATCCTTAAAAATTTTCTTTCTTAACTTTTTAGACCTAAGTATCCTGCTTATGCGTATAAAGTTTTATTGAAATCAGTTCACTCATTTCGAGAAATAAAGACTTGAAACTTTGCATAGAATTCCGTATCGCGAACAAGCTCTAAATACCTGGTCAAAATTGGAACAGTCACTAATAGCCCACTGACCAAAGTTAGCCGAGATTCAAGTTTCATCGTTCATAGAAAGGCTCAATTAAAGCAGTTAGTGGTCCTCCAGAAATTGAAGTGTTGTCATTAGAGACCAAGATTGTACCTCTGTCTAAAGACAAATTTACTTAGCAAACAGTTTAGTACCCCTGGTTCCCTTTGCTTGAGAGCACCTGAAGTTTCTCTGGTTGCAAGAGAAAACTCTGGTAACAATAGAGGTCTTATCAATCCAGTTAGTGGCTCTGAAAAGGCCACGATAAGCAATATTCCTAATGATTCACTTCGTGCATTTCCAACAACATTATTATCCATTCTTCTATTATTCATTTACGAAAGTAATCATAAGGAATACCACTTTATTATTATGGTCATTTAGACCCTTGAAACGGTCCAGGAGAGTAACACAATGAAAGGCCTCAATTATTTTTTATGTAATTATTAATTGTTCTGATCTAATGCAGACTACAGCTAATAAGAAAATAAAGTCATCATAAATCATTATTAGATTTCAATTATCAACACTTAAAACTTATTTCTACCAAACTCAGTACTAAATAATTTGATTTTGAAACACAAACAATGTTTTAAAGGCAATTTTATACAAAAGGAAAAAACTTCAAAGGTAACAACGACATTTTTCTATAGTAATTTCAGCTTAGTTGGGTAGTATATAATTTACGAAATCCCAGCAGTTATATCATCAAATATTTACAAGAAGAAAATGGCGATGTTTATGGTAGGGCTGCCTCGGACTAAATCCCGGTACTTTACGCCTTGAAGACCGTAATATTGCTCGTTTAGAGTGATTGTTCTAACTGAAGTGTAATGGTAACACTTGATTTTGTGATGAAACTACGCTTTTTTATTTGATTAACTTGAGCTATTTAGCTAAAAATGATAAGATGATGTATGTGAATCCAAAATTGTGTATTTTGGGAATTAGGGAGGAGATTTTTGCTTAACAGTAAAATGAAATGCAGAAACCCAAAATATAAATGCGGTAAACACATAGTTAAACTTCAACCACAATGTTAAATGCAAGATACAAACTGTACTTAGGCGAATCACCGAGAATCACATATGTAATGTTTCTTTTATCTATCCTATATTTATTTATGTTTTTAGTTTATTTTTACTTACTACCCTTTATTTATTATCTTGTAGGTACAAGTATATTTAATTTCTTTTAATACGTATATATTTGTTTCGTTAATATAAGTATTTATGTATTTCACAAACACACACATAGCACGTTTGGATGTTTTAAGCCTGCTTTGCGTCCGGTACGTCATCGTCCAGGTCCAGTTGAAAACCAGCGTCGAGCACAAGCTGCTCGACAAATTGCTGAACTGGACCCATTTGGCGTAGCCGTGGGACGCACAATGTTATATTATTTGTGTGTGTGTTTTTAACTTATAATTTATTCTTGTTTTTTTTTTCTTCTTTTATTTGTTTATGTTGTGTGTACCGGTTACCCAAATAAACGTTTTTTCTTTCTTTCTTTCTTCTTTCTTTCTTTTTAGTTAATTAACTTTACTTCACATTGCATTGGTTTATATCTTACTTAGCAATTAGACTGATTTTGGGCACAGCAAAGGAGTAGAACCTTATAAAGGTCGCCGGAAGACGCTGGATGCAGGTCGTCGCTTCCAACCGGTATATGTGGAGATCTAAAGGGGAGGCCTATGTTCAGCAGTGGACGTCCTATGGCTAAGATGATGATGATGATGATGAAAGGAGTAGAACTAAATCTGCGTCTGTGTTTCAAACACATCATCATTATCATCTTCCTGTCCTTATCCCATTTTAGGGTCATCACAACACATTTTCTTCTTCCATTCTCCCCTGTCAGGCACATCGTAATAAGTAAATAAAAAATATGATAAAGAATAAATTATCGAAAAAACTGATTGCTGCGGTTTCCTTTTTGATTTTTGAACCAGTTTTCTTCACAAATTACCTTTTCTCTTTCTAAACCGTAGCAGCCCTATGCAGTCCCGCCCACTGGCACTTCACTGACTGTTTATCTACAGTTTGGAAGTCCCAAGAGACTTGAGATGAGTTTTTGTACATCCTTCAAGATGTAAAAGGTAATTACGAACTAATCTAGATTCTGTAAGGCCCTTTGTTTGAGATAAGTGAAACAATGTTAGTACTTAGTCTTTTGTAGGTTCAAAGTGATTTATGAAAAAAAAATTACCTACGTATCAAAGACAATTTAGACTAATAGGTAATTTTTAGGGTTCCGTTCCCACAGGATAAAATAGGACTCTATTACTAGGACTTCGCTGTCCGTCTGTCTGTGTCATAAACTATTTTTATCCCATTTTGAGCACATTAGAAGAAGAATTACTTCGATTGAAGAAAATTTTGTTAAATCAAGCATGTCGTATACCTTTTAAAACATAAACAAAACAGAACAATTAAATTACTTCACTGACTGATAAAAAACTGGAATAAAAAGAACAAAATGACCACGACATAACAATTTTATAAAATTCGAAAGAGTTCACTTCTGAATACAATTTTCTCTTACTTATTGGCTGGCCTGGCTTCCGTCAACAGGCCGGAAATGAGTTTTGCCGTCTTATACCCCGTCCCCCGCATCCCTAGCACCCCCTTCGTCCCGCGGCAGGGACAGGCAAGCCACCTCATTATTAGCACGTCGGAAAATCCATTTGACCCCGGCCGACTTCAAGAATAAACAATTCAACTCTCCTACGAAGTAACTTGTATTTTTTTGTACATTCCAGTAGCCTTTGTTTATTTAAAATCTCAATACGAACACTAACGGAAATCTACAAACACGTATCTACCTATATTTCAATTTCATTTATTCGGCTGAACTCTCATTTGTAAATGGTATACTCGTGTTTGCTTTTGCAATCCACAAAAACGAAGCCAAAAATAATGTTTGTACGAAAATAAACAGAATCACTAACGAGGTTCACCGAATAAAGGCAAACAGGCTACCCGAAACCTGCTCATATAAAATAATGGAATCAAACGCCACTTACTAAACTCGAAAAACAAACGTTAATCATAACTTTTTCAGCATAAATAAAAAGATTAGAAAGTCACAAACGAGATCTCATGAAATCAAATTACAAATTCAAGACACGGTCAACGGCAGAGCTATTTTCGCCAAAACAATCATATGGATGCGCAAGTCGTGCCCAACCAACATGTTTTTGCCGATCGTAAAGTAAAATGTTAACGAATTTCGACCTTAAAACTAATGCAATGAATATTTTGGTTTCACATATTCATGATACAAATTAACTTGGCCATCGATGACGCCGAGGCACCCCAAAAAATATAGGACAGGCTGGATTCGCTAAACTTAAAAGCGTACCTTGGATTGCGGCCAGTTGCTACCGATATTTGGCCAAATCGAGATGGGATTGCTTTTTGTGATTTATTGCGAAACATAACATCGTGTGCCGTGGTTAGATTATTTATTGGAACAGGTATCCTGCTACATAGCCACTTATTTTAATTTATGATTTCAAAATATTAATACGCACATCGCTAACTGGGATAGCAGATGACGAAAAATCTTTGATGGCCAGATAAGACTCATAATCGTGTTGACCGATGAACAGTACAAACACACTTAAAATAACTTACTTAAAATAAAACTATTCCCATTTCCACCTGGTACACCTGGTTGTCTGTACCGTAATCAAATAGACACGTACCAGGCGCGCATAACACCGTAGAGATGCGCCGCAGAGGAGAGGCACAAAACGCTAGTGCGCTACGAGCCCTCGACTCGCGTGCCGTCGAGGGCCGCCAGTGATTAGAGCGCGCTAACAAAGCGCGGAGGGCTCTTAACCTACATGCTCCGTTTCACAGCATCGCCCGGTGACACTCCTAGGAACCGCTGCGAGCCTGGTAGCACACCCACTCGCTGACGGCTAATCTCACTTTACTACTATTTTATTCTTTTCTTTTATTTGAGCAACGGCGAGCAGAGACGCCTGAATCGTTATAAGACAATTCAGACGAAATAAAAATTCATAAAATGCATCTCTAAATGATATCACTAAAACCTTATCAAAAATTCAACAGTGTAACCGGAACAATAAAATTCAGGGGAAAGAATAATATAAACGACACGTCATAAAACCTTAAAGCAAGCAATACATAAAACAACAGACAATGTAACAAAGCGCCGTAGATTTCCTAGATAAAACCGAGAAGATAGCACCCCGAAATTTTCAGTTTTATTTTACAAAACTAGAAGTACTTGTGGAGGCTTTATGGCATCAGGGAGCGGCAATAAAACGGCATTTAATAAAACGGAGCTCCGCGAGACAGGCACCGCTGACACTACAACCGAGAACATGAGGCACGTGAACACTTTACAAATATTGATTTCCAAAGCTTATTTCTAGCCGAGTGTTGAACATCGTCGTCGTCGCATTGATTCTTGTGAATTTATATAGAAACTGGCACCTCGTCAAGTAATAAAGCCGTTATCTTCGCTCGTTTGCGCCAGAACGGAACATTGATATGCCCCATACTCGGCAATAAAATGCTGTAGGCGTGTAGAAGCCGAATTTCAGCGAACAGCACGGTAATTACGAGCGAACTTCGAAGGTGGGAGACAACTTTACGCTCGTAATTTGTTCCTAAACTTGGTTAATGTTCCCCCTGACAAGATAAATTCATTAAACGGTACCTGTTTCGAGCTTATAGACGACAAATGAATCGACGTCCTTCTCTCTAACGACATCGTCTATCTCAAGTGTATCGCTCTTCAAACCAAACCGATATTGTACGACGAATGCCTCATTTGATAGCCATATTAGACTACCTGCTATTCAATTTTAATAGCTTATAACTTTTCTTCAACAGCTCTCTTGACAGCTATAAAGTTCAAGAGCCAAATCATTTCAAGAATATTGGCAAACTTTCAAATAAATCAAATCAATAGCAAATAACGTTTTCTATCAGAGTAAATTCCTCGGTTACAAACTATTTTTGTGAGTTCCATTTTCTAGAACACGACTCTTCACTTTTATGTTGAATGTAATGTAGAAGTTGTTTAGGGTGCCACCGTCAGTCACAGCAGTAAAACCACAATTTTGTCCAAGTGGGTCGATATAAAGCCTAAATGGCGTCGGACGGTCAGTGCATCCCGCGGCGACTGCCGAGTGGACCCACTCGCATTAAACTTTTACAATGCCATTAGAAGACGAGACGGTGAACGGACTCCTGATTGCTTTCTGTACCATTTTCGCCCATCAACTGTCGCATTTCAACGCTAAGCTGAAGCCAATATTTTGAAGAGCTATTGTTTCAGTTTATTGCACGCTTTCTGTTATGCTAGGAATCAGACAAATTGAGGAAAATGGTTCAGTCTTATACAGAGGAGCAATGTTAAATGTACAGAGCTTGGTCAAAAACAAAAGTCGTAAATAGCGAGGGTGGGTTCATATTTTTACTTTTCTTGTGTTCCTTTCTAAAACCTTAAGCTGCTTTTGAGGAAAGGCTTAGAAATATGAAACAACATAAAATAGGTATAATCTTATTTAATCTCAAAGAAAGGGGACGAAGTCAACACTTGAAGTTTATAGCCTGTTGTCTGCAGCATGAGGTTGCATTATTTACCCCATCGTATCTGCCATAACCAGTTTATTTACAATCGTGGCTTGATTTTTGCAACCCTTTCCCATATTGAAAACTCTTAAGAGGTTTTTCCTTCCACCGTTAACACATAACATTAACCACAAATGCAGACATAAGGGCGAAAAAATGCCCTTCATAAATTCCCCACTAATGGTTCGACTTTGTCGGTCCGTCATAAAATTGCTATAATTTCGGTTCACAATAAAGATTTTAGTGGACAACAAAACGTAGCGTCATATAATGCGAATATAATAGAAATAGTGATGGGAGACCGAGAGTCAGTAAATCTTTTTATCGGTACTTTTAAACATAAGACTTTTAATGGACATGAAGACGGTGATTCTGCAGAGTAGTAAGATGGAGAACGTCACAATGATTACAGAGGAGCCGTAGGTGTCTAGACAAAAATGAAGATAAAATCTAAATTAAAATAAAGCCTCTAAGTTCAGGTGGGATTGAGATAGCCACGTCTATCCTATGACCAATGAGCTTTGTGAATTAATGGAGCCCTACCACAAGAAGCGTCGTCGTGGTCGACCTCATTATAAGATGACTGAATTAGCTGGATTGAATGAGCAAGATTATGGATTGAATGAACTAGATTGAGAGTCATAGAGAGAAACGTCGGTGCAGCAGTGGGATCTAGTATAAAAAATAAAGGAAAACAAACCTTAATATCTATCATTAAGATTAACGACAGAAGTAATTACGAAATTGCACAATGAGAGCCAACCGAATAAACTTAATGAATCATAACATATAATACTGTCTACAGCAGTTCATATCGCCACGTCATTAGCAGGGCCGGATTGAAAGCACATATCACGCGAAATGGCGCGCGCAACGAACAATACATTCTAAACCAGCCTTTATTGTACCCTATAATAAGTAATTTAATTGCAGAATTGCGACTCCAATTCCCTCCTGTTTCCAAAATGACGGCGACGATAGAAAAACCGTTTACAATATAAAATGAACAGGCGCCGTGTCCGTGAGTATCTCGGACATATTTAATGAAGTCCCGAAATACAAGGATAATGTATGTAAATAGATACGGGGTCACGATTTATGTTAGTAATTGGTGTCTCGTTCAATTGTGGCATAGAATTGGAATGGAATTTATTTATGGCTTGAACGAGAAGCGACTCACGTAGTAGGTTTAGTGTTCGGGGCTGTTGAGGCTCTATAACTCATTCAATCAAGTCTGGTGAGGGCTGAAGGCCTCAGTGACGTCATAAGCTGAAGGTCATTTGTCAAGGATTTTTGCTGAATAATATCGTTGTGGGGGATCTATACGCATGCGTGGCTACTGCGAACTGTATGGGGATATAAATAAATTGAAAAGCTTCAAGCTTAGCAGCAGCTGCGAATGGTGGCAGTGGAGCGAGAAATGACATGCGAACACGTACATGTGGAGCTTTATCGTCCAGTTCATATCCATTCGCGTATCTATACGATCTATACGTGTTTGTGTGTTTGAATGGATTTACTCCTACATAATGTGCTATATATATTATGTTAAAGTTAATAAATAAAATAAAATAAAATAGCCTTTATTGCTGTTTCTTTCTTTACAATTAACTAATACATTGTTACTTACTAAAAACTTAATTCTAACTTAGATTGACGTATTAAAATGATCGGCAACTGGTTGTTTTTGTGGAACAGCTTGTCTGTCGACAAAGGCCTCCTCTAAAGATTTCCACATAATCCTGTCTCTTGCTAACCGGCTCCATACCGGGCCAGCTACTTTCCTGAGGTCATCTTCCCATCTTTTGTTTTGTCTGCCTCTACTTCGTTTTCCATCTCTTGGGTACCATTCTGTTACTAACTTAGTCCATTTTTCTGTATTTTCTCTTAATATATGACCCGTCCAACGCCATTTAAGCTGTCTATAGGCTGTGTGCGCATTTTTAAATTTGGTTTTCTTCTTAATTATTTGTAATTTTACTCCATCTCTTCTCTTTATACCTAAAATACTCCTTTCTATTGAATTTTGGCAAACTTTTAATTTATTTTCTTGTAACTCTGTTAACGCCCATGTCTGGCAGCCATATAGTAAACATGGCATAATGCATATTTCGTATACTTTCTTCTTTCCTGTCATTGGCATATCTTTATTCTTCATTATTTCCTTAAGAGACCAAAACTTTTTCCAAGTGTTAGTAATTCTTCGTTCTATTTCTTTATTCATGCAATCATCTGTAGATATAAGTTGGCCCAAATATATATACTCCTTTACATACTCTATTTGTTCGTTATTTACTGTAATTATTTCGTTGGCTGCTGCTTGTTGGAAATTCGTCATAATTTTGGTTTTAGTTAGGTTCATTGTCAGGCCGGCCTTGACACTTTCGTCGGATAATTGCTGCAACATTGTTCCCAGAGTTCTTGCGTCCTCTGAAAACAAAATCAAATCATCCGCGAAGCGTAGATGGTTGAGATTTTCGCCATTTATGTTGAGGCCATTTTTGGTCCAGTTCAAATTTCTGAAGATCATCTCTAGCACTGCTGAAAATATTTTAGGTGATATAGGGTCTCCTTGACGTACACCTCTTTTAATTGGAAATTCGTTGCCCGTAGATTCTAGTTTAACTTGTGCTGTGCTCGCTGTGTATACGTTTTTAATTATTCTTATATATTTTGCTTGCACCCCTTGTTTTTTCAGAGCGTCCCATATGTATTCATGTTCCAGCGTATCAAACGCTTTGTTGAAGTCAACGAACCCTATGTAATACGTTTTATTATATTCTCTATATTTTTGTAGAACTTGTCTGAGAGTGTGTATGTGATCTATTGTAGAAAATTTGCTTCTGAAACCGGCTTGTTCCTTAGGTTGGTTTTCATCTAGTGTAGTGGTGATTCTGTTTAGTATTATTTTTGAAAATATTTTGTAAATATTGGACATTAAACTGATCGGTCTGTAATTTCCTATGTCACCCTTATCTCCCTTCTTATGCAGCAGTATGATGGTCGACTTGGTCCAATCTTCCGGTATGGTTTCCGATTCTAGGATTTCATTGAACAAATCTGTAAGTCTTGGTGCTATCACTGGCAATGTAGTTTTCAGTAGCTCATTTGTGATTAGATCAGATCCAGGTGCCTTATCCAGTTTTTGGGATTCGATAGCTTTTATTGTTTCTTCCTTTAGAATTGGTTTAATCTCCTCTTCATTTACTGCTGAATTATATTCCTCTATTACTTGTTCCGCTGTACGACTTTGGTATAACTTTTTGTAGAATTCTGTTGCAACCTCTAGTATCTCTGATCGTTTACAGGTCTTTCCTCTGTCTTTATTTTTCATATTTGGAATCCAGTCCTTTTTGTGATTCAATTCTTTAAATGCCTTCTTTATTCCTCCTGTTTTTTCTATATGTTTTCTTAATGTTGTTAATCTTCTTGTTCTCCTTTCTTTCCTGAGTTGTTCGCTAATTTTTTTACTTATTTCTGCTATTTTTTGGCAATTATTATTATTTCTTCTTTGTTTGATAAGTTCTTTCCGTTCTTGTAATAATTGTTTACTTTTAAATGATATTGCTATCTTACTAGCCGTATTTACTTTTTTAGTTTCTGTCTTTAATTTTTTGAGTAATCTGATATATTTTTCTTGAATCGATATACATTCTTCTTCCCCACTTTGAAAGGATACTTCGAGATTGTTCAGGAGTAGATCCGTATTACCGGTGCATTCGATGGCTTTCATAGTGTTGTGAAATTGTCGTGCTCTTTTAGCACGTGTCCCTGACAATTTTGCTCGAACTATTCTATGGTCGGAGTTAAAATTAAAATTGTTTATAACAGACAAATCTTTAAACACTTTTCTTTTGTTAGACATTATATAGTCAATCTCGTTTTTATACCGGCCATTAGGAGAGATCCAAGTCCATTTCTTTGATGTTTTCTTTTTAAAAAAACTGTTTAGGATGCTTAATTTATTTTCTAAAGCAAAGGAAACTACTCGCGAACCGTTTTTACTTCTATTGCCAAATGCATGACTTCCTATGGTATATTCTTCTCCACTTTTTTGTTTGCCAATTTGTCCGTTAAAGTCGCCCATAACTATTATGTTTTTGTACGCATTTGCAGTGGTGAATTGTAGGTCTTCATAGAATTTTTCGATTTTTGTTACATCTTCTTTTCTGTTTGATTCAGTAGGTGAATACGCCTGGATTATAGACCATAATTGTTCTTCCTCTCCATCGACAGGTAATTTAATATTGAGAAGTGCTATCCGTTCTGAAATACCTCTTAATTCTTGTATGTTTTTGGCAAGGTGTCTTTTAATCAGGAAGCCGACTCCGTATAATCCGGGCGTTTCTCCAATATGGTGTAGTATATATTTTCCATGGTCCTCTATTCTTTCCCCAATTCTTCTCACTTCACTTATACCGATTATGTCCCATTTTATTTCATCCAATGCTAATTCAAGTTCTTGTAGTTTTTCCGTGGTTCCCAGTGATCGACAGTTTAAAGTCGCTATATTTATATCATTATATTGCTTTCTCCTGTTATTTTTTTTTTTTTTTTATCTTTATGTTAAAGTTATTATTGAACAAATGACCATCTTTTTTATAGTGATTCAGTATAAAATATAACATCGTAGTAACATAATTTGTATTTGAATTTTATGAGATTTAATTCTAGAAAACATGTAATGGTAAAGGTAATTCAAATGGAATACTGTTGCTATTATAATTAACATTGCTTTTTACATGATCTACTGCAGTTTGGTTGTCTTTATAACCCTAATTTAGTCCAATATATCCTTCACTACATCCATTAACATTGTCTTCTGTTTTAAACAAAGCATTAACAGTCTGTTAACTACAGTGCTATTTTTATTTAAAAACCAAATGAAAAATTCTACACTAGTAAAGAGAAAATACCACAAACTGGAAACCCAGTACAAATAAAAAAGAAAATCACAACTACAACACTGAAACTAAGCACAGTGGATATACGTACGAATTAAGGAGAGATGCGGGCACCCAATCGGATAACAGCGCTGATTGCAATTTGATTTAGCCGTATAATCACTAAAACAATCAAGTAAATGTACAGAACTCCGTGTGTGGAAATGTTGGATAATAATGGCGATCCCACAACAGGCTTAGAAGCCTAATGCGGTGTGGTTAGACAATAATATTACTTAGTAAGACAAACGCTGGTGTATGTTTCCGCACCATAATACCGCGTATGCGGCTCTTAGAATATTACTTTAATACCTCGTGTTGATTAAATTTCTAATGGATTAAAGCTAGGAAAACTATAAGACACGTTACGTACTTAGTAGATGCTTCTCATCATTTAGGACTTTCTTATATTAACAGTGAGAAAACTCAAAGAAGACTAATTGCCAGAAGCAACAAACTCGGTAGAGGAAAGTGAGATATCGCAAACATAAATAAAAGGAAGAAGAAGAGTTGTTGTCAACACAGACCTTAAAGAAACTTATCAATAATGATATATATCATTCACGAATGAACCCTTTGATCCTCGTATCAGAATTTAAAACGACATTCAATTCCATTCAACTCTTTGCAAATCTATTTAACTTAATAATGCAATGTAACAAAGAGCAGGCAATCCGCAAATCGATAATACTAGTATCGATATAAAGAACATTGGCGATTCGATGACGGGGCCTTTAAATAGGAAATCGGATTACTGGCATATGGCACTGGCGAATAGAGGACAGGAAACGATGCATTGTGGTCGAGCTCCGCGCTCCAGTGCCTCTCTATACATCGAGTACTTGTTTAGATGTTCTGACCTATGTTATGTGGATTTAGCCGATACGGTTCGGCGAATATTAGCTAACGCATCCGGGACAGTCAAAGTCATTGGTCATTACGTTCCAGCGGTGCCAGATGACGAGATTAGCAAACTACTGATGGGTATTTGATGGTATGACAGGCAAACAGCGATTTGTATTAACCCTAGAGTGGGCGCGCCTTTTGGCGAAACGTCAGTGGGCGCGTGGGGAGCATTTTGCCGCCCCTTTTCTTTGGCCATTTTAACTAGTAATACAGCAATTTAATCAGTTTTTTTTTCTGAGAATATAAGTAATACACTAATAAGTAATAATAAATCAACATATTTATTAAATTCCGTTTAAAAAACTTAGGTTTACAAAAAACTTTAAGAAACTTAATATTTTAATTGTCATTTTTTCCCTTATCCTACATAATACTCTATAATACTTAAAAAACAAAATGAAAAATGACTAAGTTATATATTTTCTAAATCTACAGGATATGCTTTATCAAAACAGTCTTCACAAAGATATGTGCAATGTACGTTGCACAGTAACTTTGGGCATCTAGAACACCCTTTTTTCGTGCGCCTGTTTTTCTGTGATTGACATAAATACTGCATTTGTCCTCCTTTTTTGAAGAAGATGCTTGTTCTGCTGGTACAAAGCGAGCAACTTGGTTCTACAAAGGAATATTTAAAGTGTCTATAGAAGTCCTTGTGGTCATATATTGCCTGATAAGTACCATGGCAAAATTCTTTCAAATACTCGCTGCGTAGCATCAAATCTTCAGTGGTTCATCATCATCGTTGGACGTACGTGTTGGAAATTTATAACCACCTGGTTGTATTCTATGTGTACGACGACGAAATCGAGGCTGATAGCATAATACAGTCGCTGATGTCCGTTGGCGTCGAAAAGGTGGTATTTTGGAAAGCACAACAATTGGGGAAGGTTCATTTTTGTTAGAAGCGTCGCTGTCTGTTGACTGTTCTGTTTCTGTGTTCTGCTCACTATTTTGACTGGATCGATCACTATCTGACACATTTCCATCAACAATCTGTGCACTAGCATCTTCAAAATCCGATATTTTAGCCAAGCCACAATTTGAGCTTCTATTTTGTCCGTTCTTATTTATTATTATCAATTAATACTTTTAAATCTTAAAACAAACATGATTATTTTAGTTTTAACAATAAATGCACCATAAAATATAGTCTACATTTCAAGTTTGCAAAAAATACATTACACAATTATTACTTACGTGAGTGGGCGCGCGGTGAGCAATTTGCCGCCCGGCGATACCTGGTGGTAAAAACCTTCTCCTCAAGCGATCTCCTGCGAACTGACGGCGTCCAGCCTTTGGGCACACGTTGCTAACGAGAGTAGAGGCAGCTACTAAAAAGCGCAAGCCTAACGGCCAGTTGTTTTAAAAATTATCAACGTTTTTTTAGCGCGGGCGGCAAAATGCTCATAGCGCGCCCACTCTAGGGTTAATTAGCGTCACTGTAGGTAAGAGTCGATTGACATGACTGTTATACTTTTGTGTTCAGTTATTTCTCTACTACTAATAACTATAAAGAGGTATACGTATGGGTTGCATTTTTGATCTACAATCTACAAAATTGCATATCAGATTTCGAAAATTCTTACAATAAGCTACATCATCTCCGAGTCAGTGCCTCCCGTGGTACGATTTCTGCCTATCACGTAAGCTGGCATTAGTTAACAATTTATACGCACGAGGATATCGTGACAGATTGGGGGGTTCAGAATACCGCCTCGCCATTTCGTTTGCTTACAAGCAAACAAAATGGCGATCAGTATACTGAATTTGTTTTTTAAACTATGCATATTTATCAAACAGTCATGTTTTTAACTATTTACATATTTGGTTTATACATAACATAAATATGTAATAAGTTATACATACAACATTTATTCGGTAATGGATTGGAAAGCTTTTAATAAAATATCACTACATTTGTTACCCCAGAGAGCACTGAACAAATTGACATTGGCAATATTAAAAACCTTTTTCACAATTTATATTATTTGCTTCGACTGAAATGAAAATCGAGAGGACTCTTTTAGATTATTATAAAATGTTGCTGTCTTTGTCGTGAAATTCTTTTTATATCCAATCAAAATTTTGTAACGTAAGCAAGTAAGCATAAACATAAACAGGGTTTATTTACTTTTCATAAGCCACCACACTCGGCGAACGAGTGGGTCTAAATAATTCTGTCCCAATTTACTCTCCTTCAAGAGGTTACCTCAAAATTCATTTTTCACGAAGCCTACCTTGGAATAAAATGTACAAGATTAGTTTATTCGCTCAGAGGGCCGGGATATCAGTGTTTAGGGCCGTCGCCATGGCAACTGGACCAGAAGGGCCTATTTGCCGCTCCATTGGGCATTTTGAGTGGCACTGACGTAGTTAGGATCCAACATGTGTGTTACAATGTCGTTATAATGAAGTTTGGAGACAGTAATGGCTCGAAGGAGATGCTTCGGCAGCAATATCAAAGGTTTAGGACCTTCTTCGGGCTTGTATTGATGTTATGAGGCGATCTTATGGCCAATTGGGTCATTGATACCCTCTTCACATGTATGATTTATCAAGATTTTATAGAGATACTTAAACATTGAATCCTTACATTATTAGACCTTCATCTCTATTAGATTTGAACGCCTTCACATAAAATTGTTTTTTGTATCGAAAACATGTTTTCATCAGCCTATTGCAGTCCACTGCTGGACATAGGCCTCTCCCAGGGAGGGAGCCAGGGAGCGCCACAGCGCACGGTCTCCAGCTTTTTTCATCCAGCCACTGCCAGCCACCATCTTCTGGTCATCGGTCCATCTTGCCGGGGGCGTCCCACCCTACGCTTACCTACTTGCGGTCTCCATTCGAGAACCTTCCTACTCCACCTATCGTCGGTTCTGCGGCAGACATGACCAGCCCACTGCCACTTCAGCTTGCTACAGATTTGGACAATATCTGTAACTTTGGTCTTATGCCGTAAGACCTCATTCCGGATTTTATCTCTTAGTGAGACCCCAAGCATAGACCTTTCCATAGCACGCTGCGTGACATGAAGTCGGTGGGCCAGCTTGACTGACATGTTCCACGTTTCGGCTCCGTAGGTTAGGACTGGAAGGACGCACTGATTGAACACCCGGCTTTTCAGGCACTGCGGCAGTGGCGACGTGAGGATATGACGCATTTTCCCAAATGCTGCCCAGCCAAGCTGCACTCTTCTGGCAATTTCTCGCTCGAAGTTGTCTCTACCTAGCTGTAATACCTGTCCGAGGTAGATGTATTCTTGGACAACTTCGAGTGTTATGCCTTCTACGGAAATTGGTTCTGGGATGACATGGTCATTGAACATGACCTTGGTCATGTCCAAGTTCATCCCAAGACCCACACGTCTTGAGGCAGCATTGAGACTGTTCAGCATTTTTTGCAGGTCTTGCAGCGATTCCGCCATAATAACTATGTCGTCGGCAAAACGAAGGTGCGTTAGGTATTCACCGTTGACATTGATGCCCAGTCCGTTCCAGTCCAGCGTCTTGAACACTTGTTTTTATTTCAAGTAATTAAAACATGTTTTAATTACTTGAAATAAAAACAAGTTTCAAAACATGGTCCCGTATATCGATTTGCCAAAAAGAGAAAATGCAACCATTCGTATCCAATCCAATTATCACAAGCGATTGCCATCTCAAAAAAATGACAGTGTTGCCACAACTAGATATGAATAAATGATGACCACCGTACTCGCCTGAGTTACTGGTGTAAGTACTGGAATGCGGTCTGAACATTTTTATTTCTGTCCTATAAATAGTGGTGTCCTAGCAAGGACGAACCGGTTTATCGATATAATCGTTTACAGTTAAAGTCGGCATGCCATCGATTTGCTTTTTAATCGATTTGGACATTATTAGTAGTGGAACATGTTTTGTAGTGGTTCTGCGGTACTTTTGAAGTACGTTAATTTTTTTTTTATATTATTAATGGTCGTATAATTTTTTTATGAAAATTGTATAGTTGGAGTATTTGAATTAGTCCGAAGAACGCAAATCCCAATCCAAAATTTTGCAAAGAAAATATCTAGTGATAGTCCGTTTGCTAGACTTTGATTAAAAATGAAGGACGGGTTAGATAATGATTAAATCAGTCACGGTTTAGTTTAATATGCCTACTCTAGCCTACATAGTACTTAGAAGTAAGTTAGGCAAGCAGTCTACAACTGAGGAGTATTCAACAATGAACTCTTTGTCCAATAGAGTGCGCAGAAATTTACCATAGATAATAACGGACTGAGACTTAGTTGTCAAGTTAGCAACACTGAGGGAACCCTAAAACCAAGCACTCAACTAGTCGGTAAACAAAGGCAAGCCAATAAAAACTGCTGCAAAACAGCACAACTGTTTTCTTGTTACAAAACAGCAAACGAGTTTTACAAAGTTGTTCCTTTACAAATACAACCCTGGAATCGTGTAGCTGTGCCTTTGTAGACTCCTTTCTCTATGCTCTCCTGTCCTGAGTTCTGACGTCACTGTCAAAGGGAGTTCGAATTTCAAAAGGATTAGAACATGAGGATGTGTAGGTGATATTTATTTGTATGCCAGTGCTCGAGGGCCTCGGTTGTCTGATTTAGTTGAACCGTTTCTGGCTCTGTTTCAATACAAGTCTGATGAATTATGTAATAGTCCCTTTCTTGACGTTGATGTATGTCCTACTTCAGCACTGGAGTAAAGGAACCTTCATGGATATTCATTGAGATTTTACTTATGTAGTTTGTGCCTTTAATTATTGCTTGATGAAACCGCCTGAATTTAATCACAGTTCGTTAACCTGTATGGAATACTGATTACTATTTCCACATATAACGTTCACACCACTTACCTCCTAATTTTCTACATTTACAACTTTAATAACATAAGTGAATTATTACTTTGGTAAAACAAACTTTACAATTGAAACCTAAGCTCACACTAGACCTTGAAAGTGTCTCCTACATGTCCTTCTAAATCTGAAAGGAACTCAACTAAAAATAGATAAATTTCCCTTCGCACCCTCTCTGCCCACAACACTCCACGAGGTTGCATTCTTATGAAACAAAAGACCGTAGCACACGAGCTACATATCAGAGTTCTAAGACGGCTCGCATATGGCCACTAAAACTACGAAATCTAACGCTATCTGCGAGAAGAAGTTATGCGTGAAAGCATGCTTTTCTGATATCGCTAATAGTATTAGTACGCAAAGAAGTACGCTATAAAAGGGTTGTGTGAAACAGTAAATATTTAAAAGAGTCTATATTTTGTAAACCAGCTATAATAGTGGAAGTAGGTACCCCAGTTTCTTGGTTCATTAAAGATAAATTCTTTGATGAACCAACTGATTCTAGAGCGCAAGATCTTAAGGAATACACAAAAAATAGAGAGAATAGAGAAAATGATCATGATTTTCAAAACGAATCAATATCGTTATGGAACTACCAAAACAATTATCTTGTTTTACCTTTGAATAGATTTTTTCTTAATATACCTTATTAGGATTAAGAAAAAATCTATTCAATATACCTTATTACCTATACTTATATATATATTATACCTTATTAGGATTTTCTTCCCGGGCGCCCTGCGGACTCTCCGTCCGCATTCCGGCCCATCGTGCTGCTCGACGAGGTGGGCAAGCTCTTTGAAAGAGTAATTGCAGACCGCCTTGTCGGGCACCTGAATCGGGTGGGTCCGGATCTTGCGGAGAGCCAGTTTGGCTTCCGCAGGGGGCGCTCGACGGTGGACGCCATCATGCGCGTGAGAGCCCTCACGACGGGGGATGCTGTTGCCCGGGGCAGGGTCGTCTTGGCGGTGTCTTTGGACATCTCCAATGCCTTCAACACCCTGCCCTGGAGTTGCATCAGGGAGGCACTCCGGTATCACCGGGTGCCGACCTACCTCCGTCGTATAGTCGAGGACTACCTGACGGACAGGGCCATCATCTACCCCGGTCACCGGGGAGTGTGGAACCGGCGAGAGATGTCGTGCGGTGTTCCACAGGGATCGGTCTTGGGGCCGCCACTGTGGAACATCGGATACGACTGGGTGCTGCGCGGCGACCTCCCTGACGGCGTCAGCGTAATATGTTACGCTGACGACACGCTCGTCCTGGCGGAGGGAGAGTCGCATCAGGCGGCGGCCGACAAGGCGACGCAAGCGGTTGCGACAGTCGTTGAAAGGATCCGGCAGCTGGGACTCGAAGTGGCGCTGCACAAAACAGAGGCCATGTCTTTTCATGGTCGTCTGAACGCGCCACGGTCCGAGTCCCACATAACGGTGGAGGGGGTTCGCATCGGCGTCGGGAGGACGATGAAGTACCTGGGACTCGTCCTCGACAGCCGGTGGAACTTCAGGGAGCATTTCCTGAGTTTGGCCCCAAGGCTGAACCGGGCAGCAGGCGCCCTCAGGCGACTCCTGCCCAATCTCGGCGGGCCAAACGCCTCCTGCCGTAGGCTGTACGCCGGTATCGTGCGGTCCATGGCCCTCTACGGGGCCCCCGTGTGGGCCTTGAGCATCCGGACGCGACCACTAAAGTTGGTCGCATGCCAGAGGGTCATGGCTATCCGGATGATCCGGGGATACCGCACGATAGCCGGCGAATCAGCCAACCTCCTTGCCGGATTACTGCCCTGGGATCTGGAGGCGACTGCCCTCCAGCGCGTCTATGAGTGGCGCGTGGAGGCGCAGCGCCGGGGTGTAACCCCGCTGCCCCGAGAAGTCGAGGCGCGGCGGGAAGAGCTCCGGTGCGATCTCAGGGCAGTATGGAGGGGACGACTGTCGCAACCGAGGTCCGGGCACGCCGCAATCGCGGCGGTAAGACCCCTCTTTGAGGAGTGGCTGGAAAGACGTCACGGCGTCCTGACTTACCGCATGACGCAGGTCCTCACCGGACACGGAAGTTTCGGGAGGTTCCTGTGTCTGATAAGGAGGGAAGAGACGCCCGGGTGTCACCACTGCGAAGATCGCCCGGAGGACACGGTGGAGCATACGGTGCAGGACTGCCCCGCTTGGGCAGAGCACCGCCGTGTCCTCTCGGCGGCGATAGGCGGAGACCTCTCGCGCCCGGCATTGGTCGAGGCCATGCTGCGGGGCGAGACGGAGTGGGAAGCGGTCGCCTCCTTCTGCGAAGCAGTTATGCTCGTGAAGGAGGAGGCGAGCCGCGAGAGAGAGAGGACAGCGTCCTCCCTCCGCCCCAGCCGCAGTGGTAGACGCCCACGGCGTCGGACGTCGCGGGACGATTTCCGGCCACCGTAGGCGCGGGCATGCGGGCGGCGAGTAAAGGGCAACTCGCCACCCGACCATGGACCATGCCCGGGTCGACGGCGCGTTGTGTTCCACGCGCGCCTCAAGGAGTGTCAGCATGATGACGGGGCCCCCCTCTAGAGGGCCAAAGCCTGCCGGGGTTGCGGGACTTATCTCATTACCGTGACCCCGGGACATAACGGGCTATTGAAGGACACCGTGGATTTTAGTCAGTACAAGTCTGACAGTCCCTCCCGCCCTGCCCGGGGTGGGAGGACTCATTTGATGATTTTACCACGAAAAAAAAAAAAAAAAAAAAAAAAAAATTAGGATTTTCTTAACAGATTTAGAAATACAAAGGTTACGATATACCTACTTTTAGCACAAAATTAATAGAAGCCAAAGCAGCTAAATTCTACCACACCCTACGGACTACGACAAATTACACCTTCTTACCAGCTCATCCACTAAGCAGAAAAATAGTGATTCGATATGAAGTCGGTGTCGCTTGCTGCGTGGCCCTAATCTTGCGAACTGAAGGCTTAGCACGAAGTACTAGCGGCGCCATCTTGGAACCGGGGATTAAATTTCAAAGAAGCTCTTTGAATTGAGGGTAGGTGTATGTGCCACTGTTGTATTTTCTCTAAATCTAGGCAGTGTGTAGGTGTTTTTATAAAACCACCTACTATTTTTTTGAAACTTGCAATGCAGTAATATGCAAAAATGTTGTTTTCTTTAAAAAAACTAAGGACAAATTGTTAAGCTTATTAAATTCCCTGTGTACCGCTGACCAATCCTGGATCATATTTTTTCTTAAAATTCTAGAACAAAGTAGACGTTCAATTATACTGTGTTTAGGTATACTTCGAATAGCCTAAGTAGGGTAGACTTCCTAATTCTGATAAAATGGTAACAGATTCCTTTAGCTTTGAGCTAAAATTAATTGATGAAACATCGGACATACGTCACAATGAGGGAAGAGATTAAATCCTCAGTTCAATCCACAAGGGATCCAAATATAATCGCAAAGAACTTTCCCGAATTTCTAACGTTTATTTAATTTTATTCACTCCGCGGCTTTCCATAACTTTTCACGTCCTTCCAACATTTTATAATCAAGTTTT
Organism: Agrotis exclamationis; assembly: GCA_950005045.1. Classification (NCBI taxonomy): domain Eukaryota; kingdom Metazoa; phylum Arthropoda; class Insecta; order Lepidoptera; family Noctuidae; genus Agrotis; species Agrotis exclamationis. The sequence goes on from OX465432.1 coordinate 16,133,064, forward strand.
AATTTTTTCCAACTTCTAAGCTTTCTGAAAAGTCCCGGGAAATATAAATGAGTTTTTCATTTCTATAAAATATTGCAAACCTCTCCGTGGGACCAAGTTTTGTATGCGACGCTTGTAAGGATTCCTTTGACTTTTAAGAACACATATTGACAAAGTTTTTTCGTTCGTTAAAAACTTGATTACTTAGAAGTGCATAAAAATATTTCATAATAAAGTTGACAGCTTTGAAGCGAATTCAAAAACATAAATAACTATTCAAGTAGTTAAACGTGTAACCTTATTATGCTATGGTAATTGGGACTTCCATAAACCATTTTACTTTTTAATCGAATGCTACATTTTTAGTAGGTAACCAGTTTCATATTCCTTAATCAAAACATTTCAATTGTTTCTTTGTCTAGATTTAGATTCATTACCGTATATACACAGAAACATTTCCTAGTTCCATTCCATTTCCATAAGAAACTTCGCCACAAACTGGTCCTTATTGTTCCAGTCTCTGAATAACCAAACAACAACATTGTACCACTATTGACTATTCAAAATATTGATCATCTAAGCACAACTGACTGCATTTAGCACAATGGCCGACGTGGCCGTTCGCAAGTTTTCAATAGACTCAATGAAGTGTACATTGCGACAGAGCAGAACACACAGATAACTGAAATTAATAACCTGGTACGCTTTATATATCTGGTACAGTTCATATATCTGGTACATTGGTACAGCTTGTATACCTTTGTCTATTGTGTGTGCTGTCGTCGGGTACGATAATGGGTTTTATGCGATTAGTGTTGGATAGATGTTTGTAAATGTGCAACTGGTTTTGGGTGTTTGTAAATGTACACGCTTGCTGTAAATTATGACAGGCTTCATTATTTTAACATTTAAAAGTGAATGTATTCGCTGAGTGTATTTCATAACTCTGTTCTCTATCATTATCCAGATAAAAGAGCTCACGAGTCAAATAGAAACTACCACGCGTCTGTCGTATCCCAATTAAACAAAACGCTAACGCCTAGCGTAGGTTTTAATCACTCCACAATTAACCGAGAGGACGGGACAAACCTTATCAACGACACACATACACAACAAAAGGGCACTCGAGCCGCTTAAACAATGGTCACTCTACAAAGCCACCCTAAATCCAGCCAGAAAAGGAAAATTGGAATAAAACCTTCACAACATCGACTGGGTTACCAGATAATATATTTAAAAAGACATTATGTTGTGAAAAGGAGATTTGGAAATGGAATTTGAAGCTCGTATTTTAAAAGGTTTTGAAAACAGAACAATATGGCGGGTCTTAGTGTGCGTGGTACTGGGAATAAAAGTTAGAGAGGAGTTTTACTTTATAGGTTTTCTGTGAGAGTAATGGACTTTTCTTGTCGCTGTCTCTAGGAGGGCCGAAGTGTGTGGAATGGGAATAAAACTTGCTATATTGACTGGAATATGGATTTATCTTCAATTTCAGATACGTTTTGACGTGACTGAGCGCCATCTTAGTTTTATTTCTCACAAGAAAATGGTACCTAGAACGAAGTACAACAATAGAAAAACTTGGCGAAGGAAATCATTCATTACATACTGAGCCTATGAGCAATGTACCGTCCACCAACAAACCCATCATCATCATCGTAAATTAAGCTAATCCTGCAATCTACAACCTCAACCCGTTTTTCTTGGCAAACGTGTAAGCTACTGCAATACTTGAAAGAAGGGAATTATAGGCGGTAGATAAAATAACTACAACACTTAGAACTGGCTGTGGTTGTAAATGTAAAATTATGGGTTGTAACGGTCGATAAAACTGCAATGTGATGTCTAAGCAAGCACTTTTATGACTAGTGGAAAATATTATTATGACATGTAAAAAATAATTTAAAAAATGGAATAAAGGTAAGTGGGCACATTAGGGTCTTGATCACAGGTTTAACGCGATACAAAATGTATCGTAAAGGCTTATATTTTAAAGTAACTGGTACAAGTTACTGTTTACTTGTTATAAGTTTTATACACATAATTTGAAACATCATAGTAGGTACATGTTAAGAACGTTTGGCAAAAAAATTACTGACGCCTTTTCTAAGAATGATGAAGCGTAAGCAACCCAAAACCTTGCTAATATTTAAAAGGCAAAGACGGGATGTCCAAAAATGTCTACAATTTGTTTCACAAATGAAAAGATTTTTTATCCTCTCTACGGAAACAACAAAAATGAAGGACGTCCACAGGGTTTAATTGGCTTGTTTGTTTCAGAGATTCCTAATTATGTATTGATTTATTTAAATTATTTGAAACCGATACTGGTACTTTGAATTATTACCTACCTAACCTTAAAATTTTGCGACAAGGAAGACCATAACATATCTGGACTTTAAGAGTGACGATGACCTTAGAGTTTGTGTTTGTTATACGTCATCTGGTTTGCAAAAAAATACATATACTTTTTTTTAAGTATTGCATAATTAGATAAAAATTATTTCATCATATTTATTAAAAATCTCCATACGAAAAACCTCCTCTTTAACTGACAACGTAGTAACAGAACGAATGAACTCGTCGGAATACCGCGCTACTTGACAGCCAATATTCAGGTGATCCGATAAAGCCGGCGCGGGCGCTCCCCTTTTGTTTCGCGCTGTCAATCACTCATATTCCATCAGGTTCTACCGAATCCTCTTTAAAAAGAAGCTGGAGAGTAGAACGTGGATTGGAAAAAGTTTATTACTTGGTCGGAGCCGATTGGAGTGGTATATGATCGAATTGTGATCGAACGACTTCGACAGTTTCGTCGGTATTCGATTTTTCAATGATGTTGTCTGTATTACTTATAAATGTACAACAGCTAGTGAGTGTTTTCCGGTGGTAATAACTAAGAAGCAAAAAAGATGGGTTATTTTAGTCAGTACAAGTTGACAGTCCGTCCTGTCCCACCCTGGGCAGGAAGACTCATTTGATGATCTTACTACAAAATAAAACATCGAGTTTAAATCATCGCTTTTGGGATAAGCGGCACCAATTGAGATTATGATCAAATAACAGGAAATAACCAGTTTAAAAAAAACAACAACTTTAATCTCCGAGCCTATTCGTAGCCACCAAGTCAAAAAATCGTAGTCATTAACATATAAATAAATTAACAAAACAGTGCAGAATTTCATGGGCCCACTTAAACGAACCCAGAAGTAACTTACGCACAGTAAAACAACATAAACTAACCTCATTAGCCCTAACACAATGATTGACGACCATTTGTAAATTATTACCGGGAAAATAAACACACAATAACTAGAATCGCACTACCTAACTACCAGGAGTCCAGAGTAAACCAGGAGGTTTTATTACCCATTCGATATACAACGGCTGAACAGATCCCGCGTGGAAAATCTAAAAGCCCATTTGATTTTGCACGCACAATAACAGAATAAGACCCGACCCTAGTTCACACCGAGACGCGACGCGACACGTCTCGGTGTCGTGACGCGACGATACTGGAAATGTGTTTCTTGTCTTGTAGTAAATAAAGTTTGATTTTGAGTCGCTATTAAAATGTGCGTCGTGTCATGGTTGAAATGTGTATCCTTTCGTGTAGTAAATAAAGTTAGATTTGAAGTCGCTTTATTGAAATGAGCAAGCAGCGTCGCGTCTCGGTGTAAATTGATCCTTAGGGTAGCCAACTAGTTTTTCTTCCTATTTTTTACTACTTTAGCAAAAAGTTCATTTGAAATTCGTTCACGTTTGTCGATTAAGGGAGATCCCTCGTTGAGGGATACCTGATCAGCATCGCTTTCCAGTCATCATCGAGTAGACCTCCCATAAACGTCTTTCCTGTCTCTAGCTATTTTATTACTGCCATATTTAAGTTGTTTTAATGCCTACATTAAAGCGGCTCACTTTGTTGCTACGGTGTGCTCGACGGGCACCGTAGATCCATAGACACTTGTTTTTATCGTCGTTCATAGAGTAATTCTACTTTGTAAAATGTGTATAAAGTAGTAGTGTTAATTATGACGATTTAAAACCCATAATTATTTAATTAATAAGTTATGTAGTAACTAAACATTTAAATATAAGTATATCGACATAGTTCTATGCAATAAGAACCTACTTTCTTATACCTAGAGAAATGTTTTCAATTCAAAGTAAGTTCATATAAAATTCATCCATGCAAGAACGCCGTACCTGCTTGCCGGATTACTGCCCTGGGATCTGGAGGCGACTGCCCTCCAGCGCGTCTATGAGTGGCGCGTGGAGGCGCAGCGCCGGGGTGTATCGCCGCTGCCTCGAGAAGTCGAGGCGCGGCGGGAAGAGCTCCGGCGCGATCTCAGGGCAGTATGGAGGGGACGACTGTCGCTACCGACGGCCGGGCACGCCGCAATCGCGGCGGTAAGACCCCTCTTTGAGGAGTGGCTGGATAGGAGTCACGGCGTCCTGACCTTCCGCATGACGCAGGTCCTCACCGGACACGGATGTTTCGGGAGGTACCTGTGTCTAAGGAAAAAGGAGGAAACGCCTGGGTGTCACCACTGCGAAGATCGCCCGGAGGACACAGTAGAGCATACGGTGCAAGACTGCCCCGCTTGGGCAGAGCACCGACGTGTCCTCACGGCGGCGATAGGCGGAGACCTCTCGCGCCCAGCATTGGTTGCGGCCATGCTGCGGGGCGAGACGGAGTAGGAAGCGGTCGCCTCCTTCTGCGAAGCAGTAATGCTCGCGAAGGAGGTGGCGCGCCACGAGAGAGAGAGGACAGAGTCCTCCCTCCGCCCCACCCGCGGTGGTTGGCGCCCACGGCGTCGGACGTCGCAAGACGATCTCCGGCCACCGTAGGCGCGGGCATGCGGGCGGCGAGTAAAGGGCAACTCGCCGCCCGACCATGGACCATGCCCGGGTCGACGGCGCGTTGTGTTCCACGCGCGCCTCAAAGAGCGTCAGCACGATGACGGGGCCCCGCCCAAGAGGGCCAAAGCCTGCCGGGGTCGCGGGACTTATCTCATTACCGTGACCCCGGAACACAAAGGGCTATTGAAGGACACCGTGGATTTTAGTCAGTACAAGTCTGACAGTCCCTCCCGCCCTGCCCGGGGTGGGAGGACTCATTTGATGATTTTACCACGATAAAAAAAAAAAAAAAAAAAATGCAAGAACGCCGTCGATCGATGCCTTTGTATGAATTCCTGAAGCTCGCTAACTATGACAATTTAGTATCATTTCGCAGAAATCATGTGTACGATTCATCAAGTAAGTATTAGTTGATTTTGTCAAATGAGTTGCTGAATACTGTTTGTTAGATATAATTAGTTAAAAGAAAAACTTGTTTAATTACTTGAACGTTGGATAACATTAGATTATCTTCTTATTAGGTTGATTTTCTCATTTCATATTCATTTAGTTCTGCTTATATAATTTACTTCGGTTATATTAAAAGTAACCTATGACCTTTTGTATCTATAATTTAGAAGGCTTTCAAAGTCATGTTAAATGAAAGCTTATTTAATAATCACCAATCGCAGTAACAACACACTTATAGATAGAAAACAATTGTATACCACAAAGTAAAATTGCGAATTTCCTCACATCAAATCATATGTAATTTACGGCTATTTCCCCCAGGCTGCGGCCTGAGTAAGTGCAGGGACGCAGCAAATAAGATAGAAATGTATGGAAATGAGGGTGTATGGCCAACAAGACGCATAAGTATTGCGCATTACGTATGCTCCGTAGGTTTTTCAGCTGTCTGTGTAATGCCCAACACCCTTTATTTCAGTTATGACGCAATACCGAATCCAATATGTTTTTTTCCTTGTTGTATTTCGAAACTCCAACGAAGCCTAATTCTAAACTCAAACTGCGATCAATATTGCCTGTGTCTATAAAAACTATTTAGATTTGAATTTGGAAATGGTTTTAACCATAGAGGTTTGTTTTTGGATCAATTTAACCATAGACGTGCTACAGTTACTACAGTCATCTATTAAGAAGGTTAAATGGTCGAAAATTTAAAAAGAAAACCTGCTTGATCGATTAGTTCTAAAGTATCCATTATCCTTAAAATTGCCATTTACTAGAGCCATGATTCACGTCCATACCTATCTATCTTCAACAATGTACAAGTCTTTCTAAAGCCCTGCTTGTAGTGAACATTCCAGACGGTTCGCTCTTGAAGTGTAGCTGCTAAAGTTGAATGCCCCTCGTACTTTAATTGATTTTATAAGTCTACTTTGGAACTAAATAAGAAGCCGTACAAACTCCTATTGTTTCGAACACTTGTAATGTAGTCTTTAGGTCGGAGACTGGAGAGTTATTTGGGTAGTTTAAGCGGACTTAAATTAAGTTGTTTTATTCAAAAACAATATTATAACTGAGGTTTATTTATAATACCTACTAATAAATAATAAACCCATGGTTTCCGATAACTCGTTGAATTTAACCGTTTATCAAATCTTGCATTAAATTATTTGATTTTGTCAATAATTGTCCTGTCTTCCTTTGTAAATTTTCTTCATACCTGTTCTGCCATGCTTCCAAAGATTAGCTTTGATTTTGAGTATAATTTTCGAAGTGTCATTTATGTTGCTGATATGATGTCAACCAACCAATCACAGCATTGACAGCATATCTCAGCAAAATCGGTGTAAGAACTTCTAATAGCATGCTGCAGTGCGCGGCATTTAGTATGAACAATTGAAAACCCTTTGAAAAGCCGACGGCCCTTGCTGCAAAAGCCTTATTTTAAACCGATTCTTTTTGTTTTATTAATCGTGTAGCTTTCAAGCAATTAATCATCTGCTGAAAAACTAATGTACCTATATACAACGCAGCGCTTTTGTAAAATGCAGCGCTGGAAGCTTTATAGTACGCCGTAATGCATTTGAGATAATTAAATAACTTGCGATCTCAGGTCTTGCTTTTTAATGGTAGTAAGTAATAAAGCTTGCTGAAAACCAGTAACGTATTTTCTGATAAGTATTACTGCAAGATAATTGTAGAACTGGAATACTAACTTAATTATTCTTAATTTTTAAAGACTTTTCCTAAATTGATGCAAATAAGAAATAGTACCTAGTCTTCTTGGGACATTTAATTGCAAAACTTTTCGTATGCCAAATCTATACAAAAATCGAATAAAATTATGTTTAGTGAGAAAATTGGATCATAAATTTTCTTTTCTCAGACAAAACTGAGATGAATTTAATTATCCGCATCGGTAGCGCCAGAATTATTCATAAAATCATAATTAAGTGTCAATTCATAAGCAATTGAGAACGGACCGCTTGAGTGGCCGGTGACAAATAACCTGAGGAAGAAAAATGAGCAATATTTACTTAATTTCTTTTCTTTTTATTGATACCTAAATACTTTTTGTAGACTTTTATCTTAGTGCCCATTACTTAAATTTGATTATGTAGTCATGTCTACAAACGGTTTTAGTATGTAATAATGCTTTGCGATTCTACTGTTGAAAAGGTGATTCACATTTGAATCTATTTCGAGCATAACGACTGTAGAAAGTCATAAATGTATTTTTATGGCATCCATAAGCCCGGTATATTGTCCATGTCAAAGAAAATTTTATTGGGAGCTGAACCTAATACTGAAAACTAAGGAAAACATCAATAAAGCACCTTTAGGTTTTCCCGAATATCTCTCCCTGCTTTTTTTGTGCAGTTCAATCAATATTGACAGAGTATTGCATAATGACATTTATTTATCGATCCCAAATCGCAATTTTCTATAACCGCAAAACCTAAAATATCGGTAATTTATAAAAAGATCCATCGTATAAACAATTACACATATTTTCGCATTCATAGCTCCGGTACACGTTGCGTTATTTACTCTAAAGCTTATCAACCGAAGAAAACGCAAATACAAAGTTTTCTACACACTTCTAAAACCCAATAACGTTACGCAATCTATTAAAAGAATAATCAAACGAAAAACGTTAAAAAAAAACGCAACGAAAACAACTTTTACGGCATCTGCAAGTGTATGGACGGGTCCTTTCAGTCAGCCACTATTTTACACCCGCCTTGAAAACATTACCGAACACATTCAATCGATTTTCGACTTAGTGTCCCCGGCACGATGCCGCCGCTACACATTCAATACATTCATACGGTCCTTTCACTCTATTTAATCCTTTATCTTACCTGTCCGGCATGCAGCACGTCCAAAAATATGGTAAATACACTTATAAAAAGCACGGCGCGCGTCATTTTTGCGGCCGCGATGCGTTCCTATACCGGACTGGCGATAGCTGACGTTTATGCCAGGCGCCAGAAACCTGCGTACTAGTCTTGCTACGGCACTGTAGCCGTACCTAGCGTCGTATAGATCGACCCTCCCGGGAGGGACGGGGAGGGCCGATGCGAAGCAACGAGTGCGACAGAGACGCGAGAGGGAGGATAACGCACGCGCAATGCTGTAAACGCTGCGTACAATGAGGACTCTATCGAAGGGAATCGCGAATGCCGTCTTCGTCTGGCTTTGTCTGGATTTCCCGATGATGATGCGTCATTTTTTCTACGGTTCCGATTGGGTACTTATTGCTGTTGTAATGCAGTTCAAAATTGTTTGACGGGATCGATATGAGATTGAGCTTCATTCACATCAACTAGGTACCTTTTAGTAAGACATAGGTCATATAGGTTGTAAGTACTAGATAATGATATGCGTAAGTTCAAAGCACGCTAATAAAATGTACCCTTTTAATACCTGCGCTGAGTCATCATATGGCAGCTTGGGGCTGGGGTGACGAGCTTTCACCCCAATGCCACTGTTCTATAGGTAGCCTTTCGAATTAGGTGTTGAAAATCGATTATATGATTCAGCTGTTTGTTACTTAGTATTTCAAAACAAAGACGATTAATGCCGAAAGCACATTTTTTTATTTAGCTTTTGATATTAATTTTTTGTTCTATTTTACAGTAGTATACAATATTTTCTCATATAAATATGAATTTATTTACATTGACAGTTCGGGGGTAGCTAAATATGAAGCTTTTTAAATATTTAAGATTCTTACAAAATAATTGATTAATTTTGAAATATTGGGTAAAGAAACGGGTCCACAAAACGGTAAAGTAAAATGTGTTTTTCAAAAAACTAAACAATATTGACACCATTAACACTTTTAATATTTTTGCAATACATTTACACAAAAAAATGCTCAAAGGGAACCACTTTGAGTATTTTCTTGGTCTATTCAATGCTGATGAAATCTCTGAAGACGAACATTAAACATTCACCACTCTTGGGTACATCCGTCATTTCCACTTAGAGGATTAGTTATAATATTTTTTGGTTCATGTACATGTTTTAGTACACACAACTTTAAACTGACCGTGTTTCTTTATGACTTCTTCATGTTTGTGCAAGAAAGCGATACCGACTTAGTTTAGCAATTAAGTGTATACCTATGAAACTTATTTACATAATAAAGAAATATAACAATTACTATTCTTACATAAAGAATTTATCCTTTTTATAAAGAAAAAAAATGTAATGTGGAAAAGTAAAGCGATCACGGGATTTAAAACTGAAGTAATTAAGAAGTTCAAGTTGTCGCATAAAAAGTCAATAGATCGGAATTTTGAAGAAGACAATTTCGAAAACAATAATATAACTAACGACCAAAAGGCCTCTAATACGTAATATTATCTATGGCATAGAGTATCGTTTTCATCTCTGAAAGTTATCCGTAACCAGATATATTTGCCTAGGGTTATCCTTTTTACCACGTAAAAAATAAATGACATACAAACATAGGTACTACTAACAGGGGTCACAAACGCTCCTCTTTCGTACCCCTACAGTGGCCTGCCCGTAAGTCCGACACCCCTGCATCTCACCTCTCACCCTTGTCAGCGGCACGCGTATCAATTTCGCTACGTATGTCTATGTCCCACGTGTCAAAACTATTCTATTCTAATTTGTTTATGAAACTGTTACCGTTCAAATATAGAACAAGTCTGTGTTCTAGAAAGGTATGGAAATAATAAGTAGGTATTTGAGGAATAATTCCAGAGAATTTATACAGGTTGTACCGTGTGTGGATAAAAATGAACAGAGGCATGGGAGAGATCATTTTCAATATTTAAATCTCTGAGACATAATTATGGTGCTATTTTTACGGCTCAAAATTTATGATCACTTTTCGTGTTGAGATAGGCAACAAAAGTTAGACCAACTAAAGTTGACCACGTATACTTCCCCAAGACATAGAAATTCTTTAGAAGTATTAATCATTCAGATATTCTAATGAGTTGAAAGAATTTGAATATAAATTGCAATCTCTAGGTATTTGTTTCTCTGGACACGAAAAATGGTCATAACTTTTGAACCATAAATAATAGCGCCGTATGTGTCAGAGGTAAAAAGTTTGGAAATGACCTCTTCCATGCCCCTGTTCAACTTGATTTCTGGGACATCCTGTATATTATGCAATCTGCTATAGAGAGAGCACATGTAATAAAACATTTAAGTTCAATTTAATATCGTGTCGTATTTATAAAATCTATCAAGTGTTAATTTGACAAAAATAAATGATTCATAACTTATTTACGTAAATCCAGTACCGAACGGATTCGTTTCGACATTTCTCGGCGTCAAACGTCAAATTAGTTCGTAAATTAATCATTATTAAGGCTGTAAGTGTGCCGTAAATATCGTATTTCTGCTCGAAATCAAATCACTAGTTGAAAATCGATGGCTTTGAAGGAAAAATTTATGAAAACTGGTCTAAATTTTTCAAAGTCCTGACGTCAAAGGGCGTTATTAATTTTGCTAGGTAAAAATTTGTTGGTAAATTCTGGTGGCATGTTCAGTATTGATAGATAGGCTATCAGGTAAAGGTTCGTTTATCCACTTCAGTGGTAAAGCCGTCCCCGCATGATTGAGTAGCTCGTAACGCTTTTTGAGCTGATATTGCATTGAAACTGCATGCCGTGTTAATTTTAATTCAGGTGTGCTGTTAACATTTTAACTGGAAGTATGAACGGGTACTTTCAATGAGGGCGAGAGCTATTGGTATTTTGGGATTATTGAAATTCTTCTTTCAGCCTTTATTTTTGTTTTATCTAAAGCTCGTGTGTAAGTGTCTGTGGCTAGTGAACTTTTCTGATCCAATAAAATGACAATATCTTATTCTAAGAATTAACTGACGACAATTTATAAATCTCTTCCAAAGATATTCTATAAGTTCATAGTTTTGTAAAAGATTACTTATGTTTTGTTTCGACTGAATTTACTAACCCCTTTTTTTAGCGAAGCGGAAGAGAAGAGACTGACAAAACTATTGCTGACTAAAAACCATCTTGTTCCTTCTCATGACCTTTGCGTTCCAGGGCCACAATATCCTGCTAAGATAGCCCAGGACCCATCGAAATAACGATACTGCAGCTAACCCCCTTCATTTCAACATTATCAACCAAAAACGACGAAATAAATCGAAACTATTAGGTTACATGCTACGAACACATATTTTTTTAATCCGCCGCCGGCAATAAGGCTGTGACGTCGGTATTTTGGCACCGCGACCGACGTCCGGAATATGATTGGTCCAATATTGATCACAAGAGACCCGGTTTTACGGACAAAAACTGTTCTTACGTAATTTTTCATCCGTCTCTTTGACCCTTTATGTAACGTATTACGCGGTTACTAATTGGTCTAAAACACCTACACACGTTTTTGGAGCTGACCCGACAAAATTTTATAAAACTAGGTTGAGCTCTCATCAACTTTATTAAGCTTTAGCTCTGAACTCGGGTAGTTGAAATAAAAAGAGTGTTTTTGTAGATACGGGAGAGAGGATACTTTTACGAGTAAATAGTACGTGAGAGATAACTAAAAATAAAAATAATATAAGCATAGACAATAATCATGTTGTGGAGTCCGCGTCACGACTGAAGACCTTTTGACGCGGCGCTAGTGTCTATGACTATGATATTACATCAAATTGCATTCAAATATGTAGTAGCACGAATTTTCGCAGGATTACAGTTGTGCCACTGACTCAACAGACGTAAAAAGCCGTCAAAATGAACATATATATTGCCAGTTGGCTAGACATATACAGCCTTACTACAAAAACTTAATCATCTGTTGAACACTTGTCTAAAAAATGTGACTGCAAAACGAACCTTATTTCAACGTTATAATCTGACATTTTTATAGACAAGTGTTCAACAGACGTTTAAAAGTTTTTGTGGTACGACGGCTAAAGCCTTAGACCCATCTGTAATCACAAGTAAAGCCGTAAATCTCTTTCAAATAACATTTTTATATAAGCACCAAGTCGTGACGTAATCAAGCAGAATGGAATGGAAATGGCTGCACTAAAGAGAACAAGCCCCTTTAAAGAACTATTGGATTGAACTGATTCCAACTTTTTTTATCTCTTCGCTGTACAGGCCGTTAAGATTTTACTACGGGTGCAGATAACAAATGGATTTCTACTATTCTAGTAGGAGTATCTTTTAACATCTACCTCGAGCAGAACATTTAATATAGAGTTAACATAACTTGGAAAACTACTGACGATGTTGTTCGACGCTCTCCCTTTAATTGGTAAGCTTACGAAGTTATAATTAAAATCTACTTGTGTCAACTAACGTTATCCGAGCTTTAACTAGGGATGCTTCTACTAACTCTGATTCGTGTTGCTCTTTCCACCTTGTGTTTCCTCTTTCAGCGGTGTTATTTCGCTTTTTTTCAACACTTAATTCAGCCTTATGAACTCTCTTTCGTGCAATTATGAGTGCATTAAAATCTTCAGCTACACGAATTAAATGTACCTATGTGTTGACTATATGTATGTGCACTCAAGAATGATCTTTGTCCTGTCCTGATCCCAATTTATTCTATATAGGAATCATACTTCTCTATTTCTCGTCATCTCAGCACTTACTTCCATCCATCGATTCATAAAATTATTATTATCAATTCTCACATACTTCATTTACTAAAACGGCCCAATTCCAAGTGTGTACCTACACAGATTTGTACTCAACAAAATGTTGTATTCAGTAGTATCAATGATTATTACTGCCGTTTGCGAAGCCAATAGCTATCTACCCTTAAAAAAAGCGAGAAAACTAACAGTAGACCGTCATCTGTTTTCCTTTTTACAGCATTTGAATCATTCAGAAGCTTTACTCTCAATAAATCAATGTAAGTACGCACTATTGTTCACGGAAACGGAATAGAGTTGCCATTCTTTGAATGGAAGCCATTTTGAGGGTTATAAAAAACATTGTTATCCGTGGCTACCGAGTTAAGAACGTTATTGTTATTGTACTTTATATATTTGTAATTATTTTTGTCTGGTTTTTACTAGTCTCGTGTTTTAGTTTCGTAAATCATGGTGGACTATTGATTGTTTACTGCGAAAATGGTTTTCGTAGATTTTTATCTTTGGCTGACGAGTGAGGGCCATTTCCCTTTATTGGATAAGGCTAGCTAGATTAAATATTGCACAATGTTGGGAAAACTTCATTAGAATATTCAACTTTTAAGTTCAAACAACAAGCCGTTTAGCCATATAACAGTTTATAAAACAAGCATAGCTCAAACATCACGACTGCATGAAAATCAATACAGAAACTAAATTAAGAAGTTTAGACGTCTTACTTTCAACACCAACACGCTTCGGGGCCTAAAATAAAGCCTAACAGCGCTAACACAAATTTATTTGCCAGACAAATCCGAGACTAGATTTTAAAACATTCAGATACATAGAGCCGGAATCCTTTGGCCATAAACTAACATCAAACGAGGCATCCCCTATCCAAAAGTGAGCAGGCACACATCAGGGTATCTCAAAAGGAGAATAGTAGATACCAAATCGAATTTTGAAGCGAACCACGGCGGGCCATTAAAGCATCTGCACATAGAAATGCGGGGTGCTTCGTTCGTCGGAATATTCTAGAAATTTGCATATGGCGGCCGGTGACGTCACGGCATGTCGCGTGCAGCCAGACGCGCCGGTATTCATGCGGGCCTTAGAATAAAGCTGCGGACGCAAAGGGAGATAAATGTGCTCGGATTTGTCGGGCTCCGGCCAGTTCGACTTCGGTAAGTAATGGTGTGTTTAAAAGGAATTGTTTGTTGTTTTAGAGGAAATATCAGATGGAGTTTAGATAAAGAAGAAAAAGTGTGCCCATCATCAATTTTTATTGTTTCCGGAAAGCTACATAGCATTTTCAGGGAATCAGAAACACATTTATAAAGAAATAATATTATTTATGTGGTGATATTGACGAAATTAACCAGTATCTTAAGGCGCAGACTGACTACGATTTTAATCGCATAAGACCGCGTAAACTATTGTCACCACTATGGAGCGTCAATAAGATTGAAAATTGAAAAAATGATATTTGTGTTGAAATGTGACGTAAGCTGCGAATGGGCATTTATTTTACTGCTTTTCTTTAGATTATTTAAAATATAGACATAAAATTAAATAATGGTTTGGTTAAAGTTTTAAAAAAATGGAAAACCTACTAAATTCTTAAAAAAAAAAACTGTTGTTATCGCTGGAAATACAGAGATCTTCGACGTCAAAGTTTTTTTTGTGCTACAACTTCCCAATTTTTTTTTTGGGAATATCAAACTATTATTTATTATTCTGTTCGGTTTTAATTCTTCTTGTTCACTGTATTTTTTGCGTTACTTATTTTTATTACATTACGTCATACTCGACGTTCTAAGAAACCAATTTTTTTGAATATTGAGATAAGACCGCACCTTAACGTCCATAATTTAATAGTTTAATTGGTTTCCAATTTCAGGATTTTGGTAGCAACTCATCTCCAAATGAATCAATAACCGTGCAATGGACCAATATATGTAGTATCCCTAGCCTCCATTATTCTAAATCAACGCTAACGAACCCCCGCAAAACCCAATTTAGTATAAGATATCAATCAAATAAAAGTCATACTCAATGCCAGACGCCCTCAATGATCCCCATAACCATTCTTTATCCTATAAAGGGCTATCTCTAACCCAGCGTCCATGTACGGCTATCTTGCAGAATAATGAGCTACGTTAGTGAGTCCTCGGCTTAAGGGCCGACACAAGCTGTTGCGTTATTTTACCAGTCTCCTTCCAAGACGGTCCAGTGATTAATAATACCGTCCGAGCTTTATTTATTATCTAGCTGCTTAGCTTGTAAGACGTTTACTTAACTCTGCTAAGCAACTCCGTGATAATCAATAGTCTGACGTCAGTTCGTATGCCTGATTTTAATATTCACACGTCGTGCCAATGAGTCAGAGTAAGTTTTCTAGAACTTGCCCCATTTTATGTAATAAATTGGAACGTGGTATTCCAAATCTGTTTGCCCTCTCTTCCTTATATTCTTGAAGTGTCGCCAAATTCGGCAGTAGTAATGGGACGCGACAGAATTAGGTGAATTACAGTTTTCTTGCTTATCTTGCGTCATTCAAGTTGACTGTAATGACGTCATAGTTTTTCTGCTTCATAAGTCTTGGGAAACTTATCGCCATCTAGCGGCAAGGATCGAAACCTTTGAAGACGCCTGAAACTCGTGGAGATTTGCACAGCGAAACCACAGTAACATAGATTGATAATGATTAAACTGTCTTGTAGGTACTGTTGATAAACATTGCAAACCTTTGTTTTAATTTAATGCATAAGCTATGAGTCCCACACACAATAGTAAACTAAATGAATTGAATCAGTAAGTTGAATGGGAAATTGCGTGAAAGTAGCCTAGTAAAGCATGAAATATTTTATAGGATATTCTACAGAACAGAGACAAGGAATAAAATAATAATTCACTAAAATGTAATAGATATTAGATTTAAATGTCTTATTCGTGTCTATGGTAGATCTATTTAATTTTATTGGCTAAAAGTACAATAATTTCTACTGCATCGTCGGTGGCGCCGCAGAGGTCATTTTGTCTGCAGTTTGTCGGGTCATAGAGGGCAGGTTATGAAGTTTCTAGAAATCTTCGGCCTGGACTGCTACTTACTAATTTAATATTATAGAAAGTACGAAAATGAATTTGTTTCACGACGTCTAAACCACAGAACCCAGTTTGATGAATTTTGGTACAGATAGACTCTGAAAACAGCTATAGGCTCTCTTTTTGCATAAATCACGAAGAGGGTTATGCATAAGGAGGAGCGAGAGAAGTCGCGGGCAAATGCTTTACGTAATAATTAATTTCATTAATAAAATAACGGCACGGTTGGTGCAGCGTCTCGAGAGTTCGATCCCCGCACGGAACCAATATTTGCATGATCTAGGTAGGTACTAGTAATAGTTGGTCTGGGTCTTAGTGTATGTGAGTTTAAATGTTTGTAAACACACCCACGATACAGGAGCATTTCCTAGTGTGGGCACGTGTGGGGCAACGAAAAAAAAACCATAATAGCAAACTTGACTGACCTGTTGGTCTAGTGGTTAGTGACCCTGACTGCTATGCCGGAGGTCGTGGGTTCGATTCCCACCCAGGACAAATGTTTGTGTGATGAGCACGATCATTTGTTCTGTGTCTGGGTGTAATTTATCTATAATATTATGTATGTATTTAGAAATATATAAGTATGTTTATCAGTTGTCTAGTACTCATAACACAAGCTCTGCTTAGCTTGGGACTAGATGGCGTTGTGTGATAGTTGTGGAATATTATATTATAAACCCTGTAACATGTACTTGCGGTGCAATAGTCACCCTAAACTAATGATATATAAACTATAGATACGTTGTCCGCACTCTGAAATGGCAACAGAAAATGAAGCCAATTGGCCACATTGCGCGTAGTTGCGTCTCCCTCCCGCCGTACGGTGTCATATTTTCTTTCTATTTCTTTACGCGTATAAGTAGTTCTAGTATTGTCGCCGTTTTTAAGCGCCGCGATGTTCGTTCATACCGTGTCTATATTATACGCCATTGCCCTAAACCACTTAAGGCGATGACAAGAGCTAATGTACCTCTCGCTCGCACGTTTCGACATTTTGAAAGATATAAAATCACTGATCCCATTTTTGAAAAATCGCAATCAACTATGTTTTGTGCAATCACATTGCACAGTTTAGTAAAAAAAAAACATTTTAATCGATACAAGTTTACCTACTCAAAAATTTGCTTTACTAGTTTTAGTACTTAAGCAAATTTTTGAGTAGGTAAACTTGTATCGATTAAAATGTTTTTTTTTTACTAAACTGTGCAATGTGATTGCACAAAACATAGTTGATTGCGATTTTTCAAAAATGGGATCAGTGATTTTATATATTCTTTCAAAATGTCGAAACGTGCGAGCGAGAGGTGACATTAGCTGTTGTCAGCGCCTTAAATTAAATGAGATTCTGAACTGATTCATACTGTGTTCTACACAGTATACACTTCCCCTTCCGTGACTAATCGTGGCCGGCCGGGCTATCAAGATCACGATACAGAACCATACATCATATTTCCCCTCAGAACACCAATAGAGTTTAAATATAAACATATGTCATCAGTTCATCACTTCCTAACCCTATGGGACCGGTCGAAATTAGATAATAAAGGATCGATTCTAAGTAATACGATAGTTTATGAAATATGATTAAGTAGATGGAATCACTATTTCAATTAATTAAGGAAGGTAGACACGGCTGCACATCAAAACCTATAAAACCAGTTTATCTTCGTCTCGCTTTCTATGATTTTTCCGCACAATAAACGGTCAGCTTTTACTGGTTTTGTTTGGCTTCATGTGTAGCCGAGTGTATAACGTGGGTAAGATAGATTTTATTTCTTGCTCTTTTATCTTGAATATCGAACTAGGGATTTCTGTATCGTAGGTGCGTTTACAAACATAGAAACTCACATACTCTACACGAAAACCCAGACCCGGAACAACTACCTACTGCAGATCTTACAAATATGTACCTGTTTGTGAAAAAAGACAAAAGGAGAGCCTTTGCCCAGTAAAGAAAAATTAAAAGGCTAATTAAAAATTAAAAAAGTACCTCATCATCTTCCTGCCCTTATCCCATTTTACTTGTGGTCGGCGCAACACGTTTTTTTCTTCCATTCTCCCCTATCAGACGTCACAGTATCATTTACTCTTTTTTCTTTCATATCATTCCTTAGACAATCCATCCATCTTTTCTTTGGCCTTCTTCTCCATCCATCAACAGTCATATTCATCACTCTCTTAGTCACGTGAGTCTCATCCCTCCTCATCACATGTCCATACCAAGACAGACGATTCCCTTTATTTTTTTCTGTAACAGGCGTCACTTTCAAACTTCCTTACTTTATCCATTCTTGTCACTCCACACATCCATCTCAACATCCTCATCTCCGCTACATGCAATCGTTTCTCATCCATCTTTTTCACAGCCCAGCATTCCGATCCATACAATACGACAGGTCTAATCACGGATTTGTATATTTTCCCCTTTAAAAATAAACAAAGTACCTATAATTTTAAATTATAACATGCCAATAATTCTACTACCAGACAGCTACAGTGGGTACCTGCCAATATCAGAAAACGTTTTAACAAAATAAAAAACCGGCCAAGTGCGAGTTGGACTCGCCCATGAAGGGTTCCGTAGTAGCAAGCATAGACTAGGGATATAAATATATTGAGATTAGTAAGTAATATGCACAAACAATAAAAATAACTTTGTTTTTCATAGTTTTTGTATGAATGGCAAAGTTACATTTGCGGTTTATGAAAATGTACTACTTATATCTCAAAAACTGCTAACTATATCTCATCCAAACCAATTTTCGTTGGAAGTTTTTGTTGAGGTCTACATTATATATTTTTTTAGTTTTATCATTCTCTTAATTTAGAACTTACAGGGGGGGGGGGGAGGGGGCACATTTTACCACTTTGGAAGTGAATAAAAAATGATACTTAATTAGTAGCAGCAGTGGTGGCCCAGTGGTATCGGCCCCGACTTACGAGTAGTAGGTCGTGGGTTTGAACCCCGTAAGGCGCATTACTTTGTGTAATTTATTTCAACACCACTGCTCTCAAAACGGTGAAGGAAAACATCGTCAGGAAACCGGCATGTCCTAGAACCAAAAATTCGAAGACATGTGACTTCTACCAATCCGCACTGGGCCCGCGTGGTAGATTACGGCCCACTCCCTCTCACAGAGAGGAGGCCTGTGTCCCAGCAGTGGGAACATTTATAAACTCAATATAATTTTTAAAGACCTATCCATAGATACCCCACACATATGGGTTTGATGAAAAAAAATTTTTTGAGTTTCAATTCTAACGTATGGGGGACACCCCCAAAATTTGTTTTGTATTTATTTTTGTGTGAAAATCCTAATGCTGTTCACATAGTACATCTACCTACCAAGTTTCAACAGGATAGCTCTTATACTTTCGACAAAAAGTGGCTGTGACATACGGACGGACAGACAGACATGACGAATCTATAGATATATAAGGGTTCCGTTTTTGCCATTTGGCTACGGAACCCTAAAAACGCCTTATGGATTTATTTTTATAATTCATACTACCTAGTACACAGGCGAATTTCTTGCGTCAGGTAGGTAATCAGTAGCGACCATATTTGCGTAGCTAAGAATTTGGGACATTATGTTAGGTCGTAAATGTCGATTTTAATCCATCATCTTCTTTACAAAGTACATAACGTAAAGGATACTAGACTACCCCAAGAATTAACTCCTAATCAAAAACATTGGTAAGTACCAAAACCGCAATATTTACGCTGCTAGCGTTAAAGCCAAAAGCACAAGGGCACTTCCGATATATCAAAAGAGCCATTAATTGTGTCCCCTGTTTCCGCGACATTTGGCTAATGTCAGGGACGGTCACCCCTGCTTGGGGTAGCTGTGCCGTTAGCCGTAGGTAAGCAATGTCTGCCCCCGGAGACACGGTGCTAATAAAATGTCAAACATTTGAGGTAAATTACCAAAGGTAGCAGTTATTTGTCTAGTTTTTAGACCAGAGCTATTATAATTACAACGCAAATAATTGTAACTAAGTTTTTGTAACGTTCAATATTCTTCTTTCCAATATTTGATCTAAGTCCAGTATGGATATGTCCAGTACGGGGTGCTACGACAGGAAAGGGGTGCTAAGACAGGAAACCTCCACGTGCGCCCGTGAACTGGAGTTCCCTCTCGGATACGTCCGAGGGGAAGACCAGTTTTTCGGGCCGGTGCACCCTGGGATGCGGGTAAAAACTCTTCCTTAGGCACTGTGCCTAAGGGGTCTCTCTTTGCCCGTATGCGAATAGCCTGTCGGGTGGACGCTCCGACGCGTGTCCCTCTGAATAGCAGAGGGCACAGCGGCGGAGCGGGCTTGCGGACGGTGAGTAATGGGTGGATTTTAGTCAGTAAGAGTCTGACAGTCCCTTCCGCCCCACCCAGGGCGGGAGGACTCATTTGATGATTTTGCCACCCAAAAAAAAAGTCCAGTATTACAGAACGTCGGTCAATACTCAAGACAACAAACTTGTATTCACTAGGTTCATTCATTCACATTCTATCAGATAAATATAAATTCAAAGGAGTGACCTTTGTTAATAGGCGAAGCGAATGCGATTCGAATCCTGTCATATAGAAAAGCGAAACCGGTCCGATAGTTTATGTGACAGGCTTCAAACAATTCCATACATTACAAACAAAAACGCTTCGCTTCGCGTTCGCTTCGCCTGTCTGTTTGACAATAGCTTTAATGAGGGATAGGTGGAATTATAGTGAAATTTTAAAAGTTCGATATCTTCAAAACCAGTTAGGTTGGATCCCATGTTGTGGGGGTTAAAAAAGTTGCAAATAAGGTCTAGTATCACCCATTTCAAGGAATGCACCCAATTAAAAACCACCTGTAGATAATGCCTTCCGCTTGACCCACGTCCTCAGCGCAGTTGTTTCAGAAGGTTCCTGAGTCGGATTCGACTGCAGAATACGACCAGAAGTCACCGTTAGATAGTAGAGTATACAAAGCAGGATTTATTAAAACAGCATGTAACCCAGTTAATAAAAACGTGTTTATTCAAAAAAACAAGGAAAAATAAATTGTCATAATAACATCTTTGCTTAAAACAATGATAAAAAATTACTACCAATAATATTTCTTACATAATTTGGCTCCTAAACATTTGAAAAATGTAACAAAAATACAATAGGTATTTATTTAGAATAAAAACTAACTGATTAAAACTGATTTAAATACACTGATTTAAATAAAATATCATTTTCGATGTTCAAAGCTTTATAAATTAAAAAAAAAAAACGAAATATCGCTTGCTAGTTTAATACAGTATTAGTATATGGCCCTCAAATCTCAGTATTCTTATAAAAAATATTATTTTTATGTATTTTTAATTTTTTTTTTTATTTATTATCGTTATCACAGACAACATCTTCTACAATACACATAACAAAATGAACTAGGTTTAGGTTATGCGAACAGCGTATATATTATTATCTTGATTTAAAAAGTAGGTTTTGAAAGTTTAACTTTTTCATTTCACACCATTATTATTAAGTTGCGTCAGATTTTTTATGGAATAACCTCCTTTTGGGATGACAGCAGTAGGGTAAAAGGCGTAGTAGCAAAAATTCACTCATCAGAATACTGTTACTTCGTTTAGAACTTTTATGAGAATTAGAATTGGATGGTTACAATGATACGCATATTATTTCTTCTATGCAAATTTTAAGGAGAAACAAACAAACAAGAAAAGTGAGTGTATAAAAACGTGGGAAAATACACCCCACCCACCACAGAGACCACGTTTGGCATAAAGTTCATCAGCGTTCCCTTATTCTGTTTGAAAATTTGCACTCATTATGTGCCGCGTGGTGGATTATAACCCGCCCTCATAGAGAAAGCCTTTATTCTAGCAGTAGAGAACATTATCAGGTGATTGTGCAATGCTATATCGTGATGATTCTACTACATGTCAACACCAAGTAGGAGTTTGTAAATAAAAATATTATAAAAAATATACATACCTAAAATAAAACGAATTAAAAAAAAATACGATTAATGTCACTGGCTATCGATTATTTTAACAGGTACAATCTTTTTTTTTTTCTTCAGTTTTTTATCTATTTTTATAATTCGCAGTCGGGTGTTATCTAAATTTATTTAGTAATGTATTCCGCAGACTCTGTTGGCGGGCACAGCTTTGTCTGAAACAAAAAATAAGGATTAAATTAGAAATCAGAAAATTTATGATTAATCTAGGAATCTAAGAATTTCTAAGGGTCAGTTCAGACCGAGACGCGAAGCGAAGCGACGTGACGTGACGCAACGATACTGCAAATGTGTATCTTATCATGTAGTGAATAAAGTTAAATTTTGAGTCGCCAATAAAATGCAGCGCGGCGCCGCGCTGCGCCGCGCTTTGTTGTGACAGGTGTAGGTATCTTTTCGTGTAGGAAATAGAGTTAGATTTTGAATAGCTCTATTGATATGTACACGCAGCGTCACGTCTCGGTCTGAGCTGACCGTAAGAATAAATGCCTAGTGCACGTTTTTTATCAGTCACAAAACGAACTCCATCGATAACATTTTTATATAATTTAAAAAAAAAATGCCGCTATAGGACTTAATTCTGTATCGTGGGTGCATTCGCAAACATTTAAATCCCCATGCAGAATTAGCCAGACACGGAGCAGCTACTTGTAGGTCACACAAATATTTGCTCCATGCGGGATTCGAACCCGCGACATGCAGCACAGCAGTCGATCCTCCGCTCAGGGCGCGTAAAACCAATCCCTGTATATGACCCAACACTGGATGGTGCTGAATAGTACACATACATTGTCCTGCACAATTTTGAAATCAAGCATACAAACCTGTTTCGAGCCAAGACCTTTAGTTGATTGGTTTTTACTGCACAGTTTGGCCCTCATGTTTGCAACAAATAAGAAAACAATCATGTTCGCTCTCAACACTTTTCTATACGGCGTCTAGCAATAAATCTGTGCCGAATATCGAGTGAGTTAGAGCAAGACAAGTATATTGCATCATAAATTGCATTCGTTTGCTATTATTTCGGTCAGTGTTATTTGACCTAGGATACAAGAGCGAGCGAAGCGAGCTCGGGACTTTGGGGCACCCCGACACGGACAGGTTAGGTTCGAAGGGGCCATCCCCTTCATTCACAAACATTCATGATTTTAGTTTCTTTTTGTGTCTATTATAATATACCAATGTATATCAGACATGGAATGCAAAACTCTTTTAATAATGTACCCCCTTACTTATAAAAACTTGTGTTGCTTAGCTACCGATTAAATATCACCTGTCCTTGTCATTTCTATTTCAATGAATAGAGATGGCAAGTGACTTAAGAGCTATTTAAGATAAGTAACGTCTAATCAATGTTTATAAGTAAGGCCCATAATCTTTAACCATGAGTTAATTCGTAACAGAGTTTGTCCATTAGAAAATTCATAACATCCTTAATAACGGGTACGTTGTATAATGTTGCGGCTCAACGCCTAGAGCGTTGGTTCATACACGATATTGGTAATACGCGCCCAGGGCAAGGCGGGTGGGACTCTTAGACTTGTACTGAATAAAATCCAGGGTCATCCTTCAATAGTCCTTCACGTTCCAGGGCCACGGTTACCTGATGAGACAGTCCCGCAAGACAGTCCAGAATAGCCTAGCTAGACAGAGTTCATTACTTGCAGAACTGTAGAATGGATGAGCGAAGGACCGAATTAATTCGAAATGCTACTAGTTCAGAAACGCAGCGTTAACAGACCACAAAGTGGACCAACAAACAGCTAGATGCGAGATGATCAGGATCGTTTGACTAGACGACGCTTTGACGCAAAAGGACGCAGGATAAAAAATCCAGCGTCATCGACATCGCCAAAGTAGTTGGTGCCCGAAGGTGGGTGGCGTTATTCGTGGTGACGTTATGGCACGCTAAATGCATGTTGGAGAGACAACCAGCGAGTGGGAATCTGGGCCTTGGAGTGGTACAGATCCCCCATATCGTCTGAATTGACCTCAAGTGGACTGGGGCGGTAATAATTGTTTTTTTGCTGCCACATAAAAATGTGAGATAAGTACTTCATTATTGACACTACCAAATGTTGAAAAAGAACCCCTTTATTAGATCTTTTCAATAATAATTTAATGAAAACACAATATTTTTCTGTGACTTTGAAGGGTTGTTTCTCCAAAACTTCGCATAAGAATGGCAACAATTTTGAACCAGTTACCTTCGCGGATCATCCGTTAAAGGTTTGTTGGTGTTTTTGAGTGATTACAAGCCCCGGATGACCCTGTCTGTTCCGCGTTAAATGGACGTCTTTGACTAAGTATCAACGTCAATCATTATGGTAATTACTCTATCGATAACTAGAAACGATATCGATTCTTTCCGATTCGAACTTTCCTCTCCCACAAAAAAACTAAAAAACTCTTCTTACCAATCATCTTCGGGTACGGCAAATTCAAGTTATCCATAATACTGATGAATTCCTTCAAAGGCTTCGTAAGCCTGGGGTTGTATTTCTTCTCCTCCCACACGGTGGTGGCTGTCTGCCCCCTGTAGTCATGTGCCGGGTACAACTTGTAGTGGTCGGGCAGCGTGAAGATACGCTGGTGCACTGAGTTGTACAAGTTGGTTGAGGAACCTTCTTGGAAGTCTGTTCGGCCACAGCCTCGGATTAGCAGGGTGTCGCCGGTAAATGCTAGACCCTGGAAAAGTAAAATTGACGTTAAAAATTACATACATTCATAAACTCACGCCTTCTTCCCGTGGAGGTAGGCATAACTACAGGGCGCCACCTGCTACTATCCTTACATACTCCTTTCGCCTCACCTACATTCATATATCTGGTCATACACGCGCGCCGATTGCGAATACTACGCACGCAGCCTTTCTGGAGCAATTCACCAATAAGGTCAGTGTAGGTCTTCCTAGGGCGTCCTCTTCCGGGGTTTCCACTCACCTCTGCCTTATAAATTCCTTCTGTTAGTCGCCCTTCACTCCTCTCAACATGACCAAACCATCTAAGCATACCCTTTTCAATTTTTGTGGCTACGTCCTCTTTTAACGCAACGTTCTCGCGTAACCTCATTCCTCAGTCTATCATTCAACATTACCACATATTTTGCTTCGCAAGGAATGCATTTCCACAGCATTTATTCTACTTTCATGCCTCGTTTGCCATACCCATAGGTACATAAGTGTATATAGGCACCAGCAAGCCGTTGTGAACATGAACAGCCAGTCGATCCTTTTTGGACATCAACTGGTTGGTCACCACCGCATGTATAGCACCATTCACTTTGTTTCCCGCATTTATATATTACAATTACAATATTCCCACAGTATTGTAGTCTTATTTTTGCCCACGACTTTCAGAAGTTATTTTATTTGCAAAATCTTGTCAAACACATATTTGGGCCTTCACATGATTCGGTTTTGTCAATTCATCGTCAGCGACGATTAGTGATGAAGCTTCGCCCTCATTAGTTAATGCAATGGCACGTCAAATGTGTTTTGGAGAGACGACCGGATATCTAGTGGTAACTGGACTTTGGAGAGGTACATACCCCCTTCGTAGCGTCTGAATTGACCCCAAGAGGACAGGGTCGGTCTATGTTTATACGTAATACTTTTTCTAACATTTCTGTCACAAATCCGTTAAATACCATATAGAAACACGTGTATTTTCCACGGGATACAAGTAAGAAGCGAACCTAAACATAAAACTGACCTGTTCGTGACAAATATAGGTAAAGCATCCATTAGTATGTCCTGGAGTAGCCGTGGCCAGCAGTTTCTGTCCACCGAAGGTCACCACATCGCCGTCAAGCAGGTGTATGTCTGCCGCAGCACCTGAATCCTTGCCTATCACACTCTTGGTGTCAGGCAGAATAGCCTTCAGCTTGCCCGTGCCTGTGATGTGGTCTGCATGCATGTGGGTATTCACTGAAACATATAAAAATACACTTTAATCAAAATAGCCGGTATTCTTATAAAGTTTTCATATTACATTCCTCAAAAAATTAATTCAGGAAAGGCCATGGTAAAAACAGCATCTGAGTAATCGAATTTCTGCAAATGAAGCAAGGAAATTATGTCATCAGGAAAATAGTCTTTATTTGTCTATAATGTTCTTTGTTTTCCTCAAATATTTTATTGAGCAATTAACTTACTTCCTACGTTTAGGGATGTTTCTCTAATGCTTGGTTAACTTTCGAAAGTGTAACTTTCCCATGAAAATAGTATCTATCGAAAGTTTACCACGCAATACAGAAAAACTTCAAGTTATAGAGATTCTTTAAAATATATATTTATCACTAGGATATTGTTGTTAGAATTTAATTGCAATCTCAGGCATCTTTGTCTATTTCCATAAACACATTACCCTGGTCGCGGGACTAACAAATTACCATGACCCGGGAACGTAAATGGCTATTGAAGGACACCGTGGATTTTAGTCAGTACAAATCCGACAGTCCCTCCAGCCCTGCCCTGGGTGGTAGGACTCATCTGATGATTTTACCACGATAAAATAAAACACATTAACCTTCTTTACGCCGCGTAGTCGGGTAAAAAGTAAGCATACTCACTGGCATAAACGAGCTTGAAGCCCAGTTCTTTGATGAGCGCGGCGTCCCTCTCCGCATGCTCGAGCACTGGGTCGATGAGCACAGCCTCGCGCGTGCGATTGTCGCCCAGTAAGTACGTGTATGTACTGCTCACTGTGTCGAACAACTGGAATATGATATAGTCAGGTTAAACAAAATGTGTGAAATGTTTTCTATTATATACAGACGCCACTGTGTCGAACAACTGGAATAGATGGACATTGGAGAGGTTAAACAAAATGTGAAATGTTTTCTGTAGTACAGACGCCAGCACATTTGATAGATTTTCAACTTTATCACAAAAGTAAAAGGTATTTTTGACAGATTGGAGGAGGTTGATACTACACAGCCGTCTTTTTAGGGTTCCGTACCCAAATGGCAAAAACGGAACCCTTATAGATTCGTCATGTCTGTCTGTCTGTCTGTCTGTCCGTCCGTATGTCACAGCCACTTTTTGTCGAAAGTATAAGAGCTATCCTGTTGAAACTTGGTAGGTAGATGTATTATGTGAACCGCATTAGGATTTTCACATAAAAATAAAAACAAAACAAATATTTGGGGTG
Organism: Agrotis exclamationis; assembly: GCA_950005045.1. NCBI lineage: Eukaryota > Metazoa > Arthropoda > Insecta > Lepidoptera > Noctuidae > Agrotis > Agrotis exclamationis. The sequence continues at coordinate 16,160,220 of OX465432.1, forward strand.
CCCCCCATACTTAAACAAAAAATTTTTTTTGATTTCAATTCTAAGTATGGGACTTAGAATTGAAACTCAAAATTTTTTTTTTCACCAAACCCGTAGTTGTGGGGTATCTATGGATAGGTCTTTAAAAATGATATTGAGGTTACCAATATCATTTTTTTCTAAACTGAACAGTTTGCGCGAGAGACACTTCCAAAGTGGTAAAATGTGTGTCCCCCCCCCCCAGTAACTTCTAAAATAAGAGAATGATAAAACTAAAAAAAATATATAATATAGACCTCAACAAAAACTTCCAACGAAAATTGGTTTGGATGAGATACATTTAGCAGTTTTGGAGATATAGTACATTTTCAAAAACCGCAAATATAACTTTGCCATTCATACAAACACTATGAAAAACAAAGTTATTTTTATTGTTTGTGTATATTACTTACTAATTTCAATATAATTATATCCCTAATCTATGCTTGCTACTACGGAACCCTTCAAGGGCGAGTCCAACTCGCACTTGGCCGGTTTTTTTTTTACGTGGTGAAATCATCAAATGAGTCCTCCCACCCATGCCAGGACGGGAGGGATTAAGTGTCAGACTTGTACTGACTAAAATCCAAGGTGTAATTATAGAATAGAATAGAATATTTCTTTATTTGCACAGAAAGTAGGTACAGGTTTCAGATTCCAGAACCCTTTACGTTCCGGGGCCACGGTTACCCGATAGTCCCGCGACCCAACTGTACTGCCCTATCTCTGTACCTACATTAAAATTTGTATTGTGTAATAAGGAATAACATTCTTTCTATCTCCATCTATGATCTAATTTTAAACTACCTATTGCCCGTGGCTTTGCTCCTGCCCCTCTGTACTGAAATTCATCAGAATAGGTTTAACCGCTTAGACGTGAAAACGGAACATACAAAGAAACATAGACACTTTCGCATTTGTAATATTGGTAGAATGATTGTGACCTATTGGCCCAGTCACATTGACTTTAGGAAGATAGTTTTGGCTTCATCGACTAGTAGTAGTAGTTTTCAATCACACCACCTATGTGACGTTTGTCACTGATTCGTTCTCTGTTGTGGTTGGCTGAAGCTTTGTGCGACATAGAAAACGCTCTAGGAAGCCAAAACTAGCCGATTATATCTTCCAAAGCCCGATGTGCAATATATTTCGTCCGAATGCGAATTATCATAATGGATTTAGAAGGATAGGTACATGTCTGTAAAGTGGATTGGCGATTTTAGCACCGAATTAAAGCGATTGTTTTGCTTATAACTGAGCATATTTGAACAGCGGTATCATATCAAAAATATTTCGTTGTCAATATACTTAAAATCCTTTTGATATCATACCGCGATAATCTACCATGGCTTTGACAGGGACAAAGAAAACATAAATTATACATTAACTAGAGATTATTATGTATGTGCTAGAAAGTGTGTAATTATCTAAAATTGACATGATTTTATGTAAAAAATAAACCGGCCAAGTGCGAGTTGGACTCGCCCATGAAGGGTTCCGTAGTAGCAAGCATAGATTAGAGATATAATTATATTGAGATTAGTAAGTAATATACACAAACAATAAAAATAACTTTGTTTTTCATAGTATTTGTATGAATGGCAAAGTTATATTTGCGGTTTTTGAAAATGTACTATATCTCAAAAACTGCTAACTGTATCTCATCCAAACCAATTTTCGTTGGTAGTTTTGGTTGAGGTCTACATTATATATTTTTTTTAGTTTTATCATTCTCTTATTTTAGAAGTTACGGGGGGGGGACACACTTTTTACCACTTTGGAAGTGTCTCTCGCGCAAACTGTTCAGTTTAGAAAAAAATGATGTTAGTAACCTCAATATCATTTTTAAAGACCTATTCATAGATACCCCACACGTAAGGGTTTGGTGAATTTTTTTTTTTTGAGTTTCAATTCTAAGTATGGGGGGCACCCCCAAAATTTGTTTTGTTTTGATTTTTGTGTGAAAATCCTAATGCGGTTCACATAATACATCTTTCTACCAAGTTTCAACAGGATAGCTCTTATACTTTCGACAAAAAGTGGCTGTGACATACACGGACAGACAGACAGACAGACAGACATGACGAATCTATAAGGGTTCCGTTTTTGCCATTTGGCTACGGAACCCTAAAAAGGGTTGTGACTGACAACGTGGCATTTCAACATAATTATGTAATTATGCATTTTGTTTAGTATTTCTTATTGGGGATTTTCTTGCTATCACTATGTGGTACTCGTAGGTATTAGCTTTTTTTATTGAATGCGTCAAGTCTTTATCGATCAGATCAGGCGAGATAATTCTGTATCTTGTACCATTACAAGCGGTTTTCAATTTTTTTTTCATGATTCTCAAACAATCACATATTGGATGATGTTGGTGATTAGATGAAAATGTCATAACAATGATTCTAATATGGGGGTTGGATCAAGGGCCTGATTCAAAGGCAGTTCTCCTCGATACGGCTCGCATTGTGAGGAGGCCTGTCCTGTCTCTGGAGCCCTGACCACCGGTAGCTTGGACCCTGCTCCCACACCGACGGACCACTACTATTTTTATATTTTGAAATGTTTTTTATGTTTTTTTTTAATATTAAAAAATGTATACTTAATGAATAAACGCAATCCTAACATAATATTTATTTTAGTACGGTATTTATATGTAAAAGAAATTTTGTTTTAAATGAATTTAAAAAAGATAGCACAAAATATTGAAAGATAAAATAATTATTTATTATGTAATTCTTGGCTTAAATTGATGCTTGCTTGATAAACTTAGATAAATCAAGTACGTCTATATGTATTACACAAATTCATATACTTAACATAACATGTTTTGCTTCTTTTAAAGTTATTATAACATCATTCTAGTATTACTACTACAGTACTTTCACAGTTATTATGTCTTATTACTGGGTTGTGGAAAAACTCTGTACCCTCAGAGAAGAAAAATAAGACTTACTACTACTAATTAAGGCTTATTTTTCTTTGCATTTTTTGCGCAGATGTGCCTTTTTTGCTTAAAGAAGGCAGTCGAGTTGTGTCACTTTTCACTGAGGGTACAGAACTGATATTCAGCTGCATCTGGTTCGACTGGATGGAGAGGCTATCCAGACGATATGTGTTGTGACTGAGATTATAGCACGATAATTTACTTGTTTTCTTCGATCATTTATAACAACTAGATACCTAAACAATCAGCGACAAAAAACGTCCTCACCAAAAGAATGACCAAATCAGAGATCGGTCATCCTTTTGGTTTAGTACTGTTCTAACGCTCGGAACGTAAACATGCCTCCGTGCTCGTATAAAAAGTGCAAAAATCACTCTTCCAGGACCGAAAAAAAGTAAAACTAACATTACCAATATATAATAACTATCACTGTACTATAAATACTGATATTTCGTTAAGAAATCGCCGTAAAACATTTATTTTAAAATTGACGAAATTATCAGCCGGGTTTATAAAGCACCTAAATTGAAAAGACTTTTACTAAACGTACAGTTCGTAGTGTCTCATGGCTACTTGATTTAGTCGGGTAACATGTGTTGATTCGAGTCTCGGTCGTAAAATTTAATATGTTTTTATGACCGTTCTAAATCCGACTTTAACTCATTTGAATAAGGTTTAATTTCTTTTGGTATAATATGTTGGCCAGTTATGTTTCTTTCTGTTTTCTTTCTCTTTCTATTTTACGACCTACTTGAGGACAGTTTTTAGTTCGTTTTTGTACGGGATTGTGTATCTAGTTGTTATTAATGATCGAAGCTTGTTTTAAATATTTCTGTCTTTTGACAATTGAAAAGTGCCTGTAACTGGCCTACTTGTAGTAATGCATAGATTTTTTGAATTCCACTAAGCAGCATGCAGAGAAGTATGTAGTAAACCTTTTTTTATTATTACTCGATAAGACCTGATGAGACCTGAGACCTATTGCTTTTGATTTCATCATTATTTTTTGTAAATAATTGCCTCATGGTTTATTGGTTGCCAGCGCAACTGCTAAGCAATACGTCCTGGGTTCGATTCCCTGATCGGACAAAAGTTTGTCGGTAGCAGCCCCCGAAGTTTGTATCTATGCCCAGGTGATGGCAATAGGCACATCCCTTATTAAAACAATCTTAAACAGATCTGGCGATGTGTGGGTTTACTTTATTAACCTACCACAATCTTTATAATTTTCCGAGTTGAATATGAACTTTCTGCTTTTGTGATAAAGTTGAAAATCTGTTAAAGAAATTTTACATTTGATGCGCTAGCGTCCTAGCGTCTGTACCTACACTTCAGCCTACCCAGGCGTGATGTTATGTTTAACTAATTATTTCGTAATATTTAATCATGAACTGTAAACTAATATCTACACCATTTTCATACATTTATAGTCGACCGGTTTTCATAGTTAATTTCACGGTTGAATGAATTTCAAAATTCGCATCGTTATCGTATTTTCTTGCGTTACCAACATTTTATCATCGTAGTGTAGTCGTAAAAACCAATTTAATAATGAAATATTTCTTAAGTGCGTGACTACCCTAATCTGTCAAAACCCTAGTTTCCGTTTTATATCTAAGGCTTTAAATCTTTCCTTAGAGTTATAATCCGAGGTTGGAATTTACCCAGGATTAATATACAGACGCCAGCACATCAACCTACCTCAATCTGTCAAAATTCTTGAATAGATTTTCAACTTTATCTCAAATGCAGACGGTTTCTATTAGATTGGGAAATGAGAATGAGGTAGGTTATTGTGTCGGCGTCTGTACATAAGTAGAGCGCAATAATTGTGGTCCAGTGATAACGGCAACGTCTTAGGAGATGTACTTAGGTCGTGAATTCGAACGCAGCCAGGCGCATTACTTTGTGTAATTTATTTCATCACCACTGCTCTTTAAACGGTGAAGCAAAACATTGCGAGGAAGCGGGCATGTCCTAGAACCAAACATTCGAAGACATGTGCCATCTAACAACCCGCACTGGGCCCGCGTAGGAGTTACACCCCACTCCCTCTCAGAGGGAAGGGGGTTGTCCAAGCAAAGTACCTACCTATTTAGGTTGATTATGCTTTGTTACACCCATTCTACGAATGTTACCACATCAGACAATTATATCGATTAAATAATAGCTTGGGCAGTATGGGGATTCTCAGTCGACGACCGAAAATGACCTCTAAAGGCTTCACAGCAACATGTATTAATGTGAAAAATAATGTTTTCGGCTATGAAACCATGGTTACTTATTTGAAAAGGAAACTTGAAATGTTATTATTGGACTGATCGATAATGAAAGCCTGAACTTACTTTATATTTCTGTCTATAACATAATGTTACAATAATCTCTGCTTTTCTTATAAACGTAGATATGGATATCAGAAAAGTTGTTTATCTTTGTCTTTATCTATTTATAGATAAAAATCTTATCACCTATGAATAGTATAGAATACACCTAAACACTAGGCAACTGAGACATTTTAGACTCTTTTTTGTGGAAAGAAAAAATCGAATTCGAGCAGGATGTGAGATTGTGAGCCTTTTTGATCGTGGTGTAATGATCAAAGAGTCCTCCCGAGCAATCCACAGTGTTCATTCAATAGCCCTTTTCCTTCCAGGGCCGCAGTGTCACGGTTACCTGTTTAGCTTGCGAGGTTCCGGTTCAATACACCGGTCGTTCTTATCAACCGGTATTTTTAGTAAAAAAGTAATAATATCAAACCCCAGATAAATAAAAAAAATACAATACTACATGTATCCACCAAAAAAAAAATAAGTATTGTTTTTTTCCTAACATACACTTTTTCATTTACCAACATAAAAACTATTACTACATCTACTTACATACATTGTAGAATGTATAATAGACTTGTAGTAGTACAAGTCCCCATTATGTCCCAAAAATTCTAACCTAAATTAACATAACGACCCTTTTCTCAAAGGCACTGGTTTACAATAAAAAAAAACAATACACACCTGTCTAAAAAAAAAGTCCGTCCCCTTGTCCATGGTTGTAGACATCATTCGCACTGGAACACAGCTCTTAGACAGAGTGCACACCGCGCCGGCTGCGCGCCAACTACCGAATGACAGCTGTTTGAGCATCCTGCGGCAAATATCAGAACGCTATTACACAATCATCATTAGCTCTTGCACCTCAATGATGCTCTATTATCTATGATTGTACCTGTGTAAGAAAAATAATTATGTTTCAATTCGAATGACAGACTCTTAATGGCTAAAATGTTCTGTCGACCCTTTTCGTGCCAGGGCCGCGGCAACCTGCATAGACAGTTCCGCAAATACTAGTATATATTACAGAACTAGCTTTATGGCCTACCGTTTCTAGGATTCGATGTATGTGTATGTCTGTGCCAAAATTCATCAAAATTGTTTCAGCCATTTTGACGTGAAAATTGCACCTTACAAAAATAATAGGTACTATATTTTTTATATGACTGTTCCTGTGAATGTGATTTAATAATCCTTTACAACTGAGGCCCTATCATGACTTCAAGTTTTTGTGACGTAAACTGGAATTTTGACGTTAAAGTAAAGGAAAAAAATAGTTTCTCTTTCGTACACTAGAGGCGCTGTTTTATTTTTCCCTACTACAAACGCAGTAAATAAAATACATAGGCTTTGACCATCCATATCCACCCATAAACCATAATAGGTACAAGCATTATACCTAGTAGGTATTTCGATAACTAGTCTCTAACAAAAATGTCTAAATAGTTTATAGATTAAGCACTTTCTGAGGTCACAATGCAATATTCCAAATGATTTACTTGGTGAATGAATAGAATAGCCAAAGACGTTGCTGGAAATCACTGGAAATGCACAAAGTTCGTGCATTTCCCGCAACGCCATTAGGTGCGAGGAATTTTCCGCGCGAAGCAGCTCGGTTGGTGTGGACGTGTCTCGGGCGAGGCAAGTGACAGCACTGCCGCGGTCGATCGTCCGAGAGCCCGAGCCATCCCAGTGTCGGCTTTTGTTTAGCTCGCGGATATTGATTCGTGTCTCGGTCGAAAAACAATAGACGCGTCCACACAGAGTGAGCAGCCTCGCTTGTCAGTTTCCTCGCGCAGCAAATGCCTCGCGAGGCTGCGCGCTCTGTGTAGACGCACCTAATGGCTATTAATTCACGAAGGTGAATCATTAGGGATAATGCTAAGTGACAAGAGCCGTGGTGCCCTAGTGGTAATATCAGCCCCGACTTACGAGTTGTAGGTCGTGGGTTCGAACCCAGTCAGGTGCATTACTTTGTGTAATTTATTTCATCACCACTGTTCTAAAACGGTGAAGAAAAACATCGTGAGTAAACCGGCATGTCCTAGAACCAAATATTCGAAGACATGTGACATCCACCAAACCGCACTGGGCCCGCGTGGCGGATTATGGGCCACTCCCTCTCACAGAGAAGAGGCCTGTGACCCAGCAGTGGGAACATTATATGCTGATGATGATTGCTATGTGGCCGTTTTAGACCCTCTGTTCAAAACAACAATAGTGATGAAAAGTAAATAGGTATATTGTTAACATTATCACTTTATCAATTATGGGAATTAAAGACTTCTTGATATCGCAAAGATGTCTTTATTTGCCAATATTTTTATCTTTTTGTAGATACAAATCTAGATCAGCCATTCTCAAAGTGTGCTCCGCGGAACCCCGGGGCTCCGCAAAGCCTTTGTGGGGGCTCTCTCTTCATTACATTTTTTCTTACACTATTATTAACTTATTAAGGCTGCATAACCCGAAAGTTGGCAACGTCGCAAATGGCTGTCATTTATTTACAAGTTTTAATTAATTTGGCAAATTTACTGTATGTAAATAAGAAATATTGCTCTGTAGTGCACTAAAAAATAGATATAGGAATGCAATTAAAACACTGAATTTGATGTTGTAACCGTTTCAGGTGTAAAAAATGTATTTGACAAGTTTCCAAATACTTTTTTTACATCTAAAATTATATATTCGGTGTTACGATATTAATTATTGCATTCCCTTATCAATTTTCTAGTGCACTACAGAGCCATAAATATTTCCATACAGTAATATTGCTAAATTAATTAAAACTTGTTAATATTTGACAACTATGTGCGACGTTGCCAACTTTCAGAATATGCGCTCTCACGGGTGCAATCTCTACTGTATTATGTATGTAATATACATAAAATATAAAGTATAAACCTTCCTCTTGAATCTTTCCATCAAAAATTTCGCTTTTCGAAGGGGCCACCAAAAAAGTTTGAGAACCGCTGATCTAGATGATAGTTCATTTTTGATGTCAGTTAAATACCTAATCAAATAAATAGGTAAATAAATAGGTAATAAATAGGTAAAGGTTGACTGGTAGAGAATGCCTTGTGGCATTAAGTCCGCCTATGTACCAAGGATTTGTACATGAAGTCTAAATAAATAAATAAATAAATAAATAAATCATATTACATATATATAATAATGTCTAGCTGTTCACACAAGATGACTCAACATTAGGCAATCAAGTAAAGGCACAGTCATGATACATAATATAATGTATTCTGTTTCTATGGTTTTTTTACACCTAAGTCAAGGCTAACGGTCGCTGCGGTAATGCCGGAAACAAGTGTTCAAATCGATCGTAAAATAAACTTTATTTGTATTGCTATTATTGAGTACATTTTTATTGACATAATAATGCTTTGGATGAATGAATTATTTGCTAATATGCGTTTCTTTTTCAGTGCGTCCTTTAGGTAGGTAAAAATAAAACAACATTTGGTCAATTTCTATGACCGCGTTGTTGCCTGTTAGTCTGTCTAACTCTTTGTCTCTTCTACTAAAGAAAGTAATAAAAATCAAATACCTAAACTGTAACATTCACTCCCTATTCTTTTTTTGGTGGGAAAATCAGCAATTGAGTCCTCCCGCCCAGGGTGGTAAGGGACTGTCAGATTCTTACCGTCTTACCATAAGATAAACATCTGTTGAACCTTTTCTAAAAGAACTGTCTACGTCAAAAGTCAAAACAACATTTTTGCGTTGATATAAGGGTCGTTTTGCAGTTTGACACAGGTACCTCCCGAAACTTCCGTGTCCGGTGAGGACCTGCGTCATGCGGTAGATCAGGACGCCGTGACGCCTTTCCAGCCACTCCTCAAAGAGGAGTCTTACCGCCGCGATTGCGGCGTGCCCGAACCTCGGTTGCGACAGTCGTTCCCTCCATACTGCCCTGATATCGCGCCGGAGCTCTTCCCGCCGCGCCTCGACTTGTCCCCGCGGCACTCTAAAGAGTGCTAGAGTAATGTTAGCGTCACTCTTGTGAAGGGACAAGCCCAGATGACTATCCACATTTATTAGCAGATGACGATAAGTTATTGTTAAATGGCGATAAGATATGATAAGAATATGAACAATACTGTACTGGAATTCTGCGTGTGGTAAGATAAGCGAATAAAAATACCTATCTTGTCTTTAAAAGTTATTTGTATTTTAGTTTTATTAAACTCGTTGGCAGTTTCAGTTGAAAACAGAACCAACCTAATAATAACTCTTAAAATTATAGAAAGAAAATATATAAGTATATAATGAAATTTGACATTAATTATAAATTTGCATAAATTATTTACCTGAAATAATAATATTTTCACAATTACACAATAACTATACCACACCGGACACCGCTATTCAGGAAAAGTAAAAGACCAATGAGTGTCCATATATCCTTCTCAGCAATATATAAATTCATTCAAGGAAAATTCATTCAGTAATACCACATGAGAGTAAGCTACTCATCAGATTGAAATAAATATTAGTGGCTTGTAAATACCATAAAACAGGCAAATCAAACAATAAATAATATCCGATGAGTAATTGAATTATTTGCCTAGCCAATTATTCAATTTATCAAAAAATATTAGACCCGTACTTTTTCATTTGTTACGTAAACCAAAATTGACGAAGATAGGACGCATACAGAGTGAATTTTTCAACTGGGCGTGGATGGCTATATCCGAAACTACGAGGAATATCGAAAAACTTTGAAAGAAATCTCGAAGCCGATTTTGACGAAAACTAAAACTGCATTATTGGATTTTAGAAAATTCAATACCTGGCTAGGAATCGACACCGCTGATTTTGGAAAAAAAAACACCTGTATTATTACACCATTCGATTGTGTTGCTAATAAGGATCAAATTCTGGGAAGTAATCATATACGGCAAACTAAACAAAAGAAAATACCAGATTTTTATAAAATTGCTATTTTTCTATGTTATTTGTACCTTATCTTACCTTATCCACGCCCATTTTAAAAATTCACCCTGTACATTATATTGTATGCTCTTGGGCTACTGACTACAACGACTAGCATTATTAAATTATTATAAGAGTTATTACAGGAAAATTTGGCCCAATTTATAAAGTGCCAATCAACAAATTGCTATAATTGGTCGACTATAATAGCGTAACAAATTAATCAAAATCAAACATACAACTTTCAGCTATTTTTTCTAGCCTCAGCTAGTTTGTCGCCGAATGATAATAAATGTTAATAAAAAAAGATTAATAAAAACAATTAGGCTAAGAATTAATTGTTTTGTAATAAAAATTGACCCAAATACTACATATTCTGCTAAGGCTTTAGCCAATCTCAGATAATTAGTAAGATGAATCAAAAATAAAAAATAGTGACAAATGTAAACAAAGTAAGAATTTTACCGGTTAAGCCACAGGGCACAAGTCCACAACCCTAGACAACAGTATAAATCACACTACTACACTTAATGTCTTTAATAGTAATAGATTCTCATCTATGCCATGCACTGCAATATTTATCAACATGTTATTAGCATCAATAAAGGTGCCACTTCACAACAGCCCACAGTTAATCTACGCGCTATAACTTTGTTTTGCTTTTAAAGATAGTACTGTAATATTAGTTTAGTTCCTACTGTAGTAGAATCGTTCAAAGCGACAAACAGGATGCCAAAGAATACCTATCGGTTGATTGACAATCCATACCTTCAGTTTAGGACTATTGATTTGCGTAGTGTTTTCAGACTGAATTGATACCGATCGATAAAGTAGTCCATCAAACGGGATAACTCGACGTGGACTGATCGCTGTGCTATTCTCTTCTCGAAAATCACTCCGGCTAATTTTGGTTACAATAAAGTCGTTTCGTAGAATTATTAATTTCCCCGAATAATTAATTGGTAAATTTTTATTAAGCACTAGCAAACCCGGCGAACTCCGTTTCGCCACCAGATGGCTTCGTTTTATGTAACATTTCGTTTGGTGATTAAAAGAATAAGAAATTTTTTTTCCTGAATTTTCTTTGCTATAAACCTCACGGAGCCCGAGACCTTTCCAACGAATGCAAAACCGTGGAAATAGGTTCGTGCGCTCTGGAGTTATAGCATCATGTAGGAAAACCCGACTTATTTTTATATAGTAGATATTTATTTCTTTGTAATAATTTCATTTGACCGAATTTTGAAATGCACTAATTTTATTTAAACTAATGTTTCACTAGACTAATAATGATTTAGTCGAAATATCGTATCGAATATTCAGTTAATTAATAATTCGTTTCCTTTCATTGTCTACAAAAAAAAACGGGGCTCCGTCGAGCTACCTTGGTAGGTGGTAATCAGCAATTTTTACTAAGGATGCAATGCAAGAGCGAGCGAAGCGAGCTTGGAACTTGTGGCACCCCGACTCGGACAGGTTTGTTTCCCAACAAAAGACAGGTTGGAACCTAACAAACAATAATAACAAGCAATTTGACTAAAAATGCAAGGGTGAGCGTATATTACTGATTACCACCTACCAAGGTAGCTCGACGGAGCCCCGCTTCGCGGGGCTCCTATTTCTGTTTGCAAGGTTTAACCTAACCTAACCTGTCCGAGTCGGGGACTCGGGGCGCCCCAAGTCCCGAGATCGCTTCGCTCGCTCTTGCATCCTAGTTAAATTGCTGATTACCACCTTCCAAGGTAGCTCGACGGAGCCCCGTTTTTTAAGTAGACAATGAAAGGAAACGAATAATTATTTTCAATGTTTTCTTTTCTGCATTACATTACACCATCGAATATTCGATGAACTAAATGTTATAACCTCCTGAACATTACATCAAATGAACATTATACCTTTTGATCAATAGCGCAAATATTGTTATCGCAAATAAATATTCGATGAAATGAAAGTTATGTTAACCAATATTATACAAACTGATTATTTTCTCCTCAGATCAAAAATTTTCTCAAACGTTGTTCGAATTAGTAAAATTATATCAAAAGTTGTTCTACCAAACAAGGGTGAACCCTCTAAGGATACATCTTTTTGAGCAGCACATCCCAATCGAAATACTAGTTTGTAGCTGTAGTTTCGAGACCCAACAGCAGTGTTCAGCGCTGCCCCGCGCACTGCTGTTGAGCCGCCGATCGTCGATGGATCTATTAGTGCAGTTATACTAGTGATAATCGACGTCGACTGATCGTTCGACGGCATCGATCGAGCTAGTCGGCAAAAAATAAATTAACTTAGTATAGCAACAAGAATAACTCTCCTTGCTTAGCAGTGTATAGCCAACTTAATGAAAAAACACACGCCAATTTGTAAACTACGCTATTGTACTGCATTAACAATTGTATGTGAATCAAACTGGTGACAAACAGTGAGAAATATGACATGTTTTGGTACCCATCTTAATAATTTATGTTCTAGTAACTATAATTCTTTCTATACTTAATTTTATAAAGCTGATATTGGTAGAACATGCTAATCTCAGGAACAACTAGATCAAATTGAAAAATAAAATTGTGTTGGGTTGGATAGTTTATTTATCGATTAAGACTATGCGGCAGGGAAAAACACACAATATTATTCCAGGTACTATCGTAAGAAGAGCATCACTTGAGCTAGAGAGAATAGGAGTTCCTCCCACAACTAATATTATTCTCTCTTAATTTAACTCTACAGGTAGGGGACATGCAATCGCGACGAGGCTTTCCTGGTTGATCAACAGTTGGTCCTACCTCCATTGTTTCCTGCCGGGGTCGCGGGACTAACGCGTAGCCGCGGCCCCGGAACGTAAAGGACTATTGAAGGACACCGTGGATTTTAGTTAGTACAAGTCTGACAGTCCCTCGCGCCCTGCCCTGAGTGGGAGGACCCATTCAATGATTTTAGCGTGATCGTAGCGTGCTGTTTTATATGCCTATAGCTATCCTCAAATATGCCTAGGTATACTATCCAACACAAAAATATATTTTCAATTTGTACCAGTAGTTCTTGACATGAGCTTGTTCAACCAAACAAACTCTTAAGCTTATAGTATTATTGATTTAAGGATTGTGTGTCATTGTGGCGCTTAATACAAAAAAAAATTAAAATGTCATTGAAGCTTACCCCAATTTATGAGGTAAGCGTCAATGTCAAACAGGTGAAAAAATATTATTGTTACTTTAATATAATCTTTTTTTTTATCAGTATTCTCTCATTATCACTTGGTTACTGTGCTATTACTGTTGCTGTGAATATATTTGTAGAACCAATAATAATGCGGACAGCGAAGGAGTGGAACTCTCTGCCTATGTCTGTGTTTCCGAACGCATACAACCCTAATCTCTTCAAAGTTAAAGTGAACAGGCTTCTTCTGGGTAAGCTCGCTCCATCGTCGACCTTGTCTTAGTCATTCCTGACCTAGACTAAGGTCAAGAGCAAAAACATTTTAAAAAAAATTAACATAGTATCAAAAGCAGTAAAGAAAGAAAGATAAAATTGTTGTTGATATTTAATGTTAAAAAGATTCCGACGAATTGAGAACCTCCGCCTTTTTTTGAAGTTGGTTAAAAATATATTATATATATTAGTTAGTTTTGTTGTGTTATATATAAAGATTCAGGTTTGACGACACGGTTGACACAGTCGCTGACCGATCGACTACTGCGCAGTATTTTGCAGGATTGATCAATAAATATTCGTATGATCTGCAAGTTGTTGTTCCGGTTCTGGGTGTTTAATTAAGTAACGTTTGTAAATGCACGTACAATAGAAATTCTTGGTGTGGGCAACTTTTTTTAAAATGTACACATGTTTCTACAAACTTACAATGCTCAAAACAAGTGATTTCTTAGATAGTTGAAATCGTGCTCACCCATTCAAGAATTTATTAACGAAGTCAGTTGAGCTATCTACAAGTAATGCTCCGTTAAAGTAGTAAATGTATTTCAAAATTAAATTATTATTCATTGTATGATAAGGACTCAGTAAAATTCAATTCTGTTGTTCTGAAGATCAAGATGGAAATGGTGCATTAGAGCAATTTTTTTGTCAATAATCAAGTATAATAATTAAAGTTCATGTTGGCTATGCAATTGACAGCCTAACAATCCTCATTTCAAATACCAGCTACACACACAGAAAAATAATCTACATTCAAAAAAAGAAACGCATTTAAAACTTCACAAACTTTTCTACAAAATGTACTAAGGAAAATATGTTAATAAAATGCACAAATACACATACTTGCCTCACAATAGCAAATTGTTGAATAAACACTTTTTATGACTAAACTCTGTAATATACTGAGCGGTTTATTAGCAATGTGACTGTGTGACATCACTGATACTTATAGATTTATTCCTGTAGCTTCTTCAATGTTGACAAGTTAAATAAACTTTGATAAATAAATAAATAGGTAACATTCAAAATGTTTGTTTTCAGTATGACTTTCTAGAAATGGATATACACATAGATCTAGGCTTGTTAATGTCCTTAGGTCTGTTTTAATAGAAGATACCTACAGAATAAGAAGATACAATATCCTAAGAATTTTCCTTTTGACTTTGAGACCGATAACTTCTAAATTTTATAAACCTATAGCTGAGATACTTTTATCTTTGCCATGGCCCTACAATCATAGTACATTTGAAATAATTTCTTTTTTTTTAATTGAAAGAGCCGAGCAAAAAAACAACCGAGATTTTCAAAAACTTATATAAACATTACTTACTTGAAAGCGAGTAGGAACCACCACTTCTCAAAGGTCTGCTCAATATAAAGAAGTCTTATCCTTGGCAACTACTTATCAATACAAAATATAGAATTATCATTATCGTAAATTCTAAATAAAAGATAAAACTATTTGAGCTGAGCTGTTGTGACGAACAAACAACAATATTTAGATGAGACTGATGTTGACTTTGACGTTTTTTTTTGACAAGTTGACAGAAGAAAGCACGGAAAGCACAGAGACCTTTTTTTTTTTGGTATTATTCTTTCCTTCCAATCGGAAAAGGCAAAGGGCTTAAGCCCATACAGCCTGGTCTTATTTCAGTTCTAAGTCTTCAATATTAATAATAGAGGCCAATAATGGCCTTGTCTTCCGTACGATGATATCGTTTTTCCATTAAATTTCTTCATTAACCGGTATATTTTTATGTCATATCCGTGTTGTAGTTTCAAATCAGGTAGAGGTCTATTCCGGTCATGCTTTTTCAAATAACTTCAATAGTATTCTTGACGAAATCATAAATGGGATAAAATGTTTTAGTGTTCTTGAGCAAATCCTGAATAGAGCGCGGGACATCCAGGGCTTCTTTGTAAATTTCCAATAAGTTGTCAATGAGTACCAGTCTTTGTATATTAAATTGAGGGCAATCAAAAAATATATGATTCAGAGTTTGAATTTCAGAATTGCAATGTGTACATATTGGGGAAGGTATAATATTTAGTCTAAATAAATGTTCATTAAATCTGCCATGGCCCAATCTCAGGCGACAAATTGTTGTATAAAAATTTCTTTGTATATATTTTCCTTTAGTAAACCATGGTCTTTTGATGTCCGAGTTAATATAACGATACCATTTTCCTTTTATTTTTACTGTTTCTTCCCAATGGGTTATCCATTGGCGTTTGATGTTTTTCATGATGAGGGTCTTACAATCTGAAGGTGGTAACTTAATATTTTTAATGGGTATTTGACTAATATTGGGATTTTTAACTATGGAGCTGGCAAGTTTATCGGCAAGTTCGTTACCCGAAACGTCAATATGAGATGGTGGGTGTCCAAATAAATCGTATTTCTCTGTCTTGATTAAGCCTAAGCCTGCTATATTTCTGCCTAATGTTGTAAATGATATAATTTGTGCTACCGCTGTATGAAGGATTTGATAAAGCCATTAAAACACTCATGCTGTCCGAAATTATCAACCATTTCTTGAAACTGAGGTTAGTTGTTTCTATATATTCTAAGGCTGCATAAATGGCCTGGGCTTCTGCTGTATAAATACTTGCATTCGATGGTAGTCTGAAGCCATGTCCCAATTTAGTGACAGGATCATAGTATGCCATGGAGACATTATCATTATATTTTGAACCATCTGTATAAATTTGCCTATAATCTGTATGCTCATCCAGTTTATTGTAAACGGCATATTTATCAGTCAGTGTCCTGTCTACGTCAATGTTCAAGCCACAAAACTTGCTCTCATAAGTTCCCTCATAGCAGGGCAAAGTACAACTATTAAAAATATTATGTTCACTCATAGATGACAAAATGTCTTGGATGTTGTGTGTTAAAAAGTTATTAGAATTAATCTTTAACAGTTTCGAAAGAAGTGGATTTCCAGTTTCGGACAACAATCTTATGATTAGATTGTATTTTAAATGTAAAAATCTGATATTAAGTGGACACAAGTTACACTCAATTTGCATTGAATTAATAGGTGATGATTTAAAGGCTCCCAATATTAATCTTAAATTTATGTTTTGAATCTTTTCAAGTTTATCTACTAATTTAGAATTTATGCAGTAACAGAAAAAACTATAGTCAAAATGACTCCTTACTAGAGCTTTGTATAAAGTTATTAGAATCTTGGGATCGGCACCCCACTGACTGCCAACCAAAGATCTCAAAGTATTTGTAGCTCGTAAAGCTCGTTCTGCTATGCAATCAACATATTTATACCATGACAAATTATGTGTAAATATTACTCCTAAAAATTTTGCTTGTGACTGAATTGATATCAAATTATTGTCATACTGTAGCTTAACTGCAGACACTTTCTTCTTTGAGAATACAACTATCTTACTTTTAGCAGTGCTAACTTCTAAATTTAAATATTGAAAGTAACTGTGTAATTGTTTTAGTGCAAAATTTAATTTTTGATTTGTGTATGAGATGTTATCACCACTGCAATAAATAGCCAAATCATCAGCAAACTGTAAATTGCTGACTTTTGATCCTAATATTTCATTTAGCCTATGAATATAAAGTATATATAGTAAAGGACTTAAAATGCCCCCTTGACAAACACCTTTGTTTGACAATCTGGGTCCAAAAATGTTATTGGATCTCATTTTTATATATACTTCTCTATCACTAATGAACTCATAAATCCATTTGACACATTTTTCAGGTATTCCCAAGGAAGAAAGAGTTGTACATAAAACTGAATGATTAATGTTGTTAAATGCACCTACAATATCGAAGAAAACACATACAAGATGTTTATTATTGTTAATGGCAGTATCAATATCATGGAAGAGATGTCCTATGCTTTCTCTTGCTGAACAACCACGGCGAAACCCAAATTGATTTCTTGGAAGAATATGATTACATTCTATATAAAACTCAAGACGTTGTTTTATTAATTGCTCAAAAAGTTTACCTGCACAGGATGTTAGAGCTATTGGACGATAAGAATCTGCATCATTTGGATCTTTTCCTGCTTTAAGAATTGGAACCAAGCAGTCTTGCTTCCATTCTTTTGGAATTATTGTTTGTTCCCAAAGTAAGTTTAAAATGTTTAAAAATTTTATAAGACAAAATGTGTTCATTTTTTTAAACATTTTGTATGAAATGCAATCTAAACCAAAGGTGGTATCTTTACGTGATTTGATGGCTGCTTTTAACTCATCTATGGTAAATGGATCAATAATGTAACTATTGGTGGGATTTACAGAGGTATTAGTTAATTGTATGGGGTGTGAGACAAAGTCGGGTGTATATTTTCTTAAAAAGTTATTTATCCAAAATGTTTCACTATTATTATTGAGATTGTTATTTCTTTTGTAGGATTTATTAAATTTACGCATAGTTTGCCAGATTTTTGAAATAGGAGTGGATCTATTTATTTCTGAACAATACTTCTTCCAACTATCCAATCTCTCTAATTTAATTATAAGTTTCTTCTCAGCCTGATTCTTTTTAAAATTTATGTAATTTGACTCGCTTGGATCTTGTTTAAATGCAATAAATGCTTCTTTACTTTTTTTCACTGCATTAGCACACTTTTCATTCCACCATGGAAGAGGAGGATAGCGGTATTTAGATTTGGTCCCTGCCTGCTTCAAACTATTGGTATTTAAATTTTGAGCCTGATTTCTAAACATTGATTGATTTACAGCTTTTTGCACAATATGGCAATATTCATAGTATGACTGTAAAGGATCATCATAATTAATAATAAATTCTTTAATCAAATTGTCAACTATTATTGTGTAATTTTCCCAATTTACGAGTCGTAAATTTGGTCTTTTGAGTTCTGATAAGTTTTCTTGAGAAAAGTTAGAAGGAAAGTCATGTATTGAATCTGTAACAGTATTGAATATTATGTCTGTTATTGTGGGTAGATGATAACTTCCCAGAGGATCATTATGAACTCTCCAGTTACAGTTAAGGGCGACAGATGGACTAACTATAGTTAAATCTAAACCATTTGGTCTCCAGATATTTGTACCGACTGTTGTTGGTTGTGTGTCGTTTAATTACACTAAATTACATTCATTTACAGCATCGAGGACATCTCTTCCACGTGGATTGACAGATTGGCAACCCCACATGGTGTGATGAGCATTAAAGTCACCTGCTATTAAACATGGCTTAGGTAATGAATTAATGAGGTTTAAAAACTTAGTTTTGCTAAAAGTAGGGCTACAATTTGGCGGAATATAAAGACTGGCTATTGATAGTGATCTATTATTAAATGTTATTTTGATTGCAATATTCTGTAGTGAGTCATCAGAATATGTCGTTAATCTATTATATTGAATGCTATTACGAATGACAATGGCAACACCATTATAATTATTGCCACAATCATTGCGTTCTATGGAGTATCCTTTAATATTTAAGTGTTGTATAGGCTTAAGCCATGTTTCGCAAATTAGAGCTATGTCAATATTATTTTCATATAGAAATTGAGTAAAAATATGTCTATTACATAACAAGCTTTGAGCATTCCACTGTACTAACTTTAATTTGTCTGTGAATTTGAAATAATGTTCTTTGTGTCACTGGGGTTAAAAAAATCACTCAAAACATCTAAAACGTTTTTGGAAGATATTGGAGTATCTTGTGTCTTATTTAATGTTATCATCTTGATAATACTTTGCACTAAAAGGTTAAGTGCCTTGTCGTTAGATTTTAATAAAGTGAAGAGGTCTAGAGGCTTTTTAGGGCCCAGAGATGGGAAAGTTCCATGATTGAATATGTCAGCAAATGATGGTGGCTTAACTTTTTGTCTATTTTCTTGAATTTTTTTCTGTTTTACTGGACACTGAGCTGAAATGCTGATATGATTGCCATCACAATGGAAGCATTTGGCATGTTCAATGAGTGTTTTACAAACTTTAAATGAGTGATCTTCTTTACAGATGGAGCAGCGTTCAGAGTTCTTGCAAAACTTTGCTAAATGGCCATACCTGAGACACCGGAAACATTGTTTGACAGGTGGAACATACGCTGAGATGTTGTGCCGCCAACCTTCCAAATCCACGTAGTCTGGAAGAACAGACGTCGCGAAGGTGATGGCTACTATTTGCAGCGGCTGTTGAATGAAATTATCATCAATTTTAGTCCGTTTTGTGAATCTTCGAACAGATATTATTTTTTTGTAACTTGACAGCATTGTGAAGATTTTTTTATTTGTCAGATTGGTAGGCACATTTTTAATTATACCAGTAATTTCCGTGCTTTGTGCTGGTATATTAGCTTTAAACTGATAATCCTTTAAAAAGGTAACATTGTTTAAAAAGGCATTAGCAAGGCTGGCTTTTTCAAAATATATAGCTATTTTAAACTTGTTCATACATCTAAGGTATTTGACCCCTTTATTAAACCTTTTGATGCAACTGGATATGGACATGAGATCTCGTGTTCCTAAAGGTTTATCAGCATTAGAAGACTCAACAAATACCACAAATTCTGCAGCACCGGAATCCTCGGGATATCTTCTTTTGTAGTCTGTAACTAGATATGGTTTATACGTATCTGCTACTTCAATCTCGGACTCTGACGACGTCGACTCTATTTCAGATTTTTCACCCTCTCCATCCTTCTTTGGTTTTTTTCTTTTTCGCACCTTCCCCATTGTAATTTATAGATTTAATAAAGGATTTGATGAATTATTACTTGTTTTCACTGCCAAGAACTCTATTAATAAAGGTTTAATCACTTAAATTAAACAAAGTTTTCAAAAATCCCGCCTGGTTAACTCAGTAGTTTCCCGCGCTTTTTTTTTCAGCACAGAGACCATAGAAACCATTTGACCATAGACCAAAATTGTAACAAGTTTGGTATCATTCCGTATCATAGATTTAAAGAATGGACTGTGCAACAGCTCTAGACTAAGGCCAATTTTATCTCTCAGGCCAAGTCTATGTATAATTTGTTTCCAAATGTTTCGTATCAAGTCCACAAGTCCATGAAGCAAGATACTTTAGATTGCCTTACAAAAATAAAATTTAAACTTTATTCTATGTGTAAAAATGTATTTAAAAAAAAAAACATTTTATTTTGATTCAAAGAAAATGATTTTTTTAAATTTAATTTTGAGTAATCCACTAAAAACTACTAAATTGCTGCGAATGGAGATTATGGAGAATACTGGCCAATATTACATAGACATCTAGTGACATTATTTTATGTTTCTATATGTGAAGGCTTTTATCACTATGGTTGTGGAGAAAAAATACAGTAAAATGTAAAAATTAAACAGTATCGTTTACCAATATATTTAGAATTTATATTTCCAATGAAAGTCAGATTAATAGAATTAAAAGGTATGAATTTGATTATTATAAAGATTTTTAAATATTATGATCTCTCCGCCTCTACGCTCTTTGCAATTATTTACAAAATATCTTGAAGATGTCTCCTCTTGCGCAAAGCCAATAACTAAATAGCAATTCTTCTTGGTGTTAGTCATCAAACATTTATAATTATTTTAGTAATCATCCAGTACCTTAATAAAATTTTAAATCGGATTAAGAGGCATATTTTTTGCGCTTTAAGTAAGTCTGTACTTGCCTTTAGATACATACATTCACAAAGTTGTACTTGTACTGTCTCAGGTGGCCGATTTGTTGTGTTTCTATCTCAACTTTTCACCTTGAATTCAGGGAATTCAGTAGCTCTATCTTTGTCACTCGTTGCCGCAAATGTAAACGTCATTGACCTCCTTCATCCCCACTCTTGTCAGTCAATATTTCGCTCTCGTATGTACACAAACTGATGTTAGTGTGCGTTGAAACAGGCATTGCGT
This sequence comes from Agrotis exclamationis, assembly GCA_950005045.1. Classification (NCBI taxonomy): domain Eukaryota; kingdom Metazoa; phylum Arthropoda; class Insecta; order Lepidoptera; family Noctuidae; genus Agrotis; species Agrotis exclamationis. The sequence continues at coordinate 16,181,759 of OX465432.1, forward strand.
CTGTGCAATGTATTGATGTAAACATTCTCTTGTCACTTTATTTCAGTGCGTTTGGAGGACCGTATGGAAATCTCTTCAAGGCGCATCTGAAAAACATGTGAACAGCTGATATCATTCGTTTAAAAATTATAGTGAACCCTGAAGTGTGTAATTTTGTTAAGGCATTTTTTTGAAAATTAAGTGTCAAGAAAAGTGCGCTAAGTCTTTGTTTGTAGAAGTGTGGAAAAAGGTCAGTTACGTTTTTCAATATTTTTACTTTAATGTAAGACTTATTTAACTTAATTAAAAGTATCCGTTCTAGTTTACATTGTCGTAAGATTTGTGCCGCTTTTTATTGAAAACAAAATTCGAGTTTCGAAATTGAGCCTTCGTTTTGTACTGCCACAAAACAAAACCAAGTAAGAGACCCCTGAGACTGGTATTTATATTCAATATTATAATGCATAATCGTCTATGGGACCCTAATTATTTGTCAAAGTACGTAGCAAGTAATAAAACCTAACCGGACTCTACTAGTCGATGACGTTGTGTACAAACAACTTCCTTGTTCTAGGTAGGTATGAAGAAGGTGATAAAATACGCAATCGAATTTATCGACTGAATAGGCTGTTTATCTTTAGGGTTGTTCCGCAAGAATAATTCCGACAAAAAAAATATCGAAACCATAAATTAGACGCCCCTTTAAAAAAAAAACAAGCATCCTCCCGCTTTTTTATCGCGAGATCTAAAATTCTAGATTACAACAACAAATCAATCTAGACTACATGGTTGTCTAAAATATTTCTAATATTAGCATGATGTAATATTTTTTCTGTGCACCGACCGACATAGCCAGCATGAATGTTATCGATTTTGACCGTGACCCATATAGCATCTATTCGCGCGCATATCTACTACTTCCTCATTACAAAAACGTGTCCAAATAATTTTACTGATCTTTGGTTTAGTGCTTCAGTTATTGAGCAATTTATAGTATGATAATAGACACGATTCCGTAACAAGTGTCTTCATTACTATTGCTAAGACATGCCTTTGTTGCTCCATATGGGAAAACATGTTTCCATTTCCACATGTACGTAAATAAATAAAAAAACTAAAACTAGATACGTGTAGGTACGTCGAAGACTTGAAGCACTTTTTTATAGAAATGTTGCAAAATATTAGACACATTCTAAAAAAATATTGATCGATAGCGATAGCTATACAGGGTGATTTGTAATTCGATGCGGTCCTTGAAATGGGTGATACTAGACCTTAATTGCAACAATTTTAACCCCGACAACATGGGGTCTAAACTGACTGGTTTTGGAGATATCAAACTTCAAAGATTTTTCGAAAATTCTACACCTCTCTCTCCCTCATTAAGTGCTTATTGTTAGAAAGTAACGATAGTTACCACTTAGAATTTATACTTTTCTGATAGAATATAAACGACTGAATCTAGTGAATACAAGTTTGTTTTAAAACTAATCATATCTTGGGAAATTAAGTGTCATAAAGTTTCTGTTTTGAAGTTTTCTGAAAACCCCTTGTCTTTCAAAGCATATTTTTCAAAATGAATGTATGTCACTTGGTGTACAAATTACAGAAAAAACTTTCTTGTCTCATTACATTTCTAAAATGGGTCTACAGTACCCACTTTTAGTTAGTGTCTTACCAGAAAATTAGGCTTGTTACTGACAAGGTAGTAAATCAACGAGAATCGGTTATAATGTTTTTTCGACCCCATTTTTATCTGTACCGTTTGTCCAAACTGCTATCTGATATTAGCTTTTTGAGTCAATGCTCTCGATCCTGGTCGATCATATCCGGCAAGAACGGTCTTCATCTGTATTTGTCGGGGTTAAAATTGTTGCAAATACGGTCTAGTATCACCCATTTCAAGGACCGCATCCAATTACAAATCACCCTGTATAATTATTATGATCAGTTGATTGAAGTACATAACAAAAAAAGGCTCATGAATTGTTCTGGATTTTATTGATATTTTTTACAAGATTTATTAAAATGATAGCTCAAAACAAAGCCTACAATTTTTTTAAATCTTGGCTCTACCAAAATCTTACAACAAAAGCATAGAATTCCCGCGCATTACAACATCGCGTTCAGAAATAGTGAGCCGTCCTTGTGGTCGTCGTGCGAATTAGCTAAAACTCATTCCACAGATATTTTATATAAAACAGTTATATTTTATTGCGTTAAAACTTTAAATCAATACCGCGTTGTGCGTTGTATAGCCTTAGGCAATTCAGTTTTGTCTACAATAATTATTATTATCATGAAGCCTTATACTCGTAGCTGAGTTATCCAATAAAACATTAAAACAGAGTTATAAAAGATAAGTTGCTGAAGAGAAGACGTACATAATTTTTCGACAATCATTTATTTATGATTAGGGAAATAGGGATGCATCGATACGCCTTTTCGCCGATACGATACCGATACCACCGATACGCTTCCGATACCACCGATACGCTTATTATGAAGTAGAGAATTAAGATAAAATAAACAAAATAATCACAAGTGAGATATTTTTTTTATTATAATTATTAAAAGTAGTGGCATAGGTTGATATTAGATAATTAAAAATTTAGTAAGTAATTAAAATTAACAATAATAAGATTTTTGTATAAAAAACAAAGTACCTACCTACATAATCTTAAATTTTTCGGAAAAAGGCGATTTCGCAAGTCTGTTTGAATAAGACCTGCGCTGGAAAATAGTCTCTCAGATGCGACAGAACTCATTTGGAAACTAAAGTAGGTACCTACATCTGCGCATTTTTTTTCAAATTTGGGTGTAAGATGTCATTGCGCCAGAAAACGTATGGATCTGCATCTTTCGATATATTGGGAGACCTTAGGTATCTCTTGACTTCTTCTTTTTTTTTACGTTGAATTGGTCATAAAAATGTCGTCGATACCGATATATCGGCTAACCCGAAGTATCGCCGTTATATCGGTATCGGATGCATCGCTAATCACTATTTATGATTATGCGTGTTTTTCAAGTTGGGATTTATACAAAATTCAACTATCACTATCTGTTTGACAGCCGACAAAAGATAAAGTTCAATAAGCTAAATTCAACAACAGCAGTTTAACTAGACATCGATAAACTTGTAGCTAGGTGCCATTTGGTTTTCCCAGCGATAAACAACTATGGAAACATGACAAAGTCCAGTAAAAAGATAATTAGGCAACCAAACAAGGAATTGCACTTGCCATACCAAAATAAAGCGTTTCAGTATCAGTAATGAATACGCTTTGGTAGGTAGGTATTTGTAAACAAGGCAATGCAAACGAGTGCTGGATCTAATCAGTAATGGCTGTCACACTTGTTATGCTTCCCACGTATTTCAATGTTTATCTCCGGTGACCTTCAAGATCCGCGTAACAACACTAACAATTTCAAGTTCCAACCATTCGCAGTCAGCATACTAATTTAATTCCAAGTTATTTAGAAAGCGAATATCTTTTGGAAAATTAATTTTAGGAAGATAAAAGAAAAGGGCCGAGGATAGATCCTTTAGGAACACCGCGAATGCCAGAGTTCATCTTCTAGTTTAGTAATGCCATTTAAAATTAACTTCGTGATGAAATTACATTTATTCTAGCTTCGTTTGTTGTGTGTAAGCTGTAACTTGTAAGACAGCCTCATACTTTAATGATCAATTAAGTATATTATTTTATTGTTTGACATTGAGACGTTATACAAAATTATCTACCTAATTATGATTAATATGATTATCATTTGGCGTAATAAAATTAAATTACCGCACAAATGATGCGCAATTGAATTGTAAAAAACAAAACATTAACTATGTATGGTATGACGAAAGCTAATAGTGTAGTGAAGGAAAAAACGTGATTATTTCCAGTCACCTTTATTTACAAATTATTCTATAGTTTAAACATTGTACACTGCGCAAAAAGAACTACGCAGTACGACCTGTCTTGTTTGGAGATTCACAATTACTTTTTTGTGAACAATCGTCAATGTTAGCAAAGGACACGTGAACGATCTCAATTTGTCATCAAATGGCCACGCTTTGTTCCGGTCCAAGTTATTTTGTATTTTTTGCAAACCGATTATCTTTTGTATTCCGTGCTTATTACTGTTCACAAACCATTCCTACGCGTACGCAGCCTTTATGTATTCTACGCGTACGCAGCCTTTATGTATTCTACGCGTACGCAGCCTTTATGTATTGTGATTTGCAAGTTTGTTTTTATTTTGGTCAGTCTAAAATATTCATGAAAATTAATCTCTAACTAATTTCTGTTCCAAAACACTAACTGATTAAACTTATGACTTGCTTTAATTGAATACTATGAATAAAACTGCATAAACTATCGAAAAAATCCCATTCATAGTTGGTAGTTGTACCTAAATCACCAGTCAATCTCTTAATTTCGGTCGGACTTAATCCAATATTTTCGATCCAGACATTTTAAGCAACAGTTGGACATTAAACAAAGTGCTTTTGCCAAAGTGTGGGTAGTCGAGACGTTAGGTTCGCCGCCCTTACCGTCGCGACGCCTGGCCCGAAGGGGTGGCCACCCCGTAGATGAATTCTCATTTAAGCCACAAAGGAAAACCACAGCGTCTACGTTCTTTTGTTTGCTTCTGAGCAATCCTATGCGCAAACAAATGCACATGAGATGTGATGCTGTTTACCTTGAGCAAAGATGAAAAAATGGAAAATATTTTTCATTGGCGGTGTTTAGAATAACAGAAACGTGAGCTAACAATGTTTAATTAAAAGCAAAATGTTTTGCACGTATAACGAGAAAAATCACTTTTTTCTTTTACTGAAATACTTACTATTTTGTGCTGATGCAGCGTTTTGAATAAGCTTTTAGTGGTGGACTAATGAAAGAATCTAATAAGATTTTTAACGCTTTTTCATTAACAAACAACGCTTTTAATTAAAACGATACTGCTTTTGTCTGCAAAGAAATATACAGAATTGAAAAGCATAATAATATATTTCGTTGGAAATAGACTTGCCCCTAGCTGCTGCAGAATGTCGAGTAGACAGACACGCAAAGCTTATCGAGCTATCGACGATTTAAAATATTAAACATTGATTCTGCTTGTCGAAGGCACAATATGCCACTTGAAGTCTAGTACCTCAAGGCATGAAGGTACAACTTACTCTAGTACTAGGATAAAATAATTATTATCTAGTCGCGAAGTGCTGAGCAACATGCACTATTAATTTTATTAGCTTCATTGTTTCAAGCAGGATGTCTATAGCGCTTTGTTCTTAACACTCAAGAACCTGTCGTAAGATATTTACTTAGAATACATTATTAAACACAATCAAAACTTTATCCATTAGCTGTAATAAAAGCATTAAATATTATTGTTGTGCAAAGTTACGATTACGAGTGTTCCGGCCTTGAGTAGACTCTCGCTTTTGGAGCAACCTTACTGAAACAGTTTAATGAACTAAAAATAAATGATTAGATTGCGTTTTAAGGAATAGGATAGACATTCATCAAAGTGTTTTAATTAATTTGGATCGTGAAATACTAACCGTTTCTTACCATGAATCCTATAATATGGACTCTGTAGGAATACCTAGCACCTACCTAGCACAAAATAAAAACAGATTAGAAAAATATTCACATGTTTATTTAGATGAGAAATACAAAAGTCTAACGATGTAGTTATTTATTTGTTATTTCACATAATGTAAACAATAACTAGAGCGGAATTTGTTAACCTTATTACGATGGTTGGATGATGATGATTACGATGGCCAGTGCAGTGGTGCAAGTTGCCCAAAACAACGTTAGAAGTTACTCTAATTCACAAATGGGAGTCTATGAACACGATACGGAACACGTTTATAATGTATGGCATGACACGATCAGTTCCGGAATTTGAAAGGGATATTGAATTTGAAACAAGTTAAGGTAGCTAACGAGGTTGATAAAAATTTTATTGCTGGCTTTAGAATTTTTACTCACGATCTTTCGTCGCTTGTGGTCAAAATTAAAGACAAGTTTGTAGTCAAAATTAATTACTATAATATTCATAGCACTAGCACATGAGGTAGATTGAAATAAAGAAACAGAAAGTACATCGAATACAGGAACTAAAAATCAAAACTGATGTATTCAGTTAGCCTGAAGTTATTTATGAGTATACGTTTTTCACGTTATAAATTCACGAGCCAAAGCTTCCGTCCTGGTACACCGTTTTTTTTTAATATAGTCCGCCAGTGAATGAAAAAGGTTAGGCTGAACGTAATAAACATTTAATTTACTATCGCATTACATATCCGCGATGTTCATGATGCTTTGCACAATCAATGGACGCCAGTTAGCCAACATAGTCGCTCGCAACAACATTATACGCGCATTGGAAATGTAGAACGGGATTTATGTCATTCGTAATGTGTGGTTATAGCAATTTACGGCTGTCTGATGTCATGTTTTATTGATATTCCACGACGCTATTTGATATGTCATGTAAGAAAATCTAGATAAACACAATAATAAAGATCATGGTTTAAAAGATTCATGTATTCTGTTGTCAGCGTAGATGCATTATTATTACGGAGGATATAAGAAAAATATCTCTTGTCTTCCTTTATCTCTACATTCTCTACGGTACTAAAATTGCAAGCAATGTAAGAAATCCCTTGTGGAAAATATAGTCGGGACGTGGTAGAAATGTTTCGCGCTCTATTGTCTGGTAAGCTATCTGAATTCTATTAACCTTGACTTTATCGTCCATATTACGTTCCGCTAAGTAGTCGACAAGCATCAAGAAAATATTATAATCAAGCTGTACTTGAATGTAAAGTTAATTATTACAACACAATATCCAATCATGTGTCCCTTCGGTTTGGCAAGGTCATTTTTTGTTGACTTGCGTGCGGGTCTTGGGGCCTTCCTTCGGCGGTTTACCTGTACTTATTTATAGTTTGACAAATTGATGATGACTTCAGTTCAGGCTAAAAATCAACGTAGAAACCCAAAATAATTAATCGTCACACGCTTTTAAGAAACGGTTAACTTGTCGAATTTAATTCCCCGTTCAGCTAAGCAAATTGTCGTTACAACCCAGTCCTATTGCGATTGTGAGACAAGACTCTAAGTAATTAAGTTTAAATGCACATTTGAACTCGACCTTGGCTGCAGTCACGAAGTCTCCGAACAGCTCGAGCCCCGATTTCTTAGTATTGAGCAACTACCCTTCCAATATTGCTCCTACCTAACGCTTTAGTTTCGAGCAATAGTGGAGCGGTGTGAAGAATTTTTAATCAATTTCAAACCGCAGTAAAACAAAGCAAGATAAAGTTGGGAACGGTGGAGCTTAAGCATGTTCTAACTTTGGAATTGGATGGAGAAATGTAGCTTGTTATTTGTAGAGAGTGAAGAGACTGTGATTTGAGAATATACTTCAGAGTATTTTGGAGGATATGAACGGGCTAAATATAATAATGACAAGAATGGATAAAGTAAGGAATGAGTTTATAAGGGGAAGTTTGAAAGGGACGCCTGTTACAGAAAAAAATAATGGGAATCGTCTGTCTTGGTATGGACATGTGATGAGGAGGGATGAGACTCACGTGACTAAGAGAGTGATGAGTATGAATGTTGATGGATGGAGAGGAAGAAGAAGGCCAAAGAAAAGATGGATCCGATGGATTGTCTAAGGAAAGATATGAATGAAAAAGGAGTAAATGTTACTGTGACGTCTGATAGGGGAGAATGGAAGAAAAAAACGTGTTGCGCCGACCGTACAACTGCAGATTCATGAAATACAAATCTGAAATGGCCCAGAAGAGAAGTATCACTGAACTTTTTATAAACACGCCAAGTCAGATGGTTTTGCAAAAAACAACTTGTAGGTACCAAAAAGGCAGCGGAACCACAACGCAATAATTCTTCCTCACCTATAATTTTGTATCATTGTTGCAGTGTTGCCACAAGAATAGTAAAATGCAATAAGCGATATCAGTATAGCCTCCGCCGTCAGTAAACCTTCGATTATACGCATGAATGGATCGAAAAGAAGTATCAATCCGAGTCATAAAGTGTAATTGTTATTGAATCGCCTTATAAAACACACATCAAGAATCGGGCCAAATATAGTTTTTACGGTCCGTTATCACGAATATAAACGGATCGATAAAAGTGTGGTTAACCTTTTGACCGCCATGTCGAAAAAGGATGAGAGTTTAATAGGCTACAAAGTCTGTCGTGTAGTCGCGACGCACGGTGGCGTGCTGGGCAATTTTTGGCTTGTCTATATGCGACTGTGGCGGTCAAAAGGTTAAAGAAATTTTACAATAATCCAAAACTCTAGGAACATTTTAAAAATGAATATCTAGCTAGCACAATTAAAATATCCATTACGTATTTAATAGTAATCGACACGTTTCTTTTTAGTGACCATAGGAAATCTGGGTTACTAAAACACATGTTGGAATACTAATTCATTTGAGAGACTCAATCAGTCGATTCCATAAAATAATATTTAGATTCTGAGTAACTCATGCAGGCCCTTGAGCAAATATTCCGGTCTGTTGGTTTATTGCTTTACGTAGGTACTGTGTATTTATTTAGCCGGTTGCGCATGAGTTCAAGCGAGAAGGAAACGCCGTTAATTAAAATGGAAGAATTAATTAGTTTCAAACTGAGTCTGAGCCTTCGATGTCTTTGATTTTGTAAGTGATAGCGACACTTGAATATTCATCGTGCTCTTCGTTTATCATCAATCACCGACACAATACCGTAACATTAGACGGTAATTGCTGTTCGAAAGGCTGCCTCTCCGATATCACATTACTTATTGGTTGACCCATTGACAATGAACCGGCAATTATGGGCGAGGTTATAAAATTGTTCAATTTAATCAAAATAATAGTAAATGGATGCTGTAACAGAAATAAGTGAAGTAAAAATTAAATAATCCACTTTGTCCATTATTTGTTACAGGGGTTAAAAATCAAGAATCATAGGTGTCCACCAATATGCCGTCGCTCCTAGAGGCTCTAGAGCGGAAATATGGCGCAAAGGGTGAAGTAAACCCTCCGATAGATGACATGCCAGTTGCCATATTTGTGCCGAAACGCTCCCCTCGACTCAGCGTGCCCACGCTACTGGTGCTCAATGACTGCGACATCGACTGCGCAGGAGACTCCTGCGCCCTCGCCGATAAGTGCGCCGATGTTGTCGAACTTGATATAGCCAATAACAAACTCACCGAGTGGGAAGAGGTAAGTTACTGCTAGATTCATCATAGAGTATGGATAATAACCTCCTTGTCAACTATTACAGCAAACAAGCCTGTGCAATAAGCACACCATTCCCACAGTTACGACAAACTATACCAATTATTGGTTATAGAAGGTAGTTGTTTCCGCGGTGTTACGTTCACTCCTTAATAATGCACACTAACATAGAGTTTTGCTTCTAGGTTCTTGCCATACTGGAACAGACGCCGCGAGTAAGATTTCTAAACTTGAGTTTCAACCGACTTTCGGCCCAGATACAGGCAGCGTTATCTCTTCAGCCAAGGTGGGACAGTCTGAGTCACCTCATTCTTAACTCGACGTACGTACGTTGGCCGAGCGTCCACGCTTTACTCAAAGCTCTACCAGCTCTGGAGGAGTTGCATTTGAGCCTTAACGAGTACTCCTATGTGGACTTATCAGGGAAAGAAGTTGATGAGAAAGCTCAGTGTGAATCATGTTCACGACTCAACGTTGATGTCACTGAACCCGTGCACGACCAGCTTAAGAAACTCCATTTCTCTGGAAACCATGTCAGCAGTTGGAAAGAGATCTCCAAACTTGGCTACGCCTTCCCCAATTTGGAAACTTTACTGGTCAACGATTGTCCTATAACCACTCTAGAACCAGACCCATGTGAGAAATGTGTCGACGACAACGGAAATAAGAAAAGCCACGATGCCTTCCCGTAAGTGAAAAACATTCATTTGTTATCATTATGAAACAATTAGGTCAATGTGAGTATTGCTATTGACCTATTGATCTTCAGAATTTGTGTTTGTTTTGTTCGAAGTCACATGACCGATGTCATTGATATTCCAGACACCTCCGCTTCCTTAACCTGAACAATACGGGCTTAGCAACGTGGGACGAGGTGGATCGACTAGCACAGTTTCCTGCTCTCAGGAGTTTGCGAGTACAGGTGAGTTCAACATAACACCTGTTAAACTTTTTGTGTATTCACGGCATACAGACAGTAATGTTTGCAAATACTGACCTCGCGAATGCAGGATTATGCACATGGCCGGAACTGTATTGTAACTATACGATATTCTAAGCACACTTTGAAGCTAGAATTTGTAAATAGGCGTGACTCTGGGTAGCTAAGTATACAATATTGATTGATGGCTAAATTAAAGATATTTGAATGATCGAGACACCTGTGAATTAGGAAAGACACCGCTTTAGATTTATTTTAATTGTAATCATTAAGCTGCAACTGCACTTGGCAGTGCGTTTTCTGTCAGAATGCCAACACGTTTAGCGCCGCCAACTTGTAATCCGAACGTGTCCGCGATAAGCGATCTAAATTTGACGTTGTTCTGTAACGAATGAAGTGTTCAGGAGTGTTGTAGTTTTAAATTATCCGTGTAACGTCCCTCGGGAATAACCGGGGCCAGCTGTAATGCGGGTGAAGGTCTTCCAGATATAGTGGCGGCCTACTTGACGCCCGGTTGTGCAACGTTAGCTAATATCACCAATCACTACCAGGCACGCATAATTTCGACACGTCTCCGCTCGTGGATATGAACGGGAGCTCACTGATTTTATAGGAGTGTTAGCCTTGCATTTGTCTGATGCTTGAAAAGTTTTATGTTCTATTGAAACAGATTTTGTGTCGTAAAACTGATCGGTGTTACGATTGCCTTCGACTCGGTCCCAATGAAGGATAGCTTTACAGAAAATACGCTTGCTTGTGGAAAATTTCCGCGTTTGCATCAGTCTCAGCTGTTCTAAAGGTCAAATTACTTTCGATTTCCTTTGTAGGTACAGCTATCGTAATAAAATAATGTAAAAAGTGCGAAATGAATACTCAAGAATATAATTGTCAAGTTCAAGGTCGTGCAAGTAGATCATCGAAAACGAGCCGTCCAAATGATTATCTCTTTGTGTACCTACACATCCATGTCCTTTGTTACGCAAATAGTTAATCATAGTTGAAGCTGTAGTGGTAACGAATTGTGAGTCGTATAGTTGCTGGTATAGGGTTGTTTTTTACAATAGACCTAGTACCTAGTGGACCCATGTTTTGTGACCGTCACGCTACAAAGAATGTGAAAGTGTGTCTGTTTGTTTTAATGCGGGCTTTATGCGTTTCTGAGCAAATATGATGTCATCGTAATGGTCAAAGCAATTTTTTTGACTTATTTCATGCATGAAATATGTACTATGTAGGTCTTACTTATTCATTACCAACAATATTCTATCCTCGCAATTTTCAGTGCTAAAAATTACTTGATCAATATTCTGATCTGATCCCAAAAAAATATTGATCTCTAGTTTTTTATTATTTGGAATAATATAGGTATTCCAAAAGTGTAGTAAAAAGAACAGAAAGAAATAAGGTTCAAACTTGGGTACCTATTAAATTCTCAGATGATATCTTGAGAACGCGCTACTTAGAGAATTTCGTAGGCGAACCTACAAACGAACTGAACATTTCTACTGTTACAATGTTTAACACAAAATATGACTGCGTGGGATCAATTGGGACAAACAAAAACACAAAACTTCCAAATACTTCAATACGAATTGAAGAATATCTACTTTAGTATCGGAGGAGATCTTAGAAAAAGAAGACTTGGATAGAAAAGAGATGACAGGAGAAATAATAATTTACAATAAAAAAAGAAAAACCAAAAACAAGTCGATGAATAATAAAGTAGAAGCCAAAAAGGACCGTACTTATTGCAATAAAAACAAAAAACTGCAAAGGTAAAGGGTTCGCGATGATTCATTCGAAAAATGAATCGAACTCATGGTCGGGTCGTTCACTTTAACAGCTGACCTGTCGTCCTTGTCTGACTTGATATTTATACTTATACTTACGTCTGCATGTCCGTTAATATTTGAAATGTCCAATGTAGTTTTATAATCTAAATCCATTTGGAGTTCACAAAGTTCATAATCGTTAGATTTGACTTTGTATCGTACTCGTAACATTAGTCTAATGGTAGATTGTAGATTGCGTCTGGTCTTTGAGTTGACCTTCGCTTCGCAAGTTCGCAGACTGGACAATAGTGTCATCAAATTAATATTTCATCTCCTAACGAGTGTTGGTCGATAGTTATAATAATTATAAATCTAGTGTTCATGTTGACATTGCTTTGTGCTACAATACTACAAATATGCGATCCCTGAAAGCCAAGTAAAGCATTTCATCCCATTCCTAGCATAGTTTATCCTTTTGAAACAAATTACACACATAGTGTAATTTAACAATCTTCTGGTTTTCGTCTATAATACAATTTTCGTTCGTGTTTGCGCCCCACATTTTCAGTCTATTCAGCCGCGATAAGCTCGAGCCATGCACATTCAATCCCGATAGCAGTAAACAGAGTGCAAGCTTTAATAGCTTCTATCTTACCTGTTGCGAAAAATATACCATTATCGTCTTTATCTATCTATTTTATTTCATAACAGTAACTCTCGTTTCAAAAATAGTCTTTTACCTGATAAAATCCAGGCTATCACAGATAAAAAAACTCGGCCATATGAATCCAAAACCTTCACAGGATGACATCATTGTTTAAAAATTCTACTTCAGGAAACGCGTTAAGTAGACACCGACAGTCTTTACTTTAAAAGATAATCTAGATTAGGAAAGCAGCGATCCAAACATTTTGCAACCTTCATAAAATTTTAAAATTTTGCAACGTTTGGAAATACGTCTCGGATTTGGCATAGTAACTTCGGCAACAGATTATCTTCAGTATTTAAGATAATCTCTATAATAATACTCTCACAGTGCATGTTGGACAGCGTTTATGTGAACTGAAAGCCGGGCAATTTGGTGTTATGCAAATGCCTATCTGTCAAACGAAAGACCTTTTCGTATGTTCAATTTAAATTGAAGTGAGTGACCTTGTATACATTTTGCTACTGAATTTCTAGACGCTTTTGAAAACAATTTAACGAATATAGCAGTCTTTATATTTAACAAACCATGTATTCCACAAAAAACCTTTATTAAAACTGCCAATTTCGTCGATAGCAGAAGCAAACTAGTTTTGCAAAATGGGATTTTTATTCGTTCGTCCGTTGTGTATTTTTCTGACATATTTAATGTTTCTTTTATTGAAATATGAGCTTTACAAATTGAAAAATTACTTTCCACGTGTGTGGACAATAAACTGTAGTCACTGATTCATATTGGGACGTTAAACGGTCAAACCACTCTTTGATTTTTTGCCCACGCCTTCTACGCATCACATCGCTCCTTTATGCACTTGGGTGATTGAATTATTGTTTTATCTTTCACCAGTGTTAATATCTGTTATTAGTATCAACAGTGTTGGTGTTTGATCTATCTATTTAATATTTAGCACTTGAATCTTTCCTTTCATCTTAATAACGTTTTTCGTTATTGAATCTTAGTCGTAATGAGTCTCTCCAAATTTGTAGATGAAAAGGTTTAAGTCGCTTCAAATATAATTCCCAAGCAATGGACCAATCCCTTCCGTTATCTTCAATATGCAGATGTAACATTTCGATAATCTAAGGTAACTGTTGTAGGCGCCAGTTGAATACAAAATTTATAGATTTGGTCGTGGAGTGTCGGGTCGGGTCGACACGGGGTGACCCAGAAACACGTGCAATGCTCTATACACTGTTCACTGATGTTTGTACCATACTGCAGCATGTTGCAATACCAATACATGCTCGTAGTACAGTTTTCCAATATACTTATATTATTTTTCTGCACCATGCTGCCGCATTAACCTCTCAGTAAAATTGCCCGAGAAAACAATTTTCTGTAAGTATGCGGTTTACTTCAAAATTTCATTTTTTTATCAATTTTTTATTTGAATCTTAGAAATATTCTTACTACCAACGTGGCATATACTCACGTAGAGGTACCTTTATCGTCTGTCTGGCTGGCATGATTAATTCTGGCTTTTGTTAGAGACTGCGAGTCCTCCTACACAAAAGATGCTATGCATTTGAATTCTAGGTACATTTAGTGAATACTGCCAGAGCGGTTTGTCGGTTTGATTGAGTACCTCTCTCGTCTCGTCTCGTCTCGTCAAGTTTCGTGTCAATAATGCTTGAAATTTCTCATTGACTGATATATTTATTAAATAGATGTTTCTTTTAGCTCTCCCAAAGTTCCCAAACCTTTCGTCACAACCAAATTAAGTCTTCGTTTATTACTCTCAAATTAATCATGCTATTACTTTTATGGCCGTTATTAAAATATATTACCTATCTTTAGAAAGACGTCGCCATAGAGTCGTGACCCATGAATTCATTACTTCACGGCATCTACTCAATGTTTTAGGTCAACTGTCCCCTCTATCCGTACTTAACATTAATATGCTAACTCCTTTGTGTATCATACGTTCAAAAGACGAATAGGTGTATTTGGATACGATTGCTCGTAGGGGACTAGCGGTTAGTTCAAAGAAAAAGAAAAGGTCTCAGACCTTGGACTTCAGATTTCTCAAGATTGAACGATTTTTATTGAAGACAGTAGCTCTTATTAGAAAATTTAATAGGTAGATAATTATCATTGACAACGACAGTATTTTCAAAAGAAATAGGTAGTATAATATTAACGAGGAGAAACATTAGAAAGGACTGAAAAACAAACATTATCTACAATAAGTAAACTAGTTCAGATAATTGCTTGTTATCGATAAAAACAAGTATATCCACAGACAATTACTCAAGTATTTATATTAACATTGTAAAGGGCACTAAGGCAGTTTCCTCCGCACGCAATGCAGTAGTTTCCCTTTAGTAACGGCTAATTCGATTTTTTTCTTCTTCGATTGCCGCAATAATTAAGATATTTGATTCTAGTGCCGCAGTCATAATTAGTGTAACTACACTGTAATTACGATGCAGTGATCTACTAACCTATTTCATTTATTTTAATCACGATTAGTCTCCAGACTGACTTGCCAAAAGATTGTATGACTTTTATCTACATAATTTAGTCCACAGTGACTGATCAAAATTTTATCACGTCTGGTGTCTTCAAGGGTTGCCGGTACACGGGGAAAGTAGGGGATATAGAGATCTGTCTGATTTAGAAAAGCATTACTCCGTGTGTGTGTTCTTCGATTCTAATCCAGCTATACGTTACTAAATTACTGAAGTTACATAAAAAGAAACGGTTTGCATTAATATGCCTCGGTTATGGCAACATTAGATTATCGTTTTAATGCATTGCTCCTAGTAGGCAGGATATTACTTAACTATCATGTTGAAACTAGAATATATTAGAGAATTTAGTACTTTATGATTTTACGGCAAACGTGCTAAACTCAGTTTCATTTTTCATGTGTGACCTTCTGGAATATAGGGTAATGTTGTCCCAGGCGGGATGCTAAGTATTTCACAATGAACATGGCTAAATGACGTCATGAAACCCGAGGCTCCTTATACCCTTGAGCTGGATAAAATATACGTTTTAATAAATAGCACATTGGTATGCCGCTGTCAACTAGGAAGGGGAGAACGACAGTTAAGGAAAGACAAGTTGAGACTTTCCAAAATGCCTTTCCCTTTTATAGTGCTACCTTCATTTTACAATTTCTGGTTATGTCTTTTTGTTCTATTTGTAAAGTACATTTCCATTGTTGCCAACTTGCCGTGCAACAGGATCCTTTATTTAAATCCTAGCAATCTTTTTGCTTACATTTCGGACAACTGTTACCTGGAAAAATATTTTACCACGTTGAGATGTATTTTCTTCAGCTTGTCGTGTAACAATTTCAAAAGAAATGATGCATGCCACAAGGAAAAAGTTGTTTTATGTTATTGTGTAGACATCCTATCGCTTTTTCTCTTTATTCCTATAAATTACACTTACGACACGACACATTCTACGTTTTTCCAACGTCACACTCGGATTATGTTCTAAGTATGATAAGTTGGTATATCTCAGTACGAAATATTTCCTACTTCTTTGTTCTATAACGTACAAGTATGTACAGACACGCTAGATCGCGATATCTCACAGTAAAGCTAGTTATTATTAATGATACCATGACTAAGTCACTGTAAGGTAGTGTCTACTTCCAGTGCCAGTACATCGTGACCCTTCGTCATCAGTATTGTTTTTAATTTATTATGGGAATTAAAAGTTCGTAGGCATTCCTCTATTGCGTATTATTTTCATAAGTATCGAAATGAGGATAAAAACGAAAATATTCATATATTATGCGTTGTTTGTTTATGTAAGTGCAGGTTTATCGCGGTTGTGCTTGTTCTTAATGGGTCTTTGGAATCGTTTGGGCAATAATCACGCGCTTGGCTAATGATAAAATCTGCTGTTTATTTTTCTTTATTTCAAATTCATGGAATGCAACTAATGTTTGCTTAATTAAAATGAATGTAACATTTATAATTGTTATAACTTTGCAGCATAAAATACCCACGTTATCATCGTTAGATTGGATATCATTACATACCCATCCATGTGTATATTGATGCATCTGTTGACACTAACAATGAAATCGATATCGTAAATTCAATGATTCAGAACGGAGCCGTTACCGAACGGAACGGAACTTAAAATTATAACCGTTTATTTAATTTTGAAACGGTCGTGTGTGAACGCTCCCGCGTGGGTAGTCAGATGTTAGGTAGTCAGACAATTTGAGGGGAGGGGGACATTTTGCAACGGTCAAACAAAACAAGCCTATAAAGTACCTTCCTCTTCTAACACATTATGAATACCTACTACGTTTCTTTTCATCACTTATACCATATTTCATCATTATAATATGATTCACATCAAAAACAGGTTACTGGAGCACGTTTTATAGTAAAGACAAATCAAAGATTTACCTAGCTCTTCTTATAAATAAATCATTAGACCATTATTTACGATTCTCAATGTCCGACCTAAGAAGGCTTTTCCTATCAAAACTGTAACCTCAATACAAAAACGGTATAAACATGCGGCAATAGTAAATTCCGTAGGGACCGGACCGTGTATGCAAAGGTGATTCCGCCTTCCGCTTTTAGGCAAAACAGGCCAGGGAGGTTGAATGCTCGCTCAAAGATCCTCTCGTATAGGGGAGAACAAAGGATTGCTAAAATACTAGAAACTAAACCCTAAGCCCTTACCTGCTAGATCGAATTTAGTTTGCAATCTGAATATTAACAGTTGTTAGTCATTTTCGTCTTTATGATTAGCAGGATAATGACTAATTTCGAGGAGTCTGAGGTTATTACAGTTCGCATGTTAGGTATGGTTTTGCTTCTTAGAATACCTACCTACTTACTTTCGTATGCAACCTCTGTTTCTAGTGTTATGTATGTGAGAGACGTGGGTGATAGGTATATTAGTGAATTCGACTGTTGGGTTGGTATAGTACCTACCTATGCGTTTCAAATGACAATAGGATAGGATGACCCTTGAAAAATAGTCTGTGCAAATTAATTTTCAATTGGCTATGTTTATTCGTTGATAACTAAAAATGTTGTTTATTTAAGAATGTGTACGTACAAGTCTTGTAAGTATTATAAATGCATGCACAATTATGGCGCCCGCCAAAAACTCATAGTGTGTGTCCACACTGGAAGCCTAGCGCGACGGCGGCGGCGGGCGCGGTGGCGGGCGCGGCGGCGGGCGCGATCTGTGTCCACACTGCCGATCAAGCGTTTGTTTTTGTAGCGGCGAATTCAGGTGTTGCAAACCGTTGGTAAAAAGTAATTCATTTTAAAATGTTTTATAGGTTGTTTAGGATTGCATACAAGTAAATTATCAATCATTCTACATTTTTCTATTCAAGTATGCTAAAAATAATTTAAATATGTACAAAAACATCCAACGGTAGTACTTTAGTGCATGTTCTGGTAACTAGATGGCGCTACTAAAAGACCGAAAAGGTTTGATACACCTGCCACCCGCCCGTTGTATCGGTTGTTGCCTAGCAACGCCTAGGCTCGCAAAATCGCTTGTAGCCATCGCGCTAGGCCCCCGCCTTAGTCACTTCAATGTGGCCACGAGCGGCGATTTCATACATTCAATATTTCCGCGACCGCCGCGCCGCCGCCACCGCGCTAGGCTCGCAGTGTGTTTGAGCACATAGAGTTCGCGAGCCTTTGTAAGTTCAAAATGTTGAAGAAACTTCTTACTAAGTATTGTTATTCTTTATCCCCATAAAGAATAAAATAAACAATCCTTGAAAACAACAACCAATCGTGAACACACATCGATCATAAATACCTACTTGCCGGGAGCAGTCCGACTAGGAACTAACGTCTTCGCATCGATTCGTGCGTACAAGGAAACCTGATCCTCGCGGACCTTGAGAGGAACAAAAAGCAATTCAATTTAAATCTATGACTTTTTGTTTCATTTGATGATCCTTTAGTAGCTTGAGAATCGTGACTTCGGGATTCTTTGTTTGAGTTTACCTAATAGGTATGTAGGTACAGTCAGCATCAAAAGTTGCTGACCACATTTCGATTTTCAAAATCGCTGTAAGTACACTGTATTATTACGGTATACCTACCGCGATTTTGAAAAACTGAATGTGGTCAGCAACTTTTGATGCTGACTGTACGTAACAGTACGTCAGTAATCTGACGGGCCCCCCCGAGGGCCAGAGCCTGCCGGGGTCGCGGGACTGTCTTATCAGGTAACCGTGACCCCGGAACGTTAAAGGCTATTGAAGGACACATATTGATAATATTATACCACGTAAGCAACAAATCGAAAATTAGACACGCCTATTTGAAATAAAAAATAATATCGATCGAACTAATATAAAATATTTACTAAACGTTTCACCTATCAACGTATTTATAACGTAAAATAATGGTAATGTCAATTTTAAATACTTCCTGTTCATTTGCACTATCTATATGTATGACGCAATCAAAACAGATACTGGCTCGTTAAAAAAAATGCTATTCATATCTACTGAACACCTAATTTGATACCATTATCACCGGCCTCGGTGGCGCAGTAGGCAGCGCGTAAGTCTCATAATCTTAAGGTCGTGAGTTCGATCCTCACCCGGGGCATATCTTTTTGTATTTTTTCCATTCTTTATTTTATAATGTAAAGTAGTAACTAACGTGTTGCGGTTTTAATGCGTATTTTTTATAATAAATAAGCTTGTACTTTTTTTTAACAATTTTATTTGTTTTTTATTTAGGTATTTGTTTATCTGGATAACATCGCAACAAACATGTTTTATCGTATTTATTCAAGACTTATCAGCTATTTCCCTGAATGCAAACTATAAAATAGCTGATGTACAATAATTGACATTTCACTTTGTTTTTTGTAGTCTAAGTTTGGTGTATTTTTCCATAAAATTTGATTACTTATAAGCATAATTATTATTCGCGAAATAGTACACCTAGTAAGTTACTTTATTCATACACATCTGCTTATACCTTCCAGAAAAACAGGTATGATGCTGTTTAGGTATAATGAAAAAGCTTAGAGCCTTTTCTTCTAACCAATAAAATCAAACAAACGACTTGGGTTCGTCTAGAGGTCTAGAGTACGTCTAGAGGACAAGGACGGTTTCAGCTGTATGGTTTTTATTTATTGCCTATTTTAAAAAATACGGGCCGCACAGCGCCCAAAGAAACTACAATCGTCAACAAAAGGAACGAATTCTCTCAAATTCTCCTCTTTGGTCGATTTATTTTTTCAAATCCTTCCTTATTACCATAGAGATCTAAAAGACTTCTTATCTAGAATTCACTTTCGTCTTATGGAATTCTTTTGCATTAGTGAGCGAATATAACATTGTTTGCTATTAAAGACAGCTCGATAAAAATAAATCTATAATTATGTATGATCGTACCAAATACCGTTATATAGTTTTCGCCTTCCCCATGGAAAAAAGGCGTGAGATAATGTTTGTGAGAGCGATGCATGGTTGACAGCCATATTAGAAAAAAAAAAGTTTATCGTCGGCCCTGGGTAACTTGTATCAAGGGCCGCGTAAGATGATTACATAGATCACTATAACTGAGTTTCCCCTCCTAAATTTCCAGGGCTGGCCGTTATGGGAGAGAGTCGAGTCAACAGAGCACGAGCGGCGGTTGTTACTGGTAGCTAGGCTGCCACACGTGAGAACCCTGAACGGTGGTGGTGCCGTACCCATTGAAGAAAGAGATGCAGCTGAGAGAGCCTTTATAAGATACTACATGGAGAAACCGGAGTCTGACCGACCGGATAGGTGAGCAATGTCTTTGTAATATTTGTTTTCCATAGAGTTTTTGTTTTTTTCAGTTAACACAGTCACTCTAGAAATTTCTCCTGTCTTGGGTGTGTTTACAAACATATAGAAGCACACATAATACGAGTACCAAATTGATATAGTAACCGAAAGATGAGGTTACCGCGGCACTGAACGAAACGGCAATTAAACAAGGTGGTAAAATTATAAACAAGGTGGTTTTTAGTCAGTCAAGTCCACTCCGCTTCCACACAGAGCTGCTGGAGCTGCACGCATAATAAGGCATCGACGCGACGGAAGAAAAGGCAAAATGACAGAATGGTCAGAAATAGTCAGAATGTAGAAAGATTTTTACCATTTTATTTTTAAGCATAGCAATATTTAAAATAAAAAGAATGCAAAAATGCCGAATTGTATAGATTTCTATACAATTCGGCAACCATGAAATTACTTTGTCTATATTCTTAGTGGAATAGATATATTATATAATTGATATTTAGGTACTACGCGTGTAGCGAAGACTAGATTTTCCACCCAGTTAAAAAATAGGTATATTTTTTGTTGGTAATTATTCTGCTCAGTGATATTTGGTAAGTAATAGTAATAGGTAAGTTTCGACATTATTTTGTCGTTCGGTAAGTTAGTAACCACACACCACTACAAGTTTTAAATGACGTGTATTCTGGTAATTCCAATTACCCTCACGGTTAATCATTTAATGCAGCACAGCAATGTCCTTCTAAATTGCAACGTTCGCTACGAAGGTCCTTTCAATAAGGAGCAATGTAGGTGAGGTCTCTGTGCCAACATGCCGCCGACCTAAATGACTAAATTCGCATGCTAATAACACCACGTAGGTGTCTGTCCATACATAATCATAAAATCTCACTCGATTTGTACCTTGTTACACTATAAAGACACTTTAATCGTAGCACCTTAGTTGAATATCACGTTTGCAATGTTTTTTAACCACATAAGGGTTGCCTACAAATGATTATGGCCGGTTTCAGTGCTTGACCGACCGTCGGTGCGTACATCGGTCGCGCTTCTCATTTGTATGAAAATTCACAAGTCGTCACAGTGCTCGACCGACCGTACGCACGCGTATATTGCTACGCACTGCGTACGAGGACCGTCGGTCGAGCGCGTCCGCATGCGTGCCGTCGGTCGACCGACGCGCTATGGAAACATATGAACGCGTTCAGTGCTACACCGATCGGTGGACCGACCGTACGGATGCGTGTATCGTCGTAAAAATAATCGAACCTACTAGTTCAAAACTTCAATAATATTGTTTGATTTTATCTTTACTTTTTAGAGATTTAAGTACCTGATTATGATCAGACATGGCATATATTGTCGAATTTCGGTAAGTTCGACTTCGTGAACTTCTGTGGGACAAAAGCCAATTGTTATACAAATAGTTTGTACATCTTTGTGTCCAAATTTAGATGAACAGTCGCAGAGTGAACAAAAAAATATAGGTAGCAGCAATTAAAACATTCGTAAACGCGTCCATTTTTGTGACTGTACCAGTCCGGCCTGTTTGCTTGGTCAGGACAGCACTGAACGTTACAAACTGACGATCGGTTATGCGTATTGTCAGGACCGATGGTACGCACCGACGGTCGGTCAAGCACTAAAACCGGCCTATGGCTTTTTTGTAATATTTTTCTGTGATTTTTATGTTCCTACTAAAGCCAAGTTAGTAGCATTTTGTGAATCAACTGTATGTTTGTTGTCTTTGGTTTGACTGCGAACTTTAGGGTTCAGGCAACGGACGACGAGTAATGGGTAGCTCGAAGTCCGATCAAGGACCAGTCTGGAATCAACGGCGTGTCGTGTTCCACATGGGCACAGGAGCTGTCAGCCTGGCGCCCCCTATACATATAGGCAAACGCCTGTCTAAGCAGGCCCTATAGATAGCCAAACAGCAGACGACAATCGTTATCGCTCAACAGTCACTAATACATTTTCAACTTTATACCCCAGCGTGTAAAGTTGAAAATCTATAGAAGTTGACAGATCGTTTTCGTTTCTTTCGTTCGTTATCGCTCAGCAGTCTTTAATAGATTTTCAACTTTATGCGCCAGTAGTGTATAAAGTTGAAAATGTATTAGTGACTTCTGAGCGATAACGATTGTCGTCTGCTGTTTGGCTATAGGGCCTGGACACCGTGGCCCTTTTACGTAAAGGACAAGAGAAGGAACAGTCGGACAGTCCCTTCCGCTTTAATCAGGGTAGGAGGGTTCAGGCTAGGGTACCTATAGGGAAAAAATAGGGTTCACAAATTAATTAACATCTTCGAAACGGTCTTCTGTAATTTGCATCTACAGGAGACTATCAGCTTTACTAACCGCAAAACACTGACAAAAGTTAATAAATCTGTTTGACATTATTTTCCAGATACTGGGAGTTGGTGGGAGTCCACGGCAAGCTGGACCCTCTAGTGTCAGTGGACCTGAGGCCCGAGAAGCGTGTGCAGATCACCTTCACCTGTGGGGACAATAGCGAAGTGCGCACCGTCGATGTTTACAGGCTAGTTCATTGTTTTCTACTTCATAAGAGACGGGTACAGAATATTCTTTATCGTACACAAACATTCTAACGCATCTGTTTTACGATACCTATTGCGAATTCTACCTATAGACAGTCCATATCGCTTGTAGAACTGATAACTGATGGGATAGAAAAGTTCTCGAGAGGCAACAACGAACCAGAAGAAGTCGTGTAGGCAGGCTTCCTTTTCCTCCCACCCCACTAGGTGGACCGACGATATCTTGAAGTTTCGCGATGTCTTCGGGCAACCGATGGATGCAAGTGGCGGATTGTCGTTCTACGTTACGACGGCGGTCTAAAGGGAATTTAAGGCCTTTGTTCTGCATTGGACGGTCTTCCGAATGATGATATAAATAGGACTCTTTTTTTCAAAAGAACCATTGACTACTTTAGTTGACTATAAAACTTCCAAACCCTTTCATGTTATGCAGAATAGTGCCATACTTTAAAAAGTAGGTAATGATATTTTTTTTGTTTGAAATAGATGTTATTTTTTTGTAGAACTGTATCTGACCTGAAGACGAGGCTAGAGCGGATGGCTGGCTTCCCCGCATCTAAAATGAGACTCTTCTATGTTGATCAAGAGCTTCGGGACTCGCAGGTAAATATACAATATTTTACAAGTTACCTTTGATCTTAACAATTATTTTATTCCACAAAATATAACTTGCATGATAACGGGAATGGATGCATTTTGATACTGTATACATATTTATTTACCCTAACAGTAAAATATTTCAGAGTCTGCCACCAACTGAGCATGTTGTTTATTTTCACCCCACTTTTTATACCGCTACACTAACATTGTAAATACGCTTTGTTTCTTACGATTAACAGTTTACATTATTTCTTAAGCCTTTTCAGGGCCCGGAGGAGATGAAATACCCTACTAAGCAGCTGTACTCGTACAACATCAGATCAGGCGACGAGATCATCATTGACTCGAAGCTGAAGCACTCGATCTCCGTCAACTCGACCGCGTGAGACGACCAAAAACTTCATGTCGGCTGCATTTCAAATACATACCTACTACTTATATAGTTACAAGAATTCCTCTCTCGAGGAAACCAAGACTGACGAAAGGCCAGTCTTACTTGAAAATGTTTTTAATAATACTTTAGAAAATATGCCAGTACAATATCACAAAGAGGTGCAACTGACATGCAATAGTGATCTTTTTTGCCTAAGCCAATACATGTGCTATTTTCGTGCTACTGTTCGTCTTACTAACATTTATGTACTGTACCTACATGGTACTTACCGTGAATTTTATGTTTTGTAAGAAATTGTTTCTGTTTTTTCATGAGAAATATTTTAGGAGTAATATCGCAAAGTATTATATTAGTAGGGAATGTCAACGGTTGTCACAAAGCATTTAGTTTTAAGAATTATTGCAAGCTTTGAGCTTGATGAAACTAATTTTATTTACTGAATTTTATTTTAAATAGCACGATTACCAACTGAATGTAATTATCCAAGAATTTTGAATCATGGTTTATATTTTATTACTTAGGTACTAAATTATCAAGTAAATTATAAATGCTATTTTTACAAGTCAATACGGTATCTACCTTCTTTTTTATTTGCAATAAGCAACTGTGATAGTAAATTTTAGATTACAAAATCTGAGAGTAAACAATTTTATGTGACATTATTTTTGCATTCTACAATGTATAGTGGATCTTACACAGCATCTATCTTTCAACTATAACTAGGTGTTGTAAAAGTGCTTATTAACATTAAGTGATACTAACTGCCATTTCGAATTATAAAGCATATTATTATGTAGGTATAATTTATACCTAAAGTGTCTTTTAGGTATAATCCTAAAATTAATATAAACTCATGTGGAAATGAAAACGTAAACATCGATTATTTTTGGGTTTTGTAGTCTTGGTACTGGTAGTGCCAAAGTAGATTCAATTAAGAAATATGTTTGATGCAGCAGCTGCCAAATTTTTTATAGGTAAACTTTTATTTTACATTAGCATGAACAATTTTTAGCACAGGCCCTAAACCTATAGTCGTGAGAATTTATTTGATGCAAAATTACAATGTAGTGACATATTTTTATTTTTCCTTTTATAGACCTAGACTAGAAAATAGTATCAAAATGAAAAATAAATGGATTAATTGTACGAACATTTTTGTTTTATTCTTATAGGTATATCACAGCATTTTTAGTGTACTCTTAAAATTAACAAATTATTTTATTTTAATCCGAAATAAACAACCTTTTACCATAAACAGCAATCATAGCATTTTGTACTTGTTCAGATATAGTATCATAAACTTTTAACCAATCACTACTTCCAATATCTTTGGTCATCCTCCTTAGAAAATTCATCAGAACAAACAGTTTTTCTGTATTCTTATTGACAACCATTTCTTGTAAATATTCCACAATCATATCAATATCAAACTGCAGTGGAGTCTGTCCACTTTCAAGCCATGCCCTTAATAGCTCTCTAACTTTGTCCCAAGGAAGACCCAACAGGCCTTTAGGCTTTTCAACTCTTGGTGGTATGTCAATAAGAGCTTCTTTAATCATTGGGTCCTTATATGGCAAATCTCTTGTTACATTATCTCCTTGAATAAATTTATCTATTACCTTTTTTGAACTGGGTAGTAGATTTTTTTTCGGAGGCCTTCCCCTTTTTCTGGGTGGGGATTTCAAAGCAATTCCGGGTGATTTCTTTTTCTGTTTAGTAATTATGGATTTGCTGTTAGTACTGGGTTTTTTCTCAGGTATTTCATCAAGTTTAGAATCACTGCTAACAGTAGCTAGTTCCGACTTTATCTGAGACGTACTTGTAACAGGTCTGGATTCCTTTTTAACAAGTTTATTGCTTGATAAAAACTTATTTATTGCTCCTTTTGATGGTTTACTATTTATTGGTTCTAATTTTGTTATCTGAATGCCAATGCCCCTCATTTCTTTTGGATCTATATTTTGCTTTTTGCAGATTGAGATGACTTCCTTTGTTATAACTTCAACATCATTTGTGGCATTCGTCAATGAAGTTGATTTATTTATGACATTGCAGAAACCATGACCCATGAATTTTGCTGTTTCCACAGGTGCCTCTTCATCCCTAACCATCATTTTCAAAGTAATGCATTTCCCTAGAACTTTAAACTGCTGCATTCTTGAGTGAACCTCAGCTGAAAGTTGTTTCAAAAACTCTACACATTGATTATTGTTTTCAAATCGAATTCCGTAGTTCACTTCAGCTGACACTGATTTTCTTATAGTGTGAAAAGTTAGAGGGTGTGGGTCACGCCCACGACATTGATCAAATAATTGAGCACCACTCTTATTTCCTAACTGGCTTTTTAAGGTAGCTAATGTCAAACTTTGTAGTGATCCACATGTGAAATGACCAAGTGATTCCAATTTGTGGGCAGTCTGTCTACCTACACCAGGTAAATCTCTTAGTTTTATTTCATAAATAAAATCTTCAATAAGGTCTTCAGTGAGGAAGAACTGCCCATCAGGTTTTGCCTTCTTTGTGGCTAGCCTAGCTTGTAAGCGGTTGCCACCAAATCCAGTAGAGCACGGACAGCCAGTTTTACGTTTAATCTCTTCCCTCAGAGCTGTTGCTAAACTTTGAACATTAATGTTCATATCAGCAAGTAGCTCAGTGCAATCTACATACATCTCATCACATGATACAGCCTCAATATCTAAAGTATATTGGGCTATAGTGTTGTATAAAGTGTATGCAACTTCTTTGTAGCCCTCAAAGTCATAGGGTATTGTTTCCAAATCTGGACATAGTCTCAAGGCTGCACCCATGAACATACCATTTCCTACACCTTTGGCTCGAGCTTCATATGAACATGAGGCTATTTCACTCATTGAACCATATTGGTCATCCTCATCAGCAATGTTATCAACTCTACTCTCAAATATAATTTCATCTTCTGGTTTGCCAGTTGCCATTCCTAATTTTTTAGCTTGCTTCTGTTTGTACAGGCCAAATTCTATACTTCTATCAACACCAGGTCTTTTTGGCCTACCCTGTCCTCCTCTAGAGTGAGTAACAGCAATCGGTTTACCTCTGAGATCCGGTCTATTGCGTAAACCAACTGATACAAAGAAACAATCCATGTCAATGTGCATGATAACTTTATTTTTCTCAAATTTCAACTGGGATAAATTATTAAAATCATTCCTTTTCAAAATAGTATTTTTAAGCACTGTTCGAGCAGGAAATACAAAGTTACTATTTTCTCTTAGATCATTTACATGCTGTTTGAAACATGCTCCCAATTGTGAAATGTGATGAAGCCTAGAATTATTATAAAATTCTGCTATGAAGTTTGGATCAGCAGCGGTTTTAGTTACTGAACACACATTATG
Organism: Agrotis exclamationis; assembly: GCA_950005045.1. Lineage (NCBI taxonomy): Eukaryota > Metazoa > Arthropoda > Insecta > Lepidoptera > Noctuidae > Agrotis > Agrotis exclamationis. Next base: position 16,209,108 of record OX465432.1, read on the forward strand.
ATTCAATGGTTTGGGTAAACTATTATAGTTTGCTATTTCTGATGCATTATTGCTGAAAGTGGATTCTCCTGCATTTGAAAATGTATTTTGTTCTATCGTGTTCTCATACTTATTTTCTGTTATAATTGGATGTTCCTCATTATTGCCAAGTATACATGTATCATTCTCATTTTTGGAAAAGTTCACAGTTCCAGTATCGGAAGAATCATTACATTTAATAACCTTCTTAAAGTTTAGCTGTTTTTGAGTTCTAGAGTTTTTGAAGAGCAAGTAGTCTCTGTAGTCTAGTAAGCGATTAGCCGCTATGCTTTCAGTTATCCATTCAGGTTTTACAACCTTTACAAGAGACATATTTTTAACTTTGGTATCAGGCAAATTTGACGCTATTATAAAATCATTACTTTTTTGATAAGTGTGATAGACACCTCCATGCTTGGTCATAAGAAGTTTTAGTTCATCTGCAGAAGGTATCGTAAATCCATTGACAAAAATACTTACTCCGTTGAAAATATCAGATAAGGTATCCTCTTTTCCAGCTTTAGCACAAAATTGCTCTTCTAATTTTGCGATCTTGGCTTGCATATACCCACCCCAGGCTTCAAAGCCATTGTCTGGAAATTTTTCGTCTCGGCGCCTCATTCTATTATTTTTTAAAAAGCGTCATTCATAAACACAATAGCAAAAAACGATAAAGTATGTTTTCCCTCCAATTTGAAATTTAGATGTTGTCACAGAATTGAATTCACAGATGTGAAAAATGTGAAAATTGTCCAAGTGTCAACATAACATGGTTGACTGACAGTGACACTGACAGCTAGTGACAGCCAGCCAGCTAGTGATGGATTGAATGACAAATGCATTTTTAAATAGCAACACCACTATGATGATAGTAAGGTAATTTTAGTAACAAATCAGTACTATTAAAATTGCGATTCTCTCGATTCTTTATAGTTCACCATAACTGTAATGGTTTTATTTCTATACTTATCAGCAATTTAGGAATTTTCATCATCTATTATCAACTCTATTAGGTTTCATACTTGCGCTTCGCACGAAGTGAAGGAAGTCAACGCATAACTTAATACACTTGCTCACGTACAAGTACAGTCTCTGGCACAGAAATAAGTTCATACATCGAATCACAAGATCATGAACTCCAAATGAACCATGATGAACTTTTTATAAGATCATTGCGTCATTTTCCGTTGTTATTTCCTAAAACTATTGTTCTCTTTTTATTTTCTTATCAATCTATGGCCATAATATTAAAATGACATGACAAATACTCAATAAAAATAACAGTTTACTCCGGTCTGTCAAACGAATCGTGCGGGTTGCTTATTTTGCCGCGAAAATGTTGCGGCTCTTTCTAATTTTTAACGCACTTTGCGTATTTTTTGTGGCCAGTTTGGAAATCGTTAATCCTGGACCAGCATTCCCACCGACAAAAGGGGAAGTTTGGCCAAAACCTCAACAACAAACGAAGGAACAGACTTATTTTAAATTAACACCTTCTGTTTTTAAGTTTACGGTAAGTAAAAAATTAAACCCTAAAAAGCATAGGTAACCATAAAAATATCAAATCAGCTATTCTTGGTTTAGCGTAAATTTACCCATTATTTAACTGGGGTGTACCGTGTACCTACTGATACATTTTCTCTTGTAGAAAGTATCGATTTTGTTTCGCATTGACGTTAAGGTCATTGGACTTTAAATAAAAACAAATGATTTTATCTTTATTTATTACAACGCTTAACTAACAATCCGAGGCGTATGATCTAATTGAAATTACAATAGTATTTCTAAATAAGACTTCAATGAGGATCAAAATAGTCTTTTGTAATAAAAATCCTGTTTTACAGTCTTCTTTGTTGTTACCTACCCAATTAGAAAAATACCTGTAGGTAAATTATTATATTATTAATTAACATCACAGTTTTCAGCACTTGATAATTTTGATATAAAACACGATTTTTTTAAAAAAAAACCGGCCAAGTGCGAGTTGGACTCGCCCATGAAGGGTTCCGTAGCAGCAAGCATAGATTAGAGATATAATTATATTGAGATTAGTAAGTAATATACACAAACAATAAAAATAACTTTGTTTTTCATAGTATTTGTGTGAATGGCAAAGTTATATTTGCGGTTTTTGAAAATGTACTATATCTCAAAAACTGCTAACTGTATCTCATCCAAACCAATTTTCGTTGGTAGTTTTGGTTGAGGTCTACATTATATATTTTTTTTTAGTTTTATCATTCTCTTATTTTAGAAGTTACGGGGGGGGGGACACACTTTTTACCACTTTGGAAGTGTCTCTCGCGCAAACTGTTCGGTTTAGAAAAAAAATATGTTAGTAACCTCAATATCATTTTTAAAGACCTATTCATAGATACCCCACACGTATGGGTTTGGTGAAAAAAATTTTTTTGAGTTTCAATTCTAAGTATGGGGGGCACCCCCAAAATTTGTTTTGTTTTGATTTTTGTGTAAAAATCCTAATGCGGTTCACATAATACATCTTTCTACCAAGTTTCAACAGGATAGCTCTTATACTTTCGACAAAAAGTGGCTGTGACATACACGGACAGACAGACAGACAGACAGACAGACAGACAGACATGACGAATCTATAAGGGTTCCGTTTTTGCCATTTGGCTACGGAACCCTAAAAACGTTGCCCTACACTAGGAATTTCTTCTGTGTCGTGAGTGCGTTTACAAACATGTAAACTCACATATACAAACGCCCAGACCCGAAGCAACTACTTTTAGATCATACAAATATTTGCTCCGTGCGGGAATCGAACCCGCGACACAGTACAGCAGTCGATCGCTCAACCACTGAGTCAACCATCATTTATTATAAAGATAATAATAAATATGCCTCTTCCTCGGGCTTGATCCCCACACGAAACAAATAGTATATGACCTACAAGTATAAGTTCTCGTTTTGGGTGTTTGAGTATGTGACTTTCAATGTTTGTAAACGCACCCACGATAAACATTCCTGGTGTAGGGCAATCGTGTATAAAAAAAATACATGTGGCACTCGGAGTCTGCCGCGGTGAAGCTATTGCATAACATTTTTTTTTACTAAATCGCCTACCGCGTATATTTAACGAGAATGTAATTTGTTTAAAATGTTTGTGGTGCACTACTGTAATAAAGAACTTCTTTGTTGTAGGAGAATTTTATAAGTAGGTTTCATTGCGTGAACTCCTTTTGTAGCTGGCCGTTTAGAATCAGTAAGAAAAAGTAAATTGTTTTTATGACGGATATTTTTATGATTGCCGAAGTCTCCCGAACTGAAACGATGTTAGGCGATGCGTGGTGTCAGGTATTTTCCTTAGGTTTCTGGAAATTTTTTGATTCGGTCCCCGCGCCGCGCCGCGCTCAGAGCCCGCGATAAAAGCTATGCAATAGCTTAAAAACTATTTGGGTAAAAACGGAACATTTTCAGAATGTTTTTTTTTCATTAGCCAACCTTGTTAATTTGTCCGGCTGTCCCCTCAACCCAAACTTCGCAGTATACTTCAAGTCGTCTCGCCAGTGTACATATTTTCCCTAACTCACTCAGATGTCAAAAAATTAGGTAGGTAGAATACAAATTTTACGTAGGTCTGAGACCGACGGAAAAGGTCGCAATGGGGTTTGAACATCAGCAGGTGCGTTGATAAGTCAATGACAGTGACAAATGCAGACAAATGTAATGTCGCCATCAATCTACAGCGTTAATCCACACTGTATAATACGAATAGCGTAGGTATAATGCCATGTGTATTGTGTTTTTGATCAGCATTGAAAATGTGGACTTCAGCTCTATGGTCAACTCCACACAACGATAAAATATAGGAAATAGGTTTTCCTGTTAAAATATTGCAATGTTACATGTATGTACTTAGCTGCCGAGGGTACGGGACTGTCTCATCAGGAAACCGTGACACTGGAACGTAAAGGGCTATTGGACGATCACCGATGATTTTAGTCAGTACAAGTCTGACAGTTTTATTTGATGATTTTACCGCTATAAAAAAAAACATGAACTTAGCTACACCCTAAACCTACAAATACTTTACTATTCCCGCGAGGAAATAAACAGCTGATAACACATCACATTTAATGATACGATTAATGATGCAAATACTCTCTCACTGATGAAAAACATACCCACTTAGTGGTTTTTGTGAAGGTCTATTTACACCGTACAAGAAATTACGTGCCAGCTGCATGCAAGTTTGAATAGGTACATTGCGGACTATTAATGGCCAATCAAATTCAGTTGATCAAACAAATACCGGAATGTAGTCAAAGTTGCATGCGAGACGCATGAAATTTCTTGCAGGCCAACTTGCTTATTCAATTTCTTGAAACGTCGAAACAATTACTAATTAACTTACATTAAAAACTGATACCATTCTGCAAAATGAAATAGTCTCCCATATCTATACATATAATAAATCTGTAGAAGGGTCAATTCTGTACATTGAAAATATTGAATAAATAAATAGCGGGGGGTGCTGCTGGATCGATACCAAACCCAAATATGTGATTAAAAAAATTTTTGTCTGTCTGTCTGTCTGTCTGTATGTGCAGGCATCACGTGAAAACTAACGGTTCGATTTCGATGAAACTTGGTATAATTATACCTTATTATCCTGGGCATAAAATAGGATACTTTTTATCCTGGAAAAATACGTAGAAAAAAAATCTTATTTTTCAGTTTTATTCATAGACGTTGTTCTGCAGAACCGCGAACACACGCTGCATTACCCGCAGTGGATTCAGCGCCGTAACCTGTAGCGCCGAAAGTCGGATTTGGCTTGAACCGTTTGCGGCACACGCGGGCCACGCCTCCCCGACTCCTATATAAGGAGCCGCGTTCCGCGCCGCGCGATGCATATAAATTCAGAATTTTGATGCGAGCGGACGTGTCCAGTGTGGCGAGCGGTCGTCCGTGGAATTAATATTGTATGCGTGTCATTTTAAACCGTGCTTTTCAGCGCGACCTTTTTGATTACTGTTCCGATCAGTTATTTGTAAATACAAGGTCGGAATTACTATGAAAAAAATACTTACTACAGAACGCGAGCTCAACAGCAGTAGCTCAATAGAGGGATCTCCTTAATTATTATAGGCTTAGCCGTATTTGGGTCCAATAGATATTTATAAGATGTCATTGTCAGAGTTACTCAAAATGGAGAAATAAACCATCCACGCGAAGACCGACATCCGCGCGGACGGAGTCGCGGGCGGAAGCTAGTTTATTTAATATAGGAAAACCAACAGCATAGTTTAGATTACTTCTACATGATTAAATAACAAGGAAAACATTTAACCGGCTACAATAAATATAACTATATCAAATCAATGTAATAAAGTGTAGTGATGCAATCATCAACATTAATAAATTCAAATACTCCAACAGGAAAAAGGGAAAACATGCGAAATATTGAAATCTGCCATAGATCGATACACTGTTGTGCTGAGGAACACTCATCACATAGCATGGAAACATTCGAAGAAGATGCTGAAGCATGCGGAGTCTCACTCTGTAGCCACCAGCCCCGCCTTCCAGGGGACGCTCCAAGAGCTGCAAATAGACCTGAGTAGACCATGCGAGGCCTACCCACACCTGAATATGGACGAAAAATGTAGGTATCATAAAATCGGGTCTGAAACGACCACTTTAAGCAATATCCCTAATGATACACTTCGTTTTCCAGCAAAATCATGGGCTATTTTTCTATTATAATATATTAATGAAGTGTATCATTACGAATATTTGCTAAGACGCCGTTTAAGATTCGCTGTAACGACTGGCGCACTGAAAATTTTCACTAATTCCATAAGTCTCTTCCTACAAACAAACCCACTTTGAAACTTAATTAACTAAACTTATTAACTTGGTTTAACATTGATTCTAATGCATTTTATTTATATTTCAGACAGCCTCAACGTTTCTGCAGTTTCGATACTCAAAAGTGACTCGATCTGGGGCATTCTGAGGGGTATGGAGACGTTTGCGCAATTGTTCTATTTTTCTAATGGATATAAAGTAAGATATTTTGTTCAACTTTAACTTACACCATATTTATTGAAAACTGGGGCTTGTATGTTCATCTGCTGATTACAGGACGTTTTTATAAACACGACGCAAATCGTGGACTTCCCGAGATACACGTATCGTGGACTTCTGATCGATACATCGAGACATTACATATCAGTGTCGAACATTCTCAGAACATTGGATGCCATGGAAATGAACAAGATGAACGTCTTACACTGGCACATCGTGGATGACCAGAGCTTCCCGTATCAGAGCGAGAAATTCCCGCAGTTAAGGTACCTAAGCAAAAATTGCAGGACGAATAGCATCAGATTACTCTTATTTTGGAATACTGGCGGGTTACTGTTTTAAGCCGCAGAGACTATTCTACTGTAGACGGCGGGAGCCGTGAATTTAATCACTAAAAGCTATCGTGGCTGAAGATAAAACGCTTATTTGCTTTTCTTTATCCCCTGTGCTTTGGCTCGTTCTTTGCACTTCTTATTGACGTAAAATTACTGTTGTTCTTTCATCTTCTACTATTAATTTATGAATCATCATTAAAACTTCGTAGTGAGCAAGGCGCATACGACCCATCAATGGTCTACACAAAGACGAACATCAACCAGATTGTTACTTATGCGAGAGACAGGGGAATAAGAGTACTTCCTGAATTCGATGTTCCTGGTAAGTACGATCAAAATAAAGACGTAGTAGGTACAATATAGAATGTAAAATTAAGTGACATCATAATCAGCCGGAAGAAGCCCCACTGCTGAACCTCCCCCTTAGACCGCCACGCCGATCGACAATCCACCACTTGCATCCATCGGTTGCCCGCGACTCTCAGGATTTCATCGTCGCCGTCGTAGGTCCACCTAGTGGGAGTCCTACACTGTGTCTTCCGGTCCGTGGTCACCACTCGAGAACTTTTTTCCCCATGGGTTATCAGTTCTACGAGCGATGTGGCCTACCCCTTGTTACTTCAATTTGCAAATTTTATGAGCTATGTCGGTTCGGCGAATATCCTTGTTCCGGATTTTATCCCACAAAGAAACTCCGAGTACAGCTCTTTCCAGTGCTCGTTTTGACTAAGTGAAAAATGAAGTACGATTAGAATCTAATCCAAGAAATATTTCCGACAGAATTTTTATCAATTAAGGTTCTAGTTGGCAATCCCGCAATGAGAAAGTTTTGAGGTAATGAGACAAAAAGTGTTTCCTCGATCTCTATTTATTTTTAACTCCATAATCTCCCACTGGTTTTCTCCTTCTGTGGAATAATTCAGACAAGCAGGTTTTAAATGCTATTACTAAACCAGTATCTCACTGTCTTTAGACAGAAGCCCGAAAAACTATAAAACAGTCTGATCCAAGGGAATCATATCTATCTAGTTACTGAGCCGTGGAGGTGATCAGGCAGGCAGTTGCTCCATGTAAAATACTGATTTTCCGCTGCATCCAGGTATACGAGTACTTAAAGCCGACACCAACATAGTTGAAAAAAGGCTAGGCAGATGACGAATTGACGATGTCTCACTTTCTTTACCTAAACTGAGTACAACTTTTTGTCTCATTGTAGTGAACTCAAATCGTACTTAATAAATTGTACTCTTATCAGTACAACTCTTGTGATAGTGGATAGAGTCCTCTCAAGTTGACCTTAGATAAATAATACATTAACCTACAGAAGGAAAGTGTAAAATATTACTTATTGTTTACCGTCTTCATTTCATGAGTCAGGTTGCGAATTATTTATAATTTGCTAATTATTACAAATTGCAATACCTATCCTTCTATTGTTATTTAACTAGTTGAATCACCACTGGTATTTAAATATTACTAGCGACCCGCCCCGACTTGCACACAATATTTTTAAAAGAGTGTCTATGGAGTTTGGATCTTCTGCATGGAAACAACCAACCCGAATCTAGCCAAATGAGGCTTTATTCTATATTATCTCATAATATCAGGGACTACTGGGTCGAATTGAAAAAATATTTTTGTGTTCGATAGTCCAATTATCGAGGAAGGCTTTTAGAGCATCACGCTACGACACGGATTTGTGCGCGGTTGATCCAAGGCATCAACCGCGCACAAATTCGCTCATTGCATAGGTACTGTTATTTTGTTAAATAAAATTCATTTTTATTTAATACGAACGTGCGTCCTTTATTGCCGCCATCTTGACCATCCTCCACCCAACCCAGTGTTGCCAGCTTCTCCTAACAGGTACTAGATACTTACACTATTGCCTAACCCATCTGATATAATAAGCGTGATGTTATATAGTTAATTAGGTATGCCATAACTACGGTTTTATGTAGATAATTAATACGAGTAATATCGAATTCTTAGTACAAGAAACGTATGTAAACATGTAATTAAAATGTAATAAACATAACGATAACGCAGCTGTACACACTGAGTAAAAACAATTACTTTAAAAAAGATATCGTAAAGTACAGAAAAACGTTATATTTTTAACAGGACACACAAGATCTTGGGGCGTCGCATACCCAGGGATCCTGACAAAATGCTACCAGTTTGGTGAGCTTGTAGGCTTAGGACCTATGGACCCGTCAAAGAACGTAACGTATAAACTGATCGGCGAGCTCTTCCGTGAGGTTCAGGAGCGATTCCCTGATAAATACTTCCATCTTGGAGGTGATGAAGTTAACATGGACTGCTGGTGAGCTTCTTTTGATTTATTAACATAATTATATGTTCTTTAAATCGTCTTCCGCTGTAGCCTCGTTAGTAGGAGCACATTAGACAGACTTTCCATCAGGTGCTATTGAATAGAAGCCGCAGAAGCCATGCCGGCCCAAAATAGGTGACGAGATGTCTAGTACGCGCACTGCGATGTCTTAACCAAAGTGGCGCTCGAAAAGAATCACATCCTTTATGCAGAGTAGTTGTAAAAAAACACGCATTTTCAATTAAATCTGAAAGGAGAACGGAGTTAAAATCTGTATTCGTTTTATTTATTTATTTACACTTTTACGTACAACTGTGGTACATAACTCGTACCTTCTTTCCCAGGATATCTAACCCTGAGATTCTGGAATTCATGAGTCAGCACAATATAAGTTTGCCAAGTGGCCTGCATGCGTACTTCATGACAAATGTTCTTCCACTCCTAGGACAGAAATCGAAGCCCATTGTCTGGCAGGTATGCAACCCTAAGCATTTATAATAAGTTCTTATTTTCTCCTTCAACTCCCTAAAACAAATTCCAATGATTTTTATGTTCACGTTATTCGTCTTCATCAGGCACAACCATTGTACCTACCTACCTATATTATTCACCACCTTCATACCACAATCATCTTAATCTGTCTTTTATTTGGTTTTCCTTTTACAATCTACATTCGTTTTCAGCTTCCATAAACGAATGTTTTTATTGAAGTCTTCAAAATATTTCAGGAAGTATTCGATGAAGGTGTGAAGCTGCCCAGTGACGCAATCGTGCAAGTTTGGAAAACGGTTGGAGGTGAAGATATGGTTCGAGTAAGTATTCAGACCCAATTTACTTGTAATAGGAACTTTTCCTTCAACAGGTTGTAAATGAGCGAACGAACCTTCGAACGAAAAATTCGAGCTGGTACCTAAATTTTTACCTATCTCGGTTTTTTTTATCTTCAACCCGGCTTTTTTACAGTCCATGTACGCAAAAATGAACAAAGCAACTTGCATAATTATTATTATGATTTTAATCTAGTGCGAAATTATGTCTTCACTGGAGAGTTAGTATTTGGCTGTAAAACAAAACAAACTTCATAAAGTACGTACAAAACATACAAACCAAAAGGATAAAGCCAATCCACTTCTGATACTCATCAAACGGCACTCAACATCATTTCTGATTGCATGAGGTGCATTCAGCGAGTATCAGAATTTTTCTGACAGCAACTTATCGCATGCGGTGGCGCTAAAACGTAAACGATGCGGTAATTCTTTGTTCAAAGCAGGCTGGAGCCTATTAGAATAATAGGTACCTATACTTAAATAATCTCACATTGACGAACAGTTGGTGTGAAAAATATTTTGTTCAAAGACTAAATTATATTAATTGGCCAGGTCCTGAGAGCTGGGTACAAAGTCATTTTCTCTGGACCCTGGTACTTAGATAAATTTCAAGACGGTGACGACGACTGGACTAATTTCTACAGGGTTGATCCCCGCACGTTGTTAAGAAGAGGTACTTTTAACCTAACCAATATTGTAGGCGCCGAAGCTACCATGTGGGGTGAACTAGTCGATGATACAAATTTAATTACTCGGTAAGCGCTTTTTTATAATTTGATGGTCCTATAAGGTCACATTGGTGATGAACGAATGAGTTTTAACGTTGGGATATCCTTTTTTCCATACATAGTAGGCTTTCTTATGCATATAAGGGTCACACCGAGATACGACGCTGCGCGCACGTCTCAATAGAAGCGACTAAAAACTTTATTTACTATACGAAAAGATACATATTTCCAGTATCCTCGCGTCACGTCGTCGCGTCTCAGTGTGCACAGGACCCTAAGACAAAGACTGCTGAACAAGATTTTTGGCTATACTTCAAGAGTCAGTTGTTAATTATTTTTATGGTTTTAGGGTGTGGCCTCGTACCAGTGCTTTAGCAGAAGTACTATGGAGCACCTTGGATCCTGCAGTCGTGGCGTTTCAACTCTCCGAAATTTCTGCACGTCTTTCAGAGCATACATGTCGTATGAATAAACGAGGTATCCAGGCGAAATTATCTGATGCAGGATTTTGCATCGAAGGAGACTAATTTGTTGTTTTGTTTTTGTCTAACTATGATTTTTAAATATTAAAACACATAGTGACAGAAACATCTGTGTTTCTATAAATAATTTCCGTTGAACCTGGCTTTTTATTTTCATTTTTCCAGCTTTTTCTTTTTTAAGTTGCTGTCGACACTTTTTTTGGGTTCTTGAATTTGTCAATCCCTTCTATCTAGCTACCTATCTATATAATTATTTCAACAGAAACATAGAATATTCTACAAATCTGAAAATCGATTTCTGCGTGAAGTTCGATCATACCAATTTTGACATAGACATTAAGGTGCGAGTCATTCTTGTTTGTTTTATACTTCTTCTTCTTCTTCCTGCCCTTATCCCAATCTACTTGGGGTCGGCGCAACACGTTTTCTTCTTCCATTCTCCCCTTTGTTTGTTTTATACTATTGGTTAAAAAAAACATAGACATTAATATTTATGTTACCTACCTACCATTATTAACATGGTCTTCGTGTCTTTCTTACAGTATGTAAACACCTTTTTTCTAACTCAAATACTTTTTCTGTGTTCACAGGTTTTGGAAGCCAAACACAAAGTTATTTACTCTGCGTCATGGTATTTGGACTATCTGGCTAACGGTGGTGACTGGGACAAGTTTTACACAGTGGACCCCCGTCAGATGATCCCGAGACATTACAAGGACTTGAATCTGAATGACATTCTGGGAGGCGAGGCTTGCATGTGGGGCGAGTCGGTCGACGATAGGAATTTGATAAGCAGGTACGATACGTAAACTGTAAGGGCGGTTTCGCACTATGTCCGATCCTAATCCGATCCGAACCCGTGAAATAATTGGTCTAGAAATCACGGACCGAATTCGGATATTGCTTACGCACTACTCCCATCTCTAATACAAATCCAAGGAATTTAGGAGCCATCTTTTGGAATACGTGATTTTACGCGGAGCCACAGCGAAGTGTTCACGTCGTTGATCATGAGTCCTTTCAATCGACGTCAACTTCTGGCAATACTATTGTACGTACGAAGACGTAGAAGACGTAAAGAATTCTGGGTGCACCCCACTCTCTTGCAAGACCGACGCTTTTCAAGAGCTTAAATACAATATCATGCCTGCCGCTTCACGTCACCTAGCCGCATACCCCGCAAGCCCCGCTGCCTCTCTGCTCGTCCCCAGCTCGGATTCAACTCGGACGCAGTGCGCGAGCGTTCATACAGAGGTACTATGGCTACTTCGGTCCGTCAAAAATCTTATCCGAAATGGAGATTCTAGAATGACGGAAAGAAATCGGATGACGGAGATCGGATCTAGTGCGTAAATTACCATAGAAATAGTTCTACGGCAACTACGCGATGGACCGTATTTTCACGAGTTCGGATCGGATTCGGAGCGGACATAGTGCGAAAACGCTCTAAAGGTGCCGGTCCGCGCGCGAGACCGCGACAGGAGACCGAGACAGGAGACCGCGACAAGCGACCGCGACCGAAGATTGCTACCGTATCTGTCTTCTGTCGCTGTCTCGCTCGCGAACTGCCGCTCATACATTGCCTAATGTTAAGTAGTGTCGCGGTCTCCTGTCGCGGTCCTCTATCGTGGTCTCCTGTCGCTGTCCCCTGTCGCGGTCTCGCGCGCGAACCGGCACCAAGCGCGCTTGCTGAAGACGCGATAAAACGCAATTCGACTGATTTCAACTACAAGTGAAAATCGTCCTTACCACTACGACATATGACATAAAACGTGCGGTTATCTACGGGTAGATGAATAAAAAACTTTTTGAAAAAAAGGGAACCGACTTCAAAACCAAACACAAAAAAGTGTAAAATAACTTTTCTTTCGGAAGTCGGTGGCTTTGTTTTTTATTTCACTGACTATGCAGACCACCGACACCGACACCGGACACCGACAAACATACATACATACATACATACAGGTCGAACTGAGAACCTACTTTTTTTTTGAAGTCGGTTAAAAACAAAACACGCTCGCCACGACGACGTAAGTCAGTCGAATTGCATTATTATCGTAGTAGCAAGGAGTTAGAAGAAATTGCAAATCGCACGAATCGCATGATAACGATGAACAAGCTCGCTTACGTGACACTTAATAACTGATTAATTAGATGGGGTCAATGGTCAACTATACCTACTGCTCAGTGCTCACCATTGCCTAATACAAATTTCGAATTAATTATAAGCAGCAGTTAATTTCGTTATGAATTCTAGGATCGCTGCGATAAATGGCATTGATAACCAAATTCATTGCACTTCTGATTACAAAGAAAATATAAGCAATACAAATTAATATAAAGACATTTTATTGAATTATAGGGTATGGCCACGAACTAGCGCAGTGGCTGAAAAACTCTGGAGTGCCGAACTACCTCGCTTTTACTTCTATAGACACATTCCTAACGAAGTCAACTGTCGTCTGGAGGAGCACGCGTGTCGTATGAACCGTCGCGGCGTCCGCGCACAACCACCCAACGGTCCCGGATTTTGTGTCGGAGGAATCTAAAATACGTTGTTACTTTATTAATATTTTTAATTATAAATTATTGTTTAATTTGATCTGTGTTTTATTTCCCCACTCGGTACGTGTGCGAGCAACTATCTGGTACTTACTAAAGAAGGTTCAGAGTAATGCAGTAGAAGTACTGCACTTAGAGATACATAGTGGTCATGCGAAAATTTATTGACCTGCGTTTTAGAAATTGGTTTAAAAATTAAGGCTGGCATTTAAAAAACCTATACCTACACCAGGCCTGGCGCACTCCGCAGTGTAGGTATGAAAATGCAAGTAGATGCCGGGGCCACGATGTCGTGGCCGTAAAAGTCGCTGTCGCGCGTCGCCCGTTTCGCATCCGTATCTCATTTATTTTTGTTCCGTGTGATTACGTAAGTACAAGTAAAAGTGAAGATAATAAAATGTAAAGAAAAGCAAATATCGCTGAAATATGCATAAAAGTAGCAATAATTTATTAAATAATGAACTATAAAAAAGTAAGACCGTCTGTTTACTCAGCGCATAAAATTGAAAAAATTACATTTTTTCTGAAATAATCGTAACATCAAAACATATTGTTTCCAAAAATCGGTCAAAGTCGATGATTTATGTTATTTTTTTGGAAGTTAAAGTAAAGCAAAAGCTGTTCAGTTTGATGGGTTGAGTTGACCCACGAAAGGCTTTGCGCTATCACCCTTAGCTGTCAAATTAACTAACAACATTACAATAGAATAGACGATCCTAATACATATAACTTTACCTACATTTACTTCTCAGAATACATTATTCTGAGATTTACTTACCAAATTGGGTCATTGCTCCTATGTATAATAAAACTTGCCAGAGCGTTGAATGCGGCGCGGCGCGGCGGCGGCGGCGGAGGCACAGCAAAACTCGAGTGGCGAATGTAACTTTATGATTATGATATTGAGATAATAAAGCCTAACATTTCAAATATTTTTAAATATTATTCTTTTTTGTTTTTCTAAGATGAAATGTTTAAAAATATAACAATAATAGGTAGAAAAGAGAATATATAAATATATATTATTATTTCTATCGTAAGGTGCCGTAGGTACCTACTATTAACATTTTGTGCTACCTATCGATAATGTAGTATGCAATGTAGTAATCGATGACGAAAATTCCTTGAGGAACATTTATGTTAAAAAATGTAATTTAACAAATGCATAAAATACACCTACTTACCTAACTGTGCCTCCTAAACTCGCAAGTCGCAACCCTATTAAAATACCTATCCCTATTAACATCCTGCCAGTTAAAATGTACTCTATTTTCTCGCAAATAGATTTTACATTTGTTTGATTGTTTTTGGGAGTGACATTTGTGTAGTACCACTATTAAGTATTCTGTTCCTACACAAGAAAAGGATGGCATTTTGATTGCATTTTCTTATTTTGAAGCCACTAGGCCTGGCCCACCACGGGAAATATCTCTTACGCCAATGTAGATTGATAGATGGTCCTGTGACTTTCTCTCTTTTTATAGAGAGAATGTGCAACTTTAGGTAGATAATGCTCATTTTCATGCCCTATATCTATGATACCAAAATTCTTCATTTAAGGTGAACGCAGACCTAGCCGCACCGCAGTCTCTGCAGTCCCCGCAGTCATCGTTTTCTTACCGCTTCTGCGGCTACTGCGATGCGGGTGAGTGTGCGAGGTTTCATAGAACTTCATACAAAGAATTCGTAATGCGGGGACTGCGGAGACTGCGGTACGGCTTCTGCGTTCACCTTTAAGCCGTAGACACACCGGGCTAACGAACTTCGCTGTCGTTGCCGTTGCTGACAGTCCATATTTCCACACCGAGTTCCATAGGTTTTTAGTCGATTATAAAAAATATAAAATCATCAAGTCATAACATGGCAACCCTGTTATGGCTAACGTCAAAGTTGGACTTGAAGCCTGCCATGGTGCCATGTACGTCAAGATCATTTGAATTGAAAACAACGCTTTTTTGAAAAGTGATTATTTGTGTTTCAAATTAATGTTTTCTTTTTTATGCATTAAAAATGTCCATGATTGATGAAGACGTTTTAGTTGCACCTTGGGTTGGTCCTACAAGTGCCAAAAATACGCTATCAGTGATAGTTCTCTCATCCACCGATGAAATCGTCGAAAAAATATCAGAAAGTCTCACAGAAGTTCACAATAAAGGAAATTTCCGCTGGAAACTACTTGTATTACGATCTTTTCATCTGGAAGACATCGTTAAACAGTGTGATCCGACCGGAAAGATCGGTATTGACTTTGTTGTTTTAGCTATTGATACAAGTAAAACATTTTGTTTAGAGTGGGCAAAGAAAGTGTTATTGCAAGTTCACTCTGATTTAAAACTAAGACGTGTGGTGCTTGTGAATGCTGGTGGACTCCCTGCCAACGCTATGACAATCAGTGCTGGTGATCTGTTGAACTTCCAAAATGAAATGAAGCTCGACATGCTAACTTCAAATGTGTTTGAAACAGACAGTGCTAGATTTTTGGCTCGCTCGTTACTCAAGTACATTGAAGTGTCTGTTGGTGTTAAGACTGGAATCCCTAATCTTAATATTTGATTTTTCTTTGAGCTAATAATTGATTTGTTACATTAAGCTTGTAGAGTTTAAATAAATTTGAGATTTTTCTATGATATAGGCTGGAATTTTCTGTTTGGAGGAAGTCTTGGACAACTTTTCAGCATGCCTGTCTCCAAAATGCCAGCCAGCTCTCAGAATACACCTATAGGCCTGAGTCTCAATAATAATTATTGTATTTATTATAGGAACTATCAAATGAAATCATTGCTTTATTAGAGCAATTCAGACAATGAAACTTAGATAGATAGAACTTTAATGTACACCAAAATTGTTACAAAAACTGTTTTATAATATTTTTAATTCTATGGTTACAACGGCAGTCTTATTGCTAATAGTGATATCTTCCAGACAACCTCATGAACTGTATGAACTATGTGTTTGATTTCTTTGGATAGTAATAATAAGTAGCTCTTAAGTTAGCTATTACACAATAGAATCACAGGCACAGGTACCATTGACAAATCCATTCAGGGAATCATGAGAGGTAATGGCCAATGTGAAGTTAGTACTTTTTTTGCCATTTCTTCCATTGCATTTGGTATTCTTTTATGATTATGTAATTTAGTTTTGCAGCACTCTGCTGTATTAAGTAAAATTCAGAATGCAACCATTTTTTCACTCTCAATGGTTATCAGCAGAATTGATTATCATGCTGATTAGATAGAGTTAAATTTTTAGGTCTTGGATTATACCAGATTTTCATGGGGCCAACCTGGAGTAACTGATTCCAGGTCGGGCACCAATACATCCTTATAACTTTTGAACTAGTGACCAAGATTGATAATTTGATAGACTAATTAACTAATAAATATCCTTGTGTCATTTAAATGCGTGCTGGGCCCTAACCCAGCATCTAGTGTGTTAGTGATTGTTTCACAATATCTTCTGATAAAATATTATAGTATCATATCTTTGTTGTCTGTGATGGTCTAAGATTATCTAATATATAAAATTCTCGTGTCACAGTTTTCGTTGCCATACTCCTCCGAAACGGCTTGACCGATTTTGATGAAATTTTTTGTGCTTATCCAGTATCTATGAGAATCGGCCAACATCTATTTTTCATCCCCCTAAATGTTAGGGTAAGTCCACCCCTAAATTTATTTTTTTATTTTTTAGACAAAATTTTTAATTTCTATTTTTTATGGCAAAACGTTTGCCGGGTCAGCTAGTATTAATATAACATCTTAAATATTATAGTATCTTAGCCACGTGTGATGCGCATAAGATTTTGAATAATGTTTTATGTACTTGTTAAATAAGGCAAATAAAAAATCATATTTTTACACATTTTGAATCATTTATTATACTTTGATTGTACTACAAAATAATAGGAAGTTCTCTACAGTTACAATTATATTATATATTACATAAATAATAAAACAATTACAGCAGTCCTCACTTGTGTAGCAACCTCACAATATTCATGTAGCAACACTATTGCTAGGTAGTTGTATAAAAACAAAAATAAACTATGGGGCTGTGCGGAGATAATGGACATAACATGACCTTACAACTAACTGAAATACTGCTCATTTATTAACATAACTGTTTTATAATTATAAATAACATTTTAAGCATACAAAAATCTGTAAAATAATCCAAAATTATAATAAAACAATGAGAATTTCTCATAAACAAAATGGTCAAGCTCACAAATTCAAAATGCACTACAATTTCCATGTTACACTAATGTATTCTAAACTATATCGCTATAGATTGTTGCATCTAACATTAAAGTCACCAAGGTGACTTGTTTAAAATAAACGTATACAAAAATTTAATATTAGGCAATATCACAACTAAACCGCCTGTTCAATAGCAGGCAAATAAATACAGTCACATAAACATCACGTAAATAATCCCTCAGTGATGCAAAAGGATCAGTACCTAAATAAAATAATTGCAAATAAAAAGACAGTTATACTGCATTATGATTTCAATGTGAGTACACAGTTTTGGATACAATAATTGCTAAGGCCCAAACTAAATATTGATTCTCATAAGATATTTTAAATAACTACATTCTTCACTAACACTAAATAATATTTTGTGAGAGAACCTTAGTCTGAAAGTAATTTGAAAACTTTTAAACATAGGTACTTAATACACAAAATTGAAATATGGAATATTTTCATAAATACAATCACAAATCATGTATGTCGAAACAAGTACATTTATTTGAGGCCGAATGTGGGTCTTAAAATTATGATAAAACCTGCTTACAAATTTCCTTGTCATCACTCTTTTAAATTTGTATCAACTTAAATTACACTTATTAATCAGGGTTAAAAATAAATTTTAAACAGATCATGTTTAAAAATTACAATTGCCACCATAGCAAAATATGTGATAACTTCACGAAAATAACATCTCTCTAAAGTTAAAGTCGAACACCAATGTTACTAATAGTTTACGTGCCGAGTTCATAGTTATATATTCCAGCTTCTATTAATTAACAATTCGAAAATATTGATTAAATATACGTAAACCAATGAATAACATTAATTTTTGTCTAAATTGGTGTTGCAGTAACTATATGTAGAGTAATATAATTATCACTATATTGTTACATAGTGGGTGCTTGTCGCAGATTAGCCAACAAATGGAGTGCATTCATCAGCATTACTTGAATATGGAATTCATTCATTTTCCAAATAGGAACAATGATTTTGGCATAGTCCTGTGACACATTTCCTATACACTTCAGTATGTTCAGTTAGATACAGATAGGAATGTGTCTTAGCACTCCATTTACTCACTATATCTAGTAGGTGTGGTCATACAGTTCCGTGCACAATGTCGCGGTTACTACTATGTTAGACACACAGAAGTTTTCTAACTACCAACATAAAACTTATCACTAATTTCCTGTACTGAGAGATATAGTTAAAATTTATCCAGCTGACACCTGAAGCATCCTATGATAGCATTGTTACATTCTGTTTATTTAATTACACATATAGATGTTAAAGATTATGTGTAATGTTGATTATTATCACCAGCTTCAACACAGTCATGTGCTAGCTTCTAATGTAGTTGCTTTATGAAATGGAGTTGTCATGTTTATATATTTGGAATGAATAAATTAATGGATGATCAATGGAGGAGTATCAAGAATGCAAGAGCTAGCTTTCTTAGGATGCTTCGTTTGTTCGATAGTTCCTAAGTCATCCTCACACATAGTGTCAGAAAGTAGAATGTTAACTCCCACTAGCACAAGTGTCACATTTCAAGTCTGAGCACAACTATCTATACGAAGCTTAAAATATGACCAAACTTGTGCGCCTTATCTTTTTACTAAACTACGCCTTAGGCTTCCGCTGCTGTAGAGTTTAACGAAACAAAGTGGAGTTTCATTGATATGTGGACGCCACAGGTCCTCGTTAGGAAATCATATGGAGGGTACGGCTAAGATCTAAAAGGGTCTGAACTACAAATAAAATACTGAGATTCTTGATATGTAGCATTAAGAGCGCAAGCCTTAAGGCGAAAAGCTACATATGGAGCTAACACTTCAAAATATCACTGTATTTTGGCCAGATGATCACCTCGAGTGTGAAGAACTGCGGACTCAGCCGGAGGGCGGAATCCCTGTACTCGGCTACTACTACTGTCCCGGCGAGCGGCCAGTCCGCGGCGTCTACACCCACTCCATATAACAGTGTAGCACCTATTTATCGTTCACTGTACACTTCGGTCCACTCTGCACTTCTCTCACTACCTGTTCATATAAAAAGTAATATCTCAATGCAAAGAAAAATAAAAGTGATAACATAAGATAGACAATATCTAAGTTACTGATCAATGAAGCTCCAAGAAATAACATGTCGAGATACTACTGTGATTTTGTTAACAGCGGGACCTCGAAATAGGTGGAGTGTATGTACCGGTCTAGTCGGAGTCGAGGTTGACGACGTCCTGCGAGGTCCCGGGCGGCAGTCGCGGCGCTAGCGGCGGTCGTCCACGCGGCCTGCCAGCTCCTCCCGCCATCATGATCTCCCTCGCTCTCTGCTGCTGCAGGGCCATGGCCACAGGGTCGCGGCTGCCGAGTCCTCCCGCGTAGAACTTCGCACCCATTTGCTGTGGTCAGTTACGTACAGTTCAGATGACAAGCGCTTGACGCGCTCTCTGCTAATGAGCGGTTAACCGCGCAATAGCAGAATGCGCGTCAAGCGCTTGTCAGGATTGTTAACATTGGATACAAAACAAAAAGCGAATCAGGTATAAAGATATTCTAGTTGTGGAACTGATTGGACTCAATTTAATAACCATTATTTTTTTATGCCATCATTGGCATAAAAAATTATTGGATTCAATAAATATCAATGTTGATTCAGATACACAAAAAAATAAGATAACTAAAAACGTCCAAAGCTAATTTGACGAACAGTTGAGCTGGTCGGAATGAAGTGAATGTTCATCTCTGGCTCTATGTCATTAGTAAAAAGCGGGCAACCCTCACATTCTGCTGCATGAGCTGCTGCAGCCGCATCTGGTTCTGTTGTTGCTGCTGTCGCTGCCAGGGAGGCTCGTACTGCAGCCCCGACGTGCCGCCCATGCCACCCGCCGCAGCGCTCGCTGGACGACCGAAACAGTAGCACGTTATAGAAAACACTAATTTTCCAATAAGATTACTATACTGACTAGTTACTATCGGAGGAGTTCGTGGCTAAATAATTACAGCCGCACAGGCCGATCTTCCGGGTCAAAGCGGCAATTACATTGTCCGATTTCAGGGTACGATATTCAGGACGTCCTGAATTCAGGAAAGTGTAATCGCAGTTAGGATGAGTAGCATCCTAATTAGGATACGATTTAGGTTACGAAATATAGTCGCCGAAGACTATATTTCGTAACCTAAATCGTATCCTGAATATCGGATCCTGAAATTGGTCAATGTAATTGCCCCTTAAGTCTGACAACCAGTCTTACCATAGGGTATCGTATTGCCCAGTTACTGGGTTGTGGAGGTCCGATAGGCAGTCGCTTCATGTAAAATACTGATATCCAGCTGCATCTGGTTCGACTGGAAGCCGACTCCAATATAGTTGGGAAAAGGCTCGGCAGATGATGACTGACTAGTTACTATCGAAATTATGAATTAAACATCTATACAAATCCAATAGTATAACAATACAAGTCACCTTGATTCATGGCTGGGTTCATCATACCGGGATTCATCATTCCTGGTTGAGTGTACTTGTATATTTCACTCATTTTTTGCACCAACTATAACACAAAAACAATTTCCAGATTACCAAATAATCAATTATGACTTCCATATAATGCGGACTACAACATAATGAAAATGACATGCTTTCAACATAAAATAACAGTCTAACGGCGTCACGACTAGGCGTTTACAACTAATAAACAAGAGATATAAAATATGTATCGACACAAAACTTACGCCAAAGTCATATCCACCGAACATCTAAACAGATAAATGTTATAACTTGAATAAGTTAGTCAAATTTTATTAGTTATGTTACTTATTCATACAATTAAACAAATTGTCGAGCGTGTTTAAAAAATAAATAAGGACATGAATGTTGAACGGATGTAGAGTATAAAATGATCTGTGTGAGTATTAAGAGGAAAGTATGTTGTGAATTTGTTTTTGAAACAACTAAATATGCTAGTATTTTAGTGGCTAATTTTATTCTAAATGTAAAAAATGGTTGTTGTTGTTGTTGGAAATTAGGGTTAATTTATATTAAGTATGTGAAAAGAGTTATTGAACTTCCTATACAACATTATTTTTTGTTTATGCGAAACCCGATACACCTGTGTAGTATTTTTGTGTAAAGAATCTAGGTATGTACAAAATTTTAAAACCGTCCCATAAAAAATCACAAAGTTATAAGCTTGTATACAACGACCATTTATATCTAGACGCCTCATGCACGATCTGACTAACGAAAATAAATTCTGTCAAGTCGCTGAGGTACGACGTAAGCGAGGGGGACGGGGTACTGCGTTCTGATTGGCTAACGGGGACGGGGTACTGCGTTCTGATTGGCTAACTCAAGGTCAGTGCGACGAGGGGACTCACAGGAGTGGTCGAGTCACGACGGTTATAAGACTTTTTTACCTAATGTGTTGACAGACATCGGTCGCCTGTGATTAGGAGTCTAGATATAAATGGTCGTTGCTTGTATATTACCTGGTTGTCCGTTCAAAAACATGCTCATTTCGCGGTACACCCACGTAAATCGCGTCTCCTGTGTTATACACTCGTGATAATAGTTTGGCAATAGGTACCTAACCGTACGGTGATTGTATTGTAATTAACTGGTAATAAAATGTAATTAAAATATTTTTGAAAAAAATATAACATGGTGTAAAAAATATTGGAATCGAATCAGTTACTGATTCTGAACAAACTATATTCAGGTTTCGCATATACTAAAAATAATGTTGTATATTTCATCCTTGTAAGTATAACCAGATCGCCTGCGTCATGTTATCATTTGTTTTACAAACAAAAACCTTGTTAACCAACATAAAAAGGGCGCGGCGTAACATAAACAGCCTTCCTACAAAAGTTAAACACTTGTCTAAAAAATTGTAAAGGCAAAACGGACCTTAGATCAACATCAAATGCCGACACTTTTTAGACAAGTGTTCAACAGATGTTTTCCTTTTTTTACAGTAAGAATTCTGTCTAACATGTTTGTTGATTTACATTTTATAATTTAAAATTAGCGCAGCAGACCCTGTTTAATAAACGTACATAAAATTAATAAAGAAATAGATGTAAGTAAGTCTGAATGTGAAAGTTTAATTGGTTTAGGCGCATTAGGGCTAATTCTCATTTTGGCAACCGACTCCCTAATGGACTACTTCTCATTTTGGTTACTCCTGATGAGTATTAGATAATATTGTAGACTTACCTATTACACTGGTTCAATTGATGTTGATTTATTCTTAAAATAACGTAATTGATCTCATAAGAATGAATAAATATGTGTATATACATAAAGACAGTACATATTATTTCAATAAAAATTTCCAAATTTTGAGAAGTAGCCCTAGTAAGAAGTAGCCCTAGTGAGAAGTAGCCAAAATGAGAAGTGGCCATAATGAGAAGTAGTCCATTAGGGAGTCGGTTGCCAAAATGAGAATTAGCCCTAATGCGCCTAAACCGTTTAATTACTGAAGGTTTCGCGAGAAGTGTGATTGTTACGTAGTACATGCTGATACTCACCCCAGGGTTAGAGTTGTAGATGAGCGGCAACATGTCTCTGATCTGGTTGTCATTGATGTTGGGCATGTCCTTCCGCAGCATGGCCGCTAGCGCCGCGTACGCTAGCTGCTGCTGCTGCTGTGCTAGCAAGCCTGGCACTACAACAGAAATAAACAAATAAGGTGTTGTTATAAATACAAATGTATGGCAGGATATAGGACAATGAGGTGAATGACAGCTGGACAACTTGCTAGACGATAAAATTTGAATTACAAAAGGAGGTACAAAAGGTGAAGAATTAGATTTGCATTTCCAACTATGGATTATAATAGACAAAAATACAGTTTGACTACACTTAAAAAACGAGCTTTTTGGCGCCCCAATTTTTGTTTTAATTCCGAAACTCATCCATAATATCAGAAAATCAACTTCAAAAGAAAATCAAAAATTTCATTAACTATTGATCGGCACGTTTGGCGTAGTCGTTGACCGATTGATTTATGCGCTGCGTGTTGCGACACGCAGGTTCGATTCCTGCACAGAACAAATGGCCTACACGTTCTGGATCTGGCTGTATATAAATTTAAATATTTGATAGGTCCGAGAATTATTCGTAGTGAGGGGCAAAGTTCTTCTTTGCGTGTCAATAGACTCAAATGTATCCAACCAATATAATTATGTAGACACCTGCACAGCACAGAACCGTTTACCTAATTCAAATCAAAAGCGGTAAAGTTAATCTTACTCATTCCATTATGCATAGGCCAGGCAGACGGGAATGGCGCGGGCGGCGGCTTGTTCTTCTCATTCTCGAAGTCCTCCCAGGCCGCCTTGCGCTCCTCCTCGCTCAGAGTCTCCTCCTCTTTGTTCTCCAGTAGAGAGTCATGCTCGTGGTACTTGTAGATCTGTAAGAGTTAGTGTAATGTGTAATTTTTTATGTATTTAACCATGGTTTTTCATTTGACTATCTCGCCTGAGTGTGGTGCGACGGTGAAGCACGCTTGTCTAGAAGTAACTTGAAGACTTCAGGAAACACAGACTGAGGGAATTCCACATTGTCTAATTCTAGTTTGTCGTTCTCAGATTTAGTGAGATTATGGGATGGTTTGGTTCGCACATGTTTTACAGCCTTTCGAAGACGTGCCAGAAGAGCCTGTACTACATTGGGGCCACACCCAGCCCAGCAGCAGGACCTTTATAGGCTGATTATATGCATGGTAGGGTCTAGCAGCATTGAGGTAATAAAATGAACGGCGTTTAGTGGAAGTTGATATTTAATAAATGCCGTCAAGATGGGCTACTCTAGATTTAAGACAACTAGTGTCGTTATCATTTATTTTATAAAAAAAAAGTGACGTAACAAGTGACGTTCTGTAGCTTCCGGAAAAAGACTTTTGCCTAATGAAACCTCCAATTTATACATTTCTACCAAAACCATAATACCACCAGGGTAGGTCGAATGTTTTGGAGCATTAACGCCGCCTTGGAACGCAAAAGACAATAAAAAGGAACAGCAGGTCCATAACAATCACTTAGCAATACACCTAATGATTCACTTCATGAATGATATCAGAAGAATAGCCAATGACTTGCTGGAAATTGAAGTTAGAATATTACTTATAGTGGCTGTTTTGGGCCGTACGAGTCTGACAGTCCTGTCTGCAAAGTAATACAGTAAGTTCTCTATTTGTGCGTGGGGATGCGGGCGGCGAGTAATGGGCGACTCGCTGTCCGACCATGGACCATGCCCGGGGCGACGTCGCAGTACAATGACGGGGCCCCCTTTAGAGGGTCAAAGCCTGCCGGGGTCCCGGGACTAATGAATACTGTGACCCCGTAACTTAAAGGGCTATTGAAGGACACCGTGGATTTTAGTCAGTACAAGTCTGACAGTCTCTCCTTCCCTGCTCTGGGTGGGAGGAGTGATTTGAAAATTTTACCAAGGTAAAAAAAAAGTTACTGTACATGTGCCTAGCGTTGCCAGGCGCCGGATTTTTGGTGGCGTGTCCGGCAAAATTAGACCGTGTCCGGCCTTTCTTGGGCTTTTTTTTTAAATATTTTTTGTACTAGACATGATTTGGTTTCCTCTCTGCCCACTTCACCTTATATGGCTAGTGCAAGCGAGTGGCTAGCACTAGCCGCTTTCGTCTTTGCACGGCGAGAGGAACCGTTTAGTTAGTTGAACCGAACCTTCCTTTAGTTTTAAAAATTGGTCGTGTTCTATCAGGACAAAAAGTTAAAGGTGTGCGGTCTTTTTACCTAAATGTCCGGTAAAATTGACTGGTCTGTCCGGCTTTTCGGTTGTAAGACCTGGCAACCCTACCTGTGCCTCATGTTCCCGGAGCATCTCAGCGAACAGTCTGTCCTTGGGCAGCGAGGGCAGCGGCCGCGGCTCCTCAGGCCGCGCCTCGAACTTGTACAGCTCAGCGAGGTCGTTCTCCGCGTAGTGTCGGTCTATCTGCTGTTCATCGATCACACGCTTGGAGATCGCCTGCTTGGTTACTTGACGCTCGTAGATTTTTTCTTCCATTGTGCCCTGTTATGAAGATTATTGTTTAAAACAAGCCTATTATTTTTATACGAAAAAAACGCCTGCGTCGCGTCTTCGTAAAGATATTTTCAGGAACGAAAAATTCAGCTGCGAGTAGGGTTCAAACCTGCGTCTTCTGGATAGGTACTCCAGACGCTTTACAAATTAGGCCATCGCAACCACAACTCTCGAAACTGAATTTCTCATTGCCTTGTGTTTTTTTAACGCTTTACACGTTGCGCCATCTATTGGAGTTGTTTTGGAAGAAAAACGTAGGTAAATATAAATTACTGTTTAACATTTCATTACAGTCTTCTTTGTATCAAACACAAAAAGATTGTTTCAATTCGAACTAGTAGTCTCTGAGATTAACCCATCACAAGACTCTTCAGGTATTTAACAGAAATTGCTTTGGCTGCTTGTTTTTGGGCTAAAAGGGCAAGACTATCCCCACTTTATTCTCACTAGAATTTCATCATTTTTTCAAAGTTTTTATAATTTTTAATAAACCAAGCCATACAGTTTAATTACCAAATTAAACTTTTTTAAGACTCACCATAGCCAAAAACCGGTAGACATAGCAAGGTTTCTTCTGTCCGAAGCGGTAGACTCTGAATATGCTCTGTACGTCGTGCGAGGGATTCCACGACACGTCGAAGATAACCACACGGTTGGCAGCCACCAGGTTGATGCCCAGACCACCCGCGCGGGTTGATATTAGGAATAATCTGCAATAATAAAAATATATATTTATGTTTTTGAAGATGGCCAGTTCTTGTATATTTAAGTGTTTAAGTGAACATCATCATCATCAGCCTATAAATGTTCCCACTGCTGGGACACAGGCCTCCTCTCTGAGAGATGGAGTGGGCCGTAATCTACCACGCGGACCCAGTGCGGGTTGGTGGATGTCACATGTCTTTTAATTTTTGGTGCTAGGACATGCTGGTTTCCTCACGATGTTTTCCTTCACCGTTTTGAGCAGTGGTGATGAAACAAATTACACAAAGTAATGTGCCTGGCTGGATTCGAACCCACGACCTACATCTCGTAAATCGGGGCCGATACCACTGGGCCACCACTGCTCATACTAACAAAGTAAGTGAACATACTAACTTTTATTTAGTGCCTTGCATCAGGGCACAAATATGTGTCAGAAACTAATTAAACAATATAAATAAAAAAATATGTGTTGTGTTGTGAATTTTCCAATATGGTTGAATTTCGCCTACAATTCATGAACCACTTTTATATAAACATATTTACTTTTCGAGTAACGCGAACATCAATAACATCGGTCGTAAAACTGATAACCGATACGGAGGAAAAGTTCTCTCATGGCGACCACGGACCGGAAGACGCCTAGGCCTCCCACTAGGTGGACCGACGACATCGTGATAGTCGCGGGCAACCGATGGATGCAAATGACTTTTGTTCAGAAATTAACGTCTTCCGACTGATGATGATGAATATCAGTAAACAATCCATGGATTAAGTTCCATATACATTCTGGGAAGGTTATCTTAAACTTGGTCCTGATAAAATGGCGATAAGGGCATCTATACAAACCTGGCTCTTGGGTTGTCTTCCCTGTTGAAGTTCTTGCACCAGATGGATCTGTTCTCGCATGAAGTAGAGCCATCCAGTCGGAAGTAATCCACGCCCGGGGACCACGAACCTGATCAATACAGTTATTTGTTAGATTTCTAGTTAAAGAATAGCCAAGAGTTGCTGTGAGACTACAACTGGTACAACAGGTAAATTAAGTGTTCAGCTAGTCTTTTTCAAATTATAGTCATGATGCATTAATACAATTGTCTCTCCGGCATCATAATGTGAACCAGTAAATATCATGACTCCCATAAGAGCTTCCTCAATGGAGGAAGGCCGTTTTAAACTGCCCGTTTTAGACACATCTGGTCTAAAGCAGCCACTTTAAGCAACATTCCTAATGATTCACTTCGCAACGTCGTTGGGTAATTTTCTATTTTCTTTAAGAAATCTTTGCCCCACACTAGGAATTTGCGCAGCAGTCGATCGCTCAGCCAGTGTGTCAACCGTGAATAGTAAGAAATATTGCTTAGTGACCGTTTTAGAACAGCAGTTCACTCCTGTCAATGAACTTCCACAACAAATCTTCCAAAGGCCTGTAAAGCGGTCGCGGGACTTACGAATTACTGTGACCCCGGAACGTAAAGGGCTATTGAAGGACACCGTGGATTTTAGTCAGTACAAGTCCGACAATCCCTCCCGCTCTGCCTTGGGCGGGAGGACTCATTTGATGGTTTTACCACGATAAAAAAGGGCCTGTAAAGCCAATCGCAAAATGTAAGAAAAAAAAGAATTTTCCAAGAAATACAAACAGTATTTGATACAATACACAAGGATATAAAGTCATTGGTTAATAAATGATGTGACATGTTACTGTACTTACCAACATGTCTGCCCAACTTGTCGTCGATGCGTCCCTCTTGGGTGGCCTCATCGACTTTACCCAGGAAATGCTCGATCAGATCTAGTGAGTACAGCGACTGAGAGAATACCAACCTAATGGCAAACAAACAATTTTTATTAAAGGTTAGATTGACTGAAACGGTTGGTAAGCTAACGACTATAGTCATTTTTTTTATACA
The DNA here is from genome assembly GCA_950005045.1 of Agrotis exclamationis. Classification (NCBI taxonomy): domain Eukaryota; kingdom Metazoa; phylum Arthropoda; class Insecta; order Lepidoptera; family Noctuidae; genus Agrotis; species Agrotis exclamationis. The sequence continues at coordinate 16,237,387 of OX465432.1, forward strand.
GGTAAGTTTTATTTTTGTTGTCTGCTCTGCCTCTGGTGACAAATAAATGTGTTTTCTTTCTTTCTTGATTCTAAAAAAGTATTTCTTTATACCCGATACCCATAAAAAAACACAAAACTCACAGTTTATCCCCAATAGCCTCGCACTGGCGCAGTATATCGAACAAGAGCACTAGTTTGTGCGAGTTGCGCATGTCATCCAATTCCTCCTCCTCTACCAACTTGATCCACCACTCTGTCGGGTTCTCGTTACGGACCTCCACCACCTCGGCGATGTCCGGGTCTTCATCATCAGCTTCCACTGGTGAATAAACAATAAGTTATAGTAAGGCAATTACAGGTTTTTTTTTATACCAAGTGAATAATAAAACAATAATATGTGTAAACTCCATAAAATGTGAGCATGTGAATCTGGTTTTGAAACTGCAAAAGAGTTTAATGAGACTATCTTCATTCTGATGGATCTTCTACATGGAAAGAATCTTGGGTCCACGTAACCTCGCGTCTCACGGCGCCCCTCTGTACTCTCTACGACGCACCAGAGCGCCTCAATCAAAGTTTAGAAACCCATGAGTTATATAGTAATTGTGTACGAGTATGAATGAAGATGTTGAGCAAGTTCAGTCGTTGCTGTTATTTGTGAATCCTTGACAGTCATTACAGGTATAATAAAGGCGCTCCCTCACCGGGAGCATTCACCTGTAATGTAACGTTACAGATCCGAACATTTCATCAGTGAGTGATGACAATCGAGCATCGCAATGCACACCTTGTATCAAATCTATACTAAATGTACGCGAATGCTCGTCAGTCAGGGATGTAGTTTTTTAATGTAATGCTCAAAGTCGAACCTATAATGTTACATTACACGCGAATACTCCCGGTGAGGGAGCGCCTTACGTCTTTAAAGAGAAAGTGGATAGACCTAACTTGTAGATATGGTCTGCGTATGGCTGGCCAATACCAGTTCGGAGTGTGCGCGAATTTATTCGTATCTCCCGAGTTTCCGATTAACGATGTACCTCCAAATCATCATCGTTATCATTATGTCAGCCATAGGATGTCCACGGTTAAACATAGGCCAAAAGTTTCCAATAACCCAGCGGGATCCTGTGGTCTTCATCAGATTATTTGTCAACCTTGTGGGTGGACGTCTCACGTTGCGCTTGCCGGTGCGTGGTAAATAAATATTTACTGTCTTACTACAAAAAAGTTAAACACCTGGTGAACACTTGTCAAAACTAACAATGCAAAATGGCATTTGACTTTGTTATAAGGGTCGTTTTGCAGTTACACTTTATGTAGACAAGTGTTCAACAGATGTGTAAAAAAAATTAAGTGACTAATTATAAAAGAGCATACTAAAATCTGGTTGGACATTACCGTTACCTGGGTTGGCCCGCGTCCCCCTGCGGGTGCCGACCTTGGACTCCTTGTCTTTAGACTTGTTCTTCTTCGCCTTATTCTTCTTCTTGCTCTTCTTTCGGCTGTCATCGCTCACGTCTGACAGGTCGTCTGAGGACTCTTCTGTCGAAGTTTCCTGGGGAGGACAGTATGAATGAAATCTTGTTCACAGTGGAATCGAGAAAGGGCTGAATTGGCTTGAACCTTAATAGCCACAGGTTTCGCCTGTCCAAGCACTTAGCGAGTTAATTGTGAACTTCGAAGTAATCTGGGTGACTGAACATGCCAGAAAATAAACATTTCACTATTAAAAAGAGACTGTTTCTTACTATTCATTAAAAATAACAAGTTGAATATGTAATACTGATCTCCCAAGCGATATGAGTCGAAACTAGTCCAATAGGACAGCAATCGGACAGAACAGGAGAAAAATCGTACCTACAATATGTACCTGATAACTGAAATAAATAATCTAGCTAGAAATTAAGGGACATATTTCAAGATTTATTATTGAATATTTCTACTTACATCTGGAGTAGAATCATCATCTATAAAGTCTACTAGCGATCCCTCCGAGTCTTCTTCTTCTCTCTCCCTCTGAAAAAGAGAATTTTAAATATACCTTTGCCCAGTAGAAAAGGCCATCATAAAAAAAAATGTAAATTTGCTATACGCCAGGTTCACGTGTCCGTAAAGCTAAATGACCCTGGAACGTACAGGGCAGTTTAAGAAACAGGCTAGTTTTTTTTTGTTTTTTTTATTAGTCAGTAAGAGTCTGATAGTTCTTCCCACTCCACACAGGGCTCAAGACTCATTTGATCCGGGGTCGCAGGACTGTTTTATCAGGTAACCATGATCCTGGAACGTAAAGGGCTATTGAAGGACATCGTGGATTTTAGTCAGTGCGAGTTTGACAGTCTCTCCCGTCCCGCCGTGGGTGGGAGGACTCATTTAATGATTTTTACCTGGACAAAAAAATATTCATTTGGTGAGATTTAAACCCAAAAAAAATATGTACCTTTTTCTGTTGCATGATCTCGTATCTTTCAGAATTATACTTGAGTACAAGCGGGTGTGTCCATATTCTCTGCAACGATTGGAAGTCAGGGAACAGGAAACCTGACGACTTGCCGGGTAGTGGCCTGTAGAAATACATAAAGTCTAAATGAAACTTCATAAATAAAGCTGACACCCATTTCTTTTTGAACGAATTTACATTAGACAGGCCTTAAAAAATTATCTCTTGGCCAATATCTAGTATTTCAGAATTTCCCAAAATAAAAATTACCATTAGAGCCAAACTGAATGAATTTTTTATGGGACCAAATGGCAAGTATACTATGTCGAACAAAAACAAGAATCATAGAAATCAGACCAGAAACCTCGGAGTACTCTGTGTACATACTTAAAAATGATACCGTGCGACCGTCCTTTTTGAAGTCGGTTAAAAAGTGATACATTTATTGCTTTGTAAAGCAATAACTAAAATTGTATGGAATAGCTTTGAAAAATCTTACCGTCTCGAGTAGTTGTCCAGATAATGCTGATACAATTTTATTTGCACATCGGACAGAGTGATAAACAACACATATTCGTGCTTCGGAGGCAGGAAGGGCGCCAGCACCCCGTAATCCCTCCTCTGAAAATAACAAAATGGGTGATATCTAATATCCTCATAAAATACTTAATAATTTTACAAATTAATATGTTTAAGAGGGATTGTAAATGTGTATTTCAGCCTTTTCAATTTAAGGCGCTGTCTTATCTCATATTCCCAAAAATTGGTTTCTTAGAACGTCGAGTATGACATAATGTAATAAAAATAAGCAACGCGAAAAATACAGTGAACAGAGAAGGGTATAAAGAAGAATTTAAACCGAACAGAATAAAAATAATAGTTTGATATTCCCAATAAAAATTGGGAAGTTGTAGCACAAAAATAAACTTTGACGTCGAAGATCTCTGTATTTCCAGCGATAACAACAGTTTTTTTTTAAGAATTTAGTAGGTTTTCCATTTTTTTAAAACTTTAACCGAACCATTATTTAATTTTATGTCTATATTTTAAATAATCTAAAGAAAAGCAGTAAAATAAATGCCCATTCGCAGCTTACGTCACATTTCAACACAAATGTCATTTTTTCAATTTTCAATCTTATTGACGCTCCATAGTGGTGACAATAGTTTACGCGGTCATAAGCGATTAAAATCGTAGTCAGTCCGCGTCTTAAATGATACAATTTTATTTTTGGCGATTTTTGTTGGCGACCGCAATCGAAACGATAAATCGAAATGTAAAATCGCAATAAGAGACACAATAGGTTCCTATGATAACACAGTGACAATATCATGATAAAACTTTTTTCATAAAGCCACAGAAAAAAGGCCTGAAAAACAAAATACACTGTTGTTCATAGTGACTTGACATCAGTGTCAACGCTAGATTTCGTGCTATGACTGAAGTCCTTTTGACGCGACGCTAGTGCCTATGTCATTACATCAAATTGCATTATAAAAATGTAGTTCCACGAATTTTCCGCAGGACTTCAGTCGTAGTACAGACCCAATATAAATGTTTTATTAATGGAATTTACAGTTAATCTGTATTTCATACCTGAACAGCTCCATCCAACATCTTATGCAGAACGTGGGAACGTCTCTTCATGACCTTGATGTCACCCTCCGTGGAGTCTGTGTACTGTCCGTTAGTGATCGGGTTCACAAAACGATTCAAGTACTCGTTGTACTTTCCAAGCAGGTTTGGCTTCACGAATTGTACCATGCAGTAATCTGGTGACAAGATGTTTTAATTTATGGCCATGAAACATCATCATCTACCTAGTCTTTTCCCAACTATTTTGGGTTCGGCTTTCAGTCAAACCAGATGCAGCTGGATATCATTATTTTACATGGAGCGACTGCCTGTCGGACCTCCACACAACACAGTAAATGGGTAATACAATACCCTATGGTAAGACTGGTTGTCAGACTTTACAGCTTCTGACTAACATTAACGACTGTCAAAGATCTACAAATGATAGCCTGGACCAACGGCTTTACTTGCTTTCCGAGACACGAAGGAAACTCGCTATGACAGATGGTAACTCATCCACAGACCAACCTCGGCAAGCGCGGCTTAACCCGGAAGATCGGCCTGTGCTGGCTGTAATTATTTAGCCACGAGCTCCACCTTATGGCCATGAAACAATAGGAGTAAATGACATTATTGTCTTGCCCCCCACCTCCATTACATTATGGTGTGCTCACATGCCCGCAATGTGCGCGGATCTTTACTAAAAAGATTGGATACTTAAGCCACAAGTGATAGTAGTAGATGCCCATTCCAAAGCGTAGATCTCTATGGAGAAGAACGAGCAAGAAACTCCATGGACACTCTTTTTCGCAATTTATATATTAGCTAGGATAACTGGACAGTCCAAAGTTGGCGAAACAAGGAAACAAGCATGTCTAACAAAACCTTACCAGAGAAATGGAAAATATGTAGAATAATGATTGATAGGTTCTATAATATTGATAGCTCATCTTATTATAAGTCTATTTTCTTAATACACGTCAAAGACACGTCAATCTTTCATATTTTCATTCATACCTAGAATATTAAAGAGCTATATTATCAAGGACATACATTCTTTCAAGTTGTTCTGTAGCGGTGTGCCGGTGAGCACGATGCGGCGTCGTGTCTTCACTCTGTTCATGGATTGCGAGAGACTGGTCTTCTCATTCTTCAGAAGGTGACCCTCGTCACACACCACCAGGTCTGGACCTGTGTGAATACATAATTGATTTTTATTTAATGTTATATACTTTAAAGCAAATTGAATCAGGAGGAGGATGAAAACTCTGTCCCTGCTGTGGAAAAATTACAAGGGTTGCTAGATCAACAGGTTTAGACGAGTCGATCGAAGCGGTAAAGGAGCGGAGTAGAGGCGATTTGGGGTTTACCAATCACTGTCGTTGAAATATAATGAGACGCGTTTACTGAAACCCAGCACTTGCGACACGGGACCAACAGTCATTAATGGACAGCAATACTAAGTATTTATAGCAATTTTAAGTTACGTATTTTTTTTAATGTTTCTTTTTGTGCAGCTGCCATGTTATTACCCTTGGTTGACTGGCAGAGAATGCCTCAGGCATTAAGTCCGCATTTTTACTATTATTATTTTTTCTCTCTCTCTATGTTTTCTGGCTTTAATGTTATTTTCCTTTTTATATATACAATTTTTTAGACTTTGTCTGTTATATTGTATTTATTTTTATCTAATAAATTTATGTCGCGTAGTGTCAAATAAATGAATAAATAAACTGACCTGGATCAACAAGACTCTCCTGGAAGCTGCGCAGCATCTTCTTCTTGAACTTCTTGTTGTTGTCAGCGGAGAGGTTGCGGAACATCTCGTAGCCGAGCACGCACACACCGCCGCCCTCGAACCACTGCTGCAGCTGGAACGCGCGCTCGGAGTTCTGCTTGTACCTAAACAATTAACGGCTTTATTAACTTACTAGCTGTTGCCAGTGGCTCCGCCAGCTACAAATAGAAAATTATCCTACGGGAAGATACAATGGGGTATGAACTATCCTATGTGTTAATCCAGGTTATAAACTATTTGTGTACCCAATTTCAACCAAATCCGTTCAGTGGTTTTTGCGTAAAAGTGGAACAAACATCCATTCATCCTAAGTTTCACGTATAATATTAATAGGATAATATTAGTAGAGATATACCAGAGCAGTGGTGGCCCAGTGGTATCGGCCTCGACTTACGAGTTGTAGGTCGTGGGTTCGAACCCCGTCAGGCGCATTATTTGTGTAATTTATTTCAACACCACTGCTCTCAAAACGGTGAAGGAAAACATCGTGAGGAAACCGGCATGTCCTAGAACCAAAAATTCGAAGACATGTGACATCTACCAATCCGCACTGGGCCCGCGTGGTAGATTACGGCCCACTCCCTCTCACAGAGAGGAGGCCTGTGTCCCAGCAGTGGGAACATTTATAGGCATATGATGATGATGATACCCCATTAAATGGGTACCTCATCGGAACAGCATTGGGGTGTGATCCTGCCTTCATCATCAGCCTATAAATGTTCCCACTGCTGGGACAAAAGCCTCCTGGCACAAGCCTCTCTGTGAGAAGGAGTGGGCCATAATCTACCACGCGGGCCCTGTACGGTTTGGTAGATGTCACACGACGACTTCGAATTTATGTTTCAAAGACATGCGGGATTCCTCATGATGTTTTCCTTCACTGTTTTGAGAACAGTGGTGATGAAATAAATTACACAAAGTCGAACCCGTGCTGGGTTCGAACCCACGACCTACAACTCGTAAGTTGGGGCCGATGCCAGCTCGGACACTGCTCGACCCCGCCTTATTAGCCCAAAAGCATGTTAGTTCTATTTTTTTTCTTTTACGTTATGTAGGTAATTCATTTTTTTTGTTTTTAGACGACGATTTTGCTTCTAAAAATAATATTTTAAAGAACCATCAACTTTAACTGTAGTTACGTCAGTTAATCATTTCGTTTCACTTTGTACTACCTTCATTACATTACTTTGTTTCATTTCATTTTATCAATTGACATTGTGCTTGAATGTGTTACAAAAAAAAGTTGAAATATACGCAAAAATAAAATGTAACATCATTAACAAAAAAATAAAACCATTCATGTTATTATTTTACAGGACATGATATTAATAGATTATATTCATTGGTAATTCAAGGCCGAGTAGTTTTATCAATGTATGATTGTTGTGTTTTACGAGTGTGTGATATAAAAACATTTGACATGAGTGTTTCATAATGCACATCCTTATCAATCATTAATTAACACTTGGATGATTGCACTTATGGAAATCCACACTAATATTATAAATGCGAAAGTAACTCTGTCTGTCCGTCTGTCTGTCTGTCTCGCTTTCCTGCTAAAACTACTGAACCGATTTGAATGAAATTTGGTACACAGATAGTTTAAGAGCCTCAGAAAGGACATAAACTACTTTTTATTGAGGAAAGGGGGTTTTAAAAAGGGGGGATGAAACATGTTTATACACTTGTCGACACAATGAAACCACCAGGAGTTGAAAATGCGCGAAATACAGAAAACCACGACATAAAACCCTAAATTAAGATTATGCCACATGGTAAACATAAGCTGGATCTGAACAATATCCTTTAGCAAATTGTAGATTTATTTTATGGGCGAATGGGCCAGAATCCCCGATATAAGCGTTTATAAGACTGAATAACTGATACCTATTTTTATTTTTGAGCATGGTAAAATCTTCTAATATAATATCCTCTCACCCGGGGCAGGCCGCAGGGCAGGAGGAACTGTCAGACTTGTACAGTGGTGGTACATACACCGTGGATTTTAGTCCACGGTGTCCTTCAATAGCCCTTTACGTTCCGGAGTCACGGTCACCCGTTAGTACCGCGACCCCGACAGGCTCTCTAAGAGGGGGGCCCCGTCATTGTGCTGCCACTCTTTTAGGCGCACGTGAAACACAATGCGCCGTCGACCCAGGCATGGTCCATGATCGGACAGCGAGTAGCCCATTACTCGCCGGCCGCATGCCCGCGCCTACGGTGGCCGGAGATTGTCTTGCGACGTCTGTCGCCGTGGGCGTCTACCACTGCGGCTGGGCTGTGAGGTGGATGCTGTCCTCTCCCTCACGCGAATACTTATACCTACTATTCTTTTATTGTTATTACCTCGACAGCTCGTACACATCTACTTCGAACTCGGAGTGGGCGTGTTTGAGCCACATCTTGAACTCGTTCACCCAGTTGAGTACAGTGGACAGAGGGCACACGACCAACACGCGGTTCACGCCTGTCAGATTGTTGTGGATCAGCAGTGTGTGTGTTAGCGATATTACCTGGGAAATATAGAATAATATTTATTTTTGTGGAAAATGTTTCGAAGACAAAATTGTAGGTTAGTGGCAAACATCTAGCTTGGCGTGCCTACTTGCTATGAAAATATATGTCAGTTGTTATATACACCACGCCACGCTAGCGCCAACGTTTAGCAGGACAGTCCACGCCACGCTAGCGTCGCGTCACGCCAAGCTCGCCATTTGGCAAAGCCTCTTAAAAAAGGTTTACTTCATAACTGTATCATCTCGTCAGCTTAAGAAAGTTTTCTTTTCTAATTACTTTTTTGACTGGTAGAAAACGCATTATGGCATTTATTCCGCCTATGTATGTTATCTCGTTAGCATTTCCAATATCATGGGACGAACGAAACTAGAAAAAATCTCTTCATTTGCCTTGAAGTCTATAGTCTCCGCCAGATAAGTCTGGAATAACGGTCATTGACCCAACTTGTACCAAAAAGTCCGCAAAACTTCGTTAGTGATCGCTAGTCATTCAAATAACTCATAACTATAGTTCGAATTTCAAAATAAGAAGGTCAAAGGCGCCTCTTACCACGATACGTTTGTTTTGATCGTGTTACGACACTTTCTTTACATTTTTTCGTATCGTTTTGAAATATTGGAATACAATGGTACACAGGGGTCAATGAATTTTATTCTAGACTTTTTTAGCAGAGACTATAAGACCGGCCTACATGGTCTGTTTAGTATTGACTGCTTGAGCTGATGAATTGCTTCGGGCCTTCGATAAGCAGTTGCCTAAGGTGCTAGAAGCAGCCAGTACTGACTGCTTCATGCTTTAAGACAGTAGAGACTATAAGCCAATGATACTTGACCAATATTGGTTACTTACTTGTAAAGTTTTCCCCAGACCCATACAGTGAGCGAGGATGCACCCAGATCCCTTGTCTTTCTTGATACGCTTCACGCTCTCAAAGCAAGCATTCCACATGAACTTTATGCCGTTTGCCTAAAAAAAAATCATTGTGTTTATGGTATTTTGTTCTGAATCTTATGGAGTTGTTTTTACTAACAAAAGAAGTTAGGTAATCTCAGATCAGAAACAGCAAAATCCCATATTCATGGGCAGTTTTGTGTATGAAACATGTTGCCACACAAAAATATTAATTATGTCGGCCATCAATACGAGGTGTTAAACAGTAGCTTTGTATCACAAAAATGATCCTTAAAAACTAATAAATAAAGCTCACCTGATGAGGTTTCAGCTTCTTCACCAGTCCCCTGTCGACCTCAATCAAGGGCTCTTTAGTTTCAGGATCGAAATCCAGTACCACCTTCTCCAGAATAACCTCGTCTGGTTTGCCAGACTCGTCAAACTCCAAGTTATTGTACTGCAAAATTAGATACTACAATGTTTCTATTCCAACACAACTTATTTGTGATTTTCCCAGATTTAATCAGGTGGTCCACCATGACGTTTTAAAGCGTGAGTAGTTAGGCTGTTCGAAAGAGACAGAGCTATACAAGTCGTCTAGCGCCATATCGTTCCCTGAGCGGAACTACGCTTTAAGACGTCATCGTAAGCCACCAGGCCCTGTAGCCATGTAACAAACGATAAACGCAAACGCTGAGTAGGCTATAATAGATTTTCAACTTTATGTGCAAGAGTATAACGTTGAAGATCTAGTGAAGATTGCTTATCGTTTTCGATCTTTCCTGTCGCTAGCGCTCAGAAATCTTAAATAGATTTTCAACATTAGGCACTAGGCTATAAAGTTGAAAATCTATTGGGGAGTACCGAGCGTTTACGAATATTGTTTGCGACTTGTTGTGACTTGGCTAGGGGGGCTGGTGTATGAATGCTATTGGAGAGGCTCATGTCCACCGGTGGACTGTTATAGGCTGATGATGCTGGTAATTAAAATTTTATGTGAAGATATTGCCAGCCTCCAGAGCCAGAGTAATTTAACCGTCTCTAGGAACCTCCCAAAAGCCTCTGATACGGCTTAAGACATATACAGATGATATATTTAAATCCAGGTTTCCTCACGATGTTTTTCTTCAATGTAAGCGATGTCTAACATAAACTTCAAAAAGTACAGCATTGAAAAAGATCGGTATATCCTCGGGTTTAAACTCACAACACAACCCCTTGTGCATGAGATTCGCGGTGGTATTAACTTCTGAGCCTTCCGTATAATAAAAATATAATACTAACCAATTTTTGCCTCTCCAAAATACGAGCAACCCTCTCTTTTTCTTCGCGCGCCGCCTTTTTAGTTGCCTCCTCCAACTGATTCTTGCCCATGACCTGCAATCAAATATATTTATTAATATTCCTTTTGTTTAGTACTTAAATATAATAATACACCATGTGAGTACTGACTCCCAAGCTAGAATACTCTGTGTTAAGGGAGTTTCTCAGAGGGAAAACATTGATAAAAGATATTGTTTGTTTACCTTCCGTATGTTCTTCCGGCCATGTTTATTTCTGCCCTCATTCTCAGTGTCAGACCCAGAGCCATCACTGTCCCTCACCGATTTAATACGACGACGTTTCTTGGTGCTGTAAAGGAATAAAAGCAATAAATATAGTGTAACTTATCCTTCGAGACAATAACAAAATATGCAAAGGAGCAAGATAAAATTTGCTGTTATAATGAAATCTCGTAGAAGAATACCATCGTGATGAAGCAGAGCGTAAATCACCATACGCCCCTAAGTCGAGTTCGTTGATAGTAGCACCACAGAAATGGCGGTCTGCTCACAATCTATTAGCCTCTTCCACTGTTGGACAAATACCTCCCATGACTTCCGGTTCCCTCGATTTAGAGCTAGTATAGACCACTAATCGTTGTTTTTGTCTAGCTCCTCCCGCCATCACCTACGTGGTCTGCCGCGACGCTTTCTAAAAGCTCTCCTTCTTAGTTGGACCGCATTATACCTTAATCGTTGATAATACACATACCCTCCTTCAGTACTGGATCCGACTGATGCATCACTCTCAGAGGCTTCCTTCTTCCGTTTGCCACGTTTGATGTTTGACTCAGAACTTTCGTCTTCCGAATCTTCGAAGTCACTAAGCCGTAAGTTTTCGTCGCGTTGCTTACGATTCGATGTACCGCCTTCAGAGTCTGACGATATTGCGTTAGCCTTGCGTTGGCGTTTTAACTTGACGCTGTAAAAAATCTTTGATTACAAAAAACCCAGAGGGCCTATGACGTCTTGGCTCAGGCGCAATAAGTCGCTTTCGCAAAATGTCTCCTGGTAGTAAAATGTCTCTTTCGCAAAATGTCGCTTTCTCATAACATTCGCTTTCGCAGAATGACTCCTTCTCAAAAGGTCGCTTTTGACACAATGCTTCTTTCGCAGAATATCTCTTTCGCAAAATGTCGCGGTAGTAAGTTAGCCAGGTTTAAAAGAAAGGTTGTTCTTTTTTTCAATGTCTTAATTTTGGTTGATTCTGTTCTGGTTTTTGTTAATATTGTAAATTCGATTTTTCGAGTGAAATAAAAAATAAGAGATTTATTTTACAAGATCTGCTATGCTATAGTGGTATTATTTTTTTAAATATAATTTAATGTACAGACAGTTTTTTCACTGTTTTATTATTATTATATGTATAGATGTTTCACATACTATACCAGTACCCTTAGCACGAGTTTTCAGTATTGGAGACGTAAAGTAAACTGGAACTTTGACAATTTCAAATTGACAATTTTCAAGGAAAAAATTAGTTCCTCCTTCACACACCAGAGGCGCTGTTCCATTTTTTCATACAAGAAACGCTGTAAATACTGGAAGGACGCTGTAAAGTAAAAGAGTGAAAACTCATGCTAAGGGTGCAGATCTTGTAAAGGACTGATAATAAAGTATTATAATTTCACTCGAAAACTCGAATTTACAATGTTGCCATACAATATTAACGAAAACCAGAACAGAATCAGAAAAAAAAAACAAAACCTGGCTAACTTAATAACGCGATATTTTGCGAAAGAGATATTCTGCGAAAGAGGCATTGTGACAAAAGCGACCTTTTGAGAAGGAGTCATTCTGCGAAAGCGATGTTATGAGAAAGCGACATTTTGCGAAAGAGACATTTTACTACCAGGAGACATTTTGCGAAAGCGACATTTTGCGCCTGAGCCGACGTCTTAAAGCGAGAGTAGTTCCACTGTGGGAAGAGACAGATCTATAAAAACCGGCCAAGTGCGAGTTGGACTCGCCCATGAAGGGTTCCGTAGTAGCAAGCATAGATTAGGGATATAATTATATTGTCATTAGTAATATACACAAACAATAAAATAACTTTGTTTTTCATAGTGTTTGTATGAATGGCAAAGTTATATTTGCGGTTTTTGAAAATATACTATATCTCAAAAACTGCTAACTGTATCTCATCCAAACCAATTTTCGTTGGAAGTTTTTGTTGAGGTCTATATTATATATTTTTTTTTAGTTTTATTATTCTCTTATTTTAGAAGTTACAGGGACACACATTTTACCACTTTGGAAGTGTCTCTCGCGCAAACTGTTCAGTTTAGAAAAAAATCATCTTAGTAACCTCAATATCATTTTTAAAGACCTATCCATAGATAACCCACACGTATGGGTTTGGTGAAAAAAAAATTTGAGTTTCTATTCTAAGTATGGGGGGCACCCCCAAAGTTTGTTTTGTTTTTATTTTTGTGTGAAAATCCTAATGCGGTTCACACAATACATCTACCTACCAAGTTTCAACAGTATAGCTCTTATACTTTCGACAAAAAGTGGCTGTGACATACGGACGGACAGACAGACAGACATGACGAATCTATAAGGGTTCCGTTTTTGCCATTTGGCTACGGAACCCTAAAAATCGTCTAGTGCCATCTCGTTCCCACTGTGAAACTACTGTCGCTTCAAGACGTCATGGTAGGCCACCTGTGTAAATTTATTGACATTGTGCAATAGTGCCAATTGGGAATTTAATTGCAATCGGTTATGCTAGAAGCCGAATCTGTACTTGAGAACAAGCAGATAAATTAATATACAAATTACACTCTATTATAGACTCAAAACCATGTTTTATTACAATTTAGAATCAAAACTTACTTTTCTTCCTCGTCTGAATCTTCCACATTTTTAGTTTCCTGTAAAAATAATTAGAAATAAAACATCTAATACAATAAATCTTCCTCAGCTCGTCATTTTCCTACGAAAATGTAGACGACCAAAGCTTTTTTTAGTCGTAAAGGGTGGCACAATGAAGATCTTCGTAAATGTTAAACTATTTTTATAATTTTCGTAAATGTTTTTTTACCTCAGGCTCACTATGCTCCTCTTTATGGGACAGTGAGGAGTCACTCTCTCCAAGTAGGTCATCTTTAGCCAAGTGACTGATGCTGTCTCCATTCAGTCCCGACAGTGTTACTGGAGGCAAATCTAAAATACCAAGTGCGTTATTTTAGCAAGGACAAATCAAATTGATCTGGCATATAACTGTAGTTGTAGACATATCTCACAGAGTAAGCAAACTGATGTGAAATAATGTGGATATATGTGTTGGTAATTTTTTTTTACGTGAGAAAATCATCAAATTAGTCCTTCCACCCAGGGCAGGACGGAAAGGACTGTCAGACTTGTACTGACTAAAATCCACGGTTTCCTTCAATAGCCCTTTACGTTCCGGGACCACGGTTACCCGATAGTCCCGCGACCCCGGGATGAGTTGGTCATAGCCATAGAATAGTTGAATGTTGAGATACAAATTTTCTTGGAAAAATAAAAGGAAGGATGCCACGCCCCCGGATGTGGGCTTTCATACACTATCTGATGATAATATTATGTGGGTACACTTCAGCGGGTTTAAAACCCTTAAGCATGTTGCTAACAAAATTGCAATAAAATTGTACATTCTCTTATTGCTCAAGCACTCTCTACGCTATGTAGAATTGTAGATAACTGATAAAGAACAGTTTGCAACATTGCAAAAGAATAACTATGCTAACGAGGCGGTTTTAGACCCGCTGCCTATCCCTTTCAATATTTTGCCAGTATAGCAAGTCAGTAGTTGAGAATCCAACTATATTGAGTATGTGGGTCGCGGGAGTGTCTTTATCAGGTAACCGTGACGTGGATTTTAGTCGAGTCTGACAGGATTCTGAGGTAGTGTCGTGTAGTTCGCGAACGAACTAGTTCGAAAGAACTGCCCCCACAGATGAACTTTGCGAACTAGATCCCACATTTCCCGCTAGTCGTAGTTCGTTATAGAATGAGTAAAGGTGATGTCAATTTTAAGTAAATGTACCCACAGTATTCAATGATCTTGTCGCAGTAGGAGCAGTGTCAAAACGAGCGAACGAACTGCCTTAAAATAATTCTATATTAAGCAGATCTTTCGATCGCTTTAAAACTGCTCCTGCTGAGAAGAGCGAAAAGTTGGGAACGAAACACGAATTAACGAACTAAATGAGCGCACTAGTTCATTTAGGATCGGTGACCTAAACTGATCGATCTCAGTTGCGAACTATTATGCCCAGACTATTCTGAGGAGGAACCTCCTGTCCCACACTGGACGGGAGAAAAAAAAAATGGAGTATGAACTTTATGGCGCATTTTCATTAGTCTTTAACTCGATCGGTATACAGCATACGGGAAGTCCTCGCAGGCGAGATCAACCAATGAAAGTTACAAGTCGATACGTATTCATTACACCGTCTGCAGTGGTTCCCCGCTTGCTTTATACCGACCGTGATATCGACCAATGAAATTCATCGGTCGATATACAGCTTGCGGGTCTGCCACTCTTGACAATAAATGGCGACGAACATGAAGGTTTTCCTACATTCCGCACCCGGGCTATCGGCTAATGAAAACGGTTCCCGGAATGCGGGCCCTGTGACATGCGTTCCAGAAATGTCTCGCACCTGGCATGCGGGCCCTATCAACTAATGAAAACGGTTCCCCGAATGCGGGCCCTATTAACTAATGAAATTGCGTCATGACTTGTTTCTGGATGTTGAAGAGTTTCATGCATTTAACCATACATACTATCGAAGCAATAAGTACCTTCTTCAACATTATCATCTTCGGAGACTTCAGAGCTGCTGGCAGCACGCAGCAGGTCTTCGCCTATATTCGGCGTGGGTTTGGACCTGCTACTCTTTCTGACAGCGCCCCGACTGCCGCTGTTATCCTTGGGAGTGTCGCGCCGTCGCGGTTTGTTTAAACTATTCAAGTCAGTTAGCCTAAAAACATTGCGCCTTATTAAATTCTTGTAGTAAGAGTAGGCTTTCTCTAGACAATAATTTGATATGTTTTGCTTGGATCCTAGTAGTATGGGTATAATATTTTGCTATATCTATTATAGAGTCCGCGTGACCTTTTTACGCGGTGCTTGTGTCTAATGGGCCTACCACACGCACAAGCTTCACCACAGTGCTGCCTGCGCAATCTTCTCGATTGAAAAAACAATACACGGTCGGCAACATTGAACGCCCAAACACACACACAGGCAAGTACGCGCAGGCCGGGCTTGCGCAGGCAAAACTGTGGTTCTCTGGTGAAGCTTGTGCGTGTGGTAGGACCATAAATGTGATTACAACAAATCGCATAATATAAATGTAGTACCTCAAATTTTCCGCAGGTCATGTGTGGTGGCGCGGGCTCCATAATAGATATAGCAAAATATGACTAACTATGGTATGACAATTTTTTTTTTACTTAGAACAATTTTTCATTAGATATTTACATATTTTTCTGCAAAGTTTTAATACACCACAAACACACAAGTACACACTGGCTAAATAGAGTACCTATTCAAAATTTTAAACTAAAAATAGGTAGACAATTTTTTTTCTATTACATCACAAGTTTAAAAAAAGTACCAAAGTAATGTCAAACCTATAACACCTTGCACCATTAATAAATTATAGCAAAGCTTTCGGTTCCACTCTGGCCAAAGAGTCAGAAGGTAACATCAACTAAATCTTAGAATTAAAAAAAAATTTGAAACATATCCAAATCATTTTAATGCAATGCAATTAGTTTAAAAACTATTTACTCAAGAATGAAGTTCAGTAAACCCTCTTTTCGAACTTTGCCCCACACAACAAATTATTACTGTGTTGTGTCATACACAAAAGACAACATACTGCAGCCTATAGGCTTTAGGTCATACAAAGATTTGTTCTGTGCAGGTATCGAACCCTTGACACATCATAGTGTAGCATCTGACAAATCAGCTACTCTGCCCACCATGACATCTAGCACATAGGATTTTGTTTGTGTTTTGTAGTTACAGCCAATTTCTTTTATACAATAATTGGTATAAAAGAAAATACATAAATGATTGAGCTTTGAGCTAAAACGAATAACTTGGTAAATTAGTACCCCAAAAGGGTTGTCAGTTTTATAATGACTGATATCTAAGAGTCGCATTTTCAGAGTATAAAAATGCTTACTGGTATTTGGACTGATGTAATTTAATCATTATCAGCTTATACTAAATTAAAGTTCCTTCACCCCAAGATAATATTTACCCATCAATTTCTTTGTCACTTGCTTCTTGATTGTCAGAATTCTGGCCGCTGCTCCCACTGGGTTTTGCTTTAGAGCGTACCATCTGTAATTATTTTCATCATATTTATTCTTCATGTGTTGGATGCTACAATTCAGTTTAAATACAAATAAGGGCATAAATAACACAACATTTAACCATTAATTTTAAGCTTTCATCACTTTAGTTGTTTATACCCTTATACTTTGCATTTTGTGCATAAAATAATGAAAACTACCTTGCGTTTCTTGGCTCTTTTGTGCTAAATTAAAACTCCAAATGTTTATTGGCATTTAATTGTTAATTACCAATGCACAATCTTACACAACAATAAGAATTATCCTTAAACACGTAGTTGGTATACACAAGTAAACATGAATACTTATTACTGCACTAGCGCAATAAGTTCAGGGCTGAAAGTATTTATTGAGATAAGAATATATCTAATTAGAAAAAGTATTATTCAATATTTCATTGATATTTTAACAACTTCAAAACTTTCAGGTCTCAACTTATCAAACAGCGAGTAGATGTTATCAAAATCTTAAAATTACAAATGCAATTGTTTGTTACATTGTTAATACACTTTTAATATTAAAGAATGGCAGCAGAAATAGTTGTACATACTGTTTTTATGAATATATGTACAATTTATAAAAAAAAACTGAGTTTTAATGTACTTATGACTTATGTCCTAACCTTGCTAACACTGGAATTAGAGTGCTCGTCAATGGTTCCATCAATCTGGTCAATTGTTCTGTTATCTTTATCTTCAATGTCTGAATGTGCCCCACTGCCCTTTTCTCGAGAGTCTGATTCCTGAGAACTAGGCTTCTTTCCTTCCTCATCCAATGAAGAGCTTGAAATACGTGATTTTCGTCTAGTATATTTATGTGTGTGCTTCCGAAAATCCTTATCTGATTCTGGGGAATTCTTTTCTTCATTTTCTGAACTAGATGAATAATTTAAAAGACTTTTCTTAGCTTCCAAGCTTTTGATGGCATGCTTTCTTTTGTGCTTACTCATTTTCTTTTTGATTACTGCTGATTCCACCTCACTTTCAGATGAATCATTCAACAGGGATGACTTAATTTTGTCAGGATCTTGTGTTGTTTCACATTGCTCTTTGCTGTCAGACTGATTTTGTGAAATGTTTTTTTCTTCAGCATTGTTTTCAGGCTTATCAACAGTATTATCATTTTTATTCTTATCAGAATCTGAATCATTTAGTAACACAGTTTTAATTTTTTCAGCAACTTCTTTCTCTAATTCTTTCTCACCATTGTTAACAACAGAATGAATGGTTTTATTTCTTTGAACCTTTTCATTATCTCCAGAGTCAGATTCATGTAGGAGAGCATCTTTTATTGCTACAGTATCTTTTGATACATCCTGGTTGAGCTGTTCAGTATTTTTTGAAGTTGGTTCTTGAGTATCAGAATCTGAATCATTAAGAAGTGTATTTTTTACATTATTTACTTCAGCTGTTAAGGCATTATCAACATCATCTGTCTCAGACTCATTTAGTAAGGCATTTTTAACTTGATCAATGTTTTTTTCTAAATTGTCAGTTTCTTTATCCATAACCTTTTTTACTTCACAAATAGTATTGGATCCATGTATTATTTTTTGGAGATTGTGAGTAAGCAGAAAGTTTATATTTAATTCAGGTAATTTATTTATTTTTACAGTAAATATTTTAGGTTTAAATTGCTTAACTTCCTTCCTTTTTTGAGCCCAAAATTCATCATCATCATTTTTGTCTGTACGAGAATTCTTTCTTGGAGTACTTTCTTCTTTTTGTGCATAATTGCAATTTGTACTATTCTTCTTAACTCTTCCTTTATTCATTAAGTGATCATTCTTAGTCATTTGGTAACCTGAAGTTTTTATTATATCAGGTTTAAGTAATTTAGTAATATTGACACATCTTATTAAGGGCTTAGAATCAGTTTCACTATTGTTAGACCTTGTTGAATTATGATCTGAATCATCAGATTTTGAATTATCTCTTAATTTCCTTTTTTTCAACTTGGGTTCGGAGTCACTAATATTGTTTTTGCTATCATCATTTTCTTTACCAGTAGAGGATTCATGTGTGTTTTGAGAGTTGTTATCACGTTTTCCTTTTGAGGCATCATCACTCTCTGAGCTATCATTGGATATTCTTATCTTACTGAATTTCTTTCTGATACCGGTTGCTTCTTTTTTCTTTTCTTTTTTATCTTCAACTACCTTTGCTTCATTAGCAAAGCATTCAATAAGCTCAGATACTGCTAAATCTTCCTTCGAATTGATGGTTTCTTGACTATGTGTACTTTTTTTTGCATTCTTTTGTTCATTGGCACTTTCCGATTCAGAATCTTGTTTTTCCAATGAATCACAAGGAATAGGTTTATTTGTTTCATCATCTTTTTCATCTGCAGGATTTGAATCTAATGATTTCCACCGTACAGTTTTAGTTTTGGCAAGTTCAGCACTTTTTACTGCAGACTTTTCATTTTTACTAGCTTTTACAGATTCACTTGCATCAGAGTCAACAATTTTTGAACATTTTTGGTTATTTGCAGAATTTTCAATGTTTTGATCTGAATCAGAAAGACATGAAGAGTCCTTTCTTTTAGAACTTCTTCCTGATTCTTCTTCAGTTTGTTTTTCTGAAAGTCTTCTCCTAAGTCGCTTCAATTTACAATCGTAAAATACAGGATACTTTTCTTGCATGGATTCAGGCATACTTCTAGCAAAGACTTTTGCACTCGTAAAATGGTCGATTGAAATCTTCTTCGATACACGCAAATTAAAAGACTCATATTTGAAATAGTAAAAATCTTTTTTTATATCTTGGTCTTTCCTATCGATTGTTTTCCCGCCAATGCCTGAGTGGGCTTGAGCCGCGTCAATTATAGACAACACTTTCCGAACGCCGGTTTCGACGTTCTCAAGTGATTTTTTTGACAATTCACAAATGAGAAGCACCTTTTTCGCGGCTTTGTGAACAGCGTGCGCATTTTTTAGCTTATTTTTACTTATTCTCTTCTCTTTTAAGTTCTCAGATCGAGATCGCAAATTCGATCCAAGTTTAGACAAATATTCCATTGCTTCACAGAGTACATCACAAACGGGGACCTCGGCAGCCATTTCACGTATTTGCTCAACGCACTGCACTTGGTTTAAACTAGTCACACAATGCCATAACCAGATTATTTTAAAAAATCCCAGTTTTCATCGCTAACGATATCAGTGCGACGTAATTATTGAATTTTTTTAGAACACAAATTCGCGTTTTTCGAAAAACCAAATAAAAAACCATAGACTAAAAAACGTTCCATTTTCGCATTTTTTTTCTTCGATTATTGTAAACTCTCTGACAACCTCTATTTTGGAATATATTATCATGAAAAACCAAAATTTTGAGCTTAAAAAAATATTATCAAGACTTTCATCTTGAGGTCACTAAACTTACGCTACTTACTGTCTTGGATGTGGTAGATATTCTATCGATTGAAAAATACTCTTACTTGAAATGGAACGTAGTGCCTCCTCATGACCTATTCAACTTGGTCGGCTAATAGTTGCTATACATAAATATAACATACAAAATAGCGGCAAATAGGTATATATATGAACTATAACTTAAGCAGCGCTGTATGAATAATTGATCACAATCAGGTAACATTTATTTATTTGATGCAGAACAGAATAGCACTGCTCCAAACCCTATGTTCCTAATGTCATCATGGTGAAACCTAAGCTTTACAAAAAAAAGAGGTACCAATTTTTTGTACTCACCTTTCATGTAAATGGCTGAACTTGTGTTTTACGGACACCGCACAAAGCAATTATACTTAACTATGATTGAAAAACATTATAACATGTTGTATTATAGATTACACAGTAAAATTGTACACATATTCCGCTTCTAGACCGAAAAATCGGCAATTTAAGCAAGGTAGGTAAACTATCCAAAACAGTCGTGAAAAAGAACCATAGACACTAGAGTAGACGCAATGTACCACGGAAGTAAAGAGTGCCTGTGTAACGATCCATCCATCATCCAGTTTCCTCGGTTGATGAATAATTAAAGAAAGTAAAATGTATAGTTCTTCTCATCAGTCAGTCATACTCATTAACGTTTCACACAAAAAAAAAAACAAATATTAAAAATCCAATGAAATGAAACACACCTTTTTTTGAATCGATTTTTTATACATTTAAAAATCGACTTTGTATCATATCTATCATACCGTATCGCCAAAAATTTTCAGCGTTGCCAGACCGTACCAAAAAGTACGGTTTTCCGTACTATTCATCACACAATCGTACCACAACCGTACCTCTGTGTAGACCGTACCTTTTTCGTACCTTTTCTATACTAGTGATTTATTTTTCACTAACTAACTTCCAACCAAATAAGACTTGGCTGATTGGGTTATCTCTCATTTGACAATAAAATATGGATACGAATTACTTAAATGGAATTTTCTTAGTTCTAAAACATTATTTCCATAGGTATTTTTTTTGACAAACAACTTCGCTGTAGAATATGAGCAGACTATAGCATTTTTCAAAATTCTAGCAAAACCGTACGGGTCGGAATAGTTCTGCAAGAACTAGATCAGTTTTTTTTTCTTCAAGTTGCGATTTATTCGAACTTCGATTTACAAAGTCTTTTTAGACCTCAAAATAGTTTCAAGTTTCTGACAGGTATGTAAACAACAGAATTTTGCACACTTGTATAAAAACAATAAAATAAAACGATACTTTTGTTCCTTTAAATATAGAGAAAAATATCGCTTCATATCTGAACTTCCTCATTACATTACTCCTATGATAAATTATTATCAAAAAAATATTTTCTTCATTGCACCTTTATCGAATTTAATGACTTTACTTATTTCTCTAATTGATTTACAAATGAATGTGTTCGATATTGGCAATCGGTAATGTTCTACTTTACCCCTTCTATATCCCTTTGAATATTCGATTCCCTATCGCTTTTTTTCCAATCTATGGTCGCACCGTCGCAGACAACCAACTCCAGGAAGAAAAAAAAAACTGATCTAGTTCTTGCAGAAGTATCCCGACCCAACCGTACCTTGAAGTTAAAAACCGTACCTTTTCAGAAAGCCAACCGTACTTTTTTGAGAAATCATACTGGCAACACTGAAAATTTTGGATATACAAATGTACTCTATGCTCATATGCTGTTGCTGTCTGGCGAGCAGGCAAGCAACAGAAACGGACGTCCAAGATCATTGGGGAATGTTTGACTGGTCTGTGTGGACTCTGGGGGCGTAATCTGAGAATCTCTGGCACCTTCGCTATAAAATCAATTAAAAGCTCTTAGCCTTAGATTATAAAATGCCCTTCCATGTTTACGTAGGAATCGAATGACAGGGTTAATTTCTCTGCCGTGTTCTTGGCTTCAATTCTCAATGGCCTAATAGGAATCTGGACATTCTATCATCTAAGCTCTTAAGCGCATCACACACGGCTAAGATACTACCTTTAATAGTTTATCTTAAGATGTTATAAATATAGCACACGTTGAGCTCCTTGTGTTCTGAGTCGAGCTACACGATAACCGACAAATGCTTGCACTGATTGGACAGGTCCACTCAAATCTGCGTGGTTCTTTCCTTAAAAGACCATCTCAGACACCCGCATGGTCCTCGTATGACCTGAGCAAAACAATGTCTGGACTCTGTAAGAGACTGTGACCTCTGAGTTTGTTTCGGCTGTTTCTTCTCAGAGTAGTCAGGTACGAAACACCGGCCTCATCCAGCTTTAAAAATATTGGTTGTGACGTGTAAAAGTGTTTTTTATAACCAACTTACAAATAAATATCATTTATCATTAAAAAATAATATGTAAAAATAACCAAAAAATATGGTCAAACACGAAATTGTACACAAAAATTACTGAATAATTTCACATTTTTTACTCCAGCTCGATAAGTACTCCTGAATTTTGCTTGGGTTTTTGCATTAAATAAAAAGTATTTCAGTCAGGCTATAAAATGATATCCAAATTATCACTCTACGTTAAGGGGAATGCTCCAACCAGCCCGCGAAATTCAAAATTTCTTGGGTTTTTTGCAATTTGCAGGCCAGTGCTAGGTTGTATGTTGATTAAAATATTGATCGCGCTTGTAAGACGTATGTAGTTACAGAACTATAATCAACAAAATCATCAATATAACGCTCTAAGTTCATAAAGCTTCAGGAATGACTTTTTATGTTATTTTTTTGTTCCTGAAGCTTTATGAACTTGGAGGGTTGTATTGGTGATTTCGATGATAATAATTCTGTAACTACATGAATTTGAATTTCGCGGGCTACCCTTGAGCATCAACCTTAAGTATTTTATGAGTAAAGCTGAGACGGACGCGTCCGATAATATGTTTTCAGCTTTAAGCTGAGAACATATTAGGGAAGCGGCTTAGCAGTGTGCACGGTAGTTCGGACGACCCTCTTCGGATGCACAAACATCCAGCCGGCCAGATTCTGTTCGGACGTCCGAACGCTCAAGGTCACGTCCGCATCTTACGACCGACAGTTTGCACAGTGTAGTATAAATGTACTGGCTAGATAACGAGTAAGCCGCGTCTTTCAGCCGCGGCTGACGGACGCGTCCGATAATTTGTTCGCAGCTTATTCTCACTTGAACATAACCCTTCCTTAGCGTACGTACAAAATATTACAGGAGTTTGCCGCATATTATTACTTCCCAGAATATGATCCTTATTAGCAACACTATCGAATGGTGTAATAATACAGGGTGTGATTTTTTTTTTCTAAAATCAGCAGGTTCGATTCCTGGCGAGGATTATTGATTTTTCTAAAACCCAATGATGCAGTTTTAGTTTTCGTCAAAATCGGCCTCGAGACTCCTTTCAACGTTTTTCGATATTCCTCACAGTTTCGGATATACGAGTAGCCGTCCACGCCCAATGGGGAAGGCAAGTGTCAAAGTGAAAAGTGACATTTGTGTCCCAAAAGAACTGTCAAATCAAAGGAATTTTCTAAAAAAAAGCGTTTAATCGATGTAAAATGACTATATGTTGTGTAAAAGGCTGTAATAATGATGGAACATACAAATTTCCGACAATTCACACTAACAAGAAATAATGGGTAGCTGCTGAGACTGCTATGAGAACAAAAATTGTTTTATCACTAAGGGAAAGCTATACAATAAACAAAAATCTACCCTTGCGAAGCCGGGACAGGCCGTTAGTAGAATTTATTAATGAAATTCTATGATTATACCATAACTAAACAATCGAATACACCTTTGAAAATAAAATCTACTTTTCTATTGGAGGTTAAGTATTGCATCGCTCTTTATATCATGAAATGGTTCTTCTGGTGGAAGAATTATCACCGGGACCGAGATTTGTGATAGTTGTGGTGTTAGAAAGTTAAAATTCTTATCATTTTGCTCCAATCTATAAAATAGATGTAAAATTAAATGAAGAAGACAAACACAAAACTTGATGACATTTTTGTCAATATAGATAGAATGTCAGAAGCAGTACTATATTATTTGTAGAGGCTAGCACATTTAATACCTACTTAAAAAATACAATTTTAAATCCTAACTACAAGTAAATGTGTGTTTAATGTAGTAGAATCAAACTAGCCTCTCAACTAAATCACTTTTTTTTTCCTCTTGTAGATGCACCGCGGCGTCTTAGTTCTTGTTTTAGTGTATGCACTTGCATTGACGAATAATTTTCCATATTTGTTTTTTAAAATAAACTCATATTTTATAACAAAATACGTGTTTGTTTTTTGTACAAGCTATACAGTAATCTGACATAAGGGACAACGATCGCAGCGACATCTACGAATAGCTTTGAGTTGCCATCCCCATTGAAAAATTCACCCTGTGTAACGCGTGAAATTTTAGTGGTTGTTTTTCCGAAGCGAAATGAGTTTGTATCGGTAATACAATCGATTAGTATATAGAAAAAATATAGACTCAATAAACGGCAGATTAACAATTGTGATAAACAAAACTCGAAAGCGACTTGAACCAATGGTAATACATCGCGCGATATCTACGCGGAACGCGGGCCGGGTGCGGGGGTGTACAGAACGGCCGCGCGGTCGTTACACTTCGCGTATAAATCAGCTGATCACTACTCCTGACTTAATAAAACTAAATCACAAAACCCAATAATTTATTCCAATTTTCTCTTCATACTTTTCCGGGTTAGAACCGTCATAAATACTTTTTTGCCTACAAGTTACAGATCACTGAGAAACTTAACGTGAAAAACGTATTGCACGTATGACGTTCGCGGAAGTACTAAGCACAGAGCGGAGAGCGCGACATTTGGCGGCATCTTTTTATGTTGCGGCGATGGCGCGGGGGGCCTCGCTTGCCGCATGCGTGCGTGCAGGCTAGTTAATGCCGTATCACCATGCTCGAGAGCTTATTTTCCTCTGAACCTTTATTATTCACTCTTCCCTTTGTAGATAGCCGGCAGCGCGCGGCGGCGCGTGCGTTTCGTGTAGGTACCTAGCTACGTTATGTCTAGTGAACTACTATTGATTCTCGCTCTTTCCAATTTATGAATACTTGTTAATGATATGATAAAAAAAATCTTTTTTTTAAGTTTGACTTTGTGTTTCGATAGTACTACTGATGGGTAATCGTTCTGCCGTGGGAAACAACCATTATTTCACGCTGTATTTCAAATATTCATATCTTAAGATAGAGAGCGATATTCGTATCTTAAGATATAAAATATATCGTAAGATAACATCTTAAGATAAAATATTATATTATCGCATCTTTGTCGTCTGTGATGGCCTAAGATATATTAATACGTAAGAGCCCGCTGTACTTTAAAAAGTATAGCTCCATAAAATACTTTTATCATTTTATTTCTTTACTTTGCGTTATGTCTGTATAGTCCAAACTGGTGCTGCTGTTCATTTGGGCATTAATGGGTTAAGGTGGGGCGTGCCAGGTAAATATACAGACTGTGATAATAGGATACCATGCATCGATGATAGGAATGGTATCGCGGCGTTATAGCGATAGGTAATTTTGTAAATTAGTAGAATCAGCCCCCAGAGCCTCAATGAACGGTAGTCGAGTAACATCTACATTCTTATTTGCACATCTCTAGTTACGTCAGTTGAGCAGATCTTAAAGGCTCCAGTACACGTTGGCCCAGCGCGTTCGGCGAGTGCGTTCGGCCAACGTGTACTAGGCTGTTTTGTGTGTATTTGTCGTTTGCGGCCAACATTCGCCGACGATCCGATTAGTGTCGGTTTTTCATGCACAAATCAAAGGAATTTGGCGCAAGCCGCAAACAGCGATCACACGTTGGCCGAATGTTTATTTCAAATTTAGGCGTCGGATTAGATTGTAGTGTCGCGGTTAATATTGTTTCAAAATCATGGCGTCTTGGAGTAACGAAGAAATATTTAGATTCGTTGATAATTATTAATAATAAAATTTGAAAGTGCTGTACAAGTACAAGTACAAGCCGTGATCGCCCTAACGTCCATCTTCGTAGAGCGACCAACGCAGAATGAAAGTCGCCAACATGTGAACGGTACCACGAAAATCTGCCGAGCGCATTGGCCGAGCGTGCTCGGCCAACGTGTACTGGAGCCTTTAGGCATAGAGGGCATAGACATTATAATCATATAACTTCATCTCAATGATAGAGGGTCTCGTACCTATCTCCATGGTCTCGTCTTTATGGTAGCACTATAATCTGTGAGAAGATCAATTTAAGGTGAATGCTCCAGGGTAGCCTGCGAAATTCAAAATTTCTTGGGTTTTTTTCAATTTGCAGGCCAATCACAGTGCTAGGTTGTATGTTGATTAAAATATTGATCGCGGCTGTAAGACGTATGTAGTTATAGAATTATAATCAACGAAATCATCAATACAACGCTCTAAGTTCATAATGACTTTTTATTATGTTATTTTTTGTTCCTGAAGCTTTATGAACTTGGAGGGTTGTATTGGTGATTTTGATGACAATAATTCTGTAACTACATACGTTTTACAGTCGCGATCAATATTTTAATCAACATACAACCTAGCACTGGCCTGCAAATTGCAAAAAACCCAAGAAATTTTGAATTTCGCGGGCTACCCTGGAGCATTCACCTTAAGTGTTATTTTCTCAAGTTATTTTTGTGGTTATTTTATTCCTAGTTTCCATTGAGATAAAGTTATATGGAGACGCCCCTATGTTCTATACATACATTTTGCTTATACAAATATGAGTCAAACATGAGACAGAGAGTGAAATATTGGTTTGTCTCTTTCTTTCTAATGCAGTAATCATATTTGACAAAAGAGACAACAATATTTCGGTTGTTGCTCAAAATGGAATATTTTGTTGGGATATTTCCCACAGTTACAGAAACGTGCCCATTTCGCCATTTTATGGGCCGAGTTTCGTGGTAGTTCCGCTGTCAAACAGTTGTTTACTTTTTGTTGAATTTAGATTTTTGAGTAAATTACGGAGTGTTTTCTTTTAAAAGTGCGTGTTACCATTAAGAAACAGTCATTCAACATGCCTGGATGTTCCATTGTGTCTTGTCATGCCAGGAAAAAGAATAATCAGCCTGAATTGACTTTGTACAGGTTAGTAACAGGTTTTCATGAAAAACTACATGAAATAGAACAATTTCGGTAAGTAAAGAAATCGCTATGTGACCTTGTTTTCATGGTTAGAGTATTAATATTTGGGTTTATTTCCGTCCTACAGACAGTATTTTTCATTTCTTATTTTCGTTCGTTTGTTTACAATAATAATAGTGTTGTACCGTTGCTGTAATAGTTCCCGATACTAGTCCTTCGTTACACTGAAACTGTTACCAAATGATGTATGGATAAAAAACACTAATCATTTATAGGTTTCCAAAAAATGAAAGATTGAAGAAAAAATGGTTGGACTCTATCGGCGACGAAAAAATTTGTCCTCGAAGTAAAGACTGGCTTATGTGTTCACTTCACTTTGAAGAAAAATGTGTTAACAGAACACTTGATGTTATTACATGAGAACTCTGTACCTACAATATTTTCGGTAAGTGTGTATTAAAATGATTGTTAAATAATAGCCTGGTTTTTAAGCCTAAGTTATATGGATAGTAATGCATATTTCATAATTTTTTTCAGACATCCATTAAAAAACAACTTCCAGAGTCATTTGTATTCTGTGAAACAAGCAACACTCAAGAATCTGGTGTTTCTTGTACATTTACTGTAATAGAGGAACAATCTAGTGTAATAAAGTCCTCGCTGCGGTCTCTCTATAGATTCAAGCATTTCCTCCCATCTAGCACCAAACTCATTCTTGTCCAGTCACTTGTGCTTCCCATTATTGACTATGCTGATGTTTGTTATTCTGATCTATCCCAAGAACTACTTAACAAATTGGATCGACTTCTCAATAGCTGTATTCGCTTCGTTTTTGGCCTTCATAAATATGATCACATTTCTTCTTTCCGTTCTCAGCTTAAATGGTTGCCTATCCGACTCAGGAGATCCCTCAGATCTATCTGCATGCTTTTCAAGATTACGATCCACGTGCTCCTGATTATTTAAAAACTCAATTTTTTAAATTGAGTTTTTTGCAGCAACTTTTTTTGCAGCAACGTTTTTTGCAGAACTGCCCAACACTTTGTGTTGGGCAGTTCTCATACTTGTAACCTTCGAGCTTCCAAAAAACTACTTCTCCAAATTCCTTCACACCGCACCGGTTTTATGTCTAATTCTTTCGCTATAGCATTAAAAAAGTTGAAAGCGATTTCACTTTAAAAAAAAATTACGTAACCTCTATTTAAGTCACAATAAATAGCTCTCTTCTTTTTCTTTTCAAGTCTAGTCATAATAGTTATTATTAAGTTATATGTATATATATATATTTTTTTTTCATTTATTCTATTATATTGTTTAGTTTATTTTATCAGTAATATATGTATTAGTATCTATATTAATTTATATATGTCTTTGATTTTTTTTTTGTACCCTACCACAATATTCTCTTATTTAACCCAAAGGTTGACTGGTAGAGAATGCCTTGTGGCATTAAGTCCGCCCTTGTACCACTTTATGTACATGAAGTTTAAATAAATAAATAAAGGAACCGTCTACCGTAATGGAGGCACCATTGCAGTTGACCCATCAATGTGTGGGAACAGTGTGGGAACAAATTAACGCTAACACATAAATATATAATATTTAATTACAAGCGATAACGCAAATGTGAAAACATTATTATTACGTAACTACATGATTTATAATTCAATCGTGGTATCTAGTCGTAATACTATTATGTAATCCTAAAAGTACTAGGGATACTGGTATCGATACTCGTTACACTAACACAATGTTTCTTGATTGGCACAACCCTAGCATTGGCCGCCATTTTATGGGACCAGCGAACTTGTAGGCATACACGTTTTTGGTGTAGGTATTTCCAGTCCATAGGAATATAATGCTAGTTTCCTACTGTCATTATTGTAGTCTAAAGTCTTTGCTGTCATTTTTTGTCGCTGTCAGGTTGTGTAATAGAAATTAATATGAATGTTCTTAAGAGGAACACGCTAAGAGCTTTTACCAGATTTTATAGCGAAGGAGCCGGGGGTTCTCAGACTACGGCTCCACCGCCTGCACAGACCAGTCAAACATTACCCAATGTCCCTGGACTGAGTAGCAAATGTATCCAACCAGCGGCTCAGCCCGTGGGTCCCGGTGTTGACCCTAAAAAGACCGGAGCCTACAAAGTCCCTGAATACTTTCAATACGATAACATGAGTTTCTTCGAAGCTGAAGTAGAGATGGCGAGCTTTAGATGTCCTCAACCATCCGCTCTGAAAAAGTAATGTTTTGCTGAATATTGTCTGTTGTTATAGTTCACTTAATAAATTATTAGAGAAAGTTATCTATTGTTTTATTTCGATAATGTTTTAGTTTGTGTATCTCCATCATCCACAACTACAGACCCTTAGATCTGTACCTATCCCCTCAGTTCTAGACCAGTGCACTCAAATTAAGTTTTCATAGTGGCTCTAGAAAGATTAATATTTTGGGGTATGAGAACAGGTTGTAAAGTTATTATTAGAGATACCTCTGAACAGAGAGGCATAAAATTTTTAACTCAGCTTAATATTATTAAAGCTACTAATAGACTGGATGTCATGGGTGAAATGATTTACAAAGACAACTTTCTACAGCAATACTTATTATTATTGGAGTAATCTTATTTTTTTTCGAAGTCAATATTTTGGGGCACTCAATTTACTTGAAACTTTCTACTGTACCCTTATCAACAAAACAAGTGTTTCAAGGTTTTTTCGTAATTCTAAACCAGCGTCTCTTTCACACAAAACTAGTAAACAGATTTGGATTAAAAATTTGCAACACACAGGCATTTTTTGATGCTGATCTCAATAGCAGTAGTACAATCCCTTTGGAGAATTACTGAACTCGACATGGGTGGAGCTTAGACAATTCTATTTCTGCTCCATTACCCCAAATCAAGATTGTCTGCACTTCTGCAGTAAATTATCTATAGTGATTTTTTTTAATGGATTGTATTCTGACTTCAATCATAAACTTTGATCTATATTTTTAGTACTTCAGTCTTTCATCATAAAGCTTTTCAGCTACCCAATGCTGAAATAGAATAGTGAAAGGTAGATCTGGTAGCATATAAGAGGTGGTATAAAATAACAAGAACATTTTTTTTTATGTTATATTTTCAATAGATTCCCATACATGCTATAAACCTACAACTAAATAACATAAAAATGCAATATAACATCTTGAACTGGCTGACTTTATACATAATATTGTTTGTAATGCTTGTGGTACGTAAATAGACAAATGCACTAAACAACAACTGAAGCAACGCCACCTATAAGTACTGCAGCATCAATATCTGTAAGAGTGGTCGCAGGCTCCAGGCTTTCAGCGTACGCACTCTCAACCTTATGTTACTTCTTCTTTGTAAGCTTCTCCGACAAGTCATCAAAGGTAGGATCCTGGAGATTGATCATCAAGCTGTTACCAGGAAGGAATACACGGTTCTGAGATTGAGCAATCATTCTAGAGATACTCTGAGCAGCACGGATCTTACGCAGCTTCAGGTAACCAGGGTTCATTCCCATTGCTTTTCCCAACATTTCAGCGGCTTCAGCTTCACCCTCTGCCTGTACAATTTTCTGCTGACGCTCCTGCTTGGCTCTTTCTACAACGAAAGCAGCACGCTGAGCTTCCTGTTGGGCCACCTGCTTAGCCTCTACAGCAGCAGTGTACTCTTTACCAAAACTCAATTCAGTCAAGGAGACATCATCCAGAATAATGTTGAAATCAGCTGCACGCTCCACAAGCTCCCTTCTGATCAAAAGAGAGACCTGCTGACGCTGAGTAATCAATTGAGATGCATTGAACTTTGCAACCACAGATTTCAGTACTTCGTTGCAAATTGATGGTAATACTTTTTCATCATAATCAGTACCAAGCTGTCTGTACATTGTAGGGAGTGACATCGCATCAGGACGGGAGAGAACTCTCAATGAAATGTTTACCATTTGTAAATCCTTAGAGCCAGTAGGGGAAGAAATCTTGCGAGGTCTGGACCTGATATCGTAAATAATGGGGTACTGGAACCAAGGTATACGGAAGTGCAAACCTTCGCTCATGACGTGTTGCTGTATACCTCCTATTCTGTTGAACATGATGGCTCGATGTCCACCTTCGACGGTAAACAAGGATTGCGAGACGCCATAGGCTGCCGCACCTAAAGCCGCCACCACTTTTATACCGACGTTAAGACCAGGGGGTCCACCCTTGGCAAATTTGCCCGCCATATCGTTAAGCTTGCTTTGAGCCATGTTCAATACGTTTCAACAAGTATAATATTAATAATAAATTTCAACGCTTTTCCGACAAAAAACTATAACCTAAAACAGCAGGCCGAAATCGAATAATTTTGATAATTTTATTGTGCAATGATCATAGACAAAGAGAACAAAGAAGGAACAGAGTATAAAAATCTTATGATTTTGCGTTGACCAGCGTTAGTTAATGGTTGTCGAATTAGTCGATTATTTTTTGAATACTCCCTCATCTGTTTGTCAATGGTTTATTTCATAAACATTTTGACATGTTGACGTCGTTTTTTTTTAACCTGTGATTTAGAAATTCAGCTGAAAGCAAAATGTCTGTTTTCATAAATTTCGTCTAAAAATATTTACCTTATTTACCTCTAATGTAAAGCGTCTTTGTTCCCTTGCAGTTTAATACCATTGATATAAGTTATAACGTTGTTTAAATATTGGTAAAATTGAATAACGAGATCGCATAACTATGGATTCGTGTATTGGAGTAGAACAGGATTTGGACAAAGCTCTTACAAAATTTAACTCTCTAAACGATCACACAAATAGAGTTCTACAGGATATAATAGACCAAGTTGAAGAACTGAGAAAAGAAATTGCAAAACGTAAGTGGTTTATCATTCCCCCTCTACGTGTCCTCTTTGTTCACTGGGTGTCCTTTTTACTTAGATTAAATTTAATGACCATGACGAGACGAATTTTATATATTTACTTCTCCACATTTTATAGATTTTTCCTTATAAATAGTAGGACTCTTATTGAGGAGAAAGTTATATAAGCCTTATTATGACTGTTCATGTACCAGACATTGTTCCTTGAAGCAATTTAACTTTCACCTCCACAAAAGTTAAACAAAGTTAGCAATAGCAATAATAAATTCACATTCCTTAATCAGTATGTACAAGTCAATGTTCCTTCTCCATTTCTTATCTAAGTTTAATGGTCAAAATCCATTGAAAACATTACTGTTTATAAAAAGAAGTCTGAGTGACATAAAACATTTGTGATAACATCGCCACACAAGCTAGGAAAGAATTATTTGCGGAAGCTCTCTGTATGACGTGACATCGTTTTTTATAGGGCCAATTTTTTTTTTGGTAGATTAGACCATTTCTATTGTAAACTTGAAATCGGCAAATTGCGAAAAATATACCAGGTTGAAAAAAAAAAACCGAAAGTTTCCTTCGGAATGTGGGAGTATTATGGGTGGGAAAAATATGATACGTCTAAACTTATTTTCAAGTGATAATGTGGTCAGTGACATGTTTAAGGGCAAGGTCAAATACTCTGAAGGTCAAAAAGTCTAAGTATATCTACTTAATCGTTTTTAGGGTTCCGTAGCCAAATGGCAAAAACAGAACCCTTATAGATTGTTATGTCTGTCTGTCCGTCCGTCCATATGTCACAGCCACTTTTTGTCGAAAGTATAAGAGCTATCCTGTTGAAACTTGGTAAGTAGATGTATTATGTGAACCGCATTAGGATTTTCACACGAAATAAAAACAAAACAAATTTTGGGGGTGCCCCCATACTTAGAATTGAAACTCAAAAATTTTTTTTTCACCAAACCCATATGTGTGGGGTATCTATTGATAGGTCTTTAAAAATTATTTTGAGGTTACTTATATCATTTTTTTTCTAAACTGAACAGTTCGCACGAGAGACACTACCAAAGTGGTGAAATGTGTCCCCCCCCCTGTAACTTCTAAAATAAGAGAATGATAAAACTAAAAAAAAATATACTATAATGTAGACCTCAACAAAAACTCACTAAAATCATAAAATTTTATTTTGAACATTAAATCTGGACATTTTATAATCTAAGATGGTATGTTTCTTTTCTTTTTAGAACCTGAAAACACTCCACTGTCACCTGCCCAGGCTATGGTGGTGAGTGATGTAGCTTCATCAGTGAAACAGACTGTATTTCAAATGTCTACAGGTAACTATTAATTTAAATAATTATAACTCATTGCTGTAGGTGGTCGGACTTTCAATTGGTCACGCTTTGCATCAAGCTTACTATGCCATTATATTTATATTGATGGTGTGCTCACATGCCTGCAATGTGCGCAGATCTTTGCAAAAAAGATTGGATACATAAGCCACATGCAAGCACACAAACGGCAACTACAGCAAAGCTGAAGCAATCGCCAAATCGGCCAGATCGCATCATCATCATCTTTTAAATAATGTAAAAATTAAACATAATAGTGAGGCCAGTATTACAGAATGCACCTCAAAACTTAAGCATTACTTGAAACTAGTTTCAACCTATCAAATGTGTTGAATCTCGTTTTAAGGAGTGTTTCAATATTGAGTGACATTCTGTAATCAAAAAGTTAAATAAACAAATAATTACATTAACTTTTTTATCTGCTATTTAGGTTATTCTTCATGAGATAATAAAAGTATGTATGTAGATCACAAAAACAAGAGTATTAATCGACTATCTATTGCAGTAAAGAACTTTTAAAAACAAACTTATTCAAAAATTCAGTTGTACTAAAACGTGAATATTTTTATTTTCCCTTTTCAGATTTTGTGATCACTTGTCATCACTAATCATGATTTTTTTTAATCTTTTTTCCCCAGAACATAGGGAACTTCATGCAACTGTGTCACGAGTAGGCAAGTCCATTGACAGGCACTTTATAGCTGACTATGCGTCTGTAGCCCCTAAAGCTGAATCCTTCTGCAATGACGTCAACAGGCCTATCATGGAGCAGGCCATAGCTCAACATTTGTATAGGCAGGTAAGAAACAGAATAAAAAAAAAAACCGGCCAAATCCGAGTCGAACTCGCCCATAATGGGTTCCGTAGCAACAAGTAGCCGTGGGATGCCGGCAGAGTAGAATAGTATCCCCCTTCGTACCAGGTGACACACAATATACGCACTTTGAGGGTAGACGAGAAAATTGTTGAGCTGGAAGAGGAACTGAGTAGGTAACACTGGGATATAGTGGGGTTAGCTGAAGTCCGTAGAGAGGGCGAGGACACGATAACCCTTAAATCAGGTAACCTACTCTACTACCGGGAGCGACCATCTGTCTCAAGGTGGTGTCGGCTTTCTCGTCCACAAGTCCCTCGTTAACAATATAATTACCATCGAAAGTGTTCCGAGCAGGGTCGTATACCTAATACTCAGAGTATCCAAGAGATACTCGCTGAAGGTCATTCAGGTGTACGCACCGACCTCGTCACACCCAGATGATGAAGTGGAAACTATGTATGAGGACGTCAGTAGAGCCATACATACGTCCGAAACCCACTTCACTGTTGTAATGGGGGACTTCAACGCAAAGCTGGGCAGTAGAAGCGATAATGAGCTGAAGGCGGGGCGGGGGGTTCAAAAAGTAAGAAAATGAATTAATGGTAAATAATAGTTTGTCCAACATAAAAGTGATCAAACTTTACATTTACAGACTATTTCACAACAAAAGAGAAATTCCTGGCGTGGAGCAACAATTTAAAAAAAAACTAGGAGTCTGTTGTCATATTAACAAGTTTATTGTTGTTAAGTACAGAGACAATCAATTAAATCAATGTCTGCAAACAGGTTCTAACACTGGTTTTCCTTAATGAGTTATGTTGCTGCATGCTGGGTCATTGAGGAAACATTCTAATGTAATATTGTATGTGTTTTTGTTGATATTATATGGCAGATTTATATAGACACCAAGCAAAAGAACAGTTATTTTTATTTACCTATTTCGTTGTAAACACATCCACGATACAGGAGTAACTCTATGGGGCAATGTTTTAAAAATATTGCTTTAAATATTTGAAAATCTCCACTCGACACTGTAAAGACGCAATTAACATTGCTGAATTGTCTCGAAACAAATAAAACTCAGTCTTTTACGCTAGCCAGCAATCCAATTCAACATAAAACATATTCCACAGGGCTTAGAAGATGTAGGGGACGCATTCGTATCAGAAGCGAAGATTACTGGCGTGGAGCGTACGTGTACGTTCGCGTTGCTGCAACGTTGTGCGGCCGCACTGGCCGAGGGGGACCCGAGTGCGGCACTGCACTGGGCCGAGCGGAGGGCACATGAGTTGCATAACTCGCCCCTTCCTTTTACCTTGCATAGGATGCAGGCGTTGAAGGTATGTGGAACCGCATTACTTTAAAATCTGTAAAATGCAATGGTAGATGAATTAATTACCGAGCAAGATGTTTTTAGCAATTCGCCTCATTCATATAGGTTAGTTTCTTTCAAGGGCGTAGTTGCTGTATCAATGATACGGGGTCTCCAAATATCAGGGGCCCTGACGTTTGGATTAAAAAAAAACAACCTTATTGAAAACTTATTGCGGTCCATAAAGCTTCAATTATCAAGCTCAATTTTAAATGTGGCCATACTTGAGATACGATCAGTCGATCAGCATTCTCAATTTTCTAGAATTAAAAAAAAAATCTCTTAATGACATCAGTAATAGCATTAGATATACGAGTCAGGGCGCTATTTTCTTCATTCTGAAAAACAATACACTTAAATAAGAAGGGCCCCAAACAAGTTTTGATACTGGGCCCCTTCTGGCCTAGCTACGCCACTGGTTTCTTTGTAGTTCTCTGAGTTTCAGGAGGGTTGCGACGGTTTGTTTGTACTCCCAACCCCCCCCCTTGATTACGCCTATAGTTTGCCAAGTTTTTATCTATTAGCGCTGAACCGACGACAACACGCGTCATTTCTTTTCGGTGAATTATGGCAAAGGTTATCCCGTGCCCTACTACTTCATTAACGGTGTAAAGGGGAACAATTGACCCAGGATTTCCTTTCCCCCCCAGCTGGCCCGCGAGAAGGGCGTGGTGGCAGCCATCTCGTACGCGCGGCGTCAGTTCCCGGCGCACGCGGCGAGACACGAGCGAGCGCTGCAGGCGGCCGTGTGCGCGCTGGCCTGGTGCACGCCGGGCGCAGGACCCGCGCCACACATCTACCAGCATCTGCTGGACCCGAAGGCGTTAGGTCAGTTCATCAATAGTACAGACCAACCATGCAGCGGCCGTGTGCGCGCTGGCCTGGTGCACGCCGGGCGCAGGACCCGCGCCACACATCTACCAGCATCTGCTGGACCCGAAGGCGTTAGGTCAGTTCATCAATAGTACAGACCAACCATGCAGCGGCCGTGTGCGCGCTGGCCTGGTGCACGCCGGGCGCAGGACCCGCGCCACACATCTACCAGCATCTGCTGGACCCGAAGGCGTTAGGTCAGTTCATCAATAGTACAGACCAACCATGCAGCGGCCGTGTGCGCGCTGGCCTGGTGCACGCCGGGCGCAGGACCCGCGCCACACATCTACCAGCATCTGCTGGACCCGAAGGCGTTAGGTCAGTTCATCAATAGTACAGACCAACCATGCAGCGGCCGTGTGCGCGCTGGCCTGGTGCACGCCGGGCGCAGGACCCGCGCCACACATCTACCAGCATCTGCTGGACCCGAAGGCGTTAGGTCAGTTCATCAATAGTACAGACCAACCATGCAGCGGCCGTGTGCGCGCTGGCCTGGTGCACGCCGGGCGCAGGACCCGCGCCACACATCTACCAGCATCTGCTGGACCCGAAGGCGTTAGGTCAGTTCATCAATAGTACAGACCAACCATGCAGCGGCCGTGTGCGCGCTGGCCTGGTGCACGCCGGGCGCAGGACCCGCGCCACACATCTACCAGCATCTGCTGGACCCGAAGGCGTTAGGTCAGTTCATCAATAGTACAGACCAACCATGCAGCGGCCGTGTGCGCGCTGGCCTGGTGCACGCCGGGCGCAGGACCCGCGCCACACATCTACCAGCATCTGCTGGACCCGAAGGCGTTAGGTCAGTTCATCAATAGTACAGACCAACCATGCAGCGGCCGTGTGCGCGCTGGCCTGGTGCACGCCGGGCGCAGGACCCGCGCCACACATCTACCAGCATCTGCTGGACCCGAAGGCGTTAGGTCAGTTCATCAATAGTAAAGAAATTCGGTCTGTACTATTGTACAGACCGAATTTCAACCAATATGGCTATTCTGAACAGCGTTTAGTCAAATGTGCACGATATGTATTAGTAATTCATTTAATTTTTGTAAACGCACCTATTTCTGACCATAAAAGACTCTCTCCCTGAGTATTGTCAAATTTAAATACGCAGATGTGTCTCATACCTTACGTATCGTATTCATGAATTCCATAGATATTTATATAATAGTACTAGTACTCCACGCGCGACTTCGTCTGCGCGTGTTTCTAAATTCGAACTCAGTGAAATTAATGCCCGGTAATGGAAATCTAAAAATGGTCTAGTAGTCCCATTTTCACCCTGCTAGGGGTTGATTTTTGAAATATAAATAAATACGCATCCTTTATACGATTGAGAGATTATTTATGACCAGTTTTGAGAGAAGAAGACTGCAGGAGAGGAAAATTGCAGCTCATAGGGTTGCTACAGGGCCAAAATTGACTGCACAGCATAGGAGAGACCAGTTGCAATTTGCCCGTGACCATGTGGATTGGCCAATAGACCAATGGCGGGCTGTGCTCTTCCCGGATGAGACGGGGGTGTGTCTTTTCTGTAACGACAGGCGTCGAAGAGTGTATAGGAGGCAAGGGGAACGATTCGCACAAGCCTGTATTCACGAGACAGTGGAATACGGGGGTGGCTTGTGCATGTTCTGGGGCGGCATGTCAATCGACGGTAAAACGAACCTTGTGTGTGTTTCTCGGACTGGAAGTGCTCGCGGGCAAGGGTCGCTGACTGCTGCTCGGTACATAACAGAGATCTTAGCGGAGCAGGTTGTCCCTTAAGCGGGTTTTGTTGGCATTGGGTTCACGTTAATGCACGATAACGCCCGCTGTCACACCGCTTTAATTGTAAGAGACTACCTGCAAGAAGTTGGAATCCCTGTTATGCGCTGGCCGGCGCGAAGTCCAGACCTGAACCCTATTGAGCACCTTTGGGATGAACTGAAACGGCGAGTACGGGCACGTGATCCTGCCCCTACCACTCTCCAAGACCTCCAAGATGCCGGTAACACTAGGTTTTAAGTTGTTTTTAAGGACTGTTGTAATTTTTGCTGATAAAATAATTAACTTTTTAATCATTTGCATTAGCTTGCTTTTTTTATTCCCTGGTAAACAAAAAACCAAATCCATTGATTTATTCTGTAATTTAAATAAATTGCCTTTCCAATGATACCTTATAGTCATATGTCTACCATTGTGACGCCGAGTGTATGTATAGATTACACAGACGAACAGCTAAGAAATCGTCATTATTTTTAACAGGTGCTGAAGCAGCGGAGCTCTTCATAAAGGAAGCTTGTGCATTACTCCGCTTGGCGCCACTGTCACCACTGGCGGGCGGAGTGTTGGCGGGAGCGCGGGTGCTACCTGCACTACATGACATCAGAGCTAAGATGACGCATCCCCATGTCATTGCTGCCTGGTCTGATGATGAACTGCCTTTCGAGGTAAGATCATTATGAAATCACGTCTCCAATCCCCGAAGGATTAGGTAGAGGTGTTAATTTTGCACCCGCATTTTGCTAGATAATAGTTTTCATCAATATAAAATTCATTAGTTTACATGTTCAGTATATTGAGTATTTCGACTTCGAGTGCATCACCAGACAATAACTCAACTTAAAATGTCACTTACGGGATATCTTCCGTGATTAGGTATATGTTTGAGTTCCCGATATTTCGACGCTGTTGCAAGCGCCATGATCGCGGGTTGGCTCACGTCAACATACGTCGTCATACTTAATCACGGAAGATATCCCGTAAGTGGCATTTTAAGTTTAGAATCAAACCGTGATAGTTTAAAAAAGTGTTTAGACAATAACTCGTCAATATAATGCCTCCAAAATTGTTGCTGTCGTCCAAGCAGATCTTTCCTTTAAAAATGGAAAGCTCAAGCTAAAAGCTATTTCATATTTTCCCCTCTTTTGGAAACAGTCGGTGACTATGATGCCAGTGTCGAGTATTGTAATATAAGGTTATTGGATAGATCATGATTTATGTCACATGACTTGGTAAAGTAGAAGAAGTAGAGTCTGCACCACCACTCATGACACTAGCACTGCGTCAAAAGGTCATGACTGGTGGCATAATGGCGTGGGTAATATAAAAAATGGAGTGTGACTTACCCACAGTTTCCATAAGCCTATAATATTCAGGTTTAAACTTACCAATTCTTGTGGAGTTTGCAGTCTAAATAATACATTCAAACTTGACACTTTCCTATATTTTCATTAACCACCTTCATGTTCCCCAAAACATCATCATCTGCCTAGCCTTTTCCCAACTATATTGGGGTCGACTTCCGGTCGAACCAGATGTAGCTGAATATCAGTATTATACATAGAGCGACTTCCTATCGGACCTCAACAACCCAGTAACTGGGTAATACGATACTCCATGGTAAGGCTGGTTGTCAGACTTTAGAGCTTCTGTAACAACTGTCAAAGATCTACAAATGACAGCCGGGACCCGGGACGTAAACGTCTTTACGTGCACGTAAAGCACGTAAAGCCGTTGCTTTACATGCTTTCCGAGGCACGGAGGAAACCCGCTATGACAGATGGTCACCCATCCACAGACCAACCTCCGCAAGCGCGGCTTAACCCGGAAGATCGGCCAGTGCAGCTGTAATTATTTAGCCACGAGCTCCTGCCATTCCCCAAAACCTTCTAATGAATCTGTTCAATGAACCAGGTGGACCTCGGCGAGGACGGCGGCGGCTACCACTCGGTGTTCGCCTGCCCCATCCTCCGTCAGCAGGCCTCTGAACAGAACCCGCCCATGCGTCTACTGTGTGGACACGTCATCTCTAGAGACGCGCTCAACAAACTCGCTATGGGTGCCAAGTAAGTGTGATGTTAGAATAATGTGTGTGAAGCTAGTTCCCCCTAGCTTCTGGGACTGCTAGCGGGACGGTTAGTCAACAATTTGTAGATTATATTAGAATTAAGAATATAATCGATTGAACTGCCATTATAATTCATTTATTAACCAACTTCTAAAAAACAAGGTTTACAGTCCGCCCCGCTAGCCGTCGCATCGCGCACGTTAAATTAGTGTTATAAGAAAGTGTCCGTTAATACAGACCAGCTTGGAGACGAGAGGAGACTTGATATCACGTTTAAAACAGAGTTTTGGCTCATTGTATTATGGTTTATTTTTACATTTCACTTCTTTTATTGTCAAGAACCCTTGAGAACAAATCTAAAGCGCTTCTTGTAAAATAATGAACCGACCGACTGCCTCTGATGACAATATATTCTTCCACGCTCGCGCGGCTGAATAGCTCCGTTTTCCGAGGCTGGTCTGTGTGTAAAGATGAGTGCCGGGCGATGCTCTTCGAGCCGGTCGGTTTGTGTTAACGGACCCTAAGCAGGAAACTGGTCCTGGAACGCAATGTGCTTCCGAAGGAACATGGTGAATTTTTAGTTAGTAATAGTCTGAACTTCCGCTCCACCCAGAGCGAAAGGACTCATTTGATGATTTTATAACCCAAAAAGAAAAAGTGGGGGCACTAGCAATAACTTGATCTATTTAGGTCTATGACAGTGGCGAAAAACTTTCGAAATTTGACTTTTTCAGTCACGTATAGGAACCAACGTAAAATCTAACGGTCAATAAAGCTGTTCTTTCCATTTTCAGATTGAAATGTCCCTACTGCCCGATGGAGCAGTCCCCGGCTGAAGCTCGACAGATTTATTTCTCGTGAACAGTTACGTAAACTTCTACACTAGAGACCGTTGTTATTTACTTGAAATAATTTCTTTCTAATTTGCCACTATTAGGCTGTGTTGACACTTAACGAGAACGTTATATGTCTGCAATGGTTTTGCAATACTTACATATTTATCTACCTTCTGGAAAAATCTAGTCTAAATGATATTGAAAATACATCGAAATCCGTGAAAAATAAACAATTTCATTTTATGTAACAGTATCTATGTGCAATTGATTCGTATAGTGTCAACGCAGCTTGAGAATTGGATGTTATTAATTATGTCTTGATTGTATAGAATGTGTTGAAAAATATGACTGAACTTTAGGCTGCCTGTCCATTGACGCAGAGCGAGCTGGCAGCGGAGCGAAGCGAGCTAGTATTGCGGAGCGGAGTTGCGGTTTGTCTGTCCATTGATGCGGAGCGGAGTGAGCGAGTATTGCGAAGCGAAGTGAGCGGATTGTGCTGAGCTAGGCCGAGTTCACGCAACGAGTCATTTGAGCGAAGGGCGCTATACTATACCCATCCCGGCCGTCTCACTGTCGCGCCGCTCCGCCGGCTCGCACCGCTAGCACGCGCCGCTTCCAAAAATGTATGGATTTTAAAAACTAGCTCGCAAACCCATGTCTACTGGAGCGGAGCGGAGATTTTATGCAATCCAATCCAATTGGTTAATATTTCCTCGTTTCTCCGCTCCGCCAGCTCGCACCTCATCCAATGGACAGGCAGCCTTAGTAATGGCTAACGGAGCCGATATCTGGACATCTTTTTTTTTTGTAATAAAAGCTTTAGATTATAATTATAGCATTGCAGGACTGAAAAATAACATTGAATTAAAGTCTTGTGTTTTATAGAATTTGCGGTTTGTTTTAGGATTTTTTATTTGACCAAAGACAAAAAATACAAAATTAAATGTTGCAAAATGCATAAAAAAATATGGCAGCAAAAAATTGCATCATGGAGAATGTCTTTGATCCAAATGTTACTAGATGATGTATGAATGGTTTTAAAGAATTCATTTTATTGAAGTTTAATAAGCAATACAACATCCGAATTATTTCCGTAGACTTATAAATGAAGGTTTAGTACCTTTTCAAGCACTTAGTTTCTTGGTAAACATGCTCTACGTAAAAGGCAAAAAGGTTTAACAGTCTTTCAGCTGTTATGAATTGATTTTTTAAAGACAAAGCCTGAAAGTTATAGATAAAGGAACATTTTCCTGTTTTATGATTTTGAGTCAGATATGGCGATTGTTGGGAATACCATTCCCTAATAGATGTTAAATAAGGTAGACAACATTATATTGTAATTTTAAGACAAATATTATTATTGTATGTTTACGTACTGACTGGTTGTAGAGCCATGCTTTTGTTCTTTTTTGTAATAAAATGAATTCAGTATTCAATTGTTGTTGTTTTATTGAAAAACTTAAGGCCTGGCACCGACTGGCAACTGTCTACCCGTTATGAAGATATATGGGAGAGCACTGTACCCTGAGCACGAGTTTTCACTCTTTTACTTTACAGCAACTTTTCAGTATTTACAGCGTTTCTTGTATGAAAAAATGGAACAGCGCCTCTGATGTGCGAAGAA
The DNA here is from genome assembly GCA_950005045.1 of Agrotis exclamationis. Lineage (NCBI taxonomy): Eukaryota > Metazoa > Arthropoda > Insecta > Lepidoptera > Noctuidae > Agrotis > Agrotis exclamationis. Next base: position 16,280,393 of record OX465432.1, read on the forward strand.
GGAACTATTTTTTTCCTTGAAAATTATTATTATGTTATAGTTGAATATATTAATTGATCGCTCACATCCAATATAATTTCAGCTCTTGCGTCTAGATTGAGGAGCCACACTAAAACTATTGTATTTTCTTTGATTTTAGCGCTACAGTAGCCAAATATTTGGACGATAATATGCACAATTGCTGCTAAATGCTGCAAAAGTTTCAACAATGTGCATCTATTACTTACCGAGATCCAAGGTGGCTCCTCACTTCAAACGTTTAGATTGAGGAGCCACTTTTTCATTAATATATCTAGTGATATATTTTGCTGCTAAATCTAGAATTTGTGCTGCAAAATCAGCTACATTGCTGCTAAATAGTGGTGAAATCAGATTTTAAAAATCTGATGTGGCTCCTCAATCCTGACGTACATGATATTTTGACTACATCGCACCGACTCATTCATTGAACATTGTATTAAGGTGTTGTGCAGTAAACAAAAAAACTTTTTGAAAAAAAAAAGGTTTTTTTAAAAAAATGTAACCGACTTCTAAAAAAAACAACCACTAAAAAGGGTAAAATAACCTACCAAAAAACTTTTTTTCGGAAGTCGGTGGCTTTGCTTTTTTACTTCATTGATTTTTTTGCCACCGACTTCCGAAAAAAAGTTTTTTAGTAGGTTATTTTACCCTTTTTAGTGGTTGTTTTTTTTAGAAGTCGGTTACATTTTTTTAAAAAAACTTTTTTTATTTTACCCTTTTTAGTTTAAATATTCAACCGAAATTCTTGTCAAAAACATAATTTTCTTACTTATGCACTAGAATTTTATTATCCTTAGCACTGGTTATAACATCGCCCATGTACACAATAAGCAAGAACACCAAAATAAATGATTTTTTTTGGGACCAAATGGCAATTATACTGCATCGAACAATAACCCATATGGGTCATTAGTATAAATGAATTAAGTCCAAATACAAGATAGCTGCTGTGAACCGTTGAGGAGTTCACTGAACTGTTCTTCGTCTTCATCATCAGAACCCTAATGACAGTTACAACCCATCTAGGTGTAAAGTTCTCATCAATATAAATGAATTAAGTCCAAACACAAGGTAGCTACTATAAACCGTTGAGGAATTCCCTGAACTGTCCTTCGTCTTCGTCATCAGACCCCTAATAACAGTTACAACTCATCTAGGTGTAAAGTTCTTATCAATACAATTTAATCAAGCTCAAACACAAGGTAGCTGCTGTGAATCGTTGAGGAGTTCCCTCGACTGTCTCTCAGCTCCATCATCAGATATACTCCAGACCTTTATTAAATTGTAGTGCTTTGAATACTTAATAAAAAAAATAATTTACTAAATCAGTCGACGCCTACTTACTGTTAAGGAGTTGTTGAACTTTCCATCATCAGCTCAGCTACATGAGATGATGATTACTATACGCAAGTACTTTAATTACTTCATAATATTTGCGAAAAACGATGTGTGGGCCTATAAAATTTGAGGGTTGCCCTCGATTTCTCCAGGATCCAATCATCAGATATTAAAATGGTGACAATGGGACCACACGGGAAGCACCAGCTTTCAAATAAAAAAAGAATCATCAAAATCGGTTCACCCAGTCGCAAGTTATGAGGTAACAAACATAAAAAAAAATGCAGTCGAATTGATAACCTCCTCCTTTTTGAAGTCGGTTAAAAAGGGAACCGACTTCAAAACCAAACACGAAAAAGTGTAAAATAACTTTTCTTTCGGAAGTCGGTGGCTTTGTTTTTTATTTCATTGACTTTGGCCACCGACTTCCGAAAGAAAAGTTATTTTACACTTTTTTTTTGTTTGGTTTTGAAGTCGGTTCCCTTTTTCAAAAAGTTTTTTGTTTTACCCTTTTTAGTTTAGATATTCAACAAAAATCTTCATAAAAATCTACAATCCAAGTAAGCAAAAACGGATCCACGCGAGCAACGTCACGGGATATCCATTAGTGTTATATACTAAAACCTTCTCCAGAATGTAATGAACACTTTCCTGAAAACCGCATCAAAAAACCAAACGCGAGATAATCGCGGACAAACATACATACAGGTCGAACTGAGAACTTACTTTTTTTTTGAAGTCGGTTAAAAACCGAATCAAGTTTTGATAACACAACTGCAGCGACTCTATTCACATGTAACTGCAGCTCGGTCGCATTTTGATGCATCAATCTAGTTATGTTTATGTATATAGCTGCATGGACTAATGATAATGCCTTGGCATGTGGTCGGGAGACTATCCGTGGCTCGGCACCGAAACCGTTGATCATTTGGAGAAAGGCGGAAATCAGAAGATTGACAGTCTGCCAAGTCTTACCAAGGACTATCGTGTTGTTGCCGGAAGCCGACCCAACATAGCGGCAAAAATGCTTGTCGTCATTAATGCGCCTACCACACGCACAAGCTTCACCACAGTGCTGCCTGCGCAAGCTTCTCGCATGAAAAAATACACGGTCGGCAACATTGAACGCCCAAACACACACACAGGCAAGAACGCGCAGGCTGGGCTTACGCAGGTAAAACTGGTGAAGCCAAGTGCCAGTGTGGTAGGCCCATAATGATTGATTGGGCTGGGATGGGTTTGGGAGCAGGCCTCCCTTTCTAACAAAATGAAACGCTAAATTCTCGGTACATAATTTATTTAATGGATATGTACAAAGACAAAAGATTTTAGGACAAATAAAAATTTGGCAATAACTCTCAACAATAGCAATAATAATATTAATAAAGAGTGGTGTCGTTCAAAAGCCGGCAAAATATCAACAACAACAATAATTTAATTTTATACTTAAATATAGTTCGGACATACCAACGTAGGGCTAGCTTTTAGCGAATTATGACGTCACCGCTGTAATAACACACATCGTTGTCGACACACACCTTAACATTTTAAACCATCAACAAGACGTTACACATAATTCATCTCCGCATCTTCAAGCGACCATTTACAGAGATGACATCATAACGTAGTCCGTAAAACGATAATTCCAAACAAATATCACTTAATTCAAATAAAGACATACATTTTGTTTTAAAATTCCGTTTTACAAACAAATAATAACAGCATCAATAATTAACCTAAGAATAAATTAATCGATAAAAAAAAACTTATTTTTGACCATACATGAGCCGTAACAATTTTAATATCATATCGATATAACCTTTTAAAAGGAATTTTATGATCATTAACAACTGAAATGATTTAATTTACTTTTCTATCATTCAATTTGTTTTTAATTTTAGATATTCTCATAAAAGCTTGTTGGTCTGAGACCATAACAGTTTATTATATTGCTTGAAAGTTGCTTAAGATCATAAAATTTAGTTTAAACACAGCACTTAATAAATAAATCGCGTTTTATCACACATAATTATATCTGTAGCATCTACCAGCAAAGTACTACTATTAGGTACTAATTATTGCTGTAAAATTTCATCATCTACATACCACCGAAAGAAAGGCTAGTGTACGGTTACAGAAAAAAGTGCTTGCTAAGGAAATACGTCCCCAATATACATTACATTTCAATGTAATGACTGCGCTATAAAGACGTGTTTGACACAGTCTCTGGTTGTTTTCTTTTTTGCCTCAAAGGCAAGTCCAATATCAAATACTGACTACTCTTCAGAGGTCGGTAAAATGATAACCACGCGAACTTTTTTCTCCAACCGTAGTTATCTAAGAGAAAACAATACGAGTAAGATGGAAGACGCTCCTAAATACAGCAAAAATGTTTGTATTTTAATTATTTAGCAATTAAATTATATTACTATAATATCACTTACGACCTAATCTATCTATGCGTTACATAGTATTTTTTATTAATATAAATACATTTATATTACTGGTATTTGAATTTGCTTGATATAATATTATGGTAATAATGTTATCATCTTCATAAACATTTGGCACACATAGACCATTCATTTGCCTACAGAATAAACGAGGAAGTCAACAAATCATAAATAAGGATTGAAAAATATATCTCTAAGCATTTCGCCATTGGTTGAGAAGCACTTGAAAATAAACAGTCATATTTTATTTTAATTAAGATGCATGTTCAAATTTTCTATAAAACGTGCAATTTATGTTACTAATATGGATACTAAGATATATTCAGTAGATTCGAAAATGATAATGTAATTAAAATTTTAAAACATGTATTTGGCATATTTTCAAAACTTTGTAACGTTATACACTAACGTCATAGTCACGATGAAACAAGCCGCAGGTTCGGGGAAACTAAAAAATACATATCAATTTCACTAATAAATAATATTGCTTCATCACAAATCAGTCATTGCATCAGTCTAGTACTTTCTACGCGTAAACACGACGAAACACCAATGAAATTGTACTAATCAAGCCATTCAAATAAAACTAAATTTGCTTACGATATCAATTAAGGTTATAAAGACGTTCCGACACCACAGTTTACTTGTGACCTGTCTCATCATACATTCTCTTACATTTAATATATTTCGGCCTTCGATCATTAATAACAACTAGATACACAATCCCGTACAAAAACGAACTAAAAACTGTCCTCACGTAGGTCGTAAAATAGAAAGAGAAAGAAAACAGAAAGAAACATAACTGACCAACATATTATAGCAAAAGAAATTAAACCTTATTCAAATGAGTTACAGTTTGATTTTGAACGGTCATAAAAACATATTAAATTTTACGACCGCGACTCGAATCAACACAAATGTTACCCGACTAAATCAAGTAGCCATGCGACACTACGAACTGTACGTTTAGTAAAAGTCTTTTCAATTTAGGTGCTTTATAAACCCGGCTGATAATTTCGTCAATTTAAAAATAAATGTTTTACGGCGATTTCTTAACGAAATATCAGTATTTATAGTACAGTGATAGTTATTAAATATTGGTAATGTTAGTACTTACTGAAAAAATTAAATTACATCCTTTTTTTCGGTCCTGGAAGAGTGATTTTTGCACTTTTTAAACGAGCACAGAGGCATGTTTACGTTCCGAGCGTTGGAACAGTACTAAACCAAAAGGATGACCGATCTCTGATTTGCTCATTCTTTTGGTGAGGACGTTTTTTGTCGCTGATTGTGTATCTAGTTGTTTTATATGATCGAAGATTTCCGCACTATTCTTTAAGTGAAAAGACATGTTTTATAAACTGTGGCGAGGGAGATGGACAGTATTAATATACCAGAAACCCAACTAATATTACGAGTCATTTAAACAAACGTTAAACTAAACTGAAGTTTTATCACAATTAACTCTATTTGGTGTATTCTTTCAAGGCTTTGCCGAGAGCGCCGGATAAACATACATTAATTGTCTTGTAAGAAAATAAAATTTGCTAACGGGACTTATAAACACAGGATTGTATTTTATTCTAAGTCCGTCACAGCCTACTTATCACTAGTTATTTTGGTGTTATGTAAAGTAGTATGTAAACATCCATGAATACGTCCCGGCTGTCATGAATATAGTTTAAATAATTAACTGAATATGTATGGAAGTATTTATTCCGGCACTCGTCCTCTCTAACGACACTCCGTACTCCAGTTATATTTCTCTAACGATAGAATAGAAGCATTTTAGTAGGCACTTGACAGAAAACGGCCTTGTTATAATTACTTAACCAATAGTTTATACAACAGCATTTTAGCCACACCAATAAAAGAGGCATTGATATATTTATGCCTATGTAAAATAGCAACACTCACCCGCCATCCATAACTTTTTATAGTTTTGAAAATAGAGTTCTAAAACAGCGAACACGATTAAGTATGGTTACTGAGTTGGTATTTTTGTATCAGTGACAAAAACAAGAATTAAAAGTATTTGGATTGACTTTTGGATTTGGTTTGGAAGCTTTCTGTACTTATTAGAGATTAATTAAAGGTAATGATTGATATAGTCTCTAGAGAGGAAGCAGCTACACAATATATCGAAAATTAATAATTCTATCTTATAATGACGAATAAAATTTCTCTATATCTGAGGCGATTGCCATTACACGCTAAGTCTTAATTGCGAGACACAATGGGAACTGTCTACTGGCTAGTAATATACCGGTAAAATTATTTGAGTACATTTTTCATCTAATCACGCACAGATACGAAGTTATAAGTCCTTATCAATATGATAAATAAGTTTTTTTGTTAACACTGTAGGCGATTGTATGAAGTAGTTCCCTTGATTCATGAACACAAAATACGGCTTGCTTATGGCTAATGTAAGTATTTGCTATAATGTAAATATATACATGTACTATCACTTCTGAAAGTAACATAATTTGCATAGATAAAAATACATTTTGATCGCCCTGTATACAATACATATATTTTGTATTTTCAGATCACAAGGTATATTAATTAGATTTATACATTTAATATTGCTCAGTTTAGAATCAGTAATTTTATCTTTATACTTACGGGTGAAATATATCCTGACATATTGAAGATGCAGGCAAAACAATATGACGTAAGAGTAATTATAACTTAAAACCTATCATGCGCCACACTCCCGTCTTAATTATGCACAATAGCAACTCCATGAAATGTACACTCGTACATTACTCTGGCAACATTCGGCATAAAATCAAATTGATCGACGGAAATACGGGAACACTAATTACTTTAAATTATGTATAGAATAATTCTTACAATATATTACGATTGATTGACTATTAGTAAATGGGAAAAAAACCTAAATGCAAATAGGGAGTAACTATTCAACTATTTTCCATTCTTTTAAATAAAATATTTCATACTAACAGTATCAGTAGTATCACATCTATTACTATAAATATCTACTATTATGTAAAGTGTAATTATTCTAGAACATGGTTCGCGTAACGCCTGTCTTTATGATAAATGTGATGTTTTAAACTTGGAAAATATACTGAATGAGAAAATAGGTCCTAACTAGACAGCAAGTGAGCCATATACCTAAGCACGATTACTATTTCATATTGAATATAATTTAAATATAGTAAAGACAACTTTGTATCTCACCGAGATTTGCTTATATGGATTGTCTTTATTGGACTAGAGAATGGTAAACTTTTTGTCTATTTTATAAATTGCGACAACAGAATCAGAAATTGTCAAACATGATATTCAACAAATTTTTCGTTCTACGAACTCACATCTCAATATAGAATCACTGAACTTTTAGGGGCTTTGCCCTGAGAAATTTTATTTTTCTTTAATTATACTTTATTGATTCAATAACTTAGTCATAATTTTAGAATTATATTGATCGAATTTCAATAGGTAGTGCCCTCGAGAAGTCAGCGTATTATAACTGCAAACGAAAAGTATTCTATACTCTTGAAAAAATAAACAAATAATAATTGAAAACGCTGCATTTATCGTAAAATCACGTTACCATTTTGTATTTGGTATATCACATTATTTGTCTTGCTTGTCTGAAACTAGAGGGGATAACATCGGTCACGTGACTGTTCGTCTCACATTTCGACAAAAGTTAAACGTTCAGGTAGTGGGTTATTAAAGTGGCAAGCAGAGGCCCCTGTTCGCTTATAGTTTTTTTGACCTAATTAAATTGAGAGCCATAATTCAATACCAAGTATGATATTGCTCGCAACTTGTACACCCAATACCGGAACGCTTATATTTTGTTACAATCAGACGAAACAGTTTCGTCTATAGGAGCTTACAATCAGGGAAAGTCGAATCCCGTGCACAGTGCCTGTAACACGGGATTTACAAACATGCGCAGAGGCGCAGAGCTTATTGAAACGCGTTTGTGAGCGTATAATGAAGAGCAATAGTGTTTCTTACTGGCGTTGTGAAGAGTATAAGCTGAAATACGTAGTACCTTGACAAGTCGAAAGAGGGCGCTAGACAGGTATCGGTAGTCACTGACTACAGTGATGAACATCAGTGTTTCGTACGGCGACGATATGAGAAAAGCTGAAGTATGTAGTACCTGGAGAGGTCAAAAGAGGGCGCTACCCGGGCACAATGAACCGCGGCCCGGACACTAGCTGGGCGCGGGCTCGGAGCGCACGCCGGCCAGGTTGAGCAGCGCCTCGGCCGTGCGCCGCTCCTCACCGCCCGAGTAGGAGTGCTCGTCGCGCGCGCAGCGGGAGATCACTAGGTGCGCTGCTGGAGGCAACTGTGGGGAAATGCCAAATTTATGCTTATGGCCGAAAACCAAAGGCTTTAAACAATATCTGATCACTATTTTTCATTAATTTATTGGGCTTTCGTACGTCTACGTCCGCCCAGTACTCAAATTCAAATACAGTTCGAAAAAAAGCCGCGTTTTTAAAAGCGCTGACGTGTGAACAGGGGAATTCATTTGTTCTATTTCTGGCGCCTTTTTAACGCCCAGAAAAAAACGCTCGTGCGAATGGGCATGTAGGGCATGCTTCCAGGTATTTTAAGACGGGAACATGCCTTAATGGTATGTTATCACTTACTTGATCTAACACAGCAGGTCCATACTTCATCGCCAGCACGGTAGCTGCCGCCAGGTACTCATCAGCGCCGGGCTCCGGGTCGGCCAGTCGGCGTGCTAACAGAGAGACCCTCGCACCGTTCTCAGGAGCAGGCTCAGCAGTATCCATCGCGTCTCCTGCCGCAGGTATGGGCTGCCGACCGAACGCCTGAGGAGATGTTTTCTGATTAGAACTTCTTAGTGTTGTCCGCTTGTTACGTTATTGGTTGTGGATACTTACTGTGTTCTTTGTGAAGAATTATTTAGTAATTGTATATGTTTAGGGATGTGAGAAACAGGCTGTAAGGATATGAGGAATAGGGTGTAAGGAGAGGGTCCTTATCCTTGATTTAAAGGGGAGGATCGTGTGACTTATGGCTGTTATGTATGTGGTTTTCTGGTTGACACTACTACAATAGAGATTTTCTATATTTTCTTAATACGCGGAGAAGTCTGAAAACGCGCTTAATAAATTTGGATTCATTTGCATCAAACATGGCGTTGCGACTAGATGTCGGAATCGGTGGAGCATATTCGATTCACCTTCAATGTAGTAACTAAGTACTTCCTTGAAGATTAGGTAAATGACGACTTAAAATACATATTGCGATTTATAGTTGTGACTGTACGCATGCATTTATAATTAGCAAAATGTCTGCTTATCGTGCAAATAAACGTATCTGTGATACAATAGCAAGCCAGCTATTTAAACTAACTATTCGTTTTTTAAATGTTAGCTTTTTATCTAGTTACGTTTACTTAACTACGCAATACCCTATGTATTTAAGAATGTATTTGATGTATGTAAATATAATATTAATAGTGCCAACCAACCTGTAATAAGGAGGCGCGATGCTGCGGGTCTACCGTCCAAAGTGAACCTTTACCTAAACCCGGGGCAGCTGCCACCTGGAACAGAAATGATACTGTTAGTTCATCTTTTACAATTAAAATTGAAATTAAAAATTGGATCTGAATTGCGTTTAAAAGCTCCTGCACACTGCACATGTTCGTCGGCTATTGAACAAAACCTTGACTCGACTAAAACGATGTCATCGACAGCTTTTGTTTTAGGGCGGGCGATCTGTAAGACGCTTACTAACTAACAGCCTTACTACAAAAACTTAAACATCTGTTGAACACTTGTCTAAAAAAAGTGTGTCTGCAAAACTGACCTTATTTCAACGTCATAATCTGACATTTTTTTAGACAAGTGTTCAACAGACGTTTAAAAGTTTTTGTGGTACGACGGTAAAAGTCTACCCTGTTCCTTCGGTTGCCCTTTGCGTTTCAGGTCCACACGGTATCCTGCTTAGACAGTTCCGCGACCCCGACATCACTGATAGCTCCTGAACGCGGTTTAAATGTGCAGTTCGCTTTAAGTCAGTTTATTTGCCCCTAGCACTTTTTACTTTCACATACCTTATGGAAGCACTTATTCAAAGACAAGTTATGCCGCACACTATTCTTCCAGCCTTGCGGCGCATGTCGGAAGTAGGGGAAGTGACGTACAATCCACGCATAGATCTCTTTGACGGGCAGAGCTCTCGCTGGCGCCGCCTCTATGGCCATAAAGATGAGACAAGAGAAGGAGTAAGGAGGTTTTGTATGCGTGTTGGCGGGAGGGGAAGGAGGGGCCTTGCAAGGGGTCCGCGGGGGAGAGGGGACTCGGGCTACAGGCGGTGGCGTTTTTGTTTCTCCTCTCTGCGGGCAAAAATACATAAATATGTTTAGTTTGTTATTATGGCAACTGTTTTTTTTTTATTATAGTCTACATCAGACCAACACCTTGCCATTCGTGATTAGGTAAGTACTAAAGAACTTTTTCAATGCATAATCATGTACCTTCTAATTTTATCTTGGGCATTCCGTATTGACATAAATTAAATGTCATAAATCAATCAATAACCCAGGGGTCTGAAAAGGCCACTTAAGCAGAATTATATTGTGAATTATGATTAAATTTTTAAAATGGAATAGATGAATAATTTTATCGCACGATTCTGCTAAAATTTCTCCTAGATTTATTTTATCAATCATAAGCCATATCCATTTTGTCACTCCTCTCCACAACATTATTTACTGAATTTAATTTCTATACGCTGAAAAGACCTTTCAGCTCTATTCCATATTACGAGTTATTTTCACTTCAGTATTGGTTGCATAGATGCACATACAGAGTTAGCTACAAGGGAGCGATACAAAAGTGCTTTGGCAACATTCCAAAGAAAAGTAAAAATGAAATCGACACTTGCGATAAAGATTTTTAGGTTGTCCCATATTCTTTGACTGGATGTGTTGAAAAGAAAAAGACTGGTAATATACAGAAAAAAGATGAATGTATTTTGTAAGGAATGATATGAATGAAAAAGGAGTAAATAATGCTGTAACGTCTGACAAGGGAGAATGGAAGAAGAAAACATGTTGCGCCAACCTCAAGTAAAATGGGATAAGATTAATTTTTAAATAACATTATCTCTGATCACTTAAACATAATACTTTTATCGTTCAGGAAAGATATAGTTCTATATCAGTGATACGTGATAAATAAACATCATTCATTATAGTGACTAATCTGCTTTATGTAAGTACTATCTAATCTGCATTTTCGGCATTCAGAAGGACGCTGCGCGCTGTAGAAAAAAGTTGTATGTCCATGTTGAGCTAAAAATTGCTAAATAAATTCGTATGTATTAAAGATTGCCGTTTCTATGATGTCATCTTATCACTAAAGTAGACTTCTATTACACCCAAATATTTTATTTCATATAAGCCTTAATGAGGTGGCAAGACGTCTCAGACGCGAACCACTATGACTGGTCTGGGGAGGCACAGGATAACACCCCCTAAAAGGTATTGGGAAAGGCCTTTGCCCAGCAGTGGGATATAAAAGGTTAATTAAAAATAAGCCTCAATGAACACTATAAAACGTCGAAAAATGGATGTACGGTTTTGGTTGGTCGTTTCCATGGAGAAGGCCACCAAAACAGACCGTTAAGTCTATGGTTTTGTACAAAAAAACATAGGCTGCTAGACACTTGCTCATCTAATATGCAATAGCTAAAAATAGTTCTGACGTGCATTTATGCGAAAAGCAAATGCATCGTCATTAACAAAACATGCAGTACCCGTACCCACAACTTAACACATCACATTCAGAATTTGGAAGGACAAATGTCAAATTAAGTCCATAATGGTGAGATAGACTCAGTTTTATTTATTTAAACTTTTCGTATCTACATTATTTACAAATTATAAATACATGATAATATAAAAGTACAAGTATCAAGGGAGGAAATAAATTAAGGACGTTAAATATTTAAACACATTGCTGTCAACAGGAAAAGTGTCCAGGCATTGCCACGTTGGGTGGCAATACCTGGATAGAAAAAAAAGGATACAAATGCCAGGGTTCTTATGTGCATTGACACAAACAGTATAATACACGGTGACCACGACTAAACAAACACATTTCATTCTGAATTCTTGAGGACAAATTTCAAAATAATGCTCACAATGGCCAGAGAGGAAACATATAGGTCGGCAGAAAATAAATGCCATATTCTTTTCCAGCTTGTAATAAATTAGAAATAGACATTGAAAACCTAAAAAAGAAATAAGTCCGTTTGGTAAACTGTAAATTCACAGGACAAAACAAATCACATCCAGAATTTGTAAGGACAAACAACAAATTAAGTTCATAATGGCCAATAGGAAAAAATGTAGGTCGGTTTCAAATGATTGCTTCCTCCACACGGTCGTGGCTTCAACCTGCACTTGTCTAAATAAAACAAAGCGATTGCAAACAGAACTGGTAACAAAACAAAAGAAAATCCTACTGATCTCGGTTCTGTTGTACGCATGGTCTTTTTTTTTAATTTATGATCAGTTTTATAATTTATGTGTGGCCGTGAATCTGAAAGTCATGGTTGTAAATTAAAATATGGCGGTTCAGAAATGAAGTCAAGTTATCTTATAGGAGAACCTGCACAATCTTAGCACAGGTTTAATGTACTGATGTGACCATATTCGGGTTTCAAATAATCAGCCAATAATGTTCCCACTGCTGGGACACAGGCCTCCACTCTATGAGATAGTGGGCTATGATCTATCATGCGGTTGGGTCCAGTGCGGATTGATAGATGTCGCATGTCTTCGAATTTTTGATTTTAGGACATGCCGGTTTTCTCACAATGTTTTCCTTTACCGTTTTTTATAGCAGTGATTTTGGATTCGATTCTCTAAAAGTGTCGCACGTAGTACCAAAAGCTATAAAGTGTACACGATAAACGGCTTTATTTTATATACTGTTTATTTATACATGTAAAATATCTTCTCTTAGAAAGGTACTGCAGAAAGTACGTAATATCCATAAAACAAAAAAGTCACAAATTGGGTTCAATAATGCGTACAAAAACCGGCCAAGTGCGGACTCGCGCACGAAGGGTTCCGTTTAATTTATCTATAAAACGGCAAAATAACACGTTTGTTGTATGGGAGCTCCCTATTTTCGTTTCATGAATGCAGCCTAGTGACAAATGAACAGACAGACGGACAGCGGACTCTTATTTTGAAGTCGAATAATCTGAACAAAAACCAATAAAAATTAATAGGTCATTTGTTTATTAAAATATTCTCGAAGCCTTCCTTCATACATCTCATTATATCTTTGCCAGAAGGGCACAAGGCAATTAGCGAGGTTATTATGCACTCCTACTATAAAACTGTTATAACTGTGAGTCAGCGTTGTATTGTATCAATGAATGATTAAATGACGAAGGAAATAAATTCATTTCCTGCACTCTGTACGTACCAACTGATTGAGAAGATAATTATGTACCATAGACGTATAGCATGAACTGAGCATTCCATAGTCGAATATCAAATTAAATTGCCGTATTCTTTAGAGAGAAAAACAATCATGATTGTTATTTCTTCATATTTTTTTATAGTGCAATCTATTCCTTTAGATTACCTTTTATAGATATTATAGGTAGACAATGCTCGCTCCATGCTTTATGTCTATGATGTCTACAAAGGTCTAGAACTGAATATAACCCTTTTTTTCTAGTAAAGAATTCTGTGTTCCGAAATTGCTTTTTTTATGTTTAAACAAAAACAATTTAATATCTACTAAGCATTTGTGAAATACAAAGTATTAAAATTCCATTTAAAATATCTAGTGGATAAGGAATTTTTAGAAGCGGAAAGTTGAAAATTATGATGTAGCACACCAGACTAGGTTTCCCTAGGAAATTAGAATATGCATAGAAATTCCACGAAACATTGCGGAGCGCCAGCTTGGGACGGAGTGGATCTGTATTGCTAGCACGTTTTGCGCATAAATATGGACCCTAGTACCCTACATCATCTCATTTGTGTACTTTTTGAAGTGGGACTTCTGTAGGTGCAATATTAATTCTTTAATATTGGTTTGTCTGAAAAGGGGTGGAGATTTAATCAGTAAGACTCTGACAATAAAATTCATTCCGTTTCAACCAGGGTAGGCGGACTCATTTGATGATTGTACTACTCAAAAAAAACAATTATTCTCGTTGAAATTGCATCCGGCATCTACTGGCGCCAACATGGAGAATGACAGTCTGCTCCATCATATAAGGAATAAACCACGTAACAGTTGTAGAAATATTAAAGGTTGAATAAGGGAAAGGACTCCCTCCACTTTTCCCGTCTGTTTACTAAGGGGTCTAAAAAGGTCTCTCTGTCAAAATTTCTCTGTGTCCTTTTTAGACCCTCTCGTTTTGGTCCAAAAACCCAGTTTTTATAAAAAAAAATATCTATCTCAAATATTTTTTTATTTTATTTTATAAAAACTGGGTTTAAAATATGACAACAGTAACGGATATAAGCTTATCAAAAGTTGCGTACTATCACAATCTTTGCGCATTATGTAGTTACACGTGGCATGGCGTCGACGGGGAAACCACTACGTACAACTGACGTCTCCACAACAGTAAAGCCGTGTACACAGTGGTCTGTGTTGGCGCACTTTATAGCAACTGATATTGCTTCATTGAGTAGAAGTGGTGTTTACGAACGTAATAGGTGTTTGCGCCGTTAACATGGGTTTTTATGACTATAAGATTTTAGTTTATAAAAGGGTATTATTAAATCTTTAAAAAAAGAATCTTTCTTTTGATTTTGTACATAAATACTATGAATATGATTAAGGTAAAAGCCGGAGGCAAGAAAAAAACCTACTGAAAAATCATTCATTAATAGTGAATAAGGTAAGTAAGTAAGTAATCTATTCACCATTTAATCATTATACTCTATTAGACCTTTGAAACGTCTAGCAATATTCAATACATTTCAAGGTATTATAGTGAGTATATTGTGTCATAAATATAGTCGTGATATCACATTGAACGACACAAAAGACTCAACGTATCTACGTTCAATCTGTTTATGTCATACATCGAAGGCGTTATTAATTAGTGAGTGAGTAATGAATAAATCTGAACTTATATAAGGTGCTTCATTATTATCTGCCACCGCTTTAAAGGGAGATCGTATTGCGTGTATAGATTTAAATAGTAAAGATAAATAATTGATTATTTGTCATATTTTTTTTCATACAAAAATAATTACGTATAAATTTGACTGGATTTATTAGTATAAAACCATCCAGTAGACTTATGCTGTTGCCGCTCCGCACTGAATTCATTGAAATCATTTCGCAAAACGCCAGCGCGCCTTTCGTACACTGTTGCCATACTTATCAAACGATGCCGCTGCGCGCCGGCGGCGACTCGGTCGTCAAGGCGCGGCCCCGCCCCCGCGCGCCCCCACTCTCACCCGCACTACTCTGTTCATCGCACGCGCCAGCCGACCGCCCGCGCCCGCTCGCCAGTCTCTTCCCGTCGCCGCGCTCGCCCGCTCGGTAGTTACTAGTTAGTTTTAGCAGTTAGCGACAGGAAAATCGCTCGCGCTTCCTTTAAAAATGCCTCCCAGACGACGGTACTCCAATCAATAATACCTTGAAATGGTATTGTGCTACCGTGAGTGACCCAGTGTAACTTCATAACTGCGCATGCAGTAAACTTGTACCAGCAGAGGTTTGGTGTGCGAGTGAGCCATCATACCATTCTGGATGCCGTGTACAGATTCAGTAACCACGGCCGCTTTGACCCGCCCTCCGTTGACGCAGGCAGGTCTGAGGTTGAGGAGGGCCAGTGCCATGGCCTCCTCGCTCACCGGATTTAACCCCTTTAGACTTTTTTGTCGTGTAAAGGACCTTGTGTACGGCCAAACTGGATATGATATTAGAAGTGCGTGCGGAAGAACTTAAAAGGCGCATCAAACGCGCATTTAGGCAGGTAAAAAGTGAAACGGACACATTCAATAAAGTGAAGAGACACGTACGTAAGCGTGCCTTCGTTCGTGTGCAACGCGAAGGCGGACTCTTGCAACAGTTTTGTAGCTAATGTAGGAAGTGTGTAATTAAGTGTAAATACTGTGCAATTATTGTAAATAAGATGATTCACTTTTAAACATGCCAAGTTACTGTAATTTGTTATTTGATATTAATCTAAGTACTTATTGTTTAAAAATAATAAGAATAAAAATTGCGATTCTTACACTAACTTGTCAGTCCAAAGCCTGTTTTAAGTGTGATGGGAAGTTTATCATCTTATTTACGTCAGTTTTTTGGAAGAATGTGGTAGCTGGTAAGTAATTACACTTTTAAAACATTTGTTTTTCCTGCGTATTAGTAGGTAGGTTAGATAGTGACGAAGCTAGCCAGCTGATTTCAGTTTTCATTCACAGAACAGATAGAAAGAGATAGCAGTTGTTTTCATTGACGAAGCGACACATCGCGCGTAATTTGTGAACCACGTTATGCAGAATAGAGCCAATGTTAATTTAACTTGTTTATTTTCTCAAAGTGAATCAACTGTTCCAAGGTACGAAATTTCTTCACTATTGTAATGTTTAAACACAATACTACCCCCCATTAAAGCGGTGGCAGATAATAATGAAGCACCTTATAGTTCACATTTAATCTCAATATGTAAGTACTACGGGATTGTGGCTCAGGTAGGGTTGCCTACCAGACTTATTCTACAGCATGTATCAGGAAGTTCGGAAATATTTACTGATATGATACAGACTATTCAACTAAACAATTTCCTGTATTGGATCAACATAACTATCACAGAAAAATAGCTAGATAAAAGCATTACCTGCTCGTCTCAAATCTATGGTACACCTGATTTTTTTTTTAAATTTTACAACTTTGATGCCACGACGCAAGTTTTTCAGTTAGGTCGTGTGCCCTACGGGTGCGTTCAGCCGATAAAACATCTTGGCAGAACTAAAAGAAAAACGGCGAATTCTGAGTAGAATAGGCTTCATAATTTAGTCAGAATATCTGAATTCTGTCCAGATTTTGTATCGGCTGAACGCAGCCATACCTTCATGTATAACCAATCTTTCTAATATACACTGTATAATTTACAATAAAGTATATTTGAAAATATAAATGTCCGTTAAAAATATACTTTATTTCTTAATAAAAAAACGATAAATGGCAACCCTAAGCTAAGGTCACGTAAGACAAGGCAGTCGGTAAGTATAGGTTACGCCCAGGTCACATAAGATTACATGGCATTAGAGCACATACATTTCCCGTAGAAATTACTTCGTCACTACAAAACATAAGTGGGAAAATATGCAGTTGCATGACATTGTTGACAAGCCTTGTATGGAAGCAGGTGTTACTCTGCGGAATAAGTGACCGAAATATGTTATGCAAATTATTTAAATAAAATCTGCAATAATAAGATTCAGGCTTGGGTGTAGAATGCAGCCTCGCTTGAGAATTTTAAAAAATACATATTTTCTGCATGTGTTATATTTATATTACTTACAAACAAACAAAAATACAAAGTTTTCCTCTTTTATTTATAATATTAGTGTAGATATTTTTTGTCTTGCAGGTTTTCATACAATAATGGTTGTAGTAATTTGTATGTGGAATTAAGCAACCACGGAAAGGAAACGGGTCCCCACCTTTTGTTATCTACGGTTACTGATTTTTGTATAAGCATATTATAGATAAACTTCTAAATATGTCGGTCTGGGTGTTCGTGTGTGTATGTGAGTAAAGTTTCTAAATTTGTAAACGCACCCAAAAAAAATCCTTCAAAAATTCAGTTGATTTTCATGATTATTCTTAAAAAAAGTTAGGTTTAGGTTGTGTAAATGAATTCCAATTTTCTTTCGTAAACCACACTGGCGGACGCTATTGCATAATTACACAGAAAGATAAAACAATCTCTAAATATATTAGTAGGAAGTACGTGTTTGCCACGTTATCAACATTCAATGTCCTGCGCAATTCAAAAATGTGTGTACGTTGATACAGGTGATAATATTCAGCGGTTCTATCTCATCATTCTATACGTACTGATATTTAAGATAGGTTTTGTGTTTGTTTGTAGGAAGTAATCTGGGAAACTACAGAATCAAATTTGAAAATTATTAAAGCTAGACTATCTTGAATAAAACAGGCTTTATATTGTTTTCGCATTGCACCTGTGTAAAGCCAGGGTAAATCGCTAGCTTATTGATGATGATGTCAACAAAAAACTCACCTTCACTATAATTTGGTTATCAACCATTTTTGTATCCTCTATGTCCACACCACTTTTTGTTAGATTTATACCTGGAACAGAACAAGTTTTTGTTCAATTGAATACTATAAATTCACACGAATAACCTGAGCAAAGAATTAATCTTGATTTTAAATTAAAAAACGACTGAACACTATGTTATTTCTAGAGTGATAACAAACTTCTGTTTTTCAATGGTTCATTTGCAATCCGAAACGGCACTTATTATTGTTACTAAGGCTATGGTATTTTACTTTATTATTTTTACGATTTAATGGCTACATTCCATGGAGGCCATTATTATTTATCAGTGCATTTAATTGTGAGTGAAGTTTGCCCATTCAAATGTGAATGCAACTGAAGCGGTACATTTATTAAGTGCGCCGTTGCACTGACATAAATATGTCTGCTAGAGATGCGCTTATAACAATATTGTTAAGGCAGCCAAGTTGCTCATCTCTTCGGCACAAGGCGTCAGATTCACAAAACGGCATGTTGAAAAAAATAGTTCAATTCACACATCTTCGATTCTTAAGGACTTTGGAACGTTTTTCGTTCAGACTATCTTGATTCAGTCTACAAGCAAACCAAATAATAGAGCTCACAATAAATTTTTAAAGAGTTAAAATATGTATAGTTCGCAGTAGTATCTGAAGTAGGCGTTAAGTATGAATAATAATGCCATTGCTACGAGATGCAAAGCATCACATTGCGTCACGATTCCTCCGCCCAGCAAGGGCTGTACGTCATAAGCTTAATCACTAAACTATTTTCTAATAATGTGCGATCTTCAGTTAAGTGAAGCCGTAGACTTATAGAGCGTTCCCACTGAGTTGTGACGATGGATAGAGGTGCTGCTCAAAATGAAGACTTTTATAGTAAACGAATGTCTGGGCTAAAGGTGCCCTTTTAATATTTCGCCCAGACTTTCTTCGGTTATAGACTGCATTAAAGCCTCGTTTACGCGTTGTCAATAAAAATTAGTTCAGCATAGATAGCGTAAGGTGTTCGTTGCTTTATAATATCTGCAGATGGCATTTCTCGCAGAAAACTTTGCTACAAGACATTTGGCTTTTTGTCTTAGCTGTGTCTTGATGACGATTGATTTGACAAGTGACAACAGAAAACGAAGCGTTCTCTCCCAGTAAAGCTTCCAACGAAAAACCCTATCAACTTCAGATACGAAGACACCGTAAATAAAGCTGTTAACATTACCACGACATGATTACCTGTCGTCTGCAACTGTTTTATAGTGTCAATGTCATTAACCTTATTTCCTATCGTCAAAACGCAGTGGAAACACGCTAGCAACAGTGATTCAAAGTAAAATCGTCAAGACACAAGGGTTTAAGTTCCTAAGTGTATCTAATCTACCTCTAAGTAAATTCCTGTCTTGCAGCCAGCTCAAACTGGTGAGGTCATCGTCGTGGTCAGCAGGGGGAAGGTTGCCGGCGTTGCCTCCGCAAGCCACCCTGATGAGAACATCACATTTGTATACTATACGGGACTAAAAGATAAGTTACGTATACTTACGGGTGGGTGGGTTTATTTTTTTTTATCCAAAAAAAATACACAGGTACGGAATATCGACAAAAGTGGTAAGACACAAAAATTATTTGCTTAGATTTTATAGTACATAATGGATGAATTACCGGCATTATAAAGTCATCCACACGGACAGAGTCGCGGGCAAAGGCAAGTAACATTATTTTGTCATTCGACTGTATTCGAGCATTTCACTTTGATTAAGTCTGAAAATACTCCTAAAATAAAATCTTAAGTATGTATAGATTAAATGATTGTAAAATAAATAGTGTAGAAGTTATTTCTGTGTAGTTTTATTTGCAAACTTCTTGTAATAGGTACAATGATAAGAACGTTTCACATTGGTTTATTGTTAACGCTTCTATAATCATATGGATGGTCGTAAAGCTAGTCCTGATTAGGTCCTACTTCTCTATGGTATGTCCTGATAACTCGAATGCTCTGTCTATGAGGTCAACCCTATCACTTCCTATTTCCATGTCCGTGAGTAAGGAATTAAGGATATGACGACTTTACAATGCGAGGGGACATCTAATAGTAAATTGCTCGCCATGGTACTTTACCACAACAGTTCCAATTTACCTCATTACGGAGTTAATAAAACGAAATATTTTAATTATTTTGTCACTCGTACACATACTCGTAACTCTATGGAGGGTAGTCAAAGTTTTGCAACATTCTCTACAAAAGCACACTATGTCATTATCAGTACTTTATCAATCTGTGCGACAATTCCCTTTTATCTTACGTCGTTTGTCTTACCTACTAACCTAGCGAAATGATAACAACATGTTGTCAACATTTTTTATCACTTTTTTTTCCACACTGACTTACGCTTGATTGATGACACGAAACATTTTGATACTTTAGATAGTAACAATCTATTTTGAAATTAGACTGATTTGAAGGTCTTGCGGTTGTTAACAATGTTTCCTGGTGTAAAACGATAAGTATAGCATTACCATTAAATTATGAACATCGTAATTTGCAAAGTATCATCGTAAATGTGTAGGTCGCAAATTCACAATGATAATTTTGATTAAAATTGGACTGTAAATAGAACATATTGGTAATATTATTATTAAATCACGAGACACGCGTTGCTTCGCACGCGTTGATGACTGAAACACGTGTCACTAAACATTTGTTTTTAATAAATTCTAATGCTAAGAGAACTTTGTTTATTATTCTTGCCTATCGCGTTTTTTTTACTGATATTTGCAAAACATGAGATTCATACATGTTGTGTCGTTCAACCGCCGAGACGACTAAATAGTGCGTCATTTTCACAACACGTTTTTGCACCCAGATCAAAGTACTTCATTTCGGAAAATTAAATTTCCACTCAAACAAAGCTTCTAGATAACAAAGAAAAGTGATACATTTCTCTTAAATTATTAATATTATATTGTTTACCAATAATAAATATTCTTACTACGTTGCAGGGGAACTACCAATTTGGTTGGCAGGCCCGTCCCTTCGTGACGCAAGTTCTTTATGCAAATACTTCGTCATCCGTTCAAGACGGCGAGGTGTCATTGATTTGAATGTACTTCCGTACACCGGTTCATGCTAACTTTGGAAAGCGGAAATATTTTTTTTAATAACGACCGATACAACGGGTAATCTATTGGATAGGTATCTTATGCGGCCTTGAAAGTCAAAGAACGGATAACATCGAGATAGGCTCAGAAGACCACTATTACTAAAGTCACTTTGTAAATTCTTATTAAATGCCCCGTTACTAAGTCACCTTTTCAAAGATAAGAGGCAATCTGAAGGCTCTTTAACTATAAACGTTAACACTCAAATGTCACAGATCCATGTTAACTGAGATATGTAGATCTGTGACATCTATCTCAACAGCATAATTATTGATTACTTGAATTTATCAACAGTGGGACAGGCGCCGTCACTATTTCATTGTCTACTTTATATGAGGTCAATAGACAATCAATAGAAGTGTTTGAGCTAGCCAGTGCGCCTTGAAAATCTGAATATGAACTATTGACAAATGAATTGAGTTCTCTTTAAAAGGAGAGCGAAGTTCTCAGTGCGAATGTTCAAAACTACGAAAGAAAAAGTAATAAGAGGTCGTAGCCGTAAGCCGTGGCACATTCAAAAGTTCTTCAGAAATAAGTTCGGATCTAGCTGTATTCAGCAAATGAGCGTGATATTCGTACCCTCTTTGAGTTGTGTTTTACGGGTTTATTTTCTTTTTTGGTATTCAAATGGACATTGGCACGGTTTAAACTGTTTTCATCGTAAACTCTCCTTTAAAAAAAACTTGTTAAGAGCTAAGAAATAAGTTACATTTTTCACATACTCAGAAGTATTATTTACCAATCAAATCACTATCCGGAATTATATGAGTTAGCCCAAAAGGAAGTACAATTTATAAAACTCACGCAGGTTGTGGCTGTTCCATATCGGACTCATCCGAGGCATCCTCAATGTCGTCAAAATTGTCAATGACCCTGCCCGACACCTCAAGGCGCCGTAACGAGCGGCCGCTGGAGGCAACGTGTCTCGCGATCTGGCGGATCAAACGGCGCGGAAGAGGTAGGGATGCGCGTGCACCTCGTGCTGGGGACCCGCCCCGCTCGCCGCGCATTGGCGCCATCTGCAGGAGGAAAATAATGAGTTAGTTCATACAAAACATTTTTTTTAGAGATTCTTTCAATGAATTTGGAGCATTAGCAAAAAGATGTCTTTTAGAGAACAATTATGTTTATCATTAAAGGTATTAAGTACTTAAACCTATCTAAAGCCAAATTACATACAATAAACTTGAATGTTCAAGTCTACTCCATAACTTGAAGTAAAATCAAATGGATTCCTATTGAATTTTCATGAATCTAGCAAAGTAACGAGGCTTTAAAATTCAAAGGTATTATGTGACGAACGCAAGTACCAAACCAGTGTTGCGTAAAGGGCGTCCACGTTGTCACAACGCGGTGAACGGTCAACAAAACAAAGATATCGACATGACGTAAAAGCTGTGGTAAAAGGTAAAAGGGACGATTTTGAGTACTAGCTTTCTCTTGACTTTACTTCAATATGAAACTGTTAATTAGAAGAAATAAGACGTATAGGACGTATAGACGTATAAAGGAATCGAAGTGATCCGAAGGGCGAACCTTCGGAAGCGATATTGCCACCGGCCAAATTATTTGCTTCTCGTAAAAGTCATTACCATGCTTGAAAAATATTTAGCATTTAAATATGCGTACCCTGGTTTGGGTCTTCTAATGCTGTGATGATTACTAATAGGTAGACCAATATTGACTAATTAAAGGCAGTGCACCCTTGTTTAACGCAGGTTCTAGGTAGTTTTACAATATTCATGTTCCAAGAATTTACCTATCTAGAGCACGTGCTATACTAGAATTTAACGTAGTGTCGTAAAATTTAGCAAATCAATGTTACATTCCTTATTCATTGCTATATTGTGTTTCACAGATTCAGAAATATCAGCGCAGGGTTTCAAACAACTGTGGAATTAGCATCAACAAATCATATCGTGATCGTGGGATACTCTATAGATAGATGTATTTATATTGAGATTTAAAAACATTATTGTGTAACATTACTGAATTTACGCAATAAGAATTTACAGTAGCAACGCGAAAAAGAAAATACAAGTATTTTTATCTTTAATTTATCGCGTCAAGTAGCTACATAATCACATAATATCGCGTGACCTTGGCATAGTAACAAACAGCTAAATGTAATGGCGTGGTTGCGTCGCGTCGTGGCGTCCCCGTGTCATCAGCGAATTGAACTCGCACCGAGACGCCGACTGACTGACACACAAGAGTGATTATCTAACGACAGATTATTTACAATGCCCTATTACCGACCTGCACAACACAAGTTACAACATTAGCTCATGAAAAACCAAACTGCCCATGATGTTAATTATCATTAAATTAGAAGTTATGATCGTACTCTTGTTACGAAGTTTATACATTTATATTGGAAACCTTATCTTTACGGAAGACAAGGATGTCAACTATCTTGTTGATGAGAATAATGGATCCGGCACGTGGAAGAAGCTTCTAGTCAGCACAGTTTATACGTGCTAAACAGGAAAAAGCGGCCGTATTTTAATACAGAAAAACCAATTTCGCAATTATTACACGACTGAATAACAGTTAGCAGGAAAAAACGGAGATACAGAATAACAAATGACAGATTTATAAAAAGAAAAAAATAGGTCAAAAGAAAGGTTTTTCAAGTATCAATATTTGTTAAGCAGTGTACTGTTTGTTCCTATGGTAATTCAATTCCGGGGTCGCGGGACTTATCCGGGGTCGCGGGACTTATCTCATTACCGTGACCCCGGAACATAAAAGGCTATTGAAGGACACCGTGGATTTTAGTCAGTACAAGTCTGACAGTCCCTCCCGCCCTGCCCGGGGTGGGAGGACTCATTTGATGATTTTACCACGCTAAAAAAAAAAAAAAAATGGTAATTCAATTAATTATGGGATCATTAAAGGGAAAGAACTTATCATGATTTAAAATAATGCTTGTAAATCAATCAGTTCATTAACTTGATGTTAAGGAGTTGTAAACAAACATTGCGTATCATGTACCACTTCACAGTCCATCCAATCAGGAAATAATGACATCATTGTTCAATGTTGTTATTTATTTGTTTTGATACTGATAATTCAGGAATATATCTAGGTGAAAGAGTATAGCAAAATGGCGAGTATACATAATTTTATTTGTTGTACCATTATTTTTTATTAAATAAAGTTATTTAATAAGGTATTTAAAAAAAAAATTTGTTTAATTATTATTTCTACCGCAAATAAGAACATTTATAGAAGAGAAAAAATCTTAAATCTTTTTTGATAATTAATTATCACCAATTTAAAAGTGAAAAAAATTGAACTAAATCGACGTGAACACAAACATGCCCCAATTGCTCGCCTCGGTTGTGACGTCACTATGACAAAAAAATCCTAAACACTGTGTCAACTGGCTTCTACAATAACAATTTCAAAGTTGGAACACTTACTATCGATGTACCTATAGAAATTGTCATAATGACGTCACACCGCCCTGTTGGGCACTGTCGACGTGTTTTCGGCTCGGAGTTCAATTAATGACTTTGAATTTAATATAATTTCTTAATTAGAGCAAATAAAAAAAAAAACTAAAAACAGTTTGTTTGGAAATAAATATATGATCTTTCCAGTAAAGACAAAAAAAAATTCATTGAATTGAATTTAAAGGACCAATTGGGTATTGTACTTTGGTACAATACCCAATTGGTCCTTTCAATGAATTCAATGCTGATGTAATATTTTTTTAATAATATGATGTCAAGATAGAATTAAAAATGATCAGTGAATGAGAAGTTTCTTTTTTGAGTATTAAAAAAAAAAAGTAGTTTCCAAGAACTCGGTAGATGGCGTTGAACTGACTACGTTACTAGGTGCCAAAGCGCGGATAATGGCTAAAAGTGAGCTGAGCATATGTGCGAATGCTTTTTTATGGTACGTCCAGGCTTAAAATGTACGATAGCCTATACCCATTGCGCTATAAGACTTTCATCTTTAGGAAAAAAGATGTATGCCTTCATTTTTGCACAAATCCACGAGGCACAGACTTCTCTTCTTTTTCTTTTTGGACATTTTCTTTCTGGCGTGGAAAACTCATAAATTAAAAAACCTGGTAAATGAATATTTTTTTATTTTTCCTTGTTGTTATTAATTTATTTTCAAAATGTCAATATATATATATATAATGACATGACATGAAATGTTTTACGATCTCAAAATTACATCCAAGTATGCATCCAAGTGAAAAAAAAAAATGATGTGACGTTCCGTTCATTGCAGTAACATACCAAGTTCAGCGCCATCTATCCATCGACTAGGGAAAAAATAAAAATAAAATCCCTCATTAACTTCCTTAAATATATAATAATTTGTTTTTTTTTTTTATATAGCCCAATATTTTAAGAATATTTATTTACATCTAAGATGCTTCTTCTTGGACCACATAATAAAGTCAAAAAGTCCCTTGGGCTCAAATATTATGATATTTTCCTTGTTATGATATGATTCTGTATAGCATATTAGTGATGGTGTAGAAATTGACACAATATTGTATTGATTGTGTAAAACTTATGATAACCGCTATGTCTCCAAGACATGCTATCTTAACTTACCACATATTATACTTATCATTTGGGTGAAGATTATGTAGCCTTGAAACAGCTTTCTATATTATGTATGTAAATTGTATACAATATATTACATTTCAGCAGCAGTTTAGACAGAGATGAGATTTACGAATAGTTCATTATGTTTCTAAAAATAATATTTAGGTCTCTACCCTTTCTATTTGAACTGGTACATGTGGTGGGACAATAACATCATAAAAGATGAAGACTTTATAGATAAGTGTGTGAATTTATATTAATATTAAATTTATGAAGAGGTGGAACTTGTAATGCTATCTTCAATTTTGTTAAGATACTATTTAAAGGTAAATTATTGAGGAAGCTAAAAATGTAGCTACATACATATTTAAAACTAGAGCACTGTCTCTGGGTGACACTTAAAATTAGAAATCCTACAGGAAGTGTGAACTGAAATCTAGGTCACACAAAGGTCTAAACTCTATTTATAGCTTGTAGTAACAGCGTAACAGGCTCTAGATATTATGCACAACTGGGTTTTTGTAGCAAGCTCTATTTGATTGAAAACAATTATAAATTGAAAACCAAGGTCATTCCTCTTTTAAATTAAATACCTAGTAAGAGAATAAATCTAATGAGATACTTACTCAGAAACTTCAAAAATTACACCAGTCAAACTAGCACCCCTAGAATCTACCTCAGCATATATGTTATGGTTAATAGACACCCTAGCAACGTAAGCAGCGTAATTACGGACGCGATGCAATTGAGGTGTGATGTAACAGCTAGTTACCATGTGTTATTGTATTCATTGGGTCAGCAGTGGCATCAACAACGTGTTGCTAGGAAACTGGTGTCCGGCCAGCGCGGCGACCGCGTGCGCGATTGCGTCGTGCCCGAGCGTCCTACGTCGTGCTTCCGACGTGGAGGCGCCGCGTGCAGCACGGTATGCACGTGCCGACGCGCACCTCCAAGGGCTCTTACATAACCGCAGGGACCGCCGCAGATACCACGTTGAGGACAACACAAACGTTGACTTACACCCGTTCCATATTTAGAAGGAGCGCCACCAATGCGTCCCGACGTTATTCATGCGTCTAGTCACATTTTTAGAACCGCATGTAAACGATACTTTTATACCCCCACGCTGTACACCTCATGTGCGCCTAGCTGTACCCTAATTTTACGTTACTCAGGGTGCAAAATCCAAAATGCGTAATATATTGAGCTCAAAAACAGATGTAATCATCATACTAAACTTGATGATAGCTTAGTTTCACGGTGAAAATTGTAAATGACCAGTGACTTCAATGCAGTGCACTTACCTTGAGGTTGTATTGTTTGTTAGATGCACTAATTATAAATTAATAACAATAAATAAACAGCATTCCGATTTCCGCGACCTCCGTACTTAGGATCAACACTCAACAAACACCTTCCTCAACACCCAATCAAACCATAAACTATAGAGCAACCTACATAAATAAACATATGATTTGTAAATGTCTATGATAGATTTTCCGTTTCCGAAAATGCTAGAGAGGCGCTTTTATGAAAAGGAAAAACTCCACTTAGTCGATTATTTTTCTTTCTGAACAATAGAATTCCCAGAAAGCAACTTAAGCAATTACTGAATTTGTGGTCATTAAAAATAACAACTTCATATAAATAAAAATCAAAAATGTTATTGAGGAAAAGTAAAGTTTTCAGTAATGATTTGATAGAATTTTTCTGTAACGTGGCTGAATAATCTGGCAACAATACCATTAACCAAAAAGAAGAAAACACGTTAAACTTGACGTGGACTAAAGTAGCTGGCTCACTAAAGTGAAATAAAATTTCTATGATTTTAATTATTCCACACTGTTATAAGCATAGTGATACAATAAAATAATTATTATAGATGTTAGCTTTTTAAAAGAAAATGGTTTTAAACATCGTAAGTGCATACTTTCTCACAAAACGCTCGTTTGCTGCGTCAACCTATTTTCCGGAATCGCTGATGTGTTTTTCGTAGTTTCGAGATTTATCTTATTGTTTCATTTTTACTTTGCAGAAAATGTTTGGGGTGTTGAGTGTGTTACTGTTACCACTACTTTTAAGTCAACAAACGGAGGCTGCAGCGGTAATATCCATTGATTTGGGATCAGAATGGATGAAGATCGGCATCGTGTCTCCTGGAGTTCCGATGGAGATAGTGTTAAATAAGGAGTCGAAGAGGAAGACGCCAGCTGTCGTGGCGTTCAGAGACGATGTGCGGACCTTCGGGGAAGACGCAGTTACTGTTGGCGTTAGATTCCCGAAGAATTCTTACAAATACTTGCTGGACCTACTTGGAAAGCCTTATGATCACCCAATGGTGCAAGCTTACAGGTCAGTGACATGTCTAGATACAGCTTGGAAGAGAAAGTAACAATCTACTCTTTATTTCTCTTTTTGTTTTAGAACTTGTATAGAGTATCCATTCACATTTTATTTCACTTAGCTGTAATTAAGTAGTGACACTGATTGTACATTTATGCCACTTTAGAATACAATTAGGTATGGAAATCATGAATTTTTTCAGTTAACATGAAGTTTAATTACAACTGCACATTGCCTCGTTTTATGAGAGATATTAAAACAGTTTGCTATTGGTAATAACTAGAATTTAACTTCATGTTTTTTCAAAGATATGTTATTTTATTAATAAAATATTATCACACTAATGATGATTTCTGCTCACGAATGAAAGAAATTAAGGAATGGAGAAAACTATTTAATCACTGCTTATTTTTTTCCATCATAATAGAATGTTTTATTTCACATAGGCCCTTATAAAACGTCGACAACAGTTGCCATGTTGTTTTACTATGAAATTATGTATAACAAATAAGCATATAAGCGACAAAGAGAAATACTGATGTTTATAATGAATTATAGAAAAATATATAGTGTTACACTGATTATATTGATACTTAAATTTCTAATCATAATTCCAACATTTTGACCTCAATGTAACATATAAGTAATATTGTAAACTTTTATAAATCACATTTTCAGAGCCCGCTACCCATACTACGAAATTGTGGAAACGGACAGGGGTACACCTCTGTTCATACATGATGAGAAGACTAAGTTCACACCAGAAGAGCTGGTCGCTCAACTCCTAGCCAAGGCCAAAGATTTTGCTGAAATTAGTCACGGTAAGATTGATTTTATAAAACTGAGATAAGAGAACTATTTTTATTATTTTACATGGTTATTAAATTTTTGTATTTTATTTGAAAACTATGTTTTGAATAATAATTGCTCTTTGTTTAGAAATTGTGTATCTATTTAAAATAGGTGCTAATAAAATACATTAAAGTATTAAAAGCAAAAAAATAGATTGGGTTATGAAAAATTCCAGTTGATATCACTGTCAACTGGAAAAGTGTCAGAGCCCTTATCACGAGTTTTCACTATTTTTCTTTACAGCATCTTTGGAGGTTAGGAGAGAGACAGTGTTGCCATGTTAAATGGCAACACTGTTGGTTGGCTGATCTGAAAAGAATCATGACAGCACTCTAGTAATGTGAAAGCAAAAACAAATTTAATAGTTATTTTTTACAAAAGAATCTGAATTATTAATTAGTGAGTTAATGTTATAAAGGTTCAATGAACTTATAGGTCCTTCAAATGATTTACAGTAACACAAGTAGTAAAAAAGTTAACACAGTGACTAACAATATGGGATTAACACTGATTAATGTGAAATCTTTGAATACTTATTTGAGATAAATATTTAATCAAGTTAAACCGTCTTACCAAAAGAAAGATTAAATTGATATAAGGGTGGTTTTGCAGTTACGGTTTTTTTAAACAAGCGTTCGACAGATGTTTATCTTTTTGTAGTATGGCAGGAATTTTTAAACTTGTAAGGACAATAAAACCCTGCTATTAAGGCAAGGTAGCACTACATAAAGACTTAAATAGTCACATTTCCTTCATGCACGGTCTGCATAGAATTCCTGGAACTCCCGGAAACAAAGTGAGAACATGTTTAAACTTACACATATTCTTGTTTCTTTAGGTCAAACAATCACTGAATGTGTGATCACGGTTCCTGGTTATTTCAACCAGGCTGAACGTCGCGCATTGAAGGATGCCGCTGCTCTCGCCGGCTTGAATGTGTTGCAACTCATCAATGACTACACTGCTATTGCCATCAACTATGGCATCTTTAGGAGGAAGGTGGGCTTGCGTTTATCTTATTTTTTTTTATGTGGTAAAATCTTCAAATGAGTCCTTCCACCCAAGGCAGGACGGAAGGGACTGTCAGATTTGTACTGACTAAAATCCACGGTGTTCTTCAATAGCCCTTTACGTTCCGGAGCCACAGTTACCCGATAGTTACGCGACCCCGGTAGGCTTAGGCCCGAGGGGGCCTCTCGTCATATTGCTGACAGCTCTTTGAGGCGCGTGTGGAACACAACGCGCCGTCAACCCGGGTATGGTCCATGGACAGACAGCGAGTCGCCCATTACTCACTGTCCGCTTGCCCGCGCCTACGATGGCCGGAAATGCGGGCTTGCGTTTATCTTAGGAAACTAGTATTTAGTTTGGTCAACTAGAGGTCGACCATATGACTGAGAACTGTTTTAGTCGGCCTACAGTTTCTGCAAACTGGCTGGAGTAGTCATGTTGTACTGGAGTTGTTGAAGCTCGGCTCAGCCTCGACTCATCTTCCCTCTCCTGTAATGTGCCCCTTCCTGGCATGTTCGCCGTCTCAGTTAAGAAATCAGCCTGCTGTACAGTGATTATAATGAGGTCATGATCAGGGTATCACTTTCTCCAGAGCCAATCTGGATCCCGATCTAGAACCATAAATTTTACATTTTGGTATCGAGACTTAAAGCAGCATTTTTTCCTCACAATATTCTTGCTTGCTTGTTTTGTATCGTATGAACTAGACATAGGTCTAGTTCATACGATATGTATAAGCTAATATTGTATTCGTAAGAATCTCACGGAATTTGAGATGCAATGAGTTTTGTTGACATTAGTAATCCAATCAATAAAGACAAATTACTGTGGACAATGAGTGCATTGTTAGATTAGCAACATTTGACTCATGCTCAACGGCCGATTCCAACTACAAGTGAAAATCATCCTTACCACTACCACATATGACATAAAACGTGCGGTTGTCTACGGGTAGATGAAAAACAAAACAAGCTCGCCACGACGACGTCAAGTCAATCGAATTGCATCATTATATCGTAGTAGCAAGGTCGATTTTTAGTTAGTAGAAATTGCAAATCGCACGATTCGCGTCATGTGTAAACTCCCTAAGGCATTTTAAATTTCGAGTATCGCTATTCCATAAAGTTAGAACCTTATCTTTTACCCATACACTAAAAACCAACCTCATTTTTCCCATAGGAAATCAATGAGACAGCCTGGCATGCTCTGTTCTTCGATATGGGAGCTGCATCGACTAAGGCCGCCCTGGTTGAGTACAAGACTGTCAAGATAAAGGAGAAGGGCTATGTTGAGACTGTACCTCAGCTGCAAGTGTTGGGTGTTGGATTTGACAGGTAAACAAAACATAATTTTACACATCACTACTCAATTCTATATTGCACTACACTGCATGAATCTAGAAAAAACCTTATATGCAGTCTATAGTTAAATTAATAATTACATAAGAATTATTTAAAATCTATCAATCACTTTACCACACTCTTTAGTATTCTGTTCTTTTCAAATTGCCAATCTGTTGTTCACATAATTTAGCTACTAATGCGTCCATACTATTGTATTTTAACAGTAATATTAAATAATGTTACAAATACCGGCATGGATCTTGAGCGCTGACCTTCACCTGCGCAGCAGTGAGTTATTAGGTCCCTTTGGTAGATGAAGTGAGGAACGGGGGCGGGGAAAGTGCAGTGATTGGCCCGCATAGCGTGCCGTAGCGCATCGCGTCATAGCCGCCACTCGGGATTTGTTGTTTTGTGCGTTTTATTGTGCGTTTCATTTGTCGATAAGTGTACGATGCGCAAAGCGATCCCCTCTTACGCCGAGCGCTCAAGAACCGTGCCGGTATCTGTAACATTCAATAAATCGTGTAATAGTAAGATTTTTATATCACTATCAAAAAATATTCTACACAGAACTCTAGGTGGCCATGAGATGACCCTGCGTCTCCGCGAGCACCTGATCAAAGCATGGGAGGCGCAGGGCGGCGGTGACGTCAGAGCCTCCCCTCGTGCTATGGAGAAACTGCTGCTAGAAGCTGAGAGGCTGAAGATCATCCTTTCTGCTAACACTGAGTTCTATGCCCAGATCGAGAGCTTGCTTAATGATAAAGACTTCAAACAGCTGGTGAGTTATTTAAGAATTAAACAGAGACGAAAGAGTACCTCTTTCATTAGAGGGCCAAACACTGTCAGGGTCGCGAGACTATCGGGTAACCGTGGCTCAGGAATGTAAAGGGCTATTGAGCCCCTGCTGTCCTGGGGCCTTACCACGATCTCTTAACGCGATCCTGTTTTGGCTGTGGGAAAGAGACAGAGCTATACAAGTCGTCTAGCGCCATCTCGAAATTCGAATGGAATGGAAACAAAATCAGAATCGAATCAGTTTCGGGAGTAAGCCTCCTGCTCTGGGTTGGAGGACTCATTTGATGATTTTACCATGTAAAAAAACACCTTTTATCGAAAAATTGCGGGTATTTATATTAGATTATTTTCGGTCTCCGTATATGACCATGTCTCTCACCTTCGCAAGGAACTCAAGTGGCTCCCAATAGGAACACTCGTATCCTTTGCCTCCTGTTCAACATCCTCCACAATCCTTCCTGTCCATCTAACCTTCGTGAGCGTTTTTCTTACGCGCGTCCTAGCGCAGATTCATTGCAATATTTTTAAACTGATTAAGGTTATGTGATCTTAAAATCACCGATCCCACAATACGTTAGATCAGTGCATCTTACCCGTAAATGATTTACGGAGCCGAAACGTTGACACAGACCAAAGGCTGATATTATAATGATGATGGATGAAGGTCCAGAGCACACATTCGTCCTACGTTTGGAATATATGAAACTTCACACTTTTTTTTTTGGTTCCGTCATATTTTTTTTTGATACAACACACCTATAAATATTATGTAATATACTAGATACCCGCTCAATAGTATAGCTTTAAATAATTGCTCTGGATTCAAACTTTTGCCAATACTGGAAGATTACGGGCACGCCGCAATCGCGGCGGTAAGACCCCTCTTTGAGGAGTGGCTGGATAGGCGTCACGGCGTCCTGACCTACCGCATGACGCAGGTCCTCACCGGACACGAAAGTTTCGGGAGGTACCTGTGTCTAAGGAGAAAGGAGGAAACGCCTGGGTGTCACCACTGCGAAGATCGCCCGGAGGACACAGTAGAGCATACGGTGCAGGACTGCCCCGCTTGGGCAGAGCACCGACGTGTCCTCACGGCGGCGATAGGCGGAGACCTCTCGCGCCCGGCATTGGTTGCGGCCATGCTGCGGGGCGAGACGGAGTGGGAAGCGGTCGCCTCCTTCTGCGAAGCAGTAATGCTCGCGAAGGAGGAGGCGGGCCGCGTGAGAGAGAGGACAGTGTCCTCCCTCCGCCCCAACCGCAGTGGTGGACGCCCACGGCGACGGACGTCGCAAGACGATCTCCGGCCACCGTAGGCGCGGGCATGCGGGCGGCGAGTAAAGGGCAACTCGCTGCCCGACCATGGACCATGCCCGGGTCGACGGCAAGTTGTGTTCCACGCGCGCCTCAAAGAGCGTCAGCATAATGACGAGGCCCCCTCTCTAGAGGGCCAAAGCCTGCCGGGGTCGCGGGACTTATCTCATTACCGTGACCCCGGAACATAAAGGGCTATCGAAGGACACCGTGGATTTTAGTCAGTACAAGTCTGACAGTCCCTCCCGCCCTGCCCGGGGTGGGAGGACTCATTTGATGATTTTACCACGATAAAAAAAAAAAAATACTGGAAGATTAAAGCTATACCTCATACACAAAGCACTCATACAAAAGCCACAATTGTGTATCACAATTTGTGATACACAATTGTGGCTTTTCTTTTGGTTACTAATGCCGGCCATACATGGTACAAGTATACTTGCGCAAATCCAGACTTGCGCAAGTATACTGTAACATGTGTGGGAAGATACTTGCACAAATTCCTAACATTTTCACTGTCCTGTGTTTGTACAAGTCCAGACTTGCGCAAGTATACTGGAACTTGTGTGGCCGGCATTACAAGTCGGAAGTTAAGACTAAGGGCGTACTTTCACTTCCAATTTAACTTCTTAGACAGTATAAATAATGCATACAGGTACTAAACCGTTAGTCGTTATAATAGACGTAGTGTCATTTGAAAATGCGGTCAAATCCTGTCCCACATTGCGTTACCTGACATATCGCATACTTTAATAAATTGAACAAACATTAAAGCAAGTAAAATTTTGTTCATTTGTTGCCGAAATTCGATAAAGTTTTGTTGTGACAATATCTTTCGCTAATGTCATGAAGTTAATTTAATTTACTTGCAAGATACAAATAGCAAGTTCGGATAATTGTCAAATGTGTTAATTCAGGTCATTAACTGTCTGTATAATAACGATCAAATCGGTCGCAAATACGGGTGTTGCGTGATTGAGACTTTCACATTTATCGTATAACTAGCGATCCGCCCCGGCTTCATACGGGTGCTAATATGCATGTTTTATACATAGAAACTTTTCTCTTCAATCACCCTGTCTATTAAGGAAAACCACATTAAAATCCGTTGCGTAGTTTGGAAGACTGCGGGAATTTGTTTTATAATAATATGTGAAGTGTAAGGACAAAATACAAGAAGCCTTATATTAAAACCTCATTAAAATTATTTGCCGCATTGAACCATGCAGGTGCATGTTTTTAGATCATACTCAACCTGCATACTGATTTAGGCTTTGCCCAAAAGCTTATTAACTTACAATAGTGAATATAAAGTAATGTAATCAGGGAATGTCTGTATGGTGCATGAATTTAAATTTTAAAAAAATGTCTGTCACATATTTGATTATTGGGAACTTGATATTGGTATTCTGGTTTCAAGAATTTAATGAACTAGCAGGGGATTCCAAACTGTGCGCCTCGACGCCCTGGTGCGCCTTAGAGAGTACAAAGTGTAGTTATTTTGCTGCCTTAAAATCTGATTCACGTGTTACGATTAACTGGAGTTTTCAACCTGATATCAATTACATCTAGATTACGTATTAACGACGAGTTAAGGCACCAACACAAAACATTATATATAATATATATTTTTTAATGTTTGTTCGGGCATAACTCCGTCGTTTACCAACCGATTTGAAATATTATTTTTTTTTTGGACGGGTATACGTCCCGAATGGTCCCATTAAAATTTTATCGAAATCGGACTAGCACTTTTTGAAAAATCAAAAACCTACAAAGTTTTCAACATTGTCTACACCGATTACTCCGAGGTTTCTGGTCCGATTTCGAGGATTCTTTTTTTGTTCGATACAGTATAATTATCTGCCATTTGGTCCCATAAAATTTTCATTTAATTTCGTGCAGTAGTTTTCATTTTTAGCTCATTGTGTAAGAGTACATACATGGGCGATGTTATTACCGGTGCTACGTTTACAATATTTTAGTGTACATGTAAGAAAATTATGTATTTGACATTAATTTGGGTTGAATATTGGAACTAAAAAGGATAAAACAAAAAACTTAAAAAAAAAAAATGTAACCGACGAAAGGTTAATTTTTTTTTGAAAAAGTTTTTTAACTTGTATGCAGTACTATGCAGGTGTGTTCAAGTTACACACAATTTAGCAACTTGAACTAAACTGCATACAATTTTAATAGATTCAGTTCAATTTACGGTACGTTTGGCGCAGTGGCAGAGTGATCGACTGCTGCGCAGTGTGACGCCGTTTCAATCCCGACACGAAACAAATATTTGCATGATCTATAAGTAGTTGTTTCCGGTCTGGTTGTTAGTGTATGCGAGTTTCTATGTTTGTAAACGTACTCTCGAGACAGGAAGAAATTCGTAATGGCGCAAATTTAAAAAAAAAAAAACTAAGTGTCGGATAACCACCCCTCTAGAGGGCCAAAGCCTGCCGGGGTCGCGGGACTTATCTCATTACCGTGACCCCGGAACATAAAGGGCTATTGAAGGACACCGTGGATTTTAGTCAGTACGAGTCTGACAGTCCCTCTCGCCCTGCCCTGGGTGGGAGGACTCATTTGATGAATTTACCACGCAAAAAAAAAATGTGTCGGATAACCAGTACACTGGTTTTCAACTGGAATTGGATTTTCCAGTGATATTTCTTCCAATAAATAGCCTCTATAAAACATATTTGTTCCCCAGGTAACTCGTGCCGAATTCGAGGAGCTATGCGCGGACTTATGGCCCAGAGTATCGGGTGTGGTTCAGCGAGCCATCGCGGCGGCGGGTGGCGCCGGGTCGGGCGCGCGGCTGGTGCTGGCCGGCGGGGGGTCAAGGGTGCCCGCCGCCATGCAGGCGCTCAAGGACGCCGTCGGACACGAGCCCGCCAGGTCCATCAATGCTGATGAGGCTGCTACTATGGGGGCTGTTTACAGGTAATGGCACATTAGATGTTTGTATTGGAAATTTTTATTTAGTCGCTTAGTTAATTTTTACGAGGATTTTCAACCAATATAAGGAACTAGCTGTTGCTAGCGGCTTCACCCGCTACAACTCGAAAATTTTTCCACGGGAACATAAAATTGGGATAAAAACTGTCCTATGTGTTAATCCAGGTTATAAACTATTTGTGTACCATATTTCATCCATATCCGTTCAGCAGTAGCGTAGGGTGAAATTTCTGAAAAGGTAAGCCGGACCAAAAAATAGTTACCTTGCTGAAGCGTGATGCGTGAATTCCAGTAACAGCTATGGCCCTGTAGCTGACTTCGGAATCTTGTACAGATGAATTGTCTTTAGCTCACTTTCACTATACATGTAAGCACTGATACATATAAACAGTGTCTTGCAAGTATAATAAAAGTGGCTTTGACAAAAGCCGTTTGGGGATGGATATGAGAAGTGTGATGTGATAAAATTATGATAGAAAATACCCTCTAGCTCTACTCCATATCTATCATGCATGAATTGAAAATACATAACACATAAGTAAATAAAACCCATACAAAGCCACAACTTTCTAAAAAAATATATTAAATGCAACATTAATTTTTACAACTTATAAGCTTCAGATACGCCTTTTCACATGCTTAATCAAACAAAATCATGCATGCAAATAGTAATTATGATGATCTAATGCGAGAATCGAATTCGCAATATTTCGCGCAACGGCGAATTATTATTGTGACAACACTCAAGTCGTTAAAATTATATGAAAAAGATGAAATAAAATATGTATCTACTTTACTGTTACATAATTCCTTAAACTATCTACTTTTCTACTTATACTCTAAAGCTATTCGTCTATTCTTTTTTAAGAAATGTGATAACACATTATCATAAAAAGTGGGTTGATTTTTAATTTTGAGCAATAAATGTTTTTCTATGGAAAGGAGAGCTAAATTAGATAATCGTTCCTCTTTTTGAGAATTACGTACGTATGTATGAATTCGTTTCAAAGCCGAAAACGACCTCTCCGCGGAAGCTACTGTAACGGGAATGGTCAAAAAAATACTACATAACGTTAAAACTTGTGGAAAAGTTTCACCTAAGAAAGAATTTTTAAAACTAAGATAAAGCTCGTAAACATCTAATTTATTTAAAGATGGAGTTGTGTATAAGACTTTCAACTCGTTTTTTAAGGCAGCGAACTCAAATATTCTCGGAAATTGAACTAATAAAGAAGATACTATTTCATTTGGAAATGAACGACTATAAAAGCTATATTTAGACTTATTAAGCAAATTAAGAAAAGTCATCTTGGACAGTGATTGGTACCTGTGTTGTATTTGCGACTTAACATTGTCTATTATTTCAATGAAAAGACGCCTATACACTGTTCTGGTGTCTAATTCCGAATTTAACCGCCTACGTTGTCGCGGTGGTTCACTAAATTCCTGGACGCTGTCATAAATAAAATCGAAATTGTTAATAAAATCATTTGAAATCCAACTATTAAATGAATCTATTTCGCGATGTGCTACTTCGATATCAACCTGTTTTGATTGGAGTAAATTAAAAAGAACATCCGTTTTTTCAAAAATATTAGATAAAATGTGCAAAAAAAAACAAAACTGCTTGTTTTCCAACTTACTGAGGAAACATTCTGCCAAAGAAAGAGATTCACTATCCCAAGATTGCGGGTTATCTAGCATGGAATAAAAAGTTTCAATCATGTCTAACCGGCAGTTAAAAATAACGTTAATAATTCGCGAATGATAATGCCAACGCGTTTCGGATACTCCGGGTAAACGACGGTCAGCTATTTCCTTTAAAAGATTGGAGCGTTTAGACGATTTATTAAAAAAACGAACAATACTATTAATGTGCCCAAAAAATGTCTTTAGTTCCTGAATGTTTTCAAGGGACCGACTAAGTACTAAATTCAATATATGTGCGTAACACGGAACAAACATTGCCATAGGACATGCCTCACGAATTTTTGCCTGGACTCCACCGTGCTCACCCGACATAACAGCCGCCCCGTCGTAAGACTGACCAACTAACTTGTTCCTGCAGCGATACTGGTCGAGTATCTCTAGCAACTGATTTGATAAAACATCAGCAGTCCGACTGCCGCTTACGTCATAGAAACCAAGAAAACGTTCTTCGATTCCAGTTTCAGATAAATACCTAAATATTACCGTTAGTTGCTCCCTATGACTAACATCAGGCGTTTCGTCAATCATGACGGATACAAATTGTGCTTTATTTATTTCAATTTTAATTTGGTCGCGTAAAACGAATGCAATACTTTCTATTAAATCATTTTGTATATCACTCGAAAGACCAGAGAATGGGGGATTCTGTGTTGAGGAACATTGTTCCAAATGCGACTCGATTACGGTATCATACTTGCTTAAATATAACAACGTTTCGATATAGTTACCGCGGTTATCGGATGCCGTATTTTCGTGGTGGCCGCGAAAAGCTAATTCTTGTTTACCTAGCAAAATGACTGTGTCGATGAACCGTTTCATTAAACTTCTATTCCGATCTACTTTTCTATTATGAACTTCATACGTATTAGCAAAAAATGTTTCTATCCTACGATTTCCGAAATCATGCAAAGATAAAACACTTCGGATATGTTTTTCGGTCTGAACATGTTTTTTGGACGAATTTGTAAGGTTATTAATATCACTAAATCCCGTGTGACTCCATAAGCTACTAGAATCTGAGAATAACATGCAAGGAAAACAAAACATTTTATTTAGTTTACAACTTCCCGTGAGCCATGGATATTTGTCGTACAAAGAACTGTGAAAATGTTTGAAAAAACCATCGCGTCGTTTGTAATTAATAATCATGTCAGGGCGAGCACGGCCTAACTGAATTACATGTTTTTTATTTTCAAAACTCAACTTTGAAAAGGATGTTTCCTCAGTCAACAAATAATCTGTCAGACAGCATTCTACGTTCACTAATGCCGCCATATTATCGAATTTACTGAATAATAACAAAGTTACTATTTAAATAAGTACTTTCTAATAGAACTACAAACTAAAACAACTATCTTAGTAATCTACTTACCTATATAAATAGACTGACGATTACCAAACAACACAACACAACCAAACTGAACTAACTTTGTTTTTACTGCACTACCACTACGCAAAACTATCACTGGTTTATACAAATAAATCTATTCCAATACTGTTGATACATGAATAATGCTATAAGATTCTAAATTATGATACGAATATATCAAATCTAATGTAAATGAATGTGATTGTGATGGACAAGTCGTTAGAATGATGCGATATGACGTTTTTTGACGCGGGGTATGACGTAGCGCCGATCCGAGCGCGCGATTGGTGCGTCACTAAATCTCTGCCCCCCGCAACCCTACCAAAATATTGCCAAACGAATTACGAAGTTTGGTATCATTCCATCTCATTCTGGCGTGACGCATTACATATCTCTGTCCTTATCGTAACCCGTAAAATCTCGGGTTATATCTTACTTAAACTAGCCGAGTTGTGTCCTCAACTCACGGGATCGCTAAAAGAGAAATGCAATGAATAAATGTACTGAATTCCGGGTTCGGCCTACGGCTTACAAATACTTTGCATTTGCGCGAGTTGAAATTGCTCGGATAAAAATTGTAGGCGTTTATTTATTTCTTTGTTATTTTCTTAAGCAAATGTTAGACTTGCAAAGTAACTTCGTAAATAGGTAATTAGTCATATTTCGAAAGGGAACTCGATAGGAATCGTTTTGTATTGGATTTTCGCCGCTGCCGTTCAGAGGTTTTTGCGTGAAAGAGTAACAAACATCTATCCATCCATACAAACAAACGTTCATCATCATCTTCCTGCCCTTATCCCATTCTACTTGGGGTTGGCGCAACACGTTTTTTTCTTCCATTCTCCCCTATCAGACGTCACAGTATCATTTACTCCTTTTTCATTCATATTCCTTAGACAATCCATCCATCTTTTCTTTGGCCTTCCTCTTCCTCCATCAACATTCATACTCATCACTCTCAACAAAATAAAAAAATAAATATTATAAACAAACGTTCATGTTTATAATATTAGTAAGAAGTAGGGGTTGTAGCTGGTTATGTTGTTTTTCACCTTTTTTTTTAAATAAAGGTTTAACCAAACAGTGACTTCGACGTAGCACGATCGCGCGGCGAGTCCTTTGCGTAAATCGTCACATAAAGCACTCACGTCGTCACTGGGGAATATTTCCATAGTTAGTAAGTACGCCTCGCTAGCGTCGCGCCACGCCGTTATCGCTGTTTGGCAAAACCTTTAGTCATGAATTTATGTATGTATGCAAAGACCTGTTGGAGGCGTATTGGCATGCCTGCCAGAACTGTAAGGCGCCATCTCCGCGAGCGAGAGAATCATTTACTCTTTTTCCATATCATTTCCTCTTTTTCCATATAATTTCCATATACTCTCTATGAACACGTCTCCACAATGCGATGCGACGAGTGGCAATATGCGCGCGTAACGTTGGCGTATCGCCGCGGTATCGTCGCTACTGGTGGCGCGCCCGCCGCGCGCTCGTCGCGTGAACGTCGCGCTGAGCAGCGAGCACGCGGCGGGCGCGCCCCGTTTCCCACCAGTAGCGAAACAAAACAAAACTATAGCACAACGCCTCGTCGCGGGCACGCGGCGTTTCGTGACGATAAATTGGCGGAATAATCGCTCGTACTTGGAGATTCTCCGACGATAGAAGCACGGACTCGCCGCGATTCTCTCGCTCGTGGTGATGGCGCCTAAGATGGCGATAAATTGAAGGATAATAATATTTAGTCATGCACAGTCGCCTTTGCCAGAAGATACTCAAATGTTGTATTAAGTAAATTTGACCTCCGAGAGAACCTTACAGGGTTTCTTTTATTTTTTAATAGCTTCCACAAACTTATCAATTAAATATTAAACATTACTTCTAGGGCGGCATCCCTGGCTACCGGCTACAAGGTGGCACCTTTGAACGTACGCGACGCTGTGCTCTTCCCCGTACAAGTCACATTCACCAGGCACGTCGATGGCAGCGATAAATTGGTAAGTTTCTTATGAAAATATCCTGTGTCTTATCCAAATAAAAATAAGGGCTATTTTTCCCCGGCAATTAGCTGCGCATTGAAAATTCTATAATGCGCTTTCATTCAGTACAAACAGTAATTTATTTCTGTCCAGCTAAATTTCTTATTTCAGTAACTTTAAGATGTTCTGGAGAGTGTTGAATTAATATAGGTTTTGGTTTTTTTTCAGGAACCGGTAGTATATCTTTTCTGTTTGAGTTTTTTTTTTCTGTGTTTGTGCACGTGTTTGTTTTTTTTTTCGGTTGATAATTTAGTTTTAATAGTAGATAATGAATTGAATAAAGCACTCGACTAATAAAATGTCTATTGTTACAGATCAAGAGGACATTGTTTGGCCCTATGAACCCCTACCCACAAAAGAAGGTAATCACTTTCAATAAACACACAGATGACTTCGACTTCCACGTCAACTACGCTGAGTTAGACCACATTCCCTCTAACGAGCTCCAGTACGTTGGTACTCTCAACCTTAGCCAAGTCGTACTGAACGGTGTCGGCGCCGCCCTCGCCAAACATACCGGTGAAAACGTCGAACACAAAGGAATCAAAGCACATTTCAATATGGACGACTCTGGCATACTAAACCTTGTCAACGTCGAATTTGTCGCTGAAAAAACAGTTGAAGACGAAGACCAAGACAGCACACTCTCTAAAATAGGTAGCACTATCAGCAAGCTTTTCGGATCCGACTCTGAAACCCCTGAAAAGGCTGAAGAGAAACCCGAGGAGAAACCACAGGAAGAAGAAGCTGCCAAGAATGACACTAAGAAAGTCAACCAAACAGAGGGCGAGAAACAAAACGCTACCGAAACTGAAACAAAGCCCAAACCTAAAATCGTTGTACTGAAGGAGCCAATCAAAACAGAGGAAACACCTCTAAACTTAAAACCACTTTCACCAGAACAATTCAAAACCTCCAAAGCTCTAATTGCTGAGTTGAACATGATTGATAAAAAACGCATCGAAAGAGAAACTGCCCTCAACAATCTTGAAGCATTTGTAGTAGATGCACAAATGAAGGTAGACATGGACGAATATGCTCAATGCGGAACTCCGGAACAAATTGAAGAAATTAAAAAACTGTGCAGTGAGACATCTGAGTGGTTGTACGAAGACGGTTATGAGGCGGCCACGGAATTATTTGAGGCCAAACTAGCTGCTCTGAAGGACAAGACTAGCCCGATCTTCTACAAGCACTGGGAACACCGGGAGAGGCCCGACGCAATCGCCGCTCTCCGCAGCATGTTGAACAGCTCCCGGGAATTCCTCAAAATGGCAAAGAACTTCACCAAAGACGCTAACCCAGACAAAGACGTGTTCACAGACGTAGAAATTAACTTATTAGAGAAAAAGATTGAAGAGACTACCACTTGGCTGAGCACCTCTATCAAGGAGCAGAAGGCTCTCAAGAAGAACGAAGACATCA
Organism: Agrotis exclamationis; assembly: GCA_950005045.1. Taxonomy (NCBI): domain Eukaryota; kingdom Metazoa; phylum Arthropoda; class Insecta; order Lepidoptera; family Noctuidae; genus Agrotis; species Agrotis exclamationis. The sequence continues at coordinate 16,323,391 of OX465432.1, forward strand.
AACTGACGGTCGAAAGCATTCGAGAGAAGATGGCGAACTTGGACAGAGAGATGAAGTATCTGTTGAATAAGATGAAGATATGGCGGCCCAAGAAGCCAGCCAAGAAGGAGACTGAAAATAAAACTGAAGAGACGGTTATTGAGCCTGAGGCTGGGGAGAAGGAGGAGAAAGTAGAAGAGACACAAGAGGAAACTCCAGCAACAGAGAAGGACAATGAAACTGAGACTACAGAACCACCGCTGCAACTCTCAGATGGAGACGAACATTCCGAGTTATAATCACTGAGTGGAGTAACTTAATGTATTAGTTTAATTTATTTTTTATTTAAATGACTGTGTGGCTTGTTTGTTTTTTGTATGTGGAACTGCGGAATGTTGATTCTGATCATTAATTTGAATATCTCTGAATTTAGGCTATTCTTATCAATCCATCCATTTTGCATTTTTGTACATTAGGTTTTTGGTGTTGACTGTCATCTCATCACAAGAGATTCATCAATCATTAGAGATTTTTTTGTTTAATTATTGAAGTTTTTGTTCAGGCTAAGCTGGCTTTCCCTGATACTTGTTGATTGTTTACTTTGTTCATTCTTCTTTGATAGAAGACAACGATCGAACGATCTCACATTAACCCTTACTAACAACTAAAAACTTTCCATATTATTTTGTTATCAAATTTTTTCCACTAATTATATTATTTTGTTAAAATGAAATTCTCCTATCCATAATTATTTATTTTTTATAATGATGTTTAAATTATTATTACTCTTCGTTGACGAAAACGAACAAGCCACTCAAAAGAACTTCAATTAAATCTCAAATCAATCGGTGGCCGCCTTCCACAGAAAGAATTTAAATAAAAATATTTATTTAAGTTGTCTTCGTTTTTAAATGGAATTTCTTTTTAAAAGTGCGGCTCTCTAGCTGTGGCCCCAGAAGTAGCGGAAGCGAGAGTGTAATATATTTATGTGTACCTAAACTTTATGTGATATATTAAAGGCTATAAGTTTGTGTGAGTATTATACTGTTTTTCTATTACAGACACAGTGTAAGCACAAATTGTAACGAACACGAATGTTCTGTTAGCTCCGTCAATGAAATTAGTTATAATCTAAGCGATTTGTGTGTAAATCTATGTACCTATTTAATCATTCTACAGGTTTGTGTGCGATAGACTATGCATGTACTCTCTTCCCTTAGAATTTCCAGTTATCTATGCCGTTATTACAATATTTACTGAGTAGTATAAATGTACGGTGGTACGGACTAATCCAGTGAAAATAATAAATAAATAAACTTATTACATCACAGCAGCGGATTCATGGATCAGTTTGAGTGTGCCTTTATTTTCTGAAACCGATGTGTCAAAGAAAGGGACCTAAGTAGTTATACGTAAACACAAGAGGCTTATAATTACACCGTTGCGTTGTTTTTAAACCTGTAAGCGCATTCATTTAGCAATATAAAATACGTCCGTGCCGTCGCGTGTGTCGGCGAAACACGGAGTAGTGAACAAATGGAGTGCTTAAGTGATTATTTCGACAAGTAGGTACATGCTTTCGTCGAGGGCTAAACACCGCATATATTATGACTGTTATAGTAAGATGCAACTTAAAAATTCCACTGGTGTGATTTGAGTTTAAATAAACTCATAAGGCTGACAGGGTCAAGAACGTTTAATAACTTTTGAGCGGAGCTCGAAAACTCATTGGTAATACTAGTTCGTAGTCGTTCTATATAAATAGGCGGTACTAAGTTGTGTCGTACTACTGTATGATTTTGTAACAGGATCGTTCACATATTGCCTCGTGAGCGTTCATGTTAGTGATCATTCCATTTCTTCACTATTCCGTGTTCCGTACCCCTGAGATGTGTCCGTATTAGTGAAACAGTGATCGGACTTAGGTCTAACAATTGTAACATTTTAAGTGAGATTCGTTCAATACCCAGTCGCAAATGGAAATAAATTATACATGAATGAACATATTGTCGTTTTATTTCACCTGGATTCAAAAGTTGTCGCATCTGTTAAATTTTTTATATAGTTGACAATATGCATTGAAATGAATTGACTACAAACATGATTAAAACTGTCGGCATCCCTGGAGCTGAAATTTTATAATATCATTTCGAGTCTCATCTTTTAATGAGGGTAAAATACGAGTACAACAGTAATTTTGCTTTAGTAGTACCAAAGGCATTTTTTTTAACGTGGTAAAAATCATAAAATGAGTCCTTCCACCCAGGACAGGGCGGGAGGGACTGTCCGACTCGTATTGACTAAAATCCAGTGTCCTTCAATTGCCCTTTATGTTCCGGTGTCACGGTAATTCGTGAGTCCCGCGACCCCGGCAGGCTTTAGCCCTCTAAAGGGGGCCCCGTCATAATGCTGACGGCGCGTGGCACACAACGCGCCGTCGACCCGAGCATGGTCCATGATCGAGTCGCCCATTACTCGCCGCCCGCATGCCCGCGTCTACGGTGGCCGGAGATCGTCTTGCGACGTCTGTCGCCGTAGGCGTCAACCACTGCGGCTAGGATGGAGGGAGGACGCTGTCCTCTCCCTCACTCGGCGCGCCTCCTCCTTCGCTAGCATGACTGCTTCGCAGAAGGAGGCGTCCGTTTCCCACTCCGTCTCGCTCCGCAGCATGGCCTCGACCAATGCCGGGCGCGAGAGGTCTTCGCCTATCTATCGCCATCGTGAGTACACGGCGGTGCTCTGCCCAAGCGGGGCAGTCCTACACCGTATGCTCCACCGTGTCCTCCGGGCGATCATCCGAGGCACATGAAAACGGAAAATAAAAAAGCGCCTCAGGTGAACCAACAAGGAACTTTTTTTTCCATCAAAATAATGTCAAAGTCGTCAAAGTTCTCGTTAACTATAAGTCTGAAAAATCTGAAAAGTCATGCTTGGGCCTCGAGAGTTCCGGAGCTTGGAGGTTTCTTTAGAGTTCAGACTTGTTTCTGTTTATCGCTTGAGATAGGTTCCATGTCGCAGGACCGTCTGTAAAGGTAACCGTGATCCTAGAACGCAAAGGGAAATTGTCAGTCTAACATTCTCTTCCGCTCAACCCAGGGCGCGGGAAGTACTCACAAAATTAGGGTCAGTTTACATCATCCGAGCACTGTTACTTAGATCCCCGCTGTCCGTCTGTCTTTCACCATCTGAACCGTGATAGACAGTTGAAATTTTCACAAATAATGTATTTCTGTTGCCGCTGTAACAACAAAAAATATATAAGGGGGCTCCCATACAACAGACATGATCGTTTTGCCTTTTTTATCTTCGATCAAAAATACACACATCAAAAGTGTCTAGGGATCAACATATATTTTTGCAATAACTTTTCTCCTGATTGATATTAATTAAAATTTTCTTTAAGGATTCATCAAATAAAGTGTTTTCGTTTGTCACAGTAACGATAAACCAAGTCACCTTTGCATTAATAAAGAAATTTGCCATTTTCCTAATAAAGGGATTTTTGACATTTGAACCACTAACACAAAAGTTCGAAAAAAAGACTGAAATAACAGTTTTCTTTAAAATTTTATTGGGTAACTTAAACAATTAATAATCCGTGTTTCTACCGCGAACACTAACAACACAAGAACATCGGTTTGGCATACTCAAAATGAGTTCATCCAAATCACGCTGTGGAATGGCCGCCCATGTTCGTTGCAACAACAAAAAAAGGTCTTCTTGCGACTGGATACCCTCCATATTCGGCAGAGCTCTTCTCTGTAGCATATCCCATGCATGCTCAATCGGATTCAAGTCTGGCGACTGAGCAGGCCAGGGCAGGACATTGATGTTAGCTGCGGCGAGAGTCTGTCTTACAACTCTTGCGGTGTGCGGTCGTGCATTAACTGAAATAAGGGACCGATTTGCACTTGTAGAGGAACGATGACGTCTGATACAATCGTCTCAGCATAAATTTGAGCGTTGAGGTTGCCTCTGATCCAAATCAATTCAGTTCTTCCGCCGATCCAAATACCCGCCCATACCATGATGGTTCCACCACTATAAGGATGGACTTCCTGGCAGGATTTTAATCGCTGTTGGCGTCCAGGGGTTCTCCAGTGTCGTATACGTCTTGTATCCGGTCTCATACCGAAACGAGACTCATCAGAAAAGCACACGAAACGCCATTGTTCTTCTGCCCAATTTCTGTGTTCAAGAGCCCATTGATATCGAATCCTACGATTGTGCATTGCTATAGGTGATACCCGTAGCGGTCTTCGGGAATGAAGGTTCACTTCATGCAAGCGGTTTCTGACTGTTTGGTCGCTAATTAAGTTCCCTGAAGAGTGATGAAGCCTCACGGCTAACATCATGGCGGTTATTGTTGGAGCTCTTCGAGTTAAGATTTGAATGTATCGGTCTTGTCTCCGTGTGGTGCAGCGATACCGTCCTCCATGGCGCTCAGCCACGGTACCAGTGCTTCGGCAACGTGTCCAAAGTCGACTGATAACACTCTGACTTGTATTCAGAGCTAAAGCCACTGTGGCGAACTAATTTATTGCCACATTATCTGTGGTATTACAAACATAACCCATAGTGACAACACTATGGCTATGTTTGTCTATGCCCCGACACACCGCTCACCAGACAGGTCGTTACCGGTCGATTTTTAACGAACAAGACTAGTGTTATATTGTTAATAACCCACATGTGATTATAACGAGGAGATATCCTCATAATCCTTATGACCGTCATAATTGTAACGTGTATTGTTGTGTGTCAGTCTATCGTATATGTGAAATCCACAATACATAATGTAAACAAACTGGACCGGTCTTTCATTGGACAAACAGGGCGCTATCCCGCGCCTAAATTGGTGACCCCGACGACGACCGACGTGCGAAGATCATCATCATCGGCGTAGGACGTCGGTAACAAGAAGACCTGGGTTCCAGTTCCTTGCAGCGCATCGAGCTCGCACTCATCGTGGAAGCGACAGTTATCTACCAACTCGCCAGCTATTACGCGAGTTCGCCGGCTAACACAATAGTTCCAAAAGTGCGACCAGTGTTTTAGTGTATATCAGTGCAAATGGTGTAAAGATTCCCAAAAATAAACTTTCAGCAATAAACTCTAAAATAAAATTTTCTCCGCGATAATAACGCCACTTTTTCACGTGCGTATTTTCGGAGAAACTGGAAGTTAGCGCGCGAAGTTTGACATTTGACACTATGTCATCGCCCGCAAACGTCAACCAGCCGCGTGCCAGAGACGGAGATATCGCGTTTTACGACAATAAAGAACGGTGAGACATCAAAACCTGTAAGTGTGAACTGAACTTTTGCATGGACTATATTGTGGACTATAATAGAGCTTGCCCTCAATGATAACAGTACTTCAACGGGTCTTTATTTGGAACTATTTGGGCAGAAACTTCTAATAATTCTAACGCTTGAACGGAGAAATTTATATTTAATTTATAACTTATTGTCCTCTGTTTTTACACATATTTTAATATTTCATAATTCTGCATAATTGGTGTAATCTAAATGATAATGGTGTTTTGCTGCTACAACCCTATATATATTTTTTTTTACAAAATATCCAGAAACTTTACTCCTTTAGTTTCACATACCTATTATTTACATGTTATGTCCAGTGGCGGGCCTAGGGTTTCAAAATAAGGCAAGCCCAATAAAATTTAAACCGATTTCAAAAAAAGAAAGTTCAGTTTTCGACTGAGTATGTAGGTACCTACATAAGTATCATCGCAATTTTCTCATAAACTACTGGTTAGGTACAATAAATTAAAAGTGAATTCAAAGTTATGGTAAGTAGTTGCTTGTTTTGTAACAGGACTAACAGGTGACAGACAAAACAAAACAGAAAGTTACAAAACGAAAGTTAAAAAATAGCTAGATAGAATGTAATAAGGAATTTAAATAAATTATTTATATTCTAATTGGAATCGTCTATCTTTTTTAAGAAATGATTTAATTACATCAGAGTAAAATGTTGGTAATCGTTTTAATTCTACCAACAACTGTTTTTCAATAGCTAAAATCGTATCCCCGTCCCAGTTTCGTGGGTTGTCTTGTCGCACAGATCAGAAAACAACTCAATAAGTTTACTTTTTTGTTTAAAAACCGTGTTTACGACTTGAGACATGTATGTCCAACGAATTTTTTGCTGCAATGAGTATCGTAAAAAGCAGCTCGTTTTGTACTATTACTAAAAAAATTACACAAAGCCTGAAGGGCTGAAAAAAATAAACTAACCTCTTGAATTCTATTGCATGATTTATACACATATGAAATATTCTTTTATGCGATTTACTAGTCTGAGAAATACACAGATTAGGCGTCGGCGTCGGGAAGAAATAAACTGTTTTTTTTTCTGAGCAAAGTTTAAAGATTTTACCTTATCTTCGCCAATCAAAACTTGAACGCATTTTAAATCCTCACAAGGTACAATTACCTCCATTGTTGCAGGTAAGTCACCAAAACAATTGTATCACTGAGAAAATCTAACAAAACACACAAAAAACTTTAACAACAAAGCTTTCCCCACTCAAGCAAATGAAACTGAAGTGAGCTACTTACGCAGAGTAACAGTGTTGTCATTTAGGCAAAAAAGTCGCCAGGTATATGAACAATCTAGCGAGATGTCGCATTTTTTTTATTTTTAAGATATTGCTTGAATATTTAATTTCGTTATTTTAAAAAGTCGCTAGTTCTTGTTGTTGCTAAATCTTAAAAAAGTCTCCAAACTCGTTAAAAATCTCCAAGATCTCACAACGTCGCTAAAACGGCAACACTGCAGATTTGGCAAGGTGACAAGGTCACGCATACGCGTGCAACTTCATACGCATGCACGGCTTAAATCTTCCATACTGATCGATTTGTAGACGCACAAGGTTCTAACTCGTTATACGGCACAACGCTTTAGGCGCGAAAGGGACAGATATAGTATTTGAAAGCCCGGTAAAAGCCGGTACGTGTAAGCGAGATAGCTATATATAGATGTTGCAAATACGAAACTGCGCGCGAACGATTGCGATGTAAAGTGTGTGGCGTGGATAGTTTGTGTTATTTTGATAAGAATTAAGCGCGCGAACTTTTAAATAGTTCGGGTTTGATTATGATTCTCTGTCGAGCATTTTTAATAAGGCATGCCGGGCTTTTGGGCTTGTATGAAGGAACCGCCACTGGTTATGTCACATTTTTACCTGTAGACTGCATGTATAATTTTAGCACTGTTCGTTTTATAATTATTTTGAATGTGCAAGTTGCCTGTTGTCTGTCATAAATTTGGTATATGGTTTGCAGCGCTACATGTTAATAATTTATTCTGCAACAAATATTGTGTGTGTTTGTTATTGCTAAGGTTGTCTGTGATTAAACTTTTATATGGTTTGCTGCGTTACGTTATATTAATTAATGCTGTAACAAATTATTGTGTGTTCGTGTTTGTTATTACTAATATTTTTAATTATTAACACTATGGCTACTGAGGGAAAAGATACTTTTCTAGACCCTGAGGTGGAGACTGGTGGTGGACAGTCAGCTAACCCTTGTACTTCCAGCTCTCAAAACATTTTAATAAATAGAGTTTCTATCCGTGTTCCTCCCTTCTGGCCTGACCGGCCTGGTCTTTGGTTTGCTAGTTTAGAGGCACAATTCCATATTAATAGCATCACACAGGAGACAACGAAATATTACTATGCCATCAGTCAACTCGACACAAAATCTGCAATTGAAGTCGAGGACATAATCACAGAACCACCTAAGGAGCAACCTTACTCAACTCTAAAAAAAGCACTTATATCTCGCTTCTCAGTTTCTTATGATGAGAAAATTAAGAGGCTCCTGGAAAAAGAGGAGATGGGGGATAGAAAGCCCTCATCATTCCTGCGTCACCTCAGGGCTCTTGCAGGTTCATCCTTTACGGAGCAGCTCCTAAAGACGATCTGGATGAATCGGTTACCTCAACACATCCAAGGGATTTTGGTGGCACAAAGCCTGTCATCCCTTGAAGATCTGGGCGATTTAGCAGACAAGCTGCAAGAAATCAGCTCCCAACCGGTACAAATTGCAGCTAGTAGGGCTGCACCATCTACAAGCAATGACACTAGAGAGCAAATAAGTATGCTCCAGAAGCAAGTTGCGGACCTTACACAATTAGTTACTCAATTAACCGCAAGCAATAACCACCGTGGTACCAATAACCGCAGTCGCAGTCGTTCTCGATCCGCAGCACGCTCTCACAACAACCAACTATGCTGGTACCATGACCGGTTTGCTTCTAAGGCAACCAAATGTTTACAACCCTGCACTTGGTCTAACTCTGCCCCTCAGGGAAACTCCAACAGCAGTCAGTAATGGCGACCACTGACTGCTCCCTAGCAAGTCGCCGTCTGTTCGTAACAGATCGATATTCGGGCCGACGATTTTTAATCGACACCGGATCCGATCTATCGTGCCTTCCTAGACGGTTCTCTGACACTCGGGGTAACAAGCAGCCACTACCTTATGATCTTATAGCAGCAAACGGTTCCAAAATAAATACTTTCGGTGTTGTAGAACTTAAACTAAATTTAGGATTAAGACGTGACTTTGTGTGGAAATTTATAGTTGCAGAGGTCGGAACTCCAATAATCGGCTCTGATTTTTTAGCCCATTATCATCTGCTACCGGACTGTGCTCTCGGGAGATTAAGGGACAATAAAACTGGGTTGTCTACTGTGACGGAATTATCGTCAATAGACCAACCCAGCATCAAGGTCATCCAATCACCTGACTCCCCCTATGCACACATTTTGGCCGAGTTCCCCAGCATTTCACGACCTCCTGGCGCTCCTACAGAACCGAAGCACTCCACGGTGCATTTCATCAACACCACGGATGGTCCACCAGTGACAGCGCGACCACGTCGCCTCGCTCCACAAAAACTCCGGGAAGCTCAAAAGGCATTTGAAGAGATGGTTCGAGTAGGTACTGCTAGACCTTCTAGCAGCGCATGGTCCTCTCCACTGCATCTCGCACCTAAAAAGGACGACACTTACCGCCCATGTGGGGACTTTCGAGCGCTTAATGCCCGCACCATTCCGGACCGCTACCCCGTCCGTCATGTAGGGGATTTCTGCCAGAACCTTTCCGGATGCTCAGTATTCAGCACTCTAGATTTAGTTAAAGCCTATCAGCAAATTCCTGTAAACCCCGACGATATTTGTAAAACAGCCATAATTACACCTTTTGGCCTGTTTGAATTCCCTTACATGACGTTTGGCCTGCGAAACGCTGGGCAGACTTTTCAGAGGTTTATTGACGAAGTGGTGCGGGGATTTAGCTTCTGTTTCGCGTACGTGGATGACATCCTTGTTTACTCAAGAGACCCGAGAGAGCATGCTGAACACCTCAGGCTCCTGTTCCGTCGACTGCACGAGTATGGAGTGGTCATCAACCCAGCAAAGTGCGTTCTTGGCGCAGCCGAAGTTACCTTTTTGGGTTACCGCATTAACGCCGCAGGCACATACCCACCCGAAGATCGCATCCGTGCACTGATGGATTTTCCTCTCCCCAAGACAGTACAAGGCGTGCGCAGATTCCTGGGCATGGTAAACTACTACCGCAGATTCTTGCCCAACGCCGCCAAGTACCAGGCTCCATTAATTGACGCAGTCGCTGCAACAAACAGCAAGGGCGCAAAACCATTTCCATGGACACCCGAGCTCGAACAATGTTTTAATGATTGCAAGAAGAGTCTGACCGATGTTACTACTTTGTCGCACCCAAAATGTGGTGTCCCATTGGGCCTTTTCACCGATGCGTCCAGCATGCACATTGGCGCTTGCTTACAACAGAAAGTCGACAACGACTGGCAACCCCTCGCATACTTCAGTAAAAAGCTAACTAGCAAACAGAGTGAGTGGCCTGCATATTATAGGGAACTTCTAGCTGTGTACGAGAGCGTTCAACACTTTCGGCACATACTAGAAGTGCAACACGCAACAATATTTACTGATCACAAGCCACTAGTTTACGCCTTCGTTCAGCGACGCGAAAAACTACCACCAACACAACTCAATCAGTTAACTTTTATTAGTCAATTCACTACCGATATACAGTACATTAAAGGCGCTGACAATGTAGTAGCAGACGCCATGTCACGGATTGAATCCATTTCTTTGGAGGAGGACTGCCAAGCTCTTGCCGAGTCTCAACAAAATGACGAGGAGCTCAAGGAGATGTTTTCATCTTCTTCCATGAAGTTGGAAAAAGTCGTTATCCCCAGAACCAACACATTCATAATATGTGACACATCAACGGGTAGACCTCGCCCATATCTCACCTTACCCTTTCGTCGAACAGCTTTCGATCGACTGCATGGTCTCAGTCACCCAGGCGTGAGGGCATCTTTACGTTTGGTGGCTGAGCGATACGTATGGCCGCAAATGAACGTAGACTGCCGAAAATGGGCAAAGTCATGCATACAGTGCCAGCGCACTAAGATCACTAGGCACACCTCTGCGCCTTTAATACCTTTCCGTAGCCCTTCAAGTAGATTCAGTCATATTCATATCGATATCATAGGTCCACTGCCGCACTCAAACAATTACACATATTGCCTTACCGCGGTTGACAGATTCACGCGATGGCCCGAAGCGTGGCCTATGTCATCTATCACGGCGGAAGAAGTCGCAGACACGCTGGTAACTGGTTGGATATCCCGTTTTGGGGTACCAAGCACCATAACGACCGATCAAGGTCGTCAGTTCGAATCCACTTTGTTTCGGCGCCTCATGAACGTGTGCGCAACAAAGCGGATTCGCACAACCAGCTACCACCCGTGCGCAAATGGCATGGTAGAACGCATGCACCGTCAGCTAAAAGCTTCTTTGATGTGCCATTCCCAAACATGGAGCAAGGCACTCCCATTAGTACTACTTGGCATGAGGACCGCGCTCAAAGAGGACTTGAACACCTCATCTGCTGAACTGGTCTATGGGGAACCTCTCCGCCTTCCTGGAGAACTAATCGTGCCAGCGGATGAACCCAGGAGCCCAAACGACGTCGCAGATTTCGTCACGGAGCTGAGAAGTCGGATGGAAGTTTTACGCCCAATACCAGCCTCACGACACACTCGCCCGTCATCATTTGTATTTAAAGACTTGGCGACTGCGACTCACGTTCTGCTCCGCGACGATACTGTTCGACGGCCTCTGCAACCTCCTTACACTGGCCCATATCGTATCCTGAGGAGAAGGGATAAAACCCTTACTTTGGACATGAATGGAAGAGAGGCTACGGTTAGCATAGACCGTGTTAAACCAGCTTACCTGGACGTCGAAGAATCTTCCTTACCACCAGTATCAGTCCCTGTTCAAGCACTTCCTTCCGAACAGACTCCTGTCCCGCAGTGTCCATCCGTTCCAGCACCCTCATTTTCTCCAGCTCCTACTACTCCACCAACTCCAGCTACTGTCACCACCAGAACTGGCAGACGGGTTAGATTTAGGGACATATTAGATTTATAGTTGTAATTTGTGTTTTTGTAATTTGTGTTTTTGCATATACCCTTTTTTTCTCCGTAGGGGGGTGGTGTGGCGAACTAATTTATTGCCACATTATCTGTGGTATTACAAACATAACCCATAGTGACAACACTATGGCTATGTTTGTCTATGCCCCGACACACCGCTCACCAGACAGGTCGTTACCGGTCGATTTTTAACGAACAAGACTAGTGTTATATTGTTAATAACCCACATGTGATTATAACGAGGAGATATCCTCATAATCCTTATGACCGTCATAATTGTAACGTGTATTGTTGTGTGTCAGTCTATCGTATATGTGAAATCCACAATACATAATGTAAACAAACTGGACCGGTCTTTCATTGGACAAACAGGGCGCTATCCCGCGCCTAAACCACAGTACGTTGCCGGGAACCAGCTTCTATCATTCCCACGGCTCTGAGCATTTCTTCCCTGCTTAAATGACGTCGCCGCTCCATAATAACGTTGGTTTTAATCAGTAGTAGGGAAACAGTAGCACTAATAATGTCTTCAATGCGTTGTATGTTTTGGAAAATATTGACAGCTGATTTTCATCTTTTACTCGAATTTGATTCACAGTTCCTGATTCAAATTATGAAATGCACCAAAAAGGATCCATATAAATTTATAAAATCATAAATTTATTACAAAGCCACATCTCAATCTCAAGAAATCCGCATAAAAATGCTTGATCCCTAGACACTTTTGATGTGTGTAGTACTAGATTCCCGCTGAACGCTTCAAAAACGGCCCGAAAAATACCGCCACAAACGGTTTTGTGACGGTATTTCAAATCCTTGTTTAGAATTTAAGTACCATTTTAGAATGACCACTTTTGTACTGATGACATTTTATCTTCAAGAAACATTTTTAAATTGTGAACGTTAAACCTTTGTCGGATGAAAGAACTTAAATAAACACATTTTGCAATGGTAATTAAACTTTATTTTTGAGTGTTATGGTTTATAATAAATTGAGGTTGTTCATACTATTGAACATTTTTCTAAGAAATGTAGATGTTTACGTTTGTTCGTGATCCTTAATCTAGAGCTATTATTGATCGAAGGTTTTTATAGAAAATGGTACGGAACCTTTCGTGCCGGTTTTTAATCGAATATTTTTTGTATGGAAACGTTGCACAACATACAAACTCACATTCACAAACGCCCAGACCCGGAACAAATACTCGTAGATCATACAAATATTTGCCCCGTGCGGGAATCAAACCCGCGACACGCAGCGCAGCAGTCCAATCGCTCGGCCATTGCGCCAATCGTGCCGTCAAAATTTCCGTTAAGTTTCACTGAATTTGAATTAATTAATGTTTAGAGCCCCTTCGTACCAGGGTTGGCATGATTAAAACAAGTTCTTTTAAAACACATGTTTAACAGTTTGAATTTAAACAGTGTTTTTTATCACACGCTTTAACTAGGTACTTTTCATAGCGCATGAATGGGTATAAAATAAAAATAAATTAATATTTAGGAGTTTAATAGCTTGACATAAAACCATTTGAGTCATGCTAATGCTATGTTACATTTTTAAACTTTTATTGGAATACTAGCTTCCGCCCGCGACTCCGTCCGCGCGGATGTCGGTCTTCGCGTGGATGGTTTATTTCTCCATTTTGAGTAACTCTGACAATGACATCTTATAAATATCTATTGGACCCAAATACGGCTAAGCCTATAATAATTAAGGAGAAATCCGACTTTCGGCGCTACAGATTACGGCGCTGAATCCACTGCGGGTAATGCAACGTGTGTTCGCGGTTCTACAGAAAAACGTCTATGAATAAAACTGAAAAATAAGATTTTTTTTCTATGTATTTTTCCAGGATAAAAAGTATCCCATTTTATGCCCAGGATAATAAGGTATAATTATACCAAGTTTCATCGAAATCGAACCGTTAGTTTTCACGTGATGCCTGCATATACAGACAGACAGCCAAAAAAATTTTTAATCACATATTTGGGTTTGGTATAGATCCAGCAACATCCACCCCCGCTATTTATTTTTTCAATATTTTCAATGTACAGAATTGACCCTGCTACAGATTTATTATATGTATAGATATAGATAATAATACTTAAAACCTGACATGTTTTTTTCCATTGATCGTTTTTTGTAAATATTTATTTACTACGGCGAATTTGAAAAGATCTAGTCTAGAAAATATGAAGCTTATACCTAATAAGTAATAGTTCATTTATAAGATTTTAAGACGTCCTACAGGTTGAATTAATTTGAAATAGGGTCCTAAACTAAAAAGAACTAAAAAAAACATTGTTTTAAACAATGACTAATGAGAACTGTTTGTTTAATAAAGTTTTAAAAAAACTGTATTTTTTTCTTACCTTTCTTCTTGCTTCGTACACATGGCGACGCAAGTCTCCGATACATTACGACTTTGGTATCCAATGACGCGTGTCTGTGTACGAACCTCTATGGATTTGTATTGCGATAGTCGCCTGGATACCAAAGTCGTAAGGTAGGTACCTATCGGAGACTTGTGTCGCCTTGTGTGCGAAAGGGCTTACAGGCGGTTCTAGCTGTTGTCTACAATTCCTTTGGTCTAACAACCATACCCATCAACATAGTATTTACTGTGGGGAAACTAGTAGCAACACAATTTCACGGTTTGCGCTTCCATAGAAGGCTTCCTTTACACCTCTGTTTAAAGTAAATATTGAACGCAAAATACACTCGAGAGAACTTGAGTGTTCTCGCTGGTTACGTGGACTGGCCGATAGATTTTTTATTTTATATTTTTTGTGTGGTTTATTTATTGTTTGCATGCATGTCGTGAATTGCTCGTCTAGTAAATAACTAGCTAAGCGATATTGTGGGTGTACCGTAGTAACATCTACCGATCCTGAAAAACCCTTTTACCCTTTTAATACTCTTAATATTTTTCATACATGTGCACTATAATGTTTATTTATCTTTTTCTAAAAACTACTTTCTGTTTTGGACACTCCTATTTTATAATTTTTAACCTTTAAATTTTTAATTTTCAACATTGCTATTGTGTAATTTTCCTTCTAAACTCATCACTATCTGCTTAGCTATTCCCGAATAATATTGTGGTCGGCTTCCCTTTTCCTTTCTCCCATGTTCATGTCAAACCACATGCAGCTGAATATCAACATTTTACATGGAGCGACTGCCTTGGATGTTGAGATGGATGTGTGGAGTGACAAGAATGGATAAAGTAAGTAATGAGTTTATAAGGGGAAGTTTGAAAGTGACGCCTGTTACAGAAAAATGAAAGGGAATCGTCTGTCTTGGTATGGACATGTGATGAGGAGGGATGAGACTCACGTGACTAAGAAAGTGATGAGTATGAATGTTGCTGGATGGAAAGGAAGAGGAAGGTCAAAGAAAAGATGGATGGATTGTCTAAGGAATGATATGAATGAAAAAGGAGTAAATGATACTGTGACGTCTGATAGAATGGAAGAAAAAAACGTGTTGCGCCGACCACAAGTAAAATGGGATAAGGGCAGGAAGATGATGACATGGAGCGACTGCCTATCGGACCTCCACAACCCAGTAACTGAGTAATATTATATCCCTTCTAACAGTAACCTGTCAAAGGTCTGTGAGCCACCGAGGAAACTCGCTGTGATGGTCACCCATCTACAGACCAACTTCGGAAAGCATGCAATTTTTTATTTTTAAAATCTGGGTTTATATTATAAGGAAAAGTATTAACTTAGACAACATAGTACCTACTTATACTAACCGACTTCGAAAAAAGAAGGAGGTTCTCAATTCGTCGAAATATATTTTTTTTAAGAGCGTTTGTGTTTTTAGTGCCTTTCTCTTGTATTGTGGGTGCGTTTACATACACATAACATAAACTAAAATCATATATTATGTAGAATCAGGCGTCCTGGATCCAAGCCTGGATTTCTGTATCGCGGAAATAAATCTAAATATTTTTCGTATCATTTAAACATAAACTCATTTACTTACACATTCACCCAGACCCAACACAACTACTTGTAGGTCATACAAATGTTTGTTCCGTGCGGGAATCGAAATCGCGACATTAGCACAGCATTCGATCGCTCATCCACTGTGTCAACCGTGCCCGTTGTACTACCAATATTACCTCGGGTAAAAAAAAAAATACTCGTGGTCCTACCAAGCAATGTAGTAGTACCACGGGAAATTTTTAGATAAGGACTTTTCTTGGGGGCCCCAGTTACAAGAAGTGAGCCGCAAATTGTTTGCGTCAGCAGGTTCCTTACGCCGATTACGCAATTTCCTTCCAACTGCTACCAAAGCTGCGCTGGCCCAATCTCTGCTTCTCCCTATTCTCGACTATGCCGATACCAGTTATCCAGATCTCACTGAAGTGCAGCTAGATAAGCTTGAGCGTCTCCAAAACTTTTGTATCAGGTTCATATTTGGTTTGCGTAAATATGACCATGTCTCCGAGTTTCGCAATAAACTCAAGTGGCTGCCTATCCGTCTTCGCCGGAATACGCATATTTTATCGTTATTGTACAATATTCTTTTCAATCCCACAACCCCATTTTATCTGAAAGAACGTTTTAAGTTCATTAATGACACACATATTAGAAATTTGAGATCATCGGAGAATTTGAGGCTTTTGATGCCCGCACATACCACTAAGTTCTATGACCAATCGTTTACGGTTCAGGCTATTCGTTTATGGAATACATTGCCGGAGTCGGTAAGGCAAGCAAAGTCACTTATCGCTTTTAAAAACTTAGTTGTGAATCATTTTCATTCACTCCTATGATTTAAAGTTTCCAAGTCAATCATTATTATTTTTATTACCTACTCGTATAATCAATATTGTTTTATTTATTTAATGTTATAATTTTCTGATTACTTCATTTGTATTGAAATAATATACATATATATTTATAAATCTATATAATATATATATCTATATATATATAATCATTTATTTAAATTTTGTTTGAAGAGTATTTATAGTACACCACTGACTACCCCCTCCCCTTCTTATCTTAGTTCGTACAGTCCATCCAAAGGTTGTCTGGAAGAAATCGCTATTAGCGATAAGACCGCCATTGTAACCCTAGATTAAGCAATATTGTAAGCAGTAGTTTTTAAAATTTTGGTGTACAATAAAGTATATTCTATTCTATTCTATTCTATTCTATTCTATTCTAAACGGCAAAACTCAGTTCAAATTATGTAATCGGCAGCTTTTTGAACTAATTGGGGTACGGTTAGCAAAAAAGGTTCTAAAGCGTGGCAGGTAAGGCGAAATGACCTAGCAAAATCACCTAAGTACCAACGTTAACAGTTGGGGTAGATGAGGCAGTAAAAGCCAGTGTGTTAGAAAAAACTTTCTTACAAAGAATTTTTTGAGCCCTATTTCAGCGATGAAGGTAAGCTTCTGACGTGTGATTTTCAATTTATTTTTTTAGTTTTATTTAATACATGCTGACTAGTTTTTTATATTCTTTTCAGAAATCCATTGCGGTGTTTTTTGCTGAATAAGAAAATGGTGAGTCCAGCAAGTTTTTTAAACTTAAATATTTATTTTGCTCAATGTTCACATTTTTAATAATAATTTTAAATTTAAATTATTTAATATTGTAAAGAGTGCTAAGTATGCAATCATTGCTTGTGGAAACAATAAACAACTTCTTCTTTCTCCAACTTTTAAACAAATTCTTTCTCCAACTGTTGATAGATTTTGAAACAACTGCCTCCAGAAAATTCTCTCCGTGTCTTAATCTGTGTAGGATCGCTACTATTTATCACGTCTTCAAGTCACACAGATCTCGAGCCATCACGACTGTTGGCATCTCAAACAAATTTTAAATCATACAATATCTTGACAGGCACCTAAAGCCCCATTACCAGTAACTTGTTTCAAAAGAGCTTTTGTTTTTTTTGAGTCCCGAAGGAAGAAGTCGGCGCCCGCGCCGTGCACTGGCGCCTTTCTTCGAGTGAGTGCGACAGCTATATGTAATTATATAACACGTTGAAGGGAGACAAAGCAATAGCATTCCGCGTCATGGACAGACAAGCCAAATGAATCCAGTTTGCTTGTTATACGCCGGTCGTTCGGGTGTGTGCTGCCGTAGTGTTTTTTTTGACAGTGATGTAAACAATTAAACTTGAATTTTTCTGTGAATCAACACACTCTCATAACACGAGTGTTGATAAGAACATGTGTTGAAGTTAGTTTTATACAAGCACGACTGGATTTTGGCGGGGTTTTTGTTTGTAAAGGTAAGAATAACTAAGAATGCAGCCGATTCCCTCTCGCGTCCCTCTTGGAGGAATGCAATGCACCTCGCTGTGCCCCGGCGCACCTTGCGAGTCTATCGAATTTTCTTGTTCAATCGATACAGTAACTAGCACAGTATTGGCGTTTCCGGTTTTTACCTAAACACATATTTTCAGATGATATGTATTATGTCCTAGAGAGGACACAGATGTCACCGTATTGTTTTCGTAAACAAACATTTTATTCATGAATTTCGAGACATGTGCGCCAGTTTCCGTAATTAACAACCCAGAAAAAAATAATTAGATGCAGCGAGCGAACCCATTTGAAATTATAAGTTAAAGTAAATGATGAAGGGTAGTTTGGGGTGTTTTGAACCACAAGACGTTAATGTTGATTTACATTCTAGAATATTAAGGATTCGTGAATATTTTAAAGTGTAACTCGTGGCTATGTAAATGAGATATCTGCCTCGTTTAATCTAAATGTATTATGCAAAAAGGTTGGAGGTCAAGTCACCGCCAAAATAGTGCACGCTTATCGTTTATTGCTTCCTGTGAAATTAGAAGCGATTTGTTATCATTTGTTTGTGTCTTTCATTCATACTTGTAAACTACACGAGATAGTAGGTACGATGATGTACTGAAGTTAAAACTAAGTACGAACTCGTGTCGGGTTCACGTTCTAAACAAACGTGAACGGGGTTTAGGATTAAGGATAGTTTGTGGCTACACAGAGCTTTACTACCAATATTTTAATTGAACAAGGCATGCTTCGGATTCCTGCTACTATTCTGCTTATCCCGAGTCTTTAGTTACTGTACGGTTTAATACTTAATTATTTGTTTACGGTTACGTATTTTTGAGATCCCACCCATTTCATATAAATAGAGTATCATCCACAAGAACTGGGCTTTCAAATGCAATTAAATACGATTAATATTCTAGAGATTAGCGCCGTCAAACAAATGTTTCATCTTTATTATATTTGTGTAGATTATTTCTGGGCTTTTGGTCTTACCGGTAATAATTATTACCCTAATAGTTTCGTCTTCAAGAGCTAGATATTAAGCTGTAGCAGTAATAGATATTGCCTTAGAACAAACGTACGGCTGAATCTAGATTACTATGTCAGATCCAGATGCCCCGAGGAATCAATTACGAATACTAAGCCGATTAAGTATTGATAGCGAATATCGTATTGATTCGACTGTTAACAATTCGGTATATCGCTTGAATTTGGAAGAACACGAAGATTTTATTAACCATAGTTTTCTTGCCGGTTCTTCTCTATAGAAATGACCAATCTCAACCGTGCACCTGTTTTTCCGACGTATGCCATCATGAACCTATATAAAATATTTTGATTTTAGTTTTTTGGCCCAAAGTGGACCAGAAAATACCTGCTCCCAACGTTTTCCCGTCATTATCCTAAATTTTATGTGGAAGCCCCAATGTTTCTTCTTGGATAGGTATTACATCTGAATTTTAGCCGTTATAGCCGCATTCACTTCATTTTTTAGTCATATCATATTTCATATAATTCATCCATAATGTCTTACAAAACAGCTTTTCTTTTGAATTGATTGTTTTGCCTTCTTATGATTTCCCGAAGTCTGATCTACTTTTTGATTTCCGCACTCTTTGCCAGGATATCGAAATCCTAGTCATGCGTTTTATTTGATTGCGTTGATTTCATTCCTGGTTCCCGTCACTTCTTCAACTAGATAAGATACTATCTATTTAATAGACCCGATCGGCTTACGTCTTCTTTAAGATGTGAATATGGCTTTAATTTCCGGATATCACGTACGGCGTCATTACTACCATCTCCAAGTTCTGGGCCCTTTGATTTCTGGCGGTTGAGAACAGGTATTTTAAACCAAAGAGCTTTCGTTACGAAATCAGTGTTAAATCGTAGGAGGACGGTCACTTCGATGTACATTATCGAGCCATCTTGGGTCATATTATCATTAAAATTTTCTCGTATAAGCACCTCTTTTGATGGATGGTTGTCTCAGCGGTAGGTATGATTAATAATGCCGAAGTTTGCGTTGTAAATCGTTAACTACGTCTGATGGTGGATTGCATTCTGCATTCCTTCCTACTGAAAGTATATTCTATATTAATCTTCTATAAATATTAAAATCTTTGCTCTCATGTAGATTGTTGTCTAGGTCAATGTCTTGATAGGGGCCTGCTTCGGAGATTCTGCCGTTGTCTCGTTAACTAGGTATTTCAAGTGTGTTGTTTTCCAGTACTGTTACAGTTTCTGTATCTCTGACCTAGGAAATTTGGTAGTAGTTCTCCAACATGGCCTAGGTAATTAGCCTGATACAACTTTAATTCTCAAAATGCAAAATGTTTCTGCGTACATTTTTGGATTCTCCATGTTAAATAAAAATAACATCTGGCTGCTTGCCAATTTATTTTGATAACCTAGATTTTCAGAGAGTGCATTCTTTGCTTTATTTGTTATCATTTCAAGTACAATAGACTGTGATATACCTATGTTTCGTACACATAATCTATATATATAAAAGAAAGTCGTGTTAGTTACACTATTTATAACTCAAGAACGGCTGAACCGATTTGGCTGAAAATTGGTGGGGAGGTAGCTTAGAACCAGGAGTAACATATAGGATACTTTTTACCTTTTTTTATTTTGTTTTGTTTTATCCCGTTTCTGTGGGACGTGACATAAAACGTGGTATAATAAAACGCAACTGACATGGAGTGACAGCAAAACGAAAAATTTTTCAATCAAAACCTGTGTCAAAACATCAATAAGGAAGTTTCCAGTTTAACAAAATTAAAAATACTTATTAAAATTGTAAAGGCAAAGAAATTATAATATATATGGTGAAAGAATTATTTTAATAACTTGAAAAATGACAAAGTTAATCCACTTTTACTGAATCCCGAATTAATTTTGAAATGCACGCGGAGCATTTGGTCTGTGACGTCACAAGTCTTTACGCGCGGGTGGGGCGAGTAGCGCTTAGCGGCTGTTTCGAGTATTTCGTGGTTTGTTGCTCACAGTAAGTAAATGGAATGCGGTGTTTGATGTCTGTGTGAAGTATTAAGTAACCTTATTAATATATTTCGTATAATATACTAACTTTTAGCTAAGTAAAAACTAGATTAAAGTAAAATTTAAACGATGGAGAGTGGATTTGTGCGTGGTTTTGGATTTTCTGGCAAACAATCCACTGTACACAAGTGCAAAGGTCAGAGGAGTGAAACTTTCAACGTATGTTCCTATACCTATCTAATAAGTCCTACATAATAATTTTATTATACCGTAACGTAACAATCATCACACGGAATACCTAACTTCTCATTAGTTTGCTGCAGCTTTTATTCGTTTTAGGTACCTAAATCGGTGTAGGTAATCTGCCTAGTTTTGTTTAAAGTTTCATTCACCATTGATTGATAATATTTGGATAATATAAACACATCGATCACTAATACAAATTTTCGGTACCTAAGTATTAATATTAACATTATTTAATTGTTCTCTATCACTGTATTGTAAATACTGATATTTTATCAAGAAATCATCGTAAAAACATTTTTTTTAATAAGTCGTAGATATTACATAATATCATTCCTTGTCCTTGAAGCGATCGGTCGTTAATTTTTAGGGTTCCGTAGCCAAATGGCAAAAACGGAACCCTTAAAGATTCATCATGTCTGTCTGTCTGTTCGTCCGTATGTCGCAGCCACTTTTCTACGAAAATATAAGAGCTATCCTGTTGAAACTTGGTAAGTAGATGTATTATGTGAACCGCATGTGTGTTTGGATTTTCACACAAGAATAAAAACAATTGGGGGTTCCCCCAATACTTAGAATTGAAACTCAATTTTTTTTTTCACCAAACCCATACGTGTGGGGTATCTATGGATAGGTCTTAAAAATGATATTGAGATTACTCATATCATTTTTTTCTAAACTGAACAGTTAGCGTGAGAGACACTTCCAAAGTGGTAAAATGTGTGTAACTTCTAAAAAAATAAGAGAATGATAAAACTAAAAAAAATATATAATGTAGACCTCAACAAAAACTTCCAACGAAAATTGGTTTGGATGAGATACAGTTAGCAGTTTTTGAGATATAGTACATTTTTAAAAACCGCAAATATAACTTTGCCATTCATACAAACACTATGAAAAACAAAGATATTTTTACTGTTTGTGTATATTACTTACTAATCTCAATATAATTATATCCCTAATCTATGCCTGCTACTACGGAACCCTTCATGGGCGAGTCCAACTCGCACTTGGCCGGTTTTATTGCTTTTTATCGACACTTTGTAATTCTGACCTTAAAACATGCGTGTAAGGTTGAATTTGTTTTGATGTAGTTTACAGATTTATGGTTACAGAGTTACAGAGAGTTATGGTTGTATTTGTACACTTGGGAACGACACAATATTTATAAGTAATTTCACATCAGTTTGCACTGTTTCCATATTTATTCCACAACGATAATATTTGTTCCGTCTTGTTTGAACCAAAAGTAATAACCGTCTGAGCTGACCGCGCATCGACGACTACTCTCGACTCGAGCGAGTGATGAGACTTGTGACGTCATGAGATTGTTGACCGGCCGCGCGCCGAGAAGTTTTAAAGCGGACGGGAAAAGTATCATAACTTCGTCATTTATGAAGATAATCGAAAAAAAATTTCAATGGTCTTCATTGCAAGTTTAGTACTATTTTTTAAAAATAAATAAAAAAAATTGGAAACTTCCTTATTGACCGGTCGATGTGTTTGTATTGAGTTTCTAAGCTTATTGTGCCGATATTATCATAATTATTAATGCTATGCCGCCACCAAGATGATCAAATTTTTATCCTGTTTCCGTGACACGTGACATAAAACGTAGTAACATGATCACGAAGAAGGTGTTGGTGCCGAAATTGAATAAGGGATCTGAACAAAAAGTACTATAGAGTGAGATCCCAGAGCCCCCAGACCTACGTCATTTTAGCAAAGTTGAAATTTTGATTGTAGTCAACTATAAAGTTAAGACAGTACCGGTATGCGTACTTACTATCTTGAAAGCGGGGCCCTTCCACAGGTAGCGCGACCTGAAGGTGGATAAAATCAACTACGTCATTTTAGCAAGCCTACATTTTACATGATGTTACTTATGGTACTATTTCAAGACCTTTTGTAAGTTGCCAGACCAATCCGCTGGGCCAATCATTCTGCCAGACGCCTTAAAATCCTTCCCTTAAACTTGAATACCCCGCCTCTGTCCTGCCTCTCCTGAGCCAAAACCGCTTAACGCAGAAGTCTAAATTTTGGACACAAATTTTCGCTTTCGAGTTAGTAAGTACACATACTGTCTTAACTTTATAGTAGACTACAAACCCTCCCTCTCGCGCTCGGGATTGGTCGAGGCCATGCTGCGGGGCGAGACGGAGTGGGAACCGGTCGCCTCCTTCTGCGAAGCAGTCATGCTCGCGAAGGAGGAGTCGGGCCGCGTGAAGGAGAGGATAGCGTCTTCCCTCCACCCCAGCCACAGTGGTAGACGCCCACGGCGTCGGACGTCGGCAGGCGGCGAGTAATGGGTGACTCGCTGTCCGACGTTGAACCTTTCCCGGTTATGCAAAGAGTGTCAGCATTATGACGGGGCCCCCTTTAGAGGGCCAAAACCGACTTACGATTTACCGTGACCCCGGAACGTAAAGGGCTATTGAAAGATACCGTGGATTTTAGTCAGTACGAGTCTGAAAGTCCTTCCCGCTCTGCCCTGGGTGGGAGACTCACATGATTATTTTACCACGCTAAAAAAATGTCAGTTGCATTTAGCCACCAACTTTCCAATTGAATTAAAACTCCTTGGATATGCCTGACTTACCACCGCACAATTTACAAATAAAGGTTGGCTTCGTAATAGTCATGCTTCGAAACATAAACCAACCAAAACTGTGCAACAGAACGCGTTTGGTGGTAAGTAAATTGATGAACAATGTGATTTACACGACGATACTCAAAGGAAAATTCGAAGTTGAGGAAGTTCTCATTTCGAGGATCCCATATGATAGGTTTGCCGTTTGAGTTTAAACGACCTCAATTTCCGATCCGTCTTGCATTCGCCATGACCATTAACAAATCACAAGGCCAATGCTTGAAAGTTTGTGGTCTGAATATAGAAAATCCATGTTTTTCACATGGTCAGTTAGGTGTATATGTGGCATGTTCACGAGTCGGATGACCATCTGCGTTATTTGTTCTTGCGCGTGATAATAATAAAAAAATGTCGTCTATCAGAACGTGCTTCACTGTACAGTGCAACCCATGCACCAAAATACATGGCTAATAAAGAATAAATTATTGATTTTTGACTTGATTTTTTAAATTATTTTTGATATCCTAATAAAAAATCGAAAATCTGCTCATTTATTGCCTCTAAGGCGGAACAAAGTTCGCCGGGCCAGCTAGTTAGAATTAAAACTGCTGCTTTCTTCAGAATATTTTAATGAACTTTTGGAGAAAGAATATTTTTTATTTTATTTTGTATTCTGTCATTTTAGAACTAACGTGGGTAACCGGGAAAGGATCTATATATATAAAAGAAAGTCGTGTTAGTTACACTATTTATAACTCAAGAACGGCTGAACCGATTTGGCTGAAAATTGGTGGGGAGGTAGCTTAGAACCAGGAGTAACATATAGGATACTTTTTACCTTTTTTTATTTTGTTTTGTTTTATCCCGTTTCTGTGGGACGTGACATAAAACGTGGTATAATAAAACGCAACTGACATGGAGTGACAGCAAAACGAAAAATTTTTCAATCAAAACCTGTGTCAAAACATCAATTGACCGGTCGATGTGTTTGTATTGAGTTTCTAAGCTTATTGTGCCGATATTATCATAATTATTAATGCTATGCCGCCACCAAGATGATCAAATTTTTATCCTGTTTCCGTGACACGTGACATAAAACGTAGTAACATGATCACGAAGAAGGTGTTGGTGCCGAAATTGAATAAGGGATCTGAACAAAAAGTACTATAGAGTGAGATCCCAGAGCCCCCAGACCTACGTCATTTTAGCAAAGTTGAAATTTTGATTGTAGTCAACTATAAAGTTAAGACAGTACCGGTATGCGTACTTACTATCTTGAAAGCGGGGCCCTTCCACAGGTAGCGCGACCTGAAGGTGGATAAAATCAACTACGTCATTTTAGCAAGCCTACATTTTACATGATGTTACTTATGGTACTATTTCAAGACCTTTTGTAAGTTGCCAGACCAATCCGCTGGGCCAATCATTCTGCCAGACGCCTTAAAATCCTTCCCTTAAACTTGAATACCCCGCCTCTGTCCTGCCTCTCCTGAGCCAAAACCGCTTAACGCAGAAGTCTAAATTTTGGACACAAATTTTCGCTTTCGAGTTAGTAAGTACACATACTGTCTTAACTTTATAGTAGACTACAAACCCTCCCTCTCGCGCTCGGGATTGGTCGAGGCCATGCTGCGGGGCGAGACGGAGTGGGAACCGGTCGCCTCCTTCTGCGAAGCAGTCATGCTCGCGAAGGAGGAGTCGGGCCGCGTGAAGGAGAGGATAGCGTCTTCCCTCCACCCCAGCCACAGTGGTAGACGCCCACGGCGTCGGACGTCGGCAGGCGGCGAGTAATGGGTGACTCGCTGTCCGACGTTGAACCTTTCCCGGTTATGCAAAGAGTGTCAGCATTATGACGGGGCCCCCTTTAGAGGGCCAAAACCGACTTACGATTTACCGTGACCCCGGAACGTAAAGGGCTATTGAAAGATACCGTGGATTTTAGTCAGTACGAGTCTGAAAGTCCTTCCCGCTCTGCCCTGGGTGGGAGACTCACATGATTATTTTACCACGCTAAAAAAATGTCAGTTGCATTTAGCCACCAACTTTCCAATTGAATTAAAACTCCTTGGATATGCCTGACTTACCACCGCACAATTTACAAATAAAGGTTGGCTTCGTAATAGTCATGCTTCGAAACATAAACCAACCAAAACTGTGCAACAGAACGCGTTTGGTGGTAAGTAAATTGATGAACAATGTGATTTACACGACGATACTCAAAGGAAAATTCGAAGTTGAGGAAGTTCTCATTTCGAGGATCCCATATGATAGGTTTGCCGTTTGAGTTTAAACGACCTCAATTTCCGATCCGTCTTGCATTCGCCATGACCATTAACAAATCACAAGGCCAATGCTTGAAAGTTTGTGGTCTGAATATAGAAAATCCATGTTTTTCACATGGTCAGTTAGGTGTATATGTGGCATGTTCACGAGTCGGATGACCATCTGCGTTATTTGTTCTTGCGCGTGATAATAATAAAAAAATGTCGTCTATCAGAACGTGCTTCACTGTACAGTGCAACCCATGCACCAAAATACATGGCTAATAAAGAATAAATTATTGATTTTTGACTTGATTTTTTAAATTATTTTTGATATCCTAATAAAAAATCGAAAATCTGCTCATTTATTGCCTCTAAGGCGGAACAAAGTTCGCCGGGCCAGCTAGTTAGAATTAAAACTGCTGCTTTCTTCAGAATATTTTAATGAACTTTTGGAGAAAGAATATTTTTTATTTTATTTTGTATTCTGTCATTTTAGAACTAACGTGGGTAACCGGGAAAGGATAAAATATTATTTTAGTAGAACAAATTTTTCAATTAATGCTCGGTTATTAAAAGCCAGACTAATATTGTCTGCCTGGATAGTCATAAATTATAATTATTACAAAGCTTGGCTACGGTTTTCTGGAGTCACCATTGACTCAAATGCAGCTGAATACCAGTTTTTTTTTAGTATAGATGACTGCGCCAATCTGACCTCAATAATCTAGTTAACACCATCATCCTTGTCTCCTGCCAAGGTTGATGGTGTCTGGTAGTCAAATGATCATTTCCTGGAGTTTCGACAAGAAAAAGATGACGTCATTATGATTATTCACGTCTTTCTTGATCGTCAACATAAAAAGATATGGGAAGAATATTATAAATGCTCAATGATGTAAGGGTTATTTTTATCATTTTGATTGGACGCTTGATCCCAATATTGTGGAGCCGTAACCAGTAATAAAGTAGGTAGGCACGTTGATAAATTAATACGAACACACATGATAAGAATATGCGTACGTGATTTCTGAGACATAGCATCTTTCACAAATAGAACTTTGAGTGACTTTTAAATATGCACAGCATAGTTAAACTAGGTAGACATTGATTACACATAAAGATTTTGATATGTTATAACAAGATAATGGTAAGAAAGAATACATTAAAAATATAATTACTAAGTTATACATATTTAAATAACTAGGTAAGTATGTGCAATATATCAGCGTATTCAAGTGGATGTCAAAAATATTTGAAAAAACCTAGTTAGGTCTCGTAGCACTAGTCTTATTCAAGGCTAATATGCATATTATCCGTCCACACATAATGTATGCGTCATGGAAGCTCCACACGCCACACTGGATGCCCAACATTCCTCCGCTCGACTGATCTCCTCAACACGTCAAATTCCATGTTCAAAATTTTAATTGGTGTCTAAAATTCGGCCATGTCACAGCTGGTATTTTGGGAATACATTACTAGTTGTAATAGATCCCACGATCGGTTCCCTTCTCTATTATATTATCATTAAGGCATAAATCAACGGCCAGAACGCCTACTTACGCCAGGGGCACGATTTCAATATAACAGTGTAGTTAAAAGGTTAATAAGAATGCACTATATAACCAACGGTCTGTGTGCCTTAACGCTCCATTTCTCTGTTATACTCCACAAACATTAGCCGAGAGATAAACGGGTTATTTGAAACCAGTGTGCACCATAGAGACGCCATAGAACGAAGGGATTTCACATTTTATTAATGTGATTCAACTGCCTCCGTACAAGAACATTCGTCTTGTGTTGCCAGAGCAACATCCGCTGTATTTTTGTATTAATAAAATATTATGCTTTATGGCTCAGATTAGGTCCATAACATAATTCATAAATAGTAATGTAACGTGCGTTTTTTCAATGAGAATTGTTCCATGTAGGTAGCTCTTAGCACCACAGTCACTCGTTTAAAAACAAAGACTGGTTTTCTTTGGAAAGACAAGAAAACAGCAATTAAGTACATGAATCATTATAAAGTAGATTCCCACCTACGTAGGTACTTTTGTATTTTTAGCATCAAGAAAGCCTTTGCCCTCTCATCAGGTTCGACTGGTTCGACCCAATTTTGTAAATAGAAAACAAAGTGTCTACTCTCTTCTAGGAGTACTATAAAGCGAGGATGCTTTTTACTTATTTTTATTGGAAAATAGGCATGCGTTTGACACTTGGTTTCATAAAAGTCGACGATAGACGCCTTTGAAAGCTGTTTCTTTTTTAAAACGATATTACTTTCTAACAAAGCTTTTCAGATACTTTCTAAAAATGTCAGTAAGCTTTACTAAAAAACTGAACACTTTTTAATAACCTACATTCTAATGTTTATGAAAAAATAACATATTTTTGCTACTGACATAAATACCCAACCTCCCCGCAGTTATTAGAAACAATTAAAAACATTTTATAAGCTTAAAATACCTTTATAACGAAAAAACTATACACGTAGGTATTTCAAATTACTTTTATAAACATTGGTTGGCCGCCTCCAATCAGAGTGGGTACAAAAACTGGTATTTCGAGGCTCAAGCCTTAATGTTCAAGTTGAAGGATGCAATCCCTAGTTTTTACGAGCAGTGATCTAATTTATTCGAACATGGACAGGACATTATTTAGACACGTCATGACTGTAAATATCTTGCAGCTATTAATATCAAGTTAGGTAGGTTCGTTGAAGTTGGTACCTATAGCTCACGACTTGTTAGGCGCAGGATACCATGTAGTTAAAATGTCATTGAAATGTATATTATTAGTTTGATTAGTTAGTAGCTTGAATGCAGATAAAATAGTGAACTGAATAGTTGTTTCAGCAATAATGAATAAGTAAATATTTGAAACTTATTTGGATATTGTGGTGTCATTAGCCACGGTCTGGTCTCAAATCTCAAAGTATTCATGAACGACCAGTAACATCTATCCAATTTGTAATTACTTAATTTACTTCGGAAATTAATAAATCATAATTGCTTCTATGATGAGGTATTGGGGGAGGCTCTTGTTCAGCAGTGGAATAGCATAGGCACCTCATCATCATCATCATTATTAGCCTAAAAAATGTTCCCACTGCTGGGACACCGGCCTCCTCTCTGTGAGTGTGGACCGTCATCTCATGTGGGCCCAATGCACAATGGAAAATGTCACATGTTTACGAATTTTCGGTTCTAGGACATGCCGGTTTCCTCACGATGTTTTCGTTCACCGTTTTGAGAGCAGTGGCTAAGCAGCATAGGCTTATAAAAAAATTGCTTCCAAGCACAATAAATGTTCACTCATAAGTCTCATTCACTGAAGAATTGATCCTTTTGCCAACGAGCAAGTACTTCAGCACCAAATTCCGGTGCCACATCCTAGAACCCTCATTCCCCTACAAATTACCCCAATCTTGTTAATGAACCACGTGCACACTCAAGCACGTGCCGCACTTAAAACAATGGTTGGTGCAAAAACGACCTTAGTATCAAAGTAATCGACATCTATTTCCTATTTCATGGTGGTCTCACAGACGTGTATGAAGTAGGTACTTGACCTCACGCGCGCGCTTTAATAACTATACTAAAAGAGCTTTTTTTGTTGATGTTTTGAATTGATATAAATTAGTAGGTATATCATCTTACATAAAATATCAGTACGACTGTAATGTAAAGGAAGAGATGTACACTAATTAAATAATACACCGATATTTCGCTAGTAATGTTTGAATTCCATGTTTCCAATTTCCATCATTCATTCATTTCGTATTGTCATCAACCAAGCACAAATCTACACTCCGTGGTCCAATTCCCAATAACAACCCCAATAACACTAGCCCGGGACCTCATATGAGGATACACCATTATGATATACTATAATGAATTATAAGTATACCATTTTGTTTAGGTATGTATTCAACAATAAAAGTCCAAATAAAAAAACAAAACAAAACAGGCTTATAAAATGAGCAGTTTTTGAAGGTAATTTTTACAAAAAAGCCTCCTGCAGACACACGCGATTAATCGCGCGGGGCGACATGTCGCGGTCCATTCGCAGTATTTTTAGAGTGGAAATTAGCTTGGCTCGTTGTCGCAGCGCGATTAATCGCGTGTGTCTGCAGAAGGCTTAAAGCGCCCGCCGGCGCCGTTTACCAGTTCCATTTCCTAGTTTTTCTTGTCACCCAGTAACTGGTGGTTGATATTTCCATGGTGAGCTTAGTCGTTTTGAGTTATCCCATTACAAAATCAGTCCACGTAGTCAAACTACCCAAATAAATACATTAGGTCTACTTATCTTTATATGTAGTGATAATAACAGCTAGATAGCTTTACGCCTGTAAAGCTATCTCGTGTAAATGGATTGCAAAATTAATTTTCGTGAGAGAACAGAGAATCCATCAATTCTATTTCACTTCTTCGTTAGCTCGGTGCCTCACAGTTTAAGCCAATCAATCATGTGAGATTAAACCAGTCTCGAGCTAGACATAGGTCTCCTGAAGAAATGGTACAGGCTCAACGGTCCTAATTTGACGATTTTCACAGAATTCAATCTTGGTAAGAACGAATCCTGTCCTTCGGTACCTACCTATCGAAACTATGCTTGAATTGCCATTGCAAAGACTTTCCAAATATTCGTCTCTAAAATAAAAAAAAATAATTGAACTCCATTTTACGTTTTTGCAGCAAAAAATGACTCCAAGAGCTTAATTAAAGGACTTAACTCATAAAAGCATAAATATTAATGCTGAAACTCATTTCTGTCTTTATCTTTAGCAACTATTACAATGTTAATTACACGTTTGTTATTAACGTTATCTTGTTATTTCCAGTTCAATTACTTATAGACGCTTTTGACCTTCCGACGATGTTTGCTTGTATTATTTCCAAAAATAGGCTTTCTTCATTTTGCTCTGTTGTGCGACAAAATGGAGACAAACAATAAATTAATTTTACAAGTACAGAACCTTCGTTTGTAGAATATTATAGCTCTTCCCTACTAAAGTATGTCTTGAAAGACGCTTAAAGCCTCGACTGAAAACCACTCCAGTCGCAAGTAGGAAAATAAAATACGAAGGAAAATATAAACACCTGTCATAAAAGACTATGTAAATCTTTGTAATTCTTCTCTCAACGTTCCTCTGACGTTTATCTTCTTTTTAGATCATTATCATTACATTGTTGCCTCCCAACGAGTGCGGGCCTATTCCGAAAACATTCGCGTGATAATTTTACATCCAAGTGGCGATTACGGAAACTGTATAGACTTATTATTCAAAATAGGCCCCTGTATACATAAAATTACAGGACGAATACATAAAGAAAGAAATGGACGAAAAAATACAGCGTCAAGTATCTGTGAATGAGGATATCAGTGTTCATAATAATAAGGATGCCTTTTTGTTACTTTAGGGCCTCTTACTTAGTACCTACTGAAGGTGCTTCAGATGGTAAATGGACTTTTTCTCTGAATAGGCTTTAGCGAATACATTGCTCTAATGGAGAAAAATATGTTTTCATGAACAATGCTTCTAAAAATAGAGAACCAGAAACGAAAAACAAAATTCCTGAGCATTGCAACAGAAGTTGATTAATGGGCGACCTGAAACTGAATAAACAGAAAACAAAGCCAAGGAAAAGATCACCTCTTTCTTGCATTCTAGCACAGAATAATTTCTTACTGAGTTGCCTTGTGTAAATCAAAGTGGATGCCAAAGCTTGCCGTGAGCCCAGCTTGTTAAAACAATTGTGCCAGTGAAAGGTACCTTGCCTACAACGAAGCCGGCTTTCTTCCCATTATGAAGGTTATTTTTATCAGAGCTCGACATCTACGCCCTTCACAACACAACAAGATAAACAATGGGCTGTGAAAAGTGATATAATCTGAGCTGAGAGTAGGAAACTGTAACCGGAGGCAAAGGTTTGAGTTTTATACCTGCCTTCGTGGAAAGTAACGTGATAAGTTTGGTCGTAATTGATGATTTCTTTGGTGATCTAAGAGGAAATTATTGAAAAGGAAGTGAATCCTCTCAGGTATGTCGATTGCTACCTTAATTAAATTTTATTTCAAGATTGGCCCAGAATTTGTCTGTGATTGAGTTTAGTGCTTTTTGTATTGTCCCTTAGTTTCTGTAACGAGCGTACCTACTTGTAGTATTAACTGCGTTTATTGTATGGAAAAATGAAATAGCGCTCTAGTGTATGAAAGAGGAATAATATTTTTCTTTCAAATTCACATCGAAGTTCCAGTTTATTTTACGTCACAAAAACGGAAAAAGCCATGATCCAGGGCCTCAAGAGCCAGACCACGATATGATGTGCCACACTATTTTTGTAAGAGCACTACATTTACGTTCTTGGGCCGAACCATTTATGAAAATATTTGACCAAGTCCTCATTTCCTCGGTCAACCCGGGTCCGGAACTCTGTCAAGAGATTTTCAGGTTAGGTAAGTAGTCAGTGGTTTCCTTAATAGAACGTTCATATGATGAGTACCTAATTTAGTCATCAAATAATCATCGACAATCTCACTGTCATACCTACTGCCGAAAATATCTTATTTATCTCAATAAAGAATTATGTGTACTAACTAATAAGTGTATCTAAGTACTAACATTTTCTAGTATAAATATGTATATTTTAGGAACTACGATATGAAGTCGGGTAGGGATTTGTTTTCAACATTAATTAGTCCATGTTGCTCTTATAATTTCGGAAAATTACAAGTTAGTTTCTAACACAACATCTAAACAGACAAGTTGATTTACAAACGTTTCAAATTCACAGTAGTATATTTGTAAAAACATACCTTTTAGTCTGTAGAGAATTTATGATTAATTAGCATGAATCAACTTCTACTAAACAAAAGTTTTGCCAACTAAATTGGGGTCGGCATGCAGTCGAACCAGACGCAGCTGGGTATCAGTATT
The DNA here is from genome assembly GCA_950005045.1 of Agrotis exclamationis. Lineage (NCBI taxonomy): Eukaryota > Metazoa > Arthropoda > Insecta > Lepidoptera > Noctuidae > Agrotis > Agrotis exclamationis. The sequence goes on from OX465432.1 coordinate 16,356,229, forward strand.
CTGCTTTTTCTACTTTTTTTTTTTTTTTATCGTGGTAAAATCATCAAATGAGTCCTCCCACCCCGGGCAGGGCGGGAGGGACTGTCAGACTTGTACTGACTAAAATCCACGGTGTCCTTCAATAGCCCTTTATGTTCCGGGGTCACGGTAATGGTATAAGTCCCGCGACCCCGGCAGGCTTTGGCCCTCTAGAGAGGGGGCCCCGTCATTATGCTGACGCTCTTTGAGGCGCGCGTGGAACACAACGCGCCGTCGACCCGGGCATGGTCCATGGTCGGGCAGCGAGTTGCCCTTTACTCGCCGCCCGCATGCTCGCGCCTACGGTGGCCGGAGATCGTCTTGCGACGTCCGTCGCCGTGGGTGTCCACCACTGCGGGTGGGGCGGAGGGAGGACATTGTCCTCTCCCTCACGCGGCCCGCCTCCTCCTTCGCGAGCATGACTGCTTCGCAGAAGGAGGCGACCGCTTCCCACTCCGTCTCGCCCCGCAGCATGGCCGCAACCAATGCCGGGCGCGAGAGGTCTCCGCCTATCGCCGCCGTGAGGACACGTCGGTGCTCTGCCCAAGCTGGGCAGTCTTGCACCGTATGCTCTACTGTGTCCTCCGGGCGATCTTCGCAGTGGTGACACCCAGGCGTTTCCTCCTTTCTCCTTAGACACAGGTACCTCCCGAAACTTCCGTGTCCGGTGAGGACCTGCGTCATGTGGTAGGTCAGGACGCCGTGACTCCTATCCAGCCACTCCTCAAAGAGGGGTCTTACCGCTGCTTTTTCTACTTAGCAAAAGTATCCTATTTTTATTTAGCATCGGTGAGATAATAAATGGTCTTAAACCTCCATAGCTGCCTGGTGTTATGATATTAGTTCTATTTTACAACGTAATGTAACCAGGCAAAAACCTACGGGAGTGTTAATAGAGATTCCTAGTGGAAAAACTTGACTATTTTCCCAAACTGAGCTCTTGCACGCTCAGAAGCCGTATGCCATATCATCTAGAGCTCCCCCGTTTTTTTCAAGAAGGCACTTTTTCCAAGTAAAGCCTCCTGCAGACACACGCGATTAATCGCGCGGGGCGACATGTCGCGGTCCATTCGCAGTATTTTTAGAGTGGAAATTAGCTTGGCTCGTTGTCGCAGCGCGATTAATCGCGTGCATGTCTGCAGGAGGCTTAATAGATAACACTATGAAAAAAATAACAATAATATTTGCCCATTTCAGCCATTTTCCACTGAACTGTTATTGTTTCATTTATAAGCGTCTAACAATTATTAGTTCGAAATGCTTTTATTAGTCTTGTTAGTTAGTTAGACAACATCGTTATATCTCCTAATTTGTGAAACGTTGTTTCAAAATCCGATCACGTGTATGTGAGATTAATAACGCTCCGTAGTTTCACAAAATATAACATTGGATTAATTTTGAAGACTTTTAGATACGAGTATGACGCATACTCGTACCTACGTGGTGATTGTTATACGTCCTTGAAAACTGGTATTATCCATAATAACTTATGAGCCAACCTGATTCTACAAAAAAATTAAGTAAGTAATGCACCCAACGATTCAAGAGCACCATTTAAAAGTGTTTGCAAAGAACTTGCTTTATTTAAGTTCAATCTCAAGCATCTTCAATATACGAAAATTTATGTCAACCATGACCTTACAAGCCCTCTTCAATAATCACATTTACCTCTATGTATTTGAAATGTTCCAAAATAAAATTATTGTCTATGGTTTACAAATCAATATAGCCAGTGTCCAAAAGCGTTTGTTTTGAAATTGGATCGCATGTCATCGATTTCCGCGCCCCCCTCTCGGGACCACACACCATATAGTTCCGGGTACTTGCCCAGTTCGTATTACCCACAACGTTTTTAGGGTTGGCCTGGTGGTTTTGGTCCTAAGTTTTTTGGGTGGAAAGACCAGTTTTGTCGGGTTGTGTTGAGATTTCGATAGAAAGCATAATTACAACGTTCAGACATGCTCTGGAAGTTCATCTCTAAACGCTAACTACATGAGAGTATCCTTAGTTTATGCTTAGCAATAGAAATAGTGAAGACGTAATGTTTGAATAGGAGATTATTTTCAGGAAACTACCTAGTACCTATAGACGTCTAAAAGAGACAACCCTACAACGAGTTGTACACATGGTGATCGATGCACTTAGGGACCAACGAGTTTAGAAATGGGCAAGTGACAAAATGAGGAAGTGTTCCGTTTTGAGCGATCCGATGTTTGAAATGCCCTCCAGGATATTAGTTGAACTGTGTACACTACCCGTAAAGTTTGTCAACTATTAGTTTCTGTTTTAGGTGGAAACATTTTTGATTTGTTTGAGTAGTACTTCGGTAGGTATACGAGCCTTCTCTCGACTTACGATGTATGTAGATAATAATGTAGGTCCAATGAACACTGATATTTAAATGACTGTGTATTTTGCAGCTTCAGGTCCAAAGCTCTCGAATACGAGAATCTACATTAGCATCGAGAGTACCGCATGTGGTTTCAATAATTCAAACAGCTTAGATTACCCATACAAACGTACAGAAACGTGGATTACTCTCAGAGAAAAGAGCTAAGATAAATACGAAGGTATTATACATGACATACCAGAGCAGAGGTGTAAAACCGGCAGCAAATTCTTAGAAAAATCCTCCTTTGTTGCAATTGCTGTTGCTACCTTCTGTCGCACATAATAGAAAGTGTAAATAAAAGGGGTTCTTGTTGTATATTAAATCTTGTAGAAAGATAAAAAGGAGTCTTGAATGTAGTATAAACAATTTAATGAACGTTTGATAAGCTGACAATGTGCTGGTTGTAGTGACGTATGTTTGTTGAGTTACTTGGGTTTGTTCTTCGATAATGAGTATTGACCCGGTTCATTAACTGCTGCTGTTTTATCGTTTGTATCATTTCTATGGTATGTCCTCGTGACTGGGTCAGTGGTCGGCCATTACTGGGTCTCTATCAGAGACTTGTATGAAGAATAGTCGTTACGGAGCATCGCTTGGTCACAGAATGTCACGAGTTTCTCTCTATTAAATGGTACATGGTATTGCACTTTTCACCACATCTTTTACAACTGAAATATAGTAGCGAAATTGTAGTGAAAGATACTACCTTCAAGGTAGCAGCGGTTGTTCTGTAATGCAAAGGGAAAAAGGGCACTGGTTCTGCAATAATCCAAAGGGCAATTGAATGAACAACAAAATGGTTTTTATTTAGTCAAGCAATTCTGCTTCACTCAGAGCGATAAGACTCCTTTGCCGACTACAACCTAAAAAATAGTACCAGCAGTTAGAATAAGGTGATAAAAATGCTCTATGCATCCATTAATTTACCTTTGCATGATAAAGCTAGTGACGTGCAAACCATTTCGAAAACAGCAAAGATTTTGCGATACTGTCTGAGTAATGAAAGAAACAGGCAGGTGTGTTTCATTCAATTACAGCTCCCAGTATTTTCTATTTATCCGAACTATCCATCTTGTCTGAATTGTCAATGTGTTCAGCTACTAGCCTTCCGCTTAACAATAAGTACCGGAAATTGCGTCCCTAGTGAGTGCGGCGCTGACAGGTGGATGTATTAAATGGAGATTCGAATCGGACTGGACGATTTCCTTCTGCAATCTATTATTATAATTTATATTTGTGCTTTTATAAAATTATAAATGCGAAAGTGAAGTTGTTTGTTTGTTTGTTACGCTTTCACACTTGAATCGCTGTACCGATTTTGATGAATTTAGGTACAGAGAATGAAATGATCCTGGAGACGGCAATAAAAACTTTATTTGGCATAAAACTTGAAGGGCACAAATAGGAGGAGGGCAGGCGATGCCACGGGTTAGAACTAGTTTATTTATGTTTATGTTCTATTTCAGCAGATAATTATTTATTGGCTTCAAGTGATGCCGGTTGTTCATTTATCCGCTCATTAGGGCGATTATTGCGAACTGAATCTGACCAAAGTGTCGGATTAGTTTTATTTGTATTTACTGTTTGAATATCCGCTCAAGTAGAACCCAATAAAGCTGTTCTTTGTATAATGAACAGTAGATTTTGCACGCTGCGTTGTCCGTGTGAACATCGGCAATTAAATATGTCACGGCAATGTCATAGTGGGATGAAAAGTATCCTGTTTTAATGTAGGTTATAATTGTTATAAACTAGCTGTGTACCGAATTTTAGCTATTTGTTCAGTAGAGTTTGTGTGAAAAATGTAAAGCATTTTATTTTTAACTAGGTAATAACTAGCTGTTCCCTGTTTTAGTCGTAGTGTATTGTTCTATGGATACAGCCTTCCTCGATAAATGGACTATTCAACACAATAAGAATTTCAATTTGAACCAGTACATTCTGACATTAGCGCGTTAATAAAACAAAAAAACGAACACTTCAGCTTTATAATATTGGTATAGATTTATTTAACATATCTATTTTGGATAATGTCGAGGTACGTGGTTTTTTTTAACAGCTTTGTTCCTAAAAAACAAAACTTTAGCTCACACATCCAGCCCAGAAAACGCGGTTCAGTCGCCTTTGGCGAATGCATTACATGTACCTAATGCACCACGGGCGTCACAGCTAGACCAAAAATGCATTACATGTAATGCACGTACCTACAGTCAACCTGTTAATTATCAGTAATTAAAATCAAACAAGTGATATATCCCCGTAATGTCACAGTTTATTAAAGAAAGTTAGGTAGATCCCTTGGCATTACTAAACATGGCACTGTAAACATCTAGAGGTTATTCGAGTTCACCCAACCCACTACATGTAAAACCTTGTAAAACAAGAAAGTTTCGCCGTTTTAATAAGAAGAAACCGATTGTGTTCTCAATTTCTCATTAGCGAGGAGGGCATCGTAAGTTTAAACAATCGGACCTTGAAGAATTCACGGAAAAACGATTCAAAGATAACAATGTAGAATAAAGTCGAGTTTAAACTTTTGTTGTTCACTGCTGAGAAGAGGCTGGTCTTGCAGCAGGATTTATGTCTAAAGATGGGTATATGGACTGTAGTGGCGTATTTTTGGATTTACGAGATTATTTTGATAAATGTAGTCTCCTCACTAATATCATAAATGCGAAAGTGTGTTTGTAATGCTTTCTTAACCAATTCTTTTTTTTTTTCTTTAAAAAAACATTGTCCCACACTAGGAATTTTTCCTGTGTCGTGGGTGCGTTTACAAATATATAAATTAATTATTTTCTAAACGCTTTAACGCATGCGACGCGCATCTTAAAGAACCCGCGTCTTCTGGATAAGTACTCCAGACGCCTTAACCAACTAGGCCATTGCAACCCACACCTGCAAGCTGAAATCCCACTTGACGACTCCGTAATTCCATGTCCAAAGACCATAATTATATTTTTAAATAAATACTTATTTATTGCATAGCTTTTGCATTTAAGCATGAATTCCAATCAATTTTGACGATGCACAGTCGCCCTGTAGCGGCTGTAGCCTTTTAGGTTAGAACGCGACGATGACAGAAAAAGTTCACAAAACAAAAAAATAAACTAAAGTAGTACAGCCCAAGTTCTTCAGTACCTAAACAACGAAGTTAGCTTTGTGAGCAACGTTTCAGGCATATTGCCTTTATGAGAGTGATTCAGAATTTTCCGTTTCAGTCAGCAAGTGTTAATTTTCAGAGTGTTGGCGATAAAGCTTAATTTTCTGGTCTAGAGCTTTCAGGGCAATTTTGTACGTCGTTTGCTGATACCGCTCCTGAATTGCCGCATTATATTTGTTACTAGTTTTCACGTAACAGTCACGAACATTTTAAATGAATTTTGTCTGCTTAGCTTAAGAGTTAAGCAGTTATAATTATTACAAAAGTTATACCTGGAAACTTTGTCAAATTTTGTGTAAAATACGCAATTTCTTTTAATTTCTTGCTATTTTACCCAGTTTCGTATTTTGTTATTTCCTTTACTTTGTACTGCGAACCATTTTTCTAGCTTTAATACTCTAATTTTCACATGCACACACACCTATACATATAAAGTCGTACCTAACAGAGGCAGTTCCACAAAAAGATAACATCACAAACCCATATTAATTCGGCTTAAAACTCGCGATAATAAAGGAGAAAAGCCGGGCGATATAACAAAGTGTCTCGTTAACGTAATATAGTAGAACATACGTAGTACTTACTACGTTTGGTGTCAGAAACTACACGTAATAAACATCTACCACAAACATTATAAGCGGTTCATATCGCGAGTTTAATTTCGTGTCAAGAGAGCGTTTACATTGGTTACTATAGAAAGTGGTCGAGTTAGAAAATCCCATCTCGACTTGAGCTGCAATGTTGCCTAAAGTACAATGACAAACTATCCATACTTGCATTATAATGTGACTATTATTATAGTCATAATAATTCTAGTCTAGACCTATAATAATTAGAGATAATTAGAGAGGATAGACTTAGAAACATCAAGCTAACGAATAGAATAGAATAACTACTTTCACTTCCTTTAAAGATCCGTAACTGAATTTGAATTTTAAAAAAGGTAGGTTAGCAGTAGAATTTTGTAGTCAATACCAACGAACACTGGCTAACTAGTAACTACACACGTTCACGAAGTACAGCTGTAGGATATACTATGTAATTAAGTAGGCCTAAAGTTTCTGGTCAGACTAATGGTTAGTACAATAAACAAAGCTTTATGGAGTGTGTTCTTAATATTTAGTCACTTTTACCATGAATTCAGAAAGGTCTTATGTCCCTGTAGTTGATGGCAAAGCCAGAAAGGCCACTGCTGATACCACTTAATCCAGGGGCAATTCCAATGAAGTAGGGTAACTTCACCCACCGCCTCTTCGAATTCACTACCGACACCATCGAGTTGGCATAATTCTGGTCGAAGCTAATTTGTCTCCAATCTAGCCATTCGTAGGCACGAAAAAGAAGATGAATATGAAAATATATAAAGTCTTGAGCACCGTGTAAAAGAGCGCATTGGCCCTAAAAGTAAACGCGCCCTAAAGGCTGATACGTACCAGTTTACCAAGCCGCCATTAAGGCGATAAACGTTCGAATCTATCGTAACGATTTCGGGAATACTTTAATAAATTACTACGCGTAGACATTGCTTTCTGAGAACATTGTAATTTGATGACTTTAACACGAAGAGATGCCATTAGAATGCTCAATTGTTTTGTCTTTTACTTTTTTCTCACATTCCATATTCAAATCAGCCTGGATTATTATAAGGAAATAGTACATTATAGCCTATGTTACGGATTTCAAAAAGTAGGTATAATTTATAGCGGCCATACACCATACTGCCTATCGTACAATCGGCATGACGCTGCCGATTTGATCAGTTAGATTTGACCGTGTGTGGGCGTGGAATCCATCAAATTGGCTTGATCATGCCGATTTGATCATGCCGATTTGATCATGCCAATTTGATCAAATCGATTTGATCAAATCGGAATGATCAAACTTCAAATCGGCAGCAGTGATACCAACTTAGCAACTTTACAGCTAGATCTAGCTAATATTCGGTAGCTACTTTTTAACCAACGTAAAAAAAGGAGGAGGTTCTCAATTCGAAACGTATATTTTTTTGGAACGAAGTTCCTTATGGCGCGTTGCGAAAGGGGGCTAGGCGGAAAAAATTGTAACGACACTTTTTACAGACTGCGCGACGCAAAGGAGGGTAATGTGTGTATTACCATGGAATGGACTGTAATAGAGTGGAGTGGAATGGAATGGAGGGTCAAAAATAGCCTGAACCTTTTTTTAACTTGCTATCGTTAAGCAAGTTAAAAAAACAGGTTCAAGCGATTTTCGACCTTATTGACATTCAAAATTTAGTTTGTTTTTTCTCACATGCTCGTTAGCTAACATTGCTCCTTCATTAAAATCCGGTGTTTGCATAAATGTCAATAAAGTCGAAAATCGCTTGAAGGTCGGAAAACATTTGCTTAACGATAAGCAAATGTTTTCCGACCTTCACTTGTATTACCAACTGATTCCCACTTGTGGGTGAAATCGGTAAAAAAACAAGTCGGTAAAAAAGTAGCTAAAAAGTTAAGCCACAAGTTTTATAAAATTGTAGCTGTCGGTCACCGAATAATAGCTAGATCTAGCTATAAAGTTGCTAAGTAAGTTGGCATCACTGCTGCTGATTTGAAGTTTGATCAAATCGATCGTCATGCCGATTGTACGATAGGCAGTATGGTGTATATGGACGAACTGCCAATTTGATCAAATCGATCGTCATGCCGATTGTACGATAGGCAGTATGGTGTATGGCCGCTTTTAGTCTAATGTCATTCAGGAAGTTAGGAATAATCCCCTCTTGATAAATAGTGTCGTTGTTGTACATTAATTATTATCATTATTAAGGACACATGATGAACAATGATAGATCTCTTACCCTCCAATTTGTTAATTTCTTAAAGTACCTACTTATTTCATCAAGTGTGTTATCTCCTTAAGCATTGTCCTTAAATATGATGAAAAGCTCATGATCCCAAAGAAATAAAAGCAATAATTTTATGGTCGCACGTACTGTGTGGTATGCGGGTCCATACAATACTTTACGAGGCATTTATTGAAAACAATGATGTCTGTCTACTATCCCTTTAACACTCCTGTGATGTGTGACGAGAATAAAAGGTTCAAGTTTTATAACGATTTTAAAGGTCCCTTCAGTTTCATTGACTTCACTGGCCCTGCCTTTAAAAGTATGCTAGTAAGTTTAATAGCTGTAATAAACGGGGCTCCGATTAAAAAATACTAAAGTATGGCTTGAATGCACACAAATAAAGATTAAACCTTTTTCTTTTAGTTTATTGCGAACGTTTTATGGTATGCGGCCCTTTTCCTCAATAATAAATGCAGCTGCCTTCAAGTGCTCGGAGGTAAAATTAAAATAAGGTCATTTGTTTACAAGGGAAAATGGAAATTTGTTACAATTTTGGAGGGTAAAGAAGCCATAGGGCACGCGATGAGCGAAGCCAGCTGGCGTGATTCCCAAATTCTCGCGGTGTGAATAAAACTGGGATTATATTACAAAGTTTATCCATCACTTAAAAGTTAGCTGGTAACGTCGCGATAAAAGGAAGTTATTGTTCGATCAAGACGAGGAAGACTTACTTCGACAGATGATTATAATCATATAATAAGGGAGGTTTATGCTGATCGGTTTCAAAGTTCAGAATGTATGGGCTTATCGTGAGTTATTCGTGACCTATGAATCTATCCATATGTTTTTCCAAATACAGATATTTTGGCATCTGGAAAATCATTTATGAAATCTGTAATTAGGACTTGAAGTCCTAATTACAGAAAGCATTTATAGATACTCGTAGTAGTTTGGTGCTCTTCATCGTATAAAGATCGACCAGAATCGAGTAAAACGCCAATCTTAAAACTCATTTCCAGATTATATTTGTAGTAATATCTTTTAAAAGCTCCAAGTTCAGAGAGAAACCATTGTGTTTGATCGTGATAGGTTAGACTTAGTTTTCTTCGTCCATTCGTTCCTTAAACTTTCTCTTACAATTTATATTTTAAACGTCTTTATTGGTTATCTGATTTAGTTTACGAGATCGAAGCTTTCTGAAATCCAAGTTTAATTTGTTACGTCCATTACTTTATCATCCATCGTTCACTGTGAAAATAAATGTTGGAAATCGTGCCATTTATCCGTGGACGACAGTCTTGCCAATCAGAACAACATTGTAGAATTTAATTGCTTCATATAAAACACAACGGGCCTCTTTCCTGTTTTCGTACTCACCGCGAATAGAAAAACGTTACATCCTTAATCTAAGGCTTGAAATGACGTCAGGTAAAGGTATGTAGTGACAAAGTGACGGAGGACCGACAGCCGTCAATTAGATGGCCATAAATCCGCATTTCAATAATCCTAATGCGACGCGCATGCCTGTCGAGGAAGCACTAAACCATGTCCAAAATGATTTGAATTTAGCGAGGAAACGTCAGCGGAGTACGCGTCGGTGTTGCCATATTACGTGACAGCTTATAGTTTCTATATTCAAACATTTGAATTGACAAGAATTGGCCAGTCCTAAATTGTTCGACAGTCAATAATCATGAATGATGTTAGACATGCGAGCTTTCCTTAATGGGTTTCCTTAGTATCTGCATTCATGAATCTGTAATGATATGCAGTGCGAATGGACTGATGAATGCTTTAGTGTTTACTATTTCGTAGGTTCACAAATATTGCTTGTGTTAATGAACGTTTGCTTCTGCAATAAATTGAACTAAATTCGGATTGCAATAAACCTTATCTGTAAATACGATATGGCAATATCGAGGGTATTTCGTTTGTTTTGAATGTACGGTATGAAAATGTACATGTGTGTGTATCACGATACGAATATTATTGACTGATTTATTACTTCTTTATTCTTTTTCAGTTACTTAAAAAGAAACTTAAGGCTTCTAGTGTAACTGCAGCCGGCTAAATAGTGCAGGGGGGGTATTACAACGTCTTAAAATCAGGCTTGTTCCGGCGAGTGAAAGTGACAGAGCTATACAAGTCGTCTAGCGCCATCTCATTCACTCACTGGAATAAGCCTGGTTTTAAGACGTTGTAATACCCCCCCAGCAGTACCTTAGGTAGTACATGACAAAACTGTTTACGAGTACCTGACGTCTGCAGCTCAGTAACTGGGTAACACAAAACCTCTCTGGCTATTCAGACGCTAGCAAGAATGTGCGATATAAACGTATAGTAACTAACTACATATTTCATTTTTTTTTAAATTGAAATTATTCTTTTCCTAAATAATATTTACTGAAATACTGTTTATGCTGCATCACATGTACCTATTTTCGATTCAAAAATCAGCGAATTTATTTGACGCTTAAGTCACTCACTAGCCTCAGGTTGTCAAACGTAGCATAGAGAATTTAAAAAAATGTACTATAATTCAATCACAATGTTGTCAACACCGTCGTTGCGTAGACGATGTCCTCGGCAGGACATGCCCAGCATAGTAATGCAAACAGTCCTAACTGTAATGATATGTTAACTCAACGATTAATGTGTCACAGTATCGGGCGTGCCTCGTTTGTTTTGATTGAGAGCCCCTGTCATTTACTTCGATGTCTTGTTTAGGATTGTATTTAGCATTTCTAATTGTTGATTTAATAAACAATGAGTGTTAGACGTTAACTGTCGATTTGATTGGGGAGTTACATCGTTAATATTTTGATATATTTACGATGGTTCTGTTTATTAGTTTGCTTGACTTGAGAAAAATATCGTCGTCCTATGTTTCTAATGGTCTACCACACACAAGCTTCACCACAGTTCTGCCTGCGCAAGCATTCTTGTCGAAATCGTCGGCGTGGAAAAACAATGTTTCGGTAGTTTGTAGTCGGATAAAAATGAAATTTGTGGAACTTTCCTCATACACAATTTAACATCCTTTAATCAAATACTAAAGTTCTTACCTCTTTCATTTTATTTATCATTGGCTTGCGCAAGCAGAATTGTGTTGAAGCTTGTGCGTGTGGTAGGCCCTTTAGAGGTTCCATAGTGCTTTGTGTTGCGTCGCGTCCTAGCAACGGACCAACACATTTTAGGTATGCCACAACTCCGTTGCGTTGCGTCGACGCAATGCCTGAGAGAACACAAGTCGCCGCAGTCATAGCATAAGTTCTCTGTTCAGCTATGCTATTCTCTATAAGAAATCTCATCGCTGGAATCTAAGGTGTAGTCTTCGACGAGACAGGTTTCAGATCATCCAATCGTAGCAGCGCAAGGCTTACTAGCTTATCGAATGGCAAACTTTAGTCACAGCGTGGCGTCAGTGTTGCGGCTCCATCGTCACAAGGCTGCGTTCATAGCGAATAGCAGCCTAGCAATGGAACCCAGTCCGTGTTGTTGCACCGCTGAAAACGCTGTGACAATGCAACGCACAAATGTGGCCTCATTCTTATTGTTTTTCGGAGGGAAGACTAGGTTTTACGCACTTATTTTCCGCATTAAAAATAAATAAGGGCTTGTAACAGACAATCACAGTGCTTTAAAAAAAAAAAACAAAATAATTGCCTTATTTTAGACTTTTTCATATAAATAAAGGACTCGATGAGTTTACCGTTTCATAGTCGAAAGTGTGCTATGTTACAGCTGCAAAAAAATATTTATTACAATTCCTTTGAAATACACATAAGTAGTACGTTAATTTTAGATTAACAACAACTTGGTTACACAATAATGTATTTTAGACTTAAAGTTCAGTATTTTTAGAACATTTCGTAGTAAATATTGACACTGATATTCCTCCGGTATGTTATAGTGTGTCCACAGCATCGTGTGAAGTGCCAAGGCAAGTAGCTGGCCGTGACTTAGACACACTGTGGCACTTTTCATTTCACTTTACTACTTAGTCAATGTTATATTATGTAGGATCTATAAATGTATCTATATTGAACTGGCTTCTCGTATTGATATTATGCAGCCATATTGTGACTTCGATTTTATAACAATTGTGCGCTGTTAAATAAACAAAAATCATGTGAAAAAAAACTTTAAAAAAAAAAAAATTAACCGCCTTCAAAAACAACCACAAAAAAGGGTAAAATAACCTACAAAATAACTTTTCTTTCGGAAGTCGGTGGCTTTGTTTTTTTATTTCGTTGTCTTTTATGCCACCGACTTCCGAAAGAAAAGTTATTTTGTAGGTTATTTTACCCTTTTTTGTGGTTGTTTTTGAAGGCGGTTAATTTTTTTTTTTAAAAAGTTTTTTTTAAAATTTTTTTAAAAATTTTACTCTTTTTAGTTTAAATATTCAACCCAAAATTCTTGTCAAATACATCATTTCTTACATGTGCACTAGAATTTGGTAATCCTTAGCACCGGTATTAACATCGCTCATGTACACAATAAGCTAATAAAATTCCCTATCAAAAACTGCTGAACCGATTTTGATGAAACTTGCAGTGTTCCCTAAAGTGAACTATTCCTCGTACAACAAAAAAAGAATTTTGAAAATCGGTCCACAATTAGCGGAGTAATCGCGTAACAAACACTCAAAGAAGTAAAGATCATCACATCATCCATCAATAAAAATGCTCACAAAATAAAAAGTACTGAACCAAATTGGATGAAATTTTTATGGGACCAATGGGAAAGTATACTGCATCGAGCGAAAAAAGAATTACACTAATCGGACCAGAAACCTCGGAGTAATCGGTGTAAGTACATACATAAAAAAAAAAAAAAACATACCGACCGAATTGAGAACCTCCTCCTTTTTGAAGTCGGTTAAAAAAAAGAAATATTAATAAAAAGTAACTGTACAAAGTATTTTTTATTAAACTCAATTTTCGACAAAATATGTCCTCACCTTCCGCGTACATTTAATCGCATAGTACTTACGGTCCTACGCAGTTTTAGTTAGTTGATGGTGGTCTGGCCAACTGTGGTCCTCGTCTGGCCATTTCTGCCCTCCTTCAGGGTCTGCACCTTGTGCTTGGGCACCATTGGCACACCCCTATTTTAAGCACTGCTTAACACCGACCCCACGCCACGCGTTAGCCCTTCAGCGGCACTCACAGCCTATTATTAGTCAGGTACAAGTTTAAGAGCAAACTATACATAAATCATAGTCTAACTTACAGTGAACTTATAGCTTTGCAGCTGCAACAGTTACTAAGCAATACTTAGGTGCTTAAGTAATAATTTACTTATGTTTAAACACGCGTGAAAGAAACAGAAGCTTGACCACAAACTAGCTTTTCAGCTATCACGAATTACGTTCTCTAGGCACGCTCATAGGTGTTAGGGTGCCTTTCCAGAGATGTGCTATGTAGCTGTGGGCGAGAATATAAAAGCTGAGCTATGAAACTGTGTGACTGTTTCCACTGAATGCTACGCTATACGCCGCCGCGAAGTAGCTGAGCTAGGAAGATGCGCAGCTCGAGCTGTGCGATGTATCGATAGTAGGGAAGACGACCCATAGCACGCTTCCATAGCACGCAGCCATAGCACGCATCCTTCCATATAAAAAACACATCGTAGTTGAATCCGTGTCCACCAGTGTTGTGCTATGTAAACCAATAGGTGCGTCCCCACAGAACGCGCAGCCTCGCGAGGCATTTTCCGCGTGGTGTGGACGTGTCTCGGCCGAGGCAAGTGACAGCGCTGCCGCGGTCGAGCGACCGAGCACCCGAGCCATCCAGTGTCGGCTTTTGTTTTGCTCGCGTATATTGTTTCGTGCCTCGGTCGAAAAACAATAGACGCGTCCACACAGAGTGAGCAGCCTCGCTTGTCAGTTTCCTCGTGCAGCAAATGCCTCGCGAGGCTGCGCGCTCTGTGTGGACGCACCTAATGAATATGATTGGTGGATATCAAACGCATCCGCAGCGATGTGCTATGGAACGTTTCCATAGCACATCGCTGGTGGAAAAGCAGCCTTAACCTAGACTTAGAATAAGACACTTATCTAACCGTAACAATAGGTTAGTCACGTAAAAATAAAAATAATTGCTCAAATAATCGAAAGGAAAACCTGTACGTAATCAGAATCACCCGTGTTTATGCTGCATTGATGAAGCCTTTTATCAAAGTCAATAAGAACTCGACCAACGCAATAAAATATGTCTTTTTTTATTTATTATATTGGTTGACAACTCAAATCGCTAAAACATATACGATCGTTATCTTTAAGATCTGCTCACAGAGCTACTAAAAACATAAATAAAAACCGGCCAAGAGCGAGTCGGACTCGCCCATAAAGGGTTCCGTAGCAGCAAGTAATAACATACTATAAAAGTTCTTGTAGTTGGTCTTGGTTCCAACTTTGAAAGGTTTACGATTTATGACGTATTAAAAAAAAAACTTGAGAGGTGTCAAGGCACGTCGAAAATCGCTATGAACCTGTTAAAAAGGTTCAAGCGATTTTCGACCCTCCACCCCACACTATCCCACTCCACTCCGCTCCACTTCGCTCCACTTCGCTCCACTCCGCTCCACTCCGCTCCACTCCGCTCCACTCCGCTCCACTCCGCTCCACTCCGCTCCACTCCGCTCCACTCCGCTCCACTCCGCTCTACTCCACTCCGCTCCGCTCCGCTCCACTCCCTTCCACTCCACTCCGCTCCGCTCCACTCCACTCCACTCCGCTCCACTCCACTCCACTCCGCTCCACTCCACTCCACTCCGCTCCACTCCACTCCACTCCGCTCCACTCCACTCCACTCCACTCCGCGCCACTCCACTCCACTCCACTCCGCTCCACTCCACTCCACTCCACTCCACTCCACTCCACTCCACTGCACTGCACTCCACTCCACTCCACTACCTATTATAGCTGTAAAAATGAAGTTGACAAACTTACATTTGCAGTTGTTCTCCGATACATTTTGTTTAGGAAAATGTTATCCCAGTACGTTTTATAAGTTGGTCAACTATTACTCGTAAACTTGTAAAGCCCACTTAGTCATGATAATTTTCTTTTAAACTTCGTTATATACACCGTGACTTTTTAGTCGTCTTACAAAAGTGGTCCACGTAATGTGACCGACCTAAAATACATCTAGGCGAGTTTAGTTTTTTTTTTAATCGTTAAAAATAATTTTTATTATTAATAAATAGGTACATTAGAAATATGAAAATGTTTACGTATCAAGCTGTAGAGTATACCTACCCAGCGCAATAGTCAGGCAGATCATTCCATCTCCATTTTCTATGAGACAAGGGTGTTTTAACTACTCCTTGCGTCATAATAATGAATTAAAAATTTATTTCAAAAATTTTCAAATTTCTTAAATACCTATTTTTTTATTATAAACGTGTTCTAGTCATTGGATACATGAACTGGGCTACCGTTGTAAGACGACTAAAAAGTCACGGTGTATACTACTATTGTAAATTTTTTCACACCCCCAAACATAACCGTTTAGCTGGTAGAGGGGGGGGGACACTCGAGTAGGGCAAAAATTAGCACCTTAAAGCTTAATATTTCACAAACGAATCTTTTTATCAAAAAATTGTTGATGGAAACTACCAATATTTTTAAAGGCCTATTTAATGATACCCCACACTAAGGGGTACGCGAGAAAAAAAAAAAAACATCCCCGCTTTACGTGTACAGGAGGTACCCTAAAAAAAAATATTTTACGAGATTTTATTTTACCACTTTTTTGACGCAACAAATCCGTATATTTACACCAAATTACAGCTTTCTAGTGCTGGGCGTCTCTGAGCTAAGCTGCGGACAGACGGACGGACGGACGGACGGACATGGCAAAACTATAAGGGTTCCTTGTTGACTACGGAACCCTAAAAACTGAACAGTCGACATCGATAAAATTGCCCACACCTGTTTGGTGACCAGTAACATTAGTACTGGAATCCTGAATGATGGTCAGAGTATAAAAAGTGTGCGGTGGAGTAATGTCACTTGACGGCATAGCGAAGCGCCTCGCAGGAAATACATAAAGTCATACACATTGACTGTAACTACCGTTGAGGTTTTATTCTGCTTGATGAATAAGGAGGATACCGTCTTTGGGACAGTAAAGAGGTTGTGCAATTTGTGCATTTATAGGTGAACTGTTTCGGGACGGAAATTAAAAATACAATTATGTTCTTTTTTTGACACACAATATCTGAAAGACGTTGCCATGACGTTGCCCCACACCAGGAATTTCTCCTGAGTCGTGGGTGTGTTTACAAACATGTAAATTCACATACACAAACACCCAGATCTGGAACAACAACTTGGGTCATACAAATATTCGTTCCGTGCGGGAATCGAACCTGCGACACGCAGCGCAGCCAGTCCAATCGCTCAGCCACTGCCAACCGTGTCGTATTTTAGGCCAATAAAGATTCTACATTTTTCTACGTTTTTTCATTGGTTTACATAAAAAATAAGATGCACCATCAGACCAAAGGCTTCTAAAAACGCTTAAAATGAAAGGAAATACGGAAATATAAATTCGGTTAACTACAAAATAGTTTTTAAAATAACCCTTGTACTCTGATTTCTTGTAGGTAGTCATCATAGAGATTGAACAGCTGAGACTTTTCCGGTAAACGGAAAATTCTTTATGAAGATAAAAAGCGTTAATCTGGAATACCATGTTTTCTTTTATGTTTTGTTTGTTCCATTTATTTGGTTTATTATGATAACATAGAATCGTGTTGTAGAATAGCTTATATTCCATCGTATTATGATCACAATAGACTATTTAGCAAATACCTAGAAAACGGGGAAGCGTAACCTATTGCGAAATGGGTACTAATAGATACATTGAAAACGGATGCACTGCAATTTTGTTAAAATCTAGATTTTCCGGTAACCAGTGTATTTCGCCAAGAATATAATTATGCATTTTAAGCCTCCTGCAGACACACGCGATTAATCGCGCTGCGACAACGAGCCAAGCTAATTTACACTCTAAAAATACTGTGAATGGACCGCGACATGTCGCCCGCGCGATTAATCGCGTGTGTTTGGAGGCTTTAAATAAAAATCCACCATTTTGTTTTTCAATTCGGGGAATTTCAATGATTGCGAGGTAATGTGTTGCATCAATGGCAATTGGAAGCGCGGGTTATGCTAAATTTTTCTAATTGCTAATTGGCTGTGAACGAAAGACATGGAAATTACGTTCTGCCGGGAACACAAGACAGAATGCAGATCGAAATATAGGAAGGATTGCACAATACCTTAATTCTCCGGGGACGTCCTCGCGGCTGAGGAGCGGCTGTCGAGTGCAGGCAACTGGAGCGCTCTGACGTGAGGTGCGCGTTGTGAGTAACCGATTGGCCACGAGTTTCAACTGCGGCCGCTTTTTAAGCGGTCTCTCTCGTACTAAAGCGAGAAGATATGTGCGGGAATAGGATAGAGGATAGGACCATCCACAGCCAATCAGATTCGTCGTTCAATGACATGAAGTTATAGATAAAAGACCTAACCGTTCTTTCTACGCAGCGTAACCATTCCCCCCGGGCTTGAAGGGATGCCTTCAAGAGTTGAAGGCGAAATTCGTGAAATTAAACTACAATTTAAACTATTATCTATACGTAAATATCAATGAAATCAAATAATTAATTACTAATGCTAACCTAACCTTGGATGACGAGAGCCGAATTTATTGTTTAGGCAATGGGCAAAGACGAACGACGGGACGCAAGTAGGATCCAGTCAATGTCTTAACTCGGGCGATGCGAGTGACTCCTGTGGAGTCAGGAAAAACTTCTTCCACGACACCCAAAGGCCAGTGAAGTGGGGGCGAATTATCTACTATGAGAATCACAACCGTACCGACAGTGACTGGATCGATCGGCGTGTTCCATTTACGACGCGATTGTAAAGTGTGAAGATATCCGCTTCTCCAGCGCTTCCAAAACGATTGTACTAATTGGTCTAACAATTTATGTCTCGAAACAATTGTTCTCTCGTCTATCTCCTCGGCAGGCAAGTATTTTAAAGGGGTGAGATTCAGAAAGTGCGCTGGAGTCAAAGCTAGTGGTTCTGAAGGATCACTAGAGAGTGTCCTACAAAGAGGTCTAGTATTCATTACTGATTCGACTTGAGTAAGAACGGTATTTAACTCTTCAAACGAAAGGATGGTATCACCTATTACACGGTATAAGTGAATCTTTAAACTTCTAATATTAGCCTCCCAATTACCGCCGAAATGACTAGCAGTCGGGACATTAAGTGACCAATTTATGCGATTTTCAGCTAACATGTGACCAAATTCGGTGTTGTGATATTTCGAACAAAGGAAGTCGTGAAGTTCCGAAAGTTTACGCTTAGCGCCAATGTAATTTGTCCCGTTGTCCGAGTAAATCCTACTAACCGGGCCGCGCCTTGATAGGAATCGTTTGAAAGCACTCATAAAACTGACTGTACTAAGATCACCGGCTAGTTCGATATGTACCGCGCGTGTAGTCATGCAGACGAACAGACACACGTATGCCTTGGTAGAACGAATGCCTCGGCCGCGAGACATGGTAACCTTGAAGGGACCAGCGTAGTCCGTGCCCGTGTGAACGAACGGTTTAGTTGCTTGAACTACACGACAAGACCGATGATCTGCCATCTCAGGGAAACTTGGCTTGGGACGGAGACGAAAGCAGGGAAGACACTTATGAATCCTATTCCTAATTAAATTGCGTGCAGAAAGTATCCAATATCTTTGACGTAACAGTGACATCAGCAGGTCGGGACCCGCGTGGCAATTCAATTTATGATGGTATTCGACAAGCAAATTCAGAATAGGATCTTTTCTTGGGAGTAGAATTGGATATTTCGCTTCATAACCCAAATCTGAATTTCTTAAACGGCCTCCGACTCTAATGAGTCCGTCTTTGAGGAAAGGTTTCAAGTGCCGAAGAGAATGACTACAATCCTTGCCTTCTCTGAGTCTGGCAATTTCCTTTGAGAAATAGAAGCGTTGAATTTCACGTAGAATGAGTAGTTCAGCGAAATCGTAATCCGATGCTGACATGCGGTTATTAACCGGTAACAACTTAGCAAAACGACAAACGTAAATTACCACTCTAAGTAATTTACTCCAAGACGAGATACGATCGACTAAACAAAGAATAGAAGATCTTTCGTTAGGTGCAGCGACTAACAACGAATTTTTCTTCTCTTCAGGTGCTTCAGACACTGAGGAGGGATTGAAAGGAGCGACAGGCCATTGTGAAATGTCCAAGTGAGCCCACGGGGGTCCCCTGAACCAAAGCGGATGGTCTATAATTTGTGAGGGTGTGAGTCCGCGTGAAAGACAATCTGCTGGATTGTCCGCACCGGACACGTGATATAAATTTTGCGGTGACAAATCGCTTTGTATTTTCGAAACTCTGTTGGCTACAAAGGTATTCCAACGATGGGGCGACGAATGTACCCAACAGAGCGCGACCGTCGAATCCGAAAATGCGAATATGTCACGGAAAACTATTCGGTTTTGACAAGCGACCACGACATTTCTTATTAGCTGGGATAACACAAGAATAGCACAGAGCTCAAGACGAGCGAGAGAAACTACATTTTTGGGAGAGACCTTAGACTTAGCTGTTATCAAATTGACTGTATTGCCATCGCTATTGTGGACGTGGAAATAAATCACTCCCCCGTATGCTTTCTCGCTAGCGTCCGCGAAAGCTAAGAGTGTGACCACACTATCAGCGACAATACCAACGTGGCGTGGGATTTTTATGTTGCAGAGCAAAGGAAGCTCTTCCTTAAAGCGAGTCCACAGCCTGACTATATCTTCAGGTGGTGTCTCATCCCAGTCGCAGTTGCATAGCCAAAGCTTCTTGATAAGAAGCTTGGCATGCAAGACGACAGGCGCGACAAATCCCATGACGTCCCATGTTTTAGCGATGCACGATAATATTGTACGCTTAGTACAAGTCTGAGTGGGAGTGTTTACTCTCATGGCGAAGTGATCTGACGTGGGCGACCAACACAAACCAAGTACTTTATGTTGGTCGGACCCGTCGAACTCCTTGTCAGCTGGCAGACGATGCGAAAGCGGGATAGAATTCAATACTACTTGCGAATTACTGGTCCACTTGACCAACTCGAATTGACCCGCCTTCATGAGACCAATCATCTCTGAAGCGGTAGAAATGCCCTGGGTTTCCGTGAGGACGGAATGGACAAAATCGTCCATGTACAATCCCGTGGCGACAATGGCTTTAGCCTGAGGGTACGAGTCACCCTCATCCTCCGCCAGCTGCTTAATAGTTCGCAGCGCGTGAAAGGGGCTAGATTTGAGTCCAAAAACGACACGATTGAACTCATAAACTTGCAAAGGTTCCTGCGGCGAAAAACGATACAAGATGCGTTGGAAACGCCGATCAGGTTCTCGGACTCCAATGCTGGGAAACATCTGACGAATGTCTGATGAAAGCGCGATCGAAAACAAACGAAAATTAACTATAATGTTAAACAAATTCCCTTGTAGGTTCTGTCCACCATACAAGAGATCATTAAGCGAAACGCGGGTAGTAGTTTTACAACTACCATCGAGAACGACACGAAGTTTGGTTGTGACCTTATCATCTCGGATCACACCATGATGCGGAATGTAGTACGAAGGTTCCGAAGGATCAGGAATTGTAGGTGAAATATAGCCCTTCTCTAAATATTCTAGGATGACGTTGTCGTACGCGGCCTTTAAATTAGGAGAAGCTTGCATCTTCCTTTCCAAGCAGAGAAACCGGCGTTCACTTGCTTGACGTGAGTTGCCCAGGGATTCGACATCACCCTTGAAAGGCAAAGCGACTACGTATCGTCCGTCACTATTTCGAGTGGTAGTGCGGGCATAAAACTCCTCACATAATTTGTCATCTAGGCTGAGTACCGGGGGAACATTTACTTCTTCCAATTCCCAGAATTTCCGTATCGCTACGTCTAACGGCTCCGCGGTGCAACAATACGAAACGGTCGAATTGTCATCGATGAGAATCGGCGCCTTACCGACAATTACATAGCCGAGTACAGTTTGCAAGGCGATTGGAGACGCATGTGTAGGCTGACCTTGAACTCTGTTAGATAAGAGTAAGTGCGGGAAAGTCGAAGCACCGATCAATAATTGAATCGGATTTGAAGAAAAATATGTATCGTCTGCTAACTGTAAGTTTTTAAAATTATGCAAAAGCGAAACG
Organism: Agrotis exclamationis; assembly: GCA_950005045.1. Taxonomy (NCBI): domain Eukaryota; kingdom Metazoa; phylum Arthropoda; class Insecta; order Lepidoptera; family Noctuidae; genus Agrotis; species Agrotis exclamationis. Next base: position 16,377,868 of record OX465432.1, read on the forward strand.
TCAACCGTGGCAGTTGGCAAACGTTCAGTAATTTTATCTATTACGAATGACTCAATATTATAGTTTATATTACGATTGAAACGAGAATAAAATTTAATTTGTACGGAACCCTGTATTTGTTTACTAGCACCTCCTATGCCCCTGACGGTTGCACAGGCCGGTGTATTATTTATGTTCAAACCCAAAAGTTGACAACAATCCCGCGTGATAAAGTTACTTTGAGAAGCGCTGTCTAATATTGCGCGAACAATATGTTCTTTGCCAAAAGAATCTACTACAATAACTTGCGCGGTAGCAATCAATATGGTGGTTGGGCCCCGGTATAAAGAATTAATACGGTTTTCATCAGTCGCGCACAACGATATATCAGTCTGCTTCGTAAGTCTCTCAGCAGAGGGCGTGCGAGCGCCGGTCGACCTTGAACCGTGCGCGTCGCTCAATTTATTGCCGAAACATAACAAACTATGGTGTTTAGAGCTACATTTTTTACAAGTGGACTTTGACCCACAAGCGGACACACGATGTTTTGGACTTAAGCAATTAATGCATAAATTGTTTGATTTCACAAACTTAAATCGCTGATCGGGTTTATAACTATTAAATACTTTACATTTATATACGTGATCATGTTTCTCCTTACACAAAACACACGCGGTAGGTTCGTTATTAGCTATACAGGTGTATGCATTAGTATGTTTGCGATTTGCAGGTGATTTATTGTTAGAGACCGTTGACGAAGTTCGTTCTAACACCTTTATATGCTCACGAACAAACTCAACTAATTCACTAAAAGATGGAATTTCGGAACTACTTGATTTTAATTGATGATTAGATTCGAATGCCCGTACAGTGTCTATGTCGAGTTTTTTAAGAGCGATATGCAATAAAATAAAATCAGCGTGGTCATGGACCTTTATGTTTTTAAACCCGGCTACCGACGTTGCGAATTTATCGAGAAATGATTCTAAAGTAGCCGGCGAACCTGACGAAATAGATTTAAATTCAAATAATTGGTCTAGATATGAAGTTGCCGATTGCCGTTTATCTTCATACCTTTCACAAAGTGAATCGAATATAAGAGGGTAATTATCAGCTGACGGAGTAATTCCTGCACATATCGAACGAGCTTTGCCTGTTAATTTTCCAATTAAATAATATAATTTCTCGCATGCTGTTAGCGAACTATTATTATGCACGGCATTTCGAAAACTGGCGATGAACAGCGGCCAATTTTTAATATCCCCATTAAATTCGGGTATTTCAATCGGGGGCAAGCGAGGAGATTTCTTACATTCACTAGGTGCCTGAACCTGCAATTTCTTCTCTGCCCGCTTCACCCTACCCAGTAAATCTTCGAATGAAGAAAGTGCCTGATAGTCGACGACATAATCAGGATTCAATTTAAGTTCATGAGCGATTATATCGTCCAGCGCACATTCAAAATCAGTACGCAACGAATCTATTGTTTCACAGTCACACAAGAACGATTCTTTATCGAATTCCTCCGAATCAATATTTTTCAATTTATCGCAAATACGTTGCATACGAGAAAATATTCGATCTCTTTTTCCTAATAATCGTTTAAGAGTAATATCTGTAGGCGCCATCTAGCAACCTTCTAATAACGCTAATTAAATAAATATGTAACACGCGAAATACGTTGTGAAAGCGATGTGAGCGAATAATTTACCTAAGTGGGTATTTATTTTTACAATAATGCGTCGGTGATTGAGCGCGAAGCGGTAATTCAACGGTAATATTTAAAAATAATGCGGGATTAAGCGAAATAACCAGTTATAGTAACGATTACTAGCTGGTGTTACGAATATACAACGGTTTTACCGAGAATTTAACTATATACCCACACCTGTCGGCGAGACAAGTGTTTGGTACAAAACTAATTAGAATACGAGTATTTTTTTCCGACTACGAATGGCGAATGGTTATCACTGATTTCAATAACTATCCAGGCTCGTTAGGACCAAATGGAAGCGCGGGTTATGCTAAATTTTTCTAATTGCTAATTGGCTGTGAACGAAAGACATGGAAATTACGTTCTGCCGGGAACACAAGACAGAATGCAGATCGAAATATAGGAAGGATTGCACAATACCTTAATTCTCCGGGGACGTCCTCGCGGCTGAGGAGCGGCTGTCGAGTGCAGGCAACTGGAGCGCTCTGACGTGAGGTGCGCGTTGTGAGTAACCGATTGGCCACGAGTTTCAACTGCGGCCGCTTTTTAAGCGGTCTCTCTCGTACTAAAGCGAGAAGATATGTGCGGGAATAGGATAGAGGATAGGACCATCCACAGCCAATCAGATTCGTCGTTCAATGACATGAAGTTATAGATAAAAGACCTAACCGTTCTTTCTACGCAGCGTAACCAGCAATGATGAGTATTTATTGCGGCCACAACAAGCTGCAGATTAAATAATATTTTAATAACCTGCTTTTAACTGACTTTATTCATTCACCCGGATGCATTGGCTCAATGTACACAGAAATGAATGAGAGTTATCTGTGAAAAGCAGGTTATTATAACATAGAGATGGCTATTATGCAAACGAAATGGTTCGTTTCAAAATTGCTCTTATTTGCTTTTACAGAACATTGCTATAACGCATTCTTTAGTATTTTTTTTATTCACACTTTATTTATTTATTGTTCATGGCCAGTTACTGATCACTATAAACGTAAAGATTTTCATTTTTTTGTAGAGTTACAAAAGCCTGGTGACCAAGCCCATTATTACGTCAAGAAAAGGAAAAAAAGAACTAAGCTTGACTTTAATCCATTTTTGAAAAAAAAAACAGATTCCGTGGAAGTTGCGTTAACAATTTCAAATCTCAACTTCCGCCTAAAAACAAAACGAGGAAGCATATTTTTTGTCCGGACAAAAACAATAATATTGTCCACCATGTTCACCCATATTGTACGAGTGATCCCTTTTCTAGGAATCGTTAGTCACACATGTATGAGCCGATTCTTGTTATTTAGTATCCGATACAACTGGTAGCACCTCTTACGTGCCCTGAATCTGTAATGAATGAATGAGACTGCTTCTTCGGCTTGGGACGTTTGCTAATTTGCTATGACAACTACACATTAATATACATTTTATTAATGTTTTATATTGATAATATGACTGCATTATAAAGTAAAAAAAAGTTTGCTGTATGTTTTTTTACGTCTATCGAACGCACTAAAGTTTCATCATAATCGGATCTATGGGTTAGGAACGGAAAAACAAATATTATTATTATGTATGTAAAAGAAAAAATAACAGATATATGTATGAAGCCAAATAGATTTATTTTTTATGTGTTCAGATTTAGATTTGAATTCTTTACCATACGCGCTGATAATAATTCAAGAAAATATTTGGCACCTAACAGTTTACCGACCTCTTTGACTCTAGCCTTCGCTAGCTAGTTAGTAGTAGACTTACAAGTGCTACACTATAGACACGATATTCTTTTGTTGCATTCTCTATTGTTCACTTTGCATGCACAAATGTGGACACACGCTCATTTATTATAATTGTCCATATTTAAATGGGAACGTAGTATTCGTCCGCCTGATGTCTAACCAGTACAGAACTTTAATATTCCTGAGTATAATCAAACTAGGTATTCCAAGTTCAATTCAAATAAACCCAGTATATTTATTCGATAGTTTCGAACTCACTGCAATAACATACGCCGAACTTTCCAGGATGAGAAAATTTAGCCAAGCACTACGGTACTGCCCCATTCAGGCTACTTTACATAAAAGCATTTGGCAAAGGTAATACCAATGAGTGCCATAGAGTAGAGATGTTCCTCCCAACCCAACTGGCGGAAGGAAAAACATTTTGAGACTTTCTTTTTTTTTAGTTGCCTGCAAATTAAGTTCTGAAATAAAAGTTTTTTTACAAGTAACAAGCATGGGGAAATGCCACGAAAAGAAAGTCAGGACTAGACAGAAACGTGTTAGTGTGCGAGCGAAACTATGATTACTTTTATAAAATAATGTTCGCAGCTCGATAACCGGAGCTATAACGTTAGAGTTAACATCTATTAACGATATTAGCTGCCCATTAGCCAGCAATATCAAGTGGTTATCGATCGGCGATTTCTTCACTGGTTATTACTAGATGATTACGATATACTACGCCATTATGAGCGACTTAATGTCAAATTTGTGATAAATAGTCTACAAAACATCGCGGCGGGCAGTCTATAAATTAATAATTACCATAGATTAGCGTCCTAGTGCTATATTCATAAAATGTGATAACGTCTATTTTATGATCGAGTCCACGTGTGTTGATATGCAAATTTCCAATTTCCATATTGACGTTTGATCTCGTCATCTTGAGATGATTTAACAACACGTTCTTGTTAACGAACGTTCAATCAAGAATGTATTGGAGTTATGCAATAAAAGAAACATTGTTGTCGTTATTTTTTTGTTTATAAATAACGGTCTGTAACGGTTAGCGCGTTAATAACGTATTATTTTGGTTTATTGGCACGCGTCGGTTTCCGATTTCAACAACGTTCTAATTTTAAAATTGTGTTTTGTTTTTTCACGTGGGTCTACGATGACAGAAATACTTATAGCGGCCATACACCATACTGCCTATCGTACAATCGGCATGACGCTGCCGATTTGATCAGTTAGATTTGACCGTGTGTGGGCGTGGAATCCATCAAATTGGCATGACAATAGGCTTGATCATGCCGATTTGATCATGCCAATTTGATTAAATCGATTTGATCAAATCGGAATGATCAAACTTCAAATCGGCAGCAGTGATACCAACTTAGCAACTTTATAGCTAGATCTAGCTAATATTCGGTAGCTACTTTTTAACCGACGTAAAAAAAAGGAGGAGGTTCTCAATTCGAAACATATATTTTTTTGGAACGAAGTTCCTTATGGCGCGTTGCGAAAGGGGGCTAGGCGGAAAAAAATGTAACGACACTTTTAACAGACTGCGCGACGCAAAGGAGGGTAATGCGTGTGTATTACCATGGAATGGAATGGACTGGACTGTAATGGAGTGGAGTGGAGTGGAGTGGAATGGAATGGGGGGTCGAAAATCGCCTGAACCTTTTTTTAACTTGCTATCGTTATGCAAGTTAAAAAACAGGTTCAAGCAATTTTCGACCTTATTGACATTCAAAATTTAGTTTGTTTTTTATCACATTCTCGTTAGCTATCATTGCTCCTTCATTAAAATCCGGTGTTTGCATAAATGTCAATAAAGTCGAAAATCGCTTGAAGGTCGGAAAACATTTGCTTAACGATAAGCAAATGTTTTCTGACCTTCACTTGTATTACCAACTGATTCCCACTAGTGGGATAAATCGGTAAAAAAAACAAGTCGGTAAAAAAGTAGCTAAAAAGTTAAGCCACAAGTTTTATAAAATTGTAGCTGTCGCGTCGGTCACCGAATAATAGCTAGATCTAGCTATAAAGTTGCTAAGTTGGCATCACTGCTGCCGATTTGAAGTTTGATCAAATCGATCGTCGTGCCGATTGGACGATAGGCAGTATGGTGTATGGTGTATATGGACGAACTGCCAATTTGATCAAATCGATCGTCATGCCGATTGTACGATAGGCAGTATGGTGTATGGCCGCTATTAGACTGAGTGGAGAACTGCTTTCGATTTTCAAATGCGTTATGAACTTTGCAGTTCAATATAATATTGGTGGTTAATTTTAATCTTTTCCTATTATCACAGAATACTTAATAGTACTACGTACAGAAGTGTCACTTCACAAAAACAAACAAATGTAAAATCTAAGCTCTAGAGAATAAAGTACATTTTAACCAAAAATATATACCTATGGAGCGCGTGTGAACGGGCGGCGGGAGGCAGCCTACACCGCGGAGTGCGCCAGGCCTGCATTGAGGCCTGGCGCAGTGCGCACTTCGCGGTGTAGGTATGAAACTGAAAGCACACGCAGGCGCACCGCCGGCGGTTTTTACAGTGAAGTGACACTACTGTACGTAGTACCTACTATTAAGTATTCTGCGCTATTATTTACAAATCGAAAACAATCTTTATGTTAGGAAAGTTTAAAAACAAATTAACTTGACTGTCCGACTGTAGGATAGATAATGTTCAATTTAGTTCAAAGAGATAAAAGCAGGGATTCTACGCTTAAGAGCTTTATATCCTCTGTAGAGAATAAAGCTTCTAATAACAAAAATACAGTTTTTCTTTTATATGAAGAAAGACGTTACTTAAATGTCGTATTTAGGTTAGTAGTTTGGTACTTTAAGTACATCCGTGAAACAGAAATAACAGAATGTCATTCTTGGCTGTTTTCACGCCCTTCTTAATTTATGGCGCATTAAAGTTTTATCTTAGATTTAATTTATTATCACGCTGACTTTGATGCCAGTGTTTCTTTCCATTTTATGCATAATAGTTTTGTTTTTATATAAAAACGTGTGTCACTTGAGATTTGCATTCAAAATATAAAATTGAACCCGTATTTGGTATTTTTATCATATAAAACATTTTTGGATTGCTAAAAGATCAAATAAACAACTTGATTTTCTGCTTTTTGTCCAAAATAATGGAAGCATTATAGTTCTAAACAGAGGACATTACGGGCACTCTTTAATTATTGATTAAGTCGTTAAATAGACTCTCGCAGTGTCTAATTGAGATTACGAAGTTGTTCCTAATTCGTGGTCTATGATCTAATAACCAATGTGTGTGACTAATAATGAATAATTAAGATCATAAATACCGCGGTTAGATCTCTATGAAATATACAATCAATGACTCATGATCATGAATAATGAATAAAGTTTTTTATAAGTCTCGAATTTTTTGAATTAAACCAAAAGAAATAAAATATCAAGCGATAACTATTTTGCTTGGCTTTTCAATATTCATTGTAAAAAATACTTACAATATAGACTAACCCTATTGTTTTTTTTAATCTGTTCCTTTTTTTTTCAGGTTGCCAATATGGCGGCAACGTTGCATCTACAGCTGTTGCTGGCGATGTTTGTGCCAGCGATAGCACGTGAGTATATTTTACATACCAACATTTTAGAGCTAAACTTATGGCTTTTTTCCATAGACATAGGGAGAAACTGCAGCTAGGATGAAGATGTTTGATTAAAAACATTTATAGGACCGCTTGCACCACAATTCACTAAAGCCTTTTAGAACATTGTTTTGTTTTTTTCATATTTTATTATGGTTTATCAGATAAATGTCCAAATCTTAAAATACCCAACAGCTTAAAAAAAGTACAATTTTGCACAAAAAGCACACTATATTTAAAACACTTCACTTATTAAAAGATATGTGTTGCAAGTGAGTCCTAAAATATAATCATAAGCCAGTTCGCAATATTCCTCAATTTTAGAGAAATTCATCCTGAAATAGTTTGAGCGTTAATATTATCTACAAACATGTTAGAAACTTCTCGGTAACCTACATCAAATGTTTACGAAACTAGACTGAAATAATTAAGTTAAAAGCAGATTAACTTATATAACATACAGAAATATAGCTTAAATTCTAAACAAATTATTGGACCGCGTCAGTCCCCGGTCCACACGGGCTTTTTCAAGTCAGAGGAAATCTTAAAGTTAATTCCTTTTTATTATCATTGCGTGCTTACAAGGGCCTAGTACGGCGTGAAAAGGAAGATGAATGGTGATGTACGAGGTGTAAAACGATAAGATTTTTTTGTCTATTTTGGAATTGTAACAGGCAGGACAGGCTCCCGGATACCGCAGGTAGCTACGCACACATCGACACGAGCTTATGGCGGCAAAAGGACAAAAAAGCTCAGAGATTACGGGTTCTGTCCGATATTCACTATTTATTTTTGTATTCTCAGTTCCAAGTAATTATTGTCAAAAAGGACCATGACATTTAATAAAAATATAGGTACGTTTATTGATAAAAACACGTTGATCACTCTGACAGTGGTGGCCCAGTGGTATCGGCCTCGACTTACGAGTTGTAGGTCGTGGGTTCGAACCCAGTCAGGCGCATTTGTACTTTGTGTAATTTATTTCAACACCACTGCTCTCAAAACGGTGAAGGAAAACATCGTGAGGAAACCGGCATGTCCTAGAACCAAAAATTCGAAGACATGTGACATCTACCAATCCGCACTGGGCCCGCGTGGTAGATTACGGCCCACTCCCTCTCACAGAGAGGAGACCTGTGTCCCAGCAGTGGGAACATTTAAAGGCTGATGATGATGACTCTGACAATCATTTATTTTCACTATAAAAAAAATGCAGAGTTATATTGAATTTTCATTTATCAGTTTCGTTTATTATTTTTCATAGTAGCAAAGGTAAATATTAAATAATGTAAGTTTGTGATATTTTTTCATCACTCAAAGCAAACCGTTTGAAACGAAAATACATATGTAGGTATGTAAAAACTATAACATTTTATATTTGCGCAAATTATGTAAACCAAAACAAAATGGTTGAATGGTTGAACATACTTTATTTGTTTTACAGACTGTTTACGCAAAACACAGAACTTTCCATAATAATCCAGTCCAGAATTTCTGACAGCTTATATTTTACAAAAGGGTCGCTAAGTCTATCCCGTATCGGAGGGAACCCAAAAAAGTTCGGATAATGTTTGTGTGGGTGTGTGCCGAACAAATTTCACGCTTACTAGTCATTATATTGTCCAAGTATTTGTGTGAAGTCATTAGTACCACCTACTCGTTTAGGATTTGTTATATTTTTTTCTTCTATTTCCGTTCATTCCTGACAGCGGCCAAAACTAGTTTTGATTCGAAACGGCTCGTTCAGAAATTGGATTTGGTCACTAGGAGTTGATTAGACGTCCAACACCGGAGTGTTTGACGTTTTGCGTCAAGTTCAGAAATTGTTGACGTTGTTCCCGAGAGTACGTTGTTGTTACCCTGGCCGTGTTTATATTGAATGATCGTATATAAGTATATTGTTTTGGCTAGGGGTTTAATAATAAAAGAAGGATATAGCTATAGCCGGTAACACCCTGGAAAGATTAATGATATTGCATGTAATGATAGGGTTTAATCTAGGTACTTATACAGGGTGTTAGGGACATCGACGCACAAACGAATACCATGGGTCCAGGACATGATTCTGGACCCCCCGTGTTGGAATTTTTCGTCGGTTTTTTCTATTTTTTTTATTTTTAAAAGTTTTTTTTTAATAGTGAGCCGCGCTGATAGTACCAGGTACTATGGTACTGGGCACAGTATTTAGGTATACGATGACCTTTGATTATAAACATCTAAGAAGACACCATTTCTAGTTTTATTTACATTGCTGCTTTTAGTGAAAGTAGTGAATTAATTACTTTTTTATTAAAAATCTCATTGGGTTAGGTAAGAATAACGATTATATTAGTAAAAAAAAAACTCCAAAATATTTTTTTTAACAAATTTTGAAAATTAGGAAAAATCCGACGAAAAATTCCAACACGGGGGGTCCAGAATCATGTCCTGGACCCATGGTATCCGTTTGTGCGTCGATGTCCCTAACATCCTGTATAACTGAAAATACCAGAAGACATCTGTATTCTAAATCTTTGAGAAATTGTTATTTTCGAAATTCTGTATTTTATTCTTGATAAGGAAGTAGTGTGGCGAGATCAACCAGTATTGCTATGGTCTAAAACTAGCTAGGGTAACTTCTGCGAAAATGAAAGTGTTATTAAAATGAACCTTAATAACAATTCACTGAAAAACGAACCATGCAGAAGATAATATTTATAATAATTATAAATGCTGACTCAAAATGTCATTGCATTTGTCACTTATCTTTATTGATATTTAATGTTGAATACAAAAGCCCGAGTGTATTGCTTTGCTTGCATGATAATTATTAAAAATGCAATATCATAAAGCATTCCACTCAATTTAATGACCCCACGATATGAAATGCAATGTGCATTCATAAGTTCGCTTATTATTTGCCGACATGATTCGAACTTGATCTCTGGTGCTTTCATTTGGCTGCAAAGTTGTTTTATTTTGCTGACGAGTAAAGTTATGTGATATACGTCGTAAGATGATTGGAAAAAATGGTTTCTTTTGAAACGAAATGAAACGTTTTTCCCATTTATTCTGCAATTTCTAGAACATATTTGAGAAAATAAAAGTTGAGCTACGATTGCTGGCTATGATTGATTGGTCCAATGTTGCAGAAATATTTAAAAGAATTAGTGCGGCCCTAGAACACAAACGGCTATTCAAAAAGACTTGTCAATCCAAAAAGGTAAAACTACGATTCAGTGTTCGAATAATATTATAATGTTTGTTATGGACGTATGCACTTGGCTTTGTGTAAGTTACATTGACATTTTCACAAAATGCAGATTTGGTATTCAAGGAAACCTTGTACCTCGTTCTGACAAAATGTAAATAGGTCCATACAAATGAGGCTTTCTTAGCTCCTGTAAAGATCTTCGTGGTTACCATAAACACAAGTTGGCAATTCCAGAGACTATAATATTTCGTGTGATGGTTCTACGAACCGGTTTGAAATCGGAATGCATGTGAACATTACTAGTTACGTTTCCCTATGGCGTTTGATGCATTTCTACCATTTGTCAATGGGCCTGTGAGTTTTGAAATGCTTTGCAACGGAATTTGATTTTATGTAGGACGTATTTAAATAGCTAGGGAAAGATGGCGACGACTGGTTATGACCAAAAGTACTTCGAGTTAAGTGCACATTTATGTTTTGTATAAATTTACATAAATAGGATCCTAGGATGTATGAAACTATGAATCTTAGACGAAACACAGTTCAAGATTTAAGATACAAATCTTCATCATTGTCTTTTCATTTTATTCAGTTTAATTCTTGAGCTATAAATCTGTTTTTGCTAACGATGCTATAATTAAATACATAAGATTATAATCAATTAAAAATATACTAATAATGCTTGCGGCAGGAAGTAAATCATCTTTTATGGCGTAGGTAGAAACTGCCTGTTATTATTGTAACATAAATAAAAAATACCCATACAATCATGTAAAAAAATCTACTTCAGATTTACAGGTGTAAAACACGAAAGCCTTTTCCGAGCTTTTAAAAGTTCTAAGTGGCGGTGAAAACCTTTTCTAGATCTTTTTACCCGAAAGTTCGAAGTGTGTTCCAAAATTCCGATACTGTAAAATTGGTCTTACAAACGTCTCCATTAGAATAGTTTCTTCAGAAATAAATGCACAGTTAACACAATATGTTTAAAGCAATAAACTGTTAAATAACTATAACTACGAGCATTTCATTAAAGTTTTCATTAAAGTATTGAATCTCAATTTATTTAAGAAAAAACTAAAAAACCTACTGGCTGATAAATGTTATTATAGCATAATTGATTTTTTAAATGATAAATTTTAAATATTTTCTATTTTATTTTTACTGACATTATTATTTAACTGACATTTGCTTATTTGTTGTTGCACTATTGTATTATTATGTTAACTGACATTTGCATATTAGTTATTCTCAAAAAAATAAAAATACTAAACATTTGTACGCCGAGTGAGGCAAAACATGTTGATTCTGTAAAAAATATCTTACCATCTAAATGTGCATTATATCCATGTATCATGTTACACATGTTTAACAAATAAATTGATCTTTATCTTTATCTTTATCTTCAACACAAAATCACCTTTACAAAACGTCCATACAGTATTTTTATTCACTCCGCAACGAGATGAAATTTTAAAAATTCTTCCATAAAGTTACGGTCAATGACTGACGGGACTGAAATCACATAAATTGGTGCCCGACAACAAAGAAAAATAAAACGTAACATCTCAATTACTGAATGCATTTCAATTTGAACTTATTCGTGCATTAAATAAGGTCGTAATTGGTATGAAGGTTTTATTATTATGAGCTTTTTCCGTTGGAGTCGGGTGCGTCATCCGAGATCGAAATGTGTGGGTAACAAGGTATCAAGGACGGCAAGATTTCTTTTTTTATTGTTATGGCCAGTCTTTTGGTATGCAAATAAAAAAAAAAAAGATTCTAATTGTGTTCCTTTTGATCTTGAGAATTACTGATTGCGCGTGTATTGATTATATCGGTGTTTGATGAATGATGTGAAAATGTTGGCTCGATTATCGAAACTTGTTACTTCAGGCCATCTTCGAAGGGGTGGGCAGAGGTGTACGTAATTGTACCCCACATTTCGGCAGTGATGTTTTTCAATAGGGGGCGAGCTTATATTGCCATCAACCACAAAGCAAATCCAGCATCCGTAACTCGGACACTTCACAATCGCGGCGATAAGAGCCCTCTTTGAGGAATGTGGCTGGAGAGGCGTCTCGGCGTCTTTACCTTCCGCCTGACGCAGGTCCTCGTCGGACACTGATGTTTCGTGAGGTCCCTGTGTATAGGAAAGGAAGAAACGCCTGGGTGTCACCACTGCGAGGATCACCCGGAGGACACGGTCGAGCACACGGTTCAGGACTGCCCCGTTTGGGCAGAGCACCCCCGTGTCGTCATAGGCGGCGGCCTCTGGCGCTCGAGACTGTGGTGCGGGGAGAGACGGAATGGGAAGCGGTCGCCTCCTTTTGCGAGGCAGTCATGCTAGCGAAGGAGGAGGCGGGACGCGTGAGGTAGAGGACAGCCTCCACCTCACGACGCAGCCGCTGCGGGAGACGCCGCGAAGCAATTACCGGCCACCGTAGGCGCGGGCATGTGAGCAAGTGATCAAATGAGTCCTCCTTCCCAGGTTTGATTGAAGAGACTGTCAAACTCAAACTGACTAAAATTCACGGTGTTTCTTCAATAGCCGTTCACGTTATCCTTCGGATTTCGTTCGTTCGGATATCCTTTTAGACAGTCCCGCGTAAAATACTGCCCCAGTATGTTTATGTATACGTTTTAAGTATTATTTCGATGGATCTTAGTGCAGTTTCATTAGAAACTAGTTACTTGGAACTTGTACGAAGTGCAATAGACTAATTTGATAGTTTGAAGGAAATGCGTGTTGCCTTTGAAGCCTCGAAGATGGTTTCAAACGTAAATCCTTAAACACTATGCGCAAAGTCAGTGGTGAGGACTGTCAGATCGATCGCAGCGTGCGAGCGGCGCAGGCGTCGCGTTGTTGCGGCGGGAGTTTCCTCTATAGTCAATTGAACGCAGCGCTAACGCGGCGCAGACATCACACACGGCGTTCCGTTTCCGGATTCATATTAAAAATTAATTTGCCCAAAGTAGGTATTTTGTAGCTAAACGTTATTTTCAAGCGACAGTTGACTGATGGAAGTCAGTGACACCTTTAGTGTTGATCTGCAGTAAATGTATGTAGTAGGAGTATTCGCGCTTTTGTCACGCTCCATTTTGCGTCTCAGCCATTGGCTTTGACCGGCACAAGTTTTCGATATTCTTCCGCTGAAATTCCTCTTGTTCTAGATTCTAAATCCTTCACGGCACATGCAACATCGCTTGCAATATTATTATTTTATAAAGTGAACTATCTCCTTTGTTCTAAAATATAAAATACTTCGAAAATCTGCTTGAAACTCATAGCTCCTTGTGAAAGGGGGTGTACCTTGGCACATATTTATGCTAGCGTTCCGTGTTTGGTAAAGGGTATAAAAGTGATGTTATTATTTCTGGCACATGAGAAACTTAGCTATTCAGAAGGAGTACTATCTCCGTTCAATAAAAAAATATAATAATAATAGGTATTAAATTGCGGGCCGCAGGTTGACCGAATCATTCCAAATACAAGACAAAATTTGAGTTTATTGATACACATAGCAGTAAAGCTATGTATACCCCAATTCCTTATTAATTGTAAGATTTAATTCTCTGTTCCAGAAATCGACATGAGATTCACAAAATACCCTGAGTCAGTGATAGCCCCCCTCGGAGACCGAGTGACATTCGAGTGCGAAGTTAACGTGCCCGGAGAGCGGTTCGTATGGAGGTGGAAGCCAGACAGGGATGGTGATACCTGGACTGAAGTGCAAGAGGGAGACGGCAAGAAGATCATACCTGGACTGCCAGGAAGAAGTACCAAGATGGAGATAGAAGTTAGGATGGACATGGAAACTACTTGGTATCAGGTGTGTGTAACTTTTATTATTCGAGAACATTTCATTGATTTAAATCAATTGCCGCATTCAAGGCTATTTCGGAAATTTTCGGGAAATACGGAATTGACAAAATTAACTAGCGACCATTTGTATAGCAGAACAAAGTATTTTCTTCTTTAAAGACTATTGCAAAAAATAGGCAAATAGCCTATTTTTTCTCAACTATTAGAGCATTTCATATATTCTGCAACGACTTTCAACAGTCTCGACGTAAGCTATTCGGCATCTATTCTCAATTCCTATAATGATTTATTTTTACCTGTCACCTCAAACCACGATACACGTCTTGGAGTGATATTCTCTAAGGAGCTTTGTGTCAGCGCAGCCCCAGCGTCGAAACTATATCTGTCTTTAATAGATTGACAAAAATCTATTGTTGACAAATTGTAGTTAGAGAATGGCATACATAATATCCTACCACTCTTCTGGGCCTCGATGGCCATGTTTTATCCTATTTGTCACTAAAAGGTAAACAGATCCAAATAATTAAGTTACCGGCACTCGAATCTCGCTAATCTCTCCCTCCGAAATCTGTTCACATTACAAGGCAATATATCAAACAAGATTTCCAATCGTCCCCATGTGGTGGTACGGATGACTACACCGAACCCCCATGGGTGTCGTAAGAGGATAAACCACGGGGAATAGTGAGTAGTGGTCGTTATACACCTGTGGTGAGGATTATATAGCGATTAATTCCATGATTATGAGAATTTATCGAGTCATTTTATTGCCCGAATTGGATGTTGCTTCTAAGTAGGAAGCGGCTTGAATTAAATACAGTAAAACCTGGATAACTGGGATCTGCAGCGATCGGCTTTGTTTCATTGAAGAGTTATTCCTGACTGGCCTGTTGGTCTAGTGGTTAGTGACCCTGACTGCTATGCCGGAGGTCGTGGGTTCGATTCCCACCCAGGACAAATGTTGTGTGATGAGCACGATCATTTGTTCTGTGTCTGGGTGTAATTTATCTATAATATGTATGTATTTAGAAATATATAAGTATGTTTATCAGTTGTCTAGTACCCATAACACAAGCTCTGCTTAGCTTGGGACTAGATGGCGTTGTGTGATAGTTGTGGAATATTATTATTATTATTATTATTCCACTAAGCCAGTGAGTCAAATATCCAGGTATCAGTTCTGCGTCATACGCAGAGTTTAATGAGGCAGAGTGAGAGAGGAAGTATTCCATCAATATTTGTTGAGCTCCTTGTGTTCTGAGTCGAGATACACGATAACCGACAAATGCTTGCACTGACTGGACAGGTCCACTTAAATCTGTGTGGTTCTTTCCTCAAAAGACCATCTCAGACACCCGCATGGTCCTCGTATGACCTGAGCAAAACAATGTCTGGACTTTAAAAGAGACTGTGACCTCTGAGTTTGTTTCGGCTGTTTCTTCTCAGAGTAATAGTCAGGTACGAAACACCGGCCTCATCTAGCTTTAAAAATATTGGTTATGACGTCTAAAAGTGTTTTTTTATAACCAACTTACAAAATAAATATCATTTATCATTTTATCAATAGAGCTGATATTAAATTAGAACATTTTGTAAAATACTGTCTTAGTAAAAGAGGTAAAATATGCATGTTGACACTTGCCTTGATTGGCGTAAGCAGGTCGCGACTGTGAGCAAAAAAGTCACTGGAACGCTGCGGTCCCTTTATCGGTTGAAGAATATTCTCCCATCACACGTAAAGGCAATGCTCGTTCAATCCCTTATCTTCCCCATAATTGATTATGGTGATGTGTGTTACTATGACCTGAATGCAGATTTACTCAATAAACTTGACCGACTTCTGAATAACTGCATTCGATTCGTCTTTAATCTCCGAAAATATGATCACGTCTCCGAACACAGGTCACTTTTAAAGTGGCTGCCCATTCGCCGGCGTAGAGCGTTAAGGGCCTTGACCACCTTGTTTTCTCTTCTTTATAAATCCACTTCTCCGTCCTATCTGACTACTCACTTCCAATATTTATGTTCTGCGCATAGCAAAAATCTTCGATCTTGTAATAATCGTCTTCTACGATGTCCCTCTCACCGTTCTGGCTTTCTTAAATCTTCTTTCCCAATCCAGGCAGTTTTCCTATGGAATGCGCTTCCTCGGAATATCAGGACGGTATCCAGTCAGTTCACTTTCAAGTTGAAAGCTCGTGAGTATATTACTAAGAAGCTGGCAGATTCATCTCAAAGTTAACTGGTTGTTAGTTTCCACTTTATTTCTCTATACTGTTTATGTATGTATGTATGTATTATATGTATATATGTATTGTATGTATATATGTATTGTATATATGTAGTAATTTATATTCATTTTCTTATTGAGTACTTTTATAGTATGTTGCACCTACTTGTCTTTGTCTCTGCATCACCCTAAGGTAGACTGGAAGATAATGCCCAAGGCATTAAGTCCGCCGCTGTACATGTTTTTTTGTGCTGAAAGCTTAAATAAATAAATAAATAAAATATACACTCTCAATTTTAGAGGTAATAAATTATGACATCGAAATTGAAAAAGTAATCCCAGACATACAGGTCTGTTTTGTCCAAATAATAGAAGTAAATCAATGCTAAAGTGTCGAGACCTTAGCATGAGTGCCAGCTATAGAGATTTCTGACTTATCCGGGTCCCACTTAACAGTGATTTGAATTTTAATGATGAAATTGTTTTAGAAATACATTTCTTACGACTTCCGCGCGAGAATACTCTCTAACACTTCGATGTGTATTATTTCACGTGTACAATGGAACTAAAGAAACAGTGCTAAAATGTGGGTGTTTCAATTATAGTACATGGGTGTCCGTTCAGCCAGATATTTAGGTACGCTTTATAACCTTTTTGGAAAAAATAAATATGTGTTGTGATAAAACGGTTGACTTAAAAATTGTACCTATGTACTCTATTTGATATGGTCTGTTTTGTAATTACTCTCTCTATTGCCGAACTAAAAAAGTAGTACGAGAGTGAACCAACACTTTTTGATTAAAACTGCGATTCGTACAGTATCGACAGGCAAACATTTCAGTTCAAACATTTTGCAGTTTTTCAATCGATATCCTGGATTTGTTTCCCAGGATGGATACTTAATTGTTATTTTTGGGTTTTTCTGTTTGTATGATTGGTTTTACAAGCAGCCTTGACAAGCATAACCAGCCAATGAATGTCACAAATGGAATATGTGTCTGAATCGTTTTTTTAAGAACTGTCAGAAATACCTAAATTTCACGTCTACCTAACAGATTTAGGGCCAAGTGTTTGATCATTAGTTAAGCTAAGTATTTGTTAAAATCGTAGTATCGTAGAGGATTTTTATTTTTAAACAATATCGTGTAAGGGCGAGGTATTACACTTATATAGTGTAATACCTCGCCCTTACACGATATTGTTTAGCTGGCAAAATGAGGGCGTGCTGTTGGCACCTTGGCAGTTTACTAGAAGAGAGATACACCTCTAATCCTTCGGGGTCTGATATTATAATAAGTTTATTTATTCTTGTTCCAGTGCGTGGTATGGTACGGTGCAATCAGTCTGACCTCCCTCCCTGCGCGTCTGACGGTGGCGAGGCTGATCAACTCCCCCAGTAAGATCACAGCGGAGGAGCGGGTCATCATCGCTCCTCTGGACAACACTGTGATACTGCATTGTAAGGAGCCGAGTTCTGAACCACCTGCTGTGCTGACGTGGTGGAAGGAGGGGTCTAAGGTGAGAAAAATCGATTCGGCCTTATTGGCAGAGTGCGATAATCATTATTTATAAGTTTAACTGAACAGCAGTACTGTTTTATAAAGACAGCCTTGTGACAGCGCGACTGCAACGCTCACGCCAAGCTGGGAGTAAAGTTTGCTATTTACTAAGTTACTGACAGCAACACTAGCACTCACCGCTCGCGCTGATCAATCGGACGATCTCAAAACCGCCTCGACGACGAAAACATCGTAGAGTCCAGTGATGAGATTTCTTATAGAGAATAGCATAGCTGATGATTATGTCAATACTGCTGTTGCGGGTTTACAATTTTTGCCGTCCCTACCGACCACTACTTTGCGATACCCATTTCTTACCTTTTAATACATTTCCGCAAACCTGGCAGGGCATTTCGGTATTCTAATCCACAATCGTGATCGCCCTTGCCGCCGAAAATCAGTCACCCTCTCAGTCACCCTCTATTAGTAAATTCGTCAATGCACTGTTGCATAACTAAAATAATAAAAATAAAAAGAGCAGGGACTATGTCTGAAGCTTGTTACAGATTATATTTGCAACACAACATACAATGCAGATCGCATTTTCCGCGCGTAGCTTGCGCACATTGTATTTAGCGTGTTAAATAATATGCTACATTGCAAGTTGCGTTGCAAATAGTATGTTCCCGGTTTACATAAAGCCGGAATAAGTAAATAGATCATAACTTAAGTAAATGCAATACTTCGTCTAGACTAAAATAACGCCTGTTATTGTTGTTGTCACAAAATTCAGTCAGGCTAACTAAGACTGACTGAATATTGTAGCATAAAGCCTTATTTAGACGATGCAAGAACTCGCATACGAGTTGCGTTACATTGCGGACTTTATAGGTACAACGAATTCAGTTGATCAAACAAATACCGCAATGTAGTCAAACTCGCATTCGAGTTCTTGCTCCGTCTAAATGACGCTTAAGTAATTAATTATAAACCAATGACAACATAACACGTGAACTTTACTATACGAGTATATCAAAGTTATACATAAATCATAAATTACAACCTACAGATTTGCAATGCAAAGCGTAGCCAGGCGTATTCTAAAAAGGATTTTGAAGATTAATCGTGTGATTACCACATTCGGTAGGTGAATTCGTAATTGTTTAACCGCGTGATGCCTTGCCTGTATTTATGATTACTCAAATATACGCGACCAAAATTCTGGATAGAGTTTCTAATGTAGACAAAACTTGGTGACTAAACTGGTTTAGGGGCTGTCCAAACTGGAAACCGTGACTTTGGAACGTAAAGGGCTACTGAAGGAATACTGTGGATTCTTTTCAGTGTGAGTCTGACTGTACCTCCGGCTGCACCCAGGGCAGGAAGACTCATTTGATGATTAAACCGCCTAAAAAAAAGGTTGACAAACCAATTATTGCACAAAATAGTTCATGAATACCAGGTCTGGTTTCCACCAAAACGGAAATTAGCGGAGACGAGAGATGTATTTTGAATTATCAATCAGATTTCCACATCTCCACTTCGCTAAACTTCTTTGGAAATCTGAATGGTTATTCAAAACACATCACTCGTCTTGTTCCTCTCCGGCCTTAGGCCTTAATGCACCAATTTTATACTTGCTTATAGCAATTCATATTCAAGTATGATTTCATTAAAGTGAAACCTTTCCATTTTAAGACCCCTGGATATTTATATAGCCAATCCCACACAAACTATTTTCATACGGACATAAATTGTCACAATGGGGAAACAAAAGGTTATATTTCAAAAGAAATCCGATAGCAAAGAACGGCTCTTACGGGGGTTTGTGAAAAGTTGGTAAACAAAGTTTAAGCTTAGCTGTATCTCATAGAATCAAAGCATGTTTCAGTGTACTTGTGGTCGCTTTGAACATTGAACCAATATGCGAATATTTTTAACGAAGTTCGTTCTGTATCCTCTTTTAGAGGGGTTGTTGAAGTTTGGGGCGAACATTTTCGTAGTCTAGTTTGGGTTACATCACTATTTTATACTGTTGATATGTATTTATTGATGTTGACGAGATTTTGTTTTGAAAAGCACGTTAGGCTGTTGATGAGGCATGGGTCTGTTTACAGAGTACCACGGCCCTGAAACGTAAAGGGAAATCGAAGAAATAGTGTGGTTATTTGTTAGTAATAGTGTGATAGATCTTTCTGCTCCACCCAGTGCGAGAGGAATCAGTAGATGATTTTTCATTACTCATACTCTGAAAGTAGGTCATTACATGTCTGATTAGCCGTTTGAAAGTTATCCATTGCCGCCCTAGGGAAAATCGCTTTCAACTGACAGCTGCCAAATTTAAGAAAAAAAAAAACTAGTTCTTGTAATGTCTCGGGGGTCAATAAAACACACTATTTGTCACTCAGGTTATCTGATCAGGATACACTGTATGCGCAAGATTAAAGACGTGCTCACTCGCCTACGGCTGGTAACCGACTGACAACGCCAATGCGCCCGCGCATACACTACATCCCTTCTTTATTTTAATTGAATTGCAATGTTTCAAAATTACAATATTAGATTAGGTTTTAATATTCCGACCTAAACACCTATAATTGGTGGATAACTAATCAAATGTTTTAAATATAATTATTTCAGATTTACCGCAAGGTTTTACAGAACAGCAATGATTTACTTAATTTTAAATCTGTGTAACAAATCTTAAAGACATAGTTGATAACAGTAAATAACAATATTATAGTACAAAATTAACAAAATTATTTACTATTTACGCTAGTTCATCATTTTCTCTTAAATCACTATTACCACTATTTTGATTTTACATTACGACGATATTCTTTCCCGGTTTCATCATTCCGATAATATCACCACCTCTCACGTCCGTTACTGTATGCGCAGGATTGAAATTGGGGGTCAACTTATTATCTTTGATTAAATTTTCCACCAATACTTTTTCTCCTATTTCCAAGCCTGTCGCTTTACTTTTGAGATCCCCATGCTCCTTCCCTTTTTCCTTCATTTGCAGATCTCTTTCTCACTTCTTCTTCTATTGATTTGTATTCCATGTCTGGTGCTGCCCGGATCTTGTCTCTAAACTGTCTTTTATAAAACAACTCTGTGGGAGATTTGCCTCTTCTTGTATTCTTTAAGATCGGGAACTATTGGCGACACCCACGGAGAGGGTCCATTTACTTCCTCGATAATATCCGCATCCTTCAGTTCCTCTAGTTTTTTGGCAAACTTTTCTTCTAAGGGAATGGGAACTCTTCTACAAAATTATTTTTGGCTTATGCCAAAACCCGATTCACCTGTCTAGTATTTTTGTGTAAAGAATCTATGTGCAATGGAATCGAATCAGTTACTGATTCTGAACAAACTATATTCAGGTTTCGCATATACCAAAAATAATGTTGTATATGGTTGAGTGACTGGTTTTACTGTTCGGCCTTTTGGGATCTGGACAGTCACTCAGTTTGAAAACGCTTTCCCTAACGATGTCACATTGTTTAATTCATTAAGCCAAATTGAAGCCCAATTTTAAGCACGCCTAATAAATCGCGTGTGCTGTTTCTGATGACATAAGCAGTACACTTTATACTTTTATTTTTAATGACTGAAATGTCCACGTCAAAGGAGCCTATAATATCCAGGAGTTTTTACTGCCATAGGAAATAAGTGTCTTATTAGGTTTGCGTATCTGGTTGAAACTTACAGATTATTGACTATTAGAAATTGTTATATTCTGTCTGTAATAATATTACATCTACTTCTTGAATCGATTAGCATATCAACGGTGACTCCCTTAATATTGCATTTCATAGTTTCGCCGTCATCCAGGTGGAAAATATAGTCAATTACAGATTTATTGGCATCATTTTTTATTTCTTTTCTTGGTTTTTTTTTTTTTTTTTTACAGTCCTGTTGTCTGGCCTGTTGTTGGAAAATTGTCTTTTCTGTCGAGTCCTGCAATATTCTCGGAAAAGACCAATGAATCCACATTTTAAACATCGTTTGTCTTTTGCGGGGCATTTTGTGTCTTCGGATAGATGGGTGGAGTTTCCACATCTACTACATTTTGTGTTCGATGATCGTTGTCTGAACGGTTTGTTGATTTTTTTTTCTTATCTGTTTCATTTATTTTTGCTTTGTTGTAATAAATGATAAATTATAATTATTTATTCAGTAAATTGGTTTTGGCAAACTCTTTTACACGTCAAAAGACACTATTTTACACTAGATGAGGCCGGTGTTTCGTACCTGACTACTCTGAGAAGAAACATCCGAAACAAACTCAGAGGTCACAGTCTCTTTTAAAGTCCAGACAATTTTCTATTGTTCAAATTATATGGGAACCATGCAGTGTAATTATTCGCATCGTTTGTATTTACAGTTTTAAATTGTTCTAATTGCCTGGCTACAACTTCTAAAGCATTTGCTTTACTGATGATTTCGTCTAAACATATTGTATCCAAGTATTCTTATTTTTTTTTTTCGATTAATCGACACTTTTCCGTGATTTGATCGATAATATGCTCTTCTTTACTATGGAATTGATTTATCGGCATGGTTTCTCAACCTTAATAAAAATCTTTCAAATTGTTCTCCTTCCTCCTGTTTCGTGAGTCGGAAAAGGTATCTTTCATAAATCCGACTTTGTTTTGGAGCAAAGTAATCCAACAAACAAACTAAGCTCATAACATTAAGTTTATAAGGTCTAAACCCTTAAACTGATTATAAAAGAGCATTCATTATGCCAATATTACTTTTAGTGGCACATTATTAGAAGATTTGGCTTAAATTACCTTTAATTTTATATTTTGGCTGGGTAAACGATAATAAATCCAATTTATACGGCTACAATAAGGGCTCGAAATTGTTTTTCTTATAGAGGCTAGTTACATTGCTTTTTAGCCACATAATATTCAAAGTCATATAAAGGCTTTTAGTATGGTCAATTATTCTTAGGAAAGTAATGCACAAGGTAACTATGATGCTTTTAAACTTATAGGAGCATTTTATAAGACGTCTATCCAACAAATGAATTCTAGCATGTTATATGATGTTTACACACACCACCTCTACTCTTATGGTACTACAAAATGACCAAGCCGATACTCACGAATCAGCTAGTGGTTCCGCAGAGGATTATTTTATAGAAAATGAGATTGAAAAGGAAACCAGTGAGGAAGAACATAATTGTAGCGGTAGTGATAGTGATAAGGACATACAGATATTGCTATCAAGAGTCGGAGAATATTGATATTCGTAGTGATATAAGAGAATGGGTAGTGAAATTCAACATTTCCCATATCGCTTTAAGTGACTTATTATTTGATCTTTTCTCTTTGCAATTAATTTTCCGCCAGTTACACGAATGTTCAAGTTTTCTTAATTTATTTTCATTACATTATGACCAGCGCAGAACGCCATCTTTTTCCCACTTGCTCGGTACTGCGGACAATTTTGAGTGTCCTAACAATTTTGTAAGGCGTTAAGTTACTATTGTTAATGAACCTCACTATTTTCAATAATATGGTTGGCGTTTTTCTTTATTTGCCAAACTGTTGCACAAAATAATGTAAATCACTGAGAAAAAGACTTATTGCAGACGGCTATAAGGGCCGTCGGATTTTTATGAGCCTTTAATTTGCTACAATAAGTTTAAATAACCTTGTATCGGACCATAATAAAATATGTATAAGGGTGATCGCCCTTATCAACGCTCTTCATATCATTCTCACAGGGGTATTGGCTTTGTTGGAGCACTTTTCTTGCCATTATAAGTTTAATTTGAAACTATAAGAGGAGTATAAGGGTTTTGCCCTTATAAGTTGTGCCCAAACGCTCCCTTATTAGCGATAATACTGCTGCTATAAGAACATTATTTTTTGGCATTCTAAGCCACTACAAAGAAAATTTTTTGATTGTTTGAAACAGTCTAAATTATTTAGAGCTATTGCATGATCATCGACACCTGCGCCTTCTTCAGCATGAGCTCCAGGAAGGTTTTAATACACTTCTTGAATTGCTATTCCCCCAACGTGGAGAAGAGTAGCTCTTTTTTTTTTTACGGAAGTGTCGATGTTGGCATTCAGTAAATAAATTTCAAGTGCCCTCTTCCATTTCCTCCAGCGAGTGCCGACAGATGTCGGATCGCTTTCGCAATCGAAATGTCTAAGTTGGGAACTATGGATGATGCAAGAGTCATTTTGGGTAGCAATAAAATATTGACTCTTATTTTTGCGTGGCTTTTTACTCAAAATCAGTAACAGTATTACAACTGCATAGCCCTATTTTTTGTTGTACCTTGCGTGGCTTTTTACTGAAAATCAGTAACAGTATTACAACTGCATAGCCCTATTTTTTGTTGTACCTTGCGTGGCTTTTTACTGAAAATCAGTAACAGTATTACAACTTTACTTATTATTTCAATTTTATTTCGATTTTATTTCGATTTTATTTCAATTTTATTTCAATTTTATTTCAATTTTATTTCAATTTTATTTCAATTTTATTTCAATTTTATTTCAATTTTATTTCAATTTTATTTCAATTTTATTTCAATTTTATTTCAATTTTATTTCAATTTTATTTCAATTTTATTTCAATTTTATTTCAATTTTATTTCAATTTTATTTCAATTTTATTTCAATTTTATTTCAATTTTATTTCAATTTTATTCCAATTTTATGTCAATTTTATTTCAATGTTATGCAAATTTTGTATCATTTATTTAATTTGTTATAATTGAAATTGTATAAATGTAATTAATTGTAATTGATAATCAAAATATGTTTTACTAACACAAGCTGTTTAAGAAAATTGTTACTAACCATTTATCAGCTCTGAGCTTGAATTAAAGATTTCTCGAGTACTCATTGCGTGGACTTCATTATATTTTTGTAAATGTTTGTTTTTTTTTTTAATAATATACAGTCCTTTTAAAATTGTTACTTATTTAATCGGCGTGGCCCTTTGTTATTTACTCATTGCGTGGCCTTTTGTTAGGTACTTATTTAAACGGCGTGGCCCTTTGTTATTTACTCATTGCGTGGCCTTTTGTTAGGTACTTATTTAAACGGCGTGGCCCTTTATTATTTACTCATTGCGTGGCCTTTAAGTGTACCTTTATTATAACTATTTTCCGAATATGTATAAATTGTGCAAGCATAAAAATAGTTAGGTTAGGTTATCTACCTAATTTAACTATTGTGATGTAATTGTTCTTCAAATAAAACAGTAAAAGTAGAATATGTATAGTAGTATAGTGTAAACACAACATACGTACTTTTGCTATCAACACTTCCAAATTCAATAAGTCTATTATTAAAATGACATTATCTAAAGCTATTTAATATAGGTTTTTACTAATGAGTATAACAAATCCATAAACAAAATTAATTCTGTAAGTAATAATATCTTTAAGCGAGCTGAAATAACTAATTACCTATCCTTTCTACTGTGTTGTGAACAGTTAGGTAAGTATTTCTTATTATCTCGATCATAAATCTCATTATGTCGATAATTACGTTTGGTTAAACTTTTTTACTAATTGTGGGTAGTTACCGTTAGGTCGCATACTTGCACAAAATTATATTTTTGTAGTATCCTTGCGTGGCCTTATTTTCCATCTAATACGATGCATGGCCATTTACAATGAAGGATAGTGGTATGAAACTGTTTATCAGTAACAATTGCTTACGTATTGGCTCGATTCATATGTGATTTTGATTTAGCTCATAACTCAATGTAAAATGAGTGTTAATTTGCTAGTATTTTTTCTTATATAATAACAAATAATTTGTAATAGGCTATTTGGAACGAATCTACCCGCAAACAACTGATAGGCAATAAACAATTACTTATATTCCTTCCTTCATTTTATTTTGTTTTTAATGTGTCATGTACTCACTTTTATCCTCGTCGCCATTTGTAATGTCTCGGGGGTCAATAAAACACACTATTTGTCACTCAGGTTATCTGATCAGGATACACTGTATGCGCAAGATTAAAGACGTGCTCACTCGCCTACGGCTGGTAACCGACTGACAACGCCAATGCGCCCGCGCATACACTACAGTTCTATTTCGACATTTCTATTCAACCATGTGTGTGTGACTTTAAAATAATTTAGTTTCAACTATTTCTCTAAAATAATACAGATTTCGACAAAATCTTTGCCAATTTTTAAATAATGAACATGAAAAATCCTGGCTGTACAGCTGGACGACTACAGCAAAAAAAATAAAAAAAAAACAAGCCGCAAAGTGACAATCCGATCTACTCATTTTTTCGTTAGCTAAAATTTATGTTGTTAATTTTACTTTCCTCGTATTCGTAATGAAAAGCACAGTGTTTACCTCGGGTAAATTACTTATTTAGTCCCTCGAACTATTAGCGCCCTCACTACGTTACGGGCGCCAAACCCCGTCTCGGGACGTAAATAAGTAACTTTCACGCCTTGGATAACAATGTACTATTACACCCCCCGCCCCCTAAAAACCCTTGATTAGGTTTATAGATCTATGACAGTCGGTACTTAGATCGTTACAAGTTAAAATCCGGACAAAAGACTGGTTATTAAATGAAATAGCATTTAATACTTTATATGGAAAGGGCTTTTGGCTGTGCAAGCATTTCTAGCAATGGGGAAGGCCGGTCAAAGCTAATTGTAGATGGCGCCACCATAGGTAAGTCCTAATCCGACCAATGAGGTAGTACTATTTTGAAGTACCTATAAGATTTGAGCCAATGACGATGCTTGGAACAAGCTATACTAGCGCCATTAGTTCCCCAGTTGCCATCCCCATTCCGCGATTCGAGTCCTCACGTCAGGCTAAATAATTTTTATAATTCACCTTTCGAGGCTCTCCATATGGGGTTGGATCAAGAGCCTGACTCAGAAGACAGTAATGCGGTTCGCATTGTGAGGTTCTTCCTGTTTTATTTAGCCCTAACCACCGCTACCTTGGACCCAACTCCCTCACCGGCGTCCCACTATTTTTTTGTTTTTTATCCACTGGTAAGCATATACATCAATTAAGTCAGACCGGCGGGCAAGTTGCAAAAAAAACCGAAATTAAATTGCAACTATTTATTAAACTTATTACAGTATTACATTAAAATATAAATTGAGGTGACAATTGTTCGAAGTTGGAATCAAAAGTGAGGAAATATGTGGAAATTGGTGCCATCATCCGGTCGCCGTCGTGTGTCACGTTGTGCGACATCAGCGTTTTCATTCCTGTCGCCTGGCTGATGCAATGTTGATTAGGTATTGCGTGAGTTTCCCTTAATTTGCGGATTCTATGGAGTATTGGTACTTAACATCTCCCTCCCGAAGATCAGCGACTATTGTTTGACAGGTTCGATAATAGCGCTGATAATCTCGGCTGAGGTGCAGCAGTATGATTGTTGATCTCAGCATAAACTTCGCCGCATTCAATCTCACTGGTTTGATGTTCAGTAATCGCTTTTTGCGAGCGCTGGTTTATGTATCTTCGTATCGCGTAGCCAATGCCCAGTGCACTTGCACTTAATAGTACTAAGTATAGCGGTGTGATGGTGTAATACACGCTATGAATATCGGCTTGATTTATTTTCAACGGTGTTTCCATAGATATTTCTTGGGTAGCGACATGGAGGCTGCGGAGATCTGCAGTGTTGAGAGTTAGCTTTCGGGCTTCTAGGTTGTAGACGGCTTCGTCTTGGAATGGAATGTTCATAATTTTCAGTACTTGTCCCTTGATACGGTCATCTTTATTTGCCAAGGTGAGCGCTGGGGTTTGTGCAACGCATCCCTTTGGAATGGTGATTAGATAGCTTCCGTGCACGATGTTATATTGTGTTTCAGAGCAAGATAAACGAATCTTCGTGGGTGTAGGAAAGCTCGCTACGTAGTGACGATCGTCGAGTGCTTCCACAGCTTCCGTCTTAAGTTGGGTAGTGGTGAACTGGCAGGATTCGTCAACTTGCTGCGTAGTTATCAGGTGGTGGATGCAGTCCCCTTGATTCCTGTAGCGGTGGTTTATGTTGTCCTCGCAGAGATAGTATTGGCTGGACTTCGGGCATTCTGCCTCTATGTACATAAAATCCTTGTCATGAATTGCCAGGAGGGGATAGGAAGGGATTAATACTTTGTTATCTTTATTAGGGATTATGGATAATTTATATAGTTCATAGGTAGAGGGAAAGACAACCGGGAGTTTGAAAACCAGTATTAAGTTCTGACCGCTATAGTAATAACCCAACTTAATGATATCAAAATATTCCCTAAAACTAATATTCAGTACTTGTTCTCTGCCATAGAGAGCAATCAACTGTTCTATCATCCTATTAAACATATTTAACTTAAACATAAGGAAGTGCGTGCTCTTCGCACGTATAAAAGCTAGTAAGTTTTCTAATCTAAGTAGTTCGTCGGATAATGTTTCAATATTATCAGCTAGCATTAATAAGAACTGAGCCAGATGGGCATATTTAACTATGTCTTGTTCGCTACGTAAGTTACCTATTGAAATACTGTCTACGGCGTCCTTGATTTTATTTTGGTTTTCTATTAATTTGTGCAGAACGTCCGAATTTTCAGACATCCAGTGTTTGTTTAAACTCACACGATTATTCAGTTCTGTGACGATTTTATTATCATTCTCCTGTAAGGTTTTAATAGCGTTATCATAACGAATGGCGTCGCTGTAGTCTAAGTTTCCGGAGATGCTCTTAATAACAGAACCTAATCCGTCTATAAGGCCTCTTTTAACGCGATTAGACTGAAATAATTCTAGTTGCTCGGATAATAATGAAATTTTGCTATTAAGATGCTCTATGTGTGGTTCATATAATGATAGCGTCTTATTATGGAATTCAGGTGAAATATAATCCAGTTGTTTCTTAACTACATTTATATTCTTACGCATGACATCTAAATTAACTGGTTGGATGAATGAATGATAG
Organism: Agrotis exclamationis; assembly: GCA_950005045.1. Taxonomy (NCBI): domain Eukaryota; kingdom Metazoa; phylum Arthropoda; class Insecta; order Lepidoptera; family Noctuidae; genus Agrotis; species Agrotis exclamationis. The sequence goes on from OX465432.1 coordinate 16,406,631, forward strand.
TGGGAAATGATTTTAGTCTTTCCTAACATGAAAGGTAGTATGCCAGGTCCATTATCCAAACTATTTAATATTATCTCTTCCGCTTGGGCCAGGCTCAGGATCAGTGGAATTATCCTGTAACAATCGGGAACTATTAGGGACCCTTTTCAGGCGGGACTTGGCAACAGGTCCACGTTTCTTTTTAGTATAAATGTGGATTGGTAGGTCGGCTAAAACAGTATCGCGCGTAAATCTGGGGGCTAATTTGTGACGGTTCGCCATAGGGTTCCGTACAAAAATTTGCTGATTTGGGCTATACTCTTGCTCGGGCTCCCTATCTTTATTAAGATTTTCGGTAATACGTGTACGGTCATGAAGCGATGACTCATTGATAATTTCGTAGACTTTTTGCATTTTATTACGGTGTTCCTGTGAATATAATTGTAGAATATTATCCGAAACATTAATATCTAACGGATCACGTGGATCTAAGTGGCCGGTGATTATATCTAAAGGTTTGCACTTCGTAAAACTATGAATAGAGCTATTGTAACCTAAGATCGCATATGGCATTAAGTTAATTACGGATTCCCCACGGTGCTCTAATTTCAACACGCGCAGGTGTTCTAATAATGTGGAATGTAGTCTTTCTACCATGCCATTTTCATTAGGTGTATATGCCAAAATTTTATGATGTTGAATTTTATGTATTCGTATAAATTCTAAAAATAATTGATTAGTAAATTCCGGGCCTCTATCTGTTACAATAGTTAAGGGAATTCCGTGATGGGTACTGAATACTAAAAGGGCTTGAATGACACTGACTGCTGTTGCGTCCTTCAAGTGATAGGCCTGAGCATATTTTGAAAAAGCATCAATGATTGTGAGATACTTATGCGTTTCGACACTTAAAAGATCAAGGTGGACTATCTCAAAGGGTCTGGTTGGAGGTGGTACGATATGAAACTTTTGTTTTATTGGGTTCCTATCGTACTTGGCCTGACCACAAATATTACACTCATTTATGTATTTCATTATATGCTCCTTCATCTTAGGCCAATAATACTTGCTGGATAAAGACATGTAACACTCGTTAATCCCTCGATGGTTCGTCTTACCTTCGTGGTAATTGCGAATTATCTCTTGTTGTTTTAGGTAATCCTTTACGTTATCTAATTCGACTTTTGTTAATACCAAATCCATGGATGAACTTTTAAATTGATTTTGAATAACGGGAATAATTTCATACATAGCTAATGCGGGTTTAATGAGTATACCGGTCTTTACCTTGGGGTTAACATATTCCTTAACGGCGTTTACGATATCTTCTTCGAGATTATTTTTGGAAATTTGAATATGTGTCCTAACATGCGATTCAAAGGGCTTTGAAACGGAAGGGCGGCTCTTTACGTCATCGACAACTGTAAAAATAATTTGCTTATGATATTTATTGAGAGGAAAATCCGTTATAGGTATTTCCAGTATCGGGTTCTCCGCGTCAGTATGTACCGTAGCTGTCCTTGAGAGATCTAAGGAAGGAGGCTTTTCGGTAGGGTTAGCGATAAGCGAACTAGTCTCTTCATTATGTAACTCAATTCGTGATAACGCGTCCGCATTTGTATTATATCGACCTTGTTTGTATACTACTGAAAAATCGAACTCACTTAATTTAAGTCGCCAACGTGTGAGGCGCGAGTTGGGTTCTTTGATATTCATAACCCACTGCAAGGGTCTATGGTCCGTTACAATTTTGAATTTCCGACCGAACAAATACGGCCTGAAATATTTTGTGGCCCAGACAATCGCCAGTAACTCCTTCTCGATCGTGCTGTAATTAATTTCACTGCTATTCAAGGTCCGGGAGGCATAAGCAATGGGCTTATCCGAACCTATAGTACCTTGCGATAAAACGGCTCCAATGGCTAAATTCGATGCGTCAGTGGAAAGAATAAATTCTTTAGTAAAGTCCGGGTATTTTAAAATGGGATCATTAACTAGTAAAGTTTTACATTTTTCGAAACACTGAATATAATTTTGATCTAGAGTAATTTTTGAGCCTTTCTTCAAACACTGAGTCAAAGGTTTTGTGACTTTTGCAAAATCCGGTATAAATTTTCTATAATAGCCAAGAAGTCCTAGGAATCTTTTAATCTCAGTGGGGGTTTTCGGAAGCGGGTAATTTTTGATTGCCGATATTTTATCCGGGTTTGGCTTTATTCCATCACTGCTGATAACATGACCTAGATAGGCTGTCTCGAGTTTGAGGAACTCGGACTTGTCCATCTGTATTTTAAAGTTGGACTGTCGCAATCTGTTAAATACTTTTTCCAGGTTGATCATATGTTCCTGTAGTGACGTAGAGAAAACGATGACGTCATCTAAATAGACCAGGCATATGTTATTTTGAAGGTCTTTTAGTACATTGTCCATTACCCTTTGGAAAGTGGATGGACTGTTCTTTAATCCCATTGGCATCCTTAAAAACTCAAAGTGGCCATGCTCAACAGTGAAAGCGGTTTTGGGGATGTCCTTGGGGTCCATCTCCACCTGATAAAAACCACTGGCCAAATCCAGGGTTGTGAAGTATTGACAATTACCTAATTTGTCCAAAATGTCCGCAATGTTAGGGATAGGGTATTTGTCATCTAAAGTTTTCTCGTTTAATTTCCGAAAGTCTATTACTACTCGCCATTTAGTCTTACCCGAGGCATCAGCCTTTTTGGGTACAACCCATATAGGTGAGCTCCACGCAGACTCGGATGGTCGGATTATTCCCTGAGCTAACATCTTACTAATTTGTTCTTGGACTTCTTGCCTATGCACAAAAGGATAACGGTAGCTTTTAGTGTGAATCGGTATCTCATCGGTTGTTTTAATAGAATGTTTGATTTGGTTAGTAAACGTTAAGTTCTCGCCCTCTAAATAAAATACGTCCGCATAACGCGCACATAATAATTCCAAGTTAATGCGCTCCTCTTCATTTAAATGACTAGTGCGCAGACGCGATAGTACTTCCTTTACGCGCTGAGGCACTTGTTCGGTACGTTTGCACTCGTGATTATAAAGTTGCGCACACACCGGGCGATCCATAGAAAATATAACGTCGTTTCGCGTGGGGTTATGTATCTCTACTATGCCCCTATGGTTCTTTACGGTAGTTAAGCATTCGCTAATATGACAGTTTGAGATAACTTGCTCCGGAATAATAACTTCCCCGTCTTGAAAATTAACTGGTAACCTAACTAATTTGGAAGAATTGGCAGGTATTATTTCTTCATATAAGTTTGCATTACGCGAGTCGTAAACCTGTATGGGGTTGGATGCATTCTTAGTAATTAAAGATTTAGTCTTAAAATCAATGGTAGCTTCCCACTTATCTAATAAATTTGATCCGATTAACCCATCGAAATAATCGTGAAACTTATAGACGAATAGTGTGACATCATCCTTATCATTTATTTCTGGGAAACAAGGTATAGTTACTGAGTAATTGCTACGCGTCGTCGCGTGCACATTACAAACTTCAAACGGATCATATTTCAATTCAACATTAGGAAAATAAGTTTCTAATGCGCTAGGACAAATAAAAGATTCGTTAGCGCCTGTGTCAATTAAAAGCTTTAAAGGGGGGTCCTTGATTTGCAAGTAAGGTAGTGTGCGTTGGGTTTGCAGATTGACCTCTATTTTGGTTTGTCTGACTTTCGAGACGTCTGAAAATCCTCGCTATTAGTACCTGAAGGGCTTTCGAGTTTATTAGAGTCCTCGGTAGGGGCAGCATTGTGTGTTATTTCCGGTTGTTGGTAGCACACTTGGTCATAATCAGAATAATAGTTCTCAATATAATAGTCATAAGGTTCGTAATAAGAATAACCGCCGTAATAATCGTTATAGTCGTAATAATCGGAAAAATCATTAAAATTCATCTCTCTTGTTTTAAAATAGTTGCTAGGCGGGGGATTACCCGACCTAGACCAGTCATGTCCTTTCACAGCGTTACTGGGTGGCAACGGTTTTGACACATAGTGGCTAACACCACTCATAGGTCGTTGCTGTTGGGGGTTGCCTTGCGGTGCCGGGTTACGGGGTGGAAATCTAAATACATTATTCTGATTATAATTATTGGGTGCAGCACGGAATATTTGTTGAGTGCGTGATGGACCAGGCTGGTTCTGATGGTTAAAATTAGGTCGCCATTGTGGAGGTCCCTGTGACATCATCGGCTGTCCGAAAGAACTCCTAGAAGGTCCCGGCATATTAAACATAAACGGTTTAGGTGGCGGAAGATTGAAATTCTGGTTAGGGGGTAGTTTTTGTGACGTGGCTTGTTGAGCTAATTTCTTATCAGGAATTTGGCTGTTACGTTGTTGTAAATAAACTACATTTTGCTCCTCGTGAACATATTCCAACGCCTTCTCGATACTTTCAGGTCTCATGCAACGAATACGTGAGCCCAATGGATCTTTAAGACCGCGTACAAAAGATTGAAGGGTTAGCTTTTTGTAAAGGTCCCGCTTCGCTTCGACGGTTGTAGCTATGGTTTCGTGCAGGGTAACATATGTCATGAGTGTACTGAATATGTTCTGACAACGCTCGTAATATTCCTGAGGGCTGTCAGAGCCTTGAGATAATAATGCTAGATCGTTATATAACGCAGTTTCATCCCTTTGGTCCGAAAAATTATTGACAAGAGCTTTACGTATGCCTGACCAATCTGATGGGACACCATTAGAGTTAATCAAACGTGCGGCGGGGCCCGTTACTTTATTTAGTATTCCGTTAATTAGAGCAATCTCATGAAGTTTATTCGGGGTGTCAAGTTTCGTTACAAATTCGTCTATTAATTCGTCACACAACCGGATGAATCTTGTTAGAACATTAACATTCCCGTCGAACTCGGGTACTAATCTAAGAGCCTTAAATATGTGGTCCAAATCGGCCATTTTATCTTCACTTAAATTACAACTTGAATTTAATTGTCTATTGAGGTCTAAAGCACTATTTCTATTACTCTGCCTACTCTCTAACCTAACACTCCGCGATTCTCTCGGATGGAAAATTTTGGAAAAGTTTAAAGACAGGATAACTTAAAAGATAAGGAATGAGCAATCCACTAAAAGATTTTAATGTACTCACAGTTTCATTTCGGCCTTCTCGCTCGTATCGATGCTCGGATACCCTTGCTGCTGCTGGTCTCGACGTGTAGATTCGGATCCTCGAACCGCGAACTACCAGGATAATCGTATGGTAGTTTTGTAGGAATCCACGAGGATCCTACCGACTGCGCCAATTAAGTCAGACCGGCGGGCAAGTTGCAAAAAAAACCGAAATTAAATTGCAACTATTTATTAAACTTATTACAGTATTACATTAAAATATAAATTGAGGTGACAATTGTTCGAAGTTGGAATCAAAAGTGAGGAAATATGTGGAAATTGGTGCCATCATCCGGTCGCCGTCGTGTGTCACGTTGTGCGACATCAGCGTTTTCATTCCTGTCGCCTGGCTGATGCAATGTTGATTAGGTATTGCGTGAGTTTCCCTTAATTTGCGGATTCTATGGAGTATTGGTACTTAACACATCCAATAATATCAGACCTGTCATATGTCTGTCTTGTCAAAGTGACAGTTCTTAACTGTCACTGGGAAGAAAACTTTCCGTTGGCTTTTCCGAAATTTGACACTAATGACAGGTTGTGGGAAGAAAACTTCCCAGTGACTTACAAGGGGTTATCATGCTGTTTTTTTAGGAAATGTTTAAAAATGTAAAGATTATGTACGGTACATATTTAAATGAATAGGTAAACAAAATAATAACTATTTCATCGACTGATAGGAAAGGTTGATACTGAAAAGTAAATAGATTTGATAAACATGTAAACGCATTATATGCCTTGTTGAAAAACACTCTTGAAACTTGCGCCATGTCAAAACATATACCCAGTGTACGCCTCAAATATTATCTTTGGATTATTTCATAGAAACTTTGTTGTTTTCTGTTTAAGGGAAGTTTCATAGGCTTGTATCGACTTATGGGTTACTTTATGTTAAAATACGATAAGCTGATGTAACAGCGTTAACTTATTGTATAAAGTTTCTACAGGAGTAAAGGTTCTTCATCGCTGCCGTCCATTTAAGATTAAAATTCCAATTGGTACGAGTATACGGCGGCGGAGCGATTGACTTTTGGTGGCCTACCATCACGTCTTAAAGCCAGTGAGGGAAGGAGGTGGCGCTAGACGACTTGTATTGTTCTGTCTCTTTCCCACACGAACTACTCTTGGTAGGCTACCAGCGCTGTGTGTTGCGATTTCAATTCGGGTTTGATACTGGTTCGAAAAAGAGTTAAAATGTATCTAAATGCACCCACGAAATAGAAAAAAATCCTAGTGTGGGACAAAATTTAAAAAAAAAGCGATAGTATTTCACGGACTAATCGCCTTTCTGTTTGATTTTAAAAATCGTGTTTAAAATTATGGACGGACAATTAGTGTTGCCTCCATTACTTTGAGTTCTGTAATTTAGTTTTTGATTATTGTAACTAGATCTTAACTACCAGAGCTAGATATTTGACGGTCACAAGCATATCTTTGACTAGTGTAACCAGATCTTTGACAATCCTAACCAGTTATTTGACCATCATGATCATCTTTGACTATCTCAACCAGTTATTTGACCATCATGACCGGGTCTTTGACTATCTCAACCAGTTATTTGACCATCATGTCAAATAACTGGTTAGGACTGTCAAAGATCTGGTCTCTTTGACTATCGCAACCAAAACTTTGATAATCAGATGTTTTTCTTTCAGGGGAACAGAAAGCAATTAGAGACTCCCCATGGCGTACTAGTCATTCACAACGCGACGGGTGATGATAGCGGTACGTATAGCTGCCGAGCTACCAATGAGCTCAGTGGAGATGCCCTGGAAGTAGCACAGAAGACGCATTTGAAGGTCCAGCGGGAAGGGAGCAGGGAAGTCAGGTTAGTATTATAAATTAGGTCTTTAATTTTGTTCTAAGTTTTTGTATTATCTTATTTCTTGGGATTAAATTTACTTTTTGTGTCGGAATAGAGAATGAATTTAAAAAAAATGCTTGGTTGGTGGTTTTAACCCAAAAAAAGGAAAAGCATTTTGTAATAAGTTTTTCGTTTTTCTCCCGATGATGCAGTAAGTGATAGTTCCCTGAATTGACAGCTGTTTACGTAGAACCTATCCCTACAGGGACCCTTGAATGTATCGGAATGGCGTTTTACAGAAGTTCGGCTCCGTAAAAAACCACGTCATATGAACTATGCGTCAGTCCCATTCTAAAACTGGATGTGCAATTACTATAGCTCCTAAGTATCAATAGGTACTATCCAGAGTTTCAAGTGGCTGCAACCACAAGTCCTTTTGTAGGTTTCAAGTGGTCCTGAAAACCAACCAAACCGCAAAATGTCGAGACTAGTCCGATCGCATGTACGTACAGATAGTTGGGGTTCGGAAACTTTGTCTTCCGTCTTGTGTGAATTGGGATTTTGGATGTTCGTGAATTATAGGTAGTTTACGTGAAGGAGCCTTACTAAAGTTTATTGTTTAACAAATTGGGCCTCTGATGGGTTTTCTAATCGCCCAAAATCGATTTTTATATTACGTTCTATTATAACGACCCAGCAACCCACGGGTTCTAATATCACTTCATCTTGAATAAACTATTGTTAAAATCCCATACAGTATTTTATTTGACAGATGGTTAAAATAATGTATAGGATTTAACAAACAGTTTAAATCTAACAACGGGCTCTGTCTGTCTTTTAAAAAACATTCAATAAAATCCGTTGCGTAGCTTGAACGCAACTTGGTTTTATGCTAAGTGGAAACCCCTTTATTTCCAGCTCTTACCTAGTGCTCACTTTCATTGTAAAGAAAACTTTTGTGATCATGTTTCTAGGCCTAGTTTTCAGACAGTGAGTTGTTTGTCCCTATGGAATTAATAATGATTTATTGAGTACATTATTAATAGTAACATACTCACCTAGCATGTAAACTGTTTAAATATAAATTTTAATTAAAAAAAATTATTAAATCTTGTTTAACAGAATCAGATAGTTAGACATGACCGCTGAACTACTTTTTTGTAAAAAACAAAAAAATCTTATCAAATATTCTAATTCCCTTATCCTTTCCAGATTCCTCGAATCAGATGACTACGTAGGGGTCATAGATGATGAAGGAGTGCTCACAATGCCGGTGAAACCCAACGGGGTGCTCCGTCTTTGGTGTGGAGCCGTCAGCACTCCTCCTCCGAAGATAACCTGGAGTTTGGAGGGAGAGGGGGAGCTGAAGTCGTATGCCAATGAGCATATGCTGACGGTGTCGCCATTCACACCAGCAAATGAGGTTGGTTATTGCTGACTGTTTATTTTAGAAATGTTTGTGATCTGTTTAGTGTTTTGGTTGTCTTAAAAGGCCACTTTAGCAGAATCATTGTTTGCGTTAAAATTATTCTTTATCTAAACTGTCATCTCTCTTTTGCTCAAGCAATTTGAGCAATAGAATCAAATACTCCGTTTTACGAATTTTATCGCTTGTTGTTTATAAGATACTAGCGGCCCGTCCCGGCTTCGCACGGGTTGTCTATTTTACTCAGGCTCAGGGATGTAGGTGGAGAAAAATTGTTTGCACAGTAGTTTTTGAGTTTATTCATTACAAACATACACACACAAAAATACAAATATTTCCTCTTTATAATTATATTAGTGTAGATTTGTGTGTGGATTAGTTTTTAGTTCATTCAAACACTAATATTTAGCAAGTACTAAGAATTAAATGACGTTACGTCTGCGGGTGAGGTAGACCTCAGTACAATTGTAATTTGCTATGTGCGATATCGGGTTCTGGTTGACATAGAACATACTCAGTGAGAGGTTGCTCAGTTCTACACTAATAATAATATTAGCTGACTGAGTTACCAGTTTGGTCATAATTCAGTAGCCGCTAAAAGTAAAGGGAGGCCTTTGCCCAGATGTGGGGTAATATAGGCTTATATAAAGTCTAGATCTAACTCTCGGCAAAGATAATATAAAGCCTCCTGCAGACACACGCGATTAATCGCGCGGGGCGACATGTCGCGGTCTATTCGCAGTATTTTTAGAGTGGAAAGGAAAGGGGTGCTAAGACAGGAAACCTCCACGTGCGCCCGTGGACTGGAGTTCCCTCTCGGATACGACCGGGGGGAATACCAGTTTTTCGGGCCGGTGCACCCTGGGATGCGGGCAAAAACTCTTCCTTAGGCACTGTGTGCCTAAGGGGTCTCTTTGCCCGTATGCGAATAGTCTGTTGGGTTGACGCTCCAACGCGTGTCCCTCTGAATAGCAGAGGGCACAGCGGCGGAGCGGGCTTGCGGACGGTGAGTAATGGGTAAGCTCGCCGTCCGACCAAGGACCAAGCCTGGGTCGGTGGCGCGTCGTGTTTCACGCGTCAGCGACGGGGCCCTTTATGGGGCCAAATGCCTGTCGGGGTCGCGGAATTTTTCTTAATCCAGGATACCGTGGCCCCGGAACGTAAAGGGCATCCGAAGGAACACGGGTGGATTTTAGTCAGTAAGAGTCTGACAGTCCCTTTCGCCCCACCCAGGGCGGGAGGACTCATTTGATGATTTTGCCACCCAAAAAAAAAATGATAATATAATGCTCTCGGTTAAGTAACTCCTAACTCAGTACAAAAGTACATTCAATCACAAATAATTTTATGAACTTAACCTCAGCGGGTAAAGACATCCTTCATAATACAGAGACTTCTAGATTGCTTTTTTAATGTTTTGTGAAAAATATTTCTCATTTCAAAGATTATAAAATGTGAAAACGTTTTATTTATATTGTGTTTAATATTTTTTGTGTTCGCGTCGTATTGTGTTTTGAGTCTTTTGAGAGAGTATAAAAGAGCTTTGCCATCTTCTTTTTTTAAAAATAAAAGTCGTTTGTGTCAAAAGACGAAGTTTTCTTTGGTGAAGGGATGACCTAAGGCCTTAATTTATTGAGATTGAAGATAGGTTATCTGTGGTTTCAGATAATGGCTTATGTACACATTAATGATATTAAATTGAAGTAAATAGTTACTTTAAAAATTAAAACCAACAACAGTGCTTTATTTATTAGGTCTTTACCACTAATGTTTTACAATTTATTTTGAAGTAGCTATAATTTGATTACAAACGTTGGGTTAATATTTTGTTTTGAGGATAAATTTGCTTGAGTACTTCCGCTTCCAAAGAGATAGCGTATTCTTTTGTTCCTCTTTAATTACAAAAAAGTATTAAAATCATTTTATGCATCGATACTTACCTAATTGACTTAGGTGCGTTCCTAATTAGCAAGTCATGAATACAAGTATACGTCACATTTGTACACCAGCTTAAATTGGTAAAAAACAAAATTTACAAGTTCAAACTACCTACTTGTAACTTGTATGCAGGTTTGTTCAAGTTGCATACAGTTTGCAACTTGTATAATGAAAACGCGACCTTGATATAACGCGCAAGTACTTTGATTGATGTAATTGTAATGAAAACGTCAATCACCTTTATACCAATTTTTAATCATTTTCACCCCACTAATTACCCAATTCCATTTCTAGGGCGTATACTCTTGCGCTGCTAACGGCATCCGTCGCTCGTGGAAGGTGATCGCCCTGCAACCGCCGCACTGGGACGGGAACGTGTCCGTGTCCACCCCTAATGAAGGAGGCACGGCGCACGTCACTTGTGGTACCTCCTTCGGGGAACCTCCTCCGAAGGTGTACTGGGTGCTAAACGCTGAGGTGCTGAAGAATGAGAAGGGGATTAGGGCTAATAGTGAGTAGTTAAGAAGACGTAATTTTTGATCACAATTTATAAGAGTAACGTCTTTCTTGCCAGTCAAACTTTTTACTCTTGTGTCTTGTTGTCAGATGAGACTAGGTACTAATAAAAAATACTAGTGACCCATTTTTACTTCGCACGGGTTTCGAGACACATAATATCTACATCAAAATGTTAATATTTAAAAGTTCTAAAAATTCTAAAAGACAGAAAAAAAATAGTATGTTGAGCAATTGAAGACCTACGCCGAACACAGAAAGACACCAACTACAGGTGGCCTACCATAACAGTAATTCCAATGTGGGAACGAGGTGGCGCTTGACGGCTTGTATAGTTGTCTTTTTCCCACACTGGAATTACTCTCGATTTATGACGTCATGTTAGGCCATAAGATAAAGAAGCGTAAGGCCAGACTTAAGAACTTGATTCAAGTAGTTTTTTACGACTTTAAAGTTGGGTAGCCAGTGAAACGCCTTTTACTAAATTTAAATATAAAAGAATCCAGTACCTAATAGAGTTATCTAGACAAGTTGTTTAGTTTTCCATTAATTTTATTAATATTTATAAAAGCCCTTTGTAAAATGTTAAACTTGCGGCCACAGACAACCTGACATTGCATCACTGATAACGATGATAGATTGACAATTTGACATATATTTTACCGAAAAGTCCTTTTGACAGTCGGTATAGAAATTAAATTAAATTAAAATGGTTCGAAAACGATTTTCAGTTGTCAATTTACCTTTTATTTATGTATTTATTTTTATTTAATAAAAAACCTCTTTTCTGAAAAAGTGATAAAATATTTGAAGTGTTCGTAAAATAAAATATAGTAAAAATATTTCAGTTATCCTGTGCATGAAGCCTCATGAATCAATTATTTTTTGTTGCTTCTGTGAGTCTGTCGGCTGTCGGGTAGTTTGTTCATCCGTGACGGACATAAATATTGAGACCTGTTGCATTTCTGTTAAAATGAAATTCAAATGTGGACCATTTATTGGCCTGCTAGATTGATGTTTTTGTTTAATTATTCATTTATCACTTAGATTATAATTACTATGAGGCTTACTTTATCCATCTGCTGGGCATAATTATGACCATGACTTGTAGTTGTTCCAATCTATGGATATAATGGACTTAGTAATAAGGAAAATAATTTCTGTACAAAAATTTTCTTCTTTAAATGATAATCGAGAACATACAGACAAAATTGTTTTAAGAAATCCAATCAGAAGTTCTACTCCTGTGGCCTAGACAAAATTAGCAATCAGTTTTGAAGCGTTTCGTATGACCTTCAACTGAATTGACGTTAGCTTTCGACAGTTTATACATACATAATTACATATATTATTAGAAACTTAAGTCGTTGAACTGATTCAAAAGACTTAGGCCTCTGCCTTGAATTTTGCGGTAAGCGGGGCGGTAGCGAGGGCGGCGCGGACAACTTCTCGATACCAGCGGCGTAGTGTTGTGTCGTATCGTAACGTCGAACGAAATGTCTGAACAACGGCAATAACATGTTTTTGATTCAAATAGATTACTAACGCTCGATTTATTTTGGGCAAAAGATGTGCACTATCGATGCAGAAGATGCCCGCTCGATTGGAGTGCACCGCTCGTTGTCCGCTCCCGCCCCACAGCCGCGTAGGCATTGGTGGTCTACCATGAGTCCAGTGAGGGAACGAGGTGGCGCTAGACGATTTGTATAGCTCTCTCTCTTTCCCACATGGTAGGCCACCACATCCTTACTAGAGCAGAACGATCCTTGAAAGCCCTCTTCTTCGATAGATACGGACCTGTACATCGAGCACGTGGAGAAGCGCCACGCAGGCATCGTGCAGTGCTTCGCGTGCAACCCGCTCGGCTGCGCGTACGGCGCCGGCATGCTCACTGTCGTGCCGCTGCAGATCTCTGACCAGGTAAGGGATCAGGCACAGACTTCACTGAAGCGGTGTGGTTGTCAACTACGAACAAAGAGCTCCTTATTGGTTGTCCTCTACCCTGGGGATTGTGCGAGGGGTTTCTCAGAATCGTACTGAGTAAAACTATGTCGGTGTACTACCGCAAACTTGCATGGGGGGCCGATGGATCTATTACGATTTCAGCTACTATGGACTGCTGCTTGCCTGCTTGACCCGTGGGCCTCGTCTCAGGGTTAGGTATTTGGTTACTGCTCAAGAGCAGAGTACCGGGTAAAGGTTCGGGCAAACCGGTACTGGCTGCTTTTACCAGACACTGAGATACTTTAGTACATTTTCTGTCTTAGTATACGTTGATTATGGTTGATTATTTCTTAAAGGGCAATGACTAATTTATTTGATCACTTTGATCACAATCTTTAAGGATGGTTATGCCATCTGTGTGCATCTCTGTATACCTACAGCACTGACGTTAAACTGCCGTCGATAATATCATTATCAGTCTATAAATGTTCCGACTGATGGGACAAAGGCCACCTCTCTGTGAGAGGGAGTGGGCCATAATCCATCGCGCGGGCCCAGTGCAGATTGTTGTCTATATTATATTTATCAAATATTTTTCTTGCACAGGATTATCAAATTGAAGTTTCAAAGCCGAGGTATACCATTCAGCCCCCAAAAAGGCACAGTAGGAAGAACCCTAGAAAACATAAAGGTATGATAGAAAACAACCAACTTTCAGGTTATATTTAAAAGCAGTCTTAAAAAGCGGGATTACTAATGTTTAAGTTTTTGTTCCAGCTGTAATGATTCCTCCATCAAGACCTAATGTAACGAGACTGAATGATGAAAGTGTCATGGTGTCGTGGACACATGAGAACCAGGGGATGACTATACGCTTCTTCAAGGTAAGTATTTATATTTTAGCACGAAGAAATTCGAGTTTTTGAAATTTGCAAGATTAGATAAATAAATATTCAACGAATCCGCAATTTTGCTAAGTTTTGGACAAATTGTATGGAAGAAAAATTCCTTTCCGCAAAAATTGTGGAGTACAGAATTTTGCTTTTCCTGTTTTCATCTCGACTAAACAAAATATGTAGAATGAAAAATTTTATCCGCTTCTGATGAGATCCTGGCATGGCTTTCTATCTCATGTGCTAGTCATTTTTAGTCTCATTTTATGTCGTCCACGAGAAAATTTATTTATTTATTTCGGGAAAACAAACAGATACACAAGTTTCTTAATTTAAAGACTTTACATAGTGTTAGTGACATTTGTGTAACTCACAACGTTATCCACATTTTAACAATGTAATATTATCTTGGAACTGCAAAAACACTACCGAAACAATAAAAGGCTGGTAAAAAAAAAAGAAAGAAAGAACAAAAAAAAGAGAAAAGGAAAAAATACTTAATAATAGCTTACACATAGTGGTTATAAGTGGCACTTCTAATGAGTACATGTCGTGCTACAACTTAGGTGGGTTAATTATGTGGCTCAAGGATCTTCTAAACTTACTAGCCGATGTTGAGAACAAGTCCAGTGTTGCAAAATCAGTGTTGAAGTTGTTAGCCATCCGACGAAGAGGTGCCCGGACTCCAGCGTTAGTGCGGCAAGAGGAAACAGCAAAAAGTGGTCGAGCGCGCACCCCTCGTCCTATGACAGTCCTCGGAACAACGTAGCTTAGTTTACTAGTTAGGTCTAAGCAATCATATCTGCCATTGCACAAGTCATAGAGGAACATAGTTTCCAGGAAAAAGCGTCTAGATTTTAAGTTTACCAATTCATAATTTGTGGGAGAATGTAATTGATTAAAAAATTATTTAATTGAAAATATCAGCCTTTCAACCTAGAGAGCCACACAAACAAGATACACAACTCGATTCATAATTATTTTCTTGAAAACTCGTATTTTCTTGTATAAAATTCTCAAAGGGGACTGAAGTAATGGTTTAAGTCGTTGCTTTTGGTCCGTCGCCCGTGCCTTACAGACAGAAATGCGGACAAAAGTTAGCATTTTATACGAGCTGCAAGTTTTTGTGGTCTAGCCATAGCGCAGTCCGTCTAGCGAGCGTACTCATTGGAATTAACGATGGCAAATTGGCATTCGTTTTAATTCTGTTCTTCAAGAAACTAAGGATTTAATAAAAGCAGTTTGTGGGGATAGCGAGCTTCATTTCTATCTGTGTTATTTTTTTACGAGCACTTCTTGGGTAGAATCTGCTTCTTGTGGCTAATAACATCACCAACTCGCTCTAAAGAACTCAGAATTTTAAAACTAGTTTAAGAACGTCTGCTCTTAAGAGAAATTGTGGGAACCTACTTACCGTTTGTAGTCCAACAATCGCGAGATTTCTTTAGTTAATTTTACCTTTGTTGCCTACAACTCTTGGCTTTTTCATTTATAATATTAGGCCAATAAAAATAAAAATATAGAAGAAATTGACGTAATCATAGCTTTGTTTGAATGAGTTGATTTTTAACAATAGGCACGTTGTCTGAAAAAATCTAATTAGTCCGCCGTCAATTAGAATATGAAATATTATTTGACCTGTATTTTTTCTTTTCTAACGTTTTTTTATCGTGTAAAAGTCATCAAATAAGCCACGGTGTTCCTTCACAGGCTAGTGAAGGAACACCGTTTACTTGATAATACAGTTCCGCGACCCCGGCATGCTTTAGCTCTTTTAGGGCGGCGACAGTTCTTTTGTTACGATAGCCAAAATGGACGAAAATATGACTTCATTCAAATTCCCGTCATTAATTCTAGTTATAGTTTTTAATAGTTCTGACGTCACGAGCCCCAATCGAGTTTCGATGAGTTTTATCTTTGTCAGAGAGGCGACATTATAGCACAGCGACAAAACCCTCAAATAAATAAAAAAAATCTTTTCTTCCAACTATGCTTTAATTTCATCACAATCACACTAAAAACTCAGTACAAAGCGAGTCTTTAATGTTCTAGAGAGCAATAAAATGTATGAAATTTCATTATTGCACAGTTTTTTTTTAATCGCACCAAAAGGTGCCAATCTCAATGGATTAGCTCTATTCAGCCAGCCGATATCAATACTTTTTTTATGTACGTATTATTCGTTTCTATCCTACTTGTTCCAAATTTAAAAATGATTGCTGCTAACTCTGATTTAAAAATAAAAAGAAAAAAAAAGTGATTTGGCGGGAAGTTTATTAATTTTGCTTGACAATATTTTTGGAAACGATAAAGTGTGATACTATCAGATTTTGAGTGCTTCGGTTTCGAATTAAAATGGAATCATCTAACGACACATTAACTCCGGAAAACATTCTAAATGAAGCCGAGAGTGTTATAGAAACTTATATTTTAACTGTTTGATATGAGTTTCTTTTATCTACTATTCCTATAGGTAATAGTTGAAAGAAAAGCAGATTATATGTACCTCGCCTTAAGTAATTTATATTGTCTTCGTGTCTGTTAGATTAGAGCCCTCGCTCACGCTCGGGCTCTAAATCAGGCACTCGGTGCAATACTTAATAAATTACTTTGTGCTCGATGCGATAATCTACTATTGTCAACATTCATTGCTTAGAAAAAAAAAACAATAATACGTGTTCATTATTTTTCAAAACTAACTACTCCTTATTCGTAGATTTACAATTTATAAATGCTGTCACGAATGCCTTTAAAGATAAGCGTATTTCTTATGATGAGGTACAACAATTTATGAATCCAATTGACATTTTAGCTCTTTGTTAAAGGTACAATTTAGAGAGGTGAGCAACTCAAGTAACGTCCAATGGAACACCGCCAACCAGGACATACCAGCTTACATACATTCCTATCAGATCGATGGACTCACTCCAGGGAAATATTACAAGTAAGTACCCGACATCGCCGACGGTGTCCGTGCCGTCCTGCATACTAAACTATGATATAGATGGAGGATTTTGAAAGTGTAGTTTCGGAGGGTAGGTATATCATAGAGATTGCGTTTCTGAACTGTTTGTTTGTTTCAATTTCAAAATATACAGACATTTTTTTTCTAATCGAACATGAAGGTTCATGTTTGATTGTTTTTTGTAATAAGGTTGAAAATCTATTAAGACAGAAGGTCGGATCCTAGCGTCTGTAAATCTGCGTGAACTGATCGATGGAGTTTGGTGTTTCATGTTACGTTTCTGTCTCGCTTTGTTGTTCAACGATTCATTGTATAGTACCGATACACTTATGAAGGCTTTATTTCTATTTTCACATTCTATGTCCGAGAATCCACAACCGCGTGTGAGAACGCGTAAATAACGCCCCACATATGAGTTTGGTCGCAAATCTAATTTTTTAGGGTTCCGTACGTCCGAATACAAAAACGGAACCCTTATAGGATCACTCGTGTGTCCGTCTGTCTGTCGCTTACAGTCAATTATCTCCGAATCTACAAGACCGATTGGGTTGAAATTTGGTACACATATCAATTCCTGTGACCCAAGCACCGAGGTGTGACGTGAATAGATGAAATCTGTATGTGGGAGGTAATTTTTGGGGGGGAAGGGGAAAATGAAAAAATAAGTTTTGAAAACTGCATCGTGTGACATATCAAATGAAATGTCTTGTTGAGACAATCTTAAATATATTTTTTTTGTAATTTTAAAATAAATAGTTTCCAAGTTATTCAAGAAAATAGACGAAATTTGACCATTCCCCCTCCCCTCTTATCTCCGAAACTACTGAACCTAAAATTTTGAAAAAAATACAGTAATTAGTTTTCTACTTATAGATTATAGGAAAACCTATAAGAAGTCCATATCTGTATATGGGAGGTAATTTTTGGGGGGGAAGGGGAAAATTAAAAAAAAATATTTGAAATCTGCATCGTGTGACATACCAAATGAAAGGTCTTGTTGAGACAATCTTAAACATATTTTTATTGTAATTTTAAAATAAATAGTTTCCAAGTTATTCAAGAAAATAGACGAAATTTGACCATTCCCCCCCCCTTATCTCCGAAACTACTGAACCTAAAATTTTGAAAAAAATACAGGAATTAGTTTTCTACTTATAGATTATAGGATAACCTATAAGAAGTCCATATCTGTATATGGGAGGTAATTTTTGGGGGGGGAAGGGGAAAATTTAAAAAAAAATATTTGAAAACTGCATCGTGTGACATATCAAATGAAAGGTATTCTTGAGACAAACTTAAAAGTATTTTTTTTGTAATTTTAAAATAAATGGTTTCCAAGTTATTCAAAAAAAATAGACGAAGCTTGACCATTCCCCCCCCCTTATCTCCGAAACTACTGAACCTAAAATTTTGAAAAAAAAAACAGGAATTAGTTTTCTACTTATAGATTATAGGATAACCTATAAGAAGTCCATATCTGTATATGGGAGGTATTTTTTGGGGGGGGAAGGGGATAATTTAAAAAAAAAATTTGAAAAGTGCATCGTGTGACATATCAAATGAAAGGTATTGTTGAGACGAACTTAAAAGTATTTTTTTTGTAATTTTAAAATAAATGGTTTCCAAGTTATTCAAAAAAAATAGACGAAGCTTGACCATTCCCCCCCCCTTATCTCCGAAACTACTGAACCTAAAATTTTGAAAAAAATACAGGAATTAGTTTTCTACTTATAGATTATAGGATAACCTATAAGAAGTCCATATCTGTATATGGGAGGTAATTTTTGGGGGGGAAGGGAAAAATAAAAAAATAATAATTGAAAACTGCATCGTGTGACATATCAAATGAAAGGTCTTGTTGAGACAATCTTAAATATATTTTTTTTGTAATTTTAAAATAAATAGTTTCCAAGTTATTCAAGAAAATAGACGAAATTTGACCATTCCCCCCCCTTATCTCCGAAATTACTGAACCTAATTTTTTTTTAAAATACAGAAATTAGTTTTCTACTTATAGATTATAGGAAAACCTATAACAAGTCCATGATATTAAAATAACATGGTAAATCACTCAATATTGTGCGTACCAATTTGGGTCAGATTTAAAAAAAAACGTGATAGGTAACATCGTACGGAACCCTCTTCACGCGAGTCCAACTCGCACTTGGCCGGTTTTTTTTTCCGTCAATACTGTGCATAAGATTGATAAAATCATATTTTTTTTTTATGATTTGTCATGTTTTTAAATATGCATCTGGAGAGCCTTGCCTTGCCTTATTTTGACCTTGTAACATAAATCTTTGATCCATTATAAAAATGTTTACCCAGGTTTCGCATAGCAGCAGTATACTCCAACCAGGACAATAAGCTCGGCAAGAGCAGTGCTCGCTTCCACCTGCAGCGCGGCGGGTTCAAGGCCCCGCGTGCACCTGTACTAACGAGAGCAGTACCTATGTCACCCACAACCATACAGCTGGAGTGGACTGTGAGTACCTTAATAACTAGACAATATGACATAGATTTGCGTAACAGCAGTCAAGTGTAATAGGACAACAAGTTCGGCAAGAGTAGCGCAATGGGTTCGAGGCGCCACAAGCACCTGTGCTAACGAGAGCAGTACCTATGTCACCCACAACCATACAGCTGGAGTGGACTGTGAGTATCTACCTTGATAACTAGACCATATGATATAGGTTTGCATAACAGCAGTTGAATGTACTAGGACAATAAGTTCGGGAAGAGTAGCATAATGGGTTCATGGCATCGCGAGCGCCTGTTCTAACGAGAGCAGTGCCTATGTCACCCACAATCATACAGATGGAGTGGACTGTGAGTATCTACTTTACAACTAGACCATATGGCATAGATTTGTATTACAGCAGTCAAGTGTACGAGGACAACAAGTTCGGCAAGAGTAGAGCAATGGGTTCAAGACATCGCGAGCGCCTGTGCTAACAAGAGCACTGCCTATGTCACCCACAACCATATAGCTGGAGTGGACTGTGGGTATCTTAACGGTCAGTTCACACCGAGACACGATGCGGCGCGACGTGACGCAACGATACTGCAAATGTGTATCTTATCATGTAGTAAATAAAGCTAGATTTTAAGTCGCCAAAAAAAATGGAGCGCGGCGCCGCGCTGGGTTGTGACAGGTGTATCTTTACGCGTAGGAATTAGAGTTAGATTTTGGATAGCTCTATTGATATGTGCGCGCAGCGTCACGTCTCGGTTTGAGCTGACCCTAATACGTAATACCCCGTGTAAGCTGAAAAAAATAGATAGCAGATTTTGCAGCCATTGAGAATGTCTTCCAGACAAGACATACTTGTCTGGAAAACATTCTCTGCCAGACCAAATTAATCGAATAATATAATATTTCGCTACGAACAAGGGCGCTAAGGCATTTTTCGCATCATTTTAAAATCTTATGGCCTTTCCTCAGTGGTCAAGTGGCGGAGAGGTAGAAGCAGAAGGTTTCTACGTGTACTACCGCGCCGTATCATCAGCTGGTGCTTACGAGAAGGTGACGACATCAGGGAAGCCTCGTGAACTACTGCTCACCCACCTCTCGCCTGACACCAGTTATGACATCAAGTTGCAGGCGTATACGGCGCAGGCTGCTTCCGAATTCAGTGCCATCAAGGTAAATACGATTTTGTGGAGCATTTGGCTCGAGGAACCTCCTTAACGAGGAAGAATTTCGATCTGATAAAATCATTACATTAATTGAACGTCTCAGTTAGTATATCAAGAGATTTTACCAAGGTATGTCCCATAACAAGACTGAATATACACCATATTCACACATAGCTACTGGGCCCAGTGGTATCAGCCCCGACTTACGAGTTACTTTATGTAATTTATTTCATCACCACTGCTCTCTAAACGGTGCAGAGACCGGCATGTCCTAGAACCAAAAATTCGAAGACATGTGACATCTACCAATCCGCACTGGGTCCGCGTGGTTGTTTATGGCCCATTCCCTCTCACAGAGAGGAAGCCTGTGTCCCAGCAGTGGAAACATTTATAGACTAATGATGATGACTGAGTTCTGAAAGTCAGGTAGGCAGTCGCTCCATGTAAAATATTGATTCAGCTGCATACGGTTCGATTGAAAGTCGACCCCAACATTATTGGCAAAAAGCTAGGTAGATAGTACTTTACCTGCTACCTCTTCCTCAGACGGCGAAGACCGTCCGTCCGGCAGTCCCTCTGGGCGCGGCCCCAGCGTCGCCGGCCCCTCCGCCCCCCGCCGCGGCCCCCGGCGCGCTGGTGACGCTGGGCGGCGCGCTGGGGGCCACGGCGCTGCTGGTGGTGCTGGCCACCGCGCTGCTGCTGTGTCGCCGGGCCAGGAGACCTACTACTGATAGTGAGTGTTACTTGTTATACGGCCCCCGCGGCCCCCGGCGCGCTGGTGACGCTGGGCGGCGCGCTGGGGGCCACGGCGCTGCTGGTGGTGCTGGCCACCGCGCTGCTGCTGTGTCGCCGGGCCAGGAGACCTACTACTGATAGTGAGTGTTACTTGTTATACGGCCCCCGCGGCCCCCGGCGCGCTGGTGACGCTGGGCGGCGCGCTGGGGGCCACGGCGCTGCTGGTGGTGCTGGCCACCGCGCTGCTGCTGTGTCGCCGGGCCAGGAGACCTACTACTGATAGTGAGTGTTACTTGTTATACGGCCCCCGCGGCCCCCGGCGCGCTGGTGACGCTGGGCGGCGCGCTGGGGGCCACGGCGCTGCTGGTGGTGCTGGCCACCGCGCTGCTGCTGTGTCGCCGGGCCAGGAGACCTACTACTGATAGTGAGTGTTACTTGTTATACGGCCCCCGCGGCCCCCGGCGCGCTGGTGACGCTGGGCGGCGCGCTGGGGGCCACGGCGCTGCTGGTGGTGCTGGCCACCGCGCTGCTGCTGTGTCGCCGGGCCAGGAGACCTACTACTGATAGTGAGTGTTACTTGTTATACGGCCCCCGCGGCCCCCGGCGCGCTGGTGACGCTGGGCGGCGCGCTGGGGGCCACGGCGCTGCTGGTGGTGCTGGCCACCGCGCTGCTGCTGTGTCGCCGGGCCAGGAGACCTACTACTGATAGTGAGTGTTACTTGTTATACGGCCCCCGCGGCCCCCGGCGCGCTGGTGACGCTGGGCGGCGCGCTGGGGGCCACGGCGCTGCTGGTGGTGCTGGCCACCGCGCTGCTGCTGTGTCGCCGGGCCAGGAGACCTACTACTGATAGTGAGTGTTACTTGTTATACGGCCCCCGCGGCCCCCGGCGCGCTGGGGGCCACGGCGCTGCTGGTGGTGCTGGCCACCGCGCTGCTGCTGTGTCGCCGGGCCAGGAGGCCTACTACTGATAGTGAGTGTTACTTGTTATACGGCCCCCGCGGCCCCCGGCGCGCTGGTGACGCTGGGCGGCGCGCTGGGGGCCACGGCGCTGCTGGTGGTGCTGGCCACCGCGCTGCTGCTGTGTCGCCGGGCCAGGAGACCTACTACTGATAGTGAGTGTTACTTGTTATACGGCCCCCGCGGCCCCCGGCGCGCTGGTGACGCTGGGCGGCGCGCTGGGGGCCACGGCGCTGCTGGTGGTGCTGGCCACCGCGCTGCTGCTGTGTCGCCGGGCCAGGAGACCTACTACTGATAGTGAGTGTTACTTGTTATACGGCCCCCGCGGCCCCCGGCGCGCTGGTGACGCTGGGCGGCGCGCTGGGGGCCACGGCGCTGCTGGTGGTGCTGGCCACCGCGCTGCTGCTGTGTCGCCGGGCCAGGAGACCTACTACTGATAGTGAGTGTTCCTTTAAAGGTCAACATCATACAACCTAAGGGACCTTCCCCATGATGCGATTTGTGGGATTTGATTAGAAATTACTACTAACCAAAAATGAAAATTGGCCTTGCTACTACGATAATAATGATGCAATTTGACTGACTTACGTCGTCGTGGCGAGCGTGTTTTGTTTTTCATCTACCCGTAAACAACCGAACGTTTTATGTCATATGTCGTAGTGGTAAGGATGATTTTCACTTGTAGTTGAAATCGGTCGAATTGTGTCGCATCGCGTCGTGGTGAAGCTCCCTTAGTCTTTCTTAGGTTCATTATTATGTGCAACTGTTACTATGAGGCTAACAATGAAATGTTAAAAAACTGTTCCCTACATTTTGACGTTCTACACAAGCACATATGTGGACTTGTGGCTGCAGGACGATGGTTTAGCACCGTAATAAAATGTAATATACACAATGACTAGTAAAAACAAGTGCCAAATAGTGTTATACGAGTATGTATTTTGGCGCTTATTTCTTTAAATTAACTAACAATTATTTACACAAATAATGACATAACAAAACATTGCGATTGACAGAATGTAAAGCTTAAGGCTAAGTTCAGATGAACGCACGACGACGCGCGCTGCCGCGTGATTCACCTGTTCAGATGGCGGGTGGCTTGCGCGCGACAGCCTCGCGCACAGAGTACTTTATTATATTGGTCTCGCGTGAACATTCAGTGGGAATGGACGTGGAGGAGGCAATTTGCTTGTGGGTTTTAAATACCGCAAACTACGACGTCGCCGTCGAAAGCAAAGGCGATACTGGGGGCACCCTGTTTTAAGTCAAAGACTTTCTTTAAAGGCTTACCACCACAGTGACTTTATATCCCACACTAAGACTACACGAAGATCGATTTGTCAACTATTTTCAGGGTTGTCGTCCTCCATTTTTTTCGTCGCTCCTTGCGTCCGTCCGCCTCAAACCGCGCGGTTCAACTGAACAGGTCGATACAGGAGTGTAGATCTTAAATCGCGCGTCACCGCGCGGTGACGCGCGGCTCAACATCTAGCGCGCGGTGCTTGGCGGTGCGCGCGGGCACGCGCGGTGACGCGCGGTCATATACACAACAACATTGATTTGTTAGGCTAAGTTCAGATGAACGCGCGACGACGCGCGGTTGGCTCGGCGCGCGGTTTAAGATTGTAACAAATCAATGTTGTTGTGTATATGACCGCGCGTCACCGCGTGCGCCCGCGCGCACCGCCATGCACCGCGCGCTAGATGTTGAGCCGCGTGCCACCGCGCGGTGACGCGCGGTTTAAGATCTACACTTCTGTATCGACCTGTTCAGTTGACCCGCGCGGTTTGAGGCGGACGGACGCAAGGAGCGACGAAAAAAATGGAGGAGACAACCCTGAAAATAGTTGACAAATCGATCTTCGTGTAGTCTTAGTGTGGGATATAAAGTCACAGTGGTGGTGGACTGTGGTGGTAAGCCTTTAAAGAATGTCTTAGACTTAAAATAGGGTGCCCCCAGTATCGCCTTTGCTTTCGACGGCGACGTCGTAGTGTGCGGTATAAAACCCACAAGCAAATTGCCTCCTCCACGTCCATTCTCACTGAATGTTCACGCGAGACTGTCGCGCGCAAGCCACCCGCCATCTGAACAGGTGAATCGCGCGGCAGCGCGCGTCGTCGCGCGTTCATCTGAACTTAGCCTTACAATCTTAAACCGCGCGCCGAGCCAACCGCGCGTCGTCGCGCGTTCATCTGAACTTAGCCTAAGTGTGAACTGGTCCAGAATCTTGACACTTTATTGATTGTGGAAGGGTTGACTATAAATAACGTAAGTCAGCTCCAAATAGATCGAGCAGCCTAGCAAAGGCAACACTCGATCGTGGAAAGAATTTAAAAACGCAAAGCACGTCGGACAATTCTAGACTACACTGACCTAACAAAAGGCGACTCGTTCTGGAGTCGGTTGAATTAAGATCAATGCTGTAAACAAAATGGTTTGGGTCCTGCCGTGCTTCTTACTCTACATTATAAACAAGTACCAATTGCCCATGGCTTTTCTCACCACAGTACTTATAACTTATAACAATTCCTTTGGTCAATGGGTCCTCATCTTTTCTTTAAAAAAAAGTTGGCAAGACCTGGGCAAAACTGAAGCTCTCAAAGCAAATCCCCCGCAACATTGCTTTCCCTGGGCTACAAGCCAATGAGAAACCTCCCAGAATTACAAATTGTACCAAATTTAATTAAACGTCAAAACATCTTAAGATCATCCGACCGTAAAACGTCGAGAATTCAACATCGCTTTAGTTAACAATAGAATCACATAATATCAACATTGATGTCATAATACCGACTTCAAAGTTGGCCTGTCAAAACACATTGAATGATTTATTACAGAAGAGAAAGGCTCCGTGCCAGAGAGCGGTGGGGCCAACGGCTACATCCCTGCCAACGCTAAAGTGCCAATCACTATTACGGCTAACCCTATGCATTCTGAGGTAAGACAGCCAATTGGGAGGAAATTACTTTGAAGACATCTTTATAGGTCGCCATTCTTCGAAAATACTAACTATCCTTGAAATGGAGTTAGTTTAATTTTAGCTTAAAGATTAACATAGATTAAACTTATTATTTAATATTATAAGGAATCTTGATTGATTCATAGAAAGTAGATCATATTTTCATACTCTTTTCTTTTTTTAGGGCGGCGACGCAGGAGTAGAAATGTCATTTTTACACAACAACAACACCGGGAACAACGATGATACACTACCACATTCAAGGAAGAATGGTCCAGCACCACGACAGTACGTGTGAATATAGACTCAATTACTTAACACATAAGGTTCAGAAACAAATAAGAGTTGCCCGGTATAAAGATACCATTTTGGTAGAATACGACATTTTTGAGGTAGAAATGTGATATCATTTTACGCCATATCGGAGTGTACGGACTTATGACAGTACAAAATTATATTTGTAATACATATTTACTTAGTGTAGGTATTTGTGATTATTGTGAATCAGATTTAAAGGACTGAGGTTTGCGATTTTAAGCAAGTTTGCTACGACTGTGGATT
Source organism: Agrotis exclamationis (assembly GCA_950005045.1). Lineage (NCBI taxonomy): Eukaryota > Metazoa > Arthropoda > Insecta > Lepidoptera > Noctuidae > Agrotis > Agrotis exclamationis. Next base: position 16,432,102 of record OX465432.1, read on the forward strand.
GAAGTGTTTTGTTCAAATAGCTGAAATTGCTATGATTACGATTTGATATAATTTATAAGACAAGTTTACGATTAATTTATTTATTAACGTGTTGAGAAAAACTAGATCTGAAGATAGTAGTATGTATTATTTTAGTTGGCAACGCTTAGCGTGATACGCTCTAGCCTGTTGCTTATTTAAGAATCTCTACAGTGTTGCCAGAAAATGCAAATATTAAAAATAGTAGAAAAAGGCAATGTACTTAAGAATTGTTATAAATTTTGTTAGAAACAAAATTGTATACTTATTGACTACTTTCAGTAATTTTCTGTTTCATTACATTTTATTTCTTGTACATTTTTTTGTTTATTATTCCTATATTTTTTTATTTCTAAGGTTGTGACGGATGGACGCATTTATATAAAAACTATATTTGATTTATATAATTTATACACAACATCACACTAACGAAAGATGAAAGTTTTTGCAGAAAGATTGAGAATTTAAACCTTTTTAAAGAGACGAGTTTTTACCATCTTAAATAAAAATTTTCTTTGAACTGGAAATTCAATCGACATTTCAATCATTTTCTTCAAAAGCATTCAGACAGACATCTAGTAGTTATAGCTACGCACTATATTATGATAAAGACCTAGTATTATAACTTTATAACGAATATATTTTAAGAACCTGTACTGCCTTTAAAAATATTACAACGAAGTTATCTTTTTGATGTGAAACAAAAAAGAAAAGAAAACTTAAAATAGAAAAGAAATATCAACGCCAATGATCTTAATAATGTACCTGCATTTTTTCATTCTTTTGTTTGACTTTTGAGGTAACTAAGTACAGAGAAACACATTGTTTTCGCTCAAAAAGAATAGAAAAAAATATCAGCATCACTTCTTTGTTTCACATTAAAACGAAAAACAATGCATTCGCTCATTATTGCTCGCAAATAAGACTGAAAATGGTTCTTGAGTTCACTCAACTTTTTGGGTGAATCGCGATATTATCGTAGAATGTAAAGTTAAAATAAAAATACGTTAAAATTAAGACGCAAATTGAAATATAAAAATGTTTCGAAAGGACTCGAGGCTTAGCAGGAATAAAAATTAATGAGTACAGTCACCGCTGTGTATAAAAAATAAAAACAAAAAGGGAAATTAAGTTTTGGTAATTTGAGTTTAAATAGGCGGCTAATTTTCATTTCTGTTAAGCGGTGTGTTTACTGAGCCATGTTGATAAGATGTGAATTGTGGACGCGACTGTACATTTTACGTTAGTTTTAAAATAGTGAAAGGGTCTCAGCTGTTTTTAGGGCAAGTTTTAATAAGTGTCGCTTAGTTTTTTTTACATCGTGTTACAAATGATAGTTCTCTAAAATCAATTAAATAAGATAAACAATATAATAACTGAAAAAATTGGTCAGCCAAATCCATTGTGTTTAGCTTCCATTAAAAAATGTCAAACTCTCAAAGTGTCAAAAAATCCGACGAAAGTTTAAAACTCGATAATTAATGAGGCCTTTTGACCTTCAATGAAAGTTATTATTTGCTGGTAGACGATAGGCAAGTTCCTATTCCTATTTAAAGCAACATTTTAAAAATTAAACTTTGAAAATATCTTCAAGTGTTCTTGAGAAACGCTGATGCCTCTTAACCCTCTCATAATGCTGCGTAGAAAGTATAATATTTAAATTAAAAATACTTAAATAAGGCGCAGAAGTTCATAAATCTTGCTGGCTTAATAAAAATATAATTTATCAACATTAATTTGGGAGTTTTGTGGGATTCCGCGCCATCTTAAGTGTAACGCGAACAACTAATTGATTTATTATTGTACCTCTTATTACGATGTTTTGTAAAAAATATTAACAATGCAATCCATTAAAATAATTTAAATTATTTTATTGTGTTTCTTTTGACATCCTTACAGAAAGAAAATACATGTGGCACTCGGAGACTGCCGCGGTGAAGCTATTGCATAACTTTTTTTATTTTAAAAGAAAAAAATCGCCTACCGCGTATATTTAACGAGAATATAATTTATTTTAAATGTTTGTGGTGCACTATTGTAATAAAAAACTGCTTTGTTGTGGGAGAATTTTATAAGTAGGTTTTATTGTGAAAACTCCTTTGGTATGCTGGCCGTTTAGAATCAGTAAGAAAAAGTAAATTGTCTTTATGACGGATATTTTTACGATTGCCGAAGTCTCCCGAACTGAAACGACGTTAGACGATGCGTGGTGTCAGGTATTTTCCTTAGTTTTTTTTTCGTTAGGTTTTTGGGAATTCGGTCGCCGCGCCGCACCGCGCTCAGAGCCCGCGATAAAAGCTATGCAATAGCTTAAAAATGTAATAAAACATATTCTTACAACACATCTCTATCTGGTTGTCTGGTTTAGAAAAACATTACAATATATCGAATTTTAAAATCAGAAAATGAAAAAAGTCAAATTTTCACCAACAACAATAGTTACTCACAACTTTTAATCACCTTTATAATTTATTACAAAAGAAAAAGCGTGAAAAGAAAAAAAAATACATTAACATATTCAAATATTGTACATGCGATAAAGATTTTCCATTAAAAAGGTATTATTTCCCCGAAAAATTCTCCCTTCTCCCACGTCATGTTTTTTAAAACACCGTTGATTTATGTTAAACGTATTCATGGCAATTAGCCCTGGAAGCTAATTTCCATTAGCCAGACTCTTGTTGTTCGGTAAAATTGTACCTCGCCACAGACTGGAGTAAACAGTAGGCCTAGTTGATTGTTGTACTGTAAGTAAGTACCTACATTTTATTTGGAATGTGGTTTATGAACCAAAAGTATCTGAATGGGCGGCAACAATTTTCTGAATGCTCATACACTGTCGAGGTTTTTTACAGTTTTTTTTATAAACTCTAAGGTATAAACGTTATTCATTATATCCACAAATTATTTTAAGAGACACTGATATAAAAAAATAGTTGGTCAACGCAAGAATGCACGGATAGAGTTTTAACTTTGCTTTGTCAATCGAAAAATATATTGACAAAGAAGAGTTAAATCACCATCTATAGCGGGGCGGTATCGGTACGGAAAAAATCGGAAAGAAAGTACCTTGTTAAAACTCCAAAAAAAAAAAAAGAAAACAATATGTTATATAACACAGGCACGTCTAGTTACTAAGCATATCTACTTAGTAGGTTAACGCAAATAAGGTTTCTCGAGGAAAGCCGCCTTTGCTAATGTTCATTTCGCAAAACACACACTAATTTGAATTCTGTTTATAAAGCAAAAGATATCTGTAATTCTCAAACATAATATTAATCTGGTTACTTTTCTTAATGAAATACCAAGAATAAGAGAACCTTCCATTAATTTTAGGTGGATCCAGTATATTTTTGTGTTCAATAAAATATTATTAACATTAGTAACACACAGAAATACTATTCAATTTCTCGGTTCAATGCTCGAAACGTTATAAGAGTAATTATTTTTCCCAATAGAATGATTAGTTCTCATTGGGCTACTGGAGATTTTTCCTCCTGTGGCGAGGCGGTATACTTTAGTGCGCGGTACGGTCAATTAGTCGCAAGTCGCAACACGTAGCACCCACTTCGGTAATTAAAGCGAGAGAACAGAACACCAATACAAGGGAAATAATTAATTTTGCAAAGAAAATAATTGCTTTGTTAGCGGCCTGCTTCTGTTTCGTATTAAAAAAAGAAACGGACGCTTGAATAGAGTTAATTAACACACGCGAGCGTACGCCCCAGTGCGCCAACTTCTCCCTGAATTTTATATAAATATACTTAGGAAAGCAAAATTTATTGCTGTTCGAAAATTGCCATCATTACGTGAATATAGGGGTTTAACTAAAATGAATTGCTTCGAAGTGTCGCATTTTGAACGCAAAATACATACATAAAACAGAATTAATGGGTGACATTTAAATGTAGTCGAATTACCCCTGCTTAGCCCACGTGGGGATTTATCTGTTAATGTGCTGATCTCATCTTATACGATTGATTGATAGCATGTGAAGATGGGATCACACCTTAGCGATACGCCTACGAGACATGAAGAAAACACACTTATAATTTATTTTCAAAATGACAAGGCGTGGGCGCTCATTTAATAAAAATCCCAACCCGACATAATCTTAATAGAATCTTGTAATTTTTTAAAAAGTTTTTATTGGATATAAAGCAACATTTTTCTTCGTAATTCGTCTCAAGTAACCCTTTAGTTATTCTCATAGTCTTAAAACTTGAAATAAGGTTAGTGATTCTAAGACTTGATTTAGTTTCGGTAAGTAATACTACTTCTGTACGTTCATTTATCTTTCAAGAAATAACGATTTAAATGCTTAGAGGGTCGGATCATTTCCGTGTTGTTTCTTTCTGTTAAATAAGCTTTGTTTCAAATGAAATAGATTTTGTTTAATGAGATGAGGCATCCGAAGGATTCTTGACGGCCCTTCATTGAAGTACAGCTTACAATATTACAAAATCCTTGTTTTTTAAGAAGGCTTTTTAAATAAGTATTAAATTACGGTAATCATAGAAATATAACTCTTATATCTGTATGGTTAAAGCTGGTAATAATAAAGCTTTAGAATTTTAACAATGCTTGCGGGAAATGTAAATCAATGTGAGTAGACATTAGTTTCGATTTAATTGATAAAGTTCGAACATAATGGGTGGAAGTAAGGTATTGTTAGATCATATTGAGCCTAATATTATCATGTTCGCGAATACCGATTGCGTATTACCAGAGATTAGTCAATAGATGTTATGTAGGTGTCCTTAATGCGTGGTTTAAGGGTTAAGTTGACTTTATTAATAGGGTTTTCTTGACTAAAGATAATGAATAATATTTTTATCATATACTAGCTGTTTACCGCGGTTTCACCACCTCTGCTCCTATTGTGATGTTATAGAGCCTTCCTCGTTAAACAGACTATCCAACACAAAAATACTTTTCGAATTCGAACCAGAAGTTCCTGAGATTATCGCGTTTAACCAATCAAACAAACTCTTCAGATTTATAATATCGACCTCATAAATTCCACAATAAGACATTCTCCTTTATCTAATTCCGTAAAAACTAACTCAATTCAAATGTTCTGTGGCGTGACTAAATTAATTAGGTACTTCAACCAAGATTATAGGGTAACAATGAACAGGCCGTACCGTCAAAATATGTTTGGCAAGTCGTCAAGTAATTTGCTAATTCGTCTGAACACTATTATTTGCGCGCGAGGAAAGTTTCTCGTCATAAATTAAGTGCGGACCAAGTTGTTGGTCGTAAATCTAAGTGCTCCGCCCCCCGGCGTGCTTGTCTCTTGTGACAAACCCGCACTCCCCGGTTTTCGATGGCTACGGTGACTATGGATTAGGTTTTCTGTGCTTAATCTATTAATCAGTGTCTCTAAGGGATAATCTAGTTTAAATTGGGATTTGTAACTCCCAACTTGGGGATCATCCGCAATTCAGAACATCACAGGTACCTAATATAATTTACCACGGGACTGTTTTAATAGGTAACCTTGACTCTGGAACGTACGATAAAGAGATTTTATAGGAACAACGTGGATTTTAGTCAGTACGAATCTGACAGTTTATTTGTTTCTTCGTTTAGCCGTTTTATTTGTTTCTTCTTATGCTCATTGCCAAGTCACTATAATTATAATATAAAGAAAACTATTGATACAATTACTAAATATTGATTTATAACTACAAAATAATTTGAATAGGACTTGGCTTCTATGAGATCTCAAAACTTTTTACGATGGAAAGACTGCATCGAGAGATTTGGCATTTTTTTACATTTAATGTTTTTGGTGGGATCTCATTTATTTTTTGTAAGTGTATTTCTTTATTTAGGTGACTTCATAATTTCTTGGACTTCAGCTACTGTTTTGCTTAGAACCCATTCTCTATTTCTATGTTTCAGTAACAATAATAAATCTACTATCTAATCCGGATAACTTCAGTTCTCCGAATATCGCTAAAATATTTCTTTAGTTTCGAAATGATTTTTCATAGATAGATGGCGCTATCAAATGAAAATTATTGAATTATTTTAAAGTACTACTTAGACTGCGCTCTGTAACGAAACCATAGCGCGATTCAGACAGGTACAACGCCATCTATCGAGCGCGCATACAATATTTATCGCAATACAATGGAGTTTTAGCTTTATTAATTTAATTAATTACGAACTTTATGTATTAATTTGTATTAATTATAGTCTATGTATTACATTTATATTATTCTTTTCTATTCTATGTATTTATTCATCCAATTGAAAACTTAAACAACGAACAAAGTTAACAATGCAGTCAAAGTCCATACACTATGTTCTTGCCAAACCGCAAATATAAAATTGTTTTCTATGGTATATTATTTTTTAATGTTTTTATAATTTTTCCTTTATATGTGGCTAATGACCTATCTTGGTGCAAAATTTGAAGTTTCTGAGTCTGCTAGAAGTACCTTAGAGTTTTGATGATCGGTCAGTGAGTCAGTGAGTGACAAAATGGTGTAACTTTGATCGACCGTAACTCCTAAACTATTAATTCAATTGGCATGTAATTTCGAACTTAAGCTTGTACTAATGCCTACTATTATTCACCGAAAACCTAAACTCCTAGCTTTGTCCACGTCGAAGATATAGGGGGGGCGAAACAGCCGCGAATCGCTTCGAGAAAAGATGGTACGGCCGTGCCCGTTTTGCTCGAGACTTGGCTGGGGCACTGCCGTGCCCCCAGATTATCTTCGTCTGCTTTTTTGGTCTAGAGGTTTAAACTTTAAGTGCGACTGTTAAGCGTGAGGTTCATTGTTGTTTATTGGAAGACCTGCGTCAGACAACATCACCAGCTTGGCTTGGAAGCTGGGATGGACTTTTTGGCGCAGACGTGAGGCACTACAAAGCACATACTGTTAAAATTTTAGGTATGACTTTTTTATTCTGTGTGCTCAATAAACTGACGTCAAATAAACATAATAGATACTTTTTCAATCATACTGACTCTCCAACGCTTAGAATATTTATAAAACTTACGAAAACAAAGCCATTCTTATTTGCAAGACAAAATGGTGGAAAGGAGTTTGTAACAAAGAAAATATAGCCACCTAAGACACAGTTAAGTGTCCCTTGACCTTAGGGACTTGTTCGGAGTTCAACCACTAAGCTCTGAAATTATGTGCTAGAATTTTCTTAACACGCCAAACAACTCTTCAACTTGTCAACAAACAGGGACCGACTTGTTTGGTAAGATTAATGAAATAAGTAGAAATCGCAAGATGTTACCTGTACAATATGTGCCTGTACCCATACCATGAGTTGTCGATCGATATTGACCGCGTTTGGCGCTCTCATCGGCTCGCTCCAAGGTTGTATGAACTCTCAACCAATGAGAGCGCCAAACGCGGTCGATGCGTATGATCGAGTATCGTAATGACAACTCATGGCATGGATACTGCAGCGCTATTCTCTATGAACTCAGCCTTGTGACCGCGCCGGCACAGCGCTCTCGCCACGCTGGGACTAAAGTTTGCTATGCACTAAGCTACTGAGAGCGACACTATCCAATCGTGTGGCGCGAACGGTAAGCGCTCGCGCTGCGCGATTGGACGATCTCAAAGCCGCGTCGAAAAGCACATCGTAGAATAGCATAGCTGAACTTGTGTCAGTGCCGTAACTAGCCTTTTATGCGCCCAGGGGCCTTACCACGAGCTCTTAATGCGATCCAGTTTAGGCTGTGGGAAAGAGACAGAGCTATACAAGTCGTCTAGCGTTATCTCTTTCCCACAACCTAAACTGGATAGCGTTAACAGTTCATGGTAGGCCACCAGTGCGAGCTTCTTTAACTGCGCCCTGGTCTGGCCAATTGTGGTCCTGGTCTGGTGGTTTCTACGCCCCCCGAGGGTCTGCGCCCTGAGCCTGAGCAACGTTGGCACAACCTTATTTTCGTCTCCATGGGCTAGGTGAGGGAAGATTTTTTTGTCTTGTACTGACTAAAATCCACGGTTTCCTTCATTAGCCCTTTACGTTCCAGGGTCACGGTAATGGAATAAGTCCCGCGACCCCGGCAGGCTTTGGCCCTCTAGAGGGGGGCCCCGTCATCTTGCCGACGCTCTTTGAGGCGCGCGTGGAACACAACGCGCCGTCGACCCGGGCATGGTCCATGGTTGAGCGGCGAGTTGCCCATTACTCGCCGCCCGCATGCCCGCGAGGTGAGGGAAGATTTAGTGAATGATTAAATCGACACGTAATCGATTTACCCCGAGAGAAGTTTATAAACGTGTTAAATAATTTGGTAAGGCTAGTGAAGTGAAGTTCGCTTTTTGCATAGAAATTCTCTCCCGAAAATCTTCGTCTATCCTCCACACTAACGGCATTTTCCGTTAATTTTCGCGAAAAAGTCTTTCAATATTCCTCATTTCCCGTTAGTGTGGTCCTAGTATAAGTGTGGTCACTCCTTTTCGACGTTTTATATGTGCTAGTTGCTTGTGTAAAATAAAATAATATTTTGATTTAGTTTGAAAATTTTTAAAGGACTTATTACTTTGAAACAGCCGTGGGTGACATTATGATACTTGTTACCTTGACTAATTTGCCCCGTTAACTGCGGCGAAACACACCTGTTGTGTAGATACACAGTATATATAGTAGATACTAAATGACGGTAACTGCGGCGCTCACACACGGTGTGTGTTTGCGAATCGTCTAATACGGCTGTGCGGCAAAACTCGCCCTGCGTGTGAGCTGTCTCGTATCGCGAGTGCTGGTTTACGCGCTGCGCGTGTTTCCAAATTTACGAGTGTGTGCGTGTTTAGTTTGGTTATCCGATAGTGCGGCCAGGGTTTGGCATGTTTAAAACAAGTTGTTTTAAAACACCTGTTTTAAACAGTTTGAAATTAAACAGTGTTTTTTATTACACGTTTTAGCTAAGTACTTTTCATGGCGGATGAATGCCTGTGAAATGAAAATAAACTAATATTCAGGGGTCTTAATAGCTTGACATTAAATAATTTGAGTGTATGCCCCTGCTATGTCACATTTTTTAACTTTTATTGGCATTGTAATGAAATTATTCTTCAAAACATTAGAAAAAAAACAGTAATGTTTTTTTTCCTTGATATTTTTTTGTAAATATTTCATTACAAACAGCGAATTTGAAAAGATCTAGTCTAGAAATGAAACGTATAATTTATTTATAAGTTAAGACGTCGACCCATAGTCGAATTATTAAAAAAAAAAAAAACAAAAAACACTTGTTTAAAACAATTTGAACATTTTTTTTATAATATCAGATATAAAAAAACTGTTTTTTTTCCAACCCTGAGTGCGGTTAACACGTTTGATGTGTTTCATAATAATGTTTTCTTTTAGTTCTTAGACTGACTGTTAAGACCTATTGGGGCCTACATTTATAAGATTCTAATGAGAAATCAATGTACTTAGTTTATACGTGACGAGAAGTTATAATAATAGGAATAAAAAATTCAACAACATCATAATATTACGTAATTGTAATAAAAACTTACGTCGTGACAAACTGAGGTTTCAGGTTCAGGGTAGATCAAAAACACTACCTAGCAGATTCGATTGGTTACGCAGCCGACGACTACTGTTCGCTAAATAACTAAGAAAGACCATTGTAAATATTTCGGATTCTTTGAAACAATACCGTCAAAAGATTAGGAAGCCACACAATTAGATAAAGGATTCTTTGTTAACATCCTAGCATCTAGTGCACCTGCTTAAGAACAATATAATAATTGTTGAGTCCCTACACAAAAGAATCGAAGTACCCTTTGTGGACGACCGCCACTTAAGTAACCTACAAGTACCTAAACAATAAAACAATTGTGCAGTCCTTATACAAAAAGGTTATAAGTAATTTTTTTGTGAAAACTTGATTTCTAGGCTATAATAGTAATTATTCTCAAGAATTTCAAGCACCTGCACAATAGTCTTTGAGTATTTCCTTTTTTCAACATCTGGCATCTGAATCATATCACCTTTCACAGTATAAATAAGGATGTTTTTTGGACATCTGCTATCAAAGTAATAAAATATGACTTAGATTAAACAGAAGCGAAGAGATTTATTAATAAAATTAAAGGCAAATAAAGTAAAAGTCCTCTATGTACTTTGATGCGTACTGTAAGCAAAAGTTCAGCAAACATATTATTCATACCTAAATATCTTTTTTAACCCACACTCGTATACTATTAACTTTGTAAATAAAAAAGTTAAAAAAAATGTAACCGACTTCAAAAAAAAAAGTAACCGACTTCAAAAACAACAACAAAACAAAAAAGGGTGAAATAACTTTTCTTTCGGAAGTCGGTGGCTTTGCTTTTTTATTTCATTGATTTTTTTGCTACCGACTTCCGAAAGAAAAGTTATTTGGTAGGTTATTTTACCCTTTTTTAGTGGTTGTTTTTTTAGAAGTCGGTTACATTTTTTTTAACTTTTTTATTTTACCCTTTTTAGTTTAAATGTTCAACCCAAATTCTTATCAAATACTTAATTTTCTTTTATATGCACTAGAATTTTATTATCCTTAGCACACCTTTAATAAATTGTAGTACTTTGAAATACTTAATGAAAAAAATAATTTACTAAATCAGTCGACGCCTACTCCTTACTGTTAAGGAGTTGTACCTTCCATCATCAGCTCAGGTACATGAGATGATGATAACCATACGCAAGTACTTAAATTACTTCATAACATTAGCGAAAAACGATGTGTGGGCCTATAAAATTTGAGGGTTGCCCTCGATTTCTCCAGGATCCAATCATCAGATATCGAAATGGTGACAATGGGACCACACGGGAAGCACCAGCTTTCAAATAAAAAAAGAATCATGAAAATCGGTTCACCCAGTCGCAAGTTATGAGGTAACAAACTTAAAAAAATACAGTCGAATTGATAACCTGCTCCTTTTTTTGAAGTCGGTTAAAAACACAGGCGTATGTGTTTTCCCGTATTCAACGATAGAAACACGCCTAGCGCGTAAGACCCGCAGTGGCATAACAGCGGGCCGCCAAACGCGTATCGTGTGAGGCCGCACAGTCGTCAAGTTTACGAAATATGCTACGACAGTGCGGCTCACACACCCTGTGTGTTTTCCGGGCCGCATAGTGGACGCGCGCAGCTTTTGTTCGGCCGCAGCGACAGTGTTACTGCGGGATCGTGGGACTGTCTCAAAAGCCAACTGAAAGAAGAGGTTTGTTTTTGATCAGTCAAGTCCCTTCACCCAGAGCGGACCTATTTGATAATTTTCCAAAAATAAAAGTAACAAGTTATTTATGGAAATCCACACTACCTGAAAAATTACCCTGTTTAAGTACTGATACCTGATAATTAAGCGCCGTGAAAATGGTATCATTCTGCCCTTATCACCTATGCTTTTCTCATCCATTCCGTTCGTGAATTTAAGAGCTATGAATGTCACCCTTATATCTACATATGGAGGCTATAAAAAAACGAGGTGTTATAAAAAGTAATGGCCTGTTAAAACCATCTGTTACTCTTATTTTTCGCTGGAAATTGCATCGCGATACTGACAATCTGACACGAGAGTGAAGTTATTGGAGAATTCGATTGCATATTGACGATTGATAAATTAATTTAGTTGTGGTAATTATTGCGGGCACGTGAATTAATTGACGTCCTCGTTAATCATTACGTGATTTTAATAATGTGACCTTTAGGAGTTGCTGGGCGGGTATTTAAAAATAGGGAATATGCATGTAATTCAAAACTTTTGATTCTTTAATTCATCACTCGTTTTACATTTCATTATTACGTGTTTTTTGTCAAAATTAAACTCAAATCCACTAAAAGATAAGCATCTGTTGAACAATTGTCTAAAAATAGTGTAAAATTGTAAAACAACCCTTATATCAAAGTCAAATGCCATTTTGCACTTTTTTAGACAAGTGTTCAATAGATGTTTAACTTTTTACAAAGAAGTTAGACGGAATGACTTTTGACATTGAGTTTACTTATAATTCTCGATGGTGCCGGGGTAACAAAATAATTTATGTGTCAAAAAAGATTCACATTTGACTAAAATGTTTTTAATTATTGTAATTGTGATTTTTGCTTGATTAAAGCAGAAACAGTTACTAAACCTATCCAATGTTGGGTGTCACTACTGCGAGGATTGCCCGGAGGACACGGTGGAGCATACGGTTCAGGACTGCCCCGCGTGGGTAGAGGACCGCCTTGATCTTACGGTCGAGGTCATGCTGCGGGGCGAGACGGAATGGGAAGCGGTCGAAGATTTCAAGCAATTTTCTTAATTGAAAACATTTTTCATAAGCCTCTTTTGTATTTATGATGGAATATCAGCACATTTGTCCTACTTATCGCCATGTGTGATTTAAAACCACCATGTTACTTCAGTTGCCCTTTGCGTTACAGGGCCGCAGTATGCTCTTAAAAGCTCCTGTGAATGATACACAAGCATCGTATAGTTGAAACAAAGAAAACAAATACATCTTTGAATCGATCCACAGAACTTGATTCGATTTAGGTATTGATTCAATTTATTTAATTTACAAAGGAAAAGAATATTAAATATTATGCAAATGTGAACCACCCTTTCGCAACTGGTACCCGATGCAAAGTTCTCAGACGGAATTTTATTGAATAAGATTATGGCAAAACATTGTTTTGTTTTAATCTGAGATAGGGATCGAACGATACTCTATGATATTTAAGAATGTGTGACGTCTAAAGGCCTATCCGCACACAGCAGTGCCGGAACAGTGCCGACACGTGCCGATGATCCGACACTGATCGATACGTTACTGATCGGCACGTGTCGGCACTGTGCCGGCACTGTTGTGTGCGGATCGGAGAGTAAATGGGACGAAGGCCATTGCTCTGAATCGGCCACTAATTTAAGTTCTGAGGAATTCCAAATGAAATAACATCATTAATTACTAACCATCTATTACTCCACGGAGGCAGTCGTTCATCAAAATAAACACTGAACTCGTTAAATAAATTATTTTACCAAAAACATTAACGCAACGGTTAACACAAAGGTCAAAAATAAATTCAGACTCCTAAAACTAGGATTTAACAACAGGCACCCGCGCCTGTAAGTTACGGGTCAAGATACTCGTAGATATTAGTCTGAGCGTGATTCCCTAACAAAAGATTTTCATCTTACCCAATCTGTAACATCCATAATTCTTACAATAATGAGGATGTTAAAGTTGAGCTCTATAATTCTTTCAATAAAACTTAAATTTAGGAAAAATACTTTCCGAGATATACGGTAAAAGTTCTGAGAGGAAAATTAAACAGGCACCCCTTAAACTGTAGGATCCTGTCTAACTAAAGACTGCTCCCTTGATAGCTTTGGAAACTCCCCTATTCAGGGGCTAATTTATTATATTTTTAATTTAAATAAAAATGTGGTTAAGCTTTTGTGTAGCTAGAAGGGACATCACTATTTTTTGTGTGGACAAACTTAACAATGAACGTAATTGGAACGGTTTTCGTTTTAATTTAAAGCTTTGTTGTCACATCGGACTGGAAATGAAAAAACAAAAAAAAAACTGAATTTTAAACAAAACTAGATTTGGATGGAGATTAGTGCGAAACCTGACAGTTTTTAAACGAGATTCATGTTTTTAACAACGTTCCCAAATATGGTCCCATTTTTGTAACACAATCACAAGCTTTAAATTCCGCCATTTTTTAAATACCTTCGTAAGTTTATGTATTTTGACGTTTGAAGCCCGACTGGCGGGAACAGGCTGTCATTTTCGCGCCAATTACGGAGCCATCATGTCTGCAGAAATAATCCGCTGATACTCGACGTGCGTTGCTGTGACGTCAATAATCTGTGGTATTTCTGCGACGTGGGAAAATGCAGCTGTAGATGTTCAATGACATGGAAAGATTTTAGCAAAACAAATTCCAGATGGATGCTTGTGATGTGTTTCACAGGAGAACGGTTTATAATGCTTGATGTTGAGGAGACGGGCAAGGAGGTTCTTTGAATACTTAGCATCAAAATTAATTACTCAAAATTAATTATTAAGAGCTATTAGGACTCATTAAAGACTGTTGAGATTTAAAAATACAATTTATAAATGCGCGACGGATAATTATTTTTTACCTTCTTGTGATTTTCCACATAAGTGTAAATAGCTCTCTCATTTATAGCTTGTTCTTGAAAAAGTACAGAACCAGCAATCGCTGGCAACTTATTTACACAACCGTTTGCAAATATAAAACCAAGTCACTGTCTATTCGTATGATAGCTTAGATCTTTTAAACTCTGGAGTGGATTTTGATCCAGTTTTTACCTTAATAAAGAAAATTCGTTGTAGATGATTAAAATGTATAACACATAACCAGCCTTGACTTGTGTGTATGTCTGTTTGTAAAACATTCACGATAGAAACGAAATTCCTAGAAACGTTTATACAAAGTAAGGAAATCTGTTATTTATCAAGTCGTGAAAATCGTGCGAAGCAGTGGCGGGTCGCTGCTAACTAATAAACGACTGTGTCAGGGGAGGTCAGTTCTTTGCTATGTCCTACACAGAAAATGATAAGGTAAAACGTTCCTGCCAATGCAGGCACACAGGTAGTTGTACTCTGTAGGTCAGCGCAGTGTACACGGTACCTTCGGGACCATTGCTTTTAGCGGTCTGTGTACAAAGTTGTTTGGTCACTAGGCATTACTAAATGAAATACTGAGTTGTCCACCAGTTCAAAGTTCGGTTTGCATGTAAACTGGACATCAAACAAACGTTACTTAGAGTAAAGCTTAGCTAATCACAAAGGACTGCGATTAAAAATGTATTTTCACTTTGATATTTTCCTTGTAGTCGCGGTTTAGAAAATTCTTTGCATGCAAAGAGAGCCGATATTATAATTGAAAGTTTAAACTATGTTCGTGACGCGTTTTTTTCTAAATCCCGGCTTTTATGGGAGCAAAGTAGTGGCTTAGTCTTGGTTATTTCCCCAGAGGTAAAGTGATATTACGGTCGCTTGGATATTGTGAAAACTTCCTGCGGTTAGTGGTTTAGAACAAGCTAATCGTCGTACACAGTAGCTAATTGTGTTCGGTTTGGTAATTATGCTTGTGCCTTATTACACAAACCAATGAAGTAAACACTGGAAGCGAATTGTAGTGTGGTGGACAATAGAAGATATACATATGCCTAGTTACACAGTCTGTACGTGAGTGGTCAGGTACCCTTTGACCTTTCGCCAGTCAGGTGTACATATTACAGAGTTTCAATTTCGAGAGAACAGTTTACGTGAGGATAGCTTTTACCATGGGTTTATCCACACGGAACCCGTTATTGACGATTCGTCAAAATACAAGATACATCGATGTTCACATTGCATGCGGAATGGATTGACGGGTCCGTCAAAAAGCTCGGTTTTATGACGGATGTAATTTTTAAAGGACGTTACGTAATTTTAGAGGTGTCGTCTTTTTTGCGATTCGTGCTGCGTGTGTGTGCACAGGCGTCCAAAAACCAAAACCGCCAAAAAAAGTAAATAATCGTGAAAAAGACGCTTCGTCATTTTCTAAAAAAAACAATAGAACGAAAATAAACGATTCTATTCTATGCCGCATCTCCAGAACTTTTTTTTTGTGTAACTCTACGTGCATTCTAAGGGACCTGTCTGAGGTTTCTAAAATGTCGTCGATTTGGTTGAAATCTCTACAGTGTTATTCTCTAAGGCCTTGTAAGCAGCGCTAAAGGCGTACAGTTTCGTATTCACTAACCTGCTGACAGCGACAGTGTGTGTCCACACTGGAAGCCTAGCGCGACGGCGGCGGCGGGCGCGATCTGTGTCCACACTGCCTTTTTTTTTTGTATGACATCTCGCAGGTCAACTTAGAAGAGGTTGTGTGCTGCTTAACCGGACTTTTCTGTGGATGCCATAGATGACTCTAAGGCCTCCTGTCCACACTGCCGATCAAGCGTTTGTTTTTGTAGCGGCGAATTCAGGTGTTGCAAACCGGTGGTACAAAGTAGTTCCTATAAATCTTGTTTAAAGAAATTAATTTTAAAATGTTTTATAGGTTGTTTAGTATTGCATACAAGTAAATTATCAATCATTCTACATTTTTCTGCTCAAGTATGGTTAAAATAATTTAAATTTGTACAAAAACATCCAACGGTAGCACTTTAGTGGATGTTTTGGTAACTAGATGGCGCTACTAAAAGACCGAAAAGGTTTGATACACCTGCCACCCGCCCGTTGTATCGGTTGTTGCCTAGCAACGCCTAGGCTCTCAAAATCGCTTGTAGCCACCGCGCTAGGCCCCCGCCTTAGTCACTTCAATATGGCCACTAGCGGCGATTTCATACATTCAATATTTCCGCGCCCGCCGCCGCCCCCGCGCTAGTCTCGCTGTGTGTTTGAGCACACAGACGTGTTAGCATTTGGATAGTGCGACACTATCTCAAGCAATGATATTATAAGTAAAAAAGGTGTAGATACGTTATACGCGCTCAAAAACAGACGCGCTCAAATGTGGTTGATTCACAAACCTTGACCTCAGTCCGACGTTGCCAGCGACAACGGATGCACTCACGTACTACAGAGTGAGTCAAAAGTAAAAGTGACTCAAAACCACCGAAAATGCCGTCGTGTGTGATGAGATATTGTACAAATTATACAAGCAAGACTTCTAAAAGTCAAAGAATCACTTATCATTCGTAAATATATTATATAACTTAATATTTTCACAAATAAAACATTACGTTTCTATAATATGGCGTCGTAAAAGAAAGAGTGCGAGTGAGAGTGCGAGTGAGATAAAAGAGAGAGCGTCACCATCTAGCTGTCACTTTTTTTCATATTGGTTTTATCAAGCTATCCTTTTTACTTGTAGTGAAATGTAATGTGTGTGAATAAAAAGTGTGTATGTGTGCTGCCTCTCTGCGCGGTACGCTTTTTTCTGTTGTTTTGTACGTGTATAACATATCTATGACTTATAATATCATTGATCTCAAGGCACTATGCCCCGACTCCCGATGTGTTGTCAGAACTTATGAATTCAGACCAAATAGTGAGTAGGGATTGCTCAAAAGTTTCAAGGTAGTATCGTACTGGCCCGTATTTTCGTTAACGGACTAAGAGAGCAGACCCGGGGAGTTTCCGCAAAAAGATCATCGGAGCGTAGTCCGTCTAAAAAAATGTATGCTAAAGATTTGACAGAATATCTCTAGGGATCATTGACACGAAGCAGTTATGCTCGCGAAGGAGGAGGCGGGCCGCGAGAGAGAGAGGACAGCGTCCTCCCTCCGCCCCAGCCGCTGTGGTAGACGCCCACGGCGACAGACGTCGCAAGACGATCTCCGGCCACCGTAGGCGCGGGCATGGACCATGCACCATGCCCGGGTCGACGGCGCGATGTGTTCCACGCGCTCCTCAAAGAGCGTCAGCAAGATGACGGGGCCCCCCTCGAGAGGGCCAAAGCCTGCCGGGGTCGCGGGACTTATTCCATTACCGTGACCCTGGAACGTAAAGGGCTATTGAAGAACACCGTGGATTTTAGTCAGTACAAGTCAGACAGCCCCTCCCGTCCTGCCCTGGGTGGGAGGATCCATTGGATGAGTTGACCACGTAAAAATTTTCTTTCTAAAGGGATCATTGACACGACGAAGAATAAGCGTATACTGGTATGGTTACCACTGACTGTACTAATTATTAAGTTAGTTGTAACTTGAACTTTGTAGATGTTGAGACTATAAACGGTACTTAGCGCATACTTTGGCTTAGACATGTTTCCGTTGCACTCTCTTACAATAGTAGTTAGACACACAAGTGTCTAACTACTATTGTAAGAGAGTAGTAGTGTAGTGTAGTGTAGTAGCGAATGCACAAGCATTCGCTACAGTAATATCACTGAGCCAAAGTTTGTTCTAAGTAGATAAAGTGGGTCGCGGGACTGTCTCATCAGGTAACCGTGACCCTGGAAATTAAAGGGCTATTGAAGGATCACCGTGGATTTTGTCAGTACGAGCCTGACAGTATGGTGGGAGGATATTTGATGACTTTACCACTATAAATAAATGTTGTATTTTTTTTTACATACGTAGAATTTTAAAGATTTCTAGCTGATTTTCCACTGCTACTTCTTTTATAAGTCAATAAAATTTTAAAATTTTGTTTATAAATTCTTTACACATAAATACTAGAGTATCGGGTTTCGCAATATACTACTTTTTTATAATTTTCTAATAAGAATTACAGTGCCAAATAATTAAAATGGTGCCTTCACTGCCTTACACCCACATTTCCTGCCAAAAAACCAAGTCCTGAAATAATCTATTTTAGTAGAAATAGAGCACAATTCCATGTTCTTTTAATTAAGCGTCCCGTCGCCACAGACTACCTAATATTGTGTACATCGTAAGCCTCGACATGAATTAAGAGCATGCGAGGCTTCCCCGCTAACAATATGTCACCCTCTTTCTTGCTATGTCGTGAGATTATCATTATCCCAATGTGGTTTTTTTCCTGGTAAGAACGTTACCTTTATTTTTTTAAAGAAACCAGACCCGGAACAATAAATTGTGATCATAAAAATATTTTTATAAAATTGGGCAACTAGAGTACTTTACAATAAGTTATTATGCTTATGACTGGGACTGTAGGTAGCTTTATTAAAGATTTTTTTTGATGATTCAAAAGTACCTGTGATCTTATTGATGATCTTATTGTAATGAATGCTTTGAGCTTGAGTTTAATTGAACCTGCGACACCGCTTCGAAGCAGTTAATCGCTCAGATGATACAGTGCAGAAGTGCCGCCAAAAAAAAAAAATGTTGCAGCTCGAAAATCTAAAGAAAAAGCAAATACATACATTCAATAAATAATAATAATTAAATACATTCGGATGCAGCATAATACCATAATTTTACCCCTCCAATACCAACTCAAAGAAACATAAGAAGAATTAAGAACGAGAGAAAATAACGAAACAACCCTTTTTAAAAAAACTTTTTTAAAAAAAGAACCGACTTCAAAACCAAACACAAAAAAGTGTGAAATAACTTTTCTTTCGGAAGTCGGTGGCTTTGTTTTTTATTTCATTGACTATGGCCACCGACTTCCGAAAGAAAAGTTATTTCACACTTTTTTGTGTTTGGTTTTGAAGTCGGTTCTTTTTTTAAAAAAGTTTTTATTTTACCCTTTTTAGTTCAGATATTCAACAAAAATCTTCGTATAATCGGGTCTTTAGAAATCTATAATCCAAGTGAGCAACTAAAACGGATCTATGCGTGCAACGTCACGAGATATCCATTACTGTTATATACTAAAACCTTCCCCAGAATGTAAAAAACACTTTTCTGAAAACCGCATCAAAATCGGTTCAGCCAAACGCGAGATAATTGCGAGCAAACATTCAATCGACTTAGAAAATCCACAATGCAAGTAAGCAAAAAAATCCATATCTCTAAAACTACTGAACCGATTTTGATGAAACTTGCAGTGTACCCTAAGTTGAACAATACCTAGTACAACAAAAAAAGAATTACTCAAATCGAACTTGTAGTTCCGGAGATATGCGTGCACAAACATAAAAACATACATACATACATACATACATACATACATACACTTATGAAATTTGGCACATTTGTTCAGACGCGTATATAGATTAACATATACGAAAACTGGGCAGTTCTGGAAATATTACATACATACGGGTCGAATTGATAACCTCCTTTTTTTTTTGAAGTCGGTAAAAATCATTGCTTTCACACTGACCCAAATTCCACAGCAACAAACGTGTAATATGCGTCATAAACATTCCATTCAAACAATAGGAGTAACAATTAAACAAACCAAGACCGCTACTCATTGCTCTCCCTAAATAATTCAGACATTGTCGAAAACGTCCCAGCTTCCCCTACATTGCCTTAATTAAGTGCATTCCTTCTAGCTCCGGTTTCACCTATTTCCCTTTATTTCTGTACGCTTTACTTAGAACGCTGGCGAAATTTATGCGATTTTTGAATCGAGATTACTACTATCTTATAGCATTTTGGTTGAAAATCCTGCGATAAACATTAATTAGTAGGTATCACCCGTTGATATTATATCAACAATATCTTAAATTCCAATTTATTTGTGGGAAACCAGATTTTATCAAACCGCATTAGGTCCGCCTGGTGGTTTATGGTCCTCTCCCTCTGAAAGAGGAGGCCTGTGTCCCAGCAGTGGAACATTATAGGCTGATGAAATAATTTCAACTCGAGATGAGAAAAAGAGTGTTGTAAACTTACGTTAAAATGACGCATTCGGACTCATACCGATTACAGAATAGATAAAGAAGGTGATAAAGCTGGGCTCTATACAACGAGTATTATAGTAGTATTGCATGAATTGCATAGACATACACACAAAAACACATAAGTTTGTACGGTGATCAGGTAACCGTTCATACACACGTACCACAACGCAACCACATCGAATCTACACAATGCGGTCGAGTTGTAGTTACGTGTGAATAGAATCGTTGCAGCTTTTGCAGTAGCGTTGTGGTTGTGGTTTGTTTACCGCACATCTTACGTGATGACTCAATCAGAGTCGTTGTGGTTGTGACGTGGTTGCGATTCGGTCAATGTCAGTCATGGGGTCGGTAATGACGAGAAAATGTGGTCCGTGCGAATGAATGAAAGTACTTCTTTTCTTCTTTTTCTTTTCTTTAATGCGCTTGTTTGCATTCACTTTACCAAGCCAACCTTCTATATCTATCTGATCTATGGCCCAGGTGACTCGTAAATCCAATATGTGCAGGAAACATCGACAAAATGGACCCGATCAGTCAAAAAAGGGACGCGAGAACCGAAATTAAGAAAACTTATAGCCATTTATCGAGCAATTAAGATAAAAATTCCCGTGTTCGTTTTTAATTTCTTTCCAACAACACAGGTTTTTAATGTTTCTTAAGTTTTAACGCTTCCGGGTGTTTTATGGATGTACTTGAGAAGTGCTAACTTTTTTATTGCGACTGGTTTAAAGATGGAATGGTCTGGTTTTAGAGGAAAAGTCTTGAAATAGTCTCATGTTTACGTTATTTAGATTATACACCAATATATTGGTAACAAACAAAGGTAAATAGCTACAAGGATTTATTGGTCTGACGTGGAATGGGGTTAAATGGGGTGTTTTTGGTAAATATACATGAAATAATTTTGAGATTTTGTGTCAAAAATCTTGTGCTCTGACTTAGATTACGCGTTTACATTGTATCCATTTACAGCTGTATTTGGTACAAGCTTTTGCCAAAGGCTTCGCTCACCCCTCCTCCCCTTATCACCTATGTCATTCAGGACCAAAGTAGCTTACAACTGGTGAAAGAATTTTTGAAATCGGTCCAGTAGTTTTTGAGTTTATTCATTACAAACATACACAAAAAATACAAATCTTTCCTCTTTATACACACATCAAAAGTGTCTAGGGATCAAGCATTTTTATGCGGATTTCTTGAGATTGAGATGTGGCTTTGTAATAAATTTATGATTTTATAAATTTATATGGATCCTTTTTGGTGCATTTCATAATTTGAATCAGGAACTGTGAATCAAATTCGAGTAAAAGATGAAAATCAGCTGTGAATATTTTCCCTATAAAAACATACAACGCATTGAAGACATTATTAGTGCTACTGTTTCCCTACTACTGATTAAAACCAACGTTATTATGGAGCGGCGACGTCATTTAAGCAGGGAAGAAATGCTCAGAGCCGTGGGAATGATAGAAGCTGGTTCCCGGCAACGTACTGTGGCTTTAGCTCTGAATACAAGTCAGGGTGTTATCAGTCGACTTTGGACACGTTACCGAAGCACTGGTACCGTGGCTGAGCGCCATGGAGAACGGTATCGCTGCACCACACGGAGACAAGACCGATACATTCAAATCTTAACTCGAAGAGCTCCAACAATAACCGCCATGATGTTAGCCGTGAGGCTTCATCACTCTTCAGGGAACTTAATTAGCGACCAAACAGTCAGAAACCGCTTGCATGAAGTGAACCTTCATTCCCGAAGACCGCTACGGGTACCACCTATAGCAATGCACAATCGTAGGATTCGATATCAATGGGCTCTTGAACACAGAAATTGGGCAGAAGAACAATGGCGTTTCGTGTGCTTTTCTGATGAGTCTCGTTTCGGTATGAGACCGGATACAAGACGTATACGACACTGGAGAACCCCTGGACGCCAACAGCGATTAAAATCCTGCCAGGAAGTCCATCCTTATAGTGGTGGAACCATCATGGTATGGGCGGGTATTTGGATCGGCGGAAGAACTGAGTTGATTTGGATCAGAGGCAACCTCAACGCTCAAATTTATGCTGAGACGATTGTATCAGACGTCATCGTTCCTCTACAAGTGCAAATCGGTCCCTTATTTCAGTTAATGCATGATAATGCACGACCGCACACCGCAAGAGTTGTAAGACAGACTCTCGCCGCAGCTAACATCAATGTCCTGCCCTGGCCTGCTCAGTCGCCAGACTTGAATCCGATTGAGCATGCATGGGATATGCTACAGAGAAGAGCTCTGCCGAATATGGAGGGTATCCAGTCGCAAGAAGACCTTTTTTTGTTGTTGCAACGAACATGGGCGGCCATTCCACAGCGTGATTTGGATGAACTCATTTTGAGTATGCCAAACCGATGTTCTTGTGTTGTTAGTGTTCGCGGTAGAAACACGGATTATTAATTGTTTAAGTTACCCAATAAAATTTTAAAGAAAACTGTTATTTCAGTCTTTTTTTCGAATTTTTGTGTTAGTGGTTCAAATGTCAAAAATCCCTTTATTAGGAAAATGGCAAATTTCTTTATTAATGCAAAGGTGACTTGGTTTATCGTTACTGTGACAAACGAAAACACTTTATTTGATGAATCCTTAAAGAAAATTTTAATTAATATCAATCAGGAGAAAAGTTATTGCAAAAATATATGTTGATCCCTAGACACTTTTGATGTGTGTATTATTAGTGTAGATTTGGACTTTCTAGAGTTACGTACCCAAAGGATAAGACCATCCGGGGTCGCGGCATTGTCTTAAAACTCCACTGTTCGTCTGTCTGTTAATAACTTAGAACTTTCTCATTTGTAGTAGTCATCATAGACTGTCTCATCAAGTAACCGTGACCCTGGATAGTAAAGGGCTATTGAAGGACACCGTGGATTTTAGTGGCTATTGAAGGACACCGTGGATTTTAGTCAGTACGAGTCTGACAGTCCTCCAAAATTATCAATGAGTCCTCCCACCCAGAGCAGGGCGGGAGGACTCATTGATGATTTTACCATTATAAAAAAGTATGTAGTAATAAATCTCGAACTGTACCTGTCCTATTTGAAATTTTAATTTAGATTTAAATGTTTTGTTTATTTCTCCAGGATTGGAAAACATTTATGTATAAATAACATGGTGCATCTTTTAAAATAATGGCCAAATTACATTATTTTTTACATTTTCTACCTACGTAGAATGCTAAAGATTTCTAGATAATTTTAGTCTGCTGCTTCTCTTTTTTTGTCAATAACATTTAACTTAAAATAATGTTAAAATAATGTTATGGAGCGCAGCATAATATGTGCGAAGCGAACGAATCGAATCAGAAACACCACTCTGCGCTCCATTACCAAAGTAGCTGATGTAGGAGTAAAAACAGCCAAGCTGAAGTGGGAGTGGGCGGGCCACGTTGAGCGTATGCGGTCGGAGAGGTGGGCAAAGATCGTCACTCACTGGACGCCTGAGGGAGGACATCGCCGTCGAGGTCGACCGCGGCGGAGGTGGTGTGACGACCTGATTATGTTCGCGGGGCAGACATGGCCAGAAATTGCCCAAAATAGAGAGGTTTGGAAGGAGAAAGGGGAGGCCTTTGCCCAGCAGTGGGACACAGAATAGGCTATTAAAAAAAAAAAAATGTTATGTCATGGTTATGTCCGTCTGTTAATAAGTTAGAACTTTCTCATATTTTGTAGTAGTTGCGTTTACAAACATAAACTCGCATGACGCCAATCACAAAACCCGTATCAACTCACTGTAGGCCATACAATTATATGTTCCATGCGTTCCAACCGTTAACAACTGCGATTTAATTTTACTGCGAAATTTACCTAACAAACAAGCAATTCGCGGAACCCTACACGGCTTAATAGATAAATCAATAGCGGCAAACCGACAGCCATGTTATATAATAAGGTCATGATTATTCATACTTACAATTGATTAAACAAGATCTTGTAAACTGGCAACACTGACTGTTTACCTAAGGACGAGATATGGGCCTACCACGACAAAAGTAACTCCAGTGTGAGAATGAGTCAGTCTCGTTCCCACACCGAATTACTTTCGCTTCAAGACTTCATGGTAGGCCACCAGTGCCCATACCATGAGTTGTCATTACGATACTCGATCATACGCATCGACCGCGTTTGGCGCTCTCATTGGTTGAGATCTTGGAGCAGGCTAATGAGAGCGCTAAACGCGGTCGATATCGATAATCGAGTATCGTAATGACAACTCATGGTATGGGACTGGTGGACTCACTCAAGCAAACCCCATTTCCCCGTCATCGTCAAAGTTTAATAAAACAATAATAGTTCTTTCAATGACGATGGTCATAGGCATCACTATGCCCGGTGTATTTCTCCGAAAATAGGTAATCTCTTTTAGATTTTGTGATTAATTGACACAAAGTTAAACATTTATTGCTTTTACGCCTACTCTAATAGCTTCTACGCTTACAATCATATAGGTAAGAATTGACATAAGATTTCACTATAGATAAAACTATTTCGTCTATACGTCAGCTACTTTGATAAATACCGTCAAAACGTAACATATTAAACTCCCAAATGTAACAAACGCCGACCCGGCTTAACAGCGAGAATGCAAACACTGTATAACTCAGCTGCCAAAATATTAAACTCTAGGCTTTGTTCCAAGACATACGTTCAAGACATGTAAACACAGAACAGTAATGTGCCATGAGGCAACAGCTGCCAACCTTGATTAAGACATAAATATGCAGCAACGGTACAAAACATGTATGCCCCGCATGAACAAACCCCATTCCGCCATAGTTTCCGTTTATATGTCCATTTTGAATTTTATTAATAGTTCGCCCCTCCATACACGTGGTGTAGATGACTTGCCTTCACAAAATGGCGTCGAAAGGGTATTTTAGGTAATTTTAGGAAAGCAAACTTAATAGATTGAAAGTGCGGTCGGGTTGGAGGTGCTTCGCTTGTTATGTTAAACAGAATGCTTGCGGAATGTAATAAGTAGATAGGGCTGGGGTCTAGTTATATTGTAACACGGTTATATGAATTTGATAGAAGGTTGATTGAATGAACTATTGAGTGGTTTTGCGGTTTAACGTATGTGTGGAAATTTTAACTGTAACTAAGTCAACTGTGTTTGAATAAATCAATGATGAGTATAAGCTTTTGCCAAGATTTTATTTGTCGCTTGAAATTATCCTCAAAGATTTTAAAACCGAGATGCAAGATATCATCATCATCATCAGCCTATAAATGTTCCCACTGCTGGGACACAGGCCTCCTCTTTGTGAGAGGGAGTGGGCTATAATTCACCACGCGGGCCCAGTGCGGGTTGGTGGATGTCACATGTCTTCGAATTTTTGATTCTAGGACATGCCGGTTTCCTCACGATGTTTTCCTTCACCGTTTTGAGCAGTGGTGATGAAACAAATTACACAAAGTAATGTGCCTGGCTGGATTCGAACCCACGACTCGTAAGTCGGGACAGATACCACTGGGCCACCACTGCTCATACAAGATATACTTACTCCTAAACCCAATCTCTTGTGATTTCATTAAAATATGTTCATTTATTAGTGTCGAAAAGACATGAAAGACGACAAAAATAAATTCGAAATGTATCTACTCATATTTTAAAAATAATCTTCTATAAAATATTCATATTCTGTTTCTATAAATGTGACTATTTTTCAAAGACTCCATAAGACCATTGATACCGCTAAAGCCAAAGGTCGACGACTCAAAGCTATTGTACCAATTTCGGAATTCGACACAGACTGTTGTTCTTCCTTATCGGCCTACGTGTTTGTCAGAGACAGGCTTTGCAGTGCTCAATGTTTCAAACAACAATATGTACCATCGACATGTCAGGACACTATTGTGAGACTGTGCCTTTACTAGAGTTTCACAATAGAACACGGCTATATTTCACTTAGGGTATGAATTTTATTGCGACAGTATTGTGGTATGTGAGGACTATGAGGTTGAATTCACTTTGAAACGATTTTTTACCACATAGGCCTGTCTAATGAAAATTGGCTAACATAGCCTATGAACCCTGCAGAAAATTTCAAGCCATTTTTGAAGAGTTGACCCATGTTCCATTACACAACCTAACAGTTCTCGGGAGCAAACATTTCTGATTAATAACAGACCATTGGGTTTAGTCAATTAGCATTGGTTTTAGAATATAAATTATCCCGTTATAGTATTTAACTGAAAAGGAAATTAATTTAAATTGTGGACCTTTTACTGTATTGCCCGGGATAACTGTAGGTAAATATTGACTAACAATGTTTTGTTTTAACTTAAAAATACAGCTCCGTTGGCCTAGTGGTCTCTAGAGCTACTCCTATACTTGAAGTTCTGTCTTCTATTCCCAAGACGAGCATAGTATTATTGGTCTTTTCCATAGATTTTTTTAGTAGCTGCACAGAGTTGGGATTGTGACCTGTTGATCACAATAAGGCCGCCAGCCAAGACTTAAAACATAATTATTGGCGAAATGAACGTGAGAACTTAAATTGGAAAAACATTAAATTAGTCTTCCCAGCACTGGATCTCTGCCGTAGAACCGACGAAAGATAGAGTAGGAAGGTTTTCGAATGGATACCGCGCGTAGGTTACCGTAGGGTGGGACGTCCCCCAGCAAGATGGACCGATGACCTAAAGAAGGTAGCTAGCAGTGGTTTGATGAAAAAAGCGAGAGATCGTGCGCTCTTTGGGGGAGGCCTTTGTTCAGCAGTGGACTGCAATAAGCTGAAATGATGATAGGATGGTGATTATGATGGATGAGTGGATGGAGTGAAACGGATTGTCAGATTTGACTTACATTGGCATTTGTACAACTTTGCCATAAGGGACTAAGAACGTCAAATTAAATATTTTATTTGTAGAACCTCGGTAATTGTTATGTTGATTAACTCTACAGTGGTTTTTAATTAGGATATAACTAAAACTTTTAAAAGCCTGTTATTACCTCATTCTACTAGGTACTATTAAACAGATATCGTAGATTCAAGTTAAAAACCAAGTTAATTCAGTTTATATAGACCATCACAATACGTTGAAAGCACCGGTGATTTCAGAACGAATGGAAACATAAGCAGGATTAACTGTTTGTCCTCTAAACAAGTTAATACTTCGAGCAAATTAAACTTAATTGACTGAGAGGGGTTGCTTAAGTGTGTTTGTAAACGTTCACCACAATCTCCTTAAGTTTTTATTTTAAGCTATTTGTATGACTGGCTTTAAAAGACGCATGGAATGGTTTGAAATTGAACACGTCGGTATTTTCTCAACTGTGAGAGAGTTAAAATAAGGTTTAATTTCGCTTAAATTAAAAAGATGTGCGGAAAGTTTAGAATATGAAACGTTAAACTATTCTGCTACTTAGGTGATAGTGGAAGTATTCGTAAAAACGATCGCTTTCCTAACGATTGCCATTATATGAGAATGGTTTTGAATAAAACTGAAATTGTTTCATCTACCTTCATGCCATGGCTTATTTTCATTTCAATGCGTTCTAAAAGAGTATTGAGTACTTTTAAATATTTAGAATATACAGGAAGACTTTTTTATCACCGTCCAAAATTTTTCTAGGCATTAGGTATCAATCACTAACCCCATTTTTGAAAAAAAAATCGATACGTAAAATTTTCATATTAAATCTTTTTCTCATAAGAATTATCCGCTCTGCGTGGTCACCAAGCTAAACGTTAATAATAAATAATACACTTGCCGGCGTATGAAACGGGCAGTGCGCACCCCGCTTACCCCCCGCCCCGCTACACCGGAGCGACACATCACAGCGCGGTGTCCAGATTCATCAACTTTTTATAGATAACTTTGTGACGTAATATCTCAATATTTTTGTATTGAGTGATACAAAAAGAAAAAACACGTATTCAATGATTTTCGCCAAAGATTAATATATCAAAATTTGGATGGTGACTAAAAAATCATCCTGTATAGAATGGTGTATTTTCATTAAAAACCGCTAAAAATATATTGCCCATTTGATGGAAAAGTTCTTACTAAAACCAATTTTCGCAATGTTGTTATTCTTTCGATCGCTTGAACGAAACAACAAATTGGTCAAATGAAAAGGTTACCACTTATCATGTAAAACAAAAAATATTTGATTTGCGATTCCAATTTCTCATTCGCTACTGTATAAAATTGTTTATTTTACTTTGTTCGAAATAACGGAGCAAATTAAAAGGCGATCTGTAGATTTAATAAAACAAGTCATTTGAATATTCAAGGGGAAAGGAAATGACGGATTATACAGGAAATGTTCGATTTAATCCGTTCTGTAGAAAATTGGTTTACAAATTGTTTGTGCACAGGCCGAACGCATTGTGCTGGCGCTCGCGTCTCGAGTAATCGCACAACATTGTATAATAACGTACGCTTTTCGCATAATCGGGATATTCTAGACTTCAATCTAGCTTTAACCTACGTCGGGGTCGACTTCCAGTCTAACTGAATGCAGTTTAATATCATTATTTTACATGGATCGTTTGTTTATCTGATCTGCAAAAACTAATTAGTATTGGGTCATACGATACGTCCCTTGGTAAGACTTGTTGTCTCGAGGACGATGTCGACCTTATTCTATATTCCTGAATTTCTTGGTTTGACGACGTACTTTAGTTCAGTATACACTTCAGGCTATAATTTACAGTAAACACGTGTTTAACCACTTTTTGTGTTTCAAACATAATATAAAGCATTTTAATTGAAGTAAAAAATGGTCTGACAGACTTATTTTATAACGAGAGCCTAGTGTTTTACTCGTATATAGGTAACTATTATTTACTTTAAAAACCACATCAAAGCCAGCCCATGTTTGTTTGCAAGGGAACATTTTAATCACGCGTCCTTTTCAGAATTTGCCTCAATTTTTTTTTGCAAATAATGTTACACAAAGTGTGTTCACGTTAATTAAAAGTTCTGTTTTCGATTAAAATAATATTCAGGCGGCGACGACAAAGGTTCGTTAAAAATGCATGTTTTTAATCTGGCATGTGAAAATATTATTTTGTTTCCGAGCGGCATTGCCACTCGATATCGGGGTATTACAGTTTTTTGTGCATGCATGCCATTTTCATCTGCTGTATTGTAAGATACGGTTTCGAATTAATGTTTGTATTTATGTAAAATCGTAGTATTTAAATTACTGAGTGGGTATTAACTTGCGTTATTTTTATGAATCTTTCAGGTTAAAACGCAGGTAAATTAGATCACTAGATACTGCCAGGGTCGCGGGACTGTCTGTGCAAGTTACCTCGGCTGTAGAACTTAAAGGGCAATTAAAGAAATACGGTATATTTCAGTCAGTACGAACCGGACTGTCCCTGTCACTCCACACAGCGTGGGAGGATTTATTTCATGATTTTACCAAGTCCAAAAAAAAGGTAGAATTATAATAATCATATTAATAATATAATAATATTCCACAACTATCACACACCGCCATCTAGTCCCAAGCTAAGCAGAGCTTGTGTTATGGGTACTAGTCAACTGATAAATATACTTATATATTTCTAAATACATAAAATATATTATAGATAAATTACACCCAGACACAGAACAAATGATCGTGCTCATCACACAAACATTTGTCCTGGGTCTCCGGCATAGCAGTCAGGGTCACTAACCACTAGACCAACAGACCATTCAAATTGATATAAGACATTGGATAGTTCTGGCACAAAACTACCAAATAAAAAAATATTTTGAAGAGACTTACACTCAGCATTAGGTGGTTATAAGTTCAAAAGAATAAAATAGAATGCTCTTCACCAAATAAATCACAGATATAAAAACCTAGACGTTATAAAAAGGGTGAACAATGTACTGTTTTATGCATGACGTATCAAACAAAGGACTTAAAACATTGAATTTATTAAGCTTGAAAGTAACTCGAAACTCCGATACAAAGGGTTGAAACCTCATTACTTATTCTTAGACATATATTCAAACTCCCGATTCATTCTCGAAGTTATACTTGAATACAGCAATACAAATAAATCTTCATTGTACAACGTAAACCTGTGTTGGAACTCGAAATTCATCCGTTGGGGGAGTGCATGTGTGTGTGCGCTGTAAACATACCGAAGGCTTGCAAGCAAATGTGCATGTGAGGGCAGAAGTGTAGCTTAACACGTCAGAAACGATGAAAAGTTGAAATTACATTTAATATAGTGGAACGGATCTGGATTCTCCGTGTTGAGACGCACATTTATGATAAGATTTGCTCGCGTTATGTTAAGTATGAGTACTTGGTGTAAGTATTGAAAACTTTTCGTTTTAGTGAATTAGTTTGTTAAGGTATTAACTTCGTATTACATTTGCCTCTATTTCGTAAGGGAAATCATAAAGACATAGACATTGCTCTGAAGAGCAACTGAATATGACTCATCATCTGCTTAGCCTTTTCCCAACTATATTGGGGTCGGCTTCCAGCCAAACAGGATGCAGCTGAATATCAGTATTTTAGATGGAGCGACTGCCTATCGTACCTCCACAACCCAGTAACTGGGTAATACCCCATGGACAACATAAGTTGTTGAAAATTTATCATCGTCTACAAAGCTACGAAATATCGTAGATGTGTGCTACGACGCTACGGCGTAGGCGCACATTTTGTTGCTCACATAATTCTTATTATTATAAATTCTTCTGACTTGTTGGATATTAGAACAGTTTATTTATGAAGTATTACTGTGTTTCCGATGTTTATATAGATATCAGCACGAGTATATTATAGAGGTTGAATGACCTAGATAATTAAAATTAAGTATAAAATTATCGTTTGTTAATATGCCAAACGACAAAACTGAATCCAATATTTAGTATCAAGTTTGCGTTTGGGTAGCTGCCCAAATGTAACTGGCACTGATATTATTAACCAATATGTTGTGTGGTGTTTGTATTTAAAACGGTCTCATTTATGGTAACATTGGCTGATGCGAGCCACTGCGCGCGCCCATTTTTTTTATTTTTTTGTTTTTATCATCAAATGAGTCCTCCCAGTCTGTGTGAGACGGGAAGGCTGTCAGACTTGTACTGATTAAAATCCACGGTGTCCTTCAATAGCCCTTTTCGTTCCAGGGTCACGGTTACCTAATGAGACAGTCCCGCGACCCGCGCACGCGCGCCTTTCCTGTGCGTTATTGTAGACTTTTTTTATCGTGGTAAAATCATCAAATGAGTCCTCCCACCCAGGGCAGAGTGGGAGGGACTGTCAGACTTGTACTGACTAAAATCCACGGTGTCCTTCGATAGCCCTTTACGTTCCAGGGTCACGGTAATTCGATAAGTCCCGCGACTATGCGTTATTCTAGACTTAAACCTAATTCTGAGTCAAATTTCATCAAACATCTGTTTAGCCGCAACTCAATCAAAGACTTCTTTCATCCACACTAGGGATGTTACGGAGCTCCGATTCCGATAAGTCGGAACTTCCGATTGCATTTGAACCTTCGAACCGATTTCTTTTTCGAAACTTTTCAATCAGAGGTGATCGGAGGTCGAAACTTTAGAGCAACATTCCCAATGATTCACAACGTCATTGACCATAATCATTAGGAATATTGCTAAGTGTTCGTTAACCTACATGGCCCTCGTATGATTAAAATTTAATGTCTGGACTTTAAAAGAGACAATGACCTCTGAGTTTGTTTCGGCTGTTTCTTCTCAGAATAGTCAGGTACGAAACACCGGCACCATCTAGTTTGTAAAAAGACGACGTGTAAAGGTGCCGGTTCGCGCGCGAGACCACGACACGAGACAGCGATAGGAGACCGCGACAGGAGACCGCGACACTACTTAACATTAGGCAATGTATAGGTGCCGGTTCGCGCGCGAGACCGCGACAGGAGACCGCGACACTTCTTAACATTAGGTAATGACAAGTGTCGCGGTCTCCTGTCGTTGTCTCTTGTCGCGGTCTCGCGCGCCAACCGGCACCTTAAAAGTGTTGATATTAACCTACTTGCAAAAATAAATATCATTTCATTTCATGTTCGTTTTAGACCCGCTGTAGTAAATCATTATCACTGTAGACGCCATGTCCTCTTCAAGGAGTAATTTCCTCTCGGCTTAGAATACAACAGTGTGTCAATCATCGTGTTGAATGCCTGACAGTCGGATGTTTCCGGACGCTTTGTGCATGCATCTTGTAAGTCATGTCTATATGACAGACGGCGGAATTAGTTTAACATTATGCTTCTGGTAAGACTGGACATTAAAGGTAAGGTAAGGGCATGCGGACGGTGAGTAATGGCGAGTGACTCCCGTCTAATCATGGACCATGCCCGGGTCGACGAAGGTTCCACGTGCGCCGCTTTAAGGAGTTGTCAGCAATCCTAAGGCCCACTTAGAGGACCAAAGCCTGCCGGGGTCGTGGGACTGTCTCATCGGGAAATCTTGACCCTGGATCGTAAAGGGCTATTGAAGGATCACCGTGGATTTTAGTCAATACAAAACTGACAGTCCCTGCCGCCCTGCCCTGGGTAGGAGGACTCATTTGATGATTTAACAAAGTTAAAATAAAAACAAAAAAAAAACAGGTGCATGATCTGGGAGTCTTAGACAAGCAGATGCCTCTTTTAAAGCGTTTTAGCAATTGCTGCAGTTTACAATTCGGGAGCTTAGCTACTAACCCATTACAACACTATTCGTCAACTAAAAGTTAAACATCTGTTGAACACTTGTCTAAAAAAACTGTCAACCGTAAAACAGCATTTGACATTGCTATAAGAGTTGTTTCTCAGTTACACTTTTTTAAGACACCTGTTCTTTGTAGTAAGACGGTTTGTGTTCAACACATGTATAAGTATAAATTCTGGTCAGTTATTTATAGATTTCAAACATAATATTGACTGCATGTCATGACACTATTTTAAAGCGAACTCATATAGCGAAGCAAAACGGGGTTATTTAATTGACTATTTTTTTTTAAATGTTCGGCCATTATCTTTGCCTTTTTCAACGAAGGCTTGTTATTAAATGAGATGTGATACTAATATTCTAAGAATATTTAAATTATACTATGACATGTCATTCAATCTCTTGAAGTTTATTTCAAGAATGGTTCATATGGCAAAGTTTTATCTGTTCGCAATAGTTTGGTCTACCGCAAAATCCTGAAGAGCTTTGATGAAAATTATGTGTGGCCATGTCTAGCGGTTTAATCGTCTTCTGTTATTCACACGAATAATATTCTTGAATTATTATTATTTAGAATTCAGTATGTAAAGGATAAAGTGTCTTCTCCAATGAAAATCTTTCTACGAATGGGTAAAGAATCAATCATAAATATGATGATGGACATATTTCCATTATTTAAAAAAATCTACGTTCTAAAGTGCCTTTTTGATACCCTGATTGAAATAAATGCTTTTTGATTTTGAGATCGACCGGTAGGATAGGTCACAGGTTTACATTTCTCTAGGTTGGCAAATCATTAAATAAATCCTCTCCATCTGGTTGGAAAGGAAGGGACTGTCAGACTTGCCTGACTAAAAACTTGTTCAGTTTTCCTTGGCGTTTCTAGATAACCATTTCAGACAGTCCCACGACATTACACGACGAATTGAAGATGAACCTAGGTTTTGTCATGATCATCACAGCCTGAAGATGAACCTAGGTTTTGTCATGATCATCACAGCCTGATTTCACTTACTATTAGGTATCCTCTCTTGTCTATGCCAGCCTCATTCAAGATTTCTCCCCCTTCATGTAGAAAGCAAAAAAGTAGTAGCTCATAACCATGCCTAGAATTAGGGTACAGAAATATATGCTCCCATCACTAAAATTTATCGAAATCGCAGGCTCTTTCTCTCGTCTTTACCTTTTTGTGATGTAGAGCAAACACGAACTTTGACGTTAATTTGATGGATAAAATTAGTTCCTCGTTTGCACAAAAGAAGTGCTTTTTCATTTCGTTTTCGCTTTTTTTTCCGCTTCTTTTTAATAAAAATACAAAGTACGGTCAAATACGTAGAAGTCGTTCTAGGGCTTCGGTTTAGTTATTAAAGTGTGCAATCGTAACAAAGAGAACTCAATTTTGAATTTATAATATAAGAAGTTAGCTCTTGGCAGCTCTTGACTGCCGCTTAATGTGGTAGATCCTTTAGATTTATACTTCTGATATGCCTGTCCCCACGCCCCAGCCTCATGTATCGTGCGGCGGGTGGCGGCCGGCTCGCGCTAAGTATACGTTTGGGATTCTTGGCACCATACCACTGATGTGTTTACGTGCTCTACTCCTTTTATATTAATCGCCGTTTTGCTAATACTTACGAGCACCTGTTATTTCGCAGAGAATTCGGGGCTAGTTCTGTTGTGTTTCATTTTTCGCTTTGCGAATTAGTATTGAGCTCATTGTAAACGTATAAGCATTAGTGGCGTCGCTTTGGATATTTATTGTGGATAAGTTAGAGCCCTTATGGCAAGAACAACACAAGCCATTATTCAGAAACCTTAGGGTTAATTCACGCCGAGACGTTACGCTGCGAGCACATTTCAATAGACCTACTCAAAATCTAACTTTATTTACTACACGAAAAGATTTCCAAAATCAACGCGGCCAGTAGCAACACTTCGCGCGTCGCGTCGCGGTTCAAACTGACCGTTAAATTAAAAAGAGTTTTATTTTGTTTAAAAACGTTGCACTACACGAGGAATTTGTCGTGGGTCCATTTACAAACATTTAGCAACGCAGCAGTCAATATCTCACCACTGCACCAAGCGAGCTAACAAGGTCGAGGAACCTGGAAGTCATGAGAAGAGGCTTTTGTTGAGCAGTGGGATGATGCAGGCTAGCAGTATTCATCATCATCATCATCATCATCATCAGCCTATAAATGTTCCCACTGCTGGGACACAGGCCTCCTCTCTGTGAGAGGGAGTGGGCCGTAATCTACCACGCGGGCCCAGTGCGGATTGGTAGATGTCACAAGTCTTCGAATTTTTGGTTCTAAGACATGCCGGTTTCCTCACGATGTTTTCCTTCACCGTTTTGAGAGCAGTGTTGAAATAAATTACACAAAGTAATGCGCCTGACGGGGTTCGAACCCACGACCTACAATTCGTAAGTCGAGGCCGATACCACTGGGCCAACACTGCTCAGCTAGCAGTATTAGAAGAAGGCTATGCCAATAATTTAGGCTTGTATGGAAGTACTGCCGCTAACAAGCTCTGCAGCGAATCGGCATCAACACACTACATATTTCTTGCAGATTCGGGGAGTTGCTGCTACGGTGCAATGTTTAGGTTGGAGTGTCATAGATAAAATCCCCAAGGATCTACTTGCAGTGCTCTTAGCTGTGTGCTGAAGGTATGCAACTTTGTAGTTTATTTTATGGAGACTGGCGTCATAACTGGCGTTTTCGTTTACTGTGTTAACAAGTTAGAAACATATTCGGAGTGCAGCGTAGATAACAAAACAGTATGTTGTAACTAAACTGCTGAAATACTGTTAACTGATGATAATAATCAAATAAATACTCCTATTTTAAGCAATTTATCAAAAATATTTCAAACTGAATGATTAAAAAAAGGATTTGGATAAAGATAAAAAAGTATAAGATCGTTACAGTAACTAACCCTCGACTCTCAATTTTAAATCTAAGATCAAAAGTTCTACAAGAACTATCACAAAGTCAAGACTTTAGAAGCCACGATAAGGTTGTTAGCCACACTTTTCTCGAAACATTAAACTTAATCACCGCTAACACAAACCGAGATTAAACACGCACAACTTTTAATCAATTCGTTAACTGTGTATCCGGCCGTTTGATAAGCAAAGGAGAACGGAGAAAATTTAATTTAGCTACTTCTGAATACTCATTGCATTTTGGGATATCCGACATATTTATGCTAGACATTTTAAAGTTTCTGTTTCCGACAAGTGCTGAGTTGGAAGGCATTTACCGTTTAGTTAATTAAAAGTCAGTTAAGTACAAAAACAGTGGGAATGGAGGTGAACTGGAAGCGTGGTACGGTTAGACAAATTGTGTTCGGTGTAAAGTTGGCAACTAGTCGACTGCCCTGACGGCTTGTAATAAATTGAGAGAGAAGTTTTTTTGAAGATCTTCCGAGTTCATGGAATCAACAAGTTTGAGTTGAAGTTGTTGGATTCTGCTGAATAGGTTTTTTTTACACTAAGTAGTGTAAATGGATAAATGTAGTTTGTGTACTGAGCGTGACTTCTCCATGGATTTTTTCTGGCAACTGGTCCCGCCGCGGTGCGCGGAGCGACAGATAACGCGCGCGGCGACGGAGGCGCAGATCTGCCTTACTTATTAGCGGTGTAATCTGCTCCCCCGCGCGGTGATGCAGAAATAAACTCATGTGTTCACTGTGTTGTCGATCGTCTGCGTCGTGGATAACGGACGAACTTATTCAATTTCAAGATGTTGCAATTATATATGTCATTTTGGTTTTTGTATACAAGAATTAAAAGACACTGCATCCATAGAAGATTTTGGATACATCCCTATTTACGATCGCGATCTATAAATTGATCATTTGCACTTAATTACAAAGAGTTAAGAAAATATGAAGATAAATTCTTTAGCTAGGGGAACAGTGTATAAGACGGGGACGTTCATAATCGCGAGGTATAATGGGGACATAAACTCTTTAGGCATACTTAACACAACACTAACGTAGAACAAGCGCCATCAGGACGTCATTTGCAAGCGGCCAGACGCAAATGGCGTCCTGTTGGCGCTTGTGCTACGTTAGTTTTGTGTTAAGTTTGCCTTAGGTGTGTGATTTCCCATCATACGAGTACCTCGTGTCCCCGTCTTATACACTGTTCCCCTACACACTGCGTCTTTTGAGTATTTATTAAGCAAAAATCACTATATTCTTTGCTTTTCATATCCCAAGTTGCAGGGCGTTGCTCAATTTCATAATTATATAAATTTGTGTACGTCGAGATCCATCGTGGAAACGTCTTTACAGTATCAAACCACGCGCGGGGCGGCGGAGCCAGGTGCCCGCGGCACGCCCCGCGCCTGCGCGCATATTGGCAGAATCTGCCTAGTGCCTTCCCGCGCGCAGTTTCTGCCAATCTGCGCGGTGGCGCGGGGCAGCGCCTCATTTGTCATCTCAATGACTAAACAAATTATTTATTTAAAAAAAACATTAGATTTTTACCGACTTCAAAAAAAAGGAGGTTATCAATTCGACCCGTATGTATGTAATATTATCAGAACTGCCCAGTTTTCATATATGTTAGTCTATATCAGCGTCTGAACAAATGTGCCAAATTTCATAAGTGTATGTATGTATGTTTTTATGTTTGTGCACGCATATCTCCAGAACTATAAGTTCGATTTAAGTAATTCTTTTTTTGTTGTACTAGGTATTGTTCAACTTAGGGTACACTGCAAGTTTCATCAAAATCGGTTCAGTAGTTTTAGAGATATGGATTTTTTATGTTGTGACGGATTACAAGATTAGTGCATATGTAAGAACATTTTGTATTTTACAAGAATTTGGGTTGAATATGTAATAAATAAACTAAAAAGGGTAAAATAAAAACTTTTTTTAAAAAAAGTACCGACTTCAAAACAAATACAAAAAAGTTTAAAATAACTTTTCTTTCGGAAGTCGGTGGCTTTGTTTTGTTGTGTCATTGACTATTGCCACCGACTTCCGAAAGAAAAGTTATTTTAAACTTTTTTGTATTTGTTTTGAAGTCGGTACTTTTTAAAAAAAAAGTTTTTTAAATATAGAATGACATGATATGAGTCCTTGAAGTCCTTTTGACGTGGCGTTAGTGTCTATGTCATTAAATCTAATTGCATTAAAAATAGTACTTACCACGAATTTTCCGCAGATCATGAGTCTCTAGTTTGTCTTTATTACGTAATTTCTTGGCATCAGCTTGACATTACTACAAACTAAGTGGACACCGACTACGCTCAAGGGATTACCAAAGCGAAGGCGAGTCCAAACTCAACTTTTCGACATTGACTGTAAAGACCAAAAGTTGGAAGTTAAACGGACATGGGTCGGACAAATGACAGTCAACAACAGTACGTTACGAAGGTCAGAACTTCTTACAAATGCGGACAGGTGACAAAAAGGACATGTTGATGTTTCCTATTTTTTTTAAAGTGGCGATTTCAACAAATGAGTTTTGGAGCAGAAGGGAGTGTTAAACTCGGTACTGACTAAAATCCACCAACCCACCCTAAAACCTACCCTAATCTGTCAAATTTTACTAATCGAACATTAACCTTTCACTATTGTGATAAGGTTGAAAATCTATTAAAGGAAGACAGCTTGAGGTAGGCTGATGTGCTGGCTTTTATACTTAACGTTCTACGGTGTTGCTTAATTGTGTCTTAAAGATCTCTTTAAGCTATAGTTTAAGTTATTTATTTCAGTTTATTTAATTTTAGTCATGTTTCATGCTGAAAAACGTATATTGAAAAATAAAAAATTCACATATCTGTCTACAGTTCTACACAAAGACTACGAACACACACAATAACATCATTATAGAAAAAAAAATGATGTCAACGTTTCAATATTTAATAACGTTGTCACGTTATAGATAACATTGTAATTTGTAAGCCGACCTTATATTTGATTGAAAATTCGTGTACCACTATGCCAACGCATGGTACCATTAACGTACAGTACCTTTCTTTTATTTTTTATTGGTATAATTTATGACTTTGGAAAAAATATCTAGTACTTAGAGGTATAATAATATCATCTTTCGGCCCGTATCCCATTTCCGAATTAAAACATAATTGTCTTTCCATCATTTACCAATAGGAACTATGGTTCCAATATTAAGACAGACGCCAGTACATGAACCTACCCAAATTTGTACATTTTTCGCAATTGAACATGAACCTTCTTATTTTGTGATAAAGTTGAAAATCATCTAAATTAATGACAAGACTTGGGTGGGTTGATGTGCTGCCCTTCATGCACAAGACTAATCCTAACTGGTGATTATTAGTACTCTATTTCTACCTAAACCCTCGGTATTAAGGTGTAATTATATGTTAAAGTTCCACATAATACCAGATCCACTTTAAAACAATAAATACTACACTGGATCCTGCTGAAATACCTTTAAAAATGAAATATTTCAAGCACCATGGATTTTGCCAGCGGATAGGATGGCGAGCAGCACATCCCCAAAAAAGAATAACATGTTACTGTACTCCGCTTTCATAAGTTGATTTTACAGACTGACGGCCTCTAGAGGAAAAATTATGTTGTGTGAAACTTTCAGCAACATCCTGTATTCGTGACGTCATGTTTAGATAAACATGTGATTGCTACAGAGTGTTCTTGTTTGTATATGAGAAAATTGCACTTTATGAGTATACGGTGGATTTAGTTATTCATATTACTTGTATTTATAATATAATATTTGTATGTATTTGTATGGTTGTCATAGGTTTTGCAATAAAATGAAAAGAGGAGTTTATATTAACTACCTTGATACTTGACGAGTTTGCCCGTATACTTATTTGTGTATGTTAACTTCATCTAAAGCCTATTTAGCTACACAAAGGTTTTATGTATGAATAAGTAGCTCAGTCCCTAGAGTTACTAAAA
This sequence comes from Agrotis exclamationis, assembly GCA_950005045.1. NCBI lineage: Eukaryota > Metazoa > Arthropoda > Insecta > Lepidoptera > Noctuidae > Agrotis > Agrotis exclamationis. The sequence continues at coordinate 16,472,022 of OX465432.1, forward strand.
AAACGTACATAAATTAAAGATTAGTCTGTAGTCATTTTTAGTAGATGATATAGCTATTCGTATAATTTCTGCCAGAAAATAAAGACTACGCAAAACTGGTGTGATCTAAAAATTATAACTTTATCGAGGTAACTTAATATCCCGCCTCCGGCTTATCTACGAATCTCTTCCATTGTTTTTGTACCTTCAAAGTTTCAACTTCGACCATCCTATCAGCCTATAAGAAAAGTTCACCACAAAAGGTGTTGTCTCCAAAGAAAATTAAGCTTTTTTTCCCCGCATATTGATTAGAAAATTAAAAAATATCCCGGGTACTAGGGTTGTACGGAACTCGTTATCTCGAGGAGGTAAATCGGCTGGCTGTACGAGGTTCGCGACCGACGATAACAAAGTTTTTCCGTTAAACCCCACAATTTATAACTGCCTGGTACATATTCTTATACTCGCTAACAACTTCAGTATGGAAGGGAACAATATACGAGTTTAATACGGAATATTATTATTTGAATATGGTAGAATTGAGAATTGTGTTTGTTCGTTGTGTATTATTTTGGTATTGTTAAAGCTTCGAGCTTCGAGAACATTTGCTATGTTCTCGAATCTTCTACTCATGATCAGCGTTTATTTTCGGCCAGAAGCTTCGGAGAACATCTGATATGGTGGTCTAACATGACGTATTAAAGCTGTGTGGGAACGAGATGCAGATGAGATGGCGCTAGACGACTTGTATAGCTGTCTCTTTCTCACAATGGAATTACTCTCGCTCTAAGACGTCATGCCACCTGTTCTCGAAGTTTCACTCATGATGAGCCGATGTTCTGAAAACATTCTTGGACTTCTACAATGATTCATACTAGAATGTTCTCGAACCTTTTCGAAACATTTTTCGTCTTCGTTTCGTAGTGGAACTTCCAAGAACATTGTAGAATGGTCTCGTAAGGCCAAACGTAACGATTAAAAGTCAGAAAATCGCTGCATCATATTGTGTAGATGTGGTGATCTTTGCTTTGTGTAAGCTTTGTACGAGAAAAGGCGTTTGCCCAGCAGTGGGACAGTTATAGGCTGGTATTTTTATGAATGACTATTCTACTTGACAATATTTAAAACAGAAAAGTGATGGCTATCTAGAAGGGAAAATTAATAGCATAAGAAGGACACACTACCTTTATGCTGTTATTCTTTAGATAGGTCAAGTGCTTATAAGACATGCTTCTAATGCTTTGTATGGAATAATGTATGGAAGTGAATGAGGCAAAAAAAAGCTTTCAGTAGTTTCTGCCTCTGTCCATGAGAAAAAAGCATGAGTTTATGCACTTATGTGTGGAAAATAGTCAGTTTGACTATATTAATGTAAAATCTAATTTTATCTATGACCATAAATCATTAGATAATATAGGTACCTATCGCGTTTTGTTACACACGTTTTGGTCGATAACAATTATATGGATATTAGTTCTATTTATTTTATAGTTCAAATTGTAAAGGCTTTATTTTAAATGGTAAAACGATAAAACTTAATTGTTACTGCCATTATTGAGCCATTCAAAACTATTTAGGTACATGGTAACTATTAAAACAGAATTTAGTATGCTGATGTGAATATAAATTAGTTTATGCAGCCGTTCCACAAAAAAGGACAAGTATGCACTAAAAAGACGGCATCGGTTGGTGAAGTGGTTATGACGTCTTAGGGACTTTACTCATGGCGCGACGGGATTGCAATTCGACCGATTCCAACCAAAAGAGAAAATAAACCTTACCATTATGACATATGACATAAAACACGTTGTTATCAACGGGTAGATGAAAAACAAAACACAATCGCCACTACGACGTCAAGACAATCGAATTGCAACATTACTTCTTAGTAGCAAGGTTGATTTTCACTTGTAGTTGGAATTAGTCGAATCGCGTCGCATCGCGCCATGAGTAAAGTCCCTTAAAGCGAGAGTAATTCCATTGTAGGAAAGAGACAGAGCTATACAAGTCGTCTAGCGCCATCTCGTTCCCGCAGTAGTCTCGTTTTGAGACGTCATCGTAGGCCACTAGTGATAAAACGCACGTGAACCAGGGCAATTATGGTAGTTAAATATTCGCGAATATACGTTAGTAAAGTTCATAGAAATAGGTCAATAACAATAATTAGCTGTACGTTCTTAGCTTAGGTGGAGTGCATCTGAGAAGTAGGAAGTTTGTTAGAACTTGTTGTATCGCAAATTGCATTAACTAATGTTCGCTTTTAAATGCAGGATAAACAAAACTTTCAAATTACGAGTTCATTAATAGAACTTTAAAAGGAGTTGGCTAAATTGAAGTATGTACAAGAATCCAGCCACTTATAGACATTGGACCTAGCACTGTATAACGATGAATAGCTCAATATTAATATTTCACATAAAAAAAGGTTCAACAAGTTGTCATTTCTTCGCAATCTTGAAAAAAAAAAACGTGAACACCTATCATTAAAAGTACTATAAAAACTGCAAATAATGCTAACATTGCATCCACACAAGAAGAACTAATCTATCTACTAGTGTTAACCCCATCAAAATCTGTTAGTTATATCGGTGAAGACAGGCTGACAAATGAACGTGCCAGGGGACTTCATATTGCAAAGCATGTCGTGATTGATAAATCTTTTCTGAACTACGAGTAGTTATTGAACACTTTAATTAAGTAGCTCAAAATACATTTAATTATTTCGAAATGAAACAAGAAAAATAGTACTACATTTAGGTATTCGATAATCTGTGATTGATATGAATCACAGTCTTAAACCGTACGACGCGAAAGACTGTTGAATGTTTAAATGTCATTTTATTCACGTGATTTAAATCTGGGTGTGATGTTGTAAAATTCTTCAACTTTGAATTGTTTCTGTCTACTGCATGGCGATCTAAACTTCTCACAGAACTGCCACAAGTTATGCACACCGTTGCGTGACCGAATTTTGCCATACGAACTTCACAAGTTGCTCCTGAATTCAGCAGTTCATGACAAGGATGACAAGACAAATGTTGGCATTCTTTGGAACCTAGAAAAAACGTAATTAGAATAGAATAGAATAGAATAGAAATATATTTATTTGATATAGGACACACACACAGAAATAATAATAATAAAACATACAATTGAAAATACAATAAGAATTTTGCTGAGCATGTCCACACCAAAAGATTAAGAAATTACTTTAGTACCTACATGAATTAACTTTACTGTTTACCTATACATCTAAATATTATGACATCTAAGGCAACCAATCTGTTGGGAACGCAATCGGGGCCGCGGCGTCCTCATCTTCCGCCTGACGTAGGTCCTCACGGGACACGGATGTTTTAGGAGGTTTTTGTGTTGGATTGGGCGGAAAATAAAAGCGTGTCGCCACTGCGAGGACACAGTGTGGGGATTGTGTTTGGGCCGAGCATCGCCAGGAGCATCTGTAAATGTCTTACCTCTATTGTTAGCCATCGTGATAGGGGAACAGTGTATAAGACGGGGACGTTAATAATCGCGAGGTATAATGGGGACATACACTCTTTAGGCATACTTAACACAACACTAACGTAGAGCAAGCGCCATCAGGACGTCATTTGCAAGCGGCCAGACGCAAATGGCGTCCTGTTGGCGCCTGCGCTACGTTAGTTTTGTGTTAAGTTTACTTTAGGTGTGTGATTTCCCATCATACCTCGTGTCCCCGTCTTATACACTGTTCCCCTACGATGGTGAGTAGAACAGCAAGCAATGACGTCTTCATTGCTTGCTTGCTATGCCGCATGCCGCCGCAATCTTTGCGTGGGTATACCACAGTTTATTTATTGCATGATGAATTGAATGCAAGTCCGTGTTGAGTGGCGATAGGTCGGTAGGTATAAGCAAACAGAAAGTCCAATAAACAAGCGGGGGTGAAGAAAAAGCCAAAATAAAGAATTACAACGAACAATTAAACGGCAGAGCGTTCAAATGACATCTGACGTTTGTTTTTTTTTTCTTAAAGATGGGACCGAACTCAAAGTTCACAGAATCGATAAAAGAATCGATTGGTTAGAAAGTAGTTTGATAACACTTCAGTTAATATTATTCGACAAAAAATATGAACTAAGATTAAACGGAAGGAGGAAGCAAAGTGTCGTGAAAGATGGAAAGAGTGGAGGGAGGCCTTTGCCCAGGAGTGGGACACAGCAGGCTAGGAAAAAAAAAAAAAGATTAAACGAAGAAGCACATTCAGAAGTTAAAAAAAAAAAAAAGTTGAGTTTCGTGGACGAATCACTTTTTCTTTACGTTGTAAAATCGTCAAATGAGTCTAAATCTACGGTGTTCTTCAACTGCCCTTTATGTTCCGGGGTCACGGTAATTCGTTTTCCGAATCAAAACGTGTAACGTAAAAACAAAAAACTAAATAGGACACTGAATTGAACTCTATCGATTCCCGCCAAAAACTTGCATTTTCAACGCCATTCCTTAATAATTATTTCAGAAAAGAAATCGTTTTGAATCCCGTTAGTGAAAATCGAATAAGTACAGTTTCATTTTGACAATCTGGAAAAGCTTTATGACCCTTCCCTAGTCTACATTATTTCATCGTGGCCTTGTCATGTCAATAAAAAAAGCACAGAAAGCAATTCAGATACTTTTTTATGTTTAACAGTTTATATAAGTATTAGGAAATTATTAAACACTAAACAATTCATTAATGAATTTTTAAATACTACGAGTTAATGTGAAAGTCATATAGATGACTGGGGCAGTCATTTAGCCAACTCCTTTATCAGTTGTGTATTAAATGAAAATGAATGAAGTTTTTCATTAATTGTACAACTGAATTGGGTGGATCTTGAGAGGTTAATTTTACGTTTTCCGAAGAAACAAGTACCCGTAGTACCTATTTAAATTAGAAACCAAAAAAAAAAAAATATGTTACTGTACTACCTATGTATAATGAATGATCTACTATAGCACGATAGTTTTTGTGTCTAATTTGGTGCTAAACAGTCGAAATAAAATCCAAAACCAAAACTCTTCAAAAACAGGGCTCGGAAAACGGTTTATTTTTCGAAACGTTTTCGAAGACGAAAACCGATACATTGCATTTTCTTAAATGCCTACGAACAGTATCGGTTACGTTCGAACGGAACGTAAAAAAAAACCATGTTTGAAGAAGAATAGTTTATCGTTTTTGCTTTTCTTCTTGGTCTTAAATAAGACCATTTTTTTTGGCTTCAAAACGTAGTAGGTACAAGTTTTCCGCGCCCGCTTTCGCGCCTCAGCGCTCGTTTCCGCGTCCGCTTCCGCGCCCGCTTCCGCTCCTGCTTCCGCACCCGCTTCCACTCCCGCTTCCGCGCCCTCTTCGGCTTCCGCTTTCGCACCCGCTGCCGTCACCGCGCCCGCTTCCGCGCCCGCCTACGCGCCCGCTTCCGCGCCCGCCTACGCGCCCGCTTCCGCGCCCGCTTCCGCGCCCGCCTACGCGCCCGCTTCCGCGTCCGCTTCCGCGCCCGCCTACGCGCCCGCTTCCGTGTCCGCCTACGCGCCCGCCTACGCGCCCGCTTCCGCGTCCGCTTCCGCGCCCGCCTACGCGCCCGATTCCGCGTCCGCCTACGCGCCCGCTTCCGCGCCCGCCACAGCGCCCGCTTCCGCGCCCGCCTCCGCTCCCGCTTCCGCCCCCGCCTCAGTGCCCGCTTCCGCGCCCGCCTCTAAACCCCCACCCGCGCCCGTCTCAGCGCCCGCTACCACGCCCGCCTCAGCGCCCGCTACCACGCCCGCCTCAGCGCCCGCTACCACGCCCGCCTCAGCTAACGCTTCCGCGCTCTCCAAAAAAAAAAATGCTATATCTTGGGAACCATCCGGCCAAAATAGTAGTTTATGAAACTGGTACATATCGAGGGGTATTATACACGAGCAATGATATTATAAAGTCATAGATATGTTATACACTTACAAAACAACAGAAAAAAAAGTACCGACTTCAAAACAAATACAAAAAAGTTTAAAATAACTTTTCTTTCGGAAGTCGGTGGCAATAGTCAATGACACAACAAAACAAAGCCACCGACTTCCGAAAGAAAAGTTATTTTAAACTTTTTTGTATTTGTTTTGAAGTCGGTACTTTTTTTTTAAAAAGTTTTTATTTTACCCTTTTTAGTTTATTTATTACATATTCAACCCAAATTCTTGTAAAATACAAAATTTTCTTACATAATGCACTAATCTTGTAATCCGTCACAACATAAAAAAATCCATATCTCTAAAACTACTGAACCGATTTTGATGAAACTTGCAGTGTACCCTAAGTTGAACAATACCTAGTACAACAAAAAAAGAATTACTTAAATCGAACTTATAGTTCCGGAGATATGCGTGCACAAACATAAAAACATACATACATACATACATACATACATACACTTATGAAATTTGGCACATTTGTTCAGACGCTGATATAGACTAACATATATGAAAACTGGGCAGTTCTGATAATATTACATACATACGGGTCGAATTGATAACCTCCTTTTTTTTGAAGTCGGTAAAAATGCTCCGCGCCGAGAGGCTGCACACATACACACTTTTTATTCACACATTACATTTCACTACAAGTAAAAAGGATAGCTTGATAAAACCAATAAGAAAAAAAGTGACAGCTAGATGTTGTCAGTGCCAATCACCGCACGTTGGCATCATAGAGAGATAGAGAAAGAGAATTTGTTGTCGCACTCTTTCTTTTACGACGCCATTATTATAGAAACGTAATGTTTTATTATTTTGGGAAAATATTAAGAAAAATAGTATATTTACGAATGATAAGTGATTGCTTGACTTTTAGAAGTCTTGCTTGTATAATTTGTACAATATCTCATTTCATTTTCAATGGTTTTGAGTCACTTTTACTTTTGATTCACTCTGTTTACGTGAAGTGCATCCGTTGACGCCGGCAACGTCGCACTGAGGTCAAGGTTTGTGAATCAACCACATTTGAGCGCTTCACTTTCTGAGCGCCTATAACGTATCTACACCTTTTTACTTATAATATCATTGTACACGAGTGTGAGTTTAAAAAACGAGCGAAGCGAGTTTTTTCAAAGTATCACACGAGTGTCTTCTTCTACTTTATCTACTTTCATTGAACACGAATTTATCAAATAAAAGATAAAGATTGACACAGCGCCAAACTTCCCGTTATCACCGCGCATGGGACACAGCGCGCGCAGCCACAGATAAAAAATCAAATGGATGTATCTATGATCTGTGATCTGTATCGTAATGAAAAAAAAAATTATTATAACATTATTTTGTTAGAGAAATAGTGTCATAATTTTTTTTAAAATTTCATTTCGATATACTTACTGTGTGTAAAGTACGTCATTATAAACTCGTTTTGAGTTTTGTATTTTGAATTTAACGATATGAGAGTAGATAAAATGTGTTTATAATGAAGTTAAATTTTATATTACTTTGTTACTTATAAAGGGTCTGTTTAAATAAATTTCGCCAAGGGAATCAACCGAATATCGGCCATCTCAGGATTCACCCAATTGAACTTGTTATTTTTGAATGAGGTTACACATAATAAAATTGATAACTATTTACATAGACGAAAGTGTAAATAGAAAAACATGAATAAAACCTACATTGGGTTTGATTTGACATTTATAAACTTCAATTCTTGCAAAGCAGAAAAAAAGGAATTCAAGAATTCGAAAATTCCAATTTCAAAACCGTCGCCGTACAAATTAGCTGTCCGGCGAGAAAGGGCTCGGAATTGCGCGGGAAAAACGAAATTAAATGAATGTCAAGATGCGTTCCGGGTGAGTGGCAAAAGCAGTCTTGCATTTGACTTTTCCACATGAGGACGGTCCGTACAAAAAGACAATTTGATTAACTGTAAAACGCCACTTTACTTACGAAAATAGCACTTATTTTTCGTGTAACAAACGAATTATAAAAATATTCTTACAAAAATAAAAGTAATAATTTGACAACGCTTCACAAAAGCATTTTGCAGTCCGTATGTTAACAGCTATTTACGACATTTCGCATCGTTAGTCAAAAATGTTCATCTGCATTTGTCGGCCACAATAGTTCCGTGTGTGTGATTTACAGAGCAATCAAAATATGGCGTGGTGGAAACACTCGGCTGGTTGTCCCATAAAACAATATTGTTGTTGCTGAGCGCCGCAACCGCATTAACATTCAATGGAGTTGTCCGCAAACGTTGCAACTTTAATATATCGGACAGTCGGACTGGATGCGTAATAAAATCAAATAGTAAACACCTGGGAGGTAATAAAAGAAAAGATTGTATGTTTGGGAGAATGGCTCGATTGAGGGAAACGAGTTGCGATCCGTCCTTATGGGGCCTACCTACACAGCAAAGCCGTTGGGACTATTGGCAACTTTCGGACGCGTTCAGTTGACATGTTGCCGCTTTTGTGTGGTTTCATTTTAGTTTTAGACAGCGCGTCATTATTTGGAACGCAAGCGTAATTGTTATTAGGTTGTGTACAAACGGCGCATAGTTAGCGGTTGACTACTAGTGATGTGCACTATTTCATTGGTGGCGTTCACAGTTAATCGGTGTAGCAATCACAAATGTAGCGGCAAATACGTAGTTGAGCTCCAATATCGCCGAGCGAGCGATTCGCTGCGTATCGAATGAAACAAAGTGCTCCCGTTGTTTCGCTCAGCGCGTTCTCAATTAGCTGATCTAATCTATTTAATCTGTGCTCTGTCGCTCTCACTAAGCTTTGTTTTGCTGCTAAATTGCATACGAGGCGGTGTCAGGGCCACACTCAGATTTACCTTCGCGAAGGTTCTTGCTGATTTGGCACGATTGAAAGAAATTATGTTTTGTGTGAATTTGATTTTTTTTCTTGTCTCTTCCCACACCTTTTTTTGCTTATGCAACACATTTTTTCACAAGAAAAGGTTAACATGTCCGAATTTTCTTTTTCCTCGTCATATGGCAACTAACTGAATGAATTCGACCTCATGATATTCGGTCACTGTCACGTGAAATGCTCTGAAAACATCTCAATATGTGACGACACATTACACTCGCGAAAGTGATATTAATATGACCTTTGTCCTCTAACAAAGCCAGCATTCAATTTGTCTTATTTTCTTTCCCTCTTCAACGGATTGATATAAACGCTCCGCCTTGCAAAGGTCTTTGTTTTAATTTACTTATAAAAACGAAGACGAAGTTTTTTTCCTCCTTGCAAGCGAAATTGAAAATCATGTTTTTCTTCTTGAGTTGCATATTCTAGTTTCAATATTGTGAATAAAAAGCATTGATGGCAACTTTGTTCGAGTCAATTTGAATGAAGTCACTGGAATGAAGCAGATTTATATTATGTATCTGTCGATGTTGTAAAGATTAATGAAATTGGTATCAACATGTTTGAATTTCGAACCAATTTGTTTTTGGAATGTAAACCTCTATTATTCTCATTTAACTTTCGATTCGATTTCAAACTATAAATTGTATTAGCTAGGCTTTGTCCATTTTCTAGTTTTCTTTTTAGCCACGAAAGTGGATTGGTCTTATTATGATCTAAAAGATACGGATTAATCCTACAAATAATAATCCTCACATCGTATCATCCGATGGTCGCCTACTTTTATCTGGAGCTAGGGCACACGTATGAAGGATTAGCAGATATACCCAAGCTATTTCATTTGAACTTTTTTTTTTAAATATCCATAACTCTTCTCGGTTTGTAAATTGGGTTTATTTAGTAAACGCCACTGAAGAATCCTCACCAGTGGGCATTGTGTCTTTTTTTTCAGAAATCCCCACTATTCAATAATTGCAGCCTACTTGGGATTTCTGGAAAATAAATCCCTACTAGGCTTAAATAATCTAGTAGCCTTGACAACGGAGCCCCGCTCCGCGGTGCTCCTATTTCTGTCTGCAAGTTTGATTAAACCATTTATTATCAAAGTAGGTCCAAGTCCAGGAGAAAAAGATGAAGATGAAGGTTTTACCCACGGTAAAACCGCGGTTTGGTTGTACCGGGAATCGAACCCGCTGCACGAGAAAAAAAACTTGAGAGGTGTTAAAGGACACCCGGATGGAACGAAGTTACTGTATACACTCAACAAAAATAATCGTCGTACACCACACTGTTTAATGCGAAATAGAAAAACGAAACGAAAATATCTGGCTTGCTTTCTATAAGAGAGAGAGAGAGAGAGAGACAGACAGAGAAACATGCGCACGCTGCACGGCTTACATTACTATAGCAAAAAGTGTCGTTACAACTTTTCGTCTTAATTTTTCTGTCTAGAACCCTTTCGCAACGCGCGATAAGGAACTTCGTTCCAAAAAAATGATCCTATAGTTTTATCATACCGATCGAAAGGCTTCATCATAAGGATTCTGTTTTGCTAAATAATATAGCCTGTAGCCTACCTCATTAAATGGACTATCTAACACAACAATATTTTTCAATTCGAAGCAGTATTTCCTGAAATTAGGGCGTTCAACCAAACAACAGCTTTATAATATTATTATAGATTACTACTGGTTCCTAAACTATTTTCCAAAAATAGCACCTCACCCTTACCGTAACATTGTTGTCAAGCTATTATCGAACCTCCCAAGGCCCGTCTAACTTGAAAGTACTTTAGTGAAGTTCTGAGGCTGTTATTGGCAACCCTATCAACCAAGCGATGAACGTCCAAACACATGGAGTTCACACTTGACACGGGTGTGACGTCATAAGCTTGGGTTGTTTGCGCCTAAATTAATTACCCACTGATTATTGAGATTTAATATTGGAAGGAATGAATGGTTGAATGGGCCTGTGGGATTGAAGTATCGAATGGTGGTTTCGGTTGTAATGGGAACTATTCCATTGGTTGAAATTAATTGTTTTATTTCTGATGTTCGATATAGTCTCAGTGTTTTAATTGCATTCCTATATCAATTAATTAGTGCACTACAGAGCCATATTTCTTATTTTCATACAGTAAATTTGCCAAATTAATTAAAACTTGTAAATATTTGACAGCTACTTGCGACGTTGCCAACTTTCAGAATACGCGCTCTTAACGTGCTAACGAGGCAAGAAGCCGCCATATTGTCCACCACGCGACACGTGAAGGAGAGTCCAGGTAAGCGTGCCTTGCCTCCCTTTCGTTCCCCGTCCAATTCCATACGAGTATCTCACAACCTCGCTAGTTTATCAGCCAAACCTTCAAAATGCAGTCCGCCATATTTTGCCGACTTCATTTTGAAATTAGTCGGTTAATTAAAAAATATACACCTTACATCTTGTGGTCCTTTTTTTTTTTTTTTTTAGCGTGGTAAAATCATCAAATGAGTCCTCCCACCCCGGGCAGGGCGGGAGGGACTGTCAGACTTGTACTGACTAAAATCCACGGTGTCCTTCAATAGCCCTTTGTGTTCCGGGGTCACGGTAATGAGATAAGTCCCGCGACCCCGGCAGGCTTTGGCCCTCTTGGGCGGGGCCCCGTCATCGTGCTGACGCTCTTTGAGGCGCGCGTGGAACACAACGCGCCGTCGACCCGGGCATGGTCCATGGTCGGGCGGCGAGTTGCCCTTTACTCGCCGCCCGCATGCCCGCGCCTACGGTGGCCGGAGATCGTCTTGCGACGTCCGACGTCGTGGGCGTCTACCATTGCGGGTGGGGCGGAGGGAGGACGCTGTCCTCTCTCTCTCACGGCCCGCCTCCTCCTTAACGAGCATTACTGCTTCGCAGAAGGAGGCGACCGCTTCCCACTCCGTCTCGCCCCGCAGCATGGCCTCGACCAATGCCGGGCGCGAGAGGTCTCCGCCTATCGCTGCCGTGAGGACACGGCGGTGCTCTGCCCAAGCGGGGCAGTCTTGCACCGTATGCTCTACTGTGTCCTCCGGGCGATCTTCGCAATGGTGACACCCCGGCGTTTCTTCCTTCCCCATCCGACACAGGTACCTCCCGAAACTTCCGTGTCCGGTGAGGACCTGCGTCATGCGATAGGTCAGGACGCCGTGACGCCTTTCCAGCCACTCCTCAAAGAGGGGTCTTACCGCCGCGATTGCGGCGTGCCCGAACCTCGGTTGCGACAGTCGTTCCCTCCATACTGCCCTGAGATCGCGCCGGACCTCTTCCCGCCGCGCCTCGACTTGTCGGGGCAGCGGGAATTCTCCCCGGCGCCGCGCCTCCACGCGCCACTCATAGACGCGCTGGAGGGCGGTCACCTCCAGATCCCAGGGCAATAATCCGGCAAGGAGGTTGGCCGATTCGCCGGCGATCGTGCGGTATCCTCGGATCATCCGGATAGCCATGACCCTCTGGCATGCGACCAGCCTCGCTGGTCGCGTCCGCATGCTCAGGGCCCACACGGGGGCCCCGTAGAGGGCCATGGACCGCACGATACCGGCATCTTGTGGTCCTAGACAAAACTAGATATTAACTCATATTAACTCTGACGAGGCGTCTTAATATCAGCAACAACATTACGTTTTATCTTATTATCAGGGACTATTATTATAATACATCTAATTAAATCATCTTAGAGCAACACACATCACACAAATCATTGCTCCATCGCATTAGCGCCCACACACTCCTCACAGAGAGATCTAACGCCAAGATACTCACAAAACAGACCTTATCTACTCGTGATAATACATATATCTAATATCCGAACACATTAAACAGTCGGCCCATCAGAGCAATTAATTAAACAGTAACTATCTAATAGAACTCAAGATAATTGAGGCTTCGACTTCCAATTTTGATTTATTACTAATTGGCCATGTTTAGGTGGTAATTCTCTAAGATACTGTTACGAGCTGGGTATTGGGATAAATTAATTAACACCAATTAAAACCAAATAAACTTTATTCACACACGAATCACTAATTAAAACAAACACTTAACACTACTCAACAATTAAACACTTATAAACTCACTTAATCACACGTAAAAATCACTTAGAGATCGCTTCCAGTTCACTTCGAGTTGCCTCGATCGTAGTCAAAACCAGACTGACTCAGGTCGGCGATCGGCGTCCCTTTTATACCTCGGCCGGACCCACTAGATGTTTCTAGAAGGTGGTCGAATGTTCTGGAAACATCCATAGACTTCGATATAAGTCCCATACCTTCTGGAACATTCCAGAACCATCTCGAAACATCTAGAACAGGGTAGAATTTTCTAGAAACTTCCAGACCAATCTTCGGTAGAATTGTCGAGAACCTTGTGGAACTTTCGAGAAGCTTATAGATAGGTCTCGCAATTCGATCGACGTAACACTGCCCCCTCCTTAGACATGCTCGTCCCGAGCATCGTTAGTCCCGTTATATCGCGCTAAACGGTCAACATGGACAATCTTGGGCGCGCCACGTGGACCCTTTTGAATCCGGTAGGTGACGTCGTTAATCTTGGTCACGACTCGGTATGGTCCATCCCATTTTGCTTGTAATTTAGGGGACTTCCCTTTGCTGCGCACTGGGTTATGCAACCACACAAGTGACCCCTCGTCGAAACCTCTATTGTTTGTCTTCCGGTCGTATCGGGTCTTCATCTTCTCAGACATTTGTTGGCCGGATTGTCTGATATGCTCATAAACATCATTCAACTTGTTACGCAAGTCATTTGCATAATCGGTTACACTGCGTGGAACATCAGGAGGGGATCCGGTGATCAAATCAGCAGGCAAGCGTAATTCCCTTCCAAAGTTCGCGAAGGCTGGTGTCACAGCTGTACTTTCGTGAACTGCGCTACGATAGGACAGAAGAAATGGCTGTATGTGCTTGTCCCAATCTCTTTGCCTGCTTTCCACAACCTTTGCCAGATATCTCTCCAACGTTTGGTTGAAACGCTCCACCATTCCATCAGATTGTGGATGGTAGGAAGTCGTTCTGGTCTTGTGAGTACCCATCAGCCGACAAGTCTCCTGGAATACTTGTGATTCAAAATTCCTTCCTTGGTCGCTGTGTATTTCCAAGGGTACTCCAAAACGACAGAAGACCTCCTGAACCAATTTATCTGCGACTGTTGTAGCTTCCTGGTTAGGAATGGCGAAAACTTCCGGCCACTTTGTGAAGTAATCCATGACAACCATGAAGTATTTGTTCCCATTTTCACTTTCTGGAAATGGTCCTGCAACGTCTAGTGCTATCCGTTCCCACGGGGCTCCAACGTTGTATATCTGTAAAGCACCTCTGCTGCGTGTCTGGGGTCCTTTCACAGCCGCACAACTGGTACATTTCCGACACCAGTCCTCCACATCCTTCCGACAATGGATCCAGTAAAATCGCTCACGTATTTTCAGTAGAGTCCTTTTTACACCCATATGTCCACCTGAACATCCGTCGTGGTAGAGCCGTAATACATCCGGGACTTTGGCTCTAGGAACAACCATTTGTAAATGACAGTTGTCTCCTCGAGCGTTTTCCCATTTACGGCACAAGACTCCTTCCTGGATAACCAAGCTATTCCATTGTGCCCAATAACTCTTAGTGATGGAACTCATTGCAGCTACATCACTCCACTTGGGTTTAGGAGCACCAGCTTTAATCCAATCGAAAATTGGTTTGATGTCTGCGTCATTTCGCTGAGCATGCTGTAGAGTTTCCTTCCATTCGTTACTGAGATCCGTTCTTAGCATTCTTACAGACACAACTTCCTTGGCCTCTTGCCTGTTACAGTGTTTACAGTCTTCAGGACAAGGTCTTCTAGACAGTGCATCTGCGTTACCATGTGCCCTCCCACTACGATGTTCAGTTACGAAATCGAACTCTTGTAGTAGCTCAATCCACCTCGCCACCTGTCCCTCTGGATTCTTAAATTGCAATAGCCACTTTAATGCAGCATGGTCCGTTCGCAATAGGAATTTTCGTCCCAGCAGATACTTACTGAAGTGCTGCAAAGTCTTTACTACGGCAAGTAATTCCCTTCTCGTAACGCAGTAATTTCTTTCCGGTTTCGATAGAGATCTGCTGTAGTAAGCTATAACAACTTCCTGATTTCCTTTCCGTTGAGACAACACCCCACCAATTCCAGTGTTACTTGCGTCTGTGTCAACTATGAAGTCATTTTCAGTGTCAGGATAGTCAAGAATAGGTGAATTGCACAGACGTTTCTTTAATTCCTGGAATGCGATGTCACAGTTCTCGTCCCAACAGAATTGTCGCTTCTCCTCAGTAAGTTTGTGCAGGGGTTTTGCAATATCAGCAAAATTCTTGACAAACCGTCGATAGTAGGAGCATAGACCTAAAAATGCTCTGACCTCCGTCTTGTCTTTCGGAACTGGCCATTCCATGACGGCGACGATTTTCTCCGGGTCTGTCTGAACACCTTCCTCCGAAACTATGTGTCCTAAAAAGTTCACTTGTCTCCTGAAAAATGAACACTTTTCCGGACTTAACTTAAGATTTGCCGCCCGGATTTTCGACAGCACTCTAATTAGGTTTTGAAGGTGATCTTCAAATGTTCGGCCCACGACGATGACGTCGTCCAAATAGACAAGACATGCGTCTCCGATCAATCCGGCAAGTACTTGCTCCATCAACCTTTCAAATGTCGCAGGAGCATTGCACAATCCGAACGGCATGACTTTAAATTGCCATAGCCCCTTTCCTGTTGAAAATGCAGTTTTCTCCTTGTCTTTAGGGTCTATTTCCACTTGCCAGTAGCCGCTTTTCAGGTCTAACGTTGTGAACCACCTCATTCCTGTCAGTGTATCCAATGTGTCATCGATCCTAGGCAGTGGGTAACTGTCTTTTTTCGTGACGTCGTTTAACCGTCGATAGTCCACACAAAACCGCGTGTTGCCGTTCTTTTTCTTCACCAGGACCACAGGAGAACACCACGGGCTAGATGAAGGCTCTATAAAACTGTTCTTCACCATGCGTTCAATCATTTCTTTCACTTCCTTTTCGCGTGCAACCGGCACCCTTCTTGGTCGTTGTCGGATTGGTAACTCATTGCCAGTATTAATTTTGTGCTGAACCAGCCCTGTTCTCCCTATGTCAGCATCATCTGTAGAGAACATGTCGGCATACTGGAGTAACATTTTCTTAGCCTTATCCATTTCTACTCCAGTTAGATCGCAATTTTTCAAAAGTGTTGACACGTCAAATTTCAAGCGAAGCACTTTTTCTGACGGTGCACATTCCATTAAGATCTCTTCTGTACCACATTTCAATACTCCTCGATCAACATCGATCTCACAACGATATTTCCGCATAAAGTCTAAGCCCAAGATGCAATCGTCTACTATGTCAGCCACGATGACATTATGCCAATACGCCTTGTGACCTAGTTTTAACTTAACCTCCTTCTTGCCTCGGACGGTTATGTGCTGACCGGTAGCTGTCAGTAATTGTATGCGGTCGTGGTTATTGAAGAAGTCCTCAAGGAACCGACTTGCTAGGTTTGAATTGACGACCGTGTGAGAAGCTCCTGTATCGAGTGTCAATTTGCATGGTTTTCCGTTGACTTCGCCTTTGATGATCAGGCTGTTTCCGTCATGGGCCTGTGATATCGAGATCCTCGGGGCTCTCTCCATACCAGCCAGCACCCGCCCCTCAGTCCTGGCGTTTACTCGTTTCCCTGCTGTTGCTGGGCAGTCTTATCGGTCCCTCTTCCCTGCTGGGATTGATCTTCACTTGGAGTATTTCGCTTGGGACAGTTAGACCGAAGATGACCCTTTTCCCCACAAGTGTAGCACCTGGGACTGTACCCTTGTGGGCGGTCGCGTACAGTTGATTCTACAACTTCTCTGACACGATGTGTGCGATGATCTTGCCTCACTGCCTCTACTTCCAAAGCATGGGCCAAGGCGTCCTTTAATGTTTCGTGATGCCCAAGTCTTACAGCGGCTCTGACTTCCAGGTCACGTATTCCATCGACGAACGCCTGTACGAGATTGACATTGATCAGAGCAGGAGCAGACTGGTATGCCTTCCGGACCAACTTCTCAATTTCTAGGGCCCACTGTTGTAGAGTCTCGGCACTACGTTGAACACGATCCTTTAGCTTTGCGCGAAATACGTGCTCCAGGTGCGCGTCGCCGTACCTGGACTCCAACGCTTCCAGCAGCTGTTCATAAGTCATATCCTTGCCAAGAGCCTCAAGTACGGTCAGGGCCTGGTCTCGTAGGCCTAAGGTGAGCGCGGTCATTGCTTGCTCTTTCGTCCACCCATTCGCCTTCATAACGGCCTCAAACTGCATCCTGTAAGCCGACCATGAAGATGTTCCGTCGAATGGCGGCACCTTAAACCCTCGTGCTGAAGGTGCAGCAATCACTGGACACACAACCCCGTCTCCGGACCGAAGTTCACCCAAAGCCTTCTTCACCCCGGCAATTTGGACCTCAGCTTCAGAGATGCGACTCTCGTGCTGATTGACTTGCTCTTTGATCACCTTGAGCTCCTTGCCAAATGTTGAGTGCAGGTCCTTGATGAGGAACATTTGTTCTTCTTGGCGACGGGCCTGCTCCTCTTTATCTTCTTGAAGCTGTTTTTGTAGTAGCCGGGCCTGCTCATCCTGCCGGCGGGCCTGCTCCTCCTTATCCTTCTGTAGCTGCTCTTGCAGCAAGCGGGCCTGTTCTTCTTGGCGGCGGGCCTGCTCCTCCTGCCGACGGGCCTGCTCCTCCTGCCGGCGGGCCTGCTCCTGCAGCAGCGCCATAAGCGCAGACAGGTCTGGAACCGCTGATGCTGAAGAGACTGCAGACGGACCAGCCACTGGTTCTATCGTAGGCTGAGCACCACCCGGCGTCTGTATCGGGGAACCTCCAAACCGCCTCTGGTCCATGTCTTATTGACGTTGACTTCTGGTACGAATACCGTCCGTGTCGTCTTTTGGTAAAATTGGCATTTTATCCCTCACTTCTGACACCAAATGTTACGAGCTGGGTATTGGGATAAATTAATTAACACCAATTAAAACCAAATAAACTTTATTCACACACGAATCACTAATTAAAACAAACACTTAACACTACTCAACAATTAAACACTTATAAACTCACTTAATCACACGTAAAAATCACTTAGAGATCGCTTCCAGTTCACTTCGAGTTGCCTCGATCGTAGTCAAAACCAGACTGACTCAGGTCGGCGATCGGCGTCCCTTTTATACCTCGGCCGGACCCACTAGATGTTTCTAGAAGGTGGTCGAATGTTCTGGAAACATCCATAGACTTCGATATAAGTCCCATACCTTCTGGAACATTCCAGAACCATCTCGAAACATCTAGAACAGGGTAGAATTTTCTAGAAACTTCCAGACCAATCTTCGGTAGAATTGTCGAGAACCTTGTGGAACTTTCGAGAAGCTTATAGATAGGTCTCGCAATTCGATCGACGTAACAATACCTAATGAACAACTTTGCCAATATAGAATCGGTGTACAAAAGCGTGCAAAGTAAGCTTCAGTTAAGTGAAAACCCGGCTTAACTCCGCCTTATTTATTGGTTTTGCTGTTTGGAGTTCCAATGTGTTTACTTTTGTCTACTTAGTTCTTGTTAGAGACTTATTAGTCCGACCTCTGTGGAAGTTTTTTAGGATGGCAACATCGGGCCAAGTGCGTGTCGGCCTACGCTTTTAATTTGTATTTTTCGTAAACATCCTATTATTATTATTTAATTTATACTGAGTTAACATAGAACAATATTGGGCTAATATCATATTTAGGAAGGGAAATATGTGGGTACTAGCTTTTAACCGCGACTTCGCTCGCCTACAAGCAACCTACAGTTTCATGCAAAAAAAACTAGTTTATAACCCTATCCAGGATCCTATCTCTGTGGTCGCGGGGCTCTCGAATTACCGTGACCCCTGAACGTAAAGGGCTATTGAAGGACACCGTGGATTTTAGTCAGTACGAGTCCGACAGTCCCTCCCGCCCTGTCCTGGGTGGGACTCATTTGATGATTTTACCACGATAAAAAAAGGATCCTATTTCTGTATTAAAAAATCATCAAGATTCATCAGAGATTTTGGCGCGAAAATGTCGAAAACTCACTATTTCTAGGATTATTTTGCAGAACGAACAGTTAGAAAGAGAGAAAGCCACGATTGTCGCACAGGTTTATACTTAGGTACAGTAACAAAAACTTTAATAAAAAGTCGAAAATAAAAGTCGGAGTCAATTTAGATACGACAAAATTTCCACAAACAAATATACAGTGGGTGGTTAAAACGTTTACGGTGTTAATGTTTTTTCCCTTTATTTTAATCTAGCTTCTATTAGCCGTCAGCCCAAATTGTGTTAATAAGTGGCAGAGAATAATTTTACGTTAACCTCATTTTGTACTTTTATTTTTGAAAATAGAATCGCAGTGGGTTTTAAAACGAACCTTTGTGGTAGACGATGCTTATTTTTTTAATTTTACAGGAGTTTTTAATTTTATTTTCAGACCAACATAAAAATAGGAATCATAATATTTATGTTACGGCTAATAGCCCAAGTGCGGTTGCACCTAGTTGTAGCCGGATAAAACTAGGTGCAGCCGGCCACATGCGGTAAAACTTAGGTGTACCCTACTTATCTTCGGTTAGAACTAGGTTTAGTCTTCATCATAGAGGCAGCCTCGGGACTTGCTGGCACCCCAACTCGGACAATTTAGGTTAGAAGAGGCATCCTCTTCGTGGTTATTTTTTTAAAACCACCCAGAAGTAGGAGCCCCGCTAAGCGGGGCTTCATCGACTTGCTCCTGTGAAGGAAGGATACATCTAAGTTTAACCGCATGTGGTCGGCTGCACCTAGTTGTATCCAGCTAAAACTAAGTGAAGCTGCACTTCGGCTATTAGCCGTAACATTTATAGGTACTGCTGGCCTACCATGATATGACGCCTTAGTTACAGTGAGGGAACGAGGTGGCGCTAGACGACTTGTATAGCTCTGTCTCTCTCTCACTGGAATTACTTGGTAGGCCACTAGATATAAAATAGAGTTTAAAAAGTCTCTGTGGTATCTACCATCTTTAATCTTCATTACTTTTTGTTGATTTATTATTCACAAGTTTATAAGAAGTACACGTACAACTACGTATTCTTATTTTGATATCAAAATAACTCATCGACTGTTGAATATAACGTCAAATGTCGTTTAGAAAATAGGAGTTTTGATAATTGAAGAAAGAAAAAGAAAATCTATTGTATTACTTACTCAAGTTTGCATAGAAATATGTGTTTTTATGAGAATAATTGGTATTTGCTAAGGAAGATTCTCTGTATCTTTGTGTTGCTAAAAATATACGTAATCTGTACTCGTGGGTGGGCAAAGTCGTAATTAATTGTATTGACACAACCATCTTGTGCGTATTAAGAAAACAACATTTTGCGTAAGAATTTCTTGACATTGTGATTTCCTTATTTGTACCGACTTCCAAAAAAGGCAGATTATACTATTTTTGTGTATATGTTCAGTAGGATATTAAATTCGTGGGCGTACCCATCGGAGAGCTGAGAGGGGGCAGCAGCCTCCCCTGGGAATGAACATACTGGTGCGTAAAAAAAGAAAAGAAGAGCATAGAGTACTAGAGATAGACAGCTGTGTACCATCATGAAAACAGATCAAGTGAATCCTCTCGCCCTGGGCGAAATGGAAGGGTATGCCAGACTCTTAGGCCTGGATAAATAGTCATAGGATAGGAAGCCCTTTATGTTCCGGGGTCACGGTAATGAGATAAGTCCCGCGACCCCGGCAGGCTTTGGCCCTATAGAGAGGGGGTCCCGTTATTATGCTGACGCTCTTTGAGGCGCGCGTGAAACACAACGCGCCGTCGACTCGGGCATGGTCCATGGTCGGGTAGCGAGTTGCCCTTTACTTGCCGCCCGCATGCCCGCGCCTACGGTGGCCGGAGATCGTCTTGCGACGTCCGTCGCCGTGGGCGTCCACCACCTCGGGAAGTCAGTACTTAGGTTAGTGACCCTGACTGCTATGCCGGAGGTCGTGGGTTCGATTCCCACCCAGGAAAAATGTTTGTGTGATGAGCACGATCATTTGTTGTGTGTCTGGGTGTAATTTATCTATAATATTTATGTATTTAGAAATATATAGGTATATTTATCAGTTGTCTAGTACCCATAACACAAGCTCTGCTTAGCTTGGGACTAGATGGCGTTGTGTGATAGTTGTGGAATATTATTATCTATACATATAATAAAATAGTAGGAAAGTCAAAACTGTACATTGAATATTTTTTTAAAAGAATACTTGGGGTGTGATCTACAATCGATACCGAAGCCAAAAATATAGTTTTTAGAATTTTTGTCTGTTTATCTGTTTGTCTGTTTGTCTGTATGTATGTCCGGGATAAACTCAAAAAGTACTGGACGGATTTGAATGATTCTTTTTTTGTTGTATAGGTATTAAGTCTGGCCAACATATAGGCTATAATTTATCTTGAAATCTTGAACACCTGGTGCAGGACCGCAACAGACCAGCTAAACTATAAGACATACAAAAATGGTGCCATTGCAAAAATTGTTCCACGTGATGAGTATTTTCTGCTGAGAGAATAAATTTGAAGATCTGGAACATCTAATGTGGAACACTAAGAGCCCAGCTACACTATAACATATACAGGAATGACGTCTTAGCAAGAGTTGTTCAGCCTGATAAGCACTCTCTATTGCCGTATAAAAATTGAAGATCTGGAACACCTGATGTAGAACACCAAGAGCCTAGCTACACCATAACATATAGGAATGACGTCTTAGCAAAGTTATTCAGCCTGATGAGCACTCTCTGTTGACGTATAAAATTGAAGTACTGGAACACCTGATGTGGGACACCAAGAGCCCAGCTACATATAAGTATAGGAATGACGTCTTAGCAAGAGTTGTTCTGCGTGTTGAGCACTCTCTGTTGACGTATAAAATTGAAGATCTGGAACACCTGATGTGGAAATCAAAGCTATCACTAATTTCACTGTATAATTTTAAAATAACATAAGCTGGGAGTACCTCCAAGCAGTAAAGGCGGTAACAATTTAGAACTAATTTTAGATGATGAATAAAAATTTGACTCTACAGGCCAAAACTCCCATTTATTTTTTACCCGGGCTCTTGAAATTGGACATCAGACTTATCAGATGTTCGATTTTGACGACCCCGTGCCGCTGGCATAAGCAACAGAATCCGCGTACGAAGTCGCTGGCAGCAGCTAGTTATTATTAATTTTCATGGAATTTTTTGACATTTGACGTAGCCAAGCACTGACTTTGGCTTAGTGACGACTATTTATCCAGGCCTCACTGATTAAAAGTTCACTTTGATTCCTCAATTGCCCCTCCTCCCCGCAGACCAGTCCCTGGATACGCCTACGATTAAATTGCATATTTTTGTTGTTGAAAACTTAACTCAACATCTTCGCGTGGTGGATTATAGCTGACGTGAGAACTTTATTGGCTGATATTATTAGGATTAAAACTTTTTATACATAGGTATAAAAGTTACGTATGTTACAACCTCTTTTCAGTCTAAAACACATAAATTAAACCAATAAAAACGTACCAGTTGAACAACTCACAAAGTGGATAACATTTCATTTCTAGGTAACTAAAAAAATTATTCTTTATTTGTGTCGTCGTCTCGTACCATTTATTTACACATTGCTAAGAAAATACTTGAACAAAACGAGCTATATTTTGATGAAACGTTTATGGTACCAAAATGGCTGCCGCGTCTTCTTGAAAATATTGTCTATGACAATGTGAAATGGTGCGTTAAGTATGATCGCTGACTCAGAACTGTTGAAGGATGACTTGTCTATGTTTTATTTCTTTTTCTCCTCGATGTTTACAAACAGAATTCTAAATGAAAATAAATGGAAGGTCTCCCGAGTGTTTTACTTATTGATTTCCGCTCAAAGGCCAGAGTATACTTAGCAGAGTATGAAATCAGCATAGCCCTGGTTTATTGGTTCATCTTCCAGGGGTCTGTTTTAACAACGTAAGTACGTAACGGCTTAGCGTTGCTGGATAGATGCCCATGTTGTGCTTTGGGTCTTGCTGTAGCCGTGCTGATCGCAAACCTAGTATATCTAGGGTTGGTTGAAGGTGGCAACGAGATTATGAAAAAGAGGCAGCGCGCTACGACTTATCACATTTACACGTAACTGGCACGAAGCCTTGCCGCAGTCGCAAACTCGATGTCGTTTCGTAGCTGACTCTAACACGATGCGATGCAGTATAATATGTGTGCGTTGGAGTATTGAATTTCATAGATAAAGACCGCTGCTCCCATGCAGGTTTTCTTCTTCGAAATCTAGTTCAATTAGCTTCAACATGTACTCAGCCACATCGACGGCGTCTTGCAGTGCTTTATAACTATGTGTTAACATTTAGGATAACACTAGGTAATATGCCCTAGTTGACAAAACGCCCATCATTCTAGCACTCAAAATACTGCCCAGAGCCACTTGCGAGGGTGGCCGCTGTTGGCGTACATTACGGCCCTCGGCTTAGTGCTAGAATGATGGGGCGTTCTTTCAACTATGGCGTATTACCTAGTTTTTCTCTATTGGCCGTCGTGATAAGTAGCTCTGGGTACAATATAGCTAGCGGGTAATATCGTAAAACCTGCCAAGAGCCGAGTCTCTTACGGCTTTCAGTTTTTACTTTATACGCCTATAGCCTACCTCTATATTTTATTTTATTTATTCGGGAAAATAAACAGTTATACATTTAAATCTATACTAAATTATTAAAATACAATATCAATGTTTAACCTACGACATTTTCCACAGCGTAATAAAAGTTATATTTTACAGTGCGCTATTCTAAGCGATTAAAACAGAAAATTAGTGAGTACAGACAGTGAATCTAAATCTAATTAAAACATAAACAGGCATGCAAACAACAGAGAAAAAGTGAGAGAGAAGGAGAGAGAATGATCTAGAGCTTATTTAAACTATTATAATCTTAAATTATTTTATATAGGGCTTTTTTAAATTTTTGAGCAGAGATAGAAAAGAAGTCGACTTCTTCAAAGATCTTGTTGTATTGATTGGTAAGGCGTCGTAGAGGTGCTCGCAAGCCTGTAAATGGCCTATCCAGAAAAAAAAAAATTTTCAATTCGAATCAGTTGTTCCTGAGATAAGCGCTTTCAACCAAACAGTCTTCACCTTTATAGTATTAGTATTGATTTACTTATAATTTCTATGCGTCTATCCCTCGTTATTCTTGAACACGAACTAAACGCTCAAAAAACACACGGTGTGCAGAAAAAACAAATGCAAGAAACTGTTTAAAGCATTGTGACGATGGTATTCCCACAAGGAAAAATAGGTAATACCGGGAGTATTACCTTTTTAGGGTTCCGTACCCAAAAGGGTAAAACGGGATAAGGGATGTCCGTCTGTCAACAGGCTGTATCTCATGAACCGTGATAGTTTGACCGTCGTTTTCACAGATGATGTATTTTCTGTTGCTGCTATAACAAAGAACACAAAAAAAAACAATAAAATAAATATTTATTTGCCGTTATGACACGAAAACCTTTGGCGCCAGTCCGACTCGCACTTGGCTTTCCTTGATGTTCCACGGTGCAATTTGCGTTGTAGGTCGTGTCGTATGGTCGCAGGACAATCTCATGTGGTAACCGTGACCCTGGATTGTAAAGGGCTATTGAAGGACACCGTGGATTTAAGTTACGAGTCTGAAAGTCCCTCCCGTCCCGGCTTGGGTGCGAGGACTCATTATTTGATGATTTTGCCACGATAAAAAAAAATAGGTCGTGTCGTATGAGGTTGCGAACGAGGCATAATCCCCACAAAACATGTTCGTAGACCGTGTAAGGGCTCCCACACATAAACACGATACGACGTCGCGTCGTGGAAATCTACGATACGACATCAATTCAAAGATGACGGATGGTATTGAAGTCGATCATTTAATTACCCTAGTCGAGCAGCGTCCCGTACTATGGAACAGCATGCGTCTAGAGCGGTCCATTTTTCGGAATGAACTAAAACACCACCCACTGTAACGATGCTCATCGTAGATTTCTACGACGCGACATCGTATCGTGAAACGTCGCCGCATCGTTGTACGACGCGACGTCGTATCGTGTTTATGTGTGGGAGCCCTTAGTCGACAACCCTAACATATAACTCATTAGTGTGTCAACTTATCCAGGACACGTGAAAACCGAGCATACAGAAACTAAGTACTTTACCGTTAATAGATCCAGTTTTCCGACATCACTTTGTATGGCAGAGACAACGCTTTGCAAAGCCAAATTGTTTTCTATAACTTTTTAATATGATCACAGAGGTTTTACTATGGTACTTGTATTGTGCCAGTGTTTATTTAGAACAGAAAGATGTATAAAATATAATAACTAAAACCTCTCTCTGATGCTCTAGCAAGAATTTTACGTATTTGAACGAACTTCGTACGTAAATTGTATAGGAAACGAAGAATCGCCTCTTGTGTGCGAACAAGGAAATTATACCATTTCGTCACAAAAATATGGAAACTCGAGCTAGGGCCTCTGTTAAGGTACAATGTGATATTCTAACAATAACGAAGACTGATTAATCTAAAAATTTCTATATTAAATATTTCCAAAAACTTACATAGTATGTAAAGTTTTTGGAAATATTTAATATAGAAATTTTTGGAAGAAATACAAAACAATTGCTACTTATCTAGTCCCTAGTATTATATTGTGACGTAAAGTAAACGTGAACTTTGACATTAATTTGATGGAAAAAATAGTTCCCCATACACACACTAGAGGCGCTTTTTCATTTTCCGTACAATGAACACCGTAAATACTTCAAGTAGGCTTGTAAAATACGGTAATCTTGTGATGAGGCCTCTGATCCACTTTATAAAACGAAGCATCGCTTAAAATAAACGACCCATTCAACAAAAGACAATTCAACTTTTATTACTGACCGCAAAGTTTAAAAAGTTGTCAGAAGTTGAGGCTCAAATTTTAAAATGAAACAAATTAATGATGAAGATTACATAATACTGTGTTGTGAGTGAAAAGCTTCGTAATGTACTGCCCTGGGATCTGGAGGCGACTGCCCTCCAGCGCGTCTATGAGTGGCGCGTGGAGGCGCAGCGCCGGGAAGAATTCCCGCTGTAGCGACAACCGACGGCCGGGCACGCCGCAATCGCGGCGGTAAGACCCCTCTTTGAGGAGTGGCTGGATAGGCGTCACGGCGTCCTGACCTACCGCATGACGCAGGTCCTCACCGGACACGGAAGTTTCGGGAGGTAGTTGTGTCTAAGGAGAAAGGAGGAAACGCCTGGGTGTAACCACTGCGAAGATCGCCCGGAGGACACAGTAGAGCATACGGTGCAAGACTGCCCCGCTTGGGCAGAGCACCGACGTGTCCTCACGGCGGCGATAGGCGGAGACCTCTCGCGCCCGGCATTGGTCGCGGCCATGCTGCGGGGCGAGACGGAGTGGGAAGCGGTCGCCTCCTTCTGCGAAGCAGTCATGCTCGCGAGGGAGGATGCGGGCCGCGTGAGAGAGAGGACAGTGTCCTCCCTCCGCCCCACCCGCAGTGGTGGACGCCCACGGCGACGGACGTCGCAAGACGATCTCCGGCCACCGTAGGCGCGGGCATGCGGGCGGCGAGTAAAGGGCAACTCGCTGCTCGACCATGGACCATGCCCAAGTCGACGGCGCGTTGTGTTCCACGCGCGCCTCAAAGAGCGTCAGCATCATTATGCTCGTATGGGCCCCGTCATTACGGGGCCCCCTCTCTAGAGGGCCAAAGCCTGCCGGGGTCGCGGGACTTATCTCATTACCGTGACCCCGGAACATATAGGGCTATTGAAGGACACCGTGGATTTTAGTCAGTACAAGCCTGACAGTCCCTCCCGCCCTGCCCGGGGTGGGAGGACTCATTTGATGATTTTACCACGATAAAAAAAAAAAAGTAGGCAGTATTTTCTATTTTTTTTTATTTAAAGATTTTGTTACGGAGTTCCGTCTTCTTATCGGTCCTTCTTTTTTTTTAGCGTGGTAAAATCATCAAATGAGTCCTCCCACCCCAGGCAGGGCGGGAGGGACTGTCAGACTTGTACTCACTAAAATCCACGGTGTCCTTCAATAGCCCTTTATGTTCCGGGGTCACGGTAATGAAATAAGTCCCGCGACCCCGGCAGGCTTTGGCCCTCTAGAGGGGGGCCCCGTAATTATACTGACGCTCTTTGAGGCGCGCGTGGAACACAACGCGCCGTCGACCCGGGCATGGTCCATGGTTGGGCAGCGAGTTGCCCTTTACTCGCCGCCCGCATGCCCGCGCTTATCGGTCCTACTACGTTATTTTTTTAATTTATTATTTATTTACAAACTGTAACAATAACATTGTAAAAACAAATATTTTTAAAAGAGTAACCATGGAGTTTCTTGCTGATACTTCGCCATGGAAATGACAACCCCAACCGTGCCGATTTCATAAGTGGCAATAGAGGCTTTGTGAAATATTTTATTGATTTTTGAGCCACGAGCTGCATGAGGTCATTGACTCTTGAACAAGATTTCTCTCAAAAAATGAATTTCTTTTTACTTAAAAAGTATATTTTCGACACTGAACTTCTGAACTTTTTATTTGTGCATAGATGGGCGATTTTATTATCTGAAAACTGAAAAAGAATGCTGAACGATTTTGTAAATAATACACCGAGCTATTTTGTTGGCACTTTTCTGTTTTTAACCGACGAAAAAAAAAGGAGGAGGTTCTCAATTCGACATGTATATTTTTTTATTTTTTTTTATTTTTTTTTATGTATGACCACTCATAACTTTTCCCAGCGTGGTCCGATTTCAAAAATTCTTTTTTTGTTGGAAAGAGTATATCTCAAAGTTGGTCCCATTTTAATTTCAAAACTAAAATCGGCCTCTAAGGGTAGAAAAAAAGGAATTGATTGTCAACTTTCCTACAGAATTTTCAGTTGTGAACCGATTCGTTTGAAATAAAGTTAACATATGTAGTTCTGAGGACATTACTATATAGCAGAGATGTGGAGAAGATAACATGATGGTGTCACCATCATCAGATCAACTCCAGATCCCTGTTATGTTGTGAAGTCAGTCCCAAGAGTTCCTCAACAGTTAACAACAGCTATATCGTGTTTGGACTCATTTCACTCAGCTTGATGAGAACTTTAGACCCAGCTGAGGTATCATTGTCATCGAGGGTCTGAGGATGGTGACGGAAAGCAGGGGCAAGAGGTCCTCAACAGTTAACAGCACCTATATCGTGTTTGGGCTCATTTCATTAGTCTTGATGAAAATTTTAGACCTAGCTGGAGTATAATTGTCATCGAGGGTCTGATGATGAGGACAGAAGGCAGTAGCAAGAGATCCTCAACAGTTAACAGCAACTATATCGTATTTGGGCTCATTTCATTCATCATGATAAGAACTTTAAACATAGTTGGGATTTGACAGTCGTTGACAGTCTGAGAGTGGAGTTTTTAGTTGCAAGTTACAGGTCCTCAACAGTTAATACTAATTACTGTGACAGTTACGTTGACAATGACAAAAGGGAAGACGGGTTTTTCCATGTGTTAAACACTCTAATCATGGTATACAACTAAAAAGCTAAAAATAATAACTTTTTAACAAAAAAATCAAACCGACGAAAGATTGAACTGAAAAGCTAAAAATAAATTTTGAGGCGGCGCCAAAGAAACAATCGACGAAAAGCAACCTAGCTACAATAAAATTATGCTTCGCTTCAAATAATTAATTTAGGTACATGTTTGTATGTTTGTTTGGCGCCGCCTCAAAATTTATTTTTAGCTTTTCAGTTCAATCTTTCGTCGGTTTGATTTTTTTGTTAAAAAGTTATTATGTTAGACGGATGGGGTGCTAAGACAGGAAAGGGGTGCTAAGACAGGAAACCTCCACGTGCGCCCGTGGACTGGAGTTCCCTCTCGGATACGTCCGGGGGGAAGACCAGTTTTTCGGGCCGGTGCGCCCTGGGATGCGGGCAAAAACTCTCCTTAGGCACTGTGTGCCTAAGGGGTTTCTTTGCCCGTATGCAAATAGCCTGTCGGGTGGACGCTCCAACGCGTGTCCCTCTGAACAGCAGAGGGCACAGCGGCGGAGCGGGCTTGCGGACGGTGGGTAATGGGTATGCTCGCCGTCCGACCAAGGATCAAGCCCGGGTCGGTGGCGCGTCGTGTTTCACGCGTCACCGACGGGGCCCCTTATGGGGCCAAATGCCTGCCGGGGTCGCGGATTTTTCTTAATCCAGGATACCGTGGCCCCGGAACGTAAAGGGCATCCGACGGAACACGGGTGGATTTTAGTCAGTAAGAGTCTGACAGTCCCTCCCGCCCCACCCAGGGCGGGAGGACTCATTTGATGATTTTGCCACCCTAAAAAAAAAAAAAAAAAAAAAAAAAATGTTAGACGGATTATAAAAAAAAAATGGTATTTTAGAAAAAAAAATAGGGTTCGTCGTCGTTTATTTTATTTAAATACTTAGGATTGGATTTGCTAGTTTATTTTATTCAAAAACGTAGTAATGGATTCAATTTCTATGCGTGAAAAACAGTTCGGCACGTACGAAAAAAAAAATATTTTCGAATAAATAATTTATTGGATAGATTATTTTCGCTTTGATGAATTCCACTTTTCCCTGATCATTCGTATATTTTTCCTATGTATTTTTAAACTGTAAAAATATTTGAACTGAATTTTTACATGTAAAAGGCTTGTTTTTTATGTTTCCTAGAAGTTTATTTTCACTTGTAGAATGACGAAATGACTCAAATCAATTAAAGGTAAGGGATTGTAATTTTACAGTTAGTTGAAAATTAATCGGGTTTTACGATTTAGTGTAATTTATTGTAGTATTATTGTTTTTATTTAAAAGCGTTGCCCCATACTAGGTATTTCTCGTGTGCAGTGGATGCGTTTACAAACATCGAAACTCACATCCACAAACACGAAGACCCGAAACAACTAATTGTAATTCATACAAATATTTGTTCGTGCGGGGATCGAACCCGCGACACGATGCGCAGCAGTCGATCGCCTAACCACTGCGCCAACCGTGCCTTTATTTACCTAATGTTATAATTTTGATTTCTGTTAATTTATTATATTTGTTTTTTTTTTTTCACGAAAAGTTAAAATTGGGATAAGAACTATCCTGTGTTAATCCAGGTTATAAAATAATCGATGTCAGTGGTGTTCACCCATACATCTAAACAAACCTGCAGGATTGTTACATTAATTAAGAGAGAAGATAACTTATGAAGTAACATAGTAAGAAGTAAAATAAGTCAGTTCAGGTGACCAGAGGGCTGACCTATTTCTAGGCCAACGAATCAGCATTGCCATACAACGTGGCAATTCTGCCAGCGTTCTGGGCACTGTTCCCGTTGACAGTGATTCGGACGTATTCTTTGACGCCCTTTGAATGTTTTTCCCTTTAAGTTTTGTACATAATTACTAGTAAGTTTTGATTTGTAGTTAATAATATATATTTTAAGTATTGTAGTATAGTTTAGTATAAATATAATGATAATAAATTACGAACTAAAAGACAGTAACATTAGTAAGACATTACACCTACATAAACGTTACTACAAAAACATATACCTACGTAAACTGCATCTAACATCCGTGAAATATGGAAGGATCGAAAAGGTCTTTGACTCCGCAAGCGGCTTATTGATAGCTTTAATCAGGCGTCGTCGAATAAATGGCTATGTCAATATGGATTTATCAACTTTATGGGCATTACGGGAACGAAAATAGTGTTTTTGGCTTTCAGAGGGGAGGTTTGTGTTTTTATATGGGGCGGAAGATGGGATTTGAAGGCTTTTTAACGGTTCGTTTAAAGTAATTTGGGGTAGGATGTAATCTATTCTTCACTTAGTCTAAGAACAATAGATTACCTACGTCTATTCTTATGGGTATTTCAGTGGTCCGGTTTCGAATCTAGCCAGGCGTAATTACTTTGTGTATACTTCATCATCACTGCTCTCAAAACGGTGAAGGAAAACATCGTGAGGAAACCGGCATGTCCTAGAACCAAAAAATCGAAGACATGTGACATCTACCCGCGTGGCCGCGTGGTGGATTATATTCCAATCTCTTTCACAGAGAGGAGGCCTGTGTCCCAGCAGTGGGAACATTAAAGGCTGATGATGATGATGGTGATCTGACTTCGTTGGTTATTGTTGTCTGTAGGCGCCTAAGAACTCCTACCTTAAACCTCACGAAAGAAATGCTACAGATTTGTAAATAAACGATCTAACTAAGAAAAAGGAACGCTCCTAAATATATCGCTACCCGCAATAAATAAATAAGTACAGCTTATCCCTTATCACTCCACTTAATCTTCAACACTTTTGCGGAATTATTTCCCGATAATCTTAATAAGTAGTACCAAACTACCAACAGTATTTAGAAACTAAATACCGGAAAGAGGATTAGTTCAAGAGGATAGGTTATTTTTGCTGTAGCTAAGTGGGATAGAACAGGCAAAAATCTCGTATCACGCTGTTTGTGGTTGCAATCTTCCGAAATGGATCGACGAATGTTTATTTCGGCGTCAAATGCCTACACAGTAAGGTGCTTCTTAAACGGGCAAAAAAATTTTTTTTTCTTTATTTTACTCGCGTCACCCATTCATTCACTTCTATGATCCAAAAAAGTACTGAATTTTTTTTTCAGATTTTTAAAGTAATATTTAGGGGTCGCTACCGGCTAGTAAAATAAATAAAAAATATGTGTTTTTGAATAGTATTATTATTCAGTAAAAAAATATATAAGCATTCCTAAATCATGTTATTAGTAGGGAGTTATGATAATGAAAAATTAACTATGATAACAATGTATTTTACTTGTATTATGGTACTTCTGTCTTAAATTTTTCACAATTAGAAGAAGATATTGTTTTTGTTCCTCATCGTTGGTAATTAATTTGTTGTACTCTTCCATTAATGCCACTCCGGCTCCGCCAAATCATTCACTACTTTCATAGAGCATATAATTTCTCTACTAATAAAATAACACGTATCAAAATAAAATAAAAAATCTTTGATGCTCGGTAGCGACCCCTAAAATTTGATTTAAAAATAAAATAAAAATAATGAGCTCGTTTTTTGGATGACAGAAGCGAATGGCGGGTTGACGCAGTTACTTTTCAAAAGTCGAAAAATAAGGAGCACCCTACTACACAGGGTCGAAAACAGTCATTTATCAATATTCCAAATGATTCACTTCATAGCCAATGACGTTGCTGGAAATGTAGGAAGTGAATCATTAGGAATATTGCTTAAGGTGGCCGTTTAAGACCCTCAAAAATAATGTGTTTGAGGCCCATAGTAGTGGGCACGGTAAGCTAGTTTTAGTATGTTATTGTTATCACCACTGCTCTCAAAACAGTAAATGCAAACATCGTGAGGAAACCAGCATGTCCTAGAAACAAAAAATCGAGGTTAGATTAACCAAATCTTTTCAGTTCTGGCGGTTTTGTTTAATTGCTTCCAACTGAGTGTTGAAACAATAAAAAATGTTTGTTTCTTCACTTAAGGATCTAACTATGTTAGATTTGGAGGCAAAGATTTTATTTTTTATTAGGGAAACTTTATTGAAGCGCAAAAATAATATTCGCTACTACCATCGTTTAATCCATCAATAATAAAAAGCTAATTATAAACATTAACATTAAACATGCACAATTAATAAGTTCGTGATAATATTTTAATTACAGAGTATTGATATTGTAAACAAAAGGTTTGCTATTAAACGAGTTACTGTCGGCTTTGTTTGTCCATCTATTGAGTTGCAGTTATTTCAAACACTGTTCGTTCATTGGGAGAGCACTCGATTTGATTAACTGATCTAGTTAGGTTTATTGCGAGATTTTATGTATTTTATTTAACATAGCGTTTTAATTACTGGTGGTACAGCAATCTGACGCCCCCAAAGCTTGCCGGGGTCGCGGGACTGTCTCGCCAGGTAACCAGACCCTGGAACGTAAAGGGCTATCGAAGGATCACCGTGGATTTTAGTCAGTACAAGTCTTATAGTCCTGTGTGGGAGGACTCATTTGATGATTTGAACACGATAAAAAAATTCAGACATCGAGACATGTTTACCGTACTAGATATGAATATACTTTGGCAGAATGGACTTTGACATTATCATTATTTATAAACCATCCAAAATAATACAGGAAAAATAAAGAAATCCTAAATGTCAAATCGTTAAAAGGTGGTTCGTATTATAGGTGAAGTGGGGAGGTTCGTAGGTGAACAAAAAAAATGGGTGGCAAAAACCTCGCCCTAGAACTAAAAACAGATGTGACACGTGGAGAATTATTGACTGCTCCTTTTTTAAGAGAAGATGGCTGTTTCCCACTAGTGGGATCATTATAAGCCTCATTACGCTATACCACATATTTTTCATAATGAATCTCGAACCTTACGCATATCGAAGTAGTGGAACTTCTTTAAAAATCTTTTTATGATGTCATGAATCGCGGGCGGCGAGTAATGGGCGACTCGCTGTCCGACCATGGACCATGCCCGGGTCGACGGCGAGTTGTGTTCCACGCGCGCCTCAAAGAGTGTCAGCAGGTTGACGGGGACCCCTTCTAGAGGGCCAAAGCCTGCCGGGGTCGCGGGACTTATCTCATTACCGTGACCCCGGAACATAAAGGGCTATCGAAGGACACCGTGGGTTTTAGTCAGTACGAGTCTGACAGTCCCTCCCGCTCTGCCCTGGGTAGGAGGACTCATTTGATGATTTTACCGCGTAAAAAACGTCTTGGAAACGGAATTTTCCTATTTCCCATAGACCAATGGTGGTCCAGTCCTTACGAATTGTAAGTCGCGCGTTCAAACCCAGCCTGGCACATCTGTCACTTTTTGTAATTCATCATCTCGCTCTCTAAAACGGTGAAGGAAAACATCGGGAGGAAACCGGCATGTCCTAGATCCAAAAATTCGAAGACATGTGACATCTGCCAAATCGCACTTTGCATCGGAATATTAAATGCTGATTATGCAACAGGGTCCATATTTGAGGATTTTTGAAATTACTAGGTACTGAAGTTCAGTCAAAAGGTCGAGTTAACCTTGACGCTTCGTTCCCGAAGGCATAGGCTTTTTATTAAAATTATATATTGCAAGAATATTAAACTTAACACGTTTCATCAAGTTCAAGTTCACAGTTGAACGTCCAAAACTCTCAACTGAGCATAGTTTAAATGCTAATTTGACGAGGCATTAGAACCTCCTCATTCAACTTAATCTTAGTTAGTGAAGCAAAAACTTCATAATTAATTAAACGTCTTATATAAAAGAGGGAACGGATTAGGATCGTGGCTTTCACGAATTATTTGAAGAGAATGATACCTTATGTACTTATATATAAGGTATATAAGCGTAGATAATCTTCATGTACTAAATGACGCAGGTTTTCAGTAACTAGGTACTGTTACTGGTTCACTTAAATTAATTAAAGTAGGTGAGCGGTGTAACTTGAATTTGAGGGTGAGAGACATTGTTAGTCAAAATCTATATGGTATATGTATATCCGCTTGGTCGCTTCTCGCAACCACAGTTGCAAAGAAAAAGTCGTCAACTTTGCTTCGTGCAACCGTGGTTGCAAAGCGACAAAGTTTTTTTAATTCAATTTAGTCTCTATATCAAACGCATAGAATCGTAGTAGTGTGTATTTAAACCATAGACAGATAAATTTCTAATAGACGTGTGCCGCTAATACCAACATCACGGTAGAAAAATAACGAAATATCGTCAGTTGTGTTAACGTGAGTGAAGTGACGCCACAGTGTTTTGAAGGAGGTTCTAAAATATGTCGTAAGTTTGTTATTTTACTGATTTCTGCTGATGTTTGTATACTAAATTAATCTCTAACCTGTGTGTTTTTATATTAAAGTAATATTTTTAGGTACATTGTAAGACAACATTTAAAAAACCGTCAATTAAAAACATACTTGCAGGGTCGTAGTTCTAAACTTGATTTTGTACTGCTATATTATCGTTAATACGATGTTTTTCTAAAACATACAATATTATTAATGATACTTGACTATATTTATTCAATTTAAGGTACTAAGTTGTGTAAATTGTTCTTCAATTTGTAACAGATTGCGAAAATTAAACCACCCGGTAAGTTTTTACCTACTCAATTTGATATTGCCGCTTTGGTTGCACGAAGCAATATACGTTTTAGGGTTGGCAGTCGGTGTTTTTTATTGGCTTAACCTACCACACACCCTACATTTTACAAATAAACACAACTCATACATACAATGTGTAACAGATTAAACGTAACACCTTAAAATTTTACTAATCATTACGACAATTTTATTTTTTCCATAAATTCATAACCTTCATTTTTCGAAATTGGTTAAAAACTATTTAAAATGTTTGCAAAAATAAATAACATAAATAAAATTTGATTTTAAGGAAAA
The DNA here is from genome assembly GCA_950005045.1 of Agrotis exclamationis. Classification (NCBI taxonomy): domain Eukaryota; kingdom Metazoa; phylum Arthropoda; class Insecta; order Lepidoptera; family Noctuidae; genus Agrotis; species Agrotis exclamationis. Next base: position 16,507,421 of record OX465432.1, read on the forward strand.
AAAATCATATATTTACACAATGTTGTTCTATTAATTTAAGCAGTAAGTCGTAGTAGTTGACAACCCTAACTAAGAATGGCCGCCATCTTTGCGGTTCGGGGGTCAAGTGCTTGATCTCAAGTACCAGGCTATAGCCGATTTTACTTAATTTTTTATTAATGCTAATAATACTTTATTTTTTAGATTAATGACGCTTTCGAAACGTCAGGATTTGGCCTATTTATTGTATGAGTAAATATGATTGCTTGGCGGTCTACATTTACAAATTTAAAGATTTAGGTAGGCAATGCAAATTGGCAAAAATATGTGCCGCTTAATTTAATTCATTAATTTGACAAACATTAAGGAATAACCCATTTAAACTATTATATTCATCTAAGAGTGAAGAAAATTACCTTTATAGAGATGGTAATATTTTTGTTCTATGTACTTTAGTTTTAATGTAAAGTGGCCTAAATTATACCTAAAAAAAGTTACGAGCTTTTACGCATCCGCGAATTCTACACCTGGTTTTACATAATTTTTTTACTACATTCTTATATGTAAATTGTTTTCAAATACTGTTAAATATGTATAGTAATAAACCTAGTTTAAGAATAAAATAAATAACTACATACTTATTGATTTTAGTTTCTTAAAACCCCTATGTTTTACAAAATGTCGCTAAAATGGGTGCTACTCTTAATTTAAACACTTGTAAAATATTAGTGTAATCATATTTTTAAAATAAAGCGATCACACATTATTTCTTATCTCATGGGCTACTCATAACAGTAAAAACATTTGAAGTACTCCACTCAAGGAAGTCATAAATTAAGTTTTAGTAACAGCGGGCAGAACGCGCAGTAGCGGTCCAAAGTAACTAGCAAAGTAAGGTACCCATTTTTTTTCGCGCAAGCAATCGAGCGGATATATCTTTTGGTAGTTTTCAACAGCTTCGCTGAGTGGGAATTATCCTAAAACTGATTGGTCGTTTTACTTCGGAACAGTAAGGTCTTTGTTTGAAAACTTCAATGTTGCTTGTTGAAAGTTAGGTAGTAAGGCACAGTGGCGTAGCTAATCTTAATTGGGCCGTGTAGCAAAAAATTGAGGCCCAGCTTGAACCCGAGCACAGCGAAGTCTAAAAATAGGATAGAAACAAGGCCAAGTGTGAGACGGACTAGCGCATGGTGGGTTCGTAACATTTATATTACTTGTTATAATAGAAGTAAAAGAAAAACATATTAGTGAAAGTTTCAACCGTATTACGCTATTACGGATCCTTAGATACAGCCTGCTGACATACAGACGGATAGCGGTGGAAATTAATAGGGTCCCGTTGGTTGAAATAGAACCCTATAACACTTATGATTCTTGAAAAATTAATAAAACTCTTACTTGACTTTCATTAAATTTAGGATGAAATGAGATAGAAAATTGAGAAAAGCCTTGTTAGTGCCTCACCGAAACGATAGAGCTGTTGTAGCGCGAGCGAAGCGTGCTCGAAATTTAAAATTTTGTATTGTTACTAATTACGCATGTCTTGTTAGGTAAGGTTGAGTAATATTTTTGTTCACAGTCGGGGGCCCGTATCCTAGATACGGCTGATAACTACGCCACTGTGAGTTAGGTAGGGACTTACGACTTTCAATATCTTCGCTCACTGTAGTTTATGTACAAAGTAACTTAAAACATTTGTGCGTGAGTTCCTAAAAGTAGTTGTTTGTGTATGTGAGTTTCTATGTTGGTAAACGACAAAGGAGAAATAAAAAAAAAACTGAATCCTCCTCATAGATTGTCCAACAGTTTAGCAAGCAAAGAGAGCATATAATATGAAGGTAAACATAACGTTTGAAAGTGGCACTCGACCCGAAAGGAAACTGCACTTAAGACGAGCTCGGGTTTCGGGAATCCATTTGTTCAGACCACGGACTTCATAAATCCACGTCGGACCTGTGTACTGTCACATACTACGTCCATGCATGGGCGGGTACGAGTCGACCAATCACCGAGCAGCATTTCAAAAAACCGTCGAGTAATTTTTTCCCTCCAGAGCGGGCCCTCTGGGTCACGGCATTCTACTCTGATCTCGCTACCTACCATCATTGTACGCGCACCTAATTCCAACATTTTAATATTGTAATTTAAATCAAAGTAAATTAAATATTCATATCAACCATAAATAGTCTCGGCCACATCATTTCACACATCATCATCACCAACTTGAAAAGCACACGCAGACCAGAGCTGACGCCCCTACATATTGGACCTTCTTCGCCGGACTGCAGACTTGAGCTGGACGACCTGAAAACGCGCATAAAAGGTACGACCAGCCATCCTGCCCAGCCCTATTCATCTCCATTTCAGTTGTGTGATACCGTGCTATACATAATTTCAGTTGCGAAGGGTGCGCTGCCAATTATTCGACGAAAACCTCATCGTAACCGTCACCACATTCAAACGTGAGTACTCCATTCTTTCTACTGTCCACCAAAATGAGTCAGCCAAAGCCGTCAGAGATCTCAGTAGCTAGTAATTCCCGTGATAAATCTCCCTATAGATGTAATACAAATGACGATTCTCCAGTTATTAGAGAACTTATTAAAAAACGCGGCATAATAAAGGGCAGATTAACGAAGTTTTCAAATTACTTATCTAGTCTTGTTAATGAAACGTTATCGAGTCAAAAACGCATAGATTTGAAATTACGGATTCAGGGAGCCACTAGTTTATTCAATGAGTTCAATGAAATTCAAAGCAAACTCGAGGAATCAGTCTCGGATATAGATGAACAATTAACGCAAAGGGAATTGTTTGAAAATACTTACTACACGTTATTATCTCAAGCGGAATATTCGTTAAATCAAAGTGAGGTCACTGATAGTTCAAACAAATGTAGTAACAAACCGACCGTTAAATTACCCACGATTTGTATGCCTACCTTTGACGGTTCTTATGAGCACTGGTTGGAATTTAGAGATACTTTTCTATCTTTAGTGCACAATTCCATGGAGCTTAGCAATATAGAAAAGTTTCACTACCTAAAATCATCGCTAAAAGGAAGTGCAGAGCTAGTTATTAATTCTGTTGAATTCTCTAGTGCTAATTATCCGGTTGCATGGGATTTACTTCTCAATCGGTACAATAACAGTCAATTGTTAGTCCATAATCATGTACGGTCGTTGTTCACTATGCAGAATGTAAACAAAGAATCGCCAGTTCTTATGAGAAAACTAATAGATACGGTATTAAAGAATTTACGCGCATTAAAAATCCTGGATGAGCCAACAGACTTTTGGGATACATTGGTTATCTATTTAGTTGTTTCTAAGTTAGATTCAGTCACCGAACGGGAGTGGGAAGAATATAAATGTACACTACTGTCTAGGAATAGCGATTCGAAGAGAAAGCTTAAATTAGATGATTTGTTGAACTTTCTTAAAAACAGGGCTGACGTGCTGGAAACATTGCAAGTGTCTCATAGCAAACACAATCACGATAGAAACCGAAACACTGTTAGTAATCAGTCTAAAATTCACTGTAATGTTTCCACCAATGAGCCACAGGGTCAACGGTCACACAAGTCCACTATTAACAATAAGCTTTGTCTACTTTGTAGCGCAAATCACCCACTTTACGCGTGTCAAAAGTTTCTCGAATTCGATCTAGATTGCAAACTTAAATTCGTTCGCGAAAAGAAACTGTGCACTAATTGTTTACGTTCGAATCACACGTTAGATAATTGTAAGTTTGGGCCATGTCGATTATGCAACAAAAAACACAACTCGTTATTGCATTCCGATAATCATAAAAATCATTCTATCGCACTTCATGTGTCGCACGCTAATGAGGCATCGGCTACCGTGAGTGCGGTACCTCCGCCCCTTACCGCGCCTACCGCACCGGGATCGTCCTCCGCTGTGGAATGTACCACGATCCATGCGAATAAAGCACACATAAACATATCCACTAAATCAGCTGTAATGAAACCGGTTCTACTATCGACTGCATTAGTTGAGATAGCTGATAATCGTAAGAATTATCATCTAGCCCGCGCACTCCTTGACAGTGGTTCTGAACGCTGTTTCATTACTCAATCTTTGTGCAATTTAATTAATGCGCCAGTTATACAGTCCACTCAAGAAATACGAGGTGTAGGTAACTCGGTCACAAAATCCACGCAAATATGTGATATCGAGTTAAAGTCGCGCATCCACCCGTACACTACGCGTTTACAATGTTTTGTCTTGCCTAACATTACGTCGGCGTTGCCTGCGTTGTCACAGCAAAGTGGACAGCTCAACATTCCCGAACATATTGTTTTGGCGGACCCGCATTTTAGTGAATCTCAAAATATAGACATTTTAATCGGTGCAGATATATTTTGGGATTTAATTAATTCTAATAAAATAAGATTACCTAGTGGGCCTTTCTTATTAGATACAAAGTTGGGATGGATTATTTCCGGACCGATTTGTTCTACTACGCGTTATGATAGGTACATTCAGTGTTATTTTTCTCAGTCAATCGAGTCCCAGTTACGTCAATTCTGGGAGTTAGAGGATATGTCTTCGTATCGGGACACGCGCACAGATGAGGAGCGTTCTTGTGAACAACATTTCATCGACACTACTACACGCAATAGTGATGGAAGGTTCAAAGTTCGCATTCCTTTTAAAAAATCACCTGATATCTTAGGCGAGACTTATTCACACGCAAAACGTAGGTTTCTTGCCCTCGAAAAACGTTTATTACGCAACCCTACTTACAAAAAACTATATGCCGATTTCATTCACGAGTACATTCGCTTGGGTCACATGAGTCGTGTTGATCGCGTCGGGACGCCTAATTACTTCCTACCGCATCATGGAGTATTGCGTGAGCATAGCACCACCACCAAGCTGCGTGTGGTGTTTGATGCCAGTGCCGCAGCAAGCAATGACATCTCGCTCAATGAAATACAAATGGTGGGCCCACCGATACAAGGCGACCTGTTGTCTATATTATTGCGATTTAGGCAACATAAGTACACGGCTTGTGCAGACATTGAGAAAATGTATCGGCAATGTCTTATTCACGAAGATCAGCGTGACCTTCAATTGATATTGTGGCGTGATGATCCGTCACAGCCGTTGGATATTTACCGACTAAATACAGTCACTTACGGTACCGCATCTGCGCCGTTTTTGAGTTGTAGATGTTTAAAACAGCTGGCGGCTGATTGTACGGATCCTGACGTCACGAGAATCATTAATGAAGACTACTACGTTGACGACATGATTACCGGTTGTGATAATAAACAACAACTATTAGATTTCTGTAAAAACGTCGCAAACGTTTTAAAGTCAGGTTGTTTTCCTCTTCGAAAGTGGATGTTTAATTTCAACATTAATAACATCGAAAATAACGAATCTGACTTAGTTAAGGAAATGTCATTGGGTGATAATGTTCATTCCAAAACTTTAGGGTTAGGTTGGCATAATATAAAGGATAATTTTAATTTTAACACGCAATTTAATAATGATAAAAGTCAACCAATTACAAAACGTTATATTATGTCAACGATTTCACAGATATTTGATCCGTTGGGATTATTGAGTCCCACCATAATAATAGCTAAAATCTTACTGCAAAAATTATGGCTGTTAAAGATAGGCTGGGATGACGAAGTGCCTAGTGACGTCAGACGCACTTGGGACAGTTTTGTTAGTTCATTGCTGATTCTCAACAATATAAGTGTGCCGCGACACGTCATAGGTAGCGACCCTGCTTCTATCGAGTTGCACATCTTCACAGATGCGTCGGAATCCGCATACGGAGCATGTATTTATATTCGCACAATAAATCGTGACTCATCGGTGTCTGTTAGGTTGTGTTGTTCGAAGAGCAAGGTCGCACCGTTAAACCCTGTGAGTATCCCTAGGTTGGAACTATGCGGAGCGTTACTAGGTGCTAGGCTATTTAATAAAGTACGCGAATCACTACGCTGTCAATTTGATTACACAGTGTTCTGGTGTGACTCCACTATTGTACTGGGTTGGCTGCGGATGGCTCCAAATTTGTTGAAAACTTTCGTGCAAAATCGAGCGGCTGAGATTCACGAAATAGCTAGGGAAATTCCGTGGTGTCACGTAAGCGGAAAAGACAATCCTGCGGACCTGGTATCTCGTGGAGTCAGGCTAGAAGATCTTCAATCTTCCACGTTATGGTGGGAGGGCCCAGCATTTTTAGGTAAACCTGAATTTAATTGCAGTCATGCCATTTCAAATAAGGCTTATGTAGCACAGTCCGATTTACCTGAATTAAAACCAGCAAAAAATCACGCATTCTTATGTACAACGGAAACTTCACTTTTTCCTTTTAAAAGGTTTTCTCAATTTAATCGTATGCAACGTGCGTGTGCGTATGTATTACGTTTTATTTTTAATACTCGCAACAAAAATAATATTCGACGCGGCCCTCTCACTGTCGATGAGTTGAGAAAGGCACGCACAACTTTGTTAAAATTGTCCCAACGCGAATCTTTCCCCGAAGAGTTTAAATTACTATCTAATAACAAATTATTAAAAAGTAAACATAATTTAACTAAACTAAACATTTTCGCAGATAGTGATGGCATTCTAAGAGTCGGTGGACGAATAAAATTGTCACCGGATTTTGATTTTGATAAGAAACATCCGTCATTAATTTCTGCCAATCACTGGTATTCAGTGCTATTGTTCCGACTTGAGCACAAGCGGCTGCATCACGCCGCGGCGCAGGCCTTACTGTACAATATACGCGAGTCCCACTGGCCGGTGGGGGGCAGAAACCTGGCCAAGCGCACTGTTCATCGGTGCGTTACGTGTACACGATTGAGAGGTAAATCTTTATCTCCGATTATGGGCAACTTACCGGCGGAGAGAATCACTCTGACCTTTCCGTTTCTACGTAGTGGTGTGGATTACGCTGGGCCAGTGCTTGTACTTAATCGTAAGGGTAGGGGTTCTAAATTGATAAAAGGTTACATTTGCCTTTTTATCTGTTTAGTTACACGCGCAATACATTTAGAACTTGTCAGTGACCTTTCTTCTGATGCTTACCTACTTGCGTTAAAGAGATTTATTTCCCGACGTGGCAAACCTGATGAAATAATTTCAGACAACGGCAGGAATTTTGTAGGGCTCGCAAATGAATTCTCAAAATTTTTATCTAAATGTTCTGACGACTTAATTGAGTACGCAACTAGTCAGGACATTAAGTTTTCTTTTATTCCGCCTTATGCGCCTCATTTTGGTGGATTGTGGGAGGCCGGAGTTAAGTCATGTAAGCACCACCTGTTACGAGTAGTTGGTAACGCACACCTGACATTTGAGGAATATGGCACTGTATTGTCACAAATTGAAGCTGTCCTCAACTCCCGTCCCATTAGTCCTTTATCCGCAGATCCTAACGACTTCCTTCCTTTGTGTCCATCTCACTTCCTGGTTGGTCGTCTCCTAACAGCGCCTGCAACGCCACAGCTAACGGAGGTTCCTGCTCACCGGCTGACACGATACCAGAGGCTCGAGCTGCTCAGACAACATTTCTGGATTCGATGGTCCAAGGAATATATTTCGGAGATGCAAACCAGGACTAAATGGCAACAGAATGGGCGTGATCTTCAGCCAAACACTCTGGTCATCATCAAAGAGGACAACGCTCCGCCACTAAAATGGAGCCTGGGGCGGATCATCTCAACAATGCCAGGCAAGGACGGGATCGCTCGAGTGGCCAACATCCAAACGAAGTCAGGAGTTGTTCGACGCGCATTTTTTCGAATCTGTCCTCTGTTCGACGACGAAGATGACAGCAAGGTGTTGGACGTAGATACTTCCAAGGCCGGGGGCATGTTCAGACCACGGACTTCATAAATCCACGTCGGACCTGTGTACTGTCACATACTACGTCCATGCATGGGCGGGTACGAGTCGACCAATCACCGAGCAGCATTTCAAAAAACCGTCGAGTAATTTTTTCCCTCCAGAGCGGGCCCTCTGGGTCACGGCATTCTACTCTGATCTCGCTACCTACCATCATTGTACGCGCACCTAATTCCAACATTTTAATATTGTAATTTAAATCAAAGTAAATTAAATATTCATATCAACCATAAATAGTCTCGGCCACATCATTTCACACATCATCATCACCAACTTGAAAAGCACACGCAGACCAGAGCTGACGCCCCTACACCATTCGTGAACGGAAAACATGGTTTGCAAAATTCGTAACAACTTATCATGTCTCCTCCTTTTTAACCTCTCGAATTTTTTGATACGATGGCTTGAAATTCGAGTGTGCATAAAATGGGAGTTGTACTAATAAAACACCTGTCAAGGGACACCCGGATAGAACGAAGTTACTGTATCTTCTTCTTCTTCTTCCTGCCCTTATCCCTGTCTGTATTATACTACACTCAACAAAAATAATCGATTTTCGACCTTATTGACATTTATGCAAACACCGGATTTTAATGAAGGAGCAATGTTAGCCGTTGCTGTTTTTTTAACTTGCTTAACGATAGCAAGTTAAAAAAAAGGTTCAAGCTATTTTCGACACTCCACTCCACTCCACTCCACTCCACTCCACTCCACTCCACTCCACTCCACTCCACTCCACTCCACTCCACTCCACTCCACTCCACTCCACTCCACTCCACTCCACTCCACTCCACTCCACTCCACTCCACTCCACTCCACTCCACTCCACTCCACTCCACTCCACTCCACTCCACTCCACTCCACTCCACTCCACTCCACTCCACTCCACTCCACTCCACTCCACTCCACTCCACTCCACTCCACTCCACTCCACTCCACTCCACTCCACTCCACTCCACTCCACTCCACTCCACTCCACTCCACTCCACTCCACTCCACTCCACTCCACTCCACTCCACTCCACTCCACTCCACTCCACTCCACTCCACTCCACTCCACTCCACTCCACTCCACTCCACTCCACTCCACTCCACTCCACTCCACTCCACTCCACTCCACTCCACTCCACTCCACTCCACTCCACTCCACTCCACTCCACTCCACTCCACTCCACTCCACTCCACTCCACTCCACTCCACTCCACTCCACTCCACTCCACTCCACTCCACTCCACTCCACTCCACTCCACTCCACTCCACTCCACTCCACTCCACTCCACTCCACTCCACTCCACTCCACTCCACTCCACTCCACTCCACTCCACTCCACTCCACTCCACTCCACTCCACTCCACTCCACTCCACTCCACTCCACTCCACTCCACTCCACTCCACTCCACTCCACTCCACTCCACTCCACTCCACTCCACTCCACTCCACTCCACTCCACTCCACTCCACTCCACTCCACTCCACTCCACTCCACTCCACTCCACTCCACTCCACTCCATTCCACTCCACTTCACTCCACTCCATTCCAACGTAATAAACACATTACGTTGACTGGCCTGTTGGTCTAGTGGTTAGTGACCCTGACTGAATGAACTGAATGCCGGAGGTCGTGGGTTCGATTCCCACCCAGGACAAATGTTTGTGTGATGAGCACGATCATTTGTTCTGTGTCTGGGTGTAATTTATCTATAATATGTATGTATTTAGAAATATATAAGTATGTTTATCAGTTGTCTAGTACCCATAACACAAGCTCTGCTTAGCTTGGGACTAGATGGCGTTGTGTGATAGTTGTGGAATATTATTATATTATTATTATATTCATTTATTCATTCATTCACCTTACTATATACATTTTTAAATATTTTTACAAAAACAAGAATTAAAAAAAAAAACATTTAAAAATATAAATAATAGTGGCCCACCGGTATCGGGAACAGGGTCCAAGTTACCGGCGGTCAGGGCTCCAAAGAAAGGAACCTCCTAACAATGCGCGCCGTGTCCAGAAGAACTGCTCTCTGAATCAGGCCCTTGATCCAGCTGCCTAACGAGAGCCTCCTGAGATGTTGGTCGAGGCTCTTGGCAATTAAGCCATGGCATTATTATTATTATTATGTCGTTTATTCATTATACTTACATACAATTACATTTTTAAATATTTTACATAAAAAAACAAAACCATATAAAACATTTAAAAATATTATTATTATTATATTCTCTTTATTCATTTTTTACCTTATTATATACATTTTTAAATATTTTCACAAAAATAAAATAATAAAAAACATTTAAAAATATAAATAATAGTGGCCCACCGGTATCGGGAACAGGGTCCAAGCTACCGACGGTCAGGGCTCCAGAGAAAGGAACCTCCTGACAATGCGCGCTGTGTCCAGAAGAACTGCTCTCTGAATCAGGCCCTTGATCCAGCTGCCTAAAGAGAGCCTCCTTAGATGTTGGTCGAGGCTCTTGGCAATTAAGCCATGGACCGACACGACTATCGGCACAATGATCGCTGAATCCACATCCCACATATCGACAACCTCGCGAGCCAAATCAAGATACTTAATTTGCTTATCTTTTTCAGCTTTCACGAGGTTCTCATCATGCGGGACGGTTATGTCAACAATCATTGTGCGCCGCTCTGATCGATCCACCACCACTATATCAGGTCTATTGGCTACAATAGTCCTGTCAGTGATGATGGATTGATCCCAGTACAGTGTGATATCGCCACTTTCAAGAACTGGGTCGGGCTCATACCTGTAGTACGGCACTTCCGATTCCACAAGGCTGTATTTCAGAGCAAGTTGCTGATGGATTATCCTGGCTACAAGGTTATGTCTATGCAAGTATTCTCCATTAGCCAGACGAGAACACCCGGAAATAATGTGACGGATTGATTCGCCAGGACGGTGGCATGCCCGACATAATTATGTCAACCGTGCCATCCTTCACAATAAATCTCCGGTAGTTATTTGTCATCATAACTTCATCCATAATTGCACAGACAAAACCCTCGGTTTCACCAAACAGGTCCCCGGATCGTAGCCAGGCCACGGACGCTGACAAATCTACATCAGGCCCATGTAGAGCCCGGAAAAAGCGTCCGTGAAGCTCCTTGCTCTGCCATACCTCCATGCGATCATTAGTGTCAAGCACCGCAGGTTTGCGCCAGTTCTCTTTAGCCAAGGAGAGCGGGGTGAGGCCCTTGTCCACCGCTACTACATCTCGATGCATTCCCACGTCGGCTTTTAGGAAATATTCCATGAGATTGCATATCTCGCGATTGTGGAGAGTCTTAGCGTTTAGAAAACCTCGACCTCCACATTTTCGAGGGATATACAATCTCATAACTGAAGACCGTGGGTGATGCATTCGATATGCAGTCAGCAATGTACGGACCCTCCTATCCAGGGCATCAAGTTCTGTTTGAGTCCATTTGAGTATGCCAAAAGAGTACATCACTACTGGCATGACCCAGCCGTTGAAGGCGCGCACCTTATTACCACCTGATAAAAGGCTATTAAATACTTTTTTCAGGCGGCCAAAGAAACGCTCCCTCAACGATTGCTTCATGTCAGCAACATTGATGCCCAACGCTTCGGACATACCCAAATACTTATAGGTTTCGGTTGCTGAGAGGGATCTAAGGTTTATGGAGTCCGTGAGTTGGGTGCTCACAGATTCCACAATCTCCCCTCGCTTTACATGCATGACCGCACATTTGTCCACACCAAATTCCATCCTGATGGCGCTACTAAAGGTTTCAGTTACCTTCAGTAGCTTCATCAGTTGTAAATTGTTGGGGGCAAAGAGTTTAAGGTCATCCATGTAAAGGAGATGAGATATAACCTGACCGTCTCTCCTCAACCGATAGCCAAGACCTGAATCCTCCAACAGTGTGCTAAGAGGATTCAGGGCCAAGCAGAACCAAAGTGGACTCAAACTATCACCCTGGAAAATACCTCGCTCTATCCTTATCGGTTCGCTAGTTCTCTGGATATGCTGACATCCTGGATAGCGAAGGACTGTCCTCCATTGCCTCATACACGACATCAGGAAAGTGCACAGAGTTGTATCAACTTTATACAACTCCAGCACTCTCATGAGCCATGTATGTGGCACCGAGTCATAGGCCTTCTTATAGTCTATCCAACATGTCGACAGATCCTTTCGAGAACGGCGAACCTGTTGGCTAATGGCAATATCAATGAGGAGCAGCTCCTTAGTACCGCGGGACCCGTTCTTACATCCATTTTGAGAAGCAGACATGATAGAATTCTCATCAATGTGTTTACTAATTTTAGCTCTCAAAATGGATGTAAGAACTTTATAGAGTGTGGGAAGACATGTTATTGGTCTATAATTTTTGGGTTCCGCAGTACTACCCGATTTATGGAGCAGGTGGGTTATTCCTGTCGTTAGGAACTCGGGTATCGATCCTGACTCTAAGGCCGACTGGAAAAGGGTTGCCAAACGAGCGTGCGATTTTTTGAACCATTTTATCCAATAGTTATGCAGTCCGTCCGGCCCTGGAGATTTCCAATTAGGTAACGGACGGACTGCACGAACTACGTCTTCGGGAATGATTGTTATTTCCTCCATCTGTGTTATTGGATCGCACGCTCGCACGACCACTCCAGTCCATTCACCCTCGGTATGGCTGGCAGGCACCGACCAGATGCTGCGCCAAAACGAGCACATAGTATCATCATCTGGCAGATGCACGTCAGCCACACCTTGATCCGGTCGATCCCAAGCCCTATAAACCCACCTTTCATCTCTTTGAAACGTGCGATTCTGAGTGTACCGCTCCACACGCCGCTTATACCTACGAATACGGTTTGCCCATGCATACACTTTCTGTTTCAGGAAGTCGATGCGCTCTGTGACACGGGCTAAATAATCACGAGGGCTGATATCAGTTCCCGCGAACGCCCGTCTCACAAAGCGCATCACTCTAGGGCGAGTGTTGCCCTCTCTGAAACATATCAGTTTGCCGATGAGTGTTCTGGCCCCACCAATACGTCGTTCAATCCTGCATTGCCAAGCCGGTACGGCTGGTTTAGGTCGTGTAGCACTTTCATACGAAAATTTTACGTGAGCCACACGACATGCCGCTACAGCTGCACAATACAGGATTGCATGAGCATCAGTGAGGTCTTCGCAGTTATCAAAATAGTTTGACAACTGCGAATCCAGAACAGCCACCAGCACCCTGTTTTTGTTATGCATGGGCAAACGAGGTAATCGTGGTCTAAGTTCAGGCGACATGAATCGATACTCTCGAATCGCACCTTCCAAAGCACTCCTCATTTCCTCACTGCACTGGTTACTTACATTAGTAACCATGTCATTGCTTACCACGTTAGTGTGATTGTTTATTTGATTCGACTGTGATGCAACTACAGTCTGCAACGGTGGGGCAATGACATGGTTACATTGCGTTTCAGATCGCAAGCGATCAAGTACGGAGTCGTCCAACATATGGTTACGCTGGATAACCCGCACCTGATCCGATAGTCGTTGTGCGGACACGTTGACAGCTGGCTCAAGCACCTGAAAGAGAGAGAGCATTCGAACACGGTATGCGGTCAGATTGTTACCTCCCTCTGTAGCCCCATAGTATGAGCGCATGACATTTTCATTGATGGATTGAGTCCATCTCATGCGCTGCACACTTCCGCCGGGAGCTGGGACCCTATCAGAGGCCGGTGGGCCTCGAAGTCCTAAGCCGTCCGGCGGCCGGCGTCCTCCCCGTCGGCGAGCAGGTGGTGGCGTCGTTGGCGGGGAGAAATACTCGTCGCTGGAGCTCGACGCGACTGCCACGGCCGATGTCACAGCACTCACGATGGGGCTGGATTCCGGCGGCGGCGAGGCGGAGCTCAGCGACGGGCCCGGAGATGGAGGGCGTGCACGGCGAGCCGCTGATCTTGTTATCATGTCTTGATCATAAATTGGTTCGATTGGTGGTTAAATTGGTTCGAAAATTCCTGACAGGTCGTCATAAAGTAAATGACACCTGCCATATTCCGTCTATTTTTTCATTAATTGATTGTGAGCACATAATTTATTTCTAAAAAGGTATGTAGTATCTTTCGTTATTGTAATATACAGGGTGGAATTTTGTAATGCCACCTGGAGGGAAAGAACTCTAAATACTGCAAAGATTCCAAGAGAATGGAGCCCATTTCGAGCAACTAATTAGTTAGTTTACCATTTTTTGTAAATAATCAAATTGATTTCCTGGTTTTCCTTTGATTTAATTTATCATGTTTGTTAGAGAGATTTCATCCTTATAATTGACCCTAACGATCGATGCAATAAAAGTACAGGGTATCATTTTTTCAGATTTTAGCCGGTTCGATTCCCGGGTGTGGGAGAAGAGAATATTCAAAAATCTTTGAATGCAGTTTGCTTTCTATTCAAAAATAAAGGAATGTTTCCTTTGAGTAAAATTTTCTATCTGCAGTATTAAGAGAACTTTCCCTCCAGGTGGCATTACAAAATTCCACCCTGTATATTTTCGGTTGGAATATATGTTCTAAACACTTATGTTTGCAGATTTTTGATATTATTATTATTTTCTTTATTCATTATTTTTCATATTTCTTTACATTTTTAAATATTAAAAAAAAAATTAAAAAACATTTAAAAATATAAAAAATAGTGGCCCACTAGCATCGGGAACAGGGTCCAAGGTGCCGGTGGTTAGGACTCTAGAGAGAGGAACCTCCTCACAATGCGCGCCGTGTCCAAGAGAACTGCTTTCTGCATCAAGCCCTTGAGCCAGCTGCACAATGAGAGCCTCTTAAGATGTTGGTCGAGGCTCTTCGCAATTAGCCCATTGACCGAAACGACTATCGGTACAATGACTGCTGAGTCCACGTCCCACATGTCGACAATCTCGTGTGCTAAATCAAGATACTTGATTTTTTTATCATTTTCAGCTTTCACGAGATTTTCGTCATGAGGGACGGTGATATCAACAATCATTGCACGGCGCTCTCGGCGATCTACCACCACTATATCAGGCTTATTGGCCCGACTGGGTCGGGCACATACCTGTAGTATGGTACTTCAGAATCCACAAGGTTGTATTGCAGAGCAAGCTGCTGGTGGATAATCCTAGCTACTAGATTGTGTCTGTGCAAGTACTCGCCGTTAGCAAGACGAGAACAACCGGAAACAATGTGTCTGATCGACTCACCGGGACGGTGGCATGCCCGACAGATGTCAACCGTACCGTCCTTGACAATATATTTCCGGTAATTGTTCGTCATGATAACTTCATCCATAATCGCACAGACAAAACCTTCGGTTTCCCCGAAGAGGTCACCGAAACGTAGCCAGGCTACAGACGCCAAAAGGTCTACATCAGGTCCGTGAAGGGCCCTGTAGAACCGTCCGTGTAGCTCCTTGCTCTGCCATACCTCCCTGCGGTCATTCGTATCCAATACCACAGGTTTGCGCCAGTTCTCGTTAGCCAAGGAGAGCGGGGTAAGGCCTTTGTCCACTGAAACTACATCTCGATGCATCCCCACGTCGGCTTCAAGGAAGTATTCCCTGAGACTGCATACCTCGCGGTTGTGCAAGGTCTTAGCATTGAGTAAGCCACGGCCTCCACACTTCCGCGGGATATACAGTCTCATCACCGATGACCGTGGGTGATGCATCCGATTTGCAGTCAGCAGTGTACGGACCTTTCTATCCAGGGCGTCAAGTTCCGTTTGAGTCCATTTGAGTATGCCGAAAGAATACATCAGAACCGGCATGACCCAACTATTGAAGGCGCGCACCTTATTTCCGCCTGATAAAAGACTATTTAACACTTTGTTCAGGCGGCCAAAGAAGCGCTCCCTCAACGATTGCTTCATGCCAGCAACATTGATGCCCAATGATTCCGACATACCCAAATACTTATAGGTTTCGGTTGCTGAAAGGGATCTAAGGTTTATGGAATCTGAGAGTTGGGTGCTCTCAGATTCCATAATCCCCCCTCGTCTTACATGCATGACCGCACATTTCTCCACACCAAATTCCATCATAATGGCGCTACTGAAGGTTTCAGTGATCTTCAGTAGCCCCATCAGCTGCGAATTGGTGGGGGCAAAAAGTTTCAGGTCATCCATATAAAGGAGGTGAGATATAACCTGACCGCCTCTCCTCAACCGATAGCCTAGACCTGAATCCTCCAGCAGTGCGCTAAGAGGATTCAGGGCTAAGCAAAACCAAAGCGGACTCAAACTGTCACCCTGAAATATTCCTCGCTCAATCCTAATCGGTTCGTCGCTCTCGAAAATCTGCCGACGTCCCGGATAGAGAAGGAACGTCCTCCATTGCCGCATACATGACAACAAGAAGGTGCGAAGTGTTGCATTTATTTTGTACAACTCTAGCACCCTCATGAGCCACGCATGCGGCACAGAGTCATAGGCCTTCTTATAATCTATCCAACACGTCGACAGATCCCTCCGGGATCGACGAACCTGTTGGCTTACGGCCATGTCAATAAGGAGCAGCTCTTTAGTACCGCGGGACCAATTCCTACATCCATTCTGAGAGGCAGACATAATTGAATTACTATCAATATGATAAGCAATTTTTGCTCTCAGAATGGATGTTAGAACTTTATAGATAGTCGGTAGACACGTAATTGGTCTATAGTTTTTTGGTTCCGTGGTACCACCTGATTTATAGAGCAGGTGGGTAACACCTGTGGTAAAAAACATTGGTAGCGACCCTGTCTCTAAAGATGACTGAAATTGTGAAGCTAAGCAAGCGTGTGACCCTCGTAGCCATTTTATCCAAAAATTATGCAGTCTGTCCAGCCCTGGAGATTTCCAATTAGGTAACGGACGGACTGCATGGGCTACGTCAAGTGAGGTTATAGAAATTGCTTCCATTTCTGGGATTGAGTCACACGCTCGCTCAACCACACGCATCCAGTCACCCTCAGTGTGACCAACGGGCACTGACCAAATACTTCGCCAAAAAGCACTCATAGCTTCATTATCTGGCAAGTGCCCGTCAGTAACACCCTGATTGAGAATGGGTCGCTCCCATGTTCTGTATACCCACCTTTCATCACTTTGGAACATGCGATTCTGAGTGTATCGATCCACTCTTCTCCTATACCGGCGGATACGGTTCGCCCATGCATAAACTTTCTGCTTCAGGAAGTCAATGCGCTCTGTGAGACGGGACATATAATCTTATTATTATTATAATTATTATTATTATTATTACCCTCCTTTGCGTCGCGCAGTCAGTAAAAAGTGTCGTGACAACTTTTTCCCTTAATTTTTTCCGTCTAGCCTCCTTTCGCAACGCGCGTTATGGAACTTCGTTCCAAAAACTATTATATTTCTATTAAATACTCGTATGTAAAATTTAAACGTTTTCTTTACTTATTAAGCTAGAGAGGTTTGAATTGAAAAAATATATTTTTGCGTTGTGGTACCGGCAAAATGTGGATGTGGTTCTTGTTATTCTTACGACGCCTATCGATGTGGCCGACCACTGGTTCGCAGTGTCGCTAGTTCGTTGTGGTTCGTCAATTCACACCGAGACTCGACGCCCACTCACATTTCAAAAGAGCGACTCAAAATCTAACTTTATTTAATACATGAAAATATACACATTTCCAGTATCGTAAACTGACCCTTAGCTGCGATATGGTTAGTTTCACCCAAGTGGTTGATAATGATGGCAACATGTGGTTTGTGTGAATTCTACAATTCTTCAACCTAGAATTATTTAAATACAGACTACCTTGAACTCATGCTAGCCTAGTACTTTTCGTTAGCTTCTAATTGCTTCATGGTGACAAATGGAAATATGTTTCCCGTTGGGTGACAAATGGGAATCTTTTTCCCGTTGGGTGACAAATGGGAATATTTTTCCTGTTTGTCACCAGTGGTGACAAAGACGGTGGGGACAATAGGAGTAGATGCAAATTATGCACCCTCCAACGTGTTGTGGTCGTGGTGGCACGTGTGAAACAACCCTTCTAGTTCTTAAAGTGCATATGCTCAGACGATATCAAGCCAGACTTAAACTTAACAACACACCACGGAAGATTTGTCCCTCACAAATTATGGACTTCGGTACTTCTTACAGGATCGTTACACTTATGTTTATTAATTCAAATCACTTGTTCGTTGTTAGAAATGATTATGAACGATAATGTTAATATAACAAATGATTTAGAACAATTTTCAGTTTCAGCATCACATCAATGCTCCCCTGAACAGGTTGACACATACCTTCCTAATTCAAATCACGGCTTGAAAATTTTCCACGTCAACATCAGAAGCATCGGTAACGCTGCAAACTTTAACAATCTTTTGTTATTGGTCCTATCGGAATGCTGGTTGCGTAAGTGCCCTAATATTCCATCGATACCGGGTTTCATGCAGCAGCGTGCACTGGTTCCTGAGCAAAGCTAGGCCAGCCAAAGATAAAAAAAATAACTACATTATTCAATACTGACGATGCGAATAGAAGCTTCGGCCCAATTCAAAACGTATAATTTAAAACACTCACCGCATTCTTCACGTAAGATTAATAATCACGATATTCTGACAATCAAATAGAAGATTCGGCCACCTCAAATATCTCTCCAATATATTTAGTTACAAAACACGTCACTTGCAAGAATAACTCTCGAAGATTGAAATGACGAGTACGAGATGAATTATCATATTTCTGGGTTAATTCTCGTAATTTTTAGACACAACTTGAATCTTGTACGATAATATTAGGAGTTCTTTTTATGATAGTTGTGAAAAGTAAGTTTTCACAACAATCGTAATCAGATTCAGTAATAAACACACATTGTCAGCACAAATCACACAAACTAGGACCATTTTAAGTAAACAAACGAATATTCTTTAATATTTACACACCCTTTTGTTTCAAAACGTATTACTTAAAGCTGAATATGATCTAATAAACAATAACTACAAAAGTACAAAACAATAACTTTTGCCGGAATAAACTGACAGCAACATACGGGGTTGCCTCATTTTCCCAAGTTCCCAAAAACCAAATTCTCAAATTTGAGGAGAAAAATTAAGCAACAGTTTATAATTATTACTAAACCGCTTTTGCTATTCTTTAAAATTATACATTTCTTTTGGAATGTATAGATTTGACATTACTACCCCGTATTTTTTATTGTTTCTATTAGTGTCGTTCGTTTCTGTGTGAAGTTTGTTTCTTGAACTGGCAACACCGTTCAGAGCGTTTCTACTAAGGTTGGCATAAAGGCCTCGAAGCCATGCCAAAAAACATTTCAAAAAAAAAACTATTCCACTAAGGTTTTCATTCATTAAAAACGCTGGTCATTTCTGATTGGTTACCGCCAGCTACAGCGAGCCTAAGAACCCGCCCATTTTTATACATCTGTGCCGTTCATACACACGACAATATGAAACAAAAAATCATACATTCTTGAATGAAATTGACTAAAATTGAGGCAAGAAAATAGTGGGCCTCAGCTTTGTACCTATTGTAGTGAACGTGATGACGTCACACGGTGCGGAAAGTTGCTAATGCATTATGCCAGGCGTTATGGTTTATTTTTTAATTTTGTTTTATATTATTATAAATGCGTTTGTTTTAATTATGCGTTTTTGTGGTAACCTAGGCTTGGCCTAAATCAGTACTATGAGAGACCGCCCCTGGTTTCATGTCCCATTACTCCGATCACACAAATCAAAATGATGGAGTTGTGGTTTATACGAGAATGGAGCTACAGTTAGTTCTGGAAAAACCAGTACTTGCCGACGCTAACTGTCTTCTTCTTAAATTTAGAAACGAAGCGGCGCTTATCGCAATATATAGATCGCCGTCAAATAGAAATATTCAGCATTTCATAACTGGTCTAGATGTAATCCTCAACTCACTAGCTGCTTACAAAACAGTTGTCTTGATTGGAGACATCAATATAAATATTTCCCCCAACTGTGTTGACGCAAACTCTGATATGTACCTTAATACTGTGGCGTCACATGCCATGTTGCCTGCACATCTTTTCCCGACATGCAACGATAACTGCATTGACCACGTTATCCTCAAATCCAATAAACCAGCTGTCACCTTAGTTCTTGACTGTTTAATCACCGACCATGCTCCGGTGGTATTATTTTGTAATCTCGATTTACACGTTCCCAAATCGCCTTCCTGTCAAACCCGTGTAGATATTTCTGCTTGTGTGGCGGCTCTTGAAAAAGTTGACTTTTCTGCGGTTATGAGCTGTCAAGATGCTGAAACTGCTGCTTCCATTTTGGTCAAACAAATTTCTTCAGTTGTTAAAAAGAATACCCGTATTCATGTTGTCCCGAACAGAAAACGAATTATTAAGCCTTGGATCACTCCTGGGCTCCTTAGGTGTATTCGGAACCGGGACAACATGTATCGAAAAACGAGGAAATATGTTGATAATGATACTCTGAAAATCACTTATAGTCGCTACAAAAAATTTTGCAACAATTTACTGAAGAAACTGAAACTAGAGTATGAACGAAATGAATTTGAAAAGCATCGTAAAAATCCGAAGGCTACCTGGAATCTCATTAAAACTATCTCTAATCTCCAAAAGAGTAAAGCCTCAGCCAGCGAGCTGCTGTCCATAAAATCAGATCCAATTCAATCACTTGATTCTGTAAACGACTTTTTTGCAAATGTGGGAACAAAGCTGGCAACCACAATCACGAATTCCAAAAATTATTGCTCTAATTATTCTGACCCTGGCACTCAGGGTGTCCATCCGAGCTCTATGGCCTTGTTTTGCGTGGATAGCGAAGAGATAGACTGTCTCATTCGTGGTCTGCGCCTAAATTGTGCTACGGGCTGGGATGGTATCCCTGCTACTGTAATCCACGGTGCTAGAGGCTTTATTGTACCTGTAATCTGTCATGTTTTTAACCTAGCCCTTACATCTGGAATATTCCCATCAGTTTTTAAAAAGGCCGTTGTGCACCCTATTTACAAGAACGGAGACAGAGACAGTGTCAACAACTACAGACCCATATCTGTACTATCCATCCTTTCTAAGCTTCTTGAAAAAATATTGAACAGGCGTTTGCTGGATTACCTTAACTCACAAAATATTCTCGCGTATAACCAATATGGATTCAGATCCGGCAAAAACACAGAGGACGCCTTATTGGACTTCTTAGGTTCAGTAGCTCAAAACCTTAACAACAAAGATAAGTCTATAGCCATCTTCCTTGATCTTTCAAAGGCTTTTGACACTGTCTCTGTCCCCCTTCTACTTACTAAACTAGAAAGGATAGGTATAAGGGGTTTGCCTCTTAGCATGTTTGAAAGCTACCTTAGTGGGCGTTCGCAAATCATTAAAATAGAAAACTACACTAGTAAGGAAGCTTTTCCCACCTACGGAGTCCCACAGGGTAGTGTCTTAGGACCTACCCTTTTCTTGGTTTATATAAATGAGCTTTGTAAACTCGATCTTGCAAACTCCAAAGTAATTGCCTATGCAGATGATACAGTTATCCTGGTCCGTGGCAGTGAGTGGGACGAAGTTCGCCTTCGGGCTGAGTCAGCCTTACACCTTACTAGTAGATGGCTCACGCAGAATTTGTTAACTCTCAATTTAGATAAAACCAAATTCATTACATTTAGTCCAAGGAAGGCATCACAGCCAGCCTCACCCTTCCGCCTCTCACCGCTCACTCGTGCCATACAGCAGGGGATGCCACTTGTGGTTGCACCGAAGTTATGCGCACTGACTCAATTAAATATCTAGGAGTTTGGGTAGACGGTGCACTGACGTGGAGTGAGCAGATCAATTCGCTGGTCTCTAGGTTACGAAGGTTAATATTTGTTTTTAAAAATCTTAGGTCCTCCGCCTGTTTTTCTACCCTGAGAACTGTTTATTTTGCTCTAGCTCATTCCATTTTAACGTACTGTATTGCGGCCTGGGGTGGTGCTGGTAAATGTCTTCTGTTGCGCTTGGAGAGGGCACAGCGGGCGGTTCCAAAGATCTTTACGAGCTATGGAAACTTCCTACAGTAAGACATTCTTTCGTTCTCAGTACGGTGATGCGAAAACACACGAATCTAATCTTTGAGCGTGAGCTGAGTGGAAGAAAGCGTAGAGCTGACCGAGTCTGCCCAACCACGTCAGTTAAGCTAGAAGTCGTCCGCCGACAGTTCGCGTTCTGCAGCCCGGTGCTCTATAATAGAGTAAACAAGGCTCTAAATATTTATCCATTGACTTCCCGGGACTGCAAAAGAGTCACACAACAATGGCTCCATACCCTCACGTATGAAGAATTGGAGAATTTAGTAAAACCCTAATGATCTTCCTTCCATATACATTACACTACATTACACCCACAGACAGGCACTACACATACACAAGACACCTCCACAAGCACGACATTATTATACACTTAACTAATTTTATTAATTTGTATGCTTTGTATTATTCTTTAAATATTTTGATAATTTTTTAGTTCCCATTTGATGCAATTTCTAGTTTTCGTAATTACTTTTTAGAATTATTCTTTTATTTTTATCCTGGAACGCTGGCGTCTCCGTCTTGGAGGTGGGCGTTAATAGCTGCAACACAGTTTATAACTAATGTGGTTATTACCGTACACAATGGTTGTTGTTAAAATATTTTTGTTCCAATATAGATTATTATTATTATAATCAAATGTCATCAAATAATCAAATGTCATCATCAAAACTGCGGTGAGACTAAAACTTATCTATTTCAATGAAAAGATACTTAAGTATGAGAGAGCAAGCTCACTATACTTGCGTTTCTTTAGTCTTACAGTTTGTTCAGTTCTGGGGTTTGTTTTGAAACTTGCTAGACTCCTGTTCACTATTTGGCAAGATTTTGCTGGCACTAATACACTAAATAATGAAAATACTTTGTATAATATCATTAAAATACAGGGTTAAATTAAATGGGAACTATATTTTCTGTCACCAAAATTTACATTTGTCACCAAGTTATATTACCTAATAAATAGATCTATCACCACGAAATATTTTCGGTCTCAGATAAACAAAAAGTGTTCCCAAGTATGAATTATCAAATTAAAGCCTCCTGCAGACACAAGCGATTAATCGCGCTGCGACAACGAGCCAAGCTAATTTCCACTCTAAAAATACTGCGAATGGACCGCGACATGTCGCCCCGCGATTAATAGCGTGTGTCTGCAGGAGGCTTAATGTTAATAAGTGTGTAAAATAACAGATGGATTACCAATCAAATTTTGAGCTTCCTTGTTAGATATCAGTATCAGTAACAAAATAAACAAAATGTTGAAACGCTGATGACGACCACCCTAAATAGTCTCGGAAGCCATAAGCACTTAAGTCTAATCTTTTCGCATGCAAAAATTTTACAGGAGACTGTTTTATTTGATTGGTATAGAAAAATGTACTACGGTTTTTGTTTTTATTATTTATTATTACACAGTTATGAACTACATAGTGTACATATCAGAGTATGGCTATTTAGGTTTTGTTTGAATTACTTGAAATATCTGACTTAAGTTTCTTTGAACATCAAGAAATTGCGACTTAAGGCGCGGTCTTATCTCATATTCCCAAAAATTGGTTTCTTAGAACGTCGAGTATGACGTAATGTAATAAAAATAAGCAACGCGAACTCTAACCAAACCATTATTTAATTTTATGTCTATATTTTAAATAATCTAAAGAAAAGCAGTAAAATAAATGCCCATTCGCAGCTTACGTCACATTTCAACACAAATATCATTTTTTCAATTTTCAATCTTATTGACACTCCATAGTGATGACAATAGTTTACGCGGTCATAAGCGATTAAAATCGTAGTCAGTCCGCGTCTTAAGTGTTTATTATCGTACTATAATTATTTGGCTTATTTATTTTATTTTATGAATTTAAAACAAAGTATGAATAATTTTGGTTATTAATTAAAATTTTACAATATAATACACGCAATAAAGTCAAAAACTAACAGTCACTCTCTTCTGAATCTCATATATAACTAAATTCTAGTAAAAATTATGAAAAAACTTTTTCAAAAAAAATGTAACCGCCTTCAAAAACAACCATAAAAAACGGTAAAAAAAACCTACAAAATAACTTTTCTTTCGGAAGTCGGTGTCTTTGTTTTCTTTATTTCATTGCCTTTTTTTTGCCACCGACTTCCGAAAGAAAAGTTATTTTGTAGGTTTTTTTTACCGTTTTTTATGGTTGTTTTTGAAGGCGGTTACATTTTTTTTGAAAAAGTTTTTATTTTACTCTTTTTAGTTTAAATATTCAACCCGAATTCTTGTCAAATAAAACATGTTCACTAGAATTTTGTAATCCATAACACCGGTAATAACATCGCTCATGTACACAATAAGCTAATAAAATTCCCTATCTCAAAAACTACTGAACCGATTTTGATGAAACTTGCAATATTCCCTAAGTTAAATGATACCTAGTACAACAAAAAAAGAATTGCTTAAATCGGACTTGTAGTTCCAGAGATATGCGAACTCAAACTAAATCAGTCGATGCCTACTCCTTACTATTAAGGAGTTCTACCTTCCATCATCAGCTCAGCTACATGAAATTATGATTACCATACGCAAGTACTTAAATTACTTCATAAAATTTGCGAAAAACGGTGTGTCGGCCTATAAAATTCGAGGGTTGCCCTCGATTTCTCCAGGATCCAATCATCAGATCCCAACTTGGTGACTATGGGACCTCTTCAGAAGTAACTCCTTTCGAACAAAAAAAGAATTTTAAAAATCGGTCCCCAATTGGCGGAGTAATCGCATAACAAATATACAAAAAAAAAAAAAAAACATACCGTCGAATTGATAACCTCCTCCTTTTTGAAGTCGGTTAAAAATATTCTGGTATTAAAGACAAAAGTGATATCATATCACGTATTTTTTTCGACATTTTAGTTAATGATTCATCTATAGAAAGAGATGTTTTGTATTTTATTACGCCGTACAGAGTCATCATAACTCATCCACTTCACATCATGCCACTTGAAAATATTCCCGTCGTCGTCTTTTTTTTCGGGCTACTAAAGGACCTTTCAATAAAGTAGCGAAATAAAAGAAATATTTTTTTTTGCTACTCGATCTTTCTAACTGCATCCAATCGTGTGATAAAGTTGATAAAGTTTTATATCGGCTTTCTCTTTTTCAATATTTGCATGGACTAAGTCAACCTCCATTTGTGTATAACCAGGTATCATAAACTTCATCATTCTCATTATCATCATCAGTCTGTATTCATCCACTGCTGGACATAGGCCTCTCCCAATGTATTCTACTGAGCCCAGTCTTGAGCTTTCCTCATTCCGTCTTTGCCGGCTGCCTTTCGCAGGTCGTCGCTCCACCAGGGCGTCCTACACTACGTTTGCCAAGTTTCGGTCTCCACTCAAGAACACGTCTACCCCAGCGGTTATCTGTCCTGCTAGAGATATGGCCCGCTCACTGCCACTTCAGCTTACTAATTCTTTCTGCTATGTCAGCAACTTTGGTAGTCTGACGGATTACTTCGTTCCATATCATAAACTTGTGATGTAAGTAATTCATTGAAAGTTTTACAGTCAACAAGTACGTGAACATTGCAGCCACGTGAGTGTTCTTGTTTTGTCCTCCACAATTAGTGTCAGAGTACAAAATCACTTCTGACATTTCTTCAGGTTGGCCTCGTAAATAAGAAAACAACCAAAAGGCTATTTGATTAGCACCGCGACCCGAAATATCCTATTTCCACATGTGGTGCGTTGACATTCCAGTTGCGTTGTCATGTATTGTAAGTTTGAAGGTCCAAAGTTGTATTTTATAAAAGGCTACAGATGATTGTAAAGCTGGGGTAGGCAAGCATTCCTGTAGTTGAAAAGTCATGCATTTGATTCTGTTATTTGTAATTGTGGTATTTTTATCACAATGCTGATCTTTGTACGCCGATATCAGCGGCTAGCAGATGAGAGTCACGTTCTTCTACAAGGGCTAATTTTGTAATCTCGTCCGTAGCAATATTTACACATGTGTGACAAGTGTCTACTTTTCGTTTTTTCAAACTTAAAAATTTATGAAATTCTTTGCGGTATATCTTATCACTCACAGGATTTTCATGTGATTTTGAATAGAGAGAATACATTTTCGATATAGTCAAATGCGATGGTAAATATTTGTGGATGCTTTTACGTCTAGTGTAATGACTTTCATATAGCGGAAACGAATTGATATGATAAAAATCACCTCTTGAATATTTTGTTCGGAATGTTTGTTTTCTGGTGTTTTCATCACGTTTGTCTATTGGTATAATTCCTCTCAAGGTGCCACGTTTCTTAAAACCGATTAGTTTTAGAAAATTATCACTTAAATAATAATAATATTATCGACACCAAAAACGGATCACTGTTACCAAGTTACTTAAGTCAGTCGGTATAAGAGTTGTCATGCCGGGAAAAAAAACTTAAACGGCGACATAAACCACTTAAGGCTTATTTAAGTGGTTTATGTCGCCGCTTGATTTGTTGATACGACTTAAGTTTTATGGTACAGTCGACTATTGCGACTGAATGAAGTGACGGTGACTTACGTGCTTATTCCAGTCAACGGGTAATACAAAAACATGGGTCCTGTGACTTTTTTCAATTTTGAGCTAAAAATGACTTAAGTGCTTTTGGCTGCCGTGTCTAGTTTATTTGGAACTTTATGAAATTTTATAGTGACAGTTTATGATTTATTGGTGATCTCTTTAAATTATGTAATTTGCTGAAATACTTATTAGGAAACCTATTATAAATTACATATAAAAACATTTATTTTGTACTAGCCCTATTTCTCCAAGATTTTAGGTGATTTGTTATGGAATCGATTTTATAATTATTGTTTGGTGACTACATTTTGGTAACAAATCTACTATTTTGGGGACATACTCAATTTTTTAGGAGACACAAAACTAATTAAATCGGCGATAGCTTAAATCATACCCAAATTAAGTAAGCTAGCGATTTTAATCAAATCCATTCTTACTTAAAGTGACTGCACTCATGAGGTCTTCTGGCACAGGTATCTTCATACTTAAAAGAAGATCTCTACACTGTTTTTGTAAAAACCTGTTGATTTATGAAATAAAAATTATTATTATAACAATGACCCTAAAAATCACAAGCACATTTAAATATAGACGATAATGGATAATTTGATATTGAAGAGTTTTGAAAAAATATAAGCACAAGAAAATGTGGTCTAACATTTTTCGATTCTTCAGTGGGTCAAATAAATATTTTTACGAATTTAATACTAAAACCGTGTAAAATTTCAGAAAATATAGATCATCGTCATCATCATCAGCCTATAATGTTCCCACCGCTGGGACACAGGCCTCCACTCTGTGAGAAAAAAAAGTCGTCATTAATTTTGTACCCAAAGTAAAGCACTTAAATCCAAATGCCACGTCATATTTACATACACTCAACATATTAATTGTGGCGACCTAAAAACTAACATGGCCTATCAGATGACCCCCACAGAAAGTTCGTGTCACCCTTAACTACCGACAAATTGGATCGCCGACATTTTTTCGGTTTCGCAACTCATTTCCTACTGATTTAATAACTTGGTCGACAAAACGGGGACTTGTACCTCTATTTTCGCATTATTTTCGGAGTATTTGTGTTTAAAGTTTTTAATTTTTTGGATTTACATCTTGCGATAAGTCACTCAGATTACAATCAAATGAGGTGGGTACTTTCTATCGTTTAGGGCGCTGCTCTCATCAAAACTATCAACGAAAAGCAACCTAGCTACAATAAAATTAATCTTCGCTTCAAATAATTAATTTAGGTATACGTTTGTTTGTTTTTTGGCGCCGCCTCAAAATTATTTTTTTGCTTTTCAGTTCGATGTTTCGTCGGTTTGACTCTTCGGCTTCTTTGAACATCAAGAAATTGCGACTTAAGGCGCGGTCTTATCTCATATTCCCAAAAATTGGTTTCTTAGAACGTCGAGTATGACGTAATGTAATAAAAATAAGCAACGCGAACTCTAACCAAACCATTATTTAATTTTATGTCTATATTTTAAATAATCTAAAGAAAAGCAGTAAAATAAATGCCCATTCGCAGCTTACGTCACATTTCAACACAAATATCATTTTTTCAATTTTCAATCTTATTGACACTCCATAGTGATGACAATAGTTTACGCGGTCATAAGCGATTAAAATCGTAGTCAGTCCGCGTCTTAAGTGTTTATTATCGTACTATAATTATTTGGCTTATTTATTTTATTTTATGAATTTAAAACAAAGTATGAATAATTTTGGTTATTAATTAAAATTTTACAATATAATACACGCAATAAAGTCAAAAACTAACAGTCACTCTCTTCTGAATCTCATATATAACTAAATTCTAGTAAAAATTATGAAAAAACTTTTTCAAAAAAAATGTAACCGCCTTCAAAAACAACCATAAAAAACGGTAAAAAAAACCTACAAAATAACTTTTCTTTCGGAAGTCGGTGTCTTTGTTTTCTTTATTTCATTGCCTTTTTTTTGCCACCGACTTCCGAAAGAAAAGTTATTTTGTAGGTTTTTTTTACCGTTTTTTATGGTTGTTTTTGAAGGCGGTTACATTTTTTTTGAAAAAGTTTTTATTTTACTCTTTTTAGTTTAAATATTCAACCCGAATTCTTGTCAAATAAAACATGTTCACTAGAATTTTGTAATCCATAACACCGGTAATAACATCGCTCATGTACACAATAAGCTAATAAAATTCCCTATCTCAAAAACTACTGAACCGATTTTGATGAAACTTGCAATATTCCCTAAGTTAAATGATACCTAGTACAACAAAAAAAGAATTGCTTAAATCGGACTTGTAGTTCCAGAGATATGCGAACTCAAACTAAATCAGTCGATGCCTACTCCTTACTATTAAGTAGTTCTACCTTCCATCATCAGCTCAGCTACATGAAATTATGATTACCATACGCAAGTACTTAAATTACTTCATAAAATTTGCGAAAAACGGTGTGTCGGCCTATAAAATTCGAGGGTTGCCCTCGATTTCTCCAGGATCCAATCATCAGATCCCAACTTGGTGACTATGGGACCTCTTCAGAAGTAACTCCTTTCGAACAAAAAAAGAATTTTAAAAATCGGTCCCCAATTGGCGGAGTAATCGCATAACAAATATACAAAAAAAAAAAAAAAACATACCGTCGAATTGATAACCTCCTCCTTTTTGAAGTCGGTTAAAAATATTCTGGTATTAAAGACAAAAGTGATATCATATCACGTATTTTTTTCGACATTTTAGTTAATGATTCATCTATAGAAAGAGATGTTTTGTATTTTATTACGCCGTACAGAGTCATCATAACTCATCCACTTCACATTATGCCACTTGAAAATATTCCCGTCGTCGTCTTTTTTTTCGGGCTACTAAAGGACCTTTCAATAAAGTAGCGAAATAAAAGAAATATTTTTTTTTGCTACTCGATCTTTCTAACTGCATCCAATCGTGTGATAAAGTTGATAAAGTTTTATATCGGCTTTCTCTTTTTCAATATTTGCATGGACTAAGTCAACCTCCATTTGTGTATAACCAGGTATCATAAACTTCATCATTCTCATTATCATCATCAGTCTGTATTCATCCACTGCTGGACATAGGCCTCTCCCAATGTATTCTACTGAGCCCAGTCTTGAGCTTTCCTCATTCCGTCTTTGCCGGCTGCCTTTCGCAGGTCGTCGCTCCACCAGGGCGTCCTACACTACGTTTGCCAAGTTTCGGTCTCCACTCAAGAACACGTCTCCCCCAGCGGTTATCTGTCCTGCTAGAGATATGGCCCGCTCACTGCCACTTCAGCTTACTAATTCTTTCTGCTATGTCAGCAACTTTGGTAGTCTGACGGATTACTTCGTTCCATATCATAAACTTGTGATGTAAGTAATTCATTGAAAGTTTTACAGTCAACAAGTACGTGAACATTGCAGCCACGTGAGTGTTCTTGTTTTGTCCTCCACAATTAGTGTCAGAGTACAAAATCACTTCTGACATTTCTTCAGGTTGGCCTCGTAAATAAGAAAACAACCAAAAGGCTATTTGATTAGCACCGCGACCCGAAATATCCTATTTCCACATGTGGTGCGTTGACATTCCAGTTGCGTTGTCATGTATTGTAAGTTTGAAGGTCCAAAGTTGTATTTTATAAAAGGCTACAGATGATTGTAAAGCTGGGGTAGGCAAGCATTCCTGTAGTTGAAAAGTCATGCATTTGATTCTGTTATTTGTAATTGTGGTATTTTTATCACAATGCTGATCTTTGTACGCCGATATCAGCGGCTAGCAGATGAGAGTCACGTTCTTCTACAAGGGCTAATTTTGTAATCTCGTCCGTAGCAATATTTACACATGTGTGACAAGTGTCTACTTTTCGTTTTTTCAAACTTAAAAATTTATGAAATTCTTTGCGGTATATCTTATCACTCACAGGATTTTCATGTGATTTTGAATAGAGAGAATACATTTTCGATATAGTCAAATGCGATGGTAAATATTTGTGGATGCTTTTACGTCTAGTGTAATGACTTTCATATAGCGGAAACGAATTGATATGATAAAAATCACCTCTTGAATATTTTGTTCGGAATGTTTGTTTTCTGGTGTTTTCATCACGTTTGTCTATTGGTATAATTCCTCTCAAGGTGCCACGTTTCTTAAAACCGATTAGTTTTAGAAAATTATCACTTAAATAATAATAATATTATCGACACCAAAAACGGATCACTGTTACCAAGTTACTTAAGTCAGTCGGTATAAGAGTTGTCATGCCGGGAAAAAAAACTTAAACGGCGACATAAACCACTTAAGGCTTATTTAAGTGGTTTATGTCGCCGCTTGATTTGTTGATACGACTTAAGTTTTATGGTACAGTCGACTATTGCGACTGAATGAAGTGACGGTGACTTACGTGCTTATTCCAGTCAACGGGTAATACAAAAACATGGGTCCTGTGACTTTTTTCAATTTTGAGCTAAAAATGACTTAAGTGCTTTTGGCTGCCGTGTCTAGTTTATTTGGAACTTTATGAAATTTTATAGTGACAGTTTATGATTTATTGGTGATCTCTTTAAATTATGTAATTTGCTGAAATACTTATTAGGAAACCTATTATAAATTACATATAAAAACATTTATTTTGTACTAGCCCTATTTCTCCAAGATTTTAGGTGATTTGTTATGGAATCGATTTTATAATTATTGTTTGGTGACTACATTTTGGTAACAAATCTACTATTTTGGGGACATACTCAATTTTTTAGGAGACACAAAACTAATTAAATCGGCGATAGCTTAAATCATACCCAAATTAAGTAAGCTAGCGATTTTAATCAAATCCATTCTTACTTAAAGTGACTGCACTCATGAGGTCTTCTGGCACAGGTATCTTCATACTTAAAAGAAGATCTCTACACTGTTTTTGTAAAAACCTGTTGATTTATGAAATAAAAATTATTATTATAACAATGACCCTAAAAATCACAAGCACATTTAAATATAGACGATAATGGATAATTTGATATTGAAGAGTTTTGAAAAAATATAAGCACAAGAAAATGTGGTCTAACATTTTTCGATTCTTCAGTGGGTCAAATAAATATTTTTACGAATTTAATACTAAAACCGTGTAAAATTTCAGAAAATATAGATCATCGTCATCATCATCAGCCTATAATGTTCCCACCGCTGGGACACAGGCCTCCACTCTGTGAGAAAAAAAAGTCGTCATTAATTTTGTACCCAAAGTAAAGCACTTAAATCCAAATGCCACGTCATATTTACATACACTCAACATATTAATTGTGGCGACCTAAAAACTAACATGGCCTATCAGATGACCCCCACAGAAAGTTCGTGTCACCCTTAACTACCGACAAATTGGATCGCCGACATTTTTTCGGTTTCGCAACTCATTTCCTACTGATTTAATAACTTGGTCGACAAAACGGGGACTTGTACCTCTATTTTCGCATTATTTTCGGAGTATTTGTGTTTAAAGTTTTTAATTTTTTGGATTTACATCTTGCGATAAGTCATTCAGATTACAATCAAATAAGGTGGGTACTTTTTACCGTTTAGGGCGCTGCTCTCATCAAAACTATCAACGAAAAGCAACAAAGCTACATTAAAATTATTCTTCGCTTCAAATAAATAATTTAGGTATACCTACGTTTGTTTGTTTTTTTTTGGCGCCGCCTCAAAATTATTTTTTTGCTTTTCAGTTCGATGTTTCGTCGGTTTGATTTTTTACAGTCATATTCAAGATTTCATGCACTTCTGTTGTTATATACCATTTGTTCAACTTGTATTTTGAATTAAACTCTCTGCGTGGAACTAAATAAGAAGTTTGCGCAGTTGACAATTTTCTCATGTGTGTTCCATAATATTTCGGGATATTTCCGTCGAACGTCGAGGGAGTTTCGACGCCAGAGTATGTTTTAGTATAATGTAGATGATATGTGGTTCGAATTAATCTGCTTCGTTTATTTGAAAACTTCAAAATGTGATTCAAACTGTGATTTAGTTTTGAATTTTCGCTTTATGAGTAAATGTACGTTAGTATAAGTAGTTTAGTAGTATTTATTTTTGAAGTAACTGTTGCCCGCTTGCTAGCTGCTCCTCGTGGTTTCACCCCGTTGGTCGGTTCCTACCGGTCGTTGCTTGATGTTTTAAAGCCTTTAGCTTTTCTGGGTAAATTGAAAATCCAACACAAAAATATTATTTTCAATTCGGACTAGTAGTTCCTGGAATAAGCGCTTTGCACCAAACAAACTTTTCAGCTTTATAATTATTACATACGTTCCTACAGATTTTACTGATATATTTTTTCTAGAACTTACCTACCTAGTTTTACCTACTGAAAAAATAAAAGTGTTAAATTATAAACCAATCCCCTTAAAGTTAAGCCACAGAAACATTGAACTTTTCTTTCAAAATATCCGCTAGCTAGTACAATCACAAAGAAAAGTCTTCTAGTAAATAAACTCTGGTAAAAGTGCTTCCGTAGCAGTGGCTGTGTCAAACTAATTTGAAGCCACTCAGACAGCGAGAAGTCAACGACGAAAAGGTAAAATGAATTTATCCTTAGAACCGAATCGTCTATGGATTTCTGAATGGTTTTATTTATATTGTTGAGGTATTCAAGTTAATGAATAAATGTTTTTGGTATTTTTGTTGTTTTTTTTTACTGGTAGATTAGTCTCACTCACCAGAGGAGTGGTTTCTCAATGGTACTGGCCCCGATTGATGAGTTGTAAGTCATGGGTTCGTTTTTGTTAAACTGCTCTGTCCCACACGTGTGAAAAGGTCTCCCCACATTTTGTGAGCCCGCACCTCCAGGCACTTTATTTTGTATATATTTTTTCATAACCATTGCTCTCTCATCAAAACGGGGAAAAGGTGGATCTAGGGCATTCCGTGATATGCCATGTGGAGAAATAGGCATGCCCTAGTACCAAAAATTCGAAGACATGTGACATCTATCAACTCACACTGGGCCCGCGCGGTGTCTCCACTCCTCAAAGAGCGGACGCCTGTGTTACGTGGTCTTCCCTTGGTAAGTCTGTTTGGTAAGTTCGTGTTGTGGACTAAGAAATGGTGGACAGGTATGAAGTCGCTTCATGTACGCTACGCTTCTTAGTCGGTATTCAGCTTCTGCCAGCACAATGACTGGGCCCCCTTAGAGGGCCGAAGCCTGCCGGGGTCGTGGGACTAACGAGCAAGGCTATTCAAGGACACCGTGGATTTTGGTCAGTACAAGTCTGACAGTCCCTCCTGCCCTGCCCCGGGTGGGAGGACCAATTTGATGATTTTACCACGATAAAAAAAAAAAACATAGTTATAAAATGGCAAGGCATTTAACTATTATGTTTGCTTCAAGGCACACGATCTCAGTAAGCAATTACAGTCGATTTATAAGGAATCCAATGTCCAAAACCACAACAGTGAATTTCCGTGAAATTCATGAACATGTGTACTGGCTTCAGACAAGGCGTTCCACGAATTACTGAAATCATGCACAGTTACGTCAGTGAAACGTATGAATGGAAGGAATGCATTGGTTCCCCGTACAATTCATGCAAAATTCGACCTTATGGAAAATACCAAAGGTTGCTTGAAGAATTGACAGGAGAATGATGAGACAAAATGCTAGATTAAGTGAGGTTTTGACGTAAAAAAACTTTTCTTTGCTCTCAAATCAATTTTGAAATCAAAATAATTAATTTTCTTTCTTCGTGTATCCAACCCAAAGATCGCGATAGAATATATTAGACGGTATTTGGTGTATTTTCTAAGATTTACTTCAGTGCTAAATTGGATTTATTTCCCGAAATTCTATTCGGTACTGTTAAACCATTAGCAATATTTATGAGCTCCGAACCCAATGTATTTTGTACTTTACATTTGGCAAAATTTCAAGGAATTTGTGTTTCATAGTGTTTTGGAAAATTGGAAAATTCTTTGAATTACCTCCCACTAGAATTAATCATACGGTTCATAAAATATTCTAATATTTAGTTTTACAATTTTCATTACATCGAAAATTGAAGGACGTTATAATAAAATCATTTAATTCTAAATGTTTTTTTTGAAGCAGCCTTTCACCTTGTAAATATTTGATCATTATATGTTTAATTTTTTGAAATTGAAAATACATTGCTACAAACATTGTTTCAAAAAAAAAACCGTGGTTTAAATTTTCAACCTGCCCGTGTTTGCGAAAACCTTGTCGTGAAAATAAAGAAAACAACAAAAAAGAATTATCCAATGTGGTGCAGTCGTTTGGAATTTATGCTCAGTCAGAGGCCGACTTTTTTTTTTTAGTGTGGTAAAATCATCAAATGAGTCCCACCCAGGGCAGAGCGGGAGGGACTGTCAGACTCGTACTGACTAAAATCCACGGTGTCCTTCAATAGCTCTTTTTGTTCCGGGGTCACGGTAATGAGATAAGTCCCACGACCCCGGCAGGCTTTGAGGGAAGCCTCGTCATCATGCTGACACTCCTTGAGGCGAGCGTGGAACACAACGCGCCGTCGACCCGGGCATGGTCCATGGTCAGACAGCGAGTCGCCCATTACTGGCCGCCCGCATGCCTGCGCCTACGGAGGCCGGAGATCGTCTGCCGACGTCCGACGCCGTGGGCGTCTACCACTGCAGCTGGGGTGGAGGGAGGACGCTATCCTTTCCCTCACGCGGCCCGCCTCCTCCTTCGTAAACATGACTACTTCACAGAAGGAGGCAACCGCTTCCCACTCCGTCTCGCCCAATGCCGGGCGCGAGAGGTCTCCGCCTATCGCCGCCGAGAGGACACGGCGGTGCTCTGCCCAAGCGGGGCAGTCCTGCACTGCATGCTCCACCATGTCCTCCGGGCGATCCTCGCAGTGGTGACATCCAGGCGTTTCTTCCTTCCTCATCAGACACAGGTACCTCCCGAAACTTCCATGTCCGGTGAGGACCTGCGTCATGCGGTAGGTCAGGACGCCGTGACGCCACTATCCAGCCCACTCCTCAAAGAGGGGTCTTACCGCCGCGATTGCGGCGTGCCAGCCAGTCAGAGGCCTTAGCGCGAGATTTCCGTGCTAAATCGCGCTTGAAGCTTTATGACGTTAAGCGTGCGCCCAAAGCAAATTGTATGGATAAAGAAAAATTTTAGTGAAAATGCACATCATTTTACTCTAAATCCTCGTAAACTATCTTACTTTTGATGTCAAAACTCTAAGAACCAAAGAAAAATAAGGGAGAGTTTCCACTATTTATCTACTTATGCAAATGGTGGGAACTCGACTCAGACTGCTTTCAATGGCTCGTCTCAATGTTTGTACTGTCGCGATGTTTTAACTAGCTACTCGTACGTGTGTGCATCCTTAATTGCTCTTTTTATTGGCTCAATGGATAGCAAAAGGCGGGAAAGTGAACCCTACTGACGAGGATCATAAGATCTATGCTTCCGTGCAGTGCTCGTTAGTCTCGGTACAATTTATAAATGGTCGACTTATTTTGTATTTCAATAAAAACTACTTTTATTGTTGTTGTGTTCGTAATTCTCCGGGCAAGATTTGTATAAACTCAAAGATCATTCACGCTTCATACATTTTTGGGCCTTTTCTGAAAGTTCTGGCTAACGAACAGAAATAAAAATGGTACGTAATAGTCATTTGGATCAATAGTTACTATGAATTATTTTATGAATTACTCTCGGCCATATAATACCTACAAGTTCGAAGATTCGTCATTTTTATACATTTATTGATATCTGAAAGTACAGAGAAACACAAACCGATGATAAAATTTTCCACTTTCAGAAAAGATCCATAAAAATAATCTCCACCCTAAATGAATAATTTTTAAATTGCCCCCTGGCGAAGTTGAAGCTCTCTTTTCTAATTTCATTATATCGACAAACATGGCATACGGCCCACCTGATGGAAAACGGTCACCGTAGACTATGGACGCTTGTTTCCAAAGGTTTCGCCTGTGCGTTGACGACCCCACAGAAACTTTTTGAACTTTTTCTCGCCCGTTTTGATATTGTAGTTCATCTCTGTGTATCGGACGGTCTGTTTATCTTTTGCCTTTTGCACATTCACGGCTGGGAGGATTTTGACGGCATCAAATGTTTTTTATCCCTTAAGTACTTTACCATGGGATATTTCAGATTTCAAAGCTGAAGTTTACATTTTGAAGCAATAAGTTTGGTTTGTTCCAAAGATAAGTACTCGCAAAATCTATGCAAAGACAAGCAAACTATTTGTTTGTATAATAAATTACTTTTGCTTTAATTAAGTCGTGTTTCCTGATGCAGATATTATATTTAGCTGACACCCCTTTCTTGTTGGTAAAATCATCAAATAAGTCCGTCCCCCTCCCTGAATGGAGTGGACGGGCTATAAATGTTTTAGTGTCGAACACCCCTAATAAGTAACCTCTTCATAAAACGATTAAACACTTTCAGTAGTCTTTAAAGCAAGCCCCGAATCATCCCATCAAGAAGCTTACATTGCAAAAAGCTAAAGAATTGCCTTCTAAAATCAAGTCAAAGTATTCACAGCTGTTTTATTTCTCTTCCGATGGATTACTTCCCAATTCGTTTCCCGATTCAAACATGGTTGTGAACTTTGAATAAAACATTTTTACTAGGAACGCAGCAAGTGACATTAGTTGAGAAAAATGGCGGTGCTCGAGTGTGTTGAGAAATCGAGGTTCTATTGATGGCTCGCTACGAATTTACAATGTTGGGAAAGTAATGTGCTGTTTAATAAGTTATTTGGTAAATTATTGAGGACGTTAAACAACATTGAATCTGAACATAAGAGTAGGTGTACTTTTTTGTAATTCTATTATTTAGGGCAACCTACGTGATTTGCCTCGCTTGGGCAGAGCATCAAAGTGTCCTCACGGATAGACGGCGGTGACTCGTGCCTGGTTGAGGCTATGCTGTGGCATCTCTTGCTGCGAAGTAGCAATAAGGCCTACCAGCTGTGGGATATGCCCAGGCAGCGACCGTCCGGTCACCACAGGCGCGAGCTTGCCGGCGGCGAGTAGTAGGAAGCTCGCCGTCCGGGCCAGGCCCGCCCCGTGTCGTCGGTGCGTTGTGTTCCACGTGCGCCTCAATTAGCTGTCAGTAAAACGGCGCGGTGCCCCGTCGTTTTGCCGTCATAGGGCTAAAAGCATGCTGGGGTTGTAGGACTGTCTATGAAAGTAAGTAAGAGTCTGACGCTCGCTTCCACTCTAAAAACTAGAGCAATAGAAATAATTTGATGATTGCAAGCTCTATGTATCTATCGACTTTCAACAGGGTTGACATAAGGATAGAGGAAGTTTAACAATTCAATTTCGAAATTTTCCGTCATTACTATCGTTGATAGAGTGTCGCTTTGTCTATGGTCGTCTGGTCTACGTCATAGAGAGCTTAACACAGTGAGGAGCGACACAAAGCTTACTATTTCGATGAAGGCATTGTCTAACGAAACGGTGGTTGATCGTTTATCGTTTAGTCCAAAGATAGAAGTCAAAGAGATATTGTATTACTGAAAGCGATGATGGTAACGTCTAAAATTGACATTCATCAGCTATCGAATTGATGAATTCTTAGAAAAAACATAAAAGAGGTAAAAGTAAGTCACTTTTTATAAACTAAAGTAAAAACGTTTTTCTGTTATTTTAGACCATAAATTTGGCCCACAGAAAACGACGATAGCTAATTAAAAAGGTTTAAAATGACGATGTCAAAAAGCAGATATAAGCGTACGCAATTAAATGTGCAAAATATTTAAAAATGCTGCGAAAAATATGTAGGCTTTAATGCAGTATGTAGGTCAATTCGCGCCCCTTAGATGCGCCTACATATTCACATGAAAGAAAAGCTGTAATTAGCATGCAATGCAGTTAAACCAATTCTACTAACAGACACGTATTCCGCTTGGGGACACGGACACAGGAGATTTTGACTCGACGCGACGATCGGTGACCACTCGGTCGAGAATGAAACACTAAGCTCATTATTTGTCATGGATTTCCCAAAGTAACACCTGATTTCGTGCTATGTTACTGCTATTAGAATGTAGGATGGATGAATGGATGTTTCTTACTGTTTCACGCAAAAACTACTTACAGATTGAGACAAAACTTGGTTTATAGATAGTGTAGTAAAACACCTGTTTCGAGACTTTATAATTATTTATTAGACGACAAAACTTCAGTTACAATACTTTAGTTTAATATTCCTGCAAATCATGAACAATCATATATTTTTTATGCGCAAGCTATCCCGCGCCAAAAACGAATGCCTTTTGTTTTTTTTTTTAATTTTACAAAAATCGATCGTAACAAGCTCTCATTTCATTTACAAAAGAAAATCATAGACAATTATCAGCTAAAGAAAAGTAAATTAAAATAATACTTTTTACATTTTAGTATATTATTATTGAGTGTATTGAGAATCAAATCATAAACCTTACATTAGTGTATAAAGAGACCAGATAGCCTTGTTTTAAATAAAAAAGTCTGAACATCATAACGTTAAGCTTTGTTGGTAACGACTGTCATTAGCCAAGCTTTTACAAAAAAGTAAAATAAGACTCACTTTTTTTGCATGTTAAAATAAAGGAAGTAAAAATTCAAGGCAAATAATAAAAAATATTAAAATTGTTATACAGACAGCACAGTATCAGCCAACCCCATTCTGTAAATTTTTCCCAATCGAATATACACCGTGTTTTTGCGTGATATAGATGAAAATCTATTTGAAAAAAATGATAGATTAGGGTTGATGAGCTGGCGTCTGTACATTAGCGAAGTATTTGCTGGAAAGTATTTAGGGTGTATTTTTTTGGATGGCCCCGCGCCCTCACTAAAACTTTAATAACAAAACTTCAATGCACACAAAAATGAAAAATTCACAAAATTAAAAAAAATCTAGGTATAAGGCTTCCGCTGTTATGCAAAGCTGTTGTTTGTATGTGAGTTATGCTTCTGTTGTTCCAGAGTATAAGATCTCGTTTCGTGATATTTTTGCTCCGTGTCGGGTGAACTTTGTTTTGTGAGCTTGTTTGAACATTTCGTGGAAAAAGGACTGAAACTGAAACTAAAACAATCCGATGTGTGTCTGTAATACTTTCACAGATAAATTTCCAGACCATGTTCATACAAAAATTTGGTAAAACATATTTGAAACCCATTTATTGAGTTCAGTTTGCACTATAAACTAACAAAAAACTGTTTGTTATTTCTCTTCTTATCCTGAGGTCGGAGCAAAATAAGTTCTTTTCTTTCTAAAAGATGTATGACCTTTATAATAGTTATATTATAATAAATCAGTCTGAAATCAACTTAAAAGACAGAACTTATGGCCGATATGAACTGGTTGCTGCCGAGGTCGCGGGAAAGTCTTATCAAGAAACCGTAACCCCAGAACGTAAAGGGCTATTGGAAGAACACCATGGATTTTGGTCAGTATAAATGTCTGACATTTTCGGGTAAGTAATATTATATTAAATCAAAATCAAATCGTTTATTTTAAGTAGGCCAGTTACAGGCACTTTTGAATTGTCAAAAGACAAAAGTAAAATAAAATAGTTTAAAAATAGTTACGGTGCTACAGTCCCAGTCACAAGACATAAAAAACTTTTTCAAAAAAAAAATGTAACCGCCTTCAAAAACAACCACAAAAAAGGGTAAAATAACCTACAAAATAACTTTTCTTTCAGAAGTCGGTGCCTTTATTTTTTTTTCATTTCATTGTTTTTTTTTGCCACCGACTTCTGAAAGAAAAGTTATTTTGTAGGTTATTTTACCCTTTTTTGTGGTTGTTTTTGAAGGCGGTTACATTTTTTTTTTGAAAAAGTTTTTTATTTTACTCTTTTTAGTTTAAATATTCAACTCAAATTCTTGTCAAATAAATCATTCTCTTACATGTATGTGCACTAAAATTTTGTAATCCGTAGCACCGGTAACAACATCGCTCAAGTGCACAATATGCTAATAAAATTCCCTATCTCAAAAACCACTGAACCGATTTTGATGAAACTTGCAGTATTCCGTAAGTTAAACAATACTTAGTACAACAAAAAAAGAATTACTTAAATCGGACTTGTAGTTCCAGAGATATGCGAACACAAACTAAGTCAGTCGATGCCAACTCCAAGCCGTTGAGGAGTTGTATCTTCCATCATCAGCTCATCCACCTGAGATGATGATTATCAGATGCAAATACTTGAACAGATTTAGAAAACATATGAAAATGGTAGTATGTGCCTATAAAATTTGAAGGTTGCCCTCGATTTCCCTGGGATTCCATCATCAGATCCTGACCTGATGATCATGGGACCAATTGGAAAGTATACCCTTTCAAACAAAAGAAAAAATTTCCAAATCGGTCCAGGCGTCTTCGAGAAATCGGGGAACATACATAAAAAAAAAAAAAAAAAAAAAAAAAAAAAAGATTCCGACGAATTGAGAACCTCCTCCTTTTTTTGAAGTCGGTTAATAACATATTTTTGCTACTGACATAAATACTTGGGTCCTCCCCGCAGTTATTAGAAACAATTAAAAACATTTTATAAGCTTAAAATACCTTTATAACGAAAAAACTATAAACGCAGATATTTCAAA
Organism: Agrotis exclamationis; assembly: GCA_950005045.1. Classification (NCBI taxonomy): domain Eukaryota; kingdom Metazoa; phylum Arthropoda; class Insecta; order Lepidoptera; family Noctuidae; genus Agrotis; species Agrotis exclamationis. The sequence continues at coordinate 16,548,500 of OX465432.1, forward strand.
TTACTTTTATAAACATTGGTTGGCCGCCTCCAATCAGAGTGGGTACAAAAACTGGTATTTCGAGGCTCAAGCCTTAATGTTCAAGTTGAAGGATGCAATCCCTAGTTTTTACGAGCAGTGATCTAATTTATTCGAACATGGACAGGACATTATTTAGACACGTCATGACTGTAAATATCTTGCAGCTATTAATATCAAGTTAGGTAGGTTCGTTGAAGTTGGTATAGCTCACGACTTGTTAGGCGCAGGATACCATGTATTTAAAATGTCATTGAAATGTATAATAATAGTTTGATTAGTTAGTAGCTTGAATGCAGATAAAATAGTGAATTAATTAGTTATTTCAGCAATAATGAATAAGTAAATATTTGAAACTTATTTGGATATTGTGGTGTCATTAGCCACGGTCTGGTCTCAAATCTCAAAGTAGTCACGAACGACCGGTAACATCTATCCAATTTGTAATTACTTAATTTACTTCGGAAATTAATAAATCATGATTGCTTCTATGTGGTATTGGGGGAGGCTCTTGCTCAGCAGTGGAATAGCATAGGCACCTCATCATCATCATCATTATTAGCCTTAAAAATGTTCCCACTGCTGGGACACCGGCCTCCTCTCTGTGAGTGTGTGGACCGTCATCTCATGTGGGCCCAATGCACAATGGAAAATGTCACATGTTTACGAATTTTCGGTTCTAGGACATGCCGGTTTCCTCACCATGTTTTCGCTTATAAAAAAACTGCTTCCAAGCACAATAAATGTTCACTCATAAGTCTCATTCACTGAAGAATTGGTCCTTTTGCCAACGAGCAAGTACTTCAGCACCAAATTCCGGTGCCATATCCTAGAACCCTCATTCCCCTACAAATTACCCCAATCTTGTTAATGAACCACGTGCACACTCAAGCACGTGCCGCACTTAAAACAATGGTTGGTGCAAAAACGACCTTAGTATCAAAGTAATCGACATCTATTTCCTATTTCATGGTGGTCTCACAGACGTGTATGAAGTAGGTGCTTGACCTCACGCGCGCGCTTTAATAACTATACTAAAAGAGCTTTTTTGTTGATGTTTTGAATTGATATAAATTAGTAGGTATAACATCTTACATAAAATATCAGTACGACTGTAATGTAAAGGAAGAGATGTACACTAATTAAATAATACACCGATATTTCGCTAGTAATGTTTGAATTCCATGTTTCCAATTTCCATCATTCATTCATTTCGTATTGTCATCAACCAAGCACAAATCTACACTCCGTGGTCCAATTCCCAATAACAACCCCAATAACACTAGCCCGGGACCTCATATGAGGATACACCATTATGATATACTATAATGAATTATAAGTATACCATTTTGTTTAGGTATGTATTCAACAATCAAAAGTCCAAATAAAAAAACAAAACAAAACAGGCTTATAAAATGAGCAGTTTTTGAAGGTCATTTTTACAAAAAAGCCATAAAGCGCCCGCCCGCGCCGTTTACCAATTCCATTTTGAGTTATCCCATTACAAAATCAGTCTCCGTAGTCATACTACCCAAATAAATACATTAGGTCTACTTATCTTTATATGTAGGTATAATAACTAGCTAGATAGCTTTACGCCTGTAAAGCTATCTCGTGTAAATGGATTGCAAAATTAATTTTCGTGAGAGAACAGAGAATCCATCAATTCTATTTCACTTCTTCGTTAGCTCGGTGCCTCACAGTTTAAGCCAATCAATCATGTGAGATTAAACCAGTCTCGAGCTAGACATAGGTCTCCTGAAGAAATGGTACAGGCTCAACGGTCCTAATTTGACGATTTTCACAGAATTCAATCTTGGTAAGAACGAATCCTGTCCTTCGGTACCTCCTAACGAAACTATGCTTGAATTGCCATTGCAAAGACTTTCCAAATATTCGTCTCTAAAATAAAAATAAAAATTGAACTCCATTTTACGTTTTTGCAGAAAAAAATGACTCCAAAAGCTTAATGAATGGACTTAACTCATAAAAGCATAAATATTAATGCTGAAACTCATTTCTGTCTTTATCTTTAGCAACTATTACAATGTTAATTACACGTTTGTTATTAACGTTATCTTGTTATTTCCAGTTCAATTACTTATAGATGCTTTTGACCTTCCGACGATGTTTGCTTGTATTATTTCCAAAAATAGGCTTTCTTCATTTTGCTCTGTTGTGCGACAAAATGGAGACAAACAATAAATTAATTTTACAAGTACAGAACCTTCGTTTGTAGAATGTTATAGCTCTTCCCTACTAAAGTATGTCTTGAAAAGACGCTTAAAGCCTCGACTGAAAACCACTCCAGTCGCAAGTAGGAAAATAAAATACGAAGGAAAATATAAACACCTGTCATAAAAGACTATGTAAATCTTTGTAATTCTTCTCTCAACGTTCCTCTGACGTTTATCTTCTTTTTAGATCATTATCATTACATTGTTGCCTCCCAACGAGTGCGCGCCTATTCCGAAAACATTCGCGTGATAATTTTACATCCAAGTGGCGATTACGGAAACTGTATAGAATTATTATTCAAAATAGGTCCTGTATACATAAAATTACAGGACGAATACATAAAGGAAAGAAATGGACGAAAAAATACAGCGTCAAGTATCTGTGAATGAGGATATCAGTGTTCATAATAATAAGGATGCCTTTCTGTTACTTTAGGGCTTACTTTAGGCTTACTTTAGGGTCTTATTACTTAGTGCTGAAGGTGCTTCAGATGGTAAATGGACTTTTCCTCTGAATAGGCTTTAGCGAATTCATTGCTCTAATGGAGAAAAATATGTATTCATGAACAATGCTTCTAAAAATAGAGAATCAGAAACGAAAAACAAAATTCCTGAGCATTGCAACAGAAGTTGATTAATGGGCGACCTGAAACTGAATAAACAGAAAACAAAGCCAAGAAAAAGATCACCTCTTTCTTGCATTCTAGCACAGAATAATTTCTTACTGAGTTGCCTTGTGTAAATCAAAGTGGATGCCAAAGCTTGCCGTGAGCCCAGCTTGTTAAAACAATTGTGCCAGTGAAAGGTACCTTGCCCACAACGAAGCCGGCTTTCTTCCCATTATGAAGGTTATTTTTATCAGAGCTCGACATCTACGCCCTTCACAACACAACAAGATAAACAATGGGCTGTGAAAAGTGATATAATCTGAGCTGAATATAGGAAGCTGTAACCGGAGGCAAAGGTTTGAGTATTATACCTGCCTTCGTGGAAAGTAACGTGATAAGTTTGGTCGTAAGTGATGATTTCTTTGGTGATCTAAGAGGAAATTATTGAAAAGGAAGTGAATCGTAAGGTATGTCGATTGCGACCTTAATTTAATTTCTTTTCCAAGATTGGCCCAGAATTTGTCTATGATTTAGTTCAGTGCTTTTTGTATCGTCCCTAAGTTTCTGTAACGAGCGTAGTTGAAGTATTTACTGCGTTTATTGTATGGAAAAATGAAAAAGCGCTCTAGTGTATGAAAGAGGAATATTTTTTTCCTTAAAATTCACATCGATATTCCAGTTTATTTTACGTCACAAAAACGGAAAAAGCCATGACCCAGGGCCTCAAGAACCAGACACCCCACTATTTTTGTAAGAGCGCTACATTTGCGTTCTTGGGCCGAGCCTTTTATGAAAATATCTGAGCAAGTTCCCATTTCCTCGGTCAACCCGAGTCCGGAACTCTGTCAAGAGATTTTCAGGTTAGGTAAGTAGTCAGTGGTTTCCTTAATAGAACGTTCATATGGTGAGTACCTAATTTAGTCATCAAATTATTATCATCGACAATCTCACAGTCATACCTACTGCCGAAAATATCTTATTTATCTGAATAAAGAATTATGAGTGTACTAACTAATAAGTATAAGTATTAACATTTTCTAGTATAAATATGTATATTTTAGGAACTACGATATGAAGTCGGGTAGAGATTTGTTTTCAACATTAATTAGTCCATGTTGCTCAATTATAATTTCGGAAAATTACAAGTTAGTTTCTAACACAACATCTAAACAGACAAGTTGATTTACAAACGTTTCAAATTCACAGTAGTGTTTTTGTAAAAACATACCTTTTAGTCTGTAGAAAATTTATGATTAATTAGCATGAATCAACTTCTACTAAACAAAAGTTTTGCCAACTAAATTGGGGTCGGCATGCAGTCGAACCAGACGCAGCTGGATATATATCCTATTTTTATTTAGCATCAGTGAGATAATAGATGGTCTTAAACCTCCATAGCTACCTGGTGTTATGATATTAGTTCTATTTTACAAGCGTAAGTTCTTGCCAATGTAACCAGGCAAAAACTTACGGGAGTGTACATAGAGATTCCTAGTGGAAAAACTTGACCATTTTCCCAAACTGAGCTCTTGGAAATCACGCTCAGAAGCCCGCTGCCATCTCATCCGCTGAGCAAAGACATCCCCCGTTTTTTTCAAGAAGAATAGAATAGAATAGAATAGAATAGAATAGAATAGAATAGAATAGAATAGAATAGAATAGAATAGAATAGAATAGAATATACTTTATTGCACACCAAAATCATTACACATCTGTTTTATAAAATTGCTAATTCTAGGGTTACAATGGCGGTCTTATCGCTAATAGCGATATCTTCCAGACAACCTGTACACTTTTCCAAGTACCTAATAGATAACACTATGAAAAAAAATAACAAAAATATTTGCCCATTTCAGCCATTTTCCACTGAACTGTTATTGTTTCATTTATAAGCGTCTAACAATTATTAGTTCGAAATGCTTTTATTAGTCTTGTTAGTTAGTTAGACAACATCGTTATATCTCCTAATTTGTGAAACGTTGTTTCAAAATCCGATCACGTGTATGTGAGATTAATAACGCTCCGTAGTTTCACAAAATATAACATTGGATTAATTTTGAAGACTTAGATACGAGTATTACGCAAACGTGGTGATTGTTATACGTCCTTGAAAACTGGTATCCATAATAACTTATGAGCCAACCTGATTCTACAAAAAAATTAAGTACCTACATAAGTAATGCACCCAACGATTGAAGAGCACCATTTAAAAGTGTTTGCAAAGAACTTGCTTTATTTAAGTAAGTTCAATCTCAAGCATCTTCAATATACGAAAATTTATGTCAACCATGACCTTACAAGCCCTCTTCAATAATCACATTTCCCTCTATGTATTTTAAATGTTCCAAAATAAAATTATTGTTTATGGTTTACAAATCAATATAGCCAGTGTCCAAAAGCTTTTGTTTTGAAATTGGATCGCATGTCATCGATTTCCGCGCCCCCTCTCGGGACCACACACCGTATAGTTCCGGGTACTTGCCCAGTTCGTATTACCCACAACGTTTTTAGGGTTGGCCTGGTGGTTTTGGTCCTAAGTTTTTTGGGTGGAAAGACCAGTTTTGTCGGGTTGTGTTGAGATTTCGATAGAAAGCATTTACAACGTTCAGACATGCTCTGGAAGTTCATCTCTAAACGCTAACTACATGAGAGTATCTTTAGTTTATGGATAGCAATAGAAATAGTGAAGACGTAATGTTTGAATAGGTGATTATTTTCAGGAAACTACCTACAAATGTCTAAAAGAGACAACCCTACAACATGGTGATCGATGCACTTAGGGACCAACAAGTTTAGAAATGGGCAAGTGACAAAATGAGGAAGTGTTCCGTTTTGAGCGATCCGATGTTTGAAATGCCCTCCAGGATATTAGTTGAACTGTGTACACTACCCGTAAAGTTTGTCAACTATTAGTTTCTGTTTTAGGTGGAAACATTTTTGATTTGTTTGAGTGGTACTTCGGTAGGTATACGAGCCTTCTCTCGACTTACGATGTAGATAATAATGTAGGTCCAATAAACACTGATATTTAAATGACTGTGTATTTTGCAGCTTCAGGTCCAAAGCTCTCGAATACGAGAATCTACATTAGCATCGAGAGTACCACATGTGGTTTCAATAATTCAAACAGCTTAGATTACCCATACAAACGTACAGAAACGTGGATTACTCTCAGAGAAAAGAGCTAAGATAAATACGAAGGTATTATACATGACATACCAGAGCAGAGGTGTAAAACCGGCAGCAAATTCTTAGAAAAATCCTCCTTTGTTGCAATTGCTGTTGCTACCTTCTGTCGCACATAATAGAAAGTGTAAATAAAAGGGGTTCTTGTTGTATATTAAATCTTGTAGAAAGATAAAAAGGAGTCTTGAATGTAGTATAAACAATTTAATGAACGTTTGATAAGCTGACAATGTGCTGGTTGTAGTGACGTATGTTTGTTGAGTTACTTGGGTTTGTTCTTCGATAATGAGTATTGACCCGGTTCATTAACTGCTGCTGTTTTATCGTTTGTATCATTTCTATGGTATGTCCTCGTGACTGGGTCAGTGGTCGGCCATTACTGGGTCTCTCTCAGAGACTTGTATGAAGAATAGTCGTTACGGAGCATTGCTTGGTCACAGAATGTCACGAGTTTCTCTCTATTAAATGGTACATGGTATTGCACTTTTCACCGCATCTTTTACAACTGAAATATAGTAGCGAAATTGTAGTGAAAGATACTACCTTCAAGGGAACAGCAGTTGTTCTGTAATGCAAAGGGGAAAAAGGGCATTGGCTCTGTAATGCAAAGGGCAATTGAATGAACAACAAAAATGGTTTTTAGTCAGTCAAGCTATTCTGCTTCATTCAGAGCGGAAAGACTCCTTTGCCGACTACCTACAACTTAAAAAATAGTAGCAACAGTTGAAATAAGGTGATAAAAATGCTCTATGCATCCATTAATTTACCTTTGCATGATAAAGCTAGTGACGTGCAAACCATTTCGAAAGCAGCAAAGATTTTGCGATACTGTCTGAGTAATGAAAGAAACAGGCAGGTGTGTTTCATTCAATTACAGCTCCCAGTATTTTCTATTTATCCGAACTATCCATCTTGTCTGAATTGTCAATGTGTTCAGCTACTGTAGCCTTCCGCTTAACAATAAGTACCGGAAATTGCGTCCCTAGTGAGTGCGGCGCTGACAGGTGGATGTATTAAATGGAGATTCGAATCGGACTGGACGATTTCCTTCTGCAATCTATTATTATAATTTATATTTGTGCTTTTATAAAATTATAAATGCGAAAGTCAAGTTGTTTGTTTGTTGGATATGCTTTCGCAATTTAACGATATTTTCGCTGTACCGATTTTGTTGAATTGGTGAAGAGATATAGGGGATCCTGGAGACGGTTATAGAAGCAATCATTTGGCATAAAACTTGAAGGGCACAAATAGGAGGAGGGCAGGCGAAACCGCAGGTCAAAACTAGTTTATGTATATTGTTCTATTTACAGCAGATAATTGTTTATTGGCTTCAAGTGATGCCGGTTGTTCATTTATCCGCTCATTAGGGCGATTATTGCGAACTGAATCTGACCCAAGTGTCGGATTAGTTTTATTTATATTTACTGTTTGAATATCCGCTCAAGTAGAACCCAATAAAGCTGTTCTTTGTATAATGAACAGTAGATTTTGCACGCTGCGTTGCCCGTGTGAACATCGGCAAATAAATATGTCACGGCAATGACATACTGAACGCAGAACTGATGGCCGATGGGGCTGTAAGTAAGGTTCTCGAATGGAGACCACGCACCGGCAAGGTGGGCAGACGATCTTATGAAGGCCACAGGATCACGTTGGATGCAGGCCTCTTACAACCAGTCCTATTGGAAGTCTAAAGGGGAGGCCTATGTTCAGCAGTGGACGTCTTACGGCTGATATGATGATCATCATCATGATGATGATGATGATGTCATACTGGGATGAAAAGTATCCTACGTTTTAATCCAGGTTATAAACTAGCTATGTATCTACCGAATTTTATCCAATTTGTTCAAGGTGTTCCCTTTGGTTTCACCCCCGTTGCTCTTTTTGGTTGTAGTGTAATGTTCTATGCTTACAGCCTTCCTCGATAAATGGACTATTCAACACAATAAGAATTTCAATTCGAACCAGTAGTTCCTGACATTAGCGCGTTCAAAAAAATAACAAACAAATTCTTCAGCTTTAGAATACGAGTATAGATTTATTTAACATGTAGACAGTCTTGTCTATTTTGGATAATGTCGAGGTACGTGGTTTTTTTATAAACAGCTTTGTTCCTAGAAAATCATAGCTTTAGCTCACACGTCCAGCCCAGAAAACGCGGTTCAGTCGCCTTTGTGTCTAAACACACTATGCCGAAGTTACGCGACCGAAGTTCGGCGGCTGATTTCGCGTTCCGACATAGGTATTTGGCTGATATGACACACCATAAGTGCCGAACTGACGCGGCAGAAATTCGGCGCGACCGGCTCCCTGCTGCTCCCCGCCCCCGGATCTTCGTCGGTAATCGAACCGAACTTCGGTCGCGTATAATGTGTGGTCACAGAATAATTTCCGCTGAACTTACGCCCGACCGAATTTAGGCTGTACGCTATGAAGCGACGTAATTTCGGCATAGTGTGTCGTCAGTAATTCAAATAGCATTGCAGGCGTAATTGTGCTGAACTTCGGTCGCGTAACTTCGGCATAGTGTGTTTAGACACTTTGGCGAATGCATTACGTGTACCTAATGCACCACGGGCGTCACAGCTAGACCAAAAATGCATTACATGTAATGCACGTACCTACAGTCAACCTGTTAATTATCAGTACTTAAAATCAAACAACCATGATATATCCCCGTAATGTCACAGTTTAGTAAAGAAAGTTAGGTAGATCCCTTGGCATTACTAAACATGGCACTGTAAACATCTAGTTTCTGGGGTTATCGAGTTCACCCAACCCACTACATGTAAAACCTTGTAAAACAAGAAAGTTTCGCCGTTTTAATAAGAAGAAACCGATTGTGTTCTCAATTTCTCATTAGCGAGGAGGGCATCGTAAGTTTAAACAATCGGACCTTGAGAAATTTACGGAAAAACGATTCAAAGATAACTGTTCGATTCAATATCAAACATATAATAATATTTTGTAATTTATTTAATAGTCTATCTCAATTGCCTATGGTAGAATATTTAATTTATAATTTCATACTGGCAACATAGCCACTTTTTGCCTCTTGGCTCTGCACCATTGTACGATCCACACAAAGATCCCAGTGATTTAATTATTAAATAAGTTTTGCCTTAATTTACACAGCATTTTTATTGTACATGCTGTTTGTGGTCCTTCGAATAATCAGTGAGTGTTTTTTTTTTGTAAAATTTGTACTGATTCGGCAAGTTTGGCCGGCGTGGTTGTGCGCTGACAGTGTCGGTTGCGCGCCGGAATTTCACCCAAATTGGGTGATATCAGTCTATTTCAGCGAAGGAAAACGCACAGTTTGCGTTTGTTGAGCATCATCAGCATTCCAAAGAAGGAAAAACAGAGAAATTCGGCGGATTTGCTGTATTTGGTATATGGATGCAAAAGTACCCACTATACCGAAATTGTGAAAAAATCCATATCGACGAGTTAGTGCTATCACGGGCTGGTGTTGGCAGCGTCGATACGTCACTCGACTTTGACATCACTAACGTCAATTGAGTTTGACACTTCAACCTTCAACGTTGCGTTGACAGCTGACGTTTCACCTGTTGTTGTTTGTTGTGATCCGAAAGTTTAAAAAGTGCTAAAAAGTTTGTGTTTTAGTTATACAGCGATATTTATGCTAAAAAGTGAAGTGATAGTGCTATTGTTTAGGGTTTTCAGCTATCCAAATGGCGGATTTAAAAAAGCTTAAGTTAATACGCACCCAGTGTAAGGCTACACTAACTCGGATCGAGAACTATGTGAACGACCCCATAAATTTAGCCTCTGCTACGGTAGATCTCCTTGCGGCACGGAAGGAGAAGCTAATGTCGGCGTTAACGCAGTACGAGAGTGTCCAACTGGATATTCTAAGTGGGGATGACAAAGATACGGAAGATGTGGGACAATTTGAGGAGAGATATTTCACAACATTGGCGAAGATCAATGAGACTATAAAGGTAATTTCCAAAACGGAATCTTTTCAGACAACATGTGTTTCTAGTTCTAAATTACCCACTGTTGAAATCCCTACGTTTAATGGCAAAGACTTTACCAAGTTTAAACCATTCCATGACCTCTTTATAGCGGTGATTGGCAATAATAATTCGTTGACGGATGTCCAAAAACTATTCTATTTAAGAAAATACCTTCTAGATGAAGCATTGGCAATTATAATAAACTTGCCACTCATCAATAAATCCTATAAAGAAGCTTTACTATTATTAGAGAAACGCTATCATGATCCAACCCGGTTGATTTTTGGTCATTTAGATATAGTTTTGGACATGCCGTCAATGCAGAAATGTACTGCATCTGGTCTTCGGGCCTTAGTTTCTAATTTAAATCAGCAATTACATGCACTAAAAAACTTAGAGGAACCTGTTGAACACTGGGATCATATAATAATTTGTGTACTTTATAAGAAAATAGACCCTTATACTAAAAGGGCATTTAATTTGGAGCGGGATGTTAGTAAGATTCCGACTCTTAAAGAATTTATTAACTTCCTCGAGAAGCGTGCTATGGCGCTGGAGGATACAGTTCCATTTAAAATTAATTCTAAATCTACAATGCAGGTTGCAAATGTCTCTTCACAGGCACAAAGTTTGTGCAAGTTTTGTGATAAAAATGATCATGTTATTTTTAAATGTCCCAAATTTAAGATGGTCCCTATAGAGACTCGTCTGTCCTTTGTAAAAGAAAATAAATTGTGCTCCACTTGTTTGCGAGCACATGGAGACAAAATCTGCAAGTATAAATTTAAATGTAAAGTGTGTAAAAGCTCACATAATTCATTGTTGCATAGGGAAGATAAAAAGGAGGAGGCTCCTGTATCATTATTTTCCAATAATAATAATGCGTCACCATGCAATGTTTTATTACCTACTGTTATGGTACAAGTCTCTGACAAATACGGTCGAGACATTCAGGTTAGGGCATTGCTCGATAGTGGTAGCCAAGCCTCATTTGTGACAAGCTCTTTAGTACATAAATTAGGGTTGACACCCACCTTGCAGGATACCAATATTATTGGAGTAGGCAACAGGGCCTCCAAATTAAATAAAGTTGTCAGTTTCTGCATTAATTCATGTCAACATGAAAATATTAAATTCAAAATTAACTGCCATATTGTTGAAAAAATAACTACACCTCTGCCGCAGCAATTTATTGATGTTACTAAATTAAATATTCCCAAGGAAGTTCAGCTGTCAGATAATAACTTCAACATTCCATTGGAAATATCAATATTGTTGGGTGCAGACATTTATTTTAATTCATTGTTGAATAATAGTTTTAAAATTTTAGATGGTCCTACATTGCAAAATACTGTATTTGGTTATGTTGTTGCCGGCAGGGTGAATGTTTGTAATCAGACTTTGTGTTACAATGTAGTATCTAATACGGCTATCTGTGATGAAAACAAGTTAGAAAATGTGATGGAAAAGTTTTGGTTATCTGAGAGTTTTCCTGAGTCTGTAGCCAAGGTGTCAGATGAGTCTGAAAAGGCAGAAGCTAGTTTTCAACAGTCTGTACAGTTGAAAGATAAAACTTTTTATGTTGATTTACCTCTAGTCACCCCTAAAAATGAGTTACAACTTGGAGATTCGTTCTCAGTTGCTTGGCAGCGTTTTTTATCTTTGGAAAGAAAACTTAAAAAAAATCCTGCATTATTTGTACAGTATAAGGAGTTCATTGACCTGTATGTCGCGATGGGACATGCTAAGGAGGTAGACATCAATTCATATGATATTAATTGTGGCTCTGTTTACTTTCTAGCCCATCATGCTGTATTCAATGAGGAAAGCAAAACCACGAAGTTGCGGACGGTTTTTGATGGTGGTATGCAAAGTAAAAACAAGATCTCATTGAACGATGTAATGCTGAAGGGGCCGGTGGTGCAGGGTGAACTATTTGATATCCTCCTTTTATTTCGGTCATACCTTTACATTTTAATATGTGACATTGAAAAAATGTTCCGATGTGTTTTTATAAATTCAGACCATAGAAGTCTTCAGAACATCTTGTGGAGGGATGACCCAGGTAAGCCTATAGCTTGCTTGCAGTTACAAACCGTAACTTATGGTATGAAAGCCTCTACCTTTTTGGCCACCCGATGTTTGATAGAGTTAGCAAATAGGTATGGTGATAAGTATCCTCTTGCCGCTAATGCTATGTTTAAAAATACATATGTTGATGATGTACTATCTGGGTGTGATGATGTACAGCAGCTCTCCATTTTGAGAGACCAATTGATAGAGCTACTTAATTTAGGTAATTTCAGATTGCATAAGTGGTGCTCAAACTTACCTTCTGTTCTGGAGAGTATTCCTGTAGAGCGTAGATTCTTTGATGATGTAGATCTCAATAATGATAATATTGTCAAAACGCTAGGACTTAAATATGATGTTAATTTAGATAATTTTCACTTTCAAACCCCACATTGTGAGGACAATTTGAATACCAAAAGAAAGGTACTTAGTTATATTGGTAAAATGTTTGACCCCTTGGGTCTAATAGGTCCAATTATTGTAGGGGCCAAATTAATAATGCAGAAAATTTGGTCTGCAAAGATTGATTGGGATACCATTCTACCACACACCTACTTGCAGCTGTGGACAAAGTTTATTACTGATTTAAAATTAATGGGCAAAATTTCAGTTCCTAGATACATTCAGTGCCATGATTCTTGCATAATAGAATTAGTAGGCTATGCTGACGCTTCATTGAAGGCATTTGGTTGCTGCCTCTACCTTAGAGTTGTTAAAAAAGATGGCACCGTAAATAGTAATATTTTATGCTCGAAATCCCGTGTAGCTCCTCTATCGCGAAAGCTGACAATACCTCAGCTAGAGCTGAACAGCGCTTTATTGCTGGCACAGCTGGTACATAGAGTGAGCAAGGTACTTACCTCTAGATTCCCTCACGTGGTTTTCTTGTACACTGATTCACAAATTGTGTTGGCCTGGATAGCATCTCAAAAAATAAAGGCTAACACCTATGTAAATAATAGAGTTAAACAAATTGTGTCATTGACTAATAAATCCTCTTGGTTTCATGTGAAGTCGGCTGATAATCCCGCTGACCTGCTCTCGCGTGGTGTAGATCCGCAAGGCTTGCAGAATAGAGCTCTATGGTGGCATGGTGCGCCAGGGTTAGCGGATCCAACTTACCAGCATGGAATCCATGTTCTCGAAAATTTCGAGGAACCAGAATTTCTGGACCAAGAGGCAATCCCTTGCTTTGCACATAGTGTAGAGCCAGTGGATTTTGAATTATTTAATAAATTTTCTAATATTAATAAACTTCAAGCTGTCATTGTGTACATCTATAGATTTTATAATAATATTTCCAAAAAACATAAAGTGAAAGACTCTGCATTGAGCACTAATGAATGGCATTATGCATTATTAGTAATAATTCGCTGTGTTCAAAAGTATTATTTTGCGGAAGAAATTAATCAATTATTATCTGGTAAAAAAGTAAAGTCAAACATAGCTAGTTTGTCTCCCTTTATTGATGCCTTTGGTATTCTTCGTGTTGGCGGTAGGTTGCAGAATGCAGACATTCCACAAGATAAGATGCACCCTGCTATTCTCCCTAAGAGTTGTCATATCACTTCCTTGATAATTGAAAGAGAGCACCACAGATTGTTGCATGCTGGTGCTAGATTAGTACTCAGTTCGCTCTCGCAGAGGTATTGGATTATAAGTGGCATTAGGGAGGTTAAAAAGGTAGTACACCGTTGTTTAAAATGCATTCGTTTGAAGGCAGAAACTGCAAAGCAACTTATGGGCTCTCTACCTACAGCTAGAGTCACCGCTACCAGGCCTTTTCAGTATGTTGGCATTGATTTTTGCGGTCCATTTAGCATGAAAATTGCTAGGATTCGAAAACCGTTAGTAACTAAAGGGTATATTGCACTATATGTTTGTTTTGCCACTAAGGCAATACATTTAGAAGTAGTATCAGATTTGACAACTGAAAATTTCTTGGCATGTTTCAACCGTTTTATTTCTAGGAGAGGGATGCCCACAAAAGTTTTCTGCGATAATGCAAAAACATTTAAAGGAGCACAAAATCAATTAAATGAGCTTTACAAATTGAATAATTCAAAGACTCATAAGGAGTTGGTCTATAAATTTTGTAAAACTAATTATATTCAGTTTATGTTTATACCTAGCTATTCACCTCAATTTGGAGGGCTATGGGAAGCAGGTGTTAAGAGCGTCAAGCACCACCTTAAAAGAGTTGTTGGTATCTTGTGCTTGACTTATGAAGAATTCAATACTGTTGCTGTTCAAATAGAAGGTGTGTTGAACTCCCGGCCCCTGCTTTCCCTAGACCCTAAGGAAGGAAAATATTTAACGCCTGGACACTTCCTTATTGGGACTGCTTTGACTAGTTACCCCGAAGTAGATCTGACGGAAATTCCGTCACATCGTTTAAAATTTTGGAAGCTGGTTTCAAAATTAAAGCAAGACTTTTGGAAAACTTGGGTTTCAGATTACCTAACACAGTTGCAGAACCGTCCCAAGTGGAAATATAATGTTCCTAATTTGAAAGAAGGTGATATTGTTTTGATAAAAAATGTAAATTCATCTCCGCTAGAGTGGCCACTGGCTCGCATTGTAAAAGTGTTTCCTGGCAATGATAAAAATGTAAGAGTTGCTGAAGTTAAATGTAAGAACAAAACCTTTGTAAGATCTATATCAAAGTTGTGCCCTCTTCCTATTGTTTAAAATTGCTCTTATTTATCTTATGCTTAAAACCTACTGTATTATTTTTGTTTGAATAGTTGGTTTTACTAAAATTGTGCTTAGGTATCTAACTAGGCTTTCATATTGATGTAAATGTGTTTTTCCATAATTTATTTAGGTCATGTACCCTCCTACTTCATGGGTCCTTTATAGACCTAAGTTAGTTATTAAGCAATATCACATAGGTATGTATATTAATTAAGTTGCTATATTGTTTTCATCTCTACCATTCTTTGATTAATAGAGTAAGGCCTAAACATTTTCAGTCATTTTGCTTATAATGTTTTGATTGTATAGAGCTACTTCAGACTATAGATTTTTCTAAGTTTGTATAGTTAATTAATTTAAAATAAAATTCATTTTATTAAGTATATACGAGTAACTATGTACTTGTGTATTTTCTTAAAGTTTATTTGCTGGGTTATAATGACTCTTTCTTTGTATAACTTCTTGCCCGCGCAACTATGTTCGATTCAATATCAAACATATAATAATATTTTGTAATTTATTTAATAGTCTATCTCAATTGCCTATGGTAGAATATTTAATTTATAATTTCATACTGGCAACATAGCCACTTTTTGCCTCTTGGCTCTGCACCATTGTACGATCCACACAAAGATCCCAGTGATTTAATTATTAAATAAGTTTTGCCTTAATTTACACAGCATTTTTATTGTACAGGCCCAGGATATGTAGAATAAAGTCGAGTTTAAACTTTTGTTGTTCACTGCTGAGAAGAGGCTGGTCTTGCAGCAGGATTTATGTCTAAAGATGGGTATATGGACTGTAGTGGCGTATTTTTGGATTCACGAGATTATTTTGAAAAATGTAGTCTCCTAACTAATATCATAAATGCGAAAGTGTGTTTGTAATGCTTTCTAAACCAATTCTTTTTTTTTTCTTAAAAAAAAGACATTGTCCCACACTAGGAATTTCTCCTGTGTCGTCATGCGTGTGTTTACAAATAAATATAAACTCACATACACAAACGCCCAGACCCAGAACAACTACCTGTAGGCCATAAAAATATTTCCTCCGTGCGGGAATCGAACCCGTGACACTAAGCGCAGAAGTCCAATTTTGACGTATTTTGGTGTAGAGATAGATTGAACCCTTTGTTTTTTCCCTGAGTGGAGCGGAAGGAAAGGAACTGTCAGACTCAAAAACCCACCGTGTTCCTTAAATTGTCCTTTACGTTCCAGAGTCACGGTAACTCGTTTTGTGACCCCGGAATACATTCGACCCTGGAGGCGGTGAAATAGGCAACGCGGAAGCGAAGTCACCAGTAAATGCCAGTATTTTATTTTCTAGTGACTTTGTATAATTAGGTTTGACTCCGTAATTCCATGTCCAATGAGCATATTTTTTTAAATAAATACTTATTTATTGCATAGCTTTTGCATTTAAGCATAAATTCCAATCAATTTTGATGATGCACAGTCGCCCTGTAGCCTTTTAGCCTTTTAGGTTAGAACGCGACGATGACACAAAAAGTTCACAAAACAAAAAAATAAACTAAAGTAGTACAGCCCAAGTTCTTCAGTACCTAAACTACGAAGTTAGCTTTGTGAGCAACGTTTCAGGCATGTTGCCTTTATGAGAGTGATTCAGAATTTTCCGTTTCAGTCAGCAAGTGTTAATTTTCAGAGTGTTGGCGATAAAGCTTAATTTTCTGGTCTAGAGCTTTCAGGGCAATTTTGTACGTCGTTTGCTGATACCGCTCCTGAATTGCCGCATTATATTTGTTACTAGTTTTCACGTAACAGTCACGAACATTTTAAATGAATTTTGTCTGCTTAGCTTAAGAGTTAAGCAGTTATAATTATTACAAAAGTTATACCTGGAAACTTTGTCAAGTTTTGTGTAAAATACGCAATTTCTTTTAATTTCTTGCTACTTTACCCCGTGTGGTATTTTGTTATTTCCTTTACTTTGTACTGCGAACCATTTTTCTTGCTTTAATACTCTAATTTTCACATGCACACACACCTATATGTATAAAGCCGTACCTAACAGAGGCAGTTCCACAAAAAGATAACATCACAAACCCATATTAATTCGGCTTAAAACTCGCGATAATAAAGGGGAAAAGCCGGGCGATATAACAAAGTGTCTCGTTAACGTAATATAGTAGAACATACGTAGTACTTACTACGTTTGGTGTCAGAAACTACACGTAAAATAAACATCTACCACAAACATTATGAGCGGTTCATATCGCGAGTTTAATTTCGTGTCAAGAGAGCGTTTACATTGGTTACTTACTAGATATAGAAAGTGGTCGAGTTAGAAAATTCCATCTCGACTTTAGCTGCAATGTTGCCTAAAGTATAATGACAAACTTTCCTCGCTTGCATTATAATGTGACTATTGTAGTCATAATAATCCTAGTCTAGACTAAGAAACATCAAGCTAACGAATAGAATAGTATAACTACTTTCACTTCCTTTAAAGATCCGTAACTGAATTTGAATTTTAAAATAGGTAGGTTAGCAGTAGAATTTTGTAGTCAATACCAAAGAACACTGGCTAACTACACACGTTCACGAAGTACAGACTAATGGTTAGTAACAATAAATAAAGCTTTATGGAGTGTGTTGTAAATATTTAGTCACTTTTACCATGGTTTCAGAAAGGTCTTATGCCCCTGTAGTAGATGGCAAAGCCAGAAAGGCCACTGCTGATACCACTTAATCCAGAGGCAATTACAATGAAGTAGGGTAACTTCACCCACCTCCTGTTTCGCTTAATGTTAATACCACTTGCACTTTGAGGGTCCTCTTCGAATTCACTATAGACACCATCGAGCTGGCATAATTCTGGTCGAAGCTAATTTGTCTCCAATCCAGCCATTCGTAGGGACGAAAAACTTTCTTTTTTATTTCATTGACTTTTTGTCACCGACTTTCGAAAGAAAAGTTTTTTGTAGGTTATTTAGAACTTTTTTGTGGGAAGTCGGTTACATTTTTTTTGAAAAAGTTTTTTATTTTATCCTTTTTAGTTTCAATATTCAACCTTCTTACATGTACATTAAAATATTGTAATCCGTAGCACCGGTGATAACATCGTCCATGTATGTACTCTTACACAATGAGCTAAAAATTAAAACTACTGCACCAAACTAAATGAAAATTTTATGGGACCAAATGGCAGATAAACTGTATCGAACAAAAAAAGAATCATCGAAATCGGATCAGAAACCTCGGAGTAATCGGTGTAGACAATGTTGAAAACTTTTTAGGTTTTCGTTGTTTTTTGTTGATTTTTCAAACAGTGCTAGTCCGATTTCGATAAAATTTTAATGGGACCATTCGGGAAGTATGCCCTTTCCAACAAAACAAGATTTTTTCAAATCGGTTGGTAAACGACGGAGTTATGCCCGAACAAACATAAAAAAAAAAATATAAACATCCGAATTGAGAACCTCCTCCTTTTGGAAGTCGGTTAAAAAAGAAGATGAATATGAAAATATAAAAAGTCTTGAGCACCGTGTAAAAGAGCGCATTGGCCCTAAAAGTAAACGCGCCCTAAAGGCTGATACGTACCAGTTTACCAAGCCGCCATTAAGGCGATAAACGTTCGAATCTATCGTAACGATTTCGGGAATACTTTAATAAATTACTACGCGTAGACATTGCTTTCTGAGAACATTGTAATTTGATGACTTTAACACGAAGAGATGCCATTAGAATGCTCAATTGTTTTGTCTTTTACTTTTTTTCTCACATTCCATATTCAAATCAACCTGGATTTATCGAAATAGTACATTATAGTCTATGTTATGGATTTCGAAAAGTATAATGTAGCCTAATGTCACTCAGGAAGTAGGGAATAATCCACTCTTGATAAATAGTGTCGTAGTTGTACATGAGTTATTATCATTATTAAGGACCCATGATGAACAATGACAGATCTCTTAAGCCTCCTGCAGACACACGCGATTAATCGCGCGGGGCGACATGTCGCGGTCCACTCGCAGTACATTTAGAGTGGAAATTAGCTTGGTTCGCTGTCGCAGTGCGATTAATCGCGTGTGTCTGCAGGAGGCTTTACCCTCTAATTTGTTAATTTCTTAAAGTACTTATTTCATCAAGTGTGTTATCTCCTTAAGCATTGTCCTTAAATATGATGAAAAGCTCATGATCCCAAAGAAATAAAAGCAATAATTTTATGGTTGCACGTACTGTGTGGTATGCGGGTCCATACAATACTTTACGAGGCATTTATTCAAAACAATGATGTCTGTCTACTATCCCTTTAACACTCCTGTGATGTGTGACGAGAATAAAAGGTTCAAGTTTTATAACGATTTTAAAGGTCCCTTCAGTTTCATTGACTTCACTGGCCCTGCCTTTAAAAGTATGCAAGAAGTAAGTTTAATAGCTGTAATAAACGGGGCTCCGATTAAAAAATACTAAAGTATGGCTTGAATGCACACAAATAAAGATTAAACCTTTTTCTTTTAGTTTATTGCGAACGTTTTATGGTATGCGGCCCTTTTCCTCAATAATAAATGCAGCTGCCTTCAAGTGCTCGGAGGTAAAATTAAAATAAGGTCATTTGTTTACAAGGGAAAATGGAAATTTGTTACAATTTTGGAGGGTAAAGAAGCCATAGGGCACGCCATGAGCGAAGCCAGCTGGCGTGATTCCCAAATTCTCGCGGTGTGAATAAAACTGGGATTATATTACAAAGTTTATCCATCACTTAAAAGTTAGCTGGTAACGTCGCGATAAAAGGAAGTTATTGTTCGATCAAGACGAGGAAGACTTACTTCGACAGATGATTATAATCATATAATAAGGGAGGTTTATGCTGATCGGTTTCAAAGTTCAGAATGTATGGGCTTATCGTGAGTTATTCGTGACCTATGAATCTATCCATAGGTTGTTACAAATACAGATATTTTGGCATCTAGAAAAATATTTATGAAATCTTCAAGTCCTAATTACAGAAAGCATTTATAGATAGTGGTTTGCTGCTCTTCATCGTATAAAGATCGAGCAGAATTGAGTAAAACGCCAATCTTAAAACTCATTTCCAGATTATATTTGTAGTAATATCTTTTAAAAGCTCCAAGTTCAGAGAGAAACCATTGTGTTTGATCGTGATAGGTTAGACTTAGTTTTCTTCGTCCATTCGTTCCTTAAACTTTCTCTTACAATTTATATTTTAAACGTCTTTATTGGTTATCTGATTTAGTTTACGAGATCGAAGCTTTCTGAAATCCAAGTTTAATTTGTTACGTCCATTACTTTATCATCCATCGTTCACTGTGAAAATAAATGTTGGAAATCGTGCCATTTATCCCTGGACGACAGTCTTGCCAATCAGTTTTACCTTAGTACAACATTGTAGAATTTAATTGCTTCATATAAAACACAACGGGCCTCTTTCCTGTTTTCGTACTCACCGCGAATAGAAAAACGTTACATCCTTAATCTAAGGCTTGAAATGACGTAAGGAAAAGGTATGTAGTGACAAAGTGACGGAGGACCGACAGCCGTCAATTAGATGGCCATAAATCCGCATTTCAATAATCCTAATGCGACGCGCATGCCTGTCGAGGAAGCACTAAACCATGTCCAAAATGATTTGAATTTAGCGAGGAAACGTCAGCGGAGTACGCGTCGGTGTTGCCATATCACGAGTACGTGACAGCTTATAGTTTCTATATTCAAACATTTGAATTAACAAGAATTGGCCAGTTCTAAATTGTTCGATAGTCAATAATCATGAATGATGTTAGACATGCGAGCTTTCCTTAATGGGTTACCTTAGCATCTGCATTCATGAATCTGTAATGATATGCAGTGCGAATGGACTGATGAATGCTTTAGTGTTTACTATTTCGTAGGTTTACAAATATTGCTTGTGTTAATGAACGTTTGCTTCTGCAATAAATTGAACTAAATTCGGATTGCATTGCAATAAACCTAATCTGTAAATACGATATGGTAAAAGCAATGTCGAGGGTATTTCGTTTGTTTTGAATGTACGATATGAAAATGTATGTGTGTGTATCACGGTACGAATATTAGGCTGATTTATTACTTCTTTATTATTTTTCAGTTATTTAAAAAGAAACTTAAGGCTTCTAGTGTAACTGCAGCCGGCTATATAGTGCAGCAGTACCTTAGGTAATGACAAAGTGTCTACGAGTACCTGACGTCTGCAACTCAGTAACTGGGTAACACAAAACCTCTGGCTAGATTCAGACGCTAGCAAGAGTGTGCGATATAAACGTATAACTACATATTTCAATTTTTAAACTGAAATTACTTATTCCTAAATAATATTTACTCAACGTTATGAAATTATTTATATCTTTCTGAAATATTGTTTATGCTGCATCACATGCATTTTCGATTCAAAAATCAGCGAATTTATTTGACGCTTAAGTCACGCACTAGCTCAAGTTGTCAAACGTAGCATAAAGAATTTTAAAAAATGTACTATAATTCAATCACAATGTTGTCAACACCGTCGTTGCGTAGACGATGTCCTCGGCAGGACATGCCCAGCATAGTAATGCAAACAGTCCTAACTGTAATGTGATATGTTAACTCAACGATTAATGTGTCACAGTATCGGGCGTGCCTCGTTTGTTTTGATTGAGAGCCCCTGTCATTTACTTCGATGTCTTGTTTAGGATTGTATTTAGCATTTCTAATTGTTGATTTAATAAACAATGAGGGTCGGACGTTAACTGTCGATTTGATTGGGGAGTTACATCGTTATTATTTTGATACATTTACGATGGTTCTGTTTATTAGTTTGCTTGTTGACTTGAGAACAATATCGTCGTCCTATGTTTCTAATGGTCTACCACACGCACAAGCTTCATTACAGTTCTGCCTGCGCAAGCATTCTTGTCGAAATCGTCGGCGTGGAAAAACAATGTTTCGGTAGTTTGTAGTCGGATAAAAATGAAATTTGTGGAACTTTCCTCATACACAATTTAACATCCTTTAATCAAATACTAAAAGTTCCCCTTTCATTTTATTTATCATTGGCTTGCGCAAGCAGAACTGTGTTGATGCTTGTGCGTGTGGTAGGCCCTTTAGAGGTTCCATAGTGCTTTGTGTTGCGTCACGTCCTAGCAACGGACCAACACATTTTATGCCACAACTCCGTTGCGTCGACGCAATGCATGAGAGAACACAAGTCGCCGCAGTCATAGCATAACTTCTCCGTTCAGCTATGCTATTCCCTATAAGAAATCTCATAGCTGGAATGTAAGGTGTAGTCTTCGACGAGACAGGTTTCAGATCAATCATGAACGAGACAGGTTTCAGATCATGCATCCAATCGTAGCAGCGCGAGGCTTGCTAGCTTAGCGAATGGCAAACTTTAGTCACAGCGTGGCGTCAGTGCTGCGGCTCCATCGTCACAAGGCTGCGTTTATAGCGAAAAGCAGCCTAGCAATGGAACCCAGTCCATGTTGTTGCACCGCTGAAAACGCTGCGACAATGCAACGCACTAATGTGGCCTCATTCTTATTGTTTTTCGAAGGGAAGACTAGGTTTTACGCACTTATTTTCCGCATAAAAATAAATAAGGGCTTGTAACAGACAATCACAGTGCTTTTCAAAAAAATCAAAATAATTGCCTTATTTTAGACTGTTTCATATAAATAAAGGACTCGATGAGTTTACCGTTTCATAGGGTCGAAAGTGTGCTATGTTATAGCTGCCAAAAAAAAAATATTACAATTCCTTTGAAATACACCTAAGTAGTAAGTTAATTTTAGATTAACAACAACTTGGTTACACAATAATGTATTTTTAGACTTAAAGTTCAGTATTTTTAGAACATTTCGTAGTAAATATTGACACTGATATTCCTCCGGTATGTGTTATAGTGTGTCCACAGCATCGTGTGAAGTGCCAAGGCAAGTAGCTGGCCGTGACTTAGACACACTGTGGCACTATGTTTACACTTTTCATTTCACTTTACTACTTAGTCAATGTTATATTATGTAGGATCTATAAATGTATCTATATTGAACTGACTCCTCGTATTGATATTATGCAGCCATATTGTGACTTCGATTTTATAACAATTGTGCGCTGTTAAATAAACAAAAATCATGTGAAAAAAAAGAAATATTAATAAAAAGTAACTGTATTTTTTATTAAACTCAATTTTCGACAAAATATGTCGTCACCTTCCGCGTACATTTAATCGCATAGTACCTACGGTCCTACTTAGTTCTAGTTATTTGATGGTGGTCTGGCCAACTGTGGTCCTCGTCTGGCCATTTCTGTCCTCCTTCAGGGTCTGCGCCTTGTTCTTGGGCACCATTGGCACACCCCTATTTTCGGCACTGCTTAACACCGACCCCACGCGTCCTATTCTTAGCCAGGTACAAGTTTAAGAGCAAACTGTACATAAATCATAGTCTTAACTTACAGTGAACTTATAGCCTTGCAGCTGCAACAGTTACTAAGCAATACTTAGGTGCTTAAGCAATAGTTTTACTTATGTTTAAACACGCGTGAAAGATATAGAAGCTTGACCATCACCACAAACTAGCTTTTCAGCTATCACGAATTACGTTTTCTAGGCACGCTCATAGGTGTTAGGGTGCCTTTCCAGAGATGTGCTATGTAGCTGTGGGCGAGAATATAAAAGCTGAGCTATGAAACTGTGTGACTGTTTTCACTGATGCTACGCTATGTAACGGTGCGAGTATGTGCTATGAAGATGCGCCGCCGCGGAGTAGCTGCGCTAGGAAGAAGCGCAGCTCGAGCTGTGCGATGTATCGATAGTAGGGAAGACGACCCATAGCACGCCTCCATGGCACGCAGCCATAGCACGCCTGCATAGCACGCA
Organism: Agrotis exclamationis; assembly: GCA_950005045.1. Classification (NCBI taxonomy): domain Eukaryota; kingdom Metazoa; phylum Arthropoda; class Insecta; order Lepidoptera; family Noctuidae; genus Agrotis; species Agrotis exclamationis. The sequence continues at coordinate 16,572,161 of OX465432.1, forward strand.
GCCATAGCACGCATCCTTCCATATAAAAAAACACATCGTAGTTAAATCGTTTCCACCAGTGCTGTGCTATGTAAACCAATGAATATGATTGGTGGATATCGAACGCATCCGTAGCAACGTTCCATAGCACATCGCTGGTGGAAAATCAGCCTTAACTAACTTAGAATAAGACACTTAACCATAACAATAGGTCAGTCACGTAAAAATAAAAATAATTGCTCAAATAATCGAAAGGAAAACCTGTACGTAATCAGAATCACCCGTGTTTATGCTGTATTGAAGAAGCCTTTTATCAAAGTCAATAAGAACTCGACCAACGCAATAAAATATGTCTTTTTTTATTTATTATATTGGTTGACAACTCAAATCGCTAAAACATATAGGTACGATCGTTATCTTTAAGATCTGCTCACAGAGCTACTAAAAACAAATAAAAAATGAACAGTCGACATCGATAAAATTGCCCACACCTGTTTGGTGACCAGTAACATTAGTACTGGAATCCTGAATGATGGTCAGGGTATAAAAAGTGTGCGGTGGAGTAATGTCACTTGACGGCATAGCGAAGCGCCTCGCAGGAAATACATAAAGTCATACACATTGACTGTAACTACCGAAGAGGTTTTATTCTGCTTGATGAATAAGGAGGATACCTTCTTTGGGACAGTAAAGAGGTTGTGCAATTTGTGCATTCGGGACGAAAATTAAAAGTACAATAAATGTTCTTTTTTTGACACACATGTGAAAAACGTTGCCCCACACTAGGAATTTCTCCTGTGTCGTGGGTAAACATAGAAACTCACATACACAAACACCCAGATCTGGAACAACTACTTGGGTCATACAAATATTCGTTCCGTGCGGGAATCAAACCCGGGACACGCAGCGCAGCAGTCCAATCGCTCAGCCACTTTGCCAACCGTGCAATTTTTCTACGAGAAGTTCCATTGGTTTACATAAAAATTAAGATGCACCATCAGACCAAAGGCTTCTAAAAACGCTTAAAACAAAAGGAAATATAAATTCGGTTAACTACAAAATAGTTTTTAAAATAACCCTTGTACTCTGATTTCTTGTAGGTAGTCATCATAGAGATTGAACAGCTGAGACTTTTCCGGTAAACGGAAAATTCTTTATGAAGATAAAAAGCTTTAATCTGGAATACCATTTCTTCTTTTATGTTTTGTTTGTTCCATTTATTTGGTTTATTATGATAACATAGAATCGTGTTGTAGAATAGCTAATATCCCATCGTATTCTGATCACAATGGACGACTTCCCCGTTTTCTAGGTATTTGCTTATTTAGCAAATATCTAGAAAACGGGGAAGCGTAACCTATGGCGAAATGGGTAATAGTTATATTGAAAACGGATGCTGCAATTTTGTAAAAATCTAGATTTTCTGGTAACCAGTGAAGGTATTGATGTATTTTAAATAAAAATCCACCATTTTGTTTTTCAATTCAGGGAATTTTAATGATTGCGGGGTAATGTATTGCATCAATGGCGGTGATGTGTATTTATTGTGGCCAAGCTGCAGATTAAATAATATTTTAATAACCTGCTTTTAACTGACTTTATTCATTCACCCGGATGCATTGGCTCAATGTACACAGAAATGAATGAGAGTTATCTGTGAAAAGCAGGTTATTATAACATGGAGATGGCTATTATGCAAACGAAATGGTTCGTTTCAAAATTGCTCTTATTTGCTTTTACAGAACATTGCTATAACGCATTCTTTAGTATTTTTTTAATTCACACTTTTTTATTTATTGTTCATGGCCAGTTACTGATCACATATAAACGTAAAGATTTTCATTTTTTTGTAGAGTTGCAAAAGCCTGGTGACCAAGTCCGTTATTAGGTCAAGAAAAGGAAAAAAAAAACTATGCTTGACTTTAATCCATTTTTGAAAACCAGATTCCGTGGAAGTTGCGTTAACAATTTCAAATCTCAACTTCCGCCTAAAAACAAAACGAGGAAGCATATTTTTTGTCCGGACAAAAACAATAATATTGTCCACCATGTTCACCCACATTGTACGAGTGATCCCTTTTCTAGGAATCGTTAGTCACACATGTATGAGCCGATTCAGTATCCGATACAACTGGTAGCACCTCTTACGTGCCCCGAATCTGTGATGAATGAATGAGACTGCTTCTTCGGCTTGGGACGTTTGCTAATTTGCTATGATAACTGCACATTATATACATTTTATTAGTGTTTTATATTGATAATATGTCTGCATTATAAAGTAAAAAAGTTAGCTGTATGTTTTTTTTATGGCTAGCTTTCTCCTCAGGCGTCTATCGAACGCACTAAAGTTTCATCATAATCGGATCTATGGGTTAGGAACGGAAAAACAAATATTAATTATTATTATGTACGTAAAAGAAAAAACAACAGATATATGTATGAAGCCAAATAGATTTATTTTGTATGTGTTCAGATTTAGATTTGAATTCTTTACCATACGCGCTGATAATAATTCAAGAAAATATTTGGCACCTAACAGTTTACCGACCTCTATGACTCTATCCTTCGCTAGCTAGTTAAGACTTACAAGTGCTACACTATAGACACGATATTCTTTTGTTGCATTCTCTATTGTTCACTTTGCATGCACAAATGTGGACACACGCTCATTTATTATAATGTCCATATTTAAATGGGAACGTAGTATTCGTCCGCCTGATGTCTAACCAGTACAGAACTTTAATATTCCTGAGTATAATCAAACTAGGTATTCCAAGTTCAATTCAAATAAACCCAGTATATTTATTCGATAGTTTCGAACTCACTGCAATAACATACGCCGAACTTTCCAGGATGAGAAAATTTAGCCAAGCACTACGGTACTGCCCCATTCAGGCTACTTTACATAAAAGCATTTGGCAAAGGTAATACCAATGAGTGCCATAGAGTAGAGATGTTTCTCCCAACCCAACTGGCGGAAGGAAAAACATTTTGAGACTCTTTTTTTTTAGTTGCCTGCAAATTAACTTCAGAAATAAAAGTTCTTTTACAACTAACAAGTACCTATGGGGAAATGCCACGAAAAGAAAGTCAGGACTAGACAGAAACGTGTTAGTGTGCGAGCGAAACTATGATTACTTTTTATAAAATAATGTTCGCAGCTCGATAACCGGAGCTATAACGTTAGAGTTAACATCTATTAACGATATTAGCTGCCCATTAGCCAGCAATATCAAGTGGTTATCGATCGGCGATTTCTTCACTGGTTATTACTAGATGATTACGATATACTACGCCATTATGAGCGACTTAATGTCAAATTTGTGATAAATAGTCTACAAAACATCGCGGCGGGCAGTCTATAAATTAATAATTACCATAGATTAGCGTCCTAGTGTTATATTCATAAAATGTGATAACATCTATTTTATGATCGAGTCCACGTGTGTTGATATGCAAATTTCCAAAGATATTGACGTTTGATCTCGTCATCTTGATATGATTTAACAACACGTTCTTGTTAACGAACGTTCAATCAAGAATGTATTGGAGTTATGCAATAAAAGAAACATTGTTGTCGTTATTTTTTTGTTTATAAATAACGGTCTGTAACGGTTAGCGCGTTAATAACGTATTATTTTGGTTTATTGGCACGCGTCGGTTTCCGATTTCAACAACGTTCTAATTTTAAAATTGTGTTTTGCTTTTTCACGTGGGTCTACGATGACAGAAATACTTAGACTGAGTGGAGAACTGCTTTCGATTTTCAAATGCGTTATGAACTTTGCAGTTCAATATAATATTGATGGTTAATTTTAATATTTTCCTATTATCACAGAATACTTAATAGTATTACGTACAGAAGTGTCACTTCACAAAAACAAACAAATGTAAAATCTAAGCTCTAGAGAATAAAGTACATTTTAACCAAAAATATACAGGGTGATTTGTTATTCGATGCGGTCCTTGAAATGGGTGATACTAGACCTTATTTACAACAATATTAACCCCGACAATATGGGGTCTAAACTGACTGGTTTTAGAGATATCGAACTTTAAAGATTTTTCGAAAAATTTCCACCTCTCCCTCATTAAGTGCTTATTGTTAGAAATTAACGATAGTTACCACTTAGAATTTATGCTTTTCTGATAGAATATGAACGACTGAATCTAGTGAATACAAGTTTGTTATAAAAATAATCATATCTTGGGAAATTAAGTGTCATAAAGTTTCTGTTTTGAAGATTTCTGAAAACTTTCCTTGTCTTTCAAAGCATATTTTTCAAAATAAATGTATGACACTTGGTGTACAAATTACAGAAAAAACTTCCTTGTCTCATCAGCTTTCTAAAATGGTGTCACAGTATCCACTTTTAGTTAGTGTGTTACCAGAAAATTAGGGTTGTTACTAACAAAGTAGTAAATCAAAGAAAATCGGTTCTAATGTTTTTTCGACCCAACATTTTTTTTCTGTGGTTTTGGTCCAAACTGCTGTCTGATATTAGCTTTTTGAGTCAATGCGCTTAATTTTGGTCGATCGCATCAAGCAAAATCGGTCTTTATCTGGAGTATTTTTACCTGTCCTACAAGTAGGGTGACCCAACTTTTATGCACGCCAGTTTAGTTTTTTTTTGCGAAACCAGAGCTTTTAAACATTCCGTCATTGTACATTTGTTTCAAGTAGCCGTTTCAAATGAAAGAAAATTGATGGTTTGACTATCTGGTCCATAGGTAAAAATACTCCAGATAAAGACCGATTTTGCTTGATGCGATCGACCAAAATTAAGCGCATTAACTCAAAAAGCTAATATCAGATAGCAGTTTGGACAAAAACCACAGAAAAAAAATGTTGGGTCGAAAAAACATTATAACCGATTTTCTTTGATTTACTACTTTGTTAGTAACAACCCTAATTTTCTGGTAAGACACTAACTAAAAGTGGATACTGTGGCACCATTTTAGAAAGGTAATGAGACAAGGAAGTTTTTTCTGTAATTTGTACACCAAGTGTCATACATTTATTTTGAAAAATATGCTTTGAAAGACAAGGAAAGTTTTCAGAAATCTTCAAAACAGAAACATTATGACACTTAATTTCCCAAGATAAGATTATTTTTACAACAAACTTGTATTCACTAGATTCAGTCGTTCATATTCTATCAGAAAAGCATAAATTCTAAGTGGTGACTATCGTTACTTTCTAACAATAAGCACTTAATGAGGGAGAGGTAGAAATTTTTCGAAAAATCTTTAAAGTTCGATATCTCTAAAACCAGTCAGTTTAGACCCCATATTGTCGGGGTTAAAATTGTTGCAAATAAGGTCTAGTATCACCCATTTCAAGGACTGCATCGAATAACAAATCACCCTGTATACGGAGCGCGTGTGAAAGGGCGGCGGGAGGCAGATCAGTGCCGGCCTGGCGCACTCCGCGGTGTAGGTATGAAACTGAAAGCACACGCAGGCGCACCGCCGCCGCCGGCGGTTTTTACAGTGAAGTGACACTACTGTACGCAGTACTATTAAGTATTCTGTGCTATTATTTACAAATCGAAAACAATCTTTACGTTAGGAAAGTTTAAAAACAATTTAACTTGACTGTCCGACTGTAGGATAGATAACGTTCAATTTAGTTCAAAGAGATAAAAGCAGGAATCCTACGCTTAAGAGCTTTATATCCTCTGTAGAGAATAAAGCTTCTAATAACAAAAATACAGTTTTTCTTTTATATGAAGAAAGACGGTACTTAAATGTCGTATTTAGGTTAGAAGTTTGGTACTTTAAGTACATCTGTGAAACAGAAATAACAGAATGTCATTCTTGGCTGTTTTCACGCCCTTCTTAATTTATGGCGCATTAAAGTTTTATCTTAGATTTAATTTATTATCACGCTGACTTTGATGCCGGTGTTTCTTTTCATTTTATGCATAATAGTTTTTTTTATATAAAAATGTGTGTCACGTGAGATTTGCATTCAAAAAGATAAAATTGAACCCGTATTTGGTATTTTTATCATATAAAACATTTTTGGATTGCTAAAAGATCAAATAAACAACTTGATTTTCTGCTTTTTGTCCAAAATAATGGAAGCATTATAGTTCTAAACAGAGGACATTAAGTCGTTAAATAGACTCTCGCAGTGTCTAATTGAGATTACGAAGTTGTTCCTAATTCGTGGTCTATGATCTAATAACCAATGTGTGTGACTAATAATGAATAATTAAGATCATAAATACCGCGGTTAGATCTCTATGAAATATACAATCAATGACTCATGATCATGAATAATGAATAAAGTTTTTTATAAGTCTCGAATTTTTGAATTAAACCAAAAGAAATAAAATATCAAGCGATAACTATTTTGCTTGGCTTTATATTATTCATTGTAAAAAATACTTACAATATGTATAGACTAACCCTATTCTTTTTTTTAATCTGTTCCTTTTTTTTCAGGTTGCCAATATGGCGGCAACGTTGCATCTACAGCTGTTGCTGGCGATGTTCGTGCCAGCGATAGCACGTGAGTATATTTTACATACCAACATTTTAGAGCTAAACTTATGGCTTTTTTCCATAGACATAAAACTGCAGCTAGGATGAAGATGTCTGATTAAAAACATTTTTAGGACCGCTTGCACCACAATTCACTAAAGCCTTTTAGAACATTGTTTTGTTTTTTTCATATTCTAATATGGGTTATCAGATAAATGCCCAAATCTTAAAATGCCCAACAGCTTAAAAAAAGTACAATTTTGCACCTGGAAATACACAATTAAAAAGCACACTATATTTAAAACACTTCACTTATTAAAAGATATGTGTTGCAAGTGAGTCCTATATAAAATATAATCATAAGCCAGTTATTAATTCGCAATATTCCTCAATTTTAGAGAAATTCATCCTGAAATAGTTTGAGCGTTAATATTATCTACAAACATGTTAGAAACTTCTCGGTAACCTACATCAAATGTTTACGAAACCAGACTGAAATAATTAAGTTAAAAGCAGATTAACTTATATAACATACAGAAATATAGCTTAAATTCTAAACAAATTATTGGACCGCGTCAGTCCCCGGTCCACACGGGCTTTTTCAAGTCAGAGGAAATCTTAAAGTTAATTCCTTTTTATTATCATTGCGTGCTTACAAGGGCCTAGTACGGCGTGAAAAGGAAGATGAATGGTGATGTACGAGGTGTAAAACGATAAGATTTTTTTGTCTATTTTGGAATTGTAACAGGCAGGACAGGCTCCCGGATACCACAGGTAGCTACGCACACATCGACACGAGCTTATGGCGGCAAAAGGACAAAAAAAGCTCAGAGATTACGGGTTCTGTCTGTCCGATATTCACTATTTATTTTTTTGTATTCTCAGTTCCAAGTAATTGTCAAAAAGGACCATGACATTTAATAAAAATATAGGTACGTTTATTGATAAAAACACGTTGATCACTCTGACAATCATTTATATTCACTATAAAAAAATGCAGAGTTATATTGAATTTTCATTTAGCAGTTTCGTTTATTATTTTTCATAGTAGCAAAGGTAAATAATGTAAGTTTGTGATATTTTTTCATCACTCAAAGCAAACCGTTTGAAACGAAAATATGTAGGTATGTAAAAACTATAACATTTTATATTTGCGCAAATTATGTAAACCAAAACAAAATGGTTGAATGGACATACTTTATTTGTTTTACAGACTGTTTACGCAAAACACAGAACTTTCCATAATAATCCAGTCCAGAATTTCTGACAGCTTATATTTTACAAAAGGGTCGCTAAGTCTATCCCGTACTTATCGGAGGGAACCCAAAAAAGTTCGGATAATGTTTGTGTGGGTGTGTGCCGAACAAATTTCACGCTTACTAGTCATTATATTGTCCAAGTATTTGTGTGAAGTCATTAGTACCACCTACTCGTTTAGGATTTGTTATATTTTTTTTCTTCTATTTCCGTGAGATTTCCGTTCATTCCTGACAGCGGCCAAAACTAGTTTTGATTCGAAACGGCTCGTTCAGAAATTGGATTTGGTCACTAGAAGTTGATTAGACGTCCAACACCGGAGTGTTTGACGTTTTGCGTCAAGTTCAGAAATTGTTGACGTTGTTCCCGAGAGTACCTACGTTGTTGTTACCCTGGCCCTGGCCGTGTTTACCTTGAATGCTCGTATATTGTTTTGGCTAGGGGTTTAATAATAAAAGAAGGATATAGCTATAGCCCGTAACACCCTGGAAAGATTAATGATATTGCATGTAATGATAGGGTTTAATCTAGGTGGGTACTTATATAACTGAAAATACCAGAAGACATCTTTATTCTAAATCTTTGAGAGATTGTTATTTTCGAAATTCTGTATTTCATTCTTGCTAAGGAAGTAGTGTGGCGGGATCAACCAGTATTGCTATGAGCTAAAACTAGCTAGGGTAACTTCTGCGAAAATGAAAGTGTTATTAAAATGAACCTTACAATTCTCTGAAAAACGAACCATGCAGAAGATAATATTTATAATAATTATAAATGCTGACTCAAAATGTCATTGCATTTTATCACTTATCTTTATTGATATTTAATGTTGAATACAAAAGCCCGAGTTTATTGCTTTGCTTGCATGATAATTATTAAAAATGCAATATCATAAAGCATTCCACTCAATTTAATGACCGCACGATATGAAATGCAATGTGCATTCATAAGTTCGCTTAATAATTGCCGACATGATTCGAACTCGATCTCTGGTGCTTTCATTTGGCTGCAAAGTTGTTTTATTTTGCTGACGAGTAAAGTTATGTGAATGTATACGTCGTAAGATGATTGGAAAAAATGGTTTCTTTTGAAACGAAATGAAACGTTTTTCCAATTTATTCTGCAATTTCTAGAATATATTTGAGAAAAAAAAGTGGAGCTACGATTGCTGGCTATGATTGATTAGTCCAATGTTGCAGAAATATTTAAAAGAATTAGTGCGGCCCTAGAACACAAACGGCTATTCAAAAAGACTTGTCAATCCAAAAAGATAAAACTACGATTCAGTGTTCGAATAATATTATAATGTTTGTTATGAACGTATGCACTTGGCTTTGTGTAGTAAGTTACATTGACATTTTCACAAAATGCAGATTTGGTATTCAAGGAAACCTTGTACCTCGTTCAGACAAAATGTAAATAGGTCCATACAAATGACGCCTTCTTGGCTTTTGTAAAGATCTTCGTGGTTACCATAAACACAAGTTGGCAATTCCAGAGACTATAATATTTCGTGTGATGGTTCTACGAACCGGTTTGAAATCGGAATGCATGTGAACATTACTAGTTACGTTTCCCTAGTGCGTTTGATGCATTTCTACCATTTGTCAATGGCCTGTCGAGTTTTGAAATGCTTTGCAACGGAATTTGATTTTATGTAGGACGTATTTAAATAGCTAGGGAAAGATGGCGATGACTGGTTATGACCAAAAGTACTTCGAGTTAAGTGCACATTTATGTTTTGTATAAATTTACATAAATAGGATCCTAGGATGTATGAAACTATGAATCTTAGACGAAACACAGTTCAGGATTTAAGATACAAATCTTCATCATTGTCTTTTAATTTTATTCAGTTTAATTCTTGAGCTATAAATCTGTTTTTGCTAACGATGCTATAATTAAATACATAAGATTATAATCAATTAAGAATATAATAATAATGCTTGCGGCAGGAAGTAAATCATCTTTTATAGCGTAGGTAGAAACTGCCTGTTATTATTGTAACATAAATAAAAAATACCCATACAATCAAGTAAAAAAATCTACTTCAGATTTACAGGTGTAAAACACGAAAGCCTTTTCCGAGCTTTTAAAAGTTCTAAGTGGCGGTGAAAACCTTTTCTAGATCTTTTTACCCGAAAGTTCGAAGTGTGTTCCAAAATTCCTAAACTGTAAAATTGGTCTTACAAACGTCTCCATTAGAATAGTTTCTTCAGAAATAAATGCACAATTACTTAACACAATGTTTAAAGCAATAAACGGTTAAGTTAAATAACTATGAAATAACTATGACTACGAGCATTTCAACACAAAATCACCTTTACAAAACGTCCATACAGTATTTTTATTCACTCCGCAACGAGATGAAATTTTAAAAATTCTTCCATAAAGTTACGGTCAATGACTGACGGGACTGAAATCACATAAATTGGTGCCCGACAACAAAGAAAAATAAAACGTAACATCTCAATTACGGAATGCATTTCAATTTGAACTTATTCTTGCATTAAATAAGGTCGTAATTGGTATGAAGGTTTTATTGTTATGAGCTTTTTCCGCTGGAGTCGGGTGCGTCATCCGAGATCGAAATGTGTGGGTAACAAGGTATCAAGGACGGCAAGATTTCTTTTTTTATTGTTATGGCCAGTCTTTTGGTATGCAAATAAAAAAAAAAGATTCTAATTGTGTTCCTTTTGATCTTGAGAATTACTGATTGCACGTGTATTGATTATATCGGTGTTTGATGAATGATGTGAAAATGTTGGCTCGATTATCGAAACTTGTTACATCACGCCATCTTCGAAGGGGTGGGCAGAGGCGTACGTAATAGTACTCCCATCCCACATTTCGGCAGTGATGTTTTTCAATAGGGGGCGAGCTTATATTGCCATCAACCACAAAGCAAATCCAGCATCCGTAATTCGGACACTCCACAATCGCGGCTATAAGACCCCTCTTTGAGGAATGGCTGGAGAGGCGTCACGGCATCCTCACCTTCCGCCTGACGCAGGTCCTCATCGGACACTGATGTTTCGGGAGGTCCCTGTGTCTAATAGGAAAGGAAGAAACGCCTGGGTGTCACCACTGCGAGGATCACCCGGAGGACACGGTCGAGCACACGGTTCAGAACTGCCCCGCTTAGGCAGAGCACCACCGTGTCCTCATAGGCGGCGGCCTCTGGCGCTCGAGACTATGGTGCGGGGAGAGACGGAATGGGAAGCAGTCGCCTCCTTTTACGAGGCAGTCATGCTAGCGAAGGAGGAGGCGGGACGCGTGAGGTAGAGGACAGCCTCCAACTCATGACGCAGCCGCTGCGGGAGACGCCGCGAAGCGATTTCCGGCCACCGTAGGCGCGGGCATGCGAGCAAGTGATCAAATGAGTCCTCCCTCACAGGGTTGATTGAAGAGACTGTCAAACTCAAACTGACTAAAATTCACGGTGTTTCTTCAATAGCCGTTCACGTTCCAGGGTTACAGTTATCCGTTTAGACAGTCCCGCGAAAACTACTTCCCCAGTATCTTTATGTATACGTTCAAAATATTATATCAATGGATCTTAGTACTTACTTACTTGGAACTTGTACGAAAAGCAACTTATTGATAGTTTGAAGGAAATGCGTGTTGCCTTTGAAGCCTCGAAGATGGTTTCAAACGTAAATCCTTAAACACTATGCGCAAAGTCAGCGGTGAGGACTGTCAGATCGATCGCAGCGTGCGAGCGGCGCAGGCGTCGCGTTGTTGCGGCGTTTCTTCTATAGTCAATTGAACGCTGCGCTAACGCGGCGCAGACATCACACACGCCGTTCCGTTTCCGGATTCACATTAAAAATTAATTTGCCCAAAGTATTTTGTAGCTAAACGTTATTTTCAAGCGACAGTTGACTGATGGAAGTCAGTGACACCTTCCTTTAAAGTTGATCTGCAGTAAATGTATGTAATAGGAGTAATCGCGCTTTTGTCACGCTCCATTTTGTGTCTCAGCCATTGGCTTTGTCCAGCACCAGTTTTCGATATTCTTCCGCTGAAATTCCTCTTGTTCTAGATTCTAAATCCTTCACGGCACATGCAACATCGCTTGCAATATTATTATTTTATAAAGTGAACTATCTCCTTTGTTCTAAAATATAAAATACTTCGAAAATCTGCTTGAAACTCATAGCTCCTTGTGAAAGGGGGTGTACCTTGGCACATATTTATGCTAGCGTTCCGTGTTTGGTAAGGGGTATAAAAGTGATGTTAATATTTCTGGCACATGAGAAACTTAAGCTATTCAGAAGGAGTACTATCTCCGTTCAATAAAAAAATATAATAATAATATTAAATTGCGGGCCGCAGGTTGACCGAATCATTCCAAATACAAGACAAAATTTGAGTTTATTGATACACATAGCAGTAAAGCTATGTATACCCCAATTCCTTATTAATTGTAAGATTTAATTCTCTGTTCCAGAAATCGACATGAGATTCACAAAATACCCTGAGTCAGTGATAGCCCCCCTCGGAGACCGAGTGACATTCGAGTGCGAAGTTAATGTACCAGGAGAGCGGTTCGTATGGAGGTGGAAACCAGACAGGGATGGTGATACCTGGACTGAAGTGCAAGAGGGAGACGGCAAGAAGATCATACCTGGACTGCCAGGAAGAAGTACCAAGATGGAGATAGAAGTTAGGATGGATATGGAAACTACTTGGTATCAGGTGTGTGTGATTTGAATAATTTTACGTATTCTTTAATTGATTTAAATCAATCGCCGCATTCGTGTCCACTTGGGACATTTTTGAAAATACAGAATTGTACTGCAAAATTTACTAGCGACCTTTTGCACAACGAAACAAAGGCCTATTCTTTCTCAACTATTAGAGCATTTCATATATTCTGCAAAGACTTTCAACACTATCGACGTATACGTAAGCTATTCGGCAGCTATTCTCAATTCCTTCCATTATCTCTTTCCCTGTCTCCTCAAACGACGATACACATCTTGGGGTGATATTCTCTAAGGATACAACAGCCATGTGTCAGCACAGCCCCAGCGTCAAAACTATATCTGTCTTATTAGACTTTCAAAAATCTATTGATAAACTGTAGTTACAGAATAGCATACCTACATTGAATATTTATTTTACCTGTAAGTCTTTCATGCTTATCAAATAAATAAATAAATAATTGTCTTGCCACTCTTCTGGGCGTCGACGACTATATTTTATCCTATAATATGTCACTAAAAGGTAAACAGATCCAAATAATTAAGTTACCGGCACTCGAATCTCGGTAATCTCTCCCTCCAAAATCTGTTCACATTACAAGGCAATATATCTAACAAGATTTCCAATCGTCCCCATGTGGTGGTACGGATGACTACACCGAACCCCCATGGGTGTCATAAGAGGATAAACCACGGGGAATAGTGAGTATTGCTCGTTATACACCTGTGGTGAGGATTATATAGCGATTAATTCCATGATTATGAGAATTTATCGAGTCATTTTATTGCCCGAATTGGATGTTGCTTCTAAGTAGGAAGCGGCTTGAATCAAATACAGTAAAACCTGGGTAACTGGGATCTGGAGCGATCGGCTTTGTTTCATTGAAGAGTTATTCCACTAAGCCAGTGTGTCAAATATCCAGGTATCAGTTCTGCGTCATACGCAGAGTTTAATGAGGCAGAGTGAGAGAGGAAGAATTCCATCAATATTTGTTGAGCTCCTTGTGTTCTGAGTCGAGATACACGATAACCGACAAATGCTTGCACTGACTGGACAGGTCCACTTAAATCTGTGTGGTTCTTTCCTCAAAAGACCATCTCAGACACCCGCATGGTCCTCGTATGATCTGAGCAAAACAATGTCTGGACTTTAAAAGAGACTGTGACCTCTGAGTTTGTTTCGGCTGTTTCTTCTCAGAGTAGTCAGGTACGAAACACCGGCCTCATCTAGCTTTAAAAATATTGGATATGACGTCTAAAAGTGTTTTTTTATAACCAACTTACAAAATAAATATAATTTTATCAATAGAGGTGATATTAAATTAGAACATTTTGTAAAATAGTATTAGTAAAAGAGGTAAAATATACACTCTCAATTTTAGAGGTAATAAATTATGACATCGAAATTGAAAAAGTAATCCCAGACATAGAGGACGGTTTTGTCCAAATAATAGAAGTAAATCAATGCTAAAGTGTCGAGACCTTAGCATGAGTGCCAGCTATAAAGATTTCTGACTTTTCCAGGTCCCACTTAACAGTGAGGTGACGCTCAGAATATTTTATGATGAAATTGTTTCCGAATATACATTTCTTTCGACTTCCGAGAATATTCTCTAACACTTCGATGTGTATAATTTCATGTGTACAATGGAACTAAAGAAACAATGCTAAAATGTGGGTGTTTCAATTATAGTACACCCATACCTTTTGGAAAAAATAAATATGTTTTGTGATAAAACGGTTGACTTAAAAATAGTAACTATGATATGGTCCATGGTAACCATTTGATATGGTCTGTTTCGTAATTACTCTCTCTATTGCCGAACTAAAAAAGTAGTACGAGAGTGAACCAACACTTTTTGATTAAAACTGCGATTCGTACAGTATCGACAGGCAAACATTTCAGTTCAAACATTTTGCAGTTTTTCAATCGATATTCTGGATTTGTTTCCCAGGATGGATAATTTTTATTTTTGGTCTTTTCTGTTTGTAAGATTGGTAGCAGCCTTGACAAGCATATAACCAGCCAATGAATGTCACAAATGGAATATGTGTATGAATTGCTATTTTAACCCTTAATTCGGCAAGAGCAAAAATTAGCGAAATTTTGTTTTTTTTGTTTATTTTTGTTATCCTTAGATATTCCTGAAACCAGGAAAAATAATGAAAAAAATCTAGTATATCTAGATTTTCAGTAAATGCATGTGCAGTATACTGGACATTGCCAGGTTCTCTGAAAAGTAACAAAAAATATTGCTGTCCAGTATAGTTCCCATTGTCGAATTAAAGATATATTTTTTAAATTTTATAGAAACTCTTTTTTATGCAAATTTACTGTTTAATGTATAATGTTCGATGCGTTTTGGCTTACTAAGTCATGCTTAATCCGCCCTAAAGTAAAAAAGTGTCGTAAAGGCTCACCTTTGAAGAATGATCCCTCTTTTCAACGTTTTTTTTTTCGTTAGGAATGTTAAAGAAGGCAAAAAGGCTTCGCATTTCAGGAAAACATGGATCTGTCTTTGAGTTCTGTTCATCTCTAGCGTATTCATGTAAGAAAGTTGGCAGTAGTAAGGGGAGAAGCGAATTTGGGCTTCACACAATTTCGGAATATATCTTAGCAAGTTCATATGAGGAGTTGTTATCTAAGATTCACTGTGCCCTTCGATCCACTGGAAGGTGGTCCGTTGAGGACAGGATTTTAGGATAAGATTGCTGTTAGTTTCGTTGCTTTTTAGAGCTTTGATATGGCTGTGCCCTCAAATAGAAAACCGCATACCATAGTATTGCATTCACAGTGGCCTGACAGCTATTGAGGCTGCTGTAAAGGCAACTACCTCGTACTGGAAGGTCGAGATGTAAGCACCTAACAGCAGATATGTCAAAGATGCTGTTGAGGGCAAGAGAATGTACACCAGCTCTAAATCATAAATTGGTTTTTGAGAGTCCTGTGTAGGGGCGTACTAAGTTCATTATTTATTGGTTCAATATCTGCTCCCTTTTGTTTTATATCGTAATTTTTATTGAAAATTATTCTTTTTTGTATCCGTATATAGCAAGCAACCAATAAGTGGTGGAATCTCTATCGGCTGATTCAGTATACAGGTGTAGGTTTTGCCCAGTGGGTCTAGGTGCATAAGTATGATAGCAGCTTATTTTGCTTCCTGATAAGAGAATAGGCCAAGAGGTATTATTTGAAGTATTTTAAGTATTGCTATAGTTGGCATGGTAGTTATGTAGCCATTTGTTGCAGGGAAGACCAGTTTTTAGAAACCATGGAGCCATAAAACTGTCTTCAGGAGTGCCATCCCTTGTTCACGCGCGCTTAATTGCCACTTATTTTGACGCGTGTTGAGTTTTTTTGAATACTTTTAAGTTATATAAATGTGAGTTATCATGAAATTAAGAGTTACACACATAACATGGACGTAATTACATAATATCATATCGAAATGAAATGTCCGTATCATTGGCAATGTCCAGTATACTGGACGTAACTAAACCATACTAAGTTACTGCAAACCTGGCAATGGGAAGTATACTGGACATGCAAGTTTAACAAAGAATACTGCAAAATCTATGATATTTACAATGCTCGCAGTGTGTATATACGTTTGTAAAAACCATCTGAAACGTATAAATAAAAAAGCATTGCCTATTTTTGAACAACAAAATCGGATAATTCTAGAATTATCAGGAGCGGGTAAACCTCGTTCGTCCTGCCTGACATTGCGGAGACTACTGCCTGACCGGGTGCAGGTGTCCATTGACAGCTATTTTTTGGGTAACAATACAATAAATAAGCAACCTATCTGAAAAAAAAAACTTAAATATGGTTTAAAATAAATGCATCAGATTTTTTCAAAGTCGATGTCCAGTATACTTCCCCGTGTCGAATTAAGGGTTAACCTCTCGAGCGCTTTCTGAACACCATTTGTACATAGCGAAAAGTGGAGAGAAAGGAGCTATTATTTCACCGATTCTTACCCGGGTGCTAGGGGCACGGCAATTGATATTTAGCCAGTTTTAGCCAATCGCTTGAGAGGTTAAGAACTGTGAGAAATAAATGTGTTGTTTCATGTCTACCCAATGATATTCTAATATACAGATATGTTATACACTTAAAAAACAACAGAAAAAACTGTTCCGCGCCGAGCGGCAGCACACATACACACTTTTTTATTCACACATTACATTTCACTACAAGTAAAAAGGATAGCTTGATAAAGCCAATAAGAAAAAAAGTGACAGCTAGATGTTGTCAATTGCGCATGAATGTAAACAAACATTACTCAAGCCACCAAGAGAGAGATAGAACAAATATAATATTACGAAAATAATTGAAATATATTAATAAATCGAAGTATTTTGCGTACTTACGTGTGTTATGAGATTCCTTGTGTTTTATTAAATTTGGTATAAATATAATTGGTACACTTTCTAAATACACATAATGGCATTTTGGATGGTAATTAAGTAGCAGCGCGTAACGTGTCACTCGTAGTCGCGCGAGGAACAGACTAAAAGCAATACGTCCCAATTAGGACGTTTTCTAGTCTTTACGTTTTGCGCGCTCATAACATATCTGTTTACTAAAATATTATTGCGTCTACCTAACAGATTTAGGGCCAAGTGATTGATCATTAGTTAGGCTAAGTATTTGTTAAAATCGTAGTATCGTAGAGGATTTTAACAAATAGTTTAATACCTCGCCCTTACACGTTATTGTTTAGCTGGGGAAATGAGGGCGTGCTGTTGGCACCTTGGCAGTTTACTAAAAGAGAGATACACCTCTAATTCTTCCGGGTCTGATATTATAATAAGTTTATTTATTCTTGTTCCAGTGCGTGGTATGGTACGGTGCAATCAGTCTGACTTCTCTCCCTGCGCGTCTGACGGTGGCGAGGCTGATCAACTCCCCCAGTAAGATCACAGCGGAGGAGCGGGTCATTATCGCTCCCCTGCAGAACACTGTGATACTGCATTGTAAGGAGCCGAGTTCTGAACCACCTGCTGTGCTGACGTGGTGGAAGGAGGGGTCTAAGGTGAGAAAAATCGATTCGGCATTATTGGCAGACAGCGATAAACATCTAATATATAAAATTCTCGTGTCACAGTTTTCGTTGCCATACTCCCCCGAAACGGCTTGACCGATTTTGATGAAATTTTTTGTGCATATCCGGTATCTATGAGAATCGGCCAACATCTATTTTTCATCCCCCTAAATGTTAGGGGTAGTCCACCCCTAATTTTTTTTTATTTTTTAGACATAATTTTTAATTTCTATTTTTTATGGCAAAACAACGTTTGCCGGGTCAGCTAGTTATTTATAAATTTAACTGAACAGCAGTGCTATTTTCTATAAACACAGCCTTGTGACAGCGCGACTGCAACGCTCACGATACGCTGCCTGGGACTAAAGTTTGCTATTATGTGCGTCCACACAGAGCGAGCGATTGAGCAGTGGTGGCCCAGTGGTATCGGTCCCGACTTACGAGTTGTAGGTCGTGGGTTCGAACCCCGTCAGGCGTATTACTTTGTGTAATTTATTTCATCACCACTGCTCTCAAAACGGTGAAGGAAAACATCGTGAGGAAACCGGCATGTCCTAGAACCAAAAATTCGAAGACATGTGACATCTACCAACCCGCACTGGGCCCGCGTGGTGGATTATGGCCCACTCCCTCTCACAGAGAGGAGGCCTGTGTCCCAGCAGTGGGAACATTATAGGCCGATGATGATGTGACACAGAGCGAGCAGCCTCGCGAGGCATTTACGCGCCTATTGTTTCTCGACCGAGGCACGAAACAATATGTATACGCGAGCAAAACAAAAGCCGACACTGGATGGCTCGGGCACTCGGTCGAACGCCCGCGGTAGCGCGCGCGCTTTCCTCGGCCGAGACTCGTCCACACTAACCGAGCTGCTTCGCGCGGCAAACGCCTCACGAGGCTGCTCGCTCTGTGTGGATGCACCTATAATCACTAAGCTACTGACAGCGATAGTAGCGCTCACTGCTCGCGCTGCTCAATCGGACGATCTCAAAACCGCTTCGACGACGAAAACATCGTAGAGTCCATCGATGAGATTATAGAGAATAGCATAGCTGATGATTATGTCAATACTGCTGTTGCGGGTTTACAAAGACGCATCTTGGTTACTCAAATTTTGCCGCGCCCCTCGCCTACCTCTACGATACCCTTTCTTACCTTTTAAGAAATTTCCGCAAACCTGGCAGGGCATTTCGGTATTCTAGTCCACAATCGTGATCGCCGTTGCCGCCAAAAATCTGCCGCCCTCTCAGCGTATGTGCTCAAACACACTGCGAGCCTAGCGCGGTGGCGGCGGCGGGCGCGGAAATATTGAATGTATGAAATCGCCGCTCGTGGCCACATTGAAGTGACTAAGGCGGGGGCCTAGCGCGATGGCTACAAGCGATTTTGCGAGCCTAGGCGTTGCTAGGCAACAACCGATACAACGGGCGGGTGGCAGGTGTATCAAACCTTTTCGGTCTTTTAGTAGCGTCATCTAGTTACCAGAACATGCACTAAAGTACTACCGTTGGATGTTTTTGTACATATTTAAATTATTTTTACCGTACTTGAGTAGAAAAATGTAGAATGATTGATAATTAACTTGTATGCAATCCTAAACAACCTATAAAACATTTTAAAATGAATTTCTTTAAACAAGATTTATAGAAACTACTTTGTACCACCGGTTTGCAACACCTGAATTCGCCGCTACAAAAACAAACGCTTGATCGGCAGTGTGGACACACATCGCGCCCGCCGCCGCGCCCGCCACCGCGCCCGCCGCCGCCGTCGCGCTAGGCTTCCAGTGTGGACACACACTATTAGTAAATCCGTCAATGCACTATTGCATACCTTCTTCTTCTTCTTCTTCCTGCCCTTATCCCATTCTACTTGGGGTCGGCGCAACACGTTTTCTTCTTCCATTCTCCCCTATCAGACGTCACAGTATCATTTACTCCTTTTTCTTTCATATCATTCCTTAGACAATCCATCCATCTTTTCTTTGGCCTTCCTCTTCCTCGCCATCCATCAACATTAATACTCATCACTTTCTTAGTCACATGGGTGTCATCCCTCCTCATCACATGTCCATACCAAGATAGACGATTCCCTTTCATTTTTTCTGTAACAGGCGCCACTTTCAAACTTCCCCTTATAAACTCATTCCTTACTTTATCCATTCTTGTCACTCCACACATCCATCTCAACATCCTCATCTCCGCTACATGCAATCGTTTCTCATCCATCTTTTTCACAGAAAAATAATAACCTAACTAAAATAATAAAAAGAGCAGGGACTATGTCTGAAGCTTGTTACATATTATATTTGCAACACAACATACAATGCAGATCGCATTTTCCGCGCGTAGCATGCGCGCAATTGTATTTAGCGTGTTAAATAATACGCTACATTGCAAGTTGCGTTGCAAATAGTATGTTCCCGGTTTACACAAAGCCGGAATAAGTAAATAGATCATAGCTTAAGTAAATGCAATACTTCATCTAGACTAAAATAACGCTAACGTTATTGTTGTTGTCGTGAGGAAACCGGCATTACCTAGAACCCAAAAATTCGAAGATATGTGACATCTTCCAATCCGCACTGGGCCCGCGTGGTGGATTATGGCCCACTCCCTCTCACAGAGAGGAGGCCTGTGTCCCAGCACTGGGAACATTAAAGGCCGATAATGATAATTATTGTTGTTGTCACAAAATTCAGTCAGGCTCACTAAGACTGACTGAATATTGTAGTATAAGTAATTAATTAATAAACAAATGACAACATACTCGTAACACGTGAACTTTACTATACGAGTACCTACATGAAAGTTATGCATAAATCATAAATTACAACCTACAGATTTGCAATGCAAAGCGTAGTCAGGCGTATTCTAAAAAGGATTTTGAAGATTAATCGTGTGATTACCACATTCGGTAGGTGAATTCGTAATTGTTTAACCGCGTGATGTATTTAGACGCGCATGTATTTATGATTACTCAAATCTACGCGACCAGAATTCTGGATAGAGTTTCTAATGTAGACAAAACTTGGTGACTAAACTCGGTTCGGGGCTGTCCAAACTGGAAATCGTGATTTTGGAACGTAAAGGGCTACTGAAGGAATACTGTGGATTCTTTTCAGTGTGAGTCTGACTGTACCTCCGGCTCCACCCAGGGCAGGAAGTCTCATTTGATGATTAAACCACCTAAAATAACTTTTCTTTCGGAAGTCGGTGTCTTTGTTTTCTTTATTTCATTGTCTTTTTTTTTGCCACCGACTTCCGAAAGAAAAGTTATTTTGTAGGTTTTTTTACCGTTTTTATGGTTGTTTTTGAAGGCGGTTACATTTTTTTTTGAAAAAGTTTTTATTTTACTCTTTTTAGTTTAAATATTCAACCCGAATTCTTGTCAAATACAACATGTGCACTAGAATTTTGTAATCCATAACACCGGTAATAACATCGCTCATGTACACAATAAGCTAATCAAATTCCCTATCTCAAAAACTACTGAACCGATTTTGATGAAACTTGCAATATTCCCTAAGTTAAATGATATCTAGTACAACAAAAAAAGAATTACTTAAATCGGACTTGTAGTTCCAGAGATATGCGAACTCAAACTAAATCAGTCGATGCCTACTCCTTACTATTAAGGAGTTCTGCCTTCCATCATCAGCTCATCTACATGAAATTATGATTACCATACGCAAGTACTTAAATTACTTCATAAAATTTGCGAAAAATGGTGTGTCGGCCTGTAAAATTCGAGGGTTGCCCTCGATTTCTCCAGGATCCAATCATCAGATCCCAACTTGGTGACTATGGGACCACCTCAAAAGTACCTCCTATCGAACAAAAAAAGAATTTTAAAAATCGGTCCACAATTTGCGGAGTAATCGCGTAACAAATATACAAAAAAAAAAACATACCGTCGAATTGATAACCTCCCCCTTTTTGAAGTCGGTTAAAAAAAGGTTGACAAACCAATTATAGCACAAAAATAGTTCATGAATACCAGGCCTGGTTTCCACCAAAACGGAAATTAGCGGAGACGAGAGGACATGTGTTTTGAATTACCAATCAGATTTCCACATCTCCACTTCGCTAAACTTCTTTGAAAATCTAAATGGTTATTCAAAACATATCACTCGTCTCGTTCCTCTCCGGCCTTAGGCCTTAATGCACCAATTTTATACTTGCTTATCGCAATTCATAATACAAGTATGATTCCATTAAAGTGAAACCTTTCCCTTTTAGACACCTGGATATTTATATAGCCAATCCCACACAAACTATTTTCATACGGACATAAACTGTCACAATGGGGAAACAAAAGGTTATATTTCAAAAGAAATCCGATAGCAAAGAACGGCTCTTACGGGGGTTTGTGAAAAGTTGGTAAACAAAGTTTAAGCTTAGCTGTATCTCACAGAATCAAAGCATGTTTCAGTGTACTTGTGGTCGCTTTGAACATTGAACCAATATGCGAATATTTTTAACGAAGTTCGTTCTGTATCCTCTTTTAGAGGGGTTGTTGAAGTTTGGGGCGAACATTTTCGTAGTCTAGTTTGGGTTACATCACTATTTTATACTGTTGATACGTATTTATTGATGTTGACGAGATTTTGTTTTGAAAAGCACGTTAGGCTGTTGATGAGGCATGGGACTGTCTAAACAGAGTACCACGGCCCTGAAACGTAAAGGGAAGTGCACCCAGTGCGAGAGGAATCAGTAGATTATTTTACACCCTCCGCCCCCCAAAAACCCTTGATTGGGTTTATAGATCTTTGACAGTCGGTACTTAGATCGTTACAAATTAAAATCCGGACAAAAGACTGGTTATTAAATGAAATAGCATTTAATACTTTACAAGGAAAGGGCTTTTGGCTGTGCAAGCATTTCTGGCAATACCGCGATTCGAGTCCTCACGTCAGGCTAAATAATTATTATAATTCACCTTTCGAGGCTCTCCTTAGGGGGTTGGATCAAGAGCCTGACACAGAAGACAGTAATGCGGTTCGCATTGTGAGGTTCTTCCTGTTTTATTTAGCTCTAACCACCGCTACCTCAGACCTAACTCCCTCACCGGCGTCCCACTATTTTTGTGTTTTTTATCATGCTGTTTTTTAGGAAATGTTTAAAAAGATAAAGATTATGTACGGTACATATTGAAATGAATAGGTAAACAAAATAATAACTATTTCATCGACTGATAGGAAAGGTTGAAACTGAGAAGTTAATAGATTTGATAAACATGTAAACGCATAACATGCCTTGTTGGAAAACACTCCTGAAACTTGCGCCATGTCAAAACATATAGGTACCCAGTGTACGCCTCAAATATTATCTTTGGATTATTTCATAGAAACTTTGTTGTTTTCTGTTTAAGGGAAGTTTCATAGGCTTGTATCTACTTATGGGTTACTTTATGTTAAAATACGATAAGCTGATGTAACAGCGTTAACTTATTGTATAAAGTTTCTACAGGAGTAAAGGTTCTTCATCGCTGCCGTCCATTTAAGATTAAAATTCCAATTGGTACGAGTATACGGCGGCGGAGCGATTGACTTTTGGTGGCCTACCATCACGTCTTAAAGCCAGTGAGGGAAGGAGGTGGCGCTAGACGACTTGTATAGTTCTGTCTCTTTCCCACACGAACTACTCTTGGTAGGCTACTAGCGCTGTGTGTTGCGATTTCAATTCGGGTTTGATACTGGTTCGAAAAAGAGTTAAAATGTATCTAAATGCACCCACGATATAGAAAATATTCCTAGTGTGGGACAAAGTTTTAAAAAAGTAGTATTTCACGGACCAATCGCCTTTCCGTTTGATTTTGAAAATCGTGTTTAAAATTATGGACGGACAATTAGTGTTGCCTCCATTACTTTGAGTTCTGTAATTTAGTTTTTGATAATTTTAACTAGATCTTCAACTACCAGAGCTAGATATTTGACGGTCACAAGCATATCTTTGACTAGTGTAACCAGATCTTTGACAATCCTAACCAGTTATTTGACCATCATGACCGGGTCTTTGACTATCTCAACCAGTTATTTGACCATCATGACCGGGTCTTTGACTATCTCAACCAGTTATTTGACCATCATGTCGAATAACTGGTTAGGACTCTCAAAGATCTGGTCTCTTTGACTATCGCAACCAAAACTTTGATAACCAAATGTTTTTCTTTCAGGGGAACAGAAAGCAATTAGAGACTCCCCATGGCGTACTAGTCATTCACAAAGCGACGGGTGATGATAGCGGTACATACAGCTGCAGAGCAACCAACGAGCTCAGTGGAGATGCCCTGGAAGTAGCACAGAAGACGCATTTGAAGGTCCAGCGGGAAGGGAGTAGGGAAGTCAGGTTAGTAATAGAAATTGGGCCTTAAATCTTTATGTAAGTTTTTGTATTGTGAGTCTTATTTATTGGGATTATAATTATTTTTGTATTTAATGCTTTAACTGCTTCGGAATCAAGCCCGGATTAAAAAAAATGGGTTGGTTGTTTAAACCCTAGGAAAAGCATTTTGTAATGAATTTCTCCCGATGGTGCAGTAAGTGATAGCTCCTTGACGTGACCTTAAGTTGAAAGCAGTTATATTATGTA
Organism: Agrotis exclamationis; assembly: GCA_950005045.1. Classification (NCBI taxonomy): domain Eukaryota; kingdom Metazoa; phylum Arthropoda; class Insecta; order Lepidoptera; family Noctuidae; genus Agrotis; species Agrotis exclamationis. Next base: position 16,596,242 of record OX465432.1, read on the forward strand.
TATAGACGCCTACAAGGAGTCCGCTAGAATGTATCAGAATGGCGTTTTACATAAACTCGGCTCTGTAGAACATCACGTCATATGCATCAGTCCCATTCTAAAACTGGATGTGCAATTACTACATATAGCTCCCAAGTATCAATAAGTACTATACAGAGGTTCAAGTGGCTGCAACCACAACTCCTTTTGTAGGTTTCAAGTGGTCCTGAAAACCAACCAAACCGCAAAATGTCGAGACTAGTCCGATCGCATGTACGTACAGATAGTTGGGGTTCGGAAACTTTGTCTTCCGTCTTGTGTGAATTGGGATTTGGGATGTTCGTGAATTATAGGTAGTTTACGTGAAGGAGCCTTACTAAAGTTTATTGTTTAACAAATAGTGCCTCTGATGGGTTTTTAATCGCCCAAAATCGATTTTTATATTATCACGTTCTATTATACCGACCCAGCTGCCCACGGGTTCTAATATCCCTTCATCTTGAATAAACTATTGTTAAAATCCCATACAGTATTTTATTTGACAGATGGTTAAAATAATCTATAGGATTTAACAAACAGTTTAAATCTAACAACGGGCTCTGTCTGTCTTTTAAAAAACATCCAATAAATTCCGTTGCATAGCTTGAACGCAACTTGGTTTTATGCTAAGTGGAAACCCCTTTATTTCCAGCTCTTACCTAGTGCTCACTTTCATTGTAAAGAAAACTTTTGTGATCATGTTTCTAGGCCTAGTTTTCAGACAGTGAGTTGTTTGTCCGTATTAATAATGATTTATTGAGTATATGATTAATAGTAACATACTCACCTAGCATGTAAACTGTTTAAATATAAATTTTAATTAAAAAAAATTATTAAATCTTGTTTAACAGAATCAGATAGTAAGACATGACCGCTGAAATACACGACGTTTTTTTTTTAAAAAACAAAACAATCTTATCAATTAATATTCTAATTATTTCATCCTTTCCAGATTCCTCGAATCAGATGACTACGTAGGGGTCATAGATGATGAAGGAGTGCTCACAATGCCGGTGAAACCCAACGGGGTGCTCCGTCTTTGGTGCGGAGCCGTCAGCACTCCTCCTCCAAAGATTACCTGGAGCTTGGAGGGAGAGGGAGAGCTGAAGTCGTATGCCAATGAGCATATGCTGACGGTGTCGCCATTCACACCAGAAAATGAGGTTGGTTATTGCTGACTGTTTAATGAAGAAGATTTCGCAATCTGTTTAGTGTTTTGGTAGTCTTAAAAGGCCACTTTAGCAGAATCATAATACGATTTGCGATAAAATTATTTATCTACTTATTTCTATATTTTGTCAAGCAATTTGAGCAAGAGAATAAAATATACCATTTTACGAATTTTATCGCTGGTTGTTCATAAGATATTAGTGGATTAATTTCCTGGTTCTAGATGACAACATACTCATGAGGTTGCTATAGAGGTAGCTGCTAAAAGTAGAGGGAGGTCTTTGCCCAACAGTGGGGTAATATAGGCTTATATAAAGTCTAGATCTAACTCTCGGCTTAGTAACTCCTAACTCAGTACAAAAGTTCTTTCAATCACAAATAATTTTATGAACTTAACCTCAACGGGTAAAGGCATCCTTTTACACATAATACAGACACTTCGAAGATTGCTTTTTTAATGTTTTGTGAAAAAGATTTCTCATTTCAAAGATTATAAAATGTGAAAACGTTTTATTTATATTGTGTTTAATATTTTTTGTGTTCGCGTCGTATTGTGTTTTGAGTCTTTTGAGAGAGTATAAAAGAGCTTTGCCATCTTCTTTTTTTTTTAAATAAAAGTCGTTTGTGTCAAAAGACGAAGTTTTCTTTGGTGAAGGGATGACCTAGGGCCTTAATTTATTGAGATTGAAGATAGGTTATCTGTGGTTTCAGATAATGGCTTATGTACACATTAATGATATTAAATTGAAGTAAATAGTTACTTTAAAAATTAAAATTAACAACAGTGCTTTATTTATTAGATCTTTACCAATAATGTTCTACAATTTATATTGAAGTAGCTATAATTTGATTACAAACGTTGGGTTAGTTTTTTGTTTTGAGGATTTTGGCCGCTTCCAAAGAGAAAGCGTATTCTTTTGTTCCTCTTTAATTACAAAATAAAAAGTATTAAAATCATTTCATGCCTCGATACTTACCTAATTGACTAAGGTGCGTTCCTAATAAGCAAGTTTTGCATACAAGTATATGTCACATTTGTATAACAGCTTGAATTAGTAAAAACAAAATTTACAAGTTCAAACTACCTACTTGTAACTTGTATGCAGGTTTGTTCAAGTTGCATACAATTTGCAACTTGTATAATGAAAACGCGGCGTTTATATAACGCGCAAGTACTTTGATTGATGTAATATGAAAATGTCAACCACCTTATAAACCAATTTTTAATCATTTTCACTCTTCTAATTACCCAATTCCATTTCTAGGGCGTATACTCCTGCGCAGCCAACGGCATCCGTCGCTCGTGGAAGGTGATCGCCCTGCAACCGCCGCATTGGGACGGGAACGTGTCCGTGTCCACCCCCAATGAAGGAGGCACGGCGCACGTCACCTGTGGCACCTCCTTCGGGGAACCTCCTCCGAAGGTGTACTGGGTGCTAAACGCTGAGGTGCTGAAGAATGAGAAGGGGATTAGGGCTAATAGTGAGTACTAAACAAGGATTACTTTAGAAACCTTGGTACTAAAACTAATCCGTCTTTTATGTGGATGAGAACACTAAAGTGCGTAGAGACCATGTAACATGTTTTATAACCTGTGTTTTATAAAACGTCCACACTATGTAACCTTGTTATTCAACATTGCAACATAAAACAATACCTACTGTACACATTAGAATAACAATGTAATATAACAATGTTATATAACCATTGTTGCTTGTCGTTCTTCAGTGATTAAGTTATATAACATTGTTGATCAATAACATGTTATTATAACATCCTTTAAAACATTCAGTGTCCACATTATCTGAAACATGTAATGTAGTAATGTTATATAACATGTAATGTTACATAGTCTGAACGCACCTTTATAAATAATTTATTGAACTATGCTAGCGATCTGTATCTACTTTAGGACAGGTTTGAAGACTTTAAAAAACATAAAGGTGTCTTTATTATTAATTTGTAAGTTAAATGTTACAGTACTAATAGTAATACACATCCCACCAAAAACATTCTGTAAAAAACTAGCCAAGTCTCGATGGAGCTGCTTGTTTATCTCTAAGAAGTAATGAAATCTAGACAAAGTCGTGCCAAAGTCTAAGGTTCCTTACTGGGATTTCTGTATTATTATAGTTAATGTTGTGCGAGTGGGCCATTCTTTTTGTAGAAACGTGGGCATAATTTTTTTTTGATCTTCGATTTTTGACATCAAATGAAGTGCCCCACCAATTTGAATGTTTTTTGTGAAGGCGTTATGTCGATCTCTAATAGCTTGGTTGGGCTCTTTTGTTTTCTAATACCGACGTATAGAAATTAAATTAAATTAAAATGGTTCGAAAACGATTGTCACTTGTCAATTTACCTTTTATTTATTTATTTTTATTTAATAATTCTGAAAAAGTGATCAAATATTTGAAGTGTTCGTAAAATAAAATGAAGTAAAAATATTTCAGTTAACCTTTGCATGAAGCCTCATGAATCAATTATACTTTTTGTTGCCTCTGTGAGTCTGTCGGCTGTCGGGTAGTTTATTCATTCGTGACGGACATAAATATTGAGACCTGTTGCATTTCTGTTATAAATGAAATTCAAATGTGGAATTGTGGACCTTGGGTGTTGGCCTGTAGATTGATGTTTTTGTTTAATTATTCATTTATCACTAAGACACTTAATGTGAGGCTTTCTTTATCCATCTGCTGGGCATAATTATGACCATGACTTGTAGTTGTTCCAATCTATGGATATAATGGACTTAGTAATAAGAAAAATAATTTCTGTACAAAAATTTTCTTCTTTAAATGATAATCGAGAACATACAGGCAAAATTGTTTTAAGAAATCCAATCAGATTAAGCTCTAATTATATGATTCCGGGCCAGAGCTTGCCACAGGAGTTCTACTCCTGTGGCCTAGACAAAATTAGCAATCAATTTTGAAGCGCGCGTATGACTTTCAACTGAATTGACGTTAGCTTTTCAACAGTTTATACATACATATATTATATTATTAGAGTAGTGTATAATTGGGGTTTCTGGATCAAAAGAGATCCATCAACCCCAATTATACACTAGTTCAAATATAACATCAATTCAAATACTGTAATTTCATTTATTCAAATACCATAATTTCATTTATTCAAATACAACTACTTACTACAATTTGATACTACCACTTAATTTTAAGTAAATCATACATATATTCAAATCATCAATTCAAAAACTATTACCATCTATTCGAATGCTGTTACATCATTTTCAAATAAACTATCTGTTCAAATATACCAATTAGAAACCAAAATAAAACAGTTTTTATATTCTTCTGTCGTACAATTTGATACTACCACTTAATTTTAAGTAAATCATATATTCAAATCATCTTACTCATTTCATCAACATTCAAATATTATTGCATACTTTTTATTCTAATTGATTATTGTTGTAAGAGAACATTCTTTTAATAATTCATTTGCACTGCTAAGAGTCAAACTCTATGACGGAGATGCGTGTATTAATTATATATTCATTTCCTTTGACAGCATTCAAATAAAAACATTTAGGATAGTGTATAGCATGTTGCATCCAAGGATCGTCATAAATCTCCCAATCTTCTATGATACCCCCGCATGAGAAACATGCCGCTTTATCATTAATACTATTTCCACAATAAAAGAATCCAGCGTCAGCCATTTCCATCACTAATCTTTTCTTCGAATTCATCGTCCCCCAGTAGGAACGAAATGAAAATTCACGCATTTTATGTGAGTTATACATATCATAACGAGGTTTGTATTCAGGAAACATTTTCTATTTATTTACATTCTAATTCACTGACACGGATAATTATAAACTTATAATGAGTTAGCCCCGCTATTGTTAGCAACTTATATGTGATTGAAAAGGATTGGGAGGGGATATAAAATTCTTAGTATTTTGCTTATTCTTAATATTTTATCTTAAATAAAATTAAACAAGTAAATAATTATTTTAAAAATTTATTTTCAAAGCACCACTTATTTAAACACAACACATTCTTTAAGGCACAAACATAGTCATGATAAATACAATTATATACATCTTCAGAATATTTATATTGATCATACAAACTTATCAAACTAGAACAACTAAAAAATACTTTTATCATCAATCCACTTTTTTAAACATGTTACATTTTTTAAAGCACATACATTCGAATGATACACACAGCTAAATATATTATTATTACTAGTCATTCCATAATCATCAAATAATTGTTGTAAACTAGGACAGTTCTTATCTTCTAAATTATATACATTATCATGTTTTACAATGTTTTTTAGCCACAACACTTTTTCATATCCTTTAACATAAATGTTTTTACCTTTCAGATAAGGTTCAATATATTGCGGTAATTTTAAATATGGTATAAAACCCTCTTTCCAGAAAATTTTTCTGTTTCTCTCTATCCAATTTACTTGCGATTTTTCTTTTTTTGTAAGATTGTAAAATGGGAATGGTGGTTTGATTAATAATACTATAATTTGATTTCTGAGAGCTATTGCTATTTCTTTCACGATAAACTCGTTACTTTCGGTCTTAAACCCTTGCACATCGACTATGGCGTTCATAACAATTTCTTTACGATACTGCTTAGTGGTTTATATTCAATCAGACGATCGTTGATGATTAGACAATACGCCGATGTATTATCTGGTATATCTTCAGAACTTTCTATTTCTAGTCTCACATCTACAGCTCCAGTTTTCAAGGCTTCGTTCTGTCTTGAGCAATCAATTACAAATAAAGGAGCCTTTTCTTTAAATTCATACAAATCAAGCATCGGGTCACACCGGGTGTTATAATAAGACTGACGGAATTGGGTAAACATTTCATATAATATACAATATTTGTCTTCAGAAAATTTTACACTAACCGATTCGTATGGATAATATTGAGAATTTAAAAAAAGAGTAACATTAGTTATTTTACCATGGTCAAATATTGAACAGTCTTTAGTTTTCACATTTTTTCTATTTGTCTGCAAACCAAAGACCACATACCTTGGTTTTTCGAGTTGTGACGCAGTCTTCACAACCCAGGAATGTTTTGTAGTTTTAGGTAATAAAGGGTATTCGTACAAGTCCCAATTTCTAAAAGCTATTTGAATAGGACGATCCTTTTCTAAATATTTAAGCAAAGTTAATCTTGCCCGATCTGAAACTTTTATATGAGGTACACGCCATTGCACTCTCTCTATACTTAGTTGAATGGAGTCATTATTATCATCAAGTTTAACACTGTTGACATTCGAACTGCTTCTATTGAGTATAAGTTCATGTTTACAGTTAATCATAATTTTATTATAATCTTCCGCAAATCCCAAAACTTTATTCAGCGGTATAAGGGCACTAAAAATACCATCATGATCATTAACTCCTTTTAAATTCCAACCCCAAATAGCAGCAGCCTTACTTTCTCCCTCGCTCATAGACAGATATGATTTTAGAGTGGTAGTAATACCTGCATTTTTTATGCGGTCTATCTCAACACCGTTAATTTCATATCGAATGTCTTGAAATAGGAATGATATATGATTATTAGTAAAATTAACTTTCTTTCGTGTTAGTTTTCCTGATGCATCTTTCGAAGCCACAGCGGCTCGACCTTCAATGTAAATGTAGCTGGCTGCAGGTAATACGTACAAATCTTGCTGATGTATGGGTATACGTATTTCATCATTTTCATTAAAGCTGTTGCTATAAGGATTATAAGTATGAATTTCATAACTCACTATAGAGTTATCGAATTGTGGTAAATCATTCACCTGAAGAATACTCATAATTTAAATCCCAAAGCTCGAAGAAATAATTTGTTATCTTTAGTTAGTTTTTTTATTGTTCGTATACGAGTATGTCTTCGTCTTCTGACTGCACGAGAACGAGTAAAACTATTAATTTGGGCAGATGATTTTATATTATAAACTATCATTATTTTTAAATCTAATCGACATTCGTCTCTTCTAACAGATAATGTTAAAGTGTTGTCTTATGAGTACGACACGTAACATTTAAACCATTTTTATGTTAATTGATGACTTGATAAAACCATGATTTTTCCAAAACTCGTTAAGAAATTTAATGCATAAATGTCCACAATTGAATAAATTGTTATTTTGAAAATTATTGTAATTATAATTGATATTACCAGTACCTACATAGCGAACAAATTCTATTGGAGGTTTCAAGTTACCGTAACTATCAAAGTATTCAATATATTCATTTAAAATTACATAGGCTACCCAATGTGTACCAGAATTTTTAGAATTATCTAAATTTATTATTCCACACTCTTTTAAAAACGGAGACTTCGGTAAGGTATCCCTCATAAACACTCCCCGAAAATATGGAACGTCTTTAGTAAAATATATGATATCTATATTAGTAAGAGCACGATTAGGTAGCCTATCATTTAGTTTTTTTTTTTTAAATTTGTATATATTCCAAGTCCATCCTTGTACCGTTTTAGCCGCAATCCATTTCCAATACATACACCGCCTGAATTATTATTATGACTTTTCATTTCTTCTAAACGCTTTTTTGCAACTCTATATTCATTTATGGTTTTGACGATTCCAGCAATTCCACTTGCAATACTGCCAGCAGCAGACAAACCAGCAAATATAGGTATTAAAGGTAGAACACCGCCAGACTTAGGAATTGGTATGATACGTGGAACCTTGGTGGATGAATCCTGATTCAACTCTCTAGCAGCAGCGTAGGCCAATTCTATTAGTTTTTTTCTACACTTTGGTTTAATTTTCTTAATGCATTTTTTGGTGTGGGTTACTAAACTTTTAAAGTTTTTTTTGAGTCCAGCTCCAGAACTTACTTTCGTTAGCATTATATTATTAACTAAATTGGCAGCAAGTTTTTCTCCTGTACTTGCATCGGAAGATAAAGCACGCTTTTTTGCCATTTTTAATAAAATTATATCCGCTTTATGACGATCTATCAAACTTTTGGAATTATTATATGCAATATCGTGATGTTTACAATATTCGTCTAATTTGTTTACACCCCTATCACCTCGAGCCAATCTTTCACGTAATCTTGTTCCTGGGCCACAATAATTATATCCCGGTAAATGGAGCTCAAATGGTAAATTATTAATTAAATTATTGACAAGTCCTTCTCCTTTCATGCATACAAACAGAATGGAACCATTATCATAGAGCATGTTGTTATATTAATAAACCACTCATAAAACATTTGTATCACTAATCCAACTATTTTCACCGGAGGATAATCCCAACCATTTCACGAAAACTTTTCTGCCTTTTCGTCTCAAAACTTTTTCAACAAGGTAAATGTCAGGATGTTTAGTTTTTTGTAATTCTTGTTCATAAAATGCCCCTAAAATTGGTTGCTCTTTAACATCTTGTAATAAATATGTTGCAGGATTTGTGTTTTGAACTTTACTGATCTTAAATATCTCTGTAGACCAATTAGGAGTGTAACCTTTCTCAAAACAACCTTTATGTTTACTTATTCGTACAAAATCACCTGCCTTAAACTTACGACGTTTTGTTTTCGTTCCATTTTGATTGAAATATCTCCGTAGCAGTTTAATTTTATTGCTATGATTCACTTGAACGGGGGGTAAACCAATGGTTCTGTGTATGGTATGATTATATCTATTAATGATATTTGGAAGTGTCCCGTCCATCCATTTAAAATTCCCTTTGAAACTAAATTCCTTGAAAAGCTTACTTTTTATCGTCCTTATTAACCGTTCTACAATTGAGGCCTTTTTCGTGGAATAAGTGCAGTAGTGGTTGATAGAATAATTTATTAATATTTTTTTAAAACTTTTATTGTAAAATTCTTTTCCTTGATCTGTTTGCAAGTTTCTAGGGATACGTTTTTCTTTACTCAATAAAGTATTGAAAGCCTCAGATACAGTTTCTTTATTTTTTTGTTTAAGTGGAATAGCCCAAGCATACTTAGAGAATCCATCAATGATGACTAAAATATATTTGTAGTTTTCGTTAAATTGGCTAAAACTTTGCATATCCATTAAATCAGCTTGCCACAGATCGTCGATATCTTTTAATATTACATGTCTTCGTTGGAAATTTATTCTTGCATTTCTATGAATTTCGTCTATAATTTCTCTTTTCACTTTGCTCATTCTTTCGACTATCACTTCTGAATTACAAAATTAGACTAAGTCAGTTTATATGATAAGCCCTTTTTATTCTTGTATTACACCCGCTTCTTTTAGCTCTTCAATAATTGATAAAATTTCGTTGTCGAGATTAGTATTACCTGCAGTTTTAGAAGCGATCAAAAGTTTAAGCCTGTCCACTAATTCATTAGGATCATCCCAATAAACAAGTTCAGTATTTTTTTTATATTTTTTAAGATACGGTAGACCAGCGCCTTTTTTTTGCCTAGATTTAACTTCTGTAGGTTCTTGTAAGCATTCATAAGATTCAGAAAATAACGGTTTGATCACCTGAGAATATTTTAGACCTTTATCACCTTTTATTTGACCTGCAGGGTTAAAGTCTCTTTTATGAGCATTCGTTGCGAGGAGTATTTCTTTGTAAACCAATTTATCTTTTAAAGTGACCAAACATAAATCAGGTTTTTTGCGAAGCAATAGTTCTTTTAGACCAGGTGTTATTTTATACTGTTTATTAGCTACACGAATGTTGTACACTTTACTAGAGTTCTCATATGTGGTAGATAAATTAACTATTGTATTTCCAATCATATGTTTGTTATTTTCACTACGTATACCAAATGGTATATTCATATCTTCGTATATTTCAATGATATCTTCTTTTTTCAACGACGTGTCATTATCTTTTTCTGATTCATTATCTCCTTCATCTTCCGAATAATAATTTTCTATGGAGCTTGACTCATTAGATGATTCATGTTTGTACATATCAGGAGATTTATCATGCAAAAATATTTTTGAACCTAAATCAGTATGTTTAATTCGGTTATCATAGGTATCTTCTTTTTGTATTGTAGAAATTTGCTTGTTAGCTACGATTGCATTAAGAGGGTCTGCGAGAGGCTTAAAAAAATACTTCAAATGAGTGTCGGCATTAAACTCATAATCTTTAATTTGTTTCACTTTTTTCTTTATAGTGTCCGCAGACTTTATCAATTGATCTGTAATGTTGTGGTCCATTATACGACTTATACTGAGAAGTATTTATGCACAAATGATATATATTTTTTTGCACTCATAATTTATATAACCATTAATCACAATAAATAAAGTTGTCAAATGATTGTCTATATCTGCCTTTGTTTAATTCACAATCCTTATTAATAGTCAAAAAATCATAAGGATGTATCCAGATTTTAGAACACAGATCTTTGAATTTGGACCACTGTATATCAGAACTAACATGTTCATTGTATATATGTTTCATGTTAACTTCATCCTGCTTGAAAATCATTAAAAAGTTAACATTGTCACGTAATAACTGCTTTGGTATTTTTGAATAAGTTTGAGATAGATAAAAACAATCTATACCTCTGTGTCTGCCCATTGTAAAATAATTTCGTATGTTAATTTGCTTTTCACAAACCACATCATCAAAAATAATAACAGAATTCGGCAATGCATCGTTAGGATGAATAACTTCGTCATCAGAATTGAATATAAAAAGTTTTACTTCTGGCACTCTTTCTAAGATCTGTTTTAGAAAAATATATTTTGGCTGAAAGCTAGTCTTGGAATACAAGTAAACATTTTTAAATTTTAAACCATTTTCATGGATTAATAAACTAATCATGGCGTTCGTTTTCCCACAATTCGAGGGACCACATATTATACATCTTATATTATTCGGCAGAAGAACACTATGCTTTGCGTGTAACTTATTTTCTTCTATATCAATATTTTTAACTTCTAATGAAACTGGTTGCTTGACCCACTTCATGTTTGTATCTGTTGGAAAAATAATATGTTCTAGTATTTATAATGCTTATCAGTTTTCAAGAACACTAAGTAATTAATCAGATCAGAGTTCTTTCAGCTTTGGTTTCGTCGAATAAGTTGACAAATCAATAAAATGATAGTATATACTTATAAAATAGCTATACAGGAAAGGGTTACAAATAAAACAGCAAATATAGAGTTAAGGTAAATATGGATGTATTCAATAACAACATAATATTTTATTCAATTTATATAATGATTGACAATTCTCATATTTAAATTTACCATTTAATAAGTTTACAGTTAATGTATATTGAATTAACATATGTAATCACAATGACCCCAAGGTACAGTATTTATTTGATTTCCCAGAACATGCCTTTTATCGTCTATCCTGTTTAAAACTACTTTATTTACTTCTTGTGAGAACAGCACATGCTTCATTGATTTTATCATATTCATCTTACGCTTTAATGTTAAGTTTTTAAATAAAACATCTTTATAATTTGATGATTTTAAACATCTTGTTACAGGCTTTGTTACGCCTTTAGCCTTGTTTATTTGTGTATTTAATGATTTAATGCAATATAGCTTTGCTCTTAAGCCGGTAAATTCGGTAATTGGGTCACCTCCTAACTCATCCTTAAATAAACCAGGAATTTTTTCGTTCACCTTGGGAATAAAGTAATGATTATTATTTTCAAAATTACTTGTATCAAATTCTGATAAATTATCACGCATGTCTTTATAAAAGTCTTCGGTCTGTATTAAATACAACAAACTATCAGTATCAGTGTAACATAATTTAGCTTTATCACCATATTTATTCTTAATGAAATTATAATGATAATTGTATAAATGGCACTTGGAGAATTCTAGCACCGCAAATCCAATATATATCGGTCTGTCTAAAACAAGTTTCATGGGACTCAGTTGTATGGCTATAAAGTTTTCATTAAAGATAGAAACACTTTTTAAATTAGGTTTTGTGATTAATTTCTGAGCACCTACTGTTTTATTCGTTTTATTCCAATCATCACTCCATTTAGACACTAATTTAACTTCCACTTGCTTACGTTTATTTTCAATAGTTTTGCCAAAAATTGAGTTATTTAAAAGCTTAAAAAAATCCCTTTCGAATGATGTTGAAGCTGCTTGTCGTAAGCTAGTATTCAAGTCTATATACTTCTTCAAAAAATATTCTTGTTTAAAATAAAGGATTCTATGAATTTTTTTTAAAACTAGGCCATTTTTAAGACATGCTTTTAAATGAGCATAGTGAATGATGTAGTTATATTTATCATACAAATTTGCAATTAACTTTGGTGTTTTCCCTCCAATAGGTATGAATTTCTCAGGAGCAAAAGGCAAGTCGCTATGTGAATTATGTAAATGATCTGGATACGCTAAATCTACTTCTAAAATGTAACCGTACTCGCCATTATCAGGAACATCAAACAAATTAAAATTTTCGATATCATTCTTTTTCATGAATTTAAAGTCTGATATTGGTAATTTTTTAGTCATAGCATATCCATAAAGATTATTGCAGTCTAAATATATCAAATATGTTGATGGTTTAGAACTATCGAAATGAGGTAAATAAATGTTATTGGCTTCAGCATATCGGTGAGAGCACTGAGCTAATCCTCCACGTATTCCTTTTTCCAACATTTTATAAATTTCTAAATCATTAATCAATTCTAACTTAGCACCTGTGTAAAGGAGCATAGCGTCCCAACTCAATCCAGGTGAAGTCACATAATACGCAGGATCGAGTTTGTAGTGCAGCAGACAAATATCTCTAAAATTTTCAAATATGTCACATAATAATAGTACATCACACTTTAAATACAAGTCAGTATATTCACCAAGAGAACTAATATCAAAACATTTCCACACAGTTTGGGCATGTTGATATTCAGTATCTGTTATATGTTTCATTTGTAAAGTGTTATAAAAATGATTCTTTGGTGGAAGCTGTGTTTCATTATATGTTTGCCATGAACAAATGTACTCATACGGATATATACCTTTGCTTCGCAGTAAATTTAATTGGCTTTTATCTGGGAAATGTGATGATAAATGAATAAAATCGCTCTCCGTTAAACTTTTACTCAAATTGTCAAGACTTGAACTAAGAAATTGAAATGAATCTATAAATTTAATCTGTATAGGTTTACATCCTGCCCCGGTTTTAATTATTTTAGTTATGCTTATATATTTTTCTTTTGTTTTTGGTATAATTTTTATCTCGCCATCATATTTCGACAATTCTGTAATAAATATATGGGAATCATAACCAGATAAGTTATGAAAGATAACAGGTATAAATGAACACACTCTATAAATTAAATTGCAATGTGAATGCGCCGCGCCTCTGTACTCAGATGTAATATGATCATGATCACAAACTTTATCATCAAATAATAAATGATTACAGATATGGCATGTAGTTGCTTTGTTGTAATTATCAGTTTGCTCTCTCGTCATAGATCTCATGGGTTTCTTAGTCATTAAAATTTTGTGAATTAACTTAGCTTCTTGAAATAATCTCTTAATAAAAACTTTTACACAGTCAGGTCCTCTATATGTTACGAATTTGTTCAAGCTACTGTCATGTGAGCAACATACATAATATGCAAAACAAGACGGTTGATGTAATTTATTTTTTATCGTACTTTTATCATTATGTTTTTCTTTATAATTTAATAGTATACTTTCAAAGTCAGCATAAATCACAAAGTTAATTTTTTGCTTTCGCTCATAATTTTTGAATTGTAATGTATTGTTTTTATCAGGCAGTATGGTTAAAATTTTGGAACAACTATGAGAATGATACTTTGTTTCAGTAGTAAAAAATTGCAAACATGTTTCACATAAATGCATTTGACCTTTATGACATGTAACTTGTCTTCGCACTAAGCGTAAAAGATTTTTTATCAAGCAATAATGACCTTTATTTTGTTTTTCAAAATACAGTAAGTTAATATGTTTATCTTTCTTACAATTCGTCACATAAAGAGGGCCAGTTACAGTACATCGTTCATCTAATCCATAAATATTAATACTGAACTCACAATTATTATTTTCAAACAACTTGATGTCTTTAGGTAAAGGTGGAAATGAAATTCCTTGTATATTAAATATTGAACTAAAGTGTGGATAGGAGTTTGTTCTACAGACATTATTTTTTGCTGGAAATAATGCTGCGACAATACTCCATAAAAAACAGTATTCATCATTATTCTGTATATTCAAACAACTCTTTGTGTTTTTAATTACTTCTGGTAGCTCTAAATAAGTACCGCCCCGCATGGGGGAATATTTATTAATATTCATTTCTAAATGACTTATACAGACAAAAGACCATCCAGATTCACAATGTTCAAATTCAGTAAGTTTTCTTTTAAATATTTCTATTATATTCGAGAGTAAATTATTATAGTCAGTACTGCTGTATATAGTTTCATATTTGGTATTAAATGACTTGAGCTGCTGCTCACTTAATTGTGGTAGTAAAAAGTAAGCAAACAATTCGAAATTAACTTTAATACAGGTATGTTCCAATAATGATAACTCAATGATTTTCAAAACATCTTTTCGCTTATCCTCCAAGAACGCCTCTAGTATGAGGTACTCGTCTTCTATTGATGGGTTTAAGCGATAAGTCATGATTCTATTTTTAAATGCTGTAGCTACAATATCAACATTTTCAAACTTTGACTTTATTAAGGAATTCGATTTATGGATATTCGTTCTCTTATGATATCTGTATTTATGTTCGGGGATCTCAATTTGACATTTATCACAATGAATATACTTTGATAAACAATTTGGCTCATAAACATTCGTATCGTATTCATTCTCTGGGATATCAATTTGGCATTTATAATTATTAATATCTGAATTTGCTGACGACCCATCACGGGGGGGTGTAACTGGAAAAAAAAGTCACAACATTTTTATATTATAGTTATTTATTGGGATTAAATGTGATTACAAAATACTATCTTAAAATAAACTCATGCTATATAATGATTATAATATGTGGTATAGCATAGATCTTATAATTTAAAACAAATAGTTTTAGTAGGTAAGACTATTGGTACGAGCTTATAAAAGTAGGAGCACATTTTTTAAACTCCTTCCTGGCGCTTGTTATGTAGGCGTTTAGGCGATGCCAGGACTCCGAATCTTCATCGCATTTGTTTTTAATTGTGATTACCGAGTGCCGCCACCTATTTACTGGTTGGACCCTCTCTATTTCATCACATTTATATACTTTGAGTTCTATATAGAACTCACCTCTTTTTTGCTCGTTCATTTGTCGCGAAAATCCGTTCGCCAGTCTCCTCGTGATGTACGAATATATTGGTGGAGTCTTTTTGTCCACAACAATATCAATTTCATCATCGTCAGAGTCGCTCCCAAACAACTCGCGAGCAGTTGACTTGGTGGCAGGAGTGATTGGGTGAATGGTTGGCTTACTTTTCTTACTCGTAGACGGCTGGGAGCTGCTCGCTGACGAAGGCTTGCGCTTTTTGTTCTCCTTCGGCTTGGTTTTCACCGGTGCATGCTCCTCATCTGCCGATTCGTCCTCTGAAGGGAAAATATGGTCAGCGGTGTTCTTGGACCTGTTGTAAATAAAAACAATCAATTAGTATAGTAACAATATTTATTTGTTTTAAATTATGTAGACGACACTAAGTGCATGAATTTATTACTTGAATGAATGAATGAATGAATATTAAAAAGTATGAATCAAATGAACAGTTTTAATTTTTATAGATGAGAGACTCGCTAACTTATCTGAATTATTGAAGAGGTTAATGAATAACTCTAAAAACATGAATGATCGAATAGTGAATTAGGGTGGATGACAAATGTACTGCATTTCTTATCCAGTTTAATTCTTCAAGAAACTTTAACAGATAACACAGAGTAAATTTACATTGAAAAGTGAGTAGATACTTACATTTTAGAAGATTGACGTTGATTTGGTAGTAGAAAAACTGTAAGATGTCACTGCTCCTAGCTGAAGTTTTGTTGTGATCCAGCTTCTGCAGGATGCACTCTTAAATAGTGGTAAATCCACGTCACGATATCCCATATAAGGAATAGGGACACGCGTTACTAAAATGCTTTATCAGCCCTAACACCAAATATGTAATAGTTTACGTTGTAGAAAAATATCTTGCTAAGCAATAAACATCGAGATCATGCTAATTTGAACTTTATCTTCATCATAAGATACTTAAATTCGCTAACTGTATTGACTTTTAAGTCACCAGTTCACAGATAGCGATGCAGTGCGATAGCGTTGCGGTGACGTTTTGTATTGTTCAAATCAGTATGAGCGCGGTCATACATGATGTGGACATAGGATAATAATGATACAGTAGATTAACTGAGTGTGATCTTAACCTACGGTCGCTTGGTAGATAAATCCGCGTGCGTAACTGCCGTCCAATCGAACAACTGTCTACCGGTATACACTGAGATTTCGAGGCGCATCGTTTAGGCCGTTTTCTATGAAGTTAAACTACTGTATCGTATCTGTCCAGGCACTCCCCAGCATTTAAACGTCACCACGACGCTATCGCACCGCACCGCTGTCTATTTACCGCTGGCTTTATATTATGGTATGCATTTAATTGTAATCTGAAACGGTATAGCATCGTATTGTCTCGAATATATAAATTACGCTGACATATGTATAATAATATTTTCACAGCAATTTTGAACTTTATATTCATTAAAAAATATTTATTAGAATCCTATAAAAAGGATAAATTATCTTGAAAATTCAAATATTATTTAGTTTCCTACCACCAAGCGCCGGCAATCAACGAGTAATAATAATTATGTCTGTGAGTATTAATTGAATTATTTTTTAATATTTGATTTAATTGCAAAGTTTAACTTGATTTAATGACAGATTGAACCATCAGATTATTGACTTTAATAGTGGAATGCCTACAATATTATAATGTATAATATAACACTCAATTCCATCACTCTTCCATCATACGAATTAAAATATTATGTAGACCTTTTAAGGTAGTTTTTATTTTTTAAACTTAGTTCTTATTATTTTTTAGTTTAAAGCAAAACACGAGAATAGTTACGTTGGTAGAGTGGTTGATAAGTGGTGGTATTCGTCAAAAGCCTTGGGTTCGATTCCCTAGCCAAGTTAGAAGCCAACAATTAGGCACACACGGCTACATATCAAGCTACACATTTCCGTACTGTGAGAGGTCAGCTTATACCGGAAATATACCTATAGCTTGATATTATGTAACCGTGTATAAAATGTGGGAATATTTATCATTTGATAATACTATTGTTTGAATAAAGAGTTAAGAATTATCTAGGTTTATTAGACAGTCATACGTTTTTATTCATTTTAAAATAATGTATTTTGTTTCAGATACCGGATTGGGTTTATTCACCAATTTCACCTCCATTAATGATAGAACCTGATGTGATTGATAAAGTCGTAAATTATTTGGATGAGGAAGAACGACAACGAACCCCATGTGTTCCAAATACAACTAATAATAAGGAGTTGTTAAGTTTTTACAAAACGGTTTCGACCGGTGGCACAAAAGTTATACGGATCGAAATTTACGATGCAAACCAATTTCAAAGTAATTCTATGTGCCATTGCAGTGCTGAAATATGTGTGCAGCATATTGTAAAGAGCATTTACACTGATAACATCTACTTACGTGTCAAAGACATGCTACCATATTTAAACAATACTTTTTATCAATCCTTGTAAAAAGAAAAAAACGGATCACCTACAAAAACACCTGGGTCACCTACCTACTACATCTGTTGATTCCAAATTATTTTGTTTAATTAATTCTAATTATCTTTTTTATTTAAGTTGTAATTATATGAACTAATAAATACTTGCTTATTCATTGCAATAACGTAGTTTCATTTACAACATTCACGTGTTTAGTCATTAAAGCAAACATTGTGCTATAAATATCAAGTAGCAACAATGCTCGTCTCATTTGTCATATCATAACACACTCTGTTAAGAACACATGTAAATGATAAAAAATAAATCAATTAGAACAGAAAGGATGAAATAATATTTGAATGTTGATGAAATGAGTAATAAAATTGGGATTGACTGGTTGTCTAGTTCACAAAATATTGATCGATTAAATAATTGGGGTATCTAAAATAAACATTGATTTGTAAAAGCTGTTTTATTTTGGTTTCTAATTGGTATATTTGAACAGATAGTTTATTTGAAAATGATGTAACAGCATTCGAATAGATGGTAATAGTTTTTGAATTGATGATTTGAATATATGTATGATTTACTTAAAATTAAGTGGTAGTATCAAATTGTAGTAAGTAGTTGTATTTGAATAAATGAAATTATGGTATTTGAATAAATGAAATTATGGTATTTGAATAAATGAAATTACAGTATTTGAATTGATGTTATATTTGAACTAGTGTATAATTGGGGTTGATGGATCTCTTTTGATCCAGAAACCCCAATTATACACTACTTATTAGAAACTTAATTCGTTGAACTGATTCAAAAGACTTAGGCCTCTGCCTTGAATTTTGCGGTGAGCGGGGCGGTAGCGAGGGCGGCGCGGACAACTTCTCGATACCAGCGGCGTAGTGTTGTGTCGTAAGCGTAACGTCGAACGAAATGTCTGAACAACGGCAATAACATGTTTTTGATTCAAATAGATTCCTAAAGCTCGATTTATTTTGGGCAAAAATGTGCACTATCGATGCAGAAGATGCCCGCTCGATTGGAGTGCACCGCTCGTTGTCCGCTCCCGCCCCACAGCCGCGTAGGCATTGGTGGTCTACCATGAGTCCAGTGAGGGAACGAGGTGGCGCTAGACGATTTGTATAGCTCTCTCTCTTTCCCACATGGTAGGTCACCACATCCTTACTAGAGCAGAACGATCCTTGAAAGCCCTCTTCTTCGATAGACACGGACTTGTACATCGAGCATGTGGAGAAGCGCCACGCAGGCATCGTGCAGTGCTTCGCGTGCAACCCGCTCGGCTGCGCGTACGGCGCCGGCATGCTCACTGTCGTGCCGCTGCAGATCTCTGACCAGGTAAGGGCTTTCTGGAGATCAGGCACAGACTTCACTGAAGGGGTGTGGTTGTCAACTACGAACAAAGAGCTCCTTATTGGTTGTCCTCTACCCTGGGGATTGTGCGAGGGGTTTCTCAGAATCGTACTGACTAAAACTATGTCGTTGTTCTACCACACACTTGCATGGGGGGCCGATGGATCTATTACGATTTCAGCTACTATGGACTGCTGCTTGCCTGCTTGACCGGTAGGTATTTGGTTACTGCTCAAGAGCAGAGTACCGGGTAAAGGTTCGGGCAAACCGGTACTGGCTGCTTTTACCAGACACTGAGATACTTTAGTAAATTTTCTGTCTTAGTATACGTTGTGTAGAGCCGCTTCCAGAATCTGTCGGTATTGGATTGGCCGCACTTCTTTGGGTTGATTATTTCTTAAAGGGCAATGACTAATTAATTTGATCACTTTGATCACAATCTTTAAGGATGGTTATGCCATCTGTGTGCATCTCTGTATACCTACAGCACTGACGTTAAACTGCCGTCGATAATATCATTATCAGTCTATAAATATTCCCACTGATGGCACAAAGGCCACCTCTCTGTGAGAGGGAGTGGGTCATAATCCATCGCGCGGACCCAGTGCAGATTGTTGTCTATATTATATTTATCAAATATTTTTCTTGCACAGGATTATCAAATTGAAGTTTCAAAGCCGAGGTATACCATTCAGCCCCCAAAAAGGCACAGTAGGAAGAACCCTAGAAAACATAAAGGTATGATAGAAAACAACCAACTTTCAGGTTATATTTAAAAGCAGTCTTATAAAGCGGGAATACTAATGTATAAGTTTTTGTTCCAGCTGTAATGATTCCTCCATCAAGACCTAATGTAACGAGACTGAATGATGAAAGTGTCATGGTGTCGTGGACACATGAGAACCAGGGGATGACTATACGCTTCTTCAAGGTAAGCATTAATATTTTAGCACGAAGACATTCGCGTTTTTTTGTGCAAGATTAGTTAAATAAATATTCAACGAATCCGCAATTTTGCTAAGTTTTGGACAAAATGTAAGGAAGAAAAATTCCTTTCCGCAAAATTGTGGAGTCCACAATTTTGCTTTTTCTTACTTCATCTCGACCAAACAAAATGTGTAGAATGAAAAATTTTATCCGCTGCGTTCTGACGAGATCCTGGCATGGCTTTCTATCTCATGTGCTAGTTATTTTTAGTCTCATTTTATGTCGTCCACGAGAAAATACCAGCCTTTCAACCTAGAGAGCCACACAAACAAGATACACAACTCGATTCATAATTATTTTCTTGAAAACTCGTATTTTCTTGTATAAAATTCTCAAAGGGGACCGAAGTAATGGTTTAAGTCGTTGCTTTTGGTCCGTCGCCCGTGCCTTACAGACAGAAATGCGGACAAAAGTTAGCATTTTATACGAGCTGCAAGTTTTTGTGGTCTAGCCATAGCGCAGTCCGTCTAGCGAGCGTACTCATTGGAATTAACGATGGCAAATTGGCATTCGTTTTAATTCTGTTCTTCAAGAAACTAAGGATTTAATAAAAGCAGTTTGTGAGGATAGCGAGCTTCATTTCAATCTGTGTTATTTTTTTACGAGCACTTCTTGGGTAGAATCTGCTTCTTGTGGCTAATAACATCACCAACTTGCTCTAAAGAACTCAGAATTTTAAAACTAGTTTAAGTACGTCTGCTCTTAAGAGAAATTGTAGGAACCTACTTACCGTTTGTAGTCCAACAATCGCGAGATTTCTTTAGTTAATTTTTCCCTTGTTACCTACCACTTCAGGGCTTTTTCATTTATAATATTGGGCCAATAAAAATACCAACATAGAAGAAATTGACGTAATCATTCATAGCTTTGTTTGAATAAATGAGTTGATTTTTAACAATAGGCACGTTGTCTGAAAAAATCTAATTAGTCCGCCGTCAATTAGATTATGAAATATTATTTGACCTGTATTTTTCTTTTGTTTTTTATCGTGGTATCAAATAAGCCACGGTGTTCCTTCACTAGCCTTTTACGTTCCAGGGTCACGGTTACCTGATAATACAGTTCCGTGACCCCGGCATTCTTTAGCCCTTCAAGGGCGGCGACATTTCTTTTGCTACGATTGCCAAAATTGACGAAGATATGACTTTATTCAAATTCCTTAAATATGTCGTTAATTCTAGGTATAGTTTTTAATAGTTCTGACGTCACGAGCCCCAATCGAGTTTCGATGAGTTTTATCTTTGTCAGAGAGGCGACATTATAGCACAGCGACAAAACCCTCAAATAAATAAAAAAAGCTTTTCTTCCAACTATGCTTTAATTTCATCACAATCACACTAACTCAGTACAAAGTGAGAGAGCAATAAAAATGTATGAAATTTCATTATTGCACAGTTTTTTTTTAATCGCACCAAAAGGTGCCAATCTCAATGGATTAGCTCTATTCAGCCAGCCGATATCAATACTTTTTTTTACGTACGTATTATTCGTTGCTTTTTTATTTTTTTCTCTCTTCGTCCATGATTGGACAGGCGAAGGTCATAGACCATACTGCCTTTATTCGTTGCTATCCTACTTGTTCCAAATTTAAAAATGATTGCTGCTAACTCTGATTTAAAAATGAAAGAAATTTAAAAAAGTGATTTGGCGGGAAGTTTCTTAATTTTGGTTGACAATATTTTTGGAAACGATAAATTTTGAGTGCTTCGGCTTCGAATCGTCTAGCGACACATTAACTCCGGAAAACATTCTAAATGAAGCCGAGAGTGTTATAGAAACTTCTATTTTAACTGTTTGATATGAGTTTCTTTTATTTACTATTCCTATAGGTAATAGTTGAAAGAAAAGCAGATTATATGCACCTCGCCTTAAGTAATTTATATTGTCCTCGTGCCTATTAGATTAGAGCCCTCGCTCACGCTTGGGCTCTAAATCACTCGGTGCAATAATAAATTACTTTGTGCTCGATGCGATAATCTACTATTGTCAACATTTATTGCTTAGAAAAAAAAAACAATAATACGTGTTCATTATTTTTCAAAACTAACTACTCCTTATTCGTAGATTTACAATTTATAAATGCTGTCACGAATGCCTTTAAAGATAAGCGTATTTCTTATGATGAGGTACAACAATTTATGAATCCAATTGACATTTTAGCTCTTTGTTAAAGGTACAATATAGAGAGGTGAGCAACTCAAGTAACGTCCAATGGAACACCGCCAACCAGGACATACCAGCTTACATTCATTCCTACCAGATCGATGGACTCACTCCAGGGAAATATTACAAGTAAGTACCCTCCATTGCCGACGGTGTCCGTGCCGCCCTGCATACTAAATTATGAAGGATTTTGAGTGTAGTTTCGGAGGGTAGGTATATCATAGAGATTGCGTGTCTGAACTGTTGGTTTGTTTCAATTTCAAAATACAGTAGACATTTTTTTCTAATCGAAAATGAAGGTTCATGTTTGATTGTTTTTTGTAATAAGGTTGAAAAACTATTAAGAAAGAAGGTCGGATCCTGGCGTCTGTAAATCTGCGTGAACTGATCGATGGAGTTTGGTGTTTCATATTACGTTTCTGTCTCGCTTTGTTGTTCAACGATTAATTGTATAGTACCTATACACTCATGAAGGCTTTATTTATATTTTCACATTCTATGTCCGAGAACCCACAACCGCGTGTGAGAACGCGTAAATAACGCCCCACATATGAGTTTGGTCGCAAATCTATTTTTTTTCCGTCAATACTGTGCATGAGATTGATAAAATCATATTTTTTTTTTATGATTTGTCATGTTTTTAAATATGCATCTGGAGAGCCTTGCCTTGCCTTATTTTGACCTTGTAACATAAATATTTGGTCCATTATATTTAAAAATGTTTACCCAGATTTCGCATAGCAGCAGTATACTCTAACCAGGACAATAAGCTCGGCAAGAGCAGTGCTCGCTTCCACCTGCAGCGCGGCGGGTTCAAGGCCCCGCGTGCACCTGTACTAACGAGAGCAGTACCTATGTCACCCACCACCATACAGCTGGAGTGGACTGTGAGTACCTTAATAACTAGACAATATGACATAGATTTGCGTAACAGCAGTCAAGTGTAATAGGACACTTGCTAACGAGAGCAGTATCTATGTCACCCACAACTTTACAGCTGGAGTAGGCTGTGAGTATCTACCTTATTAACTAGACGATATGCGTAACAGCAGTCGAATGTACTAGGACAACAAGTTCAGCAAGAGTAGGGCAATGGGTTCAAGACATCGCGAGCGCCTGTGCTAACAAGAGCACTGCCTATGTCACCCACAATTCTCTTTGCCCACAACCATACAGCTGGAGTGGACTGTGAGTATCTTAATACCTAACACCCCGTGTAAGCTGAAAAAAAGGTAGCAGATTTTGCAGCCGTATTATGTCTTGTCTGGAAGACATTCTCTGCCTTCCCTCAGAAACGTCTCCTTTCATATCTTTCTTGGTCATCCGTTAGCCGTGCAGTTGATCGGCGACGCAAATTAATCGAATTACATAATATTTCGCAACGAACAAGGGCGCTAAAACATTTTTCGCATCAGTCTAAAATCTTATGCCCTTTCCTCAGTGGTCAAGTGGCGGAGAGGTAGAAGCCGAAGGTTTCTACGTGTACTACCGCGCCGTATCATCAGCTGGTGCTTACGAGAAGGTGACGACATCAGGGAAGCCTCGGGAACTACTGCTCACACACCTCTCGCCTGACACCAGTTATGACATCAAGTTGCAGGCGTATACGGCGCAGGCTGCTTCCGAATTCAGTGCCATCAAGGTAAATACGATTTTGTGGAGCATTTGGCTCGAGGAACCTCCTTAACGAGGAAGAATTTCGATCTGATAAAATCATTACATTAATTGAACGTCTCAGTTAGTATATCAAGAGATTTTACCAAGGGATGTCCCATAACAAGACTGAATATATCACCCAGCTACTGGGCCTAGTGGTATCGACTTACGAGTTGTATGTCGTGGGATCGAATCTAGCCAGGCGCATTACTTTGTGTAATTTATTTTATCACCATTGCTCTCTAAACGGTTAAGAAACCGGCATGTCCTAGAACCAAAAATTCGAAGACATGTGACATCTACCAATCCGCACTGGGTCCGCGTGGTTGATTATAGCCCACTCCCTCTCCCAGAGAGGAAGCCTGTGTCCCAGCAGTGGGAACATTTATAGACTAATGATGATGACTGGGTTATGGAAGTCAGGTAGGCAGTCGCTCCATGTAAAATATGGATTCAGCTGCATACGGTTCGACTGAAAATCGACCTCAACATTGTTGGCACAAAGTTAAGCAGATGATGCTTTACTTGCTACGCATTCCTCAGACGGCGAAGACCGTACGTCCGGCAGTCCCTCTGGGCGCGGCCCCAGCGTCGCCGGCCCCCCCGCCCCCCGCCGCGGCCCCCGGCGCGCTGGTGACGCTGGGCGGCGCGCTGGGGGCCACGGCGCTGCTGGTGGTGCTGGCCACCGCGCTGCTGCTATGTCGCCGGGCCAGGAGACCTACTACTGATAGTGAGTGTTACTTGTTATACGGCCCCCGCGGCCCCCGGCGCGCTGGTGACGCTGGGCGGCGCGCTGGGGGCCACGGCGCTGCTGGTGGTGCTGGCCACCGCGCTGCTGCTGTGTCGCCGGGCCAGGAGACCTACTACTGATAGTGAGTGTTACTTGTTATACGGCCCCCGCGGCCCCCGGCGCGCTGGTGACGCTGGGCGGCGCGCTGGGGGCCACGGCGCTGCTGGTGGTGCTGGCCACCGCGCTGCTGCTGTGTCGCCGGGCCAGGAGACCTACTACTGATAGTGAGTGTTACTTGTTATACGGCCCCCGCGGCCCCCGGCGCGCTGGTGACGCTGGGCGGCGCGCTGGGGGCCACGGCGCTGCTGGTGGTGCTGGCCACCGCGCTGCTGCTGTGTCGCCGGGCCAGGAGACCTACTACTGATAGTGAGTGTTACTTGTTATACGGCCCCCGCGGCCCCCGGCGCGCTGGTGACGCTGGGCGGCGCGCTGGGGGCCACGGCGCTGCTGGTGGTGCTGGCCACCGCGCTGCTGCTATGTCGCCGGGCCAGGAGACCTACTACTGATAGTGAGTTATAATTTTTATGGTCAACATCGTGCAACCCAAGGGACCTTCCCCATGACGCGATTCGTGCAATTTGATTAGAAATTTCTACTAACCAAAAATTAAAATTGACCTTGCTATAACGATATTAATGATGCAATTCGATTGACTTGACGTCGTCGTGGCGAGCGTGTTTTGTTTTTCATCTACCCGTAAACAACCGAACGTTTTATGTCATATAGCTGCTGCCCGCGACTTCGTTCGCGGATCCTGTTGCTTATGCTAGCGACACGGGGTCGTCAAAATCGAACATCTTATAAGTCTGATGTTCAATTTCAAGAGCCCGGGTAAAAAAATAAATGGGAGTTTTGGCCTGTAGAGTCAAATTTTTATTCATATTTATATTCATCGACATCAAAAATTAGTTCTAAACTGTTAACGCCAGAGGAGTATTCCAAGCGTGTGTGGAGGTATTCCCAGCTTATGTTATTTTAAAATTATACAGTGAAATTAGTGATAGCTTTGATTTCCACAACAGGTGTTCCAGATCTTCAATTTTATACGTCAACAGAGAGTGCTTATCAGGCTGAACAACTTTGCTAAGACGTCATTCCTATATATGTTGTGGTGTAGCTGGGCTCTTGGTGTTCTACATCAGGTGTTCCAGATCTTCAATTTTTATACGGCAACAACAGAGAGTGCTTATCAGGCTGAACAACTCTTGCTAAGACGTCATTCCTGTATATGCTATAGTGTAGCTGAGCTCTTGGTGTTCCAGATCAGATGTTCCAGATCTTCAATTTCTATACGGCAACAGAGAGTGCTTATCAGGCTGAACAACTATTGCTAAGACGTCATTACTGTGTATGTTATAGTGTAGCTGGGCTCTTGGAGTTCCACATCAGGTGTTCCAGATCTTCAAATTAATTCTCTCAGCAGAAAATGCTCATCACGTGGAACAATTTTTGCTTTGGCACCATTTTTTTATCTCTTATAGTTTAGCTGGTCTGTTGCAGTTCTGCACCAGGTGTTCAAGTTTTCAAGATAAATTATAGCCTATATGTTGGCCAGACTTAATACCTATACAACAAAAAAAGAATCATTCAAATTCGTTCAGTACTTTTTGAGTTTATCCCGGACATACATACAGACAAACAGACAAACAGATAAACAGACAAACAGACAAAAATTCCAAAAACTATATTTTTGGCTTCGGTATCGATTGTAGATCACACCCCAAGTATTCTTTTAAAAAAATATTCAATGTACAGTTTTGACTTTCCTACCATTTTATTATATGTATATAGATGTCGTAGTGGTAAGGATGATTTTCACTTGCAGTTGGAATCGGTCGAATTGTGTCGCATCGCGTCGTGGTGAAGCTCCCTTAGTCTTTCTTAGGTTCATTATTATGTGCAACTGTTACTATGAGGCTAACAATGAAATGATAAAAAACTGTTCCCTCCATTTTGACGTTCTACACAAGCACAAATGTAGACTTATGGCTGCAGGACGATGGTTTAGCACCGTAATAAAATGTAATATACACAATGACTAGTAAAAACAAGTGCCAACATAGTGATATAATTATGTATTTTGGCCTTTATTTATTTACTTAGTTTAATCAACATTGTTTACACAAATATTGACATAACAATACATTGCGATTGACAGATGTAAAGCATATCCAACAATCACTTAAGGCTAACATAACACGCCCTTAAGTGTGAACTGTACCCTTAGCACGAGTTTTCAGTATTTGAGACGTAAAGTAAACTGGAACTTTGACAATTTCAAATTGACAATTTTCAAGGAAAAAATTAGTTCCTTCTTCGCACACCAGAGGCGCTGTTCCATTTGTTCATACAAGAAACGCTGTAAATACTGAAAAGACTCTGTAAAGTAAAAGAGTGAAAACTCGTGCTAAGGGTACAGGTCCAGAATTTTGACACTTTATTGATTGTGGAAGGGTTGACTATAAATAACGTAAGTCAGCTCCCAATAGATCGAGCAGCCTAGCAAAGGCAACACTCGATCGTGGAAAGAATTTAAAAACGCAAAGCACGTCGTACAATTCTAGACTACAATGACCTAACAAAAGGCGACTCGTTCTGGAGTCGGTTGAATTAAGATCAATGCTTCAAACAAAATGGTTTGGGTCCTGTCGTGATTCTTACTCTACATTATAAACAACTACCAATTGCCCATGGCTTTTCTCACCACAGTAGGTACTTATAACTTATAACCATTTCTTTAAAAAAAAGTTGGCAAGATCTGGGCAAAACTGAAGCTCTCAAAGCAAATCCCCCGCAAGATTGCTTTCCCTGGGCTACAAGCCAATGAGAAACCTCCCAGAATTACAAATTGTATCAAAATTTAATTAAACGTCAAAACATCTTAAGATCATCCGACCGTAAAACGTCGAGAATTCAACATCGCTTTAGCTAACAATAGAATCACATAATATCAACATTGATGTCATAATACCGACTTCAAAGTTGGCCTGTCAAAACACATTGAATGATTTATTACAGAAGAGAAAGGCTCCGTGCCAGAGAGCGGTGGGGCCAACGGCTACATCCCTGCCAACGCTAAAGTGCCAATCACTATTACGGCCAACCCTATGCATTCTGAGGTAAGACAGCCAATTGGGAGGAAATTACTTTGAAGACATATCTTTATAGGTTGCCATTTTCCGAAAATACTAACTATCCTTGAAATGGAGTTAGTTTTATTTTAGCTTAAAGATTAACATAGATTAAACGTATTAATAATATTATAAGGAATCTTGATTGATTCATAGAAAGTAGATCATATTTTCATACTCTTTTCTTTTTTTAGGGCGGCGACGCAGGAGTAGAAATGTCATTTTTACACAACAACAACACCGGGAACAACGATGATACCCTACCACATTCAAGGAAGAATGGTCCAGCACCACGACAGTACGTGTGAATATAGACTCAATTACTTATCAGATAAGGTTCAGAAACAAATAAGTGTTGCCCGGTAAAAAGCTACCATTTTGGTAGAATAAGAAATTTTTGAGGTAGAAATGTGATATCATTTTACGCCATAACGGAGTGTACGGACTTATGACAGTACAAAATTATATTTATAATACATATTTACTTAGTGTAGGTATTTGTGATTATTATGAATCAGATTTAAAGGACTGAGGTTTGCGATTTTAAGCAAGTTTGCTACGACTGTGGATTGAAGTGTTTTGTTCAAATTGCTGAAATTGCTATGATTACGATTTGATATAATTTATAAGACAAGTTTACGATTAATTTATTTATTAACGTGTTGAGAAAAACTAGATCTGAAGATAGTAGTAAGTATGTATTATTTTAGTTGGCAACGCTTAGCGTGATACGCTCTAGCCTGTTGCTTATTTAAGAATCTCTACAGTGTTGCCAGAAAATGCAAATATAAAAAATAGTAGAAAAAGGCAATGTACTTAAGATTTGTTATAAATTTTGTTAGAAACAAAATTGTATACTTATTGACTACTTTCAGTAATTTTCTGTTTCATTATATTTTATTTCTTGTACATTTTTTTGTTTATTATTCCTATATTTTTTTTATTTCTAAGGTTGTGACGGATGGACGCATTTATATAAAAACTATATTTGATTTATATAATTTATACACAACATCACACTAACGAAAGATGAAAGTTTTTGCAGAAAGATTGCGAATTTAAACCTTTTTAAAAAGACGAGTATTTACCATCTTAAATAAAAATTTTCTTTGAACTGGAAATTCAATCGACTTTTCAATCATTTTCTTCAAAAGCATTCAGACAGACATCTAATAGTTATAGCTACGCACTATATTATGATAAAGACCTAGTATTATAACTTTATAACGAATATATTTTAAGAACCTGTACTGCCTTTGAAAATATTACAACGAAGTTATCTTTTTGATGTGAAACAAAAAAGAAAAGAAAACTTGGAATGGAAAAGAAATATCGACGCCAATGATCTTAATAATGTACCTGCATGATTTCATTCTTTTGTTTGACTTTTGAGGTAACTTAATTAGTACAGAGAAACACAAATTGTTTTCGCTCAAAAAGAATAAAAAAAATTTTAGCATCACTTCTTTGTTTCACATTAAAACGAAAAACAATGCATTCGCTCATTATTGCTCGCAAATAAGACTGAAAATGTTTCTTGAGTTCACTCAACTTTTTGGGTGAATCGCGATATTATCGTAGAATGTAAAGTTAAAATAAAAGTACGTTATAATTAAGACGCAAATTGAAATATAAAAATGTTTCGAAAGGACTCGAGGCTTAGCAGGAATAAAAATTAATGAGTACAGTCACCGCTGTGTATAAAAAATAAAAACAAAAAGGGAAATTAAGTTTTGGTAATTTGAGTTTAAATGGGCGGCTAATTTTCATTTCTGTTAAGCGGTGTGTTTACTGAGCCATGTTGATAAGATGTGAATTGTGGACGCGACTGTACATTTTACGTTAGTTTTAAAATAGTGAAAAGGGTGTCAGCTGTTTTTATTTTAGGACAAGTTTTAATAAGTCTCGCTTAGTAAGTAATGTTTTTTTTCTGCGAGTTAAATATGGCTGTATCCATTTTTTTACATCGTGTTACAAATGATAGTTCTCTAAAATCAATTAAACAAGATAAACAATATAATAACTGAAAAAATTGGTCAGCCAAAGCCATTGTGTTTAGCTTCCATTAAAAAATGTCAAACTCACAAAGTGTCAAAAAATCCGACGAAAGTTTAAAACTCGATAATTAATGAGGCCTTTTGACCTTCAATGAAAGTTATTATTTGCTGGTAGACGATAGGCAAGTTCCTATTCCAATTTAAAGCAACATTTTATAAATTAAACTTTGAAAAATCTTTAAGTGTTCTTGAGAAACGCTGATGCCTCTTAACCCTCTCATAATGCTGCGTAGAAAGTATAATATTTAAATTAAAAATGCTTAAATAAGGCGCAGAAGTTCATAAATCTTGCTGGCTTAATAAAAATACAATTTATCAACATTAATTTGGGAGTTTTGTAGGATTCCGCGCCATCTAAAGTGAAAAGCGAACAACTAATTGATTTATTATTGTACCTCTTACTACGATGTTTTGTAAAAAATATTAACAATGCAATCCATTAAAATAATTTAAATTATTTTATTGTGTTTCTTTTGACATCCTTACAGAAAGAAAATACATGTGGCACTCGGAGACTGCCGCGGTGAAGCTATTGCATAACTTTTTTTATTTTAAAAGAAAAAAATCGCCTACCGCGTATATTTAACGAGAATATAATTTATTTTAAATGTTTGTGGTGCACTATTGTAATAAAAAACAGCTTTGTAGGAGAATTTTATAAGTAGGTTTTATTGTGAAAACTCCTTTTGTATGCTGGCCGTTTAGAATCAGTAAGAAAAAGTAAATTGTCTTTATGACGGATATTTTTACGATTGCCGAAGTCTCCCGAACTGAAACGACGTTAGACGACGCGTGGTGTCAGGTATTTTCCTTAGATTTTTTTCGTTAGGTTTTTGGGAACTCGGTCGCCGCGCCGCGCCGCGCTCAGAGCCCGCGATAAAAGCTATGCAATAGCTTAAAAATGTAATAAAACATATTCTTACAACACATCTCTATCTGGTTGTCTGGTTTAGAAAAACATTACAATATTCGAATTTTAAAATCAGAAAATGAAAAAAGTCAAATTTTCACCAACAACAATAGTTACTCACAACTTTTAATTACCTTTATAATTTATTACAAAAGAAAAAGCGTGAAAAAGAAAAAAAATACATTAACATATTCAAATACCGTACATGCGATAAAGATTTTCCATTAAAAAGGTATTATTTCCCCGAAAAATTCTCCCTTCTCCCACGTCATGTTTTTTAAAACACCGTTGATTTATGTTAAACGTATTCATGGCAATTAGCCCTGGAAGCTAATTTCCATTAGCCAGACTCTTGTTGTTCAGTAAAATTGTACATCGCCACAGACTGGAGTTAACAGTAGGCCTAGTTGACTGTTGTACTGTAAGTAAGTACCTACATTTTATTTGGAATGTGGTTTATGAACCAAAAGTATCTGAATGGGCGGCAACAATTTTCTGAATGCTCATACACTGTCGAGGTTTTTTACAGTTTTTTTTTTATAAACTCTAAGGTATAACCTGGAGCATTGAAGAAAGGATTCTAAAATGGCGGCGCTTATCGTGTTCTCTCGCTCGCGCACTAGTGCCGTCTATACTCAGACACGCGCGTAGCGTAAGCAGAAAAAAAATTAGTCTTGATGTCTTGACGCGCTCAGTGATCCTTTTTACGAATATTTGCTATAGTTTTCTGTAATTTTTTTCGTTGTTACCTGTTTGTTATTGTTGTTGAATTTTGTTTTATTGTTAGGTTAAGTTTGAGAAATGATTGTGACCCAGTCTTGTTTTTTATTATTTTTAATTTGAAAAAAACTTTAACTTGAAATCTTTTATGCTGACTGTACTATCTGTCAACGCAAGTACGAGCCGCCATTTTCAAATCCTTTCTTCATTGCTCCGGCTTATATAAACGTTATTCATCATATCCACAAATGATTTTAAGAGACACTAATATAAAAAATAGTTGGTCAACGCAAGAACGCACGGATAGAGTTTTAACTTTGCTTTGTCAATCAAAAAATATATTGACAAAGAAGAGTTAAATCACCATCTATAGCGGGGCGGTGTCGGTACGGAAAAAGAAAGTACCTAATTTTAGACTGGAATTAAAAATCGTATTTTAGTTAAAACTCCAAAAAAAAAAGAAAACAGTATGTTAACACAGGCACGTCTAGTTGCTAAGCATATCTACTTAGTAGGTTAACGCAAATAAGGTTTCTCGAGGAAAGCCGCCTTTGCTAATGTTCATTTCGCAAAACACACACTAATTTGAATTCTGTTTATTAAGCAAAAGATATCTGTAATTCTCAAACATAATATTAATCTGGTTACTTTTCTTAATGAAATACCAAGAATAAGAGAACCTTCCATTAATTTTAGGTGGATCCAGTATATTTTTGTGTTCAATAAAATATTATTAACGTTAAGTAACACACAGAAATACTATTCAATTTCTCGGTTCAATGCTCGAAACGTTATAAGAGTAATTATTTTTCCCAATAGAATGATTAGTTCTCATTGGGCTACTGGAGATTTTTCCTCCTGTGGCGAGGCGGTATACTTTAGTGCGCGTTACGGTCAATTAGTCGCAAGTCGCAACACGTAGCACCCACTTCGGTAATTAAAGCGAGAGAACAGAACACCAATACAAGGGAAATAATTAATTTTGCAAAGAAAATAATTGCTTTGTTAGCGGCCTGCTTCTGTTTCGTATTAAAAAAAAAAAGAAACGGACGCTTGAATAGAGTTAATTAACACACGCGAGCGTACGCCCCAGTGCGCCAACTTCTCCCTGAATTTTATATAAATATACTTAGGAAAGCAAAATTTATTGCTGTTCGAAAATTGCCATCATTACGTGAATATAGGGGTTTAACTAAAATGAATTGCTTCGAAGTGTCGCATTTTGAACGCAAAATACATACATAAAACAGAATTAATGGGTGACATTTAAATGTAGTTGAATTACCCCTGCTTAGCCCACGTGGGGATTTATCTGTTAATGTGCTGATCTCATCTTATACGATTGATTGATAGCATGTGAAGATGGGATCACACCTAAGCGATACGCCTCCGAGACATGAAGAAAACACACTTAAAATTTATTTTCAAAATGACAAGGCGTAGGCACTGACGCTCATTTAATAAAAATCCCAACCCAACCTAATCTTAATAGAATCTTGTAATTTTTTTGAAAGTTTTTATTGGATAAAGCAGCATTTTTCTTCGTAATTCGTCTCAAGTAACCCTGTAGCTTTTCTTATAGTCTTAAAACTTGAAATAAGGTTAGTGATTCTAAGACTTGATTTAGTTTCGGTAAGTAATACTACTTCTGTACGTTCATTTATCTTTCAAGAAATAACGCGTTAAATGCTTAGAGGGTCGGATTATATCCGTGTTTTTTCTTTCTGGTCTATAAGCTTTGTTTCAAATGAAATAGATCTTATTTAACGAGATGAGGCGTCCGAAGGACTCTTGACGGCCCTTCATTGAAGTACAGCTTACAATATTACAAAATCCTTGTTTTTTAAGAAGGCTTGTTAAATAAGTATTAAATAACGGTAATTATAGAAATATAACTCTTATAACTGTATGGTTAAAGCTGGTAATAATAAAGCTTTAGAATTTTAACAATGCTTACGGGAAATGTAAATCAATGTAAGTAGACATTAGTTTCGATTTAATTGATAAAGTTCGAACATAATGGGCGGAAGTAAGGTATCGTTAGATCATATTGAGCCTAATATTATCATGTTCGCGAATACCGATTGCGTATTACCAGAGATTAGTTAATAGATGTTATGTAGGTGTCCTTAATGCGTGGTTTAAGGGTTAAGTTGACTTTACTAATAGGGTTTTCTTGACTAAAGATAATGAATAATATTTTTATCATATACTAGCTGTTCACCGCGGTTTCACCACCTCTGCTCCTATTGTGATGTTATAGAGCCTTCCTCGTTAAACAGACTATCCAACACAAAAAGACTTTTCGAATTCGAACCAGAAGTTCCTGAGATTATCGCGTTTAACCAATCAAACAAACTCTTCAGATTTATAATATCGACCTCATAAATTTCACAATAAGACATTCTCCTTTATCTAATTCCGGAAAAACTAACTCAATTCAAATGTTCTGTGGCGTGACTAAATTAATTAGGTACTTCAACCAAGATTATAGGGTAACAATGAACAGGCCGTACCGTCAAAATATGTTTGGCAAGTCGTCAAGTAATTTGCTAATTCGTCTGAACACTATTATTTGCGCGCGAGGAAAGTTTCTCGTCATAAATTAAGTGCGGACCAAGTTGTTGGTCGTAAATCTAAGTGCTCCGCCCCCCGGCGTGCTTGTCTCTTGTGACAAACCCGCACTCCCCGGTTTTCGATGGCTACGGTGACTATGGATTAGGTTTTCTGTGCTTAATCTATTAATCAGTGTCTCTAAGGGATAATCTAGTTGAAATTGGGATTTGTAACTCCCAACTTGCGGATGATATTCAGAACATCGCAGGTACCTAATTTACCGCGGGACTGTTTCCAGGGCCGCGCCGCGCCGCCCCTATATGCGAAGTGTGCGGCGCACACAGGCGCCAGGGTAAAAAGGCGTCGCATGAAATACCAGTGCCAAAGTGTTGAAATTATTTTTGTCCCATAACAACATAATTAATACTTGATTTTCGATAAGTAAGTAGATACAAGTCTCCCAAGACGATACCTGTCTAAACTATTTGAATTGACCCGCTGTTTATGTTTTAGGTTTTAATTTACATGAATTACGAGCTTTGCTTTAAAAAAAGTGAGTGTATAAAAACGTGGGAAAATCAAAAGAACCGCCGCGCCGTAGTCGCTACATTGGCCGACTATTCTATTATTAGCATATTAATTTATGTATTTTATTACAAAGGCTGTGCCGTGGATTAGTTTATAAACGTAAACTGATGCGATCCGACGGGGACTCCCCACAACAATTACAAACATTTTATCGAAAATGGGTACCTACTAGCTACAGCTAGTGGAGTCACTGGTTACAGGCGGGACACTGATAAATTGATAAAACTGTAGGTAAAAAAAAATTGAATTTATGAAAGAAATTCGAAAGACTACGGCATAAAAGGCGTTTCATAGGTTTTGCACACAGGCGCTGCTAGGGGTCGGCGCGGCCCTGACTGTTTTAATAGGTAACCCTGACTCTGGAACGTAAAGAGATTTTGAAGGAACACCGTGGATTTTAGTCAGTACGAATCCGACAGTTCCTTCCGCTTCATCCCGGGTGGAAGGACTCATTTGATGATTGTACTATGCAAAAAAAAGGAACCTAATTGAGACTCGGAAATAATGGGACAAAGGAGGTGCTTATTGTTAAAAGCGATCTCAGTAAGTTGGAAGTTAAAGTAGCAACATCGAAACGTCCAAAAAAAACCGAATAGATTTGTATTTGAAAAACAACTAATGGTCCCGTCTGACCCCGAGGCAGTTTTTCTAAAACCTTTACAGTTTACACGCACCTGTTATTCTTTAACGGACGAATATTACCCCTCAAATCCCATGTAAAAAAAAGAACAAGGTCTATGTTTTATCCGTTAACATCAGAAGACATGTGCGCCCGAGGCAGTCGCCCTGGTCGAACTAAACAAAACAGCCCTGTTATAAAGTCAAGAGCTTACTGAATTCCGTTTCTTATGCTTACGCAACTATTCAGATAGAGGACTACTCGACTGTTCATGTTCATAAATGTAGCGTTTCGTATCGTTTGCTTAGAACTCGCAAGTCGAGGCGCCCTGGTACTGTTGACTAAGTTTTCATTTGTTGAGGAATTTCATTAGAGCTCTAGTGGAGAGTAAATTGTGAATGTTAAGGTAAATAATGAGCAATATTTTGATGGAAATAATAATTATCTTCGTCTGCTTTTTTGGTCTAGAGGTTTAAACTTGAAGTGCGACTGTTAAGCGTGAGGTTCACTGTTGTTTATTGGAAGACCAGCGTCAGACAGCATCACCAGTTTGGCTTGGAAGCTGGGATGGACTTTTTTGGCGCAGACGTGAGGCACTGCAAAGCATATACTGTTATTAAACTTTTATCTCTTTTTTTATTCTGTGTGCTCAATAAACTGTCGTCAAATAAAAATAATACTTTTTAGGGTTCCGTACGTCCGACTCCAGAAACGGAACCCTTATAGGATCACTCGTGTGTCCGTCTGTCTGTCGCTTACAGTCAATTATCTCCGAATCTACTAGACCGATTGAGTTGAAATTTGGTACACATATCAATTCCTGTGACCCATGCACAGAGGTGTGACGTGAATAGATGAAATCTGAATGTGGGAGGTAATTTTTGGGGGGAGAAGGGGAAAAAAAAATGAAAACTGCATCGTGTGACATATCAAAAAATGCCTTGTTGAGAAGATCTTAAACAGTTTTTTTTTGTAATTTTAAATTAAATAGTTTCCAAGTTATTCAAGAAAATAGACGACATTTCACCATTCCCCCCGCCCCCTTATCTCCGAAACTACTGAACCTAAAATTTTGAAAAAAATACAGAAATTAGTTTTCTACTTATAGATTACTTATAGGAAAACCTATAAGAAGTCCATGTCTGTATATGGGAGGTAATTTTGGGGGGCGGGGGGAAGGAATTAAAAAAAAAATTGAAACCTGCATCGTGTGACATATCAAATGAAAGGTCTTGTTGAGACAATCTTAAATGTATTTTTTTTGTAATTTGAAAATAAATAGTTTCCAAGTTATTCAAGAAAGTAGACAAAAATTGACCATACCCCCCTTATCTCCGAAACAACTGAACCTAAAATTTTGAAAAAAGTTCCGGATTTAGTTTTTTTCTTATAGATTATAGGAAAACCTATAAGAAGTCCATGATATTAAAATAACATGGTAAATCACTCAATATTTTGAGTATCAATTTGGGTCAGATTTAAAAAAACTTGATAGGTAACATCTTACGGAACCCTCTTCACGCGAGTCCAACTCGCACTTGGCCAGTTTTTCAATAATAATTATACTGATTCTCCAATGCTTAGTATATTTATAAAACTTACGAAAACAAAGCCATCTTTACTTACCAGACAAAATGGTGGAAAGGAGTTTGTAACAAAGAACATAATGGCCACCTACTCGTAAGACACAGTTAAGTGTCCCTTGACCTTAGGGACTTGTTCGGAGTTCAACCACTAAGCTCTGAAATTATGTGCTAGAATTTTCTTAACACGCCAAACAACTCTTCAACTTGTCAGCAAACAGGGACCGACTTGTTTGGTAAGATTAATGAAATAAGTAAGAATCGCAAGATGTTACCTGTACCCACCCATACCATGAGTTGTTATTACGATACTCGATCATCGATATCGACCGCGTTCGCCGCTCTCATTAGCCCGCACCAAGTTTGTATGATATCTCAACCAATTTAATGAGAGCGCCAAACGCGGTCGTTGCGTATGATCGAGTATCGTAATGACAACTCATGGTATGGGTACTGCAGCGCTATTCTCTATGAATTTAGCCTTGTGACCGCGCCAGCACAGCGGTCGCACCACGCTGGGACTAAAGTTTGCTATGCACTTAGTTACTGACAGCGACACTATACAATCGTGTGGCGCGAATAGACTACAGGTCCATGTCCAAAATGGATGGGTCATATGAACCACCAGGCCCTGCAGTCTCGACAAATATAACGACAAAAATCGGTCGTTAAGTCTAATCTATGTAAAAAAAAATAATAGGTTTTCAACCTTATGCTTCCGGAATGAAGTTGAAAATCTATTAAAGGAATTTGATAACGATACGACTTAGCGACCGATTTTTGTCGCTGTCTAATGTCGAGACTGCAGGGGCAGGTGACGTATATACGATGATATAAGAGCATAAAATAATAAGATTCAGCATTATGCCGTCACTTGTAAGCTGTCCAACTGAGTGCTGGTGAGAATTCAAAAGTGCAGGTAGAGTGAATACATGACCAAATCATTATATTTTTGTACGGCATTTTTACCATCGATAGATCCATGAAAAATAATAAGAAAGCGCGCAGTGCCGTAAAAAAATGGTGCGCCACAAAGTCGGTAATTTTTTTGACTTTCTGACAATTTCCAGGGTAAATTTGGTCATTTAATTCTGTACGGCAGCAGTTTCATACTGTTTCAATACAGCTTCTAATCCATTATTCCGCAACGCCGTACAAAAGTCATGCGACAAGGGGAAAAAATCGAGGGTTGCAACCTCCGGATCACGGAAAAAGAGGGAATTGGACAGCTTACAAGTGACGGCATAGTGCTGAATCTTATTATTTTATGCTCTTATATCGTCCTATATACGTCACTTGGTGGTTCCTACGACCCATCGATTTTGGATATGGGCCTGTAGTCTAGAACGGTATGCGCTCGCGCCTGAGTCGCGCTGCGCGATTGGACGATCTCAAAGCCGCGTCGAAGAGCACATCGTTGAATCCAGCGATGAGATTTCTTATAGAGAATAACATAGCTGAACTAGTGTCAGTGCCGTAACTAGCCTTTTATGCGCCCAGGGGCCTTACCACGAGCTCTTAATGCGATCCAGTTTAGGCTGTGGGAAAGAGACAGAGCTATACAAGTCGTCTAGCGCCATCTCTTTCCCACAGCCTAAACTGGATAGCGTTAACAGTTCATGGTAGGCCACGAGAGCGAGCTTCTTTAACTGCGCCTTGGTCTAACCCATTGTGGTCCTGGTCTGGTGGTTTCTACGCCCCCCCAGGATCTGCGCCCTGAGCCTGAGCAACGTTGGCACAACCTGATTTTCGTCTCCATGGGCTAGGTGAGGGAAGATTTTTTTGTCTTGTACTGACTAAAATCCACGGTGTCCTTCATTAGCCCTTTACGTTCCAGGGTCACGGTAATGGAATAAGTCCCGCGACCCCGGCAGGCTTTGGCCCTCTAGAGGGGGGCCCCGTCATTATGCTGACGCTCTTTGAGGCGCGCGTGAAACACAACGCGCCGTCGACCTGGGCATGGTCCATGGTCGAGCGGCGAGTTGCCCATTACTCGCCGCCCGCATGCCCGCGAGGTGAGGGAAGATTAATTAGTGAATGATTAAATCGACACGGAATCGATTTACCCCGAGAGAAGTTTATAAACTTGTTAAATAATTTGATAAGACTAGTGAAGTGAAGTTCGCTTTTTGCATAGAAATTCTCTCCTGAAAATCTTAGTCTATCCTCCACACTAACGGCATTTTCCGTTAATTTTCGCGAAATAGTCTTTCTATATTCGTCATTTCCCGTTAGTGTGGTCCTAGTACCTACCTATAAGTGTGGTCACTCCTTTTCGACGTTTTATAAGTGCTAGCTGCCTGTATAAAATAAAATATTTTGATTTAGATTGAAAATCACAATAGTCTTTGAATATTTCCTTTTTTCAACATCTGGCATCTGAATCATATCACCTTGCACAGTATAAATAAGGATGTTTTTTGGACATCTGCCATCAAAGTAATAAAATATAATAATAATAATAATATTCCATAACTATCACACAACGCCATCTAGTCCCAAGCTAAGCAGAGCTTGTGTTATGGGTACTAGACAACTGATAAACATACTTATATATTTCTAAATACATACATATTATAGATAAATTACACCCAGACACAGAACAAAAAATGATCGTGCTCATCACACAAACATTTGTCCTGGGTGGGAATCGAACCCACGACCTCCGGCATAGCAGTCAGGGTCACTAACCACTAGACCAACAGGCCAATATGACTTAGATTAAACAGAAGCGAAGAGATTTAATAATAAAATTAAAGGCAAATAAAGT
Source organism: Agrotis exclamationis (assembly GCA_950005045.1). Classification (NCBI taxonomy): domain Eukaryota; kingdom Metazoa; phylum Arthropoda; class Insecta; order Lepidoptera; family Noctuidae; genus Agrotis; species Agrotis exclamationis. The sequence continues at coordinate 16,636,028 of OX465432.1, forward strand.
AAAAGTCCTCTATGTACTTTGATGCGTACTGTAAGCAAAAGTGGAGCAAACATATTATTCATAAATATCTTTTTTAACCCACACTCGTATTAACTTTGTAAAAAACACAGGCGTATGTGTTTTCCCGTATTCAAGGATAGAAACACGCCTAGCGCGTAAGACCCGCACTGTCATAACAGCGGGCCACCACACGCGTAGCGTGTAAGGCCGCACAGTCGTCAAGTTTACGAAATATGCTACGACATTGCGGCTCACACACCCTGTGTGTTTTCCGGGCAGCATAGTGGACGCGCGCAGTTTTTGTTCGGCCGCAGCGCTGACGCTTGCGGGATCGTGGGACTGTCTCAAAAGCCAACTGAAAGAAGAGGTTTGTTTTTGATCAGTCAAGACCCAGAGCGGATATATTTGATGATTTTCCAAAAATAAAAGTAACAAGTTATTTATGGAAATCCACACTACCTGAAAAATTACCCTGTTTAAGTACTGATACCTGGTAATTTAGCGTGAAAATTGTACCATTCTGCCCTTATCACCTATGTTTTTCTCATCCATTCAGTTCGTGAATTTAAGAGCTATGAATGTCACCCTTATATCTACATATGGAGGCTATAAAAAAACGAAGTGTTATAAAAAGTAATGGCCTGTTAAAACCATCTGTTACTCTTATTTTTCGCTGGAAATTGCATCGCGATACTGACACTCTGACACGAGAGTGAAGTTATTGGAGAATTCGATTGCATATTGACGATTGATAAATTAATTTAGTTGTGGTAATTATTGCGGACAGGTGAATTAATTGACGTCCTCGTTAATCATTACGTGATTTCAATAATGGGACCTTCAGGAGTTGCTTAAACTTTTGATTCTTTAATTCATCACTCGTTTTACGGCCAGTTCACACCGAGACGCGACGCGAAGCGACGTAACGCAATGATACTTCAAATGTGTATCTTTTCTTGTCATAAATAAGGTTAGATTTTGAGTCGCTATTAAAAAACAGCGCGGCGCCGCGCTGCATTTTAATAGGGACTCAAAATCTAACCACCAGTTCACACCGAGACGCGACGCGAAGCGACGTAATGCAACGATACTTCAAATGTGTATCTTTTCTTGTCTTAAATAAGGTTAGATTTTGAGTCGCTATTAAAATGCAGCTCGGCGCCGCGCTGCGCCGCGCCTGGTTGTGACAGGTGTATCTTTTCGTGTAGGAAATAGAGTTCGATTTTTAATAGCTCTATTGAAAATTTGAAATGTGCGCGCAGCGTCACGTTTCGGTCTGAGCCGACCCTTACATTTCATTATTACGTGTTTTTTGTCAAAATTAAACTCAATCCGTCGTACCACTAAAAGATAAGCATCTGTTGAACAATTGTCTAAAAATAGTGTAAAATTGTAAAACAACCCTTATATCAAAGTCAAATGCCATTTTGCACTTTTTTAGACAAGTGTTCAACAGATGTTTAACTTTTTACAAAGAAGTTAGACGGAATGACTTTTGACATTGAGTTTACTTATAATTCTCGATGGTGCCGGCGGTAACAAAATAATTCATGTGTCAAAGAAACACTTAAATTCGTTAAAAAGATTCACATTTGACTAAAATGTTTTTAATTATTTGTAATTGTGATTTTTGCTTGATTAAAGCACAAACAGTCACTAAACCTTTCCAATGTTGGTAGTAGTAGTAGTTAGTAGTGACACTACTGTGAGGATTGCCCGGAGGACACGGTGGAGCATACGGTTCAGGACTGCCCCGCTTGGGCAGAGGACCGCCTTGTCCTCACGATGGCGGTAGGCGGAGACCTCTTGCACCCGGCATCGGTCGAGGTCATGCTGCGGGGCGAGACGGAATGGGAAGCGGTCGAAGATTTCAAGCAATTTTCTTAATTGAAAACATTTTTCATAAGCCTCTTTTGTTTTTATGATGGAAGATCAGAACACTTGTCCTATCGCCATGTGTGATTTAAAACCACCATGTTACTTCAGTTGCCCTTTGCGTTCCAGGGCCGCAGTATGCTCTTAAAATCTCCTGTGAATGATACACAAGCATCGTATAGTTGAAACAAATACATCTTTGAATCGATCCACAGAACTTTATTCGATTTAGGTATTGATTCAATTTATTTAATTTACAAAGGAAAAGAATATTAAATATTATGCAAATGTGAATCACCCTTTCGCAACTGGTACCCGATGCAAAGTTCTCAGACGGAATTTTATTGAATAAGATTATGGCAAAACATTGTTTTGTTTTAATCTGAGATAGGGAGAACGATACTCTGTGATATTTAAGAATGTGTGACGACTAAAGGCCTATCCGCACTCAACAGTGCCGGCACAGTGTCGACACGTGCCGATCATCCGACACTGATCGATACGTTACTGATCGGCACGTGTCGGCACTGTGCCGGCACTGTTGTGTGCAGATCGGCCTTAAAAGGATAAAAGAGTAAATGGGACGAAGGTCATTGCTATGAATCGGCCACTAATTTAAGTTCTGAGGAATTCCAAATAACATCATAAATTCAGACTCTTAAAACTAGGATTTAACAACAGGTACCCGCGCCTGTAAGCTACGGGTCAAAATACTCGTAGATATTAGTCTGAGCGTGATTCTCTAACAAAAGATTTTCATCTTACCCAATCTGTAACATCCATAATTCTTACAATAATGAGGATGTTAAAGTTGAGCTCTATAATTCTTTCAATAAAACTTAAATTTAGGAAAAATACTTTCCGAGATATACGGTAAAAGTTCTGAGAGGAAAATTAAACAGGCACCCCTTAAACTGTAGGATCCTGTCCTAACTAAAGACTGCTCCCTTGATAGCTTTGGAAACTCCCCTATTCAGGGGCTAATTTATTATATTTTTAATTTAAATAAAAATGTGGTTAAGCTTTTGTGTAGCTAGAAGGGACATCACTATTTTTTGTGTGGACAAGCATAACAATGAACGTAATTGGAACGGTTTTCGTTTTAATTTAAAGCTTTGTTGTCACATCGGACTGCAAACAAAAAAAAAACTGAATTTTAAACAAAACTAGATTTGGATGGAGATTAGTGCGAAACCTGACAGTTTTTAAACGAGATTCATGTTTTTAACAACGTTCCAAAATATGGTCCCGTTTTTGTAACACAATAAGCTTTAAATTCCGCCATTTTTTAAATACCTTCGTAAGTTTATGTATTTTGACGTTTGAAGCCCGACTGGCGGGAACAGGCTGTCATTTTCGCGCCAATTACGGAGCCATCATGTCTGCAGAAATAATCCGCTGATACTCGACGAGCGTTGCTGTGACGTCAATAATCTGTGGTATTTCTGCGACGCGGGAAAATGCAGCTGTAGATGTTCAATGACATGGAAAGATCCTTTAGCAAAACAAATTCCAGATGGATGCTTGTTGTGATGTGTTTCACAGGAGAACGGTTATAATGCTTGATGTTGAGAAGACTAGTAAGGAGGTTCTTTAAATAGCAACAAAAATAATTAGTCAAAATTAATTATTAAGACCTATTCGGACTCATTAGAGACTATCGAGATTTAAAAATACAATTTATAAATGCGCGACGGATAATTATTTTTTACCTTGTGATTCTGGAGTTACGATGACTGTCGATCTTAACTTTTTTGTCATAAGCATGTGTAAATAATTCTCTCATTTATACTTGTTCTTGAAAAAGTACAGAACCATCAATCGGTGCCAACTTATTCATAAAACCGTTTGCAAATATAAAACCAAGTCACTGTCTATTCGTATGATAGCTTAGATCTTTTAAACTCTGGAGTGGATTTTGATCCAGTTTTTACCTTAATGAAGAAAATTCGTTTTAGACGATTAAAATGTATAACACATAACCAGCCTTGACTTGTGTGTTTGTAAAACATTTACGATAGCAACGAAATTCCTAGAAACGTTTATACAAAGTAAGGAAATCTGTTATTTATCAAGTTGTGAAAATCGTGCGAAGCAGTGGCGGGTCTCTGCTAACTAATAAACGACTGTGTCAGGGGAGGTCAGTTCTTTGCTATGTCCTACACAGAAAATGATAAGGTAAAACGTTTCTGCCAATGCAGGCACACAGGTAATAGTTGTACTCTGTAGGTCAGCACAGTGTACACGGTACCTTCGGGACCATTGCTTTTAGCGGTCTGTGTACAAAGCTGTTTGGCATACGGTCACTAGGCATTACTAAATGAAATACTGAGTCGTCCACCAGTTCAAAGTTCGGTTTGCATGTAAACTGGACATCAAACGAACGTTACTTAGAATAAAGCTTAGCTAATCACAAAGGACTGCGATTAAAAATGTATTTTCACTTTGATATATTCCTTGCAGTCGCGGTTTAGAAAATTCTTTGCATGCAAAGAGAGCCGATATTATAATTGAAAGTTTAAACTATGTTCGTGACGGGTTTTTTCTAAATCCCGGCTTTTATGGGAGCAAAGTAGTGGCTTAGTCTTGGTTATTTCCCCAGAGGTAAAGTGATATTACGGTCGCTTGGATATTGTGAAAACTTCCTGCGGTTAGTGGTTTAGAACAAGCTAATCGTCGTACGCAGTAGCTAATTGTGTTCGGTTTGGTGATTATGCTTGTGCCTTATTACACAAGCCAATGAAGCAAACACTGGAAGCGAATTGTAGTGTGGTGGACAATAGAAGATATACATATGCCTAATTACACAATCAGTCTGTACGTGAGTGGTCAGGTACCCTTTGACCTTTCGCCAGTCAAGTGTACATATTACATTAATTGGGTATACGAGTTTCAATATTGAACGAGAGAAAAGTTTATGTGAGGATAGCTTTTACCATGGGTTTATCCACACGGAACCCGTTATTGACGATTCGTCAAAATACAAGATACATCGATGTTCACATTGCATGCGGAATGGATTGACGGGTCCGTCAAAAAGCTCGGTATTATGACGGATGTAATTTTTAAGGGACGTACGTAACGTCCTTTAAAAAGTACATTTTAAGACTTGTCGTTATATGTCGTGTGTGTACACAGGCGTCCTAAAAGCAAAGCCGCCAAAAAAAAGTAAAAAATCGTGAAAAAAGACGCTTCGTCATTTTCTAAAAAAAAAAATAGAACGAAAATAAACGATTCTATTCTATGCCACATCTCCAGAAATGTTCTTTGTCTAACTCTACGTGCATTCTAAGGGACCTGTCTGAGGTTTCTAAAATGTTGTCGATTTGGTTTAAATCTACAGTGTTATTCTCTAAGGCCTTGTAAGCAGCGCTAAAGGCGTACAGTTTCGTATTCACTAACCTGCTGACAGCGACAGATGTGTGAGCCTTTGGATAGTGCGACACTATCTCAAGGCACTATGTCCCGACTCCCGATGTGATGGCAGAACTTATGAATTCAGACCAAATAGTGAATAGGGATTGCTCAAAAGTTTCAAGGTAGTAGGTATAGTACTGGCACATATTTTCGTTAACAGAATTAGAGAGTAAACCCCCCAGTTTCACCGTAGCCAAGTCCATCTGAACCATGCCCGGGTCAACGGTGCATTGTGTTACACGTGCGCCTCAAAGAGCTGTCAGCATGAATCTAACCCCCTCTTAGAGGGCCAAAGCCAGCCGGGGTCGCGGGACCGTCTTATCAGGTAACCGTGGCCCCGGAACGTAAAGGGCTATTGTAGGACACCGTGGATTTTAGTCAGTACAAGTCAGACAGTCCCTCCCGTCCTGCCCTGGGTGGAGGATTCATTGGATGATTTGACCACGTAAAAATTTTCTTTCTAAAGGGATCATTGACACGACGAAGAATAAGCGTATACTGGTATTGTTACCACTGACTGTACTAATATTAAATTAGTTGTAACTTGAACTTTGTAGATGTTGAGACTAATAAACGGTACTTAGCGCATGCTTTGGCTTAGACAAGTTTTCGTTGCACTCTCTTGCAATTGTAGTTAGACACTTGTGCGTTAGCTACAGTAATATCACTGAGCCAAAGTTTGTTCTAAGTAGATAAAGTGGGTCGCGGGACTGTCTCATCAGGTAACCGTGACCCTGGAAATTAAAGGGCTATTGAAGGATCACCGTGGATTTTGTCAGTACGAGCCTGACAGTATGGTGGGCGGGAGGATATTTGATGACTTTACCACTATAAATAAATGTTGTATTTTTTTTTACATACGTAGAATTTTAAAGATTTCTAGCTGATTTTCCACTGCTACTTCTTTTATAAGTCAATAAAATTTTAAAATTTTGTTTATAAATTCTTTACACATAAATACTAGAGTACTTATCGGGTTTCGCAATATACTACTTTTTTATAATTTTCTAATAAGAATTACAGTGCCAAATAATTAAAATGGTGCCTTCACTGCCTTACACCCACATTTCCTGCCAAAAAACCAAGTCCTGAAATAATCTATTTTAGTAGAAATAGAGCACAATTCCATTTTCTTTTAATTAAGCGTCCCGTCGCCACATACTACCTAATATTGTGTACATCGTAAGCCTCGACATGAATTAAGAGCATGCGAGGCATCCCCGCTAACAATATGTCACCCTCTTTCTTGCTACGTCGTGAGATTATCATTATCCCAATGTGGTTTTTTTTCCTGGTAAGAACGTTACCTTTATTTTTTTAAAGCGTTTCCTCACAATAGGAAGTTTTCATGTGTCGTGGGTGCATTTAAAACATTAAAACTTACATAACTATACAAATCAGACCCGGAACAATAACGTGTAGATCATAAAAATATTTTTATTAAATTGGGCAACTACAGTACTTTACAAGTTAGTATTATGCTTATGACTGGGACTGTAGGTTAGGTAGCTTCATTAAAGATTATTTTTTAACCGACTTCAAAAAGGAGGAGGTTATCAATTCGACTGTATTTTTTTTTTTTTTTTTTTTTTTTTTTATGTTTGTTACCTCATAACTTGCGACTGGGTGAACCGATGTTGATGATTCTTTTTTTATTTGAAAGCTGGTGCTTCCCGTGTGGTCCCATTGTCACCATTTCAATATCTGATGATTGGATCCTGGAGAAATCGAGGGCAACCCTCAAATTTTATAGGCTCACACATCGTTTTTCGCAAATATTATGAAGTAATTTAAGTACTTGCGTATAGTAATCATCATCTCATGTAGCTGAGCTGATGATGGAAGGTTCAACAACTCCTTAACAGTAAGGAGTAAGCGTCGACTGATTTAGTAAATTTTTTTTTTTCATTAAGTATAATTTCAAGCACTACAATTTAATAAAGGTCTGGAGTATATCTGATGATGTAGCCGAGAGACAGTCGAGGGAACTCCTCAACGATTCACAGCAGCTACCTTGTGTTTGAGCTTGATTAATTTGTATTGATAAGAACTTTACACCTAGATGAGTTGTAACTGTTATTAGGGGTCTGATGACGAAGACGAAGGACAGTTCAGGGAATTCCTCAACGGTTTACAGTAGCTACCTTGTGTTTGGACTTAATTCATTTATATTGATGAGAACTTTACACCTAGATGGGTTGTAACTGTCATTAGGGTTCTGATGATGAAGACGAAGAACAGTTCAGGGAACTCCTCAACGGTTTACAGCAGCTATCTTGTATTTGGACTTAATTCATTTATACTAATGACCCATATGGGTTATTGTTCGATGCAGGATACCTGCCATTTGGTCCCAAAAAAATCATTTATTTTGGTGTTCTTGCTTATTGTGTACATGGGCAATGTTATAACCAGTGCTAAGGATAATAAAATTCTAGTGCATAAGTAAGAAAATTATGTTTTTGTCAAGAATTTCGGTTGAATATTTAAACTAAAAAGGGTAAAATAAAAAAGTTTTTAAAAAAAAATGTAACCGACTTCTAAAAAAAACAACCACTAAAAAGGGTAAAATAACCTACCAAAAAACTTTTTTTCGGAAGTCGGTGGCAAAAAAATCAATGAAATAAAAAAGCAAAGCCAAAAAAAACAACCACTAAAAAGGGTAAAATACCCTTTTTAGTGGTTGTTTTTTTTAGAAGTCGGTTACATTTTTTTTTTAAAACTTTTTTATTTGATGATTCAAAAGTACCTGTAATGATCTTATTAAAATGAATGCTTTGAGTTTTATTGAACTCGCGACGCTTCGAAGCAGTTAATCGCTCAGATGATACAGTGCAGAAATGCCGTCAAATATTAAAAAAAAAAAACGTTGCAGCTCGAAAATCTAAAGAAGGAAGCAAATACATACTATAATTCGGATGCTGCATAATACCATAATTTAACACAAATCGATAACCCCTCCACAACCAACTCAAAGCAACACAAGAATTCAAGATAAGAACGAGAGAAAATAACCAAACAACCCTTTTTAAAGATTATTGCCTTCACACTGACCCAAATTCCACAGCAACAAGCGCGTAATATGCGTCATAAACATTCCATTCAAACAATAGCAGTAACAATTAAACAAACCAAGACCGCTACTCACTGCTATCCCTAAATAATTCAGACATTGTCGAAAACGTCCCAGCCTCCCCTACATTGCCTTAATTAAGTGCATTCCTTCTAGCTCCGGTTTCACCTATTTTCCTTTATTTCTGTAGGCTTTACATAGAACGCCGGCGAAATTTACGCGATTTTTGAATCGAGATTACTACTAACTGATAGCATTTTGGTTGAAATTCCTGCGAACAACATTAATAAGGAGGTATCACCCGCGGTTGCTATATCAATAATGTCTTAAATTCCAATTAATTTGTTGGAAACAAGTATTTTATCAACCCGCACTAGGCCCGCGTGGTGGATAATGGCCCACTCCCTCTGTAAGAGAAGCCCTGTGTCCCAGCCACAATATCAAGTCCCAGCAGTGGGAACATTATGGAACATTAGGCTGATGATGATGTACTTTCAACTCCTGACCAGAAAACAGGGGTGTAAACTTACGTGTAAATGGCGCGTTCATATTCAGAAAAATCACATAATGGTTAGGTAAGGAAGGTTATAAAGCTGTGCTCTATAAACAACGAGCAAAAGGAAGTATTGCATGAATTGCATAGACATACACATATACAAACACACTTATAAAATATGTGGTGATCAGGTGAGCGTAGGACGTCCACCAACGAGGTGGACAGACGACCTTATAAAGGTCGCCGGAAGACGCTGGATGCAGGTCGCTTCCAACCGGTATATGTGGAGATCTAAAGGGGAGGCCTATGTTCAGCAGTGGACGTCCTATGGCTGAGATGATGATGATGATAACATCTCACATGATGACTCAATCAGAGTCGTTGTGGTTGTGACGTGGTTGCGATTCGGTCAATGTCAGTCATGGGGTCGGTAATGACGAGAAAATGTGGTCCGAGCGAATGAATTAAAGTACCTACTTCTTTTCAATACAAAATCAACCACCGGAATCGTGTCGTGTACGTGCTACGTATGAATAGAGCCTTCCTGTCACTAATGCGCTTGTTTGCATTCACTTTACCAAGCCGACCGTCTATACCTATATCTGCTCTTTGGCCCAGGTGACTCGTAAATTCAATATGTGCAGGAAACATCGACAAAATGGACCCGATCAGTCAAAAAAGGGACGCGAAATTAAGAAAACTTATAGCCATTTATCGAGCAATTAAAATAAAAATTCCCGTGTTCGTTTTTAATTTCTTTCCAACAACACAGGTTTTTAATGTTTCTTAAGTTTTAACGCTTCCGGGTGTTTTATGGATGTACTTGAGAAGTGCTAACTTTTTTATTGCGACTGGTTTAAAGATGGAATGGTCTGGTCTTAGAGGAAAAGTCTTGAAATAGTCTCATGTTTACGTGTAGAAATAAATATTATTATACAGATTATACACCAATATATTGGTAACAAAGGTAAATATAGCTACAAGGATTTATTGGTCTGAAGTGGAATGGGGTTAAATGGGGTGTTTTTGGTAAATATACATGAAACAATTTTGATATTTTCTGTTAAAAATCGTGTGCTCTAACTTAGATTACGCGTTTACATTGTATCCATTTAGGCGTTTGTCAAACAGACAGGCGATAGCGAACCGAACCGAACCGAATCATATAAAAAAGCGAAAGCGATCCGATAGTCTATTACAGGCTTCAAACAATTCCATACACTACAAACAAAAACGCTACGGTTCGTCTATCAGTTTGACAAAGGCATTGCAGCTATATTTGGTACAAGCTTTTGCCAAAGGTTTCGCCCGCTCAACCCCCCCTTAGTGCCTATGACACTCGGACCAAAGCAGCTTACAACTCGTGAAAGAATTTTTGAAATCGATCCAGTAGTTTTTGAGTTTATTCGTTACAAAAAAACACACACACAAAAATACAAATCTTTCCTCTTTATAATATTAGTGTAGATTTGGACTTTCTAGAGTTACGTATCCAAAGGATAAGAGGGGAAGTTAGAACTTTCTCATTTGTAGTAGTCATCATAGACATCAGGTAACCGTGACCCTGGAACGTAAAGGGCTATTGAAGGACACCGTGGATTTTAGTCAGTACAAGTCTGACAGTCTCTCCCGTCCTGCCCTGGGTGGGAGGACTCGTTTGATGATTTTAACATTATAAAAAAAAGTATGTAAAGTAATAAATCTCGAAGTGTTCCTGTCCTATTTGAAATTTTAATTTAGATCTAAATGTTTTGGTTATTACTCCAGGATTGGAAAACATTTATGTATAAAAATAACATGGTGCATCTTTTAAAATAATGGTCAAATTACATTATTTTTACATTTTCTACCTACGTAGAATGCTAAACATTTCTAGATAATTTTAGTCAGCTGCTTCTTTTTTTTTGTCAATAACTTAACTTAAAATAATGTTATAATCCCGTATGTTATCTATACATAATATAATAAATCTGTAGAAGGGTCAATTCTGTACATTGAAAATATTGAAAAAATAAATAGCGGGGGGTGTTGCTGGATCGATACCAAACCCAAATATGTGATTAAAAAAATGTTTGTCTGTCTGTATATGCAGGTATCACGTGAAAAGTAACGGTTCGATTTCGATGAAACTTGGTATAATTATACCTTATTATCCTGGGCATAAAATGGGATACTTTTTATCCTGGAAAAATACGTAGAAAAAAAATCTTATTTTTCAGTTTTATTCATAGACGTTGTTCTGTAGAACCGGGAACACACGTTGCATTACCCGCAGTGGATTCAGCGCCGTAACCTGTAGCGCCGAAAGTCGGATTTGTCTTGAACCGTTTGCGGCACACGCGGGCCACGCCTCCCCGACTCCTATATAAGGAGCCGCGTTCCGCGCCGCGCGATGCATATAAATTCTGAATTTTGATGCGAGCGGACGTGTCCAGTGTGGCGAGCGGTCGTCCGTGGAATCAATATTGTATGCGTGTAATTTTAAACCGTGCTTTTCAGCGCGACCTTTTTGATTACTGTTCCGATCAGTTATTTGTAAATAAAGGTCGGAATTACAATGAAAAAAATACTTACTACAGAACGCGAGCTCAACAGCAGTAGCTCAATAGAGGGATCTCCTTTATTATAGGCTTAGCCGTATTTGGGTCCAATAGATATTTATAAAATGTCATTGTCAGAGTTACTCAAAATGGAGAAATAAACCATCCACGCGAAGACCAACATCCGCGCGGACGGAGTCGCGGGCGGAAGCTAGTAATAATGTTAAAATAATGTTATGTCCGTAGTTAATAAGTTAGAGCTTTCTCATTTGTAGTAGTTGCGTTTACAAACATAAACTCGCATGACACCAATCACAAAAACCGTATCAACTCACGGTAGGCCATACAATTATATGTTCCATGCGTTACAACCGTTAACAACGATGCGATTTAATTTTACTACAAATCTAACAAACAAGCAATTCGCCGAACCCAACACGGCTTAATAGATAAATCAATAGCGGCAAACCGACAGCCATGTTATGTAATAAGGTCATGATTATTCATACTTACAATTGATTAAACAAGATCTTGTAAACTGGCAACACTGACTGTTACCTAAGGACGAGATATACAGTGTACGGCAAAAATAAATTCGCTCAGGTGGCCTACCACGACGAAAGTAACTCCAGTGTGAAAATGAGTCAGTTTCGTTCCCACACTGAATTACTTTCGCTTCAAGACTTCATGGTAGGCCACCAGTGCCCATACCATGAGTTGTCATTACGATACTCGATCATACGCATCGACCGCGTTTGGCGCTCTCATTGGTTGAGAGTTCATACAACCTTGGAGCAGGCTAATGAGAGCGCTAAACGCGGTCGATATCGATAATCGAGTATCGTAATGACAACTCATGGTATGGGACTGGTGGACTCACTCAAGCAAACCCCATTTCCCCGTCATCGTCAAAGTTTAATAAAACAATAACAGTTCTTTTAATTACGATGGATATAGGCATCACTATGCCCGGTGTATTTCTCCGAAAATAATCTCTTTTAGATTTTGTGATTAATTGACTCAAACTTAAACATTTATTGCTTTTACGCCTACTCTTATAGCTTCTACGCTTACAATCATATAGGTAAGAATTGACATAAGATTTCACTATAGATAAAACTATTTCGTCTATACGTCATCTACTTTGATAAATACCGTCAAAACGTAACATATTAAACTCCCAAATGTAACAAACGCCGACCCGGCTTAACAGCGAGAATGCAAACACTGTATAACTCAGCTGCCAAAATATTAAACTCTAGGCTTTGTTCCAAGACATACGTTCAAGACATGTAAACACAGAACAGTAATGTGCCATGAGGCAACAGCTGCCAACCTTGATTAAGACATAAATATGCAGCAACGGTACAAAACATGTATGCCCCGCATGAACAAACCCCATTCCGCCATAGTTTCCGTTTATATGTCCATTTTGAATTTTATTAATAGTTCGCCCCTCCATACACGTGGTGTAGATGACTTGCCTTCACAAAATGGCGTCGAAAGGGTATTTTAGGTAATTTTAGGAAAGCAAACTTAATAGATTGAAAGTGCGGTCGGGTTGGAGGTGCTTCGCTTGTTATGTTAAACAGAATGCTTGCGGAATGTAATAAGTAGATAGGGCTGGGGTCTAGTTATATATTCATGTAACACGGTTATATGAATTTGATAGAAGGTTGATTGAATGAACTATTGAGTGGTTTTGCGGTTTAACGTATGTGTGGAAATTTTAACTGTAACTAAGTCAACTGGATTATATCAATATTATGTTTTCGAAAAATAATAATTTGTATTTGAATAAATCAATGATGAGTATAAGCTTTTGCCAAGACTTTATTTGTAGCTTGAAATTATCCTCAAAGATTTTAAAACCGAGATGCAAGATATCATCATCATCATCAGCTTATAAATGTTCCCACTGCTGGGAAACAGGCCTCCTCTCTGAGAGAGGGAGTGGGCTATAATCCACCACGCGGGCCCAGTGCGGGTTGGTGGATGTCACATGTCTTCGAATTTTTGGTTCTAGGACATGCTGGTTTCCTCACGATGTTTTCCTTCACCGTTTTGAGCAGTGGTGATGCAACAAATTACACAAAGTAATATGCCTGGCTGGATTCGAACCCACGACCTACAACTCGTAAGTCGGGGCCGATACCACTGGGCAACCACTGCTCATACAAGATATACTTACTCCTAAACCCAATCTCTTGTGATTTCATTAAAATATGTTCATTTATTAGTGTCGAAAAGACGTGAAAGACGACAAAAGTAAATTCGAAATGTATCTACTCATATTTTAAAAATAATCTTCTATAAAATATTCATATTCTGTTTCTATAAATATGACTATTTTTCAAAGACTCCATAAGACCATTGATACCGCTAAAGCCAAAGGTCGACGACTCAAAGCTATTGTACCAATTTCAGAATTCGACACAGACTGTTGTCCTTCCTTATCGGCCTACGTGTTTGTCAGAGGCAGGCTTTGCAGTGCTCAATGTTTCAAACAACAATATGTACCATCGACATGTCAGGACACTATTGTGAGACTGTGCCTTTACTAGAGTTTCACAATAGAACAGGGCTATATTTCACTTAGGGTATGAATTTTATTGCGACAGTATTGTGGTATGTGAGGACTATGAGGTTGAATTCACTTTGAAACGATTTTTTACCACATAGGCCTGTCTAATGAAAATTGGCTAACATAGCCTATGAACCCTGCAGAAAATTTCAAGCCATTTTTGAAGAGTTGACCCATGTTCCATTACACAACCTAACAGTTCTCGGGAGCAAACATTTCTGATTAATAACAGACCATTGGGTTTAGTCAATTAGCATTGGTTTTAGAATATAAATTATCCCGTTATAGTATTTAACTGAAAAGGAAATTAATTTAAATTGTGGACCTTTTACTGTATTGCCCGGGATAACTGTAGGTAAATATTGACTAACAATGTTTTGTTTTAACTTAAAAATACAGCTCCGTTGGCCTAGTGGTCTCTAGAGCTACTCCTATACTTGAAGTTCTGTCTTCTATTCCCAAGACGAGCATAGTATTATTGGTCTTTTCCATAGATTTTTTTAGTAGCTGCACAGAGTTGGGATTGTGACCTGTTGATCACAATAAGGCCGCCAGCCAAGACTTAAAACATAATTATTGGCGAAATGAACGTGAGAACTTAAATTGGAAAAACATTAAATTAGTCTTCCAGCACTGGATCTCTGCCGTAGAACCGACGAAAGATAGAGTAGGAAGGTTTTCGAATGGATACCGCGCGTAGGTTACCGTAGGGTGGGACGTCCCCCAGCAAGATGGACCGATGACCTAAAGAAGGTAGCTAGCAGTGGTTGGATGAAAAAAGCGAGAGATCGTGCGCTCTTTGGGGGAGGCCTATGTTCAGCAGTGGACTGCAATAAGCTGAAATGATGATAATGATGAATGGATGGAGTGAAACGGATTGTCAGATTTGACTTACATTGGCATTTGTACACCTTTGCCATAAGGGAATAAGAACGTCAAATTCAAATATTTTATTTTGTAGAACCTCAGTAATTGTTATGTTGATTAACTCTACAGTGGTTTTTAATTAGGATATAACTAAAACTTTTAAAAGCCTGTTATTACCTCATTCTACTAGGTATTATTAAACCAATATCGTAGATTCAAGTTAAAAACCAAGTTAATTCAGTTTATAGAGACCTCCACAATACGTTGAAAGCACCGGTGATTTCAGAACGAATGGAAACATA
The DNA here is from genome assembly GCA_950005045.1 of Agrotis exclamationis. Lineage (NCBI taxonomy): Eukaryota > Metazoa > Arthropoda > Insecta > Lepidoptera > Noctuidae > Agrotis > Agrotis exclamationis. The sequence continues at coordinate 16,651,182 of OX465432.1, forward strand.
AGCAGAATTAACTGTTTGTCTTCTAAACAAGTTAATACTTCGAGCAAATTAAACTTAGTTGACTGAGAGGGATTGCTTAAGTGTGTTTGTAAACGTTCACCACAATCTCCTTAAGTTTTTATTTTGAGCTATTTGTATGACTGGCTTTAAAAGACGCATGGAATGGGTTGAAATTGAACACGTCGGTGTTTTCTCAACTGTGAGAGAGTTAAGATAAGGTTTAATTTCGCTTAAATTAAAAAGATGTGCGGAAAGTTTGGAATATGAAACGTTAAACTATTCTGCTACTTAGGTGATAGTGGAAGTATTCGTAAAAACGATCGCTTTCCTAACGATTGCCATTATATGAGAATGGTTTTGAATAAAACTGAAATTGTTTCATCTACCTTCATGGCTTATTTTCATTTCAATGCGTTCTAAAAGAGTATTGAGTACTTGTGTAATACTTAGAATATACAGGAAGACTTTTTTACCACCGTCCAAAATTTTTCTAGGCATTAGGTATCAATCACTAACCCCATTTTTTTGAAAAAAAAATCGATTCGTAAAATTTTCATATTAAATCATTTTCTCATAAGAATTATCCGCTCTGCGTGGTCACCAAGCTAAACGTTAATAATAATACCCTTGCCGGCGCATGAAACGGGCAGAGCGCACCCCGCTTACCCCCCGCCCCGCCCCGCTACACCTGAGCGGCACATCACAGCGCGGTGTCCAGATTCATCAACTTTTTATAGATAACTTTGTGACGTGATATCTCAATATTTTTGTATTGAGTGATACAAAAAGAAAAAACACGTATTCAATGATTTTCGCCAAAGATTAATATATCAAAATTTGGATGGTGACTAAAAAATCATCCTGTATAGAATGGTGTATTTTCATTAACAACCGTTAAAAATATATTGCCCATTTGATGGAAAAGTTCTTACTAAAACCAATTTTCGCAATTTTGTTATTCTTTCGAACGCTTGAACGAAACAACAAATTGGTCAAATAAAAAGGTTACCACTTATCATGTAAAACAAAAAAATATTTGATTTGCGATTCCAATTTCTCATTCGCTACTGTATAAAATTGTTTATTTTACTTTGTTTGAAATAACGGAGCAAATTAAAAGGCGATCTGTAGAATTAATAAAACAAGTCATTGGAATATTCAAGGGGAAAGGAAATGACGGATTATACAGGAAATGTTCGATATAATCCGTTCTGTAGAAAATTGGTTTACAAATTGTTTGTGCACAGGCCGAACGCATTGTGCTGGCGCTCGCGTCTTGAGTAATCGTACAACATTGTATAATAACGTACGCTTTTCACATAATCGGGATATTCTAGACTTCAATCTAGGCTTTGCCTGCGTCGGGGTCGACTTCCAGTCTAACTGGATGCAGTTTAATATCATTATTTTACATGCGTCGAATGTCTATCTGATTTGCACAAACTATGTAGTTAGTACTGGGTCATACGATACTCCTCGGTAAGACTGGTTGTTCTAATATTATCGCTAGAACAAATCATATCCAATGTTCTTTGAGATGATCTATATTGATTCGAAGAATTCGAAAAAAATATTTCTATTAACATTTTTTGTTAAACTCTAGACGAAGATGTCGACCTTATTCTATATTCCTGAATTTCTTGGTTTGCCGACGTACTTTAGTTCAGTATTTACACTACAGGATATCATTTACAGTAAACACGTGTTTAACCACTTTTTGTGTTTCAAACATAACATAAAGTATTTTTCCCACGTTTTTATACACTCACTTTTCTTGTTTGTTTGTTTGTATGTTTGTTTGTTTGTTTGTCGTTCCGGTTGGACTTTTGCAACTCAATTTTGAGGCACTTCCCGATAAGCTAGCAGGCTGAAATTTTGCACACGCTCTGAGTTCTGATGACAATGCATGACTAGCTAAGAAACGTCATAACAAATCCAATATGGCGGCCTCCCCAAGATGGCGGACTGGCTGTTTGAAATCCACCCCTATGATATGGGTATCAAATGAAAGGGTTTGCTGTCAGGAGTACGAAAAAAATAGTCGCGTGACTTAAATCCAATATGGCGGACGTCCAAGATGGCAGACAGGCTATTTGAAATGCACCCCTAAGATATGGATATCAAATGAAAGGGTTTGCTGTCAGGAGTACGAAAAATATAGTCATGTGACTTAAATCCAATATGGCGGAAGTCCAAGATGGCGGACAGGCTTTGAGGCACTTCCTGATAAGCTAGCAGGCGGAAATTTTCAGGGTAGCTTCAAACCCGATGAACAAAGATAAAAATAATAAAATAATTAATAGATTTTAAAAAATCTAAAAACCCACGTTTTTAAATGTCCTAAAAATAAGAAAATAACCCTACGGGGCTGAGAGAGGGGCCACTCAAAACGTGGGGGCGTATCTTTGCAAGTTACACCCACGATCTATTACACGTCATGTAAATATATCCCATAAATAATCCCTTAAATAATATACGCCCCCACGTTTTGAGTGGCCCCTCTCTCAGCCCCGTAGGGTTATTTTCTTATTTTTAGGACATTTAAAAACGTGGGTTTTTAGATTTTTTAAAATCTATTAATTTTATTGAAGTAAAAAATGGTCTGACAGACTTATTTTATAATGAGAGCCTAGTGTTTTATAATAACTATTATTTACTTTAAAAACCACATCAAAGCCAGCCCATGTTTGTTTGTAACGGAACATTTTAATCACGCGTCCTTTTCAGAATTTGCCTCAATTTTTAAGCAAATTATGTTACACAAAGTGTGTTCACGTTAATTAAAAGTTCTGTTTTCGATTAAAATAATATTCAGGCGGCGACGACAAAGGTTCGTTAAAAATGCATGTTTTTAATCTGGCATGTGAAAATATTATTTTGTTTCCGAGCGGCATTGCCACTCGATATCGGGGTATTACAGTTTTTTGTGCATGCATGCCATTTTCATCTGCTGTATTGTAAGATACGGTTTCGAATTAATGTTTGTATTTATGTAAAATCGTAGTATTTAAATTACTGAGTGGGTATTAACTTGCGTTATTTTTATGAATCGTTCAGATTAAAAAATAATTTAAAGAAAAACAAAAAACCCGACTGCGTAAAAACTAATTTTGAAAAATAGGTGACAAAGTTAACTTATCTAAAAACTAAAAAGAAAGAAACAAGCCCAACAACAGAACAGCAGGAAGAAGCAGAACAGAACGACTCACAGTCGGGGCCCCTTGGGAAGATTTGATTGGTAAAATTTGAATGGGCCCCGACTGTGAGTCGTTCTGTTCTGCTTCTTCCTGCTGTTCTGTTGTTGGGCTTGTTTCTTTCTTTTTAGTTTTTAGATAAGTTAACTTTGTCACCTATTTTTCAAAATTAGTTTTTACGCAGTCGGGTTTTTTGTTTTTCTTTAAATTATTTTTTTTTTATTTTTCACTTTTTAGTTACGATTCATTGAACACTTTTTTTTTGTATATCGTTTATACTTGAAATAAACACTTAAATCAATAAGTCAGAAAATTAGCGAGGATAATAATTGTTTTGTTAAACAACTTTAAATCGTTATATATCCTAAACTATTACTTAAAATGAAAAATGATAAAAGAAACCTAAAGATGATTTTAAAATACCTATTCAACGACACCCCACTTGACATAGTTCATCGACTTTTATTTTTTTCATTTTGACAATATGGCGTCTGGTTGTCGCTGTGGTGAATTTTGATTACTGTCATGTCTTTAGTGACACTCGCAAGGTTAAGACAAATCGATTGACGTAAGAATTATCAAAATCGGCCTACGCGTTTGGTCTCTAGAACGCCACATAGAAACAAACATACATACATACATACTTACATACATACATACATACATACATATACTGATAAACACATTACCCTCCTTTGCGTCGCGCAGTCGGGTAAAAACTAGATACTGCCAGGGTCGCGGGCCTGTCTGAGCAAGTTACCTTGACTGTAGAACGTAAAGGACAATCAAAGAAATATGGTATATTTCAGTCAGTACGAACCTGACTGTCCCTGTCGCTCCACACAGCGTGGGAGGATTTATTTCATGATTTTACCAAGTTACAAAAAAAGGTAGAATTGATATAAGACATTGGATAGTTCTGGCACAAAACTACCAAATACAAAAGATATTTTGAAGATACTTACACTCAGCATTAGGTAGGTGGCTTTAAGTTGAAAATAATAAAATAGAATGCTCTTCACCAAATAAATCACAGATATAAAAACCTAGACGTTATAAAAAGGGTGAACAATGTACTGTTTTATGCAGGACGTATCAAACAAAGGACTTAAAACATTGAATTTATTAAGCTTGAAAGTAACTCGAAACTCCGATACAAAGGGTTGAAACCTCATTACTTATTCTTAGACATATATTCAAACTCCCGATTCATTCTCGAAGTTATACTTGAACACAGCAATACAAATAAATCTTCATTGTACAACGTAAACCTGTGTTGGAACTCGAAATTCATCCGTTGGGTGAGTGCATGTGTGTGTGCACTGTAAACATACCGAAGGCTTGCAAGCAAATGTGCATGTGAGGGCAGAAGTGTAGCTTAACACGTCAGAAACGATGAAAAGTTGAAATTACATTTAATATAGTGGAACGGATCTGGATTCTCCGTGTTGAGACGCACATACATATAATTATGATAAGATTTGCTCGCGTTATGTTAAGTATGAGTATTTGGTGTAAGTATTGAAAACTGAGTCGAGAGTTGGTCGAGGCCCCCACTTACGAGTTGTAGGTCGTGGGTTCGAATCCGACCAGGTGCATTACTTTGTGTAATTTATTTCATAACCACTGCTCTCAAAACGGTGAAGGAAAACATCGTGAGGAAACCGGCATGTCCTAGAACCAAAAAAAATTCGAAGTCATGTGACATCCACCAACCCGCACTGGGCCCGCGTGGTGGATTATGGCCCACTCCCTCTCTCAGAGAGGAGGCCTGTGTCCCAGCAGTGGGAACATTTATAGGCTGATGATGATGATTGAAAACTTTTCGTTTTAGTGAATTAGTTTGTTAAGGTATTAACTTCGTATTACATTTGTCAGTATTTCGCCAGTAGTCTATATTAAAAAGTCGAGAAGTAAGGGAAATCATAGAGAGGTGGACAGTGCCCTGAAGAGCGACATAAAAAGCCAGCAAAAATAAGCTGTTGAAAATAATCATTGTCCACGAAGCTACGAAATATCGTAGCTGTCTGCTACGACGCTACGGCGTAAGCGCACATTTTATTTAAATTGTTATAAAATTCTTCCGACTTGTTGGATATTAGAACAGTTTAGTTATGAAATATTACTGTGTTTCCGATGTTTAAAAAGATATTAGCACGAGTATATTACAGAGGGTGAATGACCTAGATAATTAAAATTAAGTATAAAATTATCGGAAACGTTTGTTAATATGCCAAACGACAAAACTGAATCCAATATTTAGTATCAAGTTTGCGTTTGGGTAGCTGCCCAAATGTAACTGGCACTGATATTATTAACCAATATGTTGGGTGGTGTTTGTATTTAAAACAGTCTCATTTATGGTAACACTAGCTGATGCCAGCCACTGCGCGCGCGTTTTTTTTCTTTTTTATCATCAAATGAGTCCTCCCACCCTAATAACTGGAAACTAATAATTGAGTGTGGGACGGGAAGGATTGTCAGAGAGTTGTACTGACTAAAAACCACGGTGTCCTTCAATGGCCTTTTTCGTTCCAGGGTCACCAGGGTTACCTGATGAGACTGTCCCGCGACCCGCGCACGCGCGCCGTTCCTGTGCTTTATTCTAGACTTTTTTATTATCGTGGTAAAATCATCAAATGAAGGACTCATTTGATGAATTTACCACGATAAAAAAAGTCTCCCACCCAGGGCAGGGCGGGAGGGACTGTCAGACTCGTACTGACTAAAATCCACGGTGTCCTTCGACAGCCTTTTACGTTCCAGGGTCACGGTAATTCGATAAGTCCCGCGACCATGCGTTATTCTAGACTTAAAAAACCTAATTCTGAGTCAAATTTCATAAAAAATCTGTTTAGCCGCAACGCAACTCAATCAAGACTTCTTTCATCCACACTAGGGATGTTACGGAGCTTCGATTCCGATAAGTCGGAACTTCCGATTGCATTTGAACCTTCGAACCGATTCCTTTTCCGAAACTTTTCAATCAGAGGTAATCGGAGGTCGAAACTTTAGAGCAACATTCCCAATGATTCACAACGTCATTGGCCATAATCATTAGGAATATTGCTAAGTGTTCGTTAACCTACGAGTACATGGCCCTCGTATGACTAAAATTTAATGTCTGGACTTTAAAAGAGACTGTGACCTCTGAGTTTGTTTCGGCTGTTTCTTCTCAGAGTAGTCAGGTACGAAACACCGGCACCATCTAGTTTGTAAAAAGACGACGTGTAAAGGTGCGGCGTTCGCGCGCGAGACCGCGACACGAGACAGCGACAGGAGACTGCGACAGGAGACCGCGACACTACTTAACATTAGGCAATGACAAGTGTCGCGGTCTCCTGTCGCTGTTTCCTGTCGCGGTCTCGCGCGCCAACAGGCACCTTAAGAGTGTTGATATTAACCTACTTGCAAAAATAAATATCATTTCATTTCATGTTCGTTTTAGACCCGCTGTAGTAAATCATTATCACTGTAGACGCCATGTCCTCTTCAAGGAGTAATTTCCTCTTGACTTAGGATACAACAGTGTGTCAATCATCGTGTTGAATGCCCGACAGTCGGATGTTTCCGGACGCTTTGTGCATGCATCTTGTAAGTCATGTCTTTATGACGGAAGGCGGAAACTAACCTTAACATTCTGGTAAGATTGGACATTACAAAGGTAAGGGCATGCGGACGGTGAGTAATGGCGAGTGACTCCCGTCTAATCATGGACCATGTCCGGGTCGACGAAGCGTCGTGTTCCACGTGCGCCGCTTTAAGGAGTTGTCAGCAATCCTAAGGCCCACTTAGAGGACCAAAGCCTGCCGGGGTCGTGGGACTGTCTCGTCGGGAAACCTTGACCCTGGAACGTAAAGGGCTATTGAAGGATAACCCTGGATTTTAGTCAATACAAGTCTGGCAGTCCCTGCCGCCCTGCCCTGGGTAGGAGGACTCATTTGATGATTTAACAAAGTTAAAATAAAAAAAAAAAACAGGTGCATGATCTGGGAGTCTTAGACAAGCAGATGCCTCTTTTAAAGCGTTTTAGCAATTGCTGCAGTTTACAATTCGAGAGCTTAGCCCATTACAACACTATTCGTCAACTAAAAGTTAAACATCTGTTGAACACTTGTCTAAAAAAATTGTCAACCGAAAAAAAACTTTTTCAAAAAAAAAATGTAACCGACTTCCCACAAAAAAGTTCAAAATAACCTACAAAAAACTTTTCTTTCGAAAGTCGGTGACTTTCTTTTTTATTTCATTGACTTTTTGTCACCGACTTTCGAAAGAAAAGTTTTTTTGTAGGTTATATTGAACTTTTTTGTGGGAAGTCGGTTACATTTTTTTTTGAAAAAGTTTTTTATTTTATCCTTTTTAGTTTCAATATTCCACCTTCTTACATGTACACTAAAATATTGTAATCCGTAGCACCGGTAATAACATCGCCCATGTATGTACTCTTACACAATGAGCTAAAAATTAAAACTACTACACCAAACTAAATGAAAATTATATGGGACCAAATGGCAGATATACTGTATCGAACAAAAAAAGAATCATCGAAATCGGACCAGAAACCTCGGAGTAATCGGTGTAGACAATGTTGAAAACTTTTTACGTTTTCGTTGTTTTTTGTTGATTTTTCAAAAAGTGCTAGTCCGATTTCGATAAAATTTTAATGGGACCATTCGGGAAGTATACCCTTTCCAACAAAAAAAGATTTTTTCAAATCGGTTGGTAAACGACGGAGTTATGCCCGAACAAACATAAAAAAAAAATATATATAAACATCCGAATTGAGAACCTCCTCCTTTTGGAAGTCGGTTAAAAACGGCATTTGACATTGCTATAAGAGTTGTTTTTCAGTTATACTTTTTTAAGACACCTGTTCTTTGTAGTAAGACGGATTGTGTTCAACTTCTGTTCCGTGTGTTCAACACATTTTTGAATTATTCATTCTGGTTAGTTATTTCTAGAGTTCAAACATAATATTGACTGCATGTCATTACACTATTTTAAAGCAAACTCATATAGCGAAGCAAAACGGGGATTTAATTGACTGTTTTTTTTTTAATGTTCAGCCATTATTTTCGCCTTTTTCAACGAAGGCTTGTTATTAAATGAGAGGTGATACTAATATTCTGAGAATATTTAAATTACTATGACATGTCATTCAGTCTCTTGAAGTTTATTTCAAGAATGGTTCATATGGCAAAGTTTTATCTGTTCGCAATAGTTTGGTCTACCGCAAAATCCTGAACAGCTTTGATTAAAATTATGTGTGGCCATGTCTAGCGGTTTAATCGTCTTCTGTTATTCACATGAATAATATTCTAGAATTATTATTATGTATTTAGAATTCGAAAAGTGCTAGAGTGGAGACCGCGGACTAGCAAGCGCAGCGTAGGACGTCCACCAACTAGATGGACAGACGACCTTATAAAGGTCGCCGGAAGACGCCGGATGCAGGTCGCTTCCAACCGGTATATGTGGAGATCTAAAGGGGAGGCCTATGTTCAGCAGTGGACGTCCTTTGGGTGAGATGATGATGATGATGATGATTTAGAATTCAGTATGTAAAGGATAAAGTGTCTTCTCCATACGAAACTCTCTTTCCGAATGGGTAAGGGGAAGAATCTATCATATTTCGTCTATTTTTTGAATTCTACGTTCTAAAGTGCCTTTTTGATACCCTGATTGAAATAAATGCTTTGATTTTGAGATCAACCGGTAGGATAGGTCACAGGTTTACATTTCTCTAGGTTGGCAAATCATTACATAAATCCTCTCCATCTGGTTGGAAAGGAAGTGACTGTCGGACTTGACGGACTAAAAACTTGTTCAGTTTTCCTTGGCGTTTCAGGGTTCTCAGTCCCAAGAATTGAAGATGAACCTAAGTTTTGTCATTATCATCACAGCCTGATCTCACTTACTATTAGATATCCTCTCTTGTCTATGCCAGCCTCATCCAAGATGTCTTCACCTTCAAATTTTTTATGCAAAAAATAAGTACCGTGTTCGGGTATAGAGTACACAGACAGCTGGTCCTATCACTAAAATTAATAGAAATCAGTTCAGTTTTTTACGAGTGAAATGAAACAGAAAAACTCACTTTTGAATTTATAATATGAGAAGTTAGCTCTTGGCAGCTCTTGACTGCCGCTTAATGTGGTAGATCCTTTAGATTAATACTTCTGATATGCCTGTCCCCCACGCCCCAGCCTCATGTATCGTGCGGCGGGTGGCGGCCGGCTCGCGCTAAGTATACGTTTGGGATTCTTGGCACCATACCACTGATGTGTTTACGTGCTCTACTCTTTTTATATTAATCGCCGTTTTGCTAATACTTACGAGCACCTGTTATTTCGCAGAGAATTCGGGGCTAGTTCTGTTGTGTTTCATTTTTCGCTGTGCGAAATAGTTTTGAGCTCATTGTAAACGTATAAACATAACTGGCGTGGCTCGGGATAACGACTAGAGGTAGCCCTTATGGCAAGAACATCACAGATCACTGTTCTTGAAACCTTGGGGTCGTGTTCGCGTTGTGTTCCACGCGCGCCTCAAAGAGTTGACAGCAATATGACAGGCCCCCCTTATAGCGGCCATACACCATACTGCCTATCGTACAATCGGCATGACGATCGATTTGATCAAATTGGCAGTTCGTCCATATACACCATACACCATACTGCCTATCGTACAATCGGCATGACGATCGATTTGATCAAACTTCAATTCGGCAGCAGTGATGCCAACTTAGCAACTTTATAGCTAGATCTAGCTATTATTCGGTGACAGACAGCTACAATTTTATAAAACTTGTGGCTTAACTTTTTAGCTACTTTTTTACCGACTTGTTTTATCCCACTAGTGGGAATCAGTTGGTAATACAAGTGAAAGTGAGTTCAATCGATTTTCGACTTTATTGACATTTATGCAAACACCGGATTTTAATGAAGGAGCAATGTTAGCTAACGAGAATGTGAGAAAAAACAAACTAAATTTTGAATGTCAATAAGGTCGAAAATCGCTTGAACCTGTTTTTTAACTTGCTTAACGATAGCAAGTTAAAAAAAGGTTCAGGCGATTTTCGACCCTCCATTCCATTCCACTCCACTCCACTCCACTCCATCGCAGTCTGTAAAAAGTGTCGTTACAATTTTTTCCGCCTAGCCCCCTTTCGCAACGCGCCATAAGGAACTTCGTTCCAAAAAAATATACGTTTCGAATTGAGAACCTCCTCCTTTTTTTACGTCGGTTAAAAAGTAGCTACCGAATATTAGCTAGATCTAGCTATAAAGTTGCTAAGTTGGTATCACTGCTGTCGATTTGAAGTTTGATCAAATCGGCATGATCAAGCCTATTGTTATGCCAATTTGATGGATTCCACGCCCACACACGGTCAAATCTAACTGATCAAATCGGCAGCGTCATGCCGATTGTACGATAGGCAGTATGGTGTATGGCCGCTATTAGAGGGCCAAAGCCTGCCGGGGGTCGCCGGACTAACGAGCTACCGTGACCCCGGAACGTAAAGGGCTATTGAAGGACACCGTGGATTTCAGTCAGTACAAGACTGACAGTCCCTCCTGCCCTGTCCTGGGTGGGAGGACTCATTTGATGATTTTACCACGCTAAAAAAAAAACAAGGTTTCTATTCTTTACTACATGACATACATTTCTAGTATCGTCGCGTCTAGTCGCATCACGTCGCTGTACGAACTAACCCTTAAATTATGAAGAGTTTTGTTTTGTTGCCTGCGAGGAATTTGTCGTGGGTCCATTTGCAAACATTTAAGCTATTGTCAAACTGACAGACGAACCGAATCCGTGGCGTAGCGTTTTTGTTTGTAATGTATGGAATTGTTTGAAGCCTATCACATAGACTATCGGCACTTTCGGATCATTTTCGCTTTTTTATATGACAGGATTCGGTTCGGTTCGCTATCGCCTGTCTGTTTGACAAAGGCCTTAGCGCGGAGTGGTCATTAGCTCACCATTGCACCAACCGAGCTGTCAAAGTCGAGGAACCTGGAAGTCATGAGAAGAGGCTTTAGCTTAGCAGTAGGATGATGCAGGCTAGCAGTATTAGAAGAAGGTTAAGCCAAGAATTTAGGCTTGTATGGAAGTACTGCCGCTAACAAGCTCTGCAGCGAATCGGTACCAACTCACTGCATATTTCTAGCAGATTCGGGGAGTTGCTGTTACGGTGCAATGTTTAGGTTGGAGTGTCATAGATAAAATCCCCAAGGTTCGACTCTTAGCTGTGTGTTGAACTTATGCAACTTTGTAGTTCATTTTATGGAGACTGGCGTCATAACTGGCGCTTTCTTTTACTGTGTTAACACGTTAGAAACATATTCGGAGTGCAGCGTAGATAACAAAACAGTATGTTGTAACTTAACTGCTGAAATACTGTTACCTGATGATAATAATCAAATAAATACTCCTATTTTAAGCAATTTATCAAAAATATTTCAAACTGAATGATCAAAAAAAGTATTTGGATTAAGATAAAAAAGTATAAGATTGTTACAGTAACTAACCCTCGACTCTCAATTTTAAATCTAAGATCAAAAGTTCTACAAGAACTATCACAAAGTCGAGACTTTAGAAGCCACGATAAGGTTGTTAGCCACACTTTTCTCGAAACATTAAACTTAATCACCGCTAACACAAACCGAGATTAAACACGCACAACTTTTAATCAATTCGTTAACTGTGTATCCGGCCGTTTGATAAGCAAAGGAGAGCCGAGAAAATTTAATTTAGCTACTTTTGAATACTCATTGCATTTTGGGATATCCGACATATTTATGCTAGACATTTTAAAGTTTCTGTTTCCGACAAGTGCTGAGCTGGAAGGCACTTACCGTTTAGTTAATTAAAAGTCAGTTAAGTACAAAAACAGTGGGAATGGAGGTGAACTGGAAGCGTGGTACGGTTAGACAAATTGTGTTCGGTGTAAAGTTGGCAACTAGTCGACTGCCCTGACGGCTTGTAATAAATTGAGAGAGAAGTTTTTTTGAAGATCTTCCGAGTTCATGGAATCAACAAGTTTGAGTTGAAGTTGTTGGATTCTGCTGAATACGTTTTTTTTTACGATAAGTAGTGTAAATGGATAAATGTAGTTTGTGTACTGAGTGTGACTTCTCCATGGATTTTTTCTGGCAACTGGTCCCGCCGCGGTGCGCGGAGCGACAGATAACGCGCGCGGCGACGGAGACGCAGATCTGCCTTACTTATTAGCGGTGTAATCTGCTCCCCCGCGCGGTGATGCAGAAATAAACTCATGTGTTCACTGTATTGTTGACCGTCTGCGTCGTGGAGAATTGACGAACTCATTCAATTTCAAGATGTTGCAGTTATATGTCATTTTGGTTTTTGTATACAAGAATTAAAAGACACTGCATCCATAGAAGATTTTGGATGGGATGTATCCAAAATCTATATTTACGATCGCAATCTATAAATTGATAATTTGCACTGAATTACAAAGACTTAAGAAAATATGAAGATAAATTCTTTAGCTAGGGGAACAGTGTATAAGACGGGGACGTTCATAATCGCGAGGTATAATGGGGACATAAACTCTTTAGGCATACTTAACACAACACTAACGTAGAACAAGCGCCATCAGGACGTCATTTGCAAGCGGCCAGACGCAAATAGCGTCCTGTTGGCGCTTGTGCTACGTTAGTTTTGTGTTAAGTTTGTCCTAAGTGTGTGATTTCCCATCATACGAGTACCTCGTGTCCCCGTCTTATACACTGTTCCCCTACACACTGCATCTTTTGAGTATTTATTAAGCAAAAATCACTATATTCTTTGCTTTTCATATCCCAAATTGCAGGGCGTTGCTCAATTTCATAATTATATAAATTTGTCTACGTCGAGATCCATCGTGTAAACGTCTTTACAGTATCAAATCACGCGCGGGACGGCGGAGCCAGTGTGCCCGCGGCACGCTCCGCGCCTCCGCGCAGATTGGCAGAATCTGCCTAGTGCCTTCCCGCGCGCAGTTTCTGCCAATCTGCGCGGTGGCGCGGGGCAGCGCCTCATTTGTCATCTCAATGAATAAACAAATTATTTATTTAAAAAAAAAACATCAGATTTTTAAATATAGAATGACATGATATGAGTCCTTGAAGTCCTTTTGACGTGGCGTTAGTTAGACACTAACGCTACGTCAAAAGGACTTCAAGGTATTTAATTCTAATTGCATTAAAAAAAATAGTACCTACCACGAATTTTCCGCAGATCATGAGTCTCTAGTTTGTCTTTATTACGTATTTTCTTGGCATCAGCTTGACATTACTACAAACTAAGTGGACACCGACTACGCTCAAGGGATTACCAAAGCGAAGGCGAGTCCAAAACTCAACTTTTCGACATTGACTGTAAAGACCAAAAGTTGGAAGTTGAACGGACATGGGTCGGACAAATGACAGTCAACAACAGTACGTTACGAAGGTCAGAACTTCTTACAAATGCGGACAGGTGACAAAAAGGATATGTTGATGTTTCCTATTTTTTTAAGTGGCGATTTCATCAAATGAGTTTTGGAGCAGAAGGGATTGTTAAACTCGGTACTGACTAAAATCCGCCAACCCACCCTAAAACCTACCCTAATCTGTCAAATTTTACTAATCGAACATTAACCTTTCACTGTTGTGATAAGGTTGAAAATCTATTAAAGAAAAACAGCTTGAGGTAGGCTGATGTGCTGGCGTCTATACTTAACGTTCTACGGTGTTGCTTAATCGTGTCTTAAAGATCTCTTTAAGTTATAGTTTAAGTTATTTATTTTAGTTTATTTAATTTTAGTCATGTTTCATGCTGAAAAACGTAATATTGAAAAAAAAATACACATATCTGTCTACAGTTCTACACAAAGACTACGAACACAAACAATAACATCATTATAGAAAAAAAAAAATGATGTCAACGTTTCAATATTTAATAACGTTGTCACGTCATAGATAACATTATAATTTGTAAGCTGACCTTATATTTGATTGAAAATTCGTGTAACACTATGCCAACGCATGGTACCATTAACGTATAGTACGCCTTTCATTTATTTTTGACTTTGGAAAAAATCTCTAGTACTTAGAGGTATATATGTATCATCATCTTTCTGCCCTTATCCCATTTCCGAATTAAAACATAATTGTCTTTCCATTATTTACCAACAGGAACTGTGGTTCCAATATTAAGACAGACGGCAGTACATAAACCTACCCTAATTTGTACATTTTTCGCAATTGAACATGAACCTTCTTATTTTGTGATAAAGTTGAAAATCATCGAAATAAATAACAAGACTTGGGTGGGTTGATGTGCTGCCCTTCATGCACAAGACTAATCCTAACTGGTAATTATTAGTAGTCTATTTCTACCTAAACCCTCGGTATTAAGGTGTAATTATATGTTAAATTTTCACGTATCTAATACCAGTTTCACTTAAAAACAATAAATACTACACTGGATACTGCTGAAATACCTTTAAAAATGAAATATTTCAAGCACCATGGATTTTGCCAGCGGATAGGATGGCGAGCAGCACATCCCCAAAAAAGAATAACATGTTAGTGTACTCCGCTTTCATAAGTTGATTTTACTGACTGACGGCCTCTAGAGGAAAAATCATGTTGTGTGAAACTTTTAGCAACATCCTGTATTCGTGACGTCATGTTTAGATAAACATGTGATTGCTACAGAGTGTTCTTGTTTGCATATGAGAAAATTGCACTTTATGAGTATACGGTGGATTTAGTTATTCGTGTTACTTGTATTTATAATATAATATTTGTATGGTTGTCATAAGTTTTGCAATAAAATGAAAAGAGGACTTTATATTAAATACCTTGATACTTGACGAGTTTGCCTGTATACTTATTTGTGTATGTTAACTTCATCTAAAGCCTATTTAGCTACACAAAGGTTTTATGTATGAATAAGTAGCTCAGTCCATAGAGTTACTAAAAAAAATTACATAAATTAAAGATTAAGTCTGTAGTCATTTTTAGTAGCTGATATAGCTATTCGTATAATTTCTGCCAGAAAATAAAGACTACGCAAAACTGGTGTGATCTAAAAATTATAACTTTATCGAGGTTACTTAATATCCCGCCTCCGGCTTATCTACGGATCTCTTCCATTGTTTTTGTACCTTCAAAGTTTCAACTTCGACCATCCTATCAGCCTATAAGAAAAGTTCACCACAAAAGGTGTTGTCTCCAAAGAAAATTAAGCTTTTTTTCCCCGCATATTGATTAGAAAATTAAAAAATATCCCGGGTACTAGGGTTGTACGGAACTCGTTATCTCGAGGAGGTAAATCGGCTGGCTGTACGAGGTTCGCGACCGACGATAACAAAGTTTTTCCGTTAAACCCCACAATTTATAACTGCCTGGTACATATTCTTATACTCGCTAACAACTTCAGTATGGAAGGGAACAATATACGAGTTTAATACGGAATATTATTATTTGAATATGGTAGAATTGAGAATTGTGTTTGTTCGTTGCGTATTATTTTGGTACTTATTGTTAAAGCTTCGAGCTTCGAGAACATTTGCTATGTTCTCGAATCTTCTACTCATGATCAGCGTTTATTTTCGGCCAGAAGCTTCGGAGAACATCTGATATGGTGGTCTAACATGACGTATTAAAGCTGTGTGGGAACGAGATGGCGCTAGACGACTTGTATAGCTGTCTCTTTCTAACAGTGGAATTACTCTCGCTCTAAGACGTCATGCCACCTGTTCCCGAAGCTTCACTCATAATGAGCCGATGTTCTGAAAACATTCTTGGACTTCTACAATGATTCATACTAGAATGTTCTCGAACCTTTTCGAAACATTTTTCGTCTTCGTTTCGTAGTGGAACCTCCAAGAACATTGTAGAATGGTCTCTTAAGGCCAAACGTAACGATTAAAAGTCGGAAATCGTCACTTCATATTGTGCAGATGTGGTGACGAGAAAAGGCCCACTGGCTCACTAGCCCAGCAGTGAGACAGTTATAATAATTATATAGGCTGGTATTTTTATGAATGACTATTCTACTTGACATTATTTAAAACAGAAAAGTGATGGCTATCTAGAAGGGAAAATAGCATAAAGGACACACCACCTTTTTGCTGTTATTCTTTAGAAAGATCAGCTACATAGAAACGTGCTTCTAATGCTTGTATGGAATAATGTATGGAAGTGAATGAGGCAAAAAAAAAAAACTCTCAATAGTTTCTGCCTCTGTCCATGAGAAAAAAAAAACTGTGAGTTTATGCAATGTGTGGAAAATAGTCAGTTTGACTATATTAATGTAAAATCTAATTTTATCTATGGCCATAAATCATTAGATATACCTATCGCGTTTTGTTACACACGTTTTGGCCGATAACAATTATATGGATATTAGTTCTATTTATTTTATAGTTCAAATTGTAAAGGCTTTATTTTAAATGGTAAAACGATAAAACTTAATTGTTACTGCCACTATTGAGCCATTCAAAACTATTTACATGGTAACTATTAAAACAGAATTTAGTATCCTGATGTGAATATAAATTAGTTTATGCAGCCGTTCCACAAAAAGGGACAAGTATGCACTAAAAAGACGGCATCGGTTGGTGAAGTGGTTATGACGTCTTAAGCCTCCTGCAGACACACGCGATTAATCGCGCTGCGACAACGAGCCAAGCTAATTTCCACTCTAAAAATACTGCGAATGGACCGCGACATGTCGCCCCGCGCGATTAATCGCGTCTGTCTGCAGGAGGCTTTAGGGACTTTACTCCAGGCGCGACGCGATTGCAATTCGACCGATTCCAACTAAAAGTGAAAATCAACCTTAGCATTACGACATATGACATAAAACACGTTGCTATCAACGGGTAGATGGAAAACAAAACACAGTCGCCACTACGACGTCAAGACAATCGACTTGCAACATTACTTCTTAGTAGCAAGGTTGATTTTCACTTGTCGAATCGCGTCGCATCGCGCCATGAATAAAGTACCTTAAAGCGAGAGTAATTCCATTGTAGAAAAGAGACAGAGCTATACAAGTCGTCTAGCGCCATCTCGTTCCCGCAGTATAGTCTCGTTTTGAGACGTCATCGTAGGCCACCAGTGATAAAACGCACGTGAACCAGGGCAATTATGGTAGTTAAATATTCGCGAATATACGTTAGTAAAGTTCATAGAAATAGGTCAATAACAATAATTAGCTGTACGTTCTTAGCTTAGTTGGATTGCAGCTGAGAAGTAGGAAGTTTGTTAGAACTTGTTGTATCGCAAATTGCCTTAACTAATGTTCGCTTTTAAATGCAGGATAAACAAAACTTTCAAATTACGAGTTCATTAATAGAACTTTAAAATTTATCAGATGTGTATTAAATGAAAATGAAGATTTTCATTAATTGTACAACTGAATTGGGTGAATCTTGAGAGGTTAATTTTACGTTTTCCGAAGAAATATTTTGGTTTCTAATTTAAATACTACGGGTACTTGCGTAGTACCTATTTAAATTAGAAACCAAATTTTTTTTTTATGCTACTATACTATAATGAATGATCTTACTGTAGCACGATAGTTTTTGTGTCTAATTTGGTGCTAAACAGTCGAAATAAAATCCAAAAGGCCTAAATATTAATACCTCTGGCGCGTCCGCTGCACATTTCGCAAACAACATACCATCAAAACTCTTCAAAAACAGGGCTCGGAAAACGGTTTATTTTTCGAAACGTTTTCGAAGACGAAAACCGATACATTGCATTTTCTTAAATGCCTACGAACTTTACAGTATCGGTTACGTTCGAACGGAACTTAAAAAAAAACGATGTTTGAAGAATAATAGTTTATCGTTTTTGGTTAATAAAACGTTTTAAACCATTTAAGGTGCGTTGTTATCTCAATATTCCCAAAAATTGGTTTCTTAGAACGTCGAGTATGACGTAATGTAATAAAAATAAGTATCGCGAAAAATACAGTGAACAGAGAAGGGTATAAAGAAGAATTTAAACCGAACAGAATAATAAATAATAGTTTGATATTCCCAATAAAAATTGGGAAGTTGTAGCACAAAAATAAACTTTGATGTCGAAGATCTCTGTATTTCCAGTGATAACAGTTTTTTTTTTAAGAATTTAGTAGGTTTTCCATTTTTTTAAAACTTTAACCAAACCATTATTTAATTTTATGTCTATATTTTAAATAATCCAAAGAAAAGCAGTAAAATAAATGCCCATTCGCAGCTTACGTCACATTTCAATACAAATATCATTTTCAATTTTCAATCTTATTGACGCTCCATAGTGGTGACGTAGTAATCGTAGTCAGTCTGCGCCTTAAGACCATTTTTTTGGCTTCAAAACGTAGTAGGTACAAGTTTTCCGCGCCCGCTTCCGCGCCTCAGCGCCCGCTTCCGCGTCCGCTTCCGCGCCCACTTCCGCTCCCGCTTCCGCGCCCGCTTCCGTGCCCGCTTCCGCGCTCGCTCCCGCTCCCGCTTCCGCTCCAGCTTCCGCTCCCGCTTCCGCTCCAGCTTCCGCTCCCGCATCCGAGCCTGCTTCCGCGTCCGCCTCCGCCTCTATTAATAAATAAATAAATAAAATAAGCCTTTATTGCTGTTACACAACTTATTTGACAAATGTTACTTAAAATATAAACATGGCATAAAAACTCTATAAAAATAACTTAAACTAAAACATAATCTCGGCAGTTGGCTTTTTTACCCTCTTAACAGCTTGTCTTTCGACAAAGGCCTCCTCTAAGGATTTCCACATGTTTCTGTCCTTTGCTGTGCGTAGCCATTCTGGCCCAGCCACCTGCTTCAAATCGTCTTCCCATCGCTTTGGCTGTCTTCCTCTACTTCTTCTGCTTTCTCTAGGGTACCATTCCGTTATTATTCTGGTCCATTTTTCTTTCCTTTCTCTCATCATGTGTCCTGTCCAACGCCATTTCAATTTTCTGCATACTGATTGAACCTTTTCAAACTTAGTCTTTCCTTTGATACTTTTTAATTGTACTTTGTCCCTTCTTCTTACACCCAATACGCTTCTCTCTATCCCATTCTGACATATATTTATTTTGGTTTGTTGTTGTTCTGTTAAGGCCCACGTTTGGCATCCGTATGTAAGACATGGCAATATGCAAGCATTGAAGACTTTCCGTTTCTCAGCCATAGGCATTTCTTTGTTTTTCATTATTTCGCTCAACGACCAGAATCTTTTCCAAGTGTTTGCTATTCTTCTTTCAATTTCTTTCTGCGTGCACTCTGTTGGTGATACTAATTGTCCTAGATAAATGTATTCGTTTACATATTCTAACTGCTGATTATTAATTGTAATAGCATTTTTTTGTGAGGAGTTGCTCATTATTTTTGTCTTTGTCATATTCATTGTGAGCCCTGCATTTGCACTTTCGTCTGATAATTGTTGTAGCATTTTTTCCAAGGTCATCGGGCATTCAGAGAAAAGTATTAAATCATCAGCGAATCTTAAATGACTCAACCTGTCTCCGTTCACGTTAAGTCCAAAATTATCCCAATCCAGTCTCCTAAATATCATCTCCAGCACCGCTGAGAATATCTTCGGCGAAATTAAATATTTGTAAATTGAAACTAAATTAGATTTTTATTAGAAAACAGTGAAAATCGTACTCAGCACTTCCGCTCCCGCTTCCGCTCCCGCTTCCGCTTCCACTCCCACTTCCGCTCCCGGTTCCGCTCCCGCTTCCGCGCCCGCTTCCGCGCCCGCTTCCGCGCCCGCTTCCGCGCCCGCCTCCGCTCCCGCTTCCGCGCCCGCCTCAGTGCCCGCTTCCGCGCCCGCGTCTGAACCCCCATCCGCGCCCGCCTCAGAGACCGCTTCCGCGCTCTCCAAAAAAAAAACTATGCTATATCTTGGGAACCATCCGGCCAAAGTGATGCCAATTCGTTAAATGTGTTTATAATGAAGTTAAATTTTATATTACTTTGTTACTTATAAAGGATCTGTTTAAATAAATTTCGCCAAGGGAATCAACCGAATATCGGCCATCTCAGGATTCACCCAATTAATGAACTTGTAATTTTTGAATGAGGTTACACATAATAAAATTGATAACATAGACGAAAGTGTAAATAGAAAAACATGAATAAAACCTACGTTGGGTTTGATTTTTGACATTTATAAACTTCAATTCTTGCAAAGCAGAAAAAAAGGAATTCAAGAATTCGAAAATTCCAATTTCAAAACCGTCGCCGTACAAATTAGCTGTCCGGCGAGAAAGGGCTCGGAATTGCGCGGGAAAAACGAAATTAAATGAATGTCAAGATGCGTTCCGGGTGAGTGGCAAAAGCAGTCTTGCATTTGACTTTTCCACATGAGGACGGTCCGTACAAAAAGACAATTTGATTAACTTTAAAACGCCACTTTACTTACGAAAATAGCACTTATTTTTCGTGTAACAAACGAATTATAAAAATATTCTTACAAAATTTAAAAATAATAATTTGACAACGCTTCACAAAAGCATTTTTGAAGTCCGCATGTTAACAGCTATTTATATTACTACGTTATGACATTTCGCATCGTTAGTCAAAAATGTTCATCTGCATTTGTCGGCCACAATAGTTCCGTGTGTGTGATTTACAGAGCAATCAAAATATGGCGTGGTGGAAACACTCGGCTGGTTGTCCCATAAAACAATATTGTTGTTGCTGAGCGCCGCAACCGCATTAACATTCAATGGAGTTGTCCGCAAACGTTGCAACTTTAATATATCGGACAGTCGGACTGGATGCGTAATAAAATCAAATAGTAAACACCTGGGAGGTAATAAAAGAAAAGATTGTATGTTTGGGGGAATGGCTCGATTGAGGGAAACGAGTTGCGATCCTTCCTTATGGGGCCTACCTACACAGCAAAGCCGTTGGGACTATTGGCAACTTTCGGACGCGTTCAGTTGACATGTTGCCGCTTTTGTGTGGTTTCATTTTAGTTTTAGACAGCGCGTCATTATTTGGAACGCAAGCGTAATTGTTATTAGGTTGTGTACAAACGGCGCGTAGTTAGCGGTTGACTACTAGTGATGTGCACTATTTCATTGGTGGCGTTCACAGTTAATCGGTGTAGCAATCACAAATGTAGCGGCAAATACGTAGTTGATCTCCAATATCGCCGAGCGAGCGATTCGCTGCGTATCGAATGAAACAAAGTGCTCACGTTGTTTCGCTCAGCGCGCTCTCAATTAGCTGATCTAATCTATTTAATCTGTGCTCTGTCGCTCTCACTAAGCTTTGTTTTGCTGCTAAATTGCATACGAGGCGGTGTCAGGGCCACACTCAGATTTACCTTCGCGAAGGTTCTTGCTGATTTGGCACGATTGAAAGAAATTATGTTTTGTGTGAATTTGATTTTTTTTCTTGTCTCTTCCCACACCTTTTTTTGCTTATGCAACACATTTTTTCACAAGAAAAGGTTAACATGTCCGAATTTTCTTTTTCCTCGTCATATGGCAACTAATTGAATGAATTCGACCTCATGATATTCGGTCACTGTCACGTGAAATGTTCTGAAAACATCTCAATATGTGACGACACATTACACTCGCGAAAGTGATATTAATATGACCTTTGTCCTCTAACAAAGCCAGCATTCAATTTGTCTTATTTTCTTTCCCTCTTCAACGGATTGATATAAACGCTCCGCCTTGCAAAGGTCTTTGTTTTAATTTACTTATAAAAACGAAGACGAAGTTTTTTTTCCTCCTTGCAAGCGAAATTGAAAATCATGTTTTTCTTCTTGAGTTGCATATTCTAGTTTCAATATCTATACATATAATAAAACTGTAGAAAAGAAATTTTTGTACATTAAAAAAAAATAAAAAAAATATAGCCAGGATGTTAAAGGACAACCAATAGAACCCATTTCCAGCATTTTTAGAATTTTTGTCTGTTTGTCTGTTTGTCTGTTTATCTGTTTGTCTGTTTGTATGTTTGGTTATTCGGGCATCACGTAAAATGTACGAAATCAATGTAGATAATTTTTATACACAACGATTTAGCGTAACTTGAAGTAACATTTAGTTTTTGTTTCATTGCAATCGGTTCAGTCTATCAAAAGATATTTGAATTTAAAGTGATCCAGAAGTAAAATATTACGGTCAGTTCACAGTTCACACCGAGACGCGCAGTTCAGTAGCGCGATCTAGCTTCGAATAGAAAAACTACATATTCAAATAATTCATCTAAACCAACGATAACACGGTAGATGGCGTTAAAAAAAACCTGGAATAGAGGTGTTGAATTGAAGTAACATTATGTTTTTTATTTCATCGTAATCAGTTTACACCTTACAAACAAAAAATGTAAATTAATTAAAGCGATTTAAAGGAATCGTAGAATAGAATAGGATAGGATGGGATAGGATGGGATAGGATGGGATAGGATGGGACAGGATGGGACAGGATGGGATAGGATGGGATAGGATGAGATAGGATGGGATAGCATGGGATAGGATGGGATACGATGGGATAATATGGGATAGGATGGGATAGGATAGGATAGGATGGGATAGCATGGGATACGATGAGATACGATGGGATACAATGGGATAGGATGGGATAGGATGGGATAGGATGGGATAGGATGGGATAGGATGGGATAGGATGGGATAGGATGGGATAGGATGGGATAGGATGGGATAGGATGGGATAGGATGGGATAGGATGGGATAGGATGGGATAGGATGGGATAGGATGGGATAGGATGGGATAGGATGGGATAGGATGGGATAGGATGGGATAGGATGGGATAGGATGGGATAGGATGGGATAGGATGGGATAGGATGGGATAGGATGGGATAGGATGGGATAGGATGGGATAGGATGGGATAGGATGGGATAGGATGGGATAGGATGGGATAGGATGGGATACGATGGGATATGATTGGATACGATGGGATACGATGGCATACGGTGGGATATGATTGGATAGGATGGGATAGGATGAGATACGATGGGATAGGATGAGATACGATGGGATACGATGTGATACGATGGGATATAATGGGATACGATGAGATACGATGGGATACGATGGGTCACGCATAGGTACGACCTGTTTCTGGGGCTGCCAGCGCCGGTAAAGGCAGGAACGGGCAGGCTCCGGAGTACGCCCATACTACTCAGGTTCCAGAGGCATTTAAACGTAGATTTTTCACTTGCACGAGCATGCGGGCGGCGAGTATGCCTGGGTCGACGGCGCGTTGTGTTCAACACGCGCCTCAATGTGTCATCACAATGACGGTCCCCCCCTTAGAAGGCCAAAGCCTGCCGGGGTCGCGGAACTATCGAATTACCTTGACCCCGGAACGTAAAGGCCTATTATAGGATTTATAGGACATCGAGGATTTTAATCAGTACAAGTCTGACAATCCCTCTTTCCCTGCCCTGGGTGGGGACTCATTTGATGATTTACGTACGCATATTTATGTATGCTCCAGAATGATGGTTTACAGCTAATGTTGTTAATAAAGAAGCACTAAAAAATTACATTGTTAAGTTCCGACATCCACGCGAACGAAGTCGCGGGCACAGCTAGTTGTGAATAAAAAGCTTTGATGGCAACTTTGTTCGAGTCAATTTGAATGAAGCAGATTTATATTATGTATCTGTCGATGTTGTAAAGATTAATGAAATTGGTATCAACATGTTTGAATTTCGAACCAATTTGTTTTTGGAATGTAAACCTCTATTATTCTCATTTAACTTTCGATTCGATTTCAAACTATAAATTGTATTAGCTAGGCTTTGTCCATTTTCTAGTTTTCTTTTTAGCCACGAAAGTGGATTGGTCTTATTATGATCTAAAAGATACGGATTAATCCTACAAATAATAATCCTCACATCGTATCATCCGATGGTCGCCTACTTTTATCTGGAGCTAGGGCACACGTATGAAGGATTAGCAGATATACCCAAGCTATTTCATTTGAACTTTTTTTTTTAAATATCCATAACTCTTCTCGGTTTGTAAATTGGGTTTATTTAGTAAACGCCACTGAAGAATCCTCACCAGTGGGCATTGTGTCTTTTTTTTCAGAAATCCCCACTATTCAATAATTGCAGCCTAGTTGGGATTTATGGAAAATAAATCCCTACTAGGCTTAAATAATATAGTAGCCTTGACAACGGAGCCCCGCTCCGCGGTGCTCCTATTTCTGTCTGCAAGTTTGATTAAACCATTTATTATCAAAGTAGGTTCAAGTCCAGGAGAAAAAGATGAAGATACAACTTCAATCATAAGACATTAACCTTGAAAGCACAGTAGTTAACTTCTTACTAGATGTTCCCCGCGGTTTTACCCACGACTCTGTTCTTGGTCGTAGCGTAATATTATACAGGGCGGCCCACGGCTATGCCACATGGAGGGAAAGTGCCTTGAATATTGTAGATGGAACATTTTACTGAAAGAAGACATTATTTTAATAAAAAAAAAATTAAACTGCATTCATAGATTTTTAAATAATTACATGGTTGTACCGGAAATCGAATCCGCTGCACGAGAAAAAAAACTTGAGAGGTGTCAAGGGACACCCGGATGGAACGAAGTTACTGTATACACTCAACAAAAATAATCGTCGTGACACCACACTGTTCAATGCGAAATAGAAAGACGAAACGAAAATATCTGGCTTGCTTTCTATCAGAGAGAGAGATAGACAGAGAAAACTGCGCACGCCGCACGGCTTACAATAGCTTACTATAGCAAAAAGTGTCGTTACAACTTTTCGTCATAATTTTTTCCGTCTAGCCCCCTTTCGCAACGCGCGATAAGGAACTTCGTTCCAAAAAAATGATCCTATAGTTTTATCATACCGATCGAAAGGCTTCATCATAAGGATTCTTTTTTGCTAAATAATATAGCCTGTAGCCTACCTCACTAAATGGACTATCTAACACAATAATATTTTTCTATTCGAAGCAGTATTTCCTGAAATTAGCGCGTTTAACTTTATAATGTTACCTAGTATAGATTTTTACGCTTTATAATGTTATTATAGATTACTACTGGTTCCTAAACTATTTTCCAAAAATAGCACCTCACCCTTACCGTAACAGTGTTGTCAAGCTATTATCGAACCTCCCAAGGCCCGTCTAACTTGAAAGTACTTTAGTGAAGTTCTGAGGCTGTTATTGGCAACCCTATCAACCAAGCGATGAACGTCCAAACACATGGAGTTCACACTTGACACGGGTGTGACGTCATAAGCTTGGGTTGTTTGCGCCTAAATTAATTACCCACTGATTATTGAGATTTAATATTAGAAGGAGTTTATGGTTGAATGGGTCTGTGGGATTGAAGTATCGAATGGTGGTTTCGGTTGTAATGGGAATTATTCCATTGGTGGAAATTAATTATTTTATTTCTGATGTTCGATATTATGGTCTCAGTGTTTTAATTGCATTCCTATATCAATTTATTAGTACACTACAGAGCCATATTTCTTATTTTCATACAGTAAATTTGCCAAATTAATGAAAACTTGTAAATATTTGACAGTTATTTGCGACGTTGCCAACTTTCAGAATACGCGCTCTCAGTGCTAACGAAGCAAGAAGCCGCCATTTTGTCCACCACGCGACACGTGAAGAAGAGTCCAGGTAAGCGTGCCTTCCCTCCCTCTCATTCCCCGTCCAATTCCATATCTCACAACCTCGCTAGTTTATCAACCATCCCTTCAAATTATATATATTTTGCCGACATCATTTTGAAATTAGTCGGTTAATTGAAAAATATACACCTTACATCTTGTGGTCCAAGACAAAACTAGATATTAACTCATATTAATTCTAACGAGGCGTCTTAATATCAGCAACAACATTACGTTTTATCTTATTATCAGGGACTATTATTATAATACATCTAATTAAATCATCTTAGAGCAACACACATAACACAAATCACTGCTCCATCGCATTAGCGCCCACACACTCCTCACAGAGAGATCTAACGCCAAGATACTCACAAAACAGACCTTATCTACTCGTGATAATACATATATCTAAGTAATATCCGAACACATTAAACAGTCGGCCCATCAGAGCAATTAATTAAATAGTAACTATCTAATAGAACTCAAGATAATTGAGGCTTCGACTTCCAATTTTGATTTATTACTAATTGGCCATGTTTAGGTGGTAATTCTCTAAGATACCTAATGAACAACTTTGCCAATAGAATCGGTGTACAAAAGCGTGCAAAGTAAGCTTCAGTTAAGTGAAAACCCGGCTTAACTCCGCCTTATTTATTGGTTTTGCTGTTTGGAGTTCCAATGTGTTTACTTTTGTCTACTTAGTTCTTGTTAGAGACTTATTAGTCCGACCTCTGTGGAAGTTTTTTAGGTTGGTAACATCGAGCCAAGTGCGTGTCGGCCTACGCTTTTAATTTGTATTGTTCGTAAACATCCTATTATTATTATTTAATTTATACTGAGTTAACATAGAACAATATTGGGCTAATATCATATTTAGGAAGGGAAATATGTGGGTACTCGATTTTAACCGCGACTTCGCTCGCCTACAAGCAACCTACAACCTACAGTTTCATGCAAAAAAAAACTAGTTTATAACCCTATCCAGGATCCTATCTCTGTGGTCGCGGGACTCACGAATCACCGTGACCCCGGAAATTAAAGGGCTGTTGAAGGACACCGTGGATGTTAGTCTGTACGAGTCTGACAGAATGGGTGGGAGGACTCATTTGATGATTTTACCACGCTAAAAAAGTGTCCTATTTCTGTACGTGTCCTGTACTAAAAAAATCATCAAGATTCGTCAGATATTTTGGCGCGAAAATGTCGAAAAACTTACTATTTCTAGGATTATTTTGCAGAACGAACAGTTAGAAAGAGAGAAAGCAATAGTTGTCGCACAGGTTTATACTTAGGTGCAGTAACAAAAACTTCAATAAAAAGTCGAAAATAAAAGTCGGAGTCAATATAGATACGACAAAATTTCCACAAACAAATATACAGTGGGTGGTTAAAACGTTAACGGTGTTAGCGTTTTTTTTTCCTTTATTTTAATCTACTAGCTTCTATTAGCCGTCAGCCCAAATAGTGTTAATAAGTGGCAGAGAATAATTTTACGTTAACCTCATTTTGTACTTTTATTTTTGAAAATAGAATTGCAGACGGTTCTAAAACAAACCTTTGTGGTAAACGATGCTTATTTTTTTTGTTTTACTGGAGTTTTTAATTTTATTTTCAGTCCAACAAAGGTGCAGCCGGCCACATGCGGTAAAACTTAGGTGTACCCTACTTATCTTCGGTTAGAACTAGGTTTAGTCTTCATCATAGAGGCAGCCTCGGGACTTGCTGGCACCCCAACTCGGACAAGTTAGGTTAGAAGAGGCATCCTTATAGTGGTTATTTTTTTAAAACCACCCAGAAGTAGGAGCCCCGCAAAGCAGGGCTCCATCGACTTGCTCCTGTAAAGGAAGGATACATCTAAGTTTAACCGCATGTGGTCGGCTGCACCTAGTTGTATCCAGCTAAAACTAAGTGTAGCTGCACTTCGGCTATTAGCCGTAACATTTATAGGTACTGCTGGCCTACCATGATATGACGCCTTAAAGCCAGAGTAATTACAGTGAGGGAACGAGGTGGCGCTAGACGAATTGTAGGGGAACAGTGTATAAGACGTTAATAATCGCGAGGTATAATGGGGACATGTTATTATACCCTTTAGGCATACTTAACACAACACTAACGTAGAGCAGGCGCCATCAGGACGTCATTTGCAAGCGGCCAGACGCAAATTGCGTCCTGTTGGCGCTTGTGCTACGTTAGTTTCGTGTTAAGTTTGCCTTAGGTGTGTGATTTCCCATCATACCTCGTGTCCCCGTCTTAAACACTGTTCCCCTATAGCTCTGTCTCTTTCTTTCACTGGAATTACTTGGTAGGCCAATAGATATAAAATAGAGTTTAAAAAGTCTCTGTGGTATCTACCATCTTTGATCTTCATTACTTTTTGTTGAATTATTATTCACAAGCTTATAAGAAGTACACGTACAACTACGTATTCTTATATTGATATCAAAATAACTCGTCGACTGTTGAATATAACGTCAAATGTCATAGTTTTTGTATAGATAATAGGAGTTTTGATAAT
Source organism: Agrotis exclamationis (assembly GCA_950005045.1). Classification (NCBI taxonomy): domain Eukaryota; kingdom Metazoa; phylum Arthropoda; class Insecta; order Lepidoptera; family Noctuidae; genus Agrotis; species Agrotis exclamationis. The sequence continues at coordinate 16,679,520 of OX465432.1, forward strand.
TGAAGAAAGAAAAAGAAAATCTATTGTATTACTTACCCAAGTTTGCATATAAATATGTGTTTTTATGAGAATAATTGGTATTTGCAAAGGAAGATTCTCTGTATCTTTGTGTTGCTAAAAATATACGTAATCTGTACTCGTGGGTGGGCAAAGTCGTAATTAATTGTATTGACACAACCATCTTGTGCGTATTAAGAAAACAACATTTAGCGTAAGAATTTCTTGACATTGTGATTTCCTTATTTGTACCGACTTCCAAAAAAGGCAGATTATACTATTTTTGTGTATATGTTCAGTAGGATATAAAAATTCGTGGGCGTACCCATCGGAAGGCAGGGAGGGGCAGCAGCCTCCTATGGGAATGAACATATTGGTGCGTAAAAAAAAAAAGAAGAGCATAAAGTAGGTACTAGAAATAGATAGCTGTGTACCATCACGAAAACAGATCAAGTGAATCCTCTCGCCCTGGGAGAAATGGAAGGGTATGCGAGACTCTTAGGCCTGGATAAATAGTCGTTACTAAGCCAAAGCCAAGCCTAAGTACTGTACTACTAGTACTTAGGCTTTTTTTTTAGCGTGGTAAAATCATCAAATGAGTCCTCCCACCCCGGGCAGGGCGGGAGGGACTGTCAGACTTGTACTGAATAAAATCCACGGTGTCCTTCAGTAGCCCTTTATGTTCCGGGGTCACGGTAATGAGATAAGTCCCGCGACCCCGGTAGGCTTTGGCCCTATAGAGAGGGGGCCCCGTTATTATGCTGAAGCTCTTTGAGGCGCGCGTGGAACACAACGCGCCGTCGACCCGGGCATGGTCCATGGTCGGGCAGCGAGTTGCCCTTTACTTGCCGCCCGCATGCCCGCGCCTACGGTGGCCGGAGATCGTCTTGCGACGTCCATCGCCGTGGGCGTCCACCACCTCGGGAAGTCAGTACTTAGGTTTGGCTCAAATGTCAAAAATTTTCATGGAAATTTCTGACATTTGACGTAGCCAAGCACTGACTTTGGCTTAGTGACGAATATTTATCCAGGCCTCACTGATTAAAAGTTCACTTTGTTTCCTCAATTGCCCCTCCTCCCCGCAGACCAGTCCCTAGGTACGCCTACGATTAAATTGCATATTTTTTTGTTGAAAACTTAACTCAATAGCTTCGCGTGGTGGATTATAGCTGACGTGAGAACTATTTTGGCTGATTTTATATTACACTCGAGAGCAATGAATCCGGGTTACTTAAAGAATCCTAAAAATCTCGGAAACTAAAAATGCTAGGTTAATGCAATAAATTGTATTTAATAGACAATGTAATACTCCTTAAATGAAGGTATTAAAACTTCTTAGTTATTGTAAAGTTATATCATAAAAAAATCAAATTTGAAAAAGGGCCACTTTCGAAGATGGAACTACGAAATTACAGCATTCGGTTTTGCTTTTGTTTGTAATCTGTCTTTTATGTGGGTACATAAACCATGTTGATAGTGCTCTATATTCATTATTCAAGCTGAAATTATGTCGCTTACGCCTGAAGAATGCACCAGAATTTATGCTCTACAAGCACGATGGAAGACACAGAGTGTATCGAAGACCAGGGGAAAGATTCAAGCAAGCATGCATCGAAGAAAAAGTAGCCTACGGTGGTGGGTCTGTACTTGTGTGGGCCGGAATTTCTTCTGAAAGTCGCACAGAGCTGGTGATCATAGAAAACGGCTCTTTAACTAGCGTAAGATATGTGGAAGAAATCCTCAATGATCACGTTGGTCCATTTATGGTCAATTTAGGTGAGGATGCTATATTTATGCATGACAATGCCCGACTTCATACAGGTAGAATTGTGAATAACTACCTTCAAGAGATGAACATTACTCGTATGGAGTGGCCAGCGCGCAGCCCGGATATCAACCCGATCGAGCATGCTTGGGACGAGCTAGGCAGATGCGTAAAACAACGAAACCCTCCCCCAATCACGCTTCGTGAGCTCAAAATTGCTCTCACAGAGGAATGGGAGAATATTCCCCAAACTCGTATAAGGAACTTGGTGTACAGCATGCCAAACCGCGTAAACGCAGTAATGGAAGCACGAGGAGGCAATACGAAGTATTCAAATTCAAGAAAATCGTAATAAAGTTCAAAAATTTCATGTTTGCTATTTTTGTTTTAAGGAGAGATCAGCAGTTTTTTTCTTTATGTAATTTTGTGTTAATAAAATGTATGGTGACTCATATTTTTTTTTACTTTCATTTAAGGAGTATTACATTGTTTATTAAATACAATTTATTGCATTAACCTATCATTTTTAGTTTCCGAGATTTTTAACATTCTTTAAGTGACCCGGATTCATTGCTCTCGAGTGTATTAGGATTAAAACTTTTTATACGTAGGTATAAAAGTTACGTATGCTACAACCTCTTTTCAGTCTAAAACACATAAATTAAACCAATAAAAACGTACCAGTTGAACAACTCACAAAGTGGACAACATTTCATTTCTAGGTAACTAAAAAAATTCTTCTTTATTTGTGTTGTCGTGTCGTACCATTTATTTACACATTGCTAAGAAAATACTTGAACAAAACGAGCTATATTTTGATGAAACGTTTATGGTACCAAAATGGCTGCCGCGTCTTCTTGAAAATATTGTCTATGGCAATGTGAAATGGTGCGTTAAGTATGATCGCTGACTCAGAACCGTTGAAGGATGACTTGTCTATGTTTTATTTCTTTTTCGCCTCGATGTTTACAAACAGAATTCTAAATGAAAATAAATGGAAGGTCTCCCGAGTGTTTTACTTATTGATTTCCTCTCAAAGACCAGAGTATACTTAGCAGAGTATGGAATCAGCATAGCCCTGGTTTATTGGTTCATCCAGGGGTCCGTCTTAACAACGTTAGTACGTAACAGCTTAGCGTTGCTGTGTAGATGCCCATGTTGTGCTTTGGGTCTTGGTGTAGCCGTGCTGATCGCAAACCTAGTATATCTCGGGTTGGTAGAAGGTGGCAACGAGATTATGAAAAAGAGGCAGCGCGCTACGATTTATCGTATTTACACGTAAGTGGCACGAACCCTTGCCGCAGTCGCAAACTCGATGTCGTTTCCTAGCTGACTCTAACACGATGCGATGCAATATAATATGTGTGCGTTGGAGTATTGGATTTCATAGATAAAGACCGCTGCTTTCATGCAGGCTTTCTTCTTCGTTGTATCCATGATTCTCTTAAAGACCTATTTCATAGCTTTAGCAAGTACTCAGCCACATCGACGGCGTCTTGCAGTGCTTATAACTATGTGTTGACATTTAGGGTAACACTAGGTAATATGCCCTAGTTGACAAAACGCCCCATCATTCTAGCACTCAAGCTTACTGCCCAGAGACGTTGTGTTAGTGCTAGAATGATGGGGGCGTTCTTTCAACTATGGCGTATTACCTAGTTTTTCTCTATTGGCCGTCGTGATAAGTAGCTCTGGGTACAATATAGCTAGCGGGTAGGGAACCGATCAATTTACCGAATTTTGTTTGTTCGAATTTCATTACACCGAAAACTATTGACCGACATCTCTTTTGCTATATGCATTATTTGACATATTTTCAGTTCATCGAAGTATCATTAGCCATAAGTATTATTTTACCGAAGTATGTTCCACCGTTTAACAAAATGACTGTTTACTATTGAGCGAAGCCTCTTTTAAACTTTTTTCAATTGCCAAATGATTTATTTGCCATATTTTCACCATACCGAAATAACATTTTACCAAAAAATTAAATTACTGTCATAAAAATTGAATATATTGTTCTACAAAACTTTGTGGCGGAAACGAAATGCTGCAAAGCCGACTTTACGTAGTCTTGTCTGCCCTACCCCTAGAGTGTAATTTAAAATCGCGTAGGCGCGGAGGGGTGGGGTGGCCCGCGAGCTGAGGAGCAGGCGGTTGGAACGGCCGCCGCCGCGGCTGAGGCTGGCCGGCGAAGCCGGCCAGTAAACCGAAGCTGCGGTGGTGAGCGTTCAAATCATCTGCGACGATAAGCTCGCGTGGGGCCACCCAAAACCCCGCAGCGCCGGAGCCATGACAGAAACAATGCTTGTTGCATGTTGCATGCTTGCTTGAATGCTGCGTGTTTGCTGAATGTTGCATGTTGCGTGCTTGCTGCATGCTGCATGCTAGCTTGCATGCTGCATGCTAGCTTGCATGCTACATGCTTGCTTGCATGCTGCATGCTTGCTTGCATACTGCATGCTTGCTTGCAAGCTGCATGCTTGCAAGCTGCATGCTTGCTTGAATACTGCATGCAGCATGCTTGCTTGCATGATTCGGACACACGTGCTAGCCAGAACACCCCTAAAGGTGAAACCGCACTAGGTGCAACTGCACTGCAGCGGAACTGCGCGACACGACGCGTCAAAATATTCTTTATATGAAATTATACATCACGCACTAAGAGGCAACGGAACTACACTGCAACCGAACTGCGTGGCAAAGAAAAGCGTCGTGTCGCGAAGTTCCGCTGCAGTGCAGTTCCGCCTAGTGCGGTTTCACCTTTGTAGTCCAACTATGTAATTAACAGCAAATATCATAAATGATAATACAATACCCGTCAGAGTTAAATTATCGTATATGACTATTGTACAATTGTTTTGTATTGTCTACCTACATTTCAATGGCGCCTGCTAAAAATGTAACAGCAATAATTAGTGTGCACAAATTCCTAGGTGTTTGGTGAAATGAAAATATGGCAATTAAAACAGTGGTATAATGAATGTTTGGAAACATAATACTTCGATTAACCGTCATTTCGAGTAAGTGTAACATCGGTAAAAAGTTTTTCGGCCAAATGAAGTGTTGGAGTAACGAAAAAAAACGAATAGATAATAGGTTAACTGAAACAATGGCAAACGTGACTTCGATGAAGTAAAAAAAAACCAAACGATAATAGTTGAAAAGTTTTAGGTCAAATGAAATTCGGTCAAACATTTTTCGATCTTATGATAGGTAACCAGCGGGTAATATCGTAAAACCTGCCAAGTAAAGAGCCGAGTCTCTTACGGCTTTCAGTTTTTACTTTATACGCCTATAGCCTACCTTTATATTTTATTTTATTTTATTTATTCGGGAAAATAAACAGTTATACATTTAAATCTATACTAAATTATTAAAATACAATATCAATGTTTAACCTACGACATTTTCCACAGCGTAATAAAAGTTATATTTAACAGTACAGACAGTGAATCTAAATCTAAAACATAAACAGGCATGCAAACAACAGAGAAAAAGTGAGAGAGAAGGAGAGAGAATGATCTAGAGCTTATTTAAACTAGCTATTATAATCTAAAATCTATGGCTATAAATATATGGCTTTTTAAAATTTTTGAGCAAAGATAGAAAATAAGTCGACTTCTTCAAAGATCTTGTTGTATTGATTGGTAAGGCGTCGTAGAGGTGCTCGCAAGCCTGTAATTGGATTATCCAACACAAAAAGATTTTTTCAATTCGAATCAGTTGTTCCTTTGATTAGCGCTTTCAACCAAACAGTCTTCAGCTTTATAGTCATCATCTCAGCCATAGGACGTCCACTGCTGAACATAGGCCTCCCCTTTAGATCTCCACATATACCGGTTGGAAGCGACCTGCATCCAGGGTCTTCCGGCGACCTTTATAAGGTCGTCTGTCCACCTCGTTGGTGGACGTCCTACGCTGCGCTTGCTAGTCCGCGGTCTCCACTCTAGCACTTTTCGACCCCATCGGCCATCTGCTCTGCGAGTGATATGGCCTGCCCATTGCCACTTCAGTTTGCTAATCCGGTGGGCTATATCGGTGACTTTAGTTCGTCTATGGATCTCCTCATTTCGGATTCGTTCACGTAGAGAAACACTGAGCATAGTCCTCTCCATAGCACGCATAGCTCGCAGCTTTATAGTATTAGTATACATTTATTTATAATTTCTATGCGTGTATCCCTCGTACTTCTTGAACACGAACAAAACGCTCAAAAAACACATGGTGTGCAGAAAAAACAAATGCAAGAAACTGTTTAAAGCATGTGACGATGGTATTCCCACAAGGAAAAATAGGTAATACCGGGAGTATTACCTTTTTAGGGTACCGTTCCCAAATCCCGGGATGTCCGTCTGTCAACAGGCTGTATCTCATGAACCGTAATAGTTTGACAGTCGTTTTCACAGATGATGTATTTCTGTTGCTGCTATAACAAAAAATACTAAAAAAACAATAAAATAAATATTTATTTGCCGTTATGATACGAAAACCTTTGGCGCCAGTCCGACTCGCACTTGGTTTTCCTTGATGTTCCACGGTGCAATTTGCGTTGTTATAGGTCGTGTCGTATGGTCGTAGGACAATCTCATCGTGTAACCATGACCCTGGATTTTAAAGGGCTATTGAAGGACACCGTGGATTTTTGTGGCTATTGAAGGACACCGTGGATTTTAGTCAGTACGAGTCTGAAAGTCCCTCTCGTCCCGGCTTGGGTGCGAGGACTCATTATTTGATGATTTTGTCATGATAAAAAAATAGGTCATGTCGTATGAGGTTGCGAACGTGGCATAATCCCCACAAAACATGTTCGTTGACCGTGTAAGGGCTCCCACACATAAACACGATACGACGTCGCGTCGTGGAAATCTACGACACGACGTCGTAACGTGTCTATGCACGATGCGACGTTGTGACTTACGATGCAATCCTGCGCAGTTGTTATTCGAAATTCAAAGATGACGGATGGTATTGAAGTCGATCATTTAATTACCCTAGTCGAGCAGCGTCCCGTACTATGGAACAGCATGCGTCTAGAGCGGTCCATTTTTCGGAATGAACTAAAACACCACCCACTGTAATGATGCTCATCGTAGATTTCTACGACGCGACTTCCGTCGTACCGTGTTTATGTGTGGGAGCCCTTATTCGACAACCCTACACTATAACTCATTAGTGTGTCAACTTATCCAGGACACGTGAAAACCGAGCATACAGAAACTAAGTACTTTACCGTTAATAGATCCAGTTTTCCGACGTCACTTTGTATGGCAGAGACAACGTTTTGCAAAGCCAAATTGTTTTCTATAACTTTTGAATATGGTCACAGAGGTTTTACTATAGTACCTTCATTTGTATTGTGTCAGTTAAATGTTTATGTAGAACAGAAAGATGTATAAAATATAATAACTAAAACCTCTCTCTGATGCTCTAGCAAGAATTTTACGTATTTGAACGAACTTCGTACGTAAATTGTATAGGAAACGAAGAATCGCCTCTTGTGTGCGAACAAGGAAATTATACTATTTCGTCACAAAAATATGGAAACTCGAGCTAGGGCCTCTGTTAAGGTACAATGTGATAATATTACCAAAAACTTTACATAGATTGGTATGTAAAGTTTTTGGAAATATTTAATATAGAACTTTTTGGAAGTTGATGCAGAAATACGAAACAATTGCTACTTATCTAATAAAGGCCCAAGTATTATAATTATTGTGACGTAAAGTAAACGTGAAATTTGAAGTTAATTTGATGGAAAAAATAGTTCCTCGTACGCACACTAGAGGCGCTTTTTCATTTTCCGTACAATGAACGCCGTAAATACTTCAAGTCCGCTTGTAAAATACGGCAATTTTGTGATGAGGCCTCTGCTACACTTTATAAAACGAAGCATCGCTTAAAATAAACGACCCATTCAACAAAAGACAATTCAACTTTTATTACTGACCGCAAAGTTTAAAAAGTTGTCAGAAGTTGAGGCTCAAATTTTAAAATGAAACAAATTAATGATGAAGATTACATAATACTGTGTTGTGAGTGAAAAGCTTCGTAATGGTGGGCCAGCGAGAATTCTCTCCATTCAGAGGCGACCCCGCCGAATAAATTGTTACGATTTTTCTTTGACGCCTCTAGAATGTTGCCTTTTACTTTGGCGTGAGTTAGGAGAGAATGGACAGGAGTAAGCGTTTTTTGATTGAGTTTGTATTGTATGGAAAGAGTTTTTGTGTAGAATTTGGTGAAGGACTGTGGTCGGAAGTTGAGGTTTTAAAGCTGAAAGGGTAAGAGTTTCTGGGCTGAAATTACATTGGTCGAAATCATTATGTTAGGTGCCTCTAAGTTCCGAGTCACCCAAAGAAGGTAAGCACAAGTGAAAATCATTGTTTTTGTAGTTCAATCAATTTACTTTAAAGTGTGAAAATGAAGTTTTTTTTGACGTGTATAATTATTATGCATTCCTTATAATTTTATTGGCAAAAAATGTCTTTGTGATTTTTTTTTGTTATTGCTACTAATATCGTACGAGGAACCATTTTTTCCATAAAATAAACCTGAAACTTTCCGTCACAAAAACATGTAAGTCAAGCTAGGGCCTCAGTACCTGTGTTTGGTAAAATTGCTAGGTATATTATTTTTGTTTTTTTACTCGATTTCATTTTTATTAAGCCAATGTTTCATTATTTTGATTTAAACCAATGTGTTTTAAGTCGCTTGGTGCTCGTATCATAGAGTTGGATTTGTTTACGTAGCACTAGTTTTTGCTGCGTCTCCATCCGTTTCGAATCTTAAAAGAAGCAATTTTGACATTCCGATACAAAGTAGGCAGTATTTTCTATTTTTTTTAAAGATTTTGTTACGGAGTTCCGTCTTCTTATCGGTCCTTCTTTTTTTTTTAGCGTGGTAAAATCATCAAATGAGTCCTCCCACCCCGGGCAGGGCGGGAGGGACTGTCAGACTTGTACTCACTAAAATCCACGGTGTCCTTCAATAGCCCTTTATGTTCCGGGGTCACGGTAATGAGATAAGTCCCGCGACCCCGGCAGGCTTTGGCCCTCTAGAGGGGGGCCCCGTAATTATACTGACGCTCTTTGAGGCGCGCGTGGCACACAACGCGCCGTCGACCCGGGCATGGTCCATGGTCGGGCAGCGAGTTGCCCTTTACTCGCCGCCCGCATGCCCGCGCTTATCGGTCCTACTACGTTATTTTTTCATTTATTATTTATTTACAAACTGTAGCAATAACATTGTAAAAACAAATATTTTTAAAAGAGTAACCATGGAGTTTCTTGCTGGTACTTCGCCATGGAAATGACAACCCCAACCGTGCCAATTTCATAAGTGCCAATAGAGGCTTTGTGAAATATTTTATTGATTTTTGAGCCACGAGCTGCATGAGGTCATTGACTCCTGAACAAGATTTCTCTCAAAAAATGAATTTCTTTTTACTTAAAATGTATATTTTCGACACTGAACTTTTTATTTGTCTATGCTCGTAGATGGCTGTGTTCTATGCGTAAAAAACAGTTCGGCACGTACGAAAAAAAAAATATTACATTCGAATAAATAGTTATTGGGTAGATTATTTTCGCTTTGATGAATTCCACTTTTCCCTGATCATTCGTATATTTTTCCTATGTATTTTTAAACTGTAAAAATATTTGAACTGAATTTTTACATGCAAAAGGCTTGTTTTTTATGTTTCCTAGAAGTTTATTTTCACTCGTAGAGAGTCTAAATGACTCAAATGAATTAAAAGGTGAGGGATTGTAATTTTACAGCTAGTTGATAACTAATCGTGTTTTAGTGTAATTGTAGTATTTTTTTATTATTTAAAAGCGTTGCCCCACACTAGGAATTTCTCCTGTGTAAGTGGATACGTTTACAAACATAGAAACTCACATACACAAACACCAAGACCCGAAACAACTACTTGTAATTCATACAAATATTTTATTCGTGCGGGGATCGAACCCGCGACACGATGCGCAGCAGTCAATCGCTCAACCACTGCGTCAACCGTGCCATCATTTACCTTATGTTATAAGTTTGATTACTTAATTTTTTTCCACGAAAAGATAAAATTGGGATAAGAACTATCCTGTGTTAATCCAGGTTAACATAACCGATGTCAGTGGTGTTCACTCATACATCTAAACAAACCTGCAGGATTGTTACATTAATTAAGAGAGAAGATAACTTATTAAGTAACATAGTAAGAAGTAAAATAAGACAGTAAGATCCATCCTATCTTCCTAGTTCAGCGTATTATGCTGACGCTGCTGCTGCAGGTGCTGAAAACTTCAAACGGCGCAAATACATTGGCTTAGCTAGTAGCTATGTGTTTAAGCCGTTTGGGGTTTAAACTCTAAGGCTATGGGGTCCGAGTGCTCACAAAGTTTTTAAACATGTCGCCAGGTGATTAGTCGACTCTTCAGGTGACCAAAGGGCTGACCTATTCCTAGACCAACGCATCAGCATTGCCATACAACGTGGCAATTCTGACAGCGTTCTGGGCACCGTTCCCGTTGACAGCGATCTGGGGCCTTACCACGAGCTCTTAACGCGATCCTGTTTTGGCTGTGGGAATAGCGCCATCTCGAAATTCGAATGGAATGGAAACAAAATCAGAATCGAATCAGTTTCAGGAGTAAGCCACCTATCGAATCAGTTTCAGGAGTAAGCCACCTGGCCGTAATCTTTGACGCCCTTTGAAAGTTTTTCCTTTTAATGTTTGATACATAATTACTTTGCACAGACCACACACACACCGTTTTGCTCTCAAAACGGTGAAGGAAAACATCGTGAGGAAAAGGCTATACTATTATAGTCACGAGTCTGACTCTAATCGATTAGCTTTTGTTTCTGTATATTACTTTACAATACCTAATCTATCTCAGTAATAAAATTGACTCTAATGGAATAGCTTTTTGTTTTGATATTTTCAAAGAAAATGCACGGACAAAATCTAGTACCTACCATTTTAGTCACGCACGAGTCAAACTTAAAAGATTAGGTTTTATTTATGCATGTCGCAGTGAAATGAGGAAATCAGAGATTTCACGAAATCCAATCATTAAGAAAAGTATCTAGTGATAATTATGACAAAATACTAACATAAAATCAGAGATATGTCATTTCACTAAACTAAATCTAGTAAAATGTCAAAAAACGTCGATGGAGCATCGCCTCGCGGTGCTCCTACTTCTGGGTGGTTTAAAAAAAATAACCTATCCTGTCCGAGTCTGGGTGCCCACAGTCGTTTTTCCTTTATTCAACTACTATAAAATTTAAGAAAAGTTAAATTCCGAGGTTTTATTATAGGTACTCATATAGCTAGTGAGCCTCTACTCGACAAGGTTTTGTTCGTACGTAATGTTTAAAAATAACTCGCCAAAAGCTAGCTAGCTATTCGAGTGATATGAATTATACACCGTGTTCTTCACGTTATCCATAAACTTTAGCAAATACTTCTATGGCTTTTACAAATCAAATCCAACAAAGGAAGTAGTACTTAAAAAGGCTTCGTTACAAAGATATTTGTAATTTCATTTAATGAAATTTAATTGAGCTATGCAGTGAGAAAGTATCTTAATTTAAAATCTATCAAATACTATTTGCATTTCATTTGTTTCAGCCCGCCAAATGTTATGAATGACGTTGCCAATTCGGATAAAGAGGCATGCATATCGGGTTATTTACGTCTAGGTATTTAGTTTGTATGAAAATTAACAAAAAATAAAAAATAAGAATTTATTAATGTGTCCATAATGAAAAATGCTTACTTCCGTGGTTTGAACATCTGGTCGAAGTTTATGTATATCGTCCGGAACACGGTGTATAGAACCAGATTTTGTCCGCGCATTTTCTTGGAAAATATCAAAACAAAAAGCTAATCTATTTGAGTCAAGTTTTTTTACTGAGATAGGAGTAATATGCAACTATCCTGAAGGTTTGTTTAGATGTATCGATTAGAGTCTGACTCGTGACTAAAATAGTATAGCCTTTGGAAATACGCAAACCGGCATGTCCTAGAACCAAAAATTCGAAGACATGTGACATCTACCAATCCGCACTGGGCCCGCGTGGTAGATTACGGCCTGCTTCCTCTCACAGAGAGGAGGCCTGTGTCCCAGCAGTGGGAACATTTAAAGGCTGATGATGATGACATAATTACTAGTAAGTTTCTATTTGTAGTTAATATACAGGGTGGAATTTTGTAATGCCACCTGGAGGGAAAGTACTCTTAATACTGCAGATAGAAAATTTTACTCAAAGGAAACATTCCTTTATTTTGGAATAGAAAGCAAACTGCATTCAAAGATTTTCGAAAATTCTCTTCTCCCACACCCGGGAATCGAACCGGCTAAATTATACCCTGCACTTTTATTGCATCGATCGTTGGGGTCAATTATAAGGATGAAATCTCTCTAACAAACATGATAAATTAAATGAAAGGAAGACCAGGAAATCTTAAATTAATTTAATTATTTACAATAAATGGTAAACTAACTAATTAGTTGATCGAAATGGGCTCCATTTTCTTGGAATCTTTGAATGCAGTTTGCTTTCTATTCAAAAATAAAGGAATGTTTCCTTTGAGTAAAATTTTCTATCTGCAGTATTATGACTACTTTCCCTCCAGGTGGCATTATAAAATTCCACCCTGTATATTTTAAGTATTGTGGTATAGTATTGTATAAATATAATGATAATAAATTACGAACCAAAAATACAGTAACTTTAGTAAGACATTACACCTACATAAACGTTACTACAAAAACATGTACCTACGTAAACTGCATCTAACATCCGTGAAATATGGAAGGATCGAAAAGGTCTTTGACTCCGCAAGCGGCTTATTGATAGCTTTAATCAGGCGTCGTCGAATAAATGGCTATGTCAATATGGATTTATCAACTTTATGGGCATTACGGGAACGTAATGCCCATATAGTAATAGTGTTTTTGGCTTTCAGAGGGGAGGTTTGTGTTTTTATATGGGGCGGAAGATGGGATTTGAAGGCTTCTAAACGGTTCGTTTAAGGTAATTTGGGGTAGGATGTAGTATATTCTTCACTTAGTCTAAGAACAATAGGTCTATTCTTATGGGTATTTCAGTGGTCCGGTTTCGAATCTAGCCAGGTGTACCTATTACTTTGTGTATTTTATTTCATCATCATTGCTCTCAAAATGGTGAAGGAAAACATCGTGAGGAAACCAGCATGTCCTAGAACCAAAAAATCGAAGACATGTGACATCTACCCGCGTGGCCGCGTGGTGGATTATATTCCAATCTCTTTCACAGAGAGGAGGCCTGTGTCCCAGCAGTGGGAACATTATAGGCTGATGACGATGACGATGGTGATCTGACTTCGTTGGTTATTGTTGTCTGTAGTCGCCTAAGAACTCCTACCTTAAACTATACGAAAGAAATGCTTCAGATTTGTTGATAAACGATCTAACTAAGAAAAAGGAACGCTCCTAAATATATCGTTACCCGCAATAAATAAATAAGTACAGCTTATCCCTTATCACTCCACCTATCTTCAACACTTTTGTGGAATTATTTCCCGATAATCTTAATACTTAAGTAGTACCAAACTACCAACAGTATTTAGAAACTAAATACCGGAAAGAGGATTAGTTCAAGAGGATAGGTTATTTTTGCTGTAGCTAAGTGGGACAGAACACGGCGGCGATAGGCGGAGACCTCTCGCGCCCGGCATTGGTCTCGGCCATGCTGCGGGGCGAGACGGAGTGGGAAGCGGTCGCCTCCTTCTGCGAAGCAGTCATGCTCGCGAAGGAGGAGGCGGGCCGCGTAAGGGAGAGGACAATGTCCTCCATCCGCCCGCGCGGTGGTGGACGCCCACGGCGACGGACGTCGCAAGACGATCTCCGGCCACCGTAGGCGCGGGCATGCGGGCGGCGAGTAAAGGGCAACTCGCTGCCCGACCATGGACCATGCCCGGGTCGACGGCGCGTTGTGTTCCACGCGCGCCTCAAAGAGCGTCAGCATAATGACGGGGCCCCCTCTCTAGAGGGCCAAAGCCTGCCGGGGTCGCGGGACTTATCTTATTACCGTGACCCCGGAACATAAAGGGCTATTGAAGGACACCGTGGATTTTAGTCAGTACAAGTCTGACAGTCCTTCCCGCCCTGCCCGGGGTGGGAGGACTCATTTGATGATTTTACCACGCAAAAAAAAAGTGGGACAGAACAGGAAAATCGAAATAAATCTCTTATCACGGTGTTTATGGTTGCAATCTTCCGAAACGGCTCGACGGATGTTTATTTCGGCGTCAAATGCTTACAGAGGGTCGAAAACAGTCATTTATCAATATTCCAAATGAATCACTTCATCGCCAATGACGTTGCTGGAAATGTAGGAAGTGAATCATTAGGAATATTGCTTAAGGTGGCCGTTTAAGACCCTCAAAAATAATGTGTTTGAGGCACATCGTAGTGGGCACGGGTAAGCTAGTTTTAGTATGTTATTGTTATCACCACTGAGCTCAAAACAGTAAATGAAAACATCGTGAGGAAACCAGCAGGTCCTAGAAACAAAAAAATCGAGGTTAGATTAACCAAATCTCTTCAGTTTTGGCGGTTTTGTTTAATTGCTTCCAACTGAGTGTTGAAACTTTATTGAAATGCAAAAATAATATTCAAATAATCGCTTCTACCATTATTAAATCCATCAATAATAAAAGGCTTATTATGAACATTAACATTAAACGAGCATAATTAATAAGTTCGTGATAATATTTTAATTACAGAGTATTGATGTTGTAAACAAAAGGTTTGCTATTAAACGAGTTACTGTCGGCTTTGTTTGTCAATCTATTGAGTTGCAGTTATTTCAAACACTGTTCGTTCATTGGGAGAGCACTCGATTTGATTAACTGATCTAGTTAGGTTTATTGCGAGGTTCTATGTATTTCATTTAACATAGCGTTCTAATTACTGGTGGTACAGCAATCTGACGCCCCCAAAGCTTGCCGGGGTCGCGGGCTGTCTCGCCAGGTAACCAGACCCTGGAACGTAAAGGGCTATCGAAGGATCACCGTGGATTTTAGTCAGTACAAGTCTAACAGTCCTGCGTAGGAGGACTCATTTGATGATTTAAACACGATAAAAAAAATTCAGACATGTTTACCGTACCAGATATGAATATACTTTGGCAGAATTGACTTTGACATTATCATTATTTATTAAGGGCGCATAACCAGAAAGTTAGCAACGTCGCAAATAGCTGTCAAATATTTACAGGTTTTAATTAATTTGGTAAATTTACTGTATGAAAATAAGAAAAAAGGCTCTGTAGTGCACTAACACATTGATATAGGAATGCAATTAAAACACTGAATTTGATGCTGACACCGTTTCAGGTTTAAAAAAGGCATTTGGAAGGTTTCCAAATACTTTTTTTACATCTAAAACTATTTATTCGTTGTTACGATATTACTTATTGCATACCCTTATCAATGTTTTAGTGCACTACAGAGCCATATTTCTTATTTCCATACAGTAAAATTGCTAAATTAATTAAAATTGTTAATATTTGACAACTATTTGCGACGTTGCCAACTTTCAGAGTAAGCGCTCTTAACCATCCAAAATAATACAGGAAAAATAAAGAAATCCTAAATGTCAAATCGTTCAAAGGTGGTTCGTAGGTGAACAAAAAATATGGTTAGCAAAAACCCCGCCCTAGAATTAAAAATTGATGTGACACGTGGAGAATTATTGCCTGCTCCTTTTTTAAGAGAAGATAATTATCTGTTTCCCACTAGTGAGATCATTATAGCTTCATTACGCTATACCACATAGTTCTCTTACTGAATCTCGAACCTTACGCATATCAAAGTAGTGTAACTTCTTTAAAAATCCTTTTATGATGTCATGAATCGCGGGCATGCGGGCGGCGAGTAATGGGCGACTCGCTTTCCGACCATGGACTATGCCCGGGTCGACGGCGCGTTGTTTTCCACGCGCGCCTCAAAGAGTGTCAGCAAGATGACGGGGCCCCCCTCTAGAGGGCCAAAGCTTGCCGGGGTCGCGGGACTTATCTCATTACCGTGACCCCGGAACATAAAGGGATATTGAAGGTCACCGTGGATTTTAGTCAGTACGAGTCTGACAGTTCCTCCCGTCCCGCCCTGGGTGAGAGGACTCATTTGATGATTGTACCACGTAAAAATCTTCATGAATTTTGAATCTACAACATTAAATTTGGAAACGGAATTTTGCTATTTCCAGCATGGTCCCAAAGACCAATGGTGGTCCAGTCCTTACGAATTGTAAGTCGCGCGTTCAACCCCAGCCAGGCACATCTGTCACTTTTTGTAATTTATCACCACGCTCTCTAAAACGGTGAAGGAAAACATCGGGAGGAAACCGGCATGTCCTAGAACCAAAAATTCGAAGGCATGTGACATCTGCCAAATCGCACTTTGCATCGTAATATTAAATGCTGATTATGCAACAGGGTCCATATTTGAGGATTTTTGAAATTACTAGGTACTGAAGTTCAGTCAAAAGGTCGAGTTAACCTTGACGCTTCGTTCCCGAAGGCATAGCCTTTTTATTAAAATTAAAAATTGCAAGAATATTAAAAACTAGCTGTGCCCGCGACTTCGTTCGCGTGGATGTCGGAACTTAACAATGTATTTTTTAGTGCAACATTGGCTGTAAACCATCATTCTGGAGCATACATAAATATGCGTACGTAAATCATCAAATGAGTCCTCCCACCCAGGGCAGGGTAAGAGGGACTGTCAGACTTGTACTGATTAAAATCTACGGTGTCCTATAAATCCTATAATAGGCCTTTACGTTCCGGGGTCAAGGTAATTCGATAGTTCCGCGACCCCGGCAGGCTTTGGCCTTCTAAGGGGGGGCCCGTCATTGTGATGACACATTGAGGCGCGTGTTGAACACAACGCGCCGTCGACCCAGGCATACTCGCCGCCCGCATGCTCGTGCAAGAGAAAAATCTACGTTTAAACGCCTCTGGGACCTAAGTAGTATGGGCGGACTCCGGAGCCTGCCCGTTCCTGCCTTTACCGGCGCTGACAGCCCCAGGACGTAAGCAGACATGGGCGAAAGTCATTCTTTCAAGGAAACAGGTCGTACCTATGCGTGACCCATCGTATCCCATCGTATTCCATCGTATTCCATCGTATCCCATCGTGTCCCGTCGTATCCCATCGTATCCATCGTATCCCATCGTATCCCATCGTGTCCCATCGTGTCCCATCGTATCCCATCGTATCCCATCGTATCCCATAGTATCCCATCGTATCCCATCGTATCCCATCGCATCTCATCGTGTCCCATCGTATCCCATCGTATCCCATCGCATCTCATCGTATCCCATCGTATCCCATAGTATCCCATCCTATCCCATCCTATCCCATCCTATCCCATCCTATCCCATCCTATCCCATCCTATCCCATCCTATCCCATCCTATCCCATCCTATCCCATCCTATCCCATCCTATCCCATCCTATCCCATCCTATCCCATCCTATCCCATCCTATCCCATCCTATCCCATCCTATCCCATCCTATCCCATCCTATCCCATCCTATCCCATCCTATCCCATCCTATCCCATCCTATCCCATCCTATCCCATCCTATCCCATCCTATCCCATCCTATCCCATCCTATCCCATCCTATCCCATCCTATCCCATCCTATCCCATCCTATCCCATCCTATCCCATCCTATCCCATCCTATCCCATCCTATCCCATCCTATCCCATCCTATCCCATCCTATCCCATCCTATCCCATCCTATCCCATCCTATCCCATCCTATCCCATCCTATCCCATCCTATCCCATCCTATCCCATCCTATCCCATCCTATCCCATCCTATCCCATCCTATCCCATCCTATCCCATCCTATCCCATCCTATCCCATCCTATCCCATCCTATCCCATCCTATCCCATCCTATCCCATCCTATCCCATCCTATCCCATCCTATCCCATCCTATCCCATCCTATCCCATCCTATCCCATCCTATCCCATCCTATCCCATCCTATCCCATCCTATCCCATCCTATCCCATCCTATCCCATCCTATCCCATCCTATCCCATCCTATCCCATCCTATCCCATCCTATCCCATCCTATCCCATCCTATCCCATCCTATCCCATCCTATCCTACGATTCCTTTAAATCGCTTTAATTAATTTACACTTTTGTTTGTAAGGTGTAAACTGATTACGATGAAATAAAAAACATAATGTTACTTCAATTTAACACCTCTACTCCTGGTTTTTTTTAACGCCATCTACCGTGTTATCGTTGGTTTAGATGAATTATTTGAATATGTAGTTTTTCTATTCGAAGCTAGATCGCGCTACTGGACTGCGCGTCTCGGTGTGAACTGACCGTAATATTTTACTTCTGAATCACTTTAAATTCAAATATCTTTTGATAGACTGAACCGATTGCAATGAAACAAAAACTAAATGTTACTTCAAGTTACGCTAAATCGTTGTGTATAAAAGTTATCTACATTGATTTCTTACATTTTACGTGATGCCCGAATAACCAAACATACAAACAGATAAACAGACAAACAGACAAACAGACAAACAGACAAAAATTCTAAAAACGCTGGAAATGGGTTCTATTGGTTGTCCTTTAACACCCTGGCTATATTTTTTTATTTATTTTTTAATGTACAAAAACTTCTTTTCTACAGTTTTATTATATGTATAGATAACACGTTTCATCAAGTTCAAGTTCACAGTTGAACGTCCAAAACTCCCAACTGAGCATATTTTAAATGCTAATTTGACGCGGCATTAGAACCTTCTCATTCAACTTAATCTTAGTTAGTGGAGCAAAAACTTCATAATTAATTAAACGTCTTATATAAAAGAGGGAACGGATTAGGATCGTGGCTTTCACGAATTATTTGAGGAGAATGATACCTTATGTATTTATATATAAGGTATATAAACGTAGATAATCTTCATGTACTAAATGACGCAGGTTTTCAGTAACTAGGTACTGTTACTGGTTCACTTAAATTAATTAAAGTAGGTGAGCGGTGTAACTTGAATTTGAGGGTGGGAGACATTGTTAGTCAAAATCTATATGGTATATGTATATATCTTTTGGTAGTTTTCAACAGCTTAGCGTAGTGGGAATTATCCTAAAACTGATTGGTCGTTTTACTTCGGAACGGTAAGGTCCTTGTTTGAAAACTTCAATGTTGCTTGTTGAAAGTTAGGTAGTAAGGCACAGTGGCGTAGCTAATTTAAATTGGGCCAGTAGCAAAAAATTGGCGCCTTGCTTGAACCCGAGCACAACGAAGTCCAAAAATAGGATAGAAACAAGGCCAAGTGTGAGACGGCCTCGCGCATGATTGGTTCGTAAATTCATTTTTATTATTTGTTGTTAGGGGCAAAAGAAAACCGTGTTTGTGATAATTTTAACTGTATTACGCTATTACGGATTCTTAGTTACAGCCTGCTGACATACAGACGGATAGCGGTGGAAATTAATAGGGTCCCGTTGGTTGAAATAGAACCCTATAAAACTTATGATTCTTGAAAAATTAATAAAACTCTTACTTGACTTTCATTAAATTTAGGATGAAATGAGATAGAAAATTGAGAAAAGCCTTGTTAGTGCCTCGCTGAAACGAAACATCGGGTATAGCGCGAGCGAAGCGAGCTCGAAATTTAAGTTTTCTGGACCACGATAAATAAGTAACTTTTTGTATTGTTACTAATTACGCGTGTCTTGTTAGGTAAGGTTGAGTAATAGTTTTGTTTCACAGTCGGGGGCCCCGTATCCTAGATACGGCTGATACGGCGGCTGCTACACGCAGAGAAATGTATACGAGAACTTCTGGTTGCAACCGTGACAGCAAGACTCACTACTAGAAATGTTGTAAAGTCAACTAGTGAGTCTTGCTGTCAAGGTTGCAACCAGAAGTTCTTGTATAGGTAACCAGACATTTCTCTGTGTGTACGCCCCTGTAAGTTAGGTTGGTAGCTACTTACGACTTTAGTAGTTGATGTACAAAGTAACTTAAAACAATTGTGCGTGAATTTCCTAAAAGAGTTGTTCCGGTTCTGAGTGTTTGTGTATTCTATGTTTGTAAACACACCCACAACAAAGGAGAAATAAAAAAAAAACGGAATCCTCCTCATAGATTGTCCAACAGTTTAGCAAGCAAAGAGATCATATAATATGAAGGTAAACATAACGTTTGAAAGTGGCACTCGACCCGAAAGGAAACTGCACTTAAGACGAGCTCGGGTTTCGGGAATCCATTCGTGAACGGAAAACATGGTTTGCAAAATTCGTAACAACTTATCATGTCTCCTCCTTTTTTACCTCTCGAATTTTTTGATACGATGGCTTGAAATTCGAGCGTGCATAAAAATGCGATTAGTACTAATTACAAAATAAAAAAAAAAACTATTATATTTCTAGTAAATATTCGTATGTAAATTTTAAACGTTTTATATACTTATAAAGCTGAAGAGCTTGTTTATTTGTGGGTTGAACGCGCTAATCTCAGGAAGTCCTGGTTCGAATTGAAAATAGTATATTTTGCAACTAGTGAATAAAGAGCGGATTTAAAGCGAGGGCCATTATATGAATCACGAGCAAGCGAAGGATTTTAATGACTGAATCACGACCGTAGGGAGTGATTCATGATGATTGAATCACGAGCGGAGCGAGTGATTCAAATATTTAAATCCTGAGCGACGCGAGTGATTCAGGCCCTCGATTTAAATCCGTTTTATTCAAGAGTTGCAAACGATACTTTATACCATGACTACGAGAAAAAGAAAGATTTGAGCGATAATATATATGTAACGAAGAAAAAAGTTTTTTTTTTATTAATACTGCTCCACACACACGTGGGTGCGTTTCCAAACATCTAAATTCACAATACACACTCACACCCGAAACAAATAATTGTAGATCATAGTACGAATATTTGCTCCGTGCGGGAATCGAACCCGCTTCACGTAACGAAGTAGTCCAATCGCTCAGTCAACAAATTAACATGAAAATCGGAACAATGACTTAAATTAAGAGTAATATTTTCCTAATAACACGGGGGTCGACCGCATCAATGTGTTCTAAATTCAAACACCAAAACAGTGAGTAAAAGAGCTTTTTATTCACTGTTTTCAGTGAGTAAAAGTAACTTTTTAGAGTAGGAATGGTATAAAAATATTTTTTCACTTCAGTAGCTCAAACATGTAGGTTTTGCTGCCTGAAATCAGTGAGCAAAATGCGATTTTGCTCACTGAGTGAGACAAAGTAACTTTTTAATTTTTGTTTTCAGAAAGCCACGAATATCTTATTCAGCCTTGGGTTAATCATACAATTCGAAACATAAAATTTACACTCCATCTCTTTCGCGCTTCGAAATTCCGATTTTGAATTCGACCTCAAAGACAAACACGCTCGGTTTGTACTAAGTTAACTAAAGAAATTTTGCAAAACGATAATTGTCTTTTTTTTTTTTTTTTTTTTTTTTTTGCGTGGTAAAATCATCAAATGAGTCCTCCCACCCCGGGCAGGGCGGGAGGGACTGTCAGACTTGTACTGACTAAAATCCACGGTGTCCTTCGATAGCCCTTTATGTTCCGGGGTCACGGTAATGAGATAAGTCCCGCGACCCCGGCAGGCTTTGGCCCTCTAGAGGGGGGCCCCGTCATCTTGCTGACGCTCTTTGAGGCGCGCGTGGAACACAACGCGCCGTCGACCCGGGCATGGTCCATGGTCGGGCAGCGAGTTGCCCTTTACTCGCCGCCCGCATGCCCGCGCCTACGGTGGCCGGAGATTGTCTTGCGACGTCCGTCGCCGTGGGCGTCCACCACTGCGGTTGGGGCGGAGGGAGGACACTGTCCTCTCTCTCACGCGGCCCGCCTCCTCCTTCGCGAGCATTACTGCTTCGCAGAAGGAGGCGACCGCTTCCCACTCCGTCTCGCCCCGCAGCATGGCCGCAACCAATGCCGGGCGCGAGAGGTCTCCGCCTATCGCCGCCGTGAGGACACGTCGGTGCTCTGCCCAAGCTGGGCAGTCTTGCACCGTATGCTCTACTGTGTCCTCCGGGCGATCTTCGCAGTGGTGACACCCAGGCGTTTCCTCCTTTCTCCTTAGACACAGGTACCTCCCGAAACTTCCGTGTCCGGTGAGGACCTGCGTCATGCGGTAGGTCAGGACGCCGTGACTCCTATCCAGCCACTCCTCAAAGAGGGGTCTTACCGCCGCGATTGCGGCGTGCCCGAAACGATAATTGTCTTAGTGTAATTTATTGAATTTTTAACTTATAAATATATACGTAGTATTTAAACGAAAATAAGTATTTACTGCAAATAAAACTGATATTTAACCTGTAAATATTTATTGTTAGTTTCAATAATGTTACGTAAATATTTTGAATAATAAAATATCATGGGTGCTATAATTTCCGAACACGCCTTAATTTAAATAAAAGAGCGGGAATAAAATTTCGTGTCTGGCGTAAAGAGTTGAATAAGTTAATAGTGATTTCAATTTATTTCTGTTTATTATTTTATCTCCTAAAGTGTTCTCGCTGCTGAAGTGAAAAGTTATGTGTGTTACACGAGAGCAAAGTTTTTTGCATCTCGTGCTTTTGAATCCCTCGCCACACTCAGGATTCAACTTTAGAATCACTCGCTACGCTCGTGATTCAATCGTTTGAATCCTTCGCTTGCTCAGGATTCAAAATCAGCACTCGCAGCAAAAAACGACTTTGCTCTCTTGTTGCACAAATAACTATTATACCATTCCTACTCTCGATCTACAATTCGTACCTACTATGATCTACAATTATTTGTTTCGGGTGTAGGTGTTTGTGTATTGTGAATTTAGATATTTGGAAACGCACCCACGTGAGTGTGGATGTGAAGCAGTATTAATAAAAAAAAAAACTTTTTTTTCGTTAAATATATATTATCGCTCAAATCTTTCTTTTTCTCGTAGTCATGGTATAAAGTATCGTTTGCAACTCTTGAATAAAACGGATTTAAATCGAGGGCCTGAATCACTCGCGTCGCTCAGGATTTAAATATTTGAATCACTCGCTCCGCTCGTGATTCAATCATCATGAATCACTCCCTACGGTCGTGATTCAGTCATTAAAATCCTTCGCTTGCTCGTGATTCATATAATGGCCCTCGCTTTAAATCCGCTCTTTATTCACTAGTTGCAAAATATACTATTTGTTGCGTTGTGGTACCGGCAAAATGTGGATGTGGTTCTTGTTCTTACGACGCCTATCGATGTGGCCGACTACTGGTTCGCAGTGTCGCTAGTGGTTGCGTTGTGGTTGCGATTTAGCGCCAATTCACATCGAGGCTCGACTCCCACTCACATTTCAATAGAGCGACTCAAAATCTAACTTTATTGACTACATGAAAATATCATTTCCAGTATCGTAATCTGAGTCTTAGCTGCGATGTGGTCAGTTTCACCAACGTATGGTCGAAAACGACGGCAACATGTAATTTGTGTGAATTCTACAATTCTTAAACCTAGAATTATTTAAATACAGCCTACCTTGAACTCATGCTAGCCTACTTTTTGTTAGCTTCTAATTGCTTCACGGTGACAAATGGGAAAATTTTTTCCGTTTGTCACCAGTGGTGACAAAGACGGTGGGGACAATAGGAGTAGATGCAAATTATGCACCCTCCAACGTGTTGTGGTCGTGGTGGCACGTGTGAAACAACCCTTATAGTTCTTAAAGTGCATATGCTCAGACGATATCAAGCCAGACTTAGACTGCGGTGAGACTAAAACTTATCTAATTCAATGAAAAGATAAGTATGAGAGAGCAAGTTCACTTTACTTGCGTTTCTTTAGTCTAACAGTTAGTTCAGTTCAGGAGTTCGTTTTGAAACTTGCTAGACTCCTGTTCACTATTTGGCAAGATTTTGCTGGCACTAATATACTAAATAATGAAAATATTTTGTATATCATTAAAATACAGGGTTAAATTGAAAGGGAAATATATTTTCTGTCACCAAAATTTATATTTGTCACCAAGTTGTATCACCATAAATAGATCTATCACCACGAAATATTTTCGCTCTCAGATAAACAAAAACTGTTCCCAAGTATGAATTATCAAATTAATGTTAGTATGTGTGTAAAATAACAGATGAATAATTACCAATAAAATTTTGAGCTTCCTTGTTAGGTGGTAATCAGTAACAAAATAAACAAAATGTTGAAAATGATGACGACAACCCTAAATTTTGTTTGGAACTTTATGAAATTTTCTAGTAACAGTTTAGATTTATTGGTGATCTCATTAAATTAGTTTGCTGAAATTCTTATTAGGACAAACCTATTATATTACATACAAAAACATTTATTTGGTACTAGACCCTATTTCTCCAAGATTTTAGGTGATTTATTATGGAATTGATTTTATATTGTTTGGTGACTACATTTTGGTGACAAATCTACTATTTTGGGGAAAAACTCAATTTTTTAGGAGATACAAAGCTAATTAAATTGGCGTTAGCTTAAATCATACACAAATTAAATTAGCTAGCGATTTTTTTCAAATCCGTTCTTACTTAAAGTAACTGTATTACTATGATGTCAATGACCCTAAAAATCACAAGCACATTACATAATTAAAAATTGATCACAAGTATTTAAATATTGATGATAATGGATCATTTAATCTTGAACCGTGGACTAAAGTTACCACCAGGATAATCTTCGGATTAACCATATTTTTTTTTAGGATTAACCTTGGCGTAACTTAAGTCCACGTTTATTAATAAGGGGGTTAGAGTTATGAAAAATGTAAGCATAAGAAAATGTGGAAACATTTTCGATTCTTCAGTGGGTTAATTAAATATTTTTACGAATTTAATACTAAAACCGTGTAAAAGTTCAGGAAATAGAGATCATCATCATCATCATCAGCCTATAATGTTCCCACTGCTGGGACACAGGCCTCCACTCTGTGAGAAAAAAAAGTCATCATTAATTTTGTACCCAAAGTAAAGCACTTAAATCCAAATGCCACGTCATATTTACATACACTCAACATATTAATTGTGGCGACCTAAAAACTAACATGGCCTATCAGATGACCCCCACAGAAAGTTCGTGTCACCCCTACCTAACTACCGACAAATTGGATCGCCGACATTTTTTCGGTTTCGCAACTCATTTCCTACTGATTTAATAACTTGGTCGACAAAACGGGGACTCGTACCTCTATTTTCGCATTATTTGCGGAGTATTTGTGTTTAAAGTTTTTAAATTTTTAGATTTACATCTTGCGATAAGTCATTCAGATTACAATCAAATAAGGTGGGTACTTTTTATCGTTTAGGGCGCTGCTCTCATCAAAACTATCAACGAAAAGCAACCTAGCTACATTAAAATAATCCTTCGCTTCAAATAAATAATTTAGGTACGTTTGTTTGTTTTTTTTGGCGCCGCCTCAAAATTATTTTTTTGCTTTTCAGTTCGATGTTTCGTCGGTTTGATTTTTTACAGTCATGTTCATGCACTTCTGTTGATAAATAATACCATTTGTTCAACTTGTATTTTGAATTAAACTCTCTGCATGGAACTAAATAAGAAGTTTGCGCAGTTGACAATTTTCTCATGTGTGTTCCATAATATTTCGGGATATTTCCGTCGAACTTCGAGGGAGTTTCGACGCCAGAGTATGTTTTAGTATAATGTAGATGATATGTGGTTCGAATTAATCTGCTTCGTTTATTTGAAAACTTCAAAATGTGATTCAAACTGTGATTTAGTTTTGAATTTTCGCTTTATGAGCAAATGTAGGTACTTTGGTTGGTAAGAAGTTTAGTAGTATTTATTGTTATGTTGCCCACTTGCTAGCTGCTCCTCGTGGTTTCACCCCGTTGGTCGGTTCCTACCGGTCGTGGCTTGATGTTTTAAAGCCTTTAGCTTTTCTGGGTAAATTGAAAATCCAACACAAAAATATATTTTCAATTCGGACTAGTAGTTCCTGAAATAAGCGCTTTGCACCAAACAAACTTTTCAGCTTTATAATTATTACATACGTTCCTACAGATTTTACTGATATATTTTTTTTAGAACTTTCCTACCTAGTTTTACCTACTGAAAAAATAAAAGTGTTAAATTATAAACCAATCCCCATAAAGTTAAGCCACAGAAACATTGAACTTTTCTTTCAAAATATCCGCTAGCTAGTACAATCACAAAGAAAAGTCTTCTAGTAAATAAACTCTGGTAAAAGTGCTACCGTAGCAGTGGCTGTGTCAAACTAATTTGAAGCCACACAGACAGCGAGAAGTCAACGACGAAAAGGTAAAATGAATTTATCCTTAGAACCGAATCGTCTATGGATTTCTGAATGGTTTTATTTATATTGTTGAGGTATTCAAGTTAATGAATAAATGTTTTTGGTTCTTTTTTTTACTGGTAGATTAGTCTCACTCACCAGAGGAGTGGTTTCTCAATGGTACTGGCCCCGATTGATGAGTTGTAAGTCATGGGTTCGTTTTTGTAAAACTGCTCTGTCCCACATGTGGGCAAAAGTCTCCCCCTTCACTCCTTCCACATTTTGCGAGCCCACACCTCCAGGCGCTTTATTTTGTGTATATTTTTTCATAACCACTGCTCTCTCATCAAAACCGTGAAACGTTGGTTCTAGGGTATGCCATGATATGCCATGTGGGGAAACTGGTATGCCCTAGTACCAAAAATTCAAAGACATGTGACATCTATGAGTATCAACTCACACTGGGCCCGCGTGGTGTATTACAGTCTACTTCTTCACACAGAGCGGACGCCTGTATTACGTGGTCTTCCCTTGGTAAGTTTGTTTGGTAAGTTCGTGTTGTGGACTAAGAAATGGTGGACAGGTATGAAGTCGCTTCATGTACGCTACGCTTCTTAGTCGGTATTCAGCTTCTGCCAGCACAATGACTGGGCCCCCTTAGAGGGCCGAAGCCTGCCGGGGTCGTGGGACTAACGAGCAAGGCTATTCAAGGACACCGTGGATTTTGGTCAGTACAAGTCTGACAGTCCCTCCTGCCCTGCCCCGGGTGGGAGGACTAATTTGATGATTTTACCACGATAAAAAAAAAACATAGTTATAAAATGGCAAGGCATTTAACTATTATGTTTGCTTCAAGGCACACGATCTCAGTAAGCAATTACAGTCGATTTATAAGGAATCCAATGTCCAAAACCACAACAGTGAATTTCCGTGAAATTCATGAACATGTGTACTGGCTTCAGACAAGGCGTTCCACGAATTACTGAAATCATGCACAGTTACGTCAGTGAAACGTATGAATGGAAGGAATGCATTGGTTCCTCGTACGATTCATGCGAAATTCGATCTTATGGAAAGGACCAAAGGTTGTTTGAATAATTGACAGGAGAATGATGAAACAAATTGCTGAATTAAGTGAGGTTTTGACGTAAAAAAATCTTTTCTTTGCTCTCAAATCAATTTTGAAATCAAAATAATTCATTTTCTTTCTTCGTGTATCCAACCCAAAGATCGCGATAGAATATATTAGACGGTATTTGGTGTATTTTCTAAGATTTACTTCAGTGCTAAATTGGATTTATTTCCCGAAATTCTATTCGGTACTGTTAAACCATTAGCAATATTTATGAGCTCCGAACCCAATGTATTTTCTACTTTACATTTGGCAAAATTTCAAGGAATTTGTGTTTCATAGTGTTTTGGAAAATTGGGAAATTCTTAGAATTACCTCCGACTAGAATTAATCATACGGTTCATAAAATATTCCAATATTTAGTTTTAAAATTTTCATTACATCGAAAATTGAAGGACGTTATAATAAAATCATTTAATTCTAAATGTTTTTTTAAAGCAGCCTTTTACCTTGTAAATCTTTGATCATATTATAATTCTTTGAAATTGAAAATACATTGCTACAAATATTGTTTCAAAAAAAAAACCGTGGTTTAAATTTTCAACCTACCCGGCAGTGTTTGCGAAAACTTTCTTACATACCAACCTTGTCGTGAAAATAAAGAAAACAACAAAAAATAATTATCCAATGTGGTGCAGTTGTTTGGAATTTATGCTCAGTCAAAGGCCGACTTTTTTTTTAGCGTGGTAAAATCATCAAATGAGTCCTCCCACCCAGGGCAGGGCGGGAGGGACTGTCAGACTCGTACTGACTGAAATACACGGTGTTCTTCAATAGTTCTTTATGTTCCGGGGTCACGATAATGAGATAAGTCCCACGACCCCGGCAGGCTTTGGCCCTCTAGAGGGAAGCCCCGTCATCATGCTGACACTCCTTGAGGCGAGCGTGGAACACAACGCGCCGTCGACCCGGGCATGGTCCATGGTCGGACAGCGAGTCGCCCATTACTGGCCGCCCGCATGCCTGCGCCTACGGAGGCCGGAGATCGTCTGCCGACGTCCGACGCCGTGGGCGTCTACCACTGCGGCTGGGGTGGAGGGAGGACGCTATCCTCTCCCTCACGCGGCCCGCCTCCTCCTTCGCAAACATGACTGCTTCGCAGAAGGAGGCGACCGCTTCCCACTCCGTATCGCCCCGGAGCATGGCCTCGACCAATGCCGGGCGCGAGAGGTCTCCGTCTATCACGGCGGTGCTCTGCCCAAGCGGGGCAGTCCTGCACTGTATGCTCCACCGTGTCCTACGGGCGATCCTCGCAGTGGTGACATCCAGGTGTTTCTTCCTTCCTCATCAGACACAGGTACCTCCCGAAACTTCCGTGTCCGGTGAGGACCTGCGTCATGCGGTAGGTCAGGACGCCGTGACGCCTATCCAGCCACTCCTCAAAGAGGGGTCTTACCGCCGCGATTGCGGCGTGCCCGGCAGTCAGAGGCCTTATCGCGAGATTTCCGTGCTAAACCGCGCTTGAAGCATTATGACGTTAAGCGTGCGCCCAAAGCAAATTGTATGGATAAAGAAAAATTTTAAAAGTTCAGCTGTGTACAAACCGACGCCCCCCGCGAATAATCCGGTAATGACCTATTACGGGGTTTTTCATGTTATGTGTTTTTCAGCATCTAGAAGTTAAAATACACCTTGTAATTTTTTTCCAGAATTTTTCTATCTTTATTTACGAAGATATGAAAAACTACGCGTTTATTCCATAAAAAATCATTAAAATGTATTTTAAACGAATAATATGGTTTTAGATCTTTACGAAAAAAAATATCAACATGATTTGACAGTAAACACGTGTTACGATATTATTCGGGTAAATAATTTTCTACCTTATTTAAGTATTAAGTTATAAAATATGCTTCGAACTGGAGAAGATAATAATTTCAAGAACGTCAGGTTACCTAAAACTCACCAAGCATCGGCCTTCTAAAATAATGGAGGCAGATATGGTGGTGAAGACATAATCCTTATTCACCATTTCATTTGAGCAGTGATAAATTAAGTAAGTAAAGTTGTAAAATCTATTAGAGGAATTTGAATTCCTCTATAAAAGTAGAACCTTGTACTGTTGTAATAACTCGATCAGAAAATTTTACAGATTGGGTTAGGTTGATGTGCTGGCGTCAGTATATTATGATGGCTTCGCAAAGGGTCTTAACATCTTGTATAACTAACTTAGTAGGTAGGTATTTCGTTCTGAAACAGAGTTTAGGCAAAAAACGTGGATATGAGGGTCCGTACATTGCTGACTGCATACCGAATGCATCACTCACGGTCTTCGGTTATCAGATTGTATATCCCTCGAAAATATGGAGGTCGAGGTTTTCTAAACGCTAAGACTCTCCATAATCGTGAAATATGCAATCTCAGAGAATATTTCCTAAAAGCCGACGTGGGAATGCATCGAGATGTAGTGGCGGTGGACAAAGGCCTCACCCCGCTCTCCTTGGCTAAAGAGAACTGCCGCAAACCTGCGGTTCTTGACACCAATGATCGCATGGAGGCAGAGCAGAAGCTTCACGGACGCTTTTTCTGGGCTCTACATGGGCCTGATGTAGATTTGTCAGAGTCTGTGGCCTGGCTACGATCCGGGGACCTCTTTGGTGAAACCGAGGGTTTTGTCTGTGCAATTATGGATGAAGTTATGATGACAAATAACTACCGGAGATTTATTGTGAAGGATTGCACGGTTGACATGCATGGTTGGCATGCCACCGTCCTGGCAAATCAATCCGTCACATTATTTCCGGGTGTTTCCGTCTGGCTAACGGAGAATACTTGCATAACCTTGTAGCCAGGATTATCCATCATTAACTTGCTCTGAAATACTGCCTTGTGGAAAGTGCCGTACTACAGGTATGAGCCCGATCCAGTTCTTGAAAGTGGCAATATCACACTGTACTGGGATCAATCTATCATCACTGACAGGACTATTGTAGCCAATAGACCTAATATAGTGGTGGTGGATCGATCAGAGCAGCGTACAATGATTGTTGACATAACCGTCCCGCATGACGAGAACCTCGTGAAAGCTGAAAAAGATAAGCAAATTAAGTATATTGATTTGGCTCGCGAGGTTGTCGATATGTGGGATGTGGACTCGGCTATAATTGTGCTGATAGTCGTGTTGGCCCATGGCTTAATTGCCAAGAGCCTCGACCAACATCTTAGGAGGCTCTCATTAGGCAGCTAGATCAAGGGCCTGATTCACAAAGTAGTTCTTCTGAACACGGCGTGCATTGTTAGGAGGTTCTTTTCTCTGGAGCCCTGACCGCCGGCAGCTTGGACCCTGTTCCCGATACCGGTGGGCCACTATTATATACATTTTTAATGTTTTTATTTATTATTATCTCTTTATTCATTTTTTTACTTATAAATTACATTTTTAAATATTTTTACAAAAAAGAAATAAAAAACATTTAAAAATATAAAAAATAGCAGTCCACCAGCACCGGGAACAGGGTCCGGGCCGCCGGTGGTCAGGGCTCTTGAGAGAGGAACCTCCTAACAATACGCGCCGTGTCCAAAAGTACTGCCTTCTGAATCAGGCGCCTGATCCAGCTGCCAAGCGAGAGCCTCCTCAGATGTTGTTCGAGGCTCTTGGCAATTAAGCCATTGGCAGACACGACTATCGGCACAATGACTGCTGTATTCACGTCCCACATGTCAACAACCTCGCGGGCCAGATCAAGATACTTGAATTGTTTATCCTTTTCTGCCTTCACGAGGTTCTCATCATGCGGGACCGTTATATCAACAATCATTGCGCGACGCTCCGATCGATCTATCACCACAATGTCAGGCTTATTGGCAACAATAGTCCTGTCAGTGATGATAGGTCGATCCCAATACAACGAGATATTGCCATTTTCGAGAACTGGGTCGGGCGCATACTTATAGTACGGCACTTCCGATTCCACAAGATTGTACTTCAAAGCAAGTTGCTGGTGGATAATCCTGGCGACGAGGTTGTGTCTGTGCAAATATTCTCCGTTAGCCAGACGAGAACACCCAGAAATAATGTGTCGTATCGATTCTCCCGGACGGTGGCATGCCCGACATATGTCAACCGTGCCATCCTTCACAATGTATTTCCGGTAGTTATTCGTCATCATAACTTCGTCCATAATTGCACAGACAAAACCTTCGGTTTCCCCAAACAGGTCACCAAAGCGCAGCCAGGATACGGACGCTAAAAAGTCTACATCGGGACCATGTAATGCCCGGTAAAAGCGTCCGTGAAGCTCCTTGCTCTGCCATACCTCCTTTCGGTCATTAGTGTCTAATACTTTAGGTTTGCGCCAGTTCTCGTTAGCCAAGGAGAGCGGAGTAAGACCCTTGTCCACTGTGACCACATCTCGGTGCATCCCCACGTCGGTTTCTAGGAAATATTCCCTGAGACTGCATACCTCACGGTTGTGCAGGTTCTTAGCATTTAAGAAGCCACGACCCCCACACTTCCGCGGGATATACAGCCTCATCACCGACGACCGTGGGTGATGCATCCGATTTGCAGTCAGCAGTGAACGGACTCTCCTATCCAGGGCGTCAAGTTCTGTCTGAGTCCATTTGAGTATGCCGAAAGAATACATCAACACCGGCATGACCCAACCGTTGAAAGCGCGCACCTTATTGCCACCTGACAAAAGACTGTTTAGCACTTTATTCAGGCGGCCAAAGAAGCGCTCCTTCAACGATTGTTTCATGTCAGCATTATTGATGCCTAATGCTTCCGACATACCCAAATATTTGTAGGTCTCTGTTGAAGAGAGGGATCTGAGGTGTATGGAATCCGAGAGTTGAGTTCCCTCTGATTCCATAATCTCTCCTCGCTTCACATGCATGACTGCACATTTGTCCACACCAAATTCCATTCTGATGGCGTTACTGAAAGTTTCCGTTACCTTCAGTAGCTTCATCAGTTGCAAGTTGTTGGGGGCAAAGAGTTTCAGATCATCCATGTAAAGAAGGTGAGATATGACCTGACCACCTCTCTTCAACCGATATCCTAGCCCGGAACCCTCCAGCAATGTGCTGAGCGGGTTCAAGGCCAGACAAAACCACAAGGGACTCAAACTATCACCCTGGAATATGCCACGCTCAATCCTTATCGGTTCGCTGCTACCTCGGACCTGTCGACATCCTGGATAGCGAAGGACTGTTCTCCAGCTCCCCATACACGACATCAAGAAGGTACGTAGAGATATATCAACTTTATACAACTCCAGCACCCTCATGAGCCATGTATGGGGCACCGAATCATAGGCCTTCTTATAATCTATCCAACATGCGGACAGATCTTTTCGGGAGCGACGAACCTGTTGGCTAATGGCCATATCAATGAGGAGGAGCTCCTTAGTACCGCGAGACCCGTTCCTACATCCATTCTGAGAGGCAGACATGATAGAATTAGTCACAATATGTTGATTGATTTTAGCTCTCAAAATGGATGTAAGAACTTTATAGACCGTTGGTAAACAAGTAATCGGTCTATAATTTTTGGGTTCCGCGGTACTACCCGATTTATGGAGCAGGTGGGTCATTCCTGTTGTCAAGAACTGGGGCAGTGACCCTGACTCTAAGGCTAATTGGAACTGGGATGCCAAGCGGACATGTGATCTTTTAAACCATTTGATCCAGAAGTTGTGCAGCCCATCCGGTCCTGGGGATTTCCAATTAGGCAACGGATGGACTGCACAAGCTACATCGTGGGGGCTGATGGTAATTGCCCCCATTTCTGGAATCTGATCACACGTTCGTTCGATCTCCCGGGTCCAATCGCCCTCAGTGTGACTGACAGGCACCGACCAGATGCTGCGCCAGAATGAACTCATGGCGTCATCATCCGGTAGGGGCATGTCAGTCACACCTTGGTCCGGTCGCTCCCAAGCCCTATAGACCC